>JAUESP010000305.1:10725000-12066507 GCA_030914335.1 Drosophila borborema
TGGAGATGGTCAACGCAATCAGCTGACAAACATTGTAGAGCATTTGCCAGATAGCCAACGAGAACGTGTGTACGGTCGCGGTTTTATGAGCTTTTTGTTTATGGCGCATTTTGCTGAAACAACGCAGCGTTCCGGAACATTGCACAATAATATTGCACAGTGCCAACAGAAATAACAACAACAACAACTACATGCATATATAAAAACTCAAAAATAGAGCGCCAAAATAGGCGACAAGCGAACTCCCCCAAACAACAGCCCCAAAGACCCGCAATTGATTTTGATAACAACAAAAATGAGAAAAACAAAATATATATCGAAAGGGCAGCGAGAGAAAGTAAGTAAACGGCGTACTTTGTTCGTCACTTGTCAGGCAGTAAAAGCAAATTACTTAAAGTTTATTGCTTTAAGCGTGTGGGCGTGGCAGCACTTCGCTTGGCTTGAAATTGATGATGCCTGATGATGTCTGCTGCAAAAGGATGCCCAGCATGACGAGAGCTAAGGCAAGACTCATTTGCTCTCATTGCTTCCTAGAGCTTCACACTTGCCAAATGCAATGCAATTTATTACAATTTTCAGCTACTAAGCAATTGACTAAGAGTCGATGCAAGAATGAGTATGCTAATAAACAGAAAATTGAGATTAAGCATCGTAGCCTATCAAGGCAATTAGCAGAGCTGGCTGAGCGAGCTTATTGTAGTATTGTAAATTATGAAAAACTCTAGCTAGTTGAGCGAATGCTGACTCTCTCTCTCTCTCTCTCTCCGTCTCGCTCCCTCCCTCACTCTCTCAGCTAGACTACCAAAAGCCTATCACTTACCATATTCTATGCTCACTCTCAGCTCTAGTCATTCGATGCCCTAAAAGTGTCTTAAGCGGAAGCTGTGGCCATATAAAAGCGTAAGAGTTAGTGAGCAAAAGCCAAAATATTTGCCCCATTGGCTAATCGATCAATTTGTGTGTTCGTCCCGTAGGACGCGCCAACTAATCTACTGAGTAGCTCCTAAACACACACACATACACACACACATACACACACACAGGCACACATATGAATGATTGCACACTTTTGTTTATATATTTAATAAAAAGGATTTTGACCTTGTGCCATGTGTGTGTGTGTGGCCTTTCGGATCAATTTAACTTCATATCTCTGAGGACAGTTTAGAACAAAAAAAAAAAACCCTTTTTATACCCTGCACAAACATATAAAAGGCAATAAAGGGACTATCAAAATATATAATATATTTGACTCACTTTGCATTACCAAATTCCCTTAAAATTGTAAAATATATAGGGTATGCCTTAGTCAACCACAGTTGGTTGGGCCTACATGTTTATTGTGCCCAAGGGAGCGCACACCTAAGCCAATGTGAATGTGAATTTCAGATAAATTATGTCAATCGTTGCCAATTTGTTGGGCATTATTGAGCCGAGCTAAATTGCTAGGTGAATGTCCTTGAGGCGTCAACTAGCCCAATGCGAAGCCTCAAAATGTTTCGCCATCTATTTTCTTTTTGCTTTTTTTACTCTCTGTGGTATTTCTTAAATTAATTATATTTTTTTGTTGTCTCCTGCGTCACGTGACAACTGTTTAATTATGCACGTGTAGAGGTGGCCAACAAAAAAAAAAAAAAAAAAAAAAAAATATAAAAAAATAGAAAAGAGAAAACTTTACTCATAACCTATGCGAGCGGTTGCTGCTGAGCTCGCAACTCGGGCAAACTTTTTGTGTGCCACGCCCACTCGGCTCAGTCACGCTGTGAGCGTTACAGTTACATATTAGAGCCTGGTCGCATGAGACGACTTTTTCTAATATATGCTAAAATCTAACGAAAGAACTTTAAATGAATTTCATATAGCCCCAAGAGTACCAGCAGTGTCTGGCTGGAATTGAGGGACTGAGGGCTGACTGAGTGCAAAGACAGAGACTGAAAGCCAATAAATCAATGACACATACTATGATGCTCTTGCTCTTGGCTACGCCCAGTGGAAGAAAAGTTCAAGGCCATAATCCCACTTGATGCCGCCACAAATATGCCAATCGTGTCATACATAATGCATGGCCTGGCCACAAGAACTGGACCGAGAACATGGAGAAGAACGGATGCTAGCCGTTGATTGGTAAATATTAAATGCTCAGCAAATTGTCAGCGCATTGTACAACAACAGGTTAGACTCTAATATTTCTTATCGCTTATTTATGTGTAAGAAAATATATGTATATATTTTGTTTGACCCAGCTAAGGCAAGCCAATTAGAAAATGGCAACTGCTCGTGGGACCAGTCAAAAACTTTTCCCATTAACCAAGAACTTTGAATATATTTATAGAGAACGAGAGAGGAAGAGAGACAGAGAGTGAGCGTGGCCAAAAGGAAAACAAAATTTTGTGGCACGCAAATTAAATAATAACAAACTCTAATTGAGTTCTAGTTGAATGATTTGCAATATTAAAGATGATTCCCTTTTATATTTAATTGCCTTTCGCAATCGAATATCAAATACCAAAAGCAAGCATTTACTTATTCATCTTTAAGCTGTGTGGCAAAATACTTTAATTCAAAAGATAAAATTTGTAAGTTGAATTAATGTTTGCTTTAAAGTCAATTAAATAATATAATAATAATTAAATATCGACTAGCAGATGAAAGCATTTCCTAAACGTTTTACCTATTCATTTTAAAGCTGTGTGGCAAATTATTTTAACTCAAAAGATAAATTTCTGAAGTTGATTTAATGTTTGTTTTTAATTCAAGTAATAACAATATATACTATAATATTATAATAATAATATATATATTATATATATATTACATTGCTGTAACTGCTTCAATTTTGTCAAGTTCAAGTTCAAGTTCAAATGGATAATTTCATTGCATATTTCAGCAGCTAAATATTTTAGACTATTAGAAATATTATAGACTATATGTATAGCAGCTCAAATATAGCAGAAATAAAGCTATAAAAGAAAGCTTTATTATTGTTTTTTTAATTCATATAAATATATTATATATAATATTATTGACTTTAGAACGAAACTGAGTAGCATTATGAGAGTCTAAATAAATGGAGCAATATTTGTTCTTTAGCTTACAAGCAGATTGAACTAAATGGAATATGTTCATAGTGCAACATCAATTGTGTTATAGCCTGCTGTGCTTGTTAACAAAAACAATTTTCATATTCTATTTAAAAACATAGATACCTGTTTAGACCAATCAATAAGGCAGGCAATCAATATATGAAAAATTAACTTAAAAAAAAAACTGATCTATAATTATCTCTTTATAACAATGTAAATTTTATTGCCAATTCCTCAATGAATAATATGCATAATAATAATAATGCATAAAATAATAATATTAAATAATAATAATACATAAACAAAAAACAAAAAATAATAATAAAAATAATAATTAATAAAAATAATAATAATCACTTATAACTCTAACTTTATTTGTAGTCTTATAAACAAACTAAAAATAATAAGTCTTAAAAAAAAAATAATAATAATAATCCAAGTTTCTCGATGAAAGGACACCCTAAATTTAATCTTATACAAAAAATAAAATAAAAAATTAATAATAATAATTATTATTATTACAACTTTCTATAGACACTTTTTTCAGCCTGACTCAAATCAAAAACCTGGCTAAAATTTGATGTATCTATAACATTGATTATTGACAATTTGAAGCAGCAACTGAACATCAACTACTAATAGCTGCGGCACCATTTGATTGGTTTCTGCGCGTTTTGGCCTGTCAGTTGGAAATCAAAATGAAATTGACAGCAATCAGTTAAAAGGAAAAAACAATTAATAAAATACAATGGCGTACATAAAACGGATTGAGGCTAAAAACGGCAAAGGCCGAGATTCATGAGGGTATGGGAGCATAGCCATAATGGGGTCGTTACTTGAGGCCTTCCTTGGGCACTTCCACTTCGTGTCACTGGCATTATAAATAATGCAGGCAATCGATTTATTGACTGATTCACATTTTATTTGTACTGAAATAAGAACACAAACACCAAATACCAAAGTAAATGAGCAGCCTGACTGACTGACTAACTGGACAGCATTCTGTTCAGCTGGCCACACAAAAAAAAAAAAAAAAAAAGTATGCGGCCATAAAATGAGTCAACAGACGTCACGGAAAAATATATTCACTGAGCCCCAAAGGCAAGGCTACAGGACAAGAAATGACCATTTTATGAAGTGTTTAATGGATGTTAAGTATGTGTGCTTGAGTGTGAATCGATTGCTCTCACTCTCACTCTTTCTCTCTCTCTCTCTGGCCTTGTTGTGCGTGAAAGCGAGGCATTATCTATATTTTGACTATTTGGTTGGCCAGCTAAAGTTAGTTTTGGGAATCGAATTGGATTTTCTTGGCATAATTACAGACTTATTGACTTGGATTTCTATTTGTCAACTTGGGCATTCCGTGTATTTACAATCTCAAATGCATTTTTTTGTTATCGAAGCCGTTTGCTCGTAAAGCAAGGTGTAAGTATTCAACCTTTTTTTTCTTGCGCTATTTAAGTGCTGGCAAGAAGAAAAGAAAAGAAATGTGCATGTAACTAAAGCAATCCCATCAACTAAAAAGCATCTCAGCATGTGTTCACACACACACACACTGAGAGCAATATATATGCGAGTGTGTGTGTGTGTATCTCATTTGAGATGGCAACCAAGGCGGTCGCTGCAAATGGCAGCACTTAAGTTTTCCGGCCAGAACGACAAGCGCATAAAAATGGAAATGAAATGCCAAAGCCGTGCGCAAGACAAGCTCTGCGCCTCCGCCTTCAACTAACGCCCCCCAGAGCTATGCACTGGCAAATGACAAATCGCTGTGGCGATGAGCTCAAAATTATAGCGGCTTGATTGCATTAGAGCCCATGAAAAGCGCTGATTTGTTTATCTAGACAGCGAACAATGGGCCACATAGGACAGCAATATCAGGCTCAGGTTACACACACACACACCAAAACACACACACGCACACACACTCTGTCAGCCAAAATGGCGGCCAGGCAATTAATGGCGCCAACACGAAGCAAAAGCGAGCCAAGCGACGAGAAAAAAAAAACTTGGCAAAACTTTGAACTTTTCTGTTTAGTTTGTAATGTAAATATTGAATCATATGCGCAGTTAACCTGAGTGCATAATAAGTTAGTTCTTAGCCTTCAATATTTTACTAATCATGGTGAGTAGTGCAAGCGCAATTTATAAATAGATTATTCACTTTTGCACTCGCCAGGCAGAAAGAGAGAGGGAAGACTTAGGAAGAGAAGAAATGAAGAGATGAAGAAATGAAGCGATCTACTTTATGGATAGATGAAGAGATGAACAGAACTAGTTCAAATATATGCTTGATGAAGTTGAATTCCCATTAGTGATTTTTATTCGCTCTAATAAACAATTTAATAATTATTAACTGCAGTTAATGCTCTCAGCAGAATCAATCAGCGCGTAGCTTTAGTACCTTTAATACTGATTAAATATATATAATATACTGATTAAAAATTGTAGCATGCAGCAAGGTTAACACCAACACAGGTCGATTTCATACTCATCACACTGCAATGCACTTTTCAGTGCCAAACGGCAAGTGGTATAATAAGTGGCAACTTTTTGATGTGTATAGCGAAAACGCGCGAAAGAACAGAAACTGAATTTTATGCAACATATATATATGTATATATATATGTATATATATGTACATTTATGAGTAGGTGTATGCGTGCGCTTGCTTTTCACTTTAGAGATATGTTTACCGCGCATAAATGTGCGAAAAACTTGGCGAGACGAGTCGTTGCCGGCGCTAAGCCCACTTTGACCTACTTGATGTAGGCTATGAACGTATGTACGTACATGGGGAGCACTTCAAGCATATTATTCGCACACACACACATACACAGAAATGTAGCGACGTCAGCGGCCTCAACTTGTTAGCCTCCTTTTCATGACGCTGCATTACACGGACAATCAACGCCTTCTTAAAAGCTCTTCACGTCGTCATCGTGCTCCTCCTCGTCGTCCATCGGAAGCGGCGTCAGGCAAAATATTTAAGCTGAGCATCTCGTTGCATCCGCCGAGCGTTCCCTCAAACCCTGCAGGCACACAAGCCCACATGAATTTTCAATTAAAAAGGTTTTCGGCTATTCACACATTTAACCATTTCTTGCTGGTATGAGCGAGAGTGGACTTTGTTTCTGACAGCTCTCACTGTTGCTGGCCTGGAAATTAACAACTCGTGAAATATATGTGCCCCAAAATGTATGCTTTGTTTCTCACATTTGTACAGAGAGAGTGAGGGGGGGGGGAGAGAGAGCCTTCCGCTCGACCTTGACAAGCGTCGTGAGCTCGTGACAACATGACCCAGGGCTGCAATTTAATCACCTAACAACAATCATAAAAATGTTCAAAAGGAAACAGCAACTGCAGACATCGTTGCTTGGCTTGTCAACAACAACAACAACAACAACAACAAGATATGCACTAATTGGCCGATAATTAGTCAAAGTTGACATATTTATGTTATGGCTTATAATTATTTAATGAATATAAATCAAAGTTTTTTTTCATATATATTATGTGGCTTATAGCTTGACAGGAACGTGAGCGCCCAGCCGTAGGTACGCTCAAATAGTTCCCCTTGGCTTCTGTCAATTTAATGAGCCTCTTAATATGCATGACACACGGCGACTGTCAAGCGTCATTACGACGCTCGCACAGGAGCACCACGTACTCCTATCAACCGCAATTTTAAAATTACGCAAGTGAGCGACACTTCAGCTTAAACTAGATTTCACATTCACGAGCTGCTAAAAATATTTTTATAAAAATTTTATTTTGAATTTATAATTTAGAATTAGCTAATGATTTGATTTACAACTAGGGCGTATCAAGATATGAGAAAATAAACTCTACATTAAGTTTAGCTTTTTTTTTAATAAATTTGTTTAGTTCTCAAGGATTAAATTGCATTTAAAGCGTAAAGATACTAGATAATTTAGCTTATAATGGTCTAATAAAAAGAAATAATAATAATACAAATAATAATAAAAAATTTTTAAATAAATAAATTATTTAATAAATAAATTAATTAATAAATAAATAATAAATAAATATAAATAAATAAATAAATACATAAATAAATAAATTAATAAAAAAATAATTAAATAACTAAGTAAATAAATAAATAAATAAAAAAATAAGTAAATAAATAAAAAATAAAAAAATAAATTAAATAAATAAATCAATCAATAAATAAATAAAAAAAATATAAAATAAAAAAAACGTTCATAAATCAATAAATAAATAAATACAAAGTAAATAAAAAAACATAAATAAATAAATACAAAGTAAATAAAAATAATAATAAATAAAAAATAAATCAATAAATAAAAAAATAATAAATAAATAAATAAATAAATACAATTGTAAGCTCAATAATAGATCAGATTCACTCCAAATTAACATCAACTAATCTCGTTTATAAAAGGGCAAATTCAAAAAGTTCCCATTAGATAATTAATTAGTTATTAATAATAATTAATGCCATGTCAATTTAAATACATTTCTCCTAAAGCTCTAAGACACAGACTTCAATGATTGAATGAAATTTCAAAGCAAAATTTCATTGCCAAGTCTCAAAACAGAGAAGCACAAAAGTTTTAGCCAAGCTTCTGTTAAAAGAATTTCAGCTAAAATAATTTTACTTTTTTAACTGAACTTCTCACTTAACTCAGCTAAGGCAAACTGTACAAATTTTCACTGTGAGTCAATCAATTGGAATAAAGTCGAGTAAGCCAGTAGAAGTTGGCCTTTCAATTTTCAATTTCTGATTGATCTGAGAATAAGCAAAAGTCGTAACTTTCGTACAAGTTCAATTCGGAATTCAATCTTTTATGTCTTTTATATAATAAAGTTGTTGCTAGCAATTGAGGGAAAAGAATCAAAAGTGATATTGACAGCTATGCAAGAGAGTTTTGAATGCATTTTCCAGGGCACAATTCAGCTTTGCTTTTCATATTTGCAAGAAAAGATATTCAATGCGGGCTCTGCTCATAGTTTGGAGCGTGTCAAAAGTTTTCTGAGGCTGGCTGTCAAGGTCTGTGCTTAAGCTATCATAAAATAATCACAATAAAAAATTCAAAACTTTGCCGTAGCTCCAACAAAACCATAGTGAATCGAGCCAGCCCAGCCGGGCTCAAGGCACAATGAAAGACAAAAGCCTTAACTGAATGTGATGTGAGGCGCGCGTACACAAAATTTTCTCTAGCTATTATTCAAGTGCTGGCAAAGTTCAAAGGCCAGCAGCGGCTGCGAATGGTGCACAGAAAGGGCCAAAACAAAAAAAAACAAAAAAAAGCATAGCAGCAATGCAAAGTTTCGTCTTAAATGTGCAGGTGATTAACACAAATCTTATGAATGCCCAAATGCAAACTTCTGCGGGGTGCGACCAGCTACAATTAATTATCAAAGATCTGTAAGCGGAGCGTATTGCAAAATGTTCCAGCCCACAACTAATTAATTTTCTAATAATTATCATTGGCAAAGGCCAATGCTAAAAGTTTTCACGGCCTTTCATTTGCTCAGACTGCTATATAGCAGCCATTCCAGTTGAATAATGAGCCGAGTAAAATTACTTTTGCACGTGAAAAACAACGCACACAATTTTAATTGGAGCATTGCGCAAAAATAAACAAACAACCAAAAAAAAAAAAGCAACAAAAACTAAAACTCAATGAAACGAACAAACACTGAATTTTAAATTGAAATCTGAATTTTAATATATTTAATTAAACTTTTTTGAATATATTTAATTTGCATTGATTTAATATATTTAAAAAGGTTTAATAAAAATTATTAAAGTTCAGATTTCCTAAAAAAAAATTGTTTATTTTTTTTTATGTATATTTAATTTGCATTCATAAATATATTTAAAAAAGTTGAATAAAAAATATTAAAATTCAGATTTTCTCTTTTAGTTAAGTTTTATTTTATTTTTATTTTTTGGAGCTTTTTGAATGCGTTATAGTTATTTTTATTGATTTTTTATTATTATTTTTTTTTAGCATTCAATTTTTTTATTGCATATTTTTGTCGATTATTTTTCCATTTTATTATTATGATTATTTTTATTATTATTACTGTTTATGGTTGCATTTATTCTATGCCATGTCCGTCTGCATTTGACTCTTTATCGATTTGTCTTAGTTCTATATAAATTCAAGCTATATATAATAATATTTTTACAATACTTTTTCTTAAAGAACAATCATTTTGTAACATACAAAAAAAAGTTGTAACTCTTGTTGTTTAATTAAATTCAATTATTGACAATTTCCTCTGAGTGTGCAAGTTTTTGTTAGCATGTTTTAAAAATTTGTATATTATATATTTTACTTTTATTTTATTTTAAAAAGAATGAAATAGAATTCAGTAGAATTCTAAATATTAATAAAAAGAGTGAGTTTATAAAAAATTATTATATATTTTTTCATATATTTGTTTAATCATTTCTTATTGTAAATTTGAGCACGTGAGAATATGCACTTATATAGAATGTATGTCAATATATGCAAGCTATAACCCATTTTAATTTATATATATTTATATATTAACAATTTCCCTATCAAATTGACCAATCAATTAGAGAATAAAAAGTATGTCAACTATTTGTTTCTCCTTGGAGTGCATAGCCTTGACGTATGTATATGTATGTGCTTGGCTTGGTTTTACCAAAGCACCGCCTACTTGCTACTTCAAAACTATATGCATGTGCTATATATATATATATATAAGACAATTTGTATACGCAGCTTGGCACTTACCCAGATTTTTGTTCTTTCTTTTTCCGTTCCTCAAATTGCGTTTTCAGTCCTCTTACACTTTGTATGCATTTAGCTTGAATTTTAGTTACTTTGACTCTTTATTCTTAAATAATAATTTGTGCACTTGTTTTGCTTTGTAAATTATTGTGAATTATATTGCTTGTGATAAGATTAGAGCCTCTGAAACAGGTAACGTTAATATATATGTATGTATGTATATATATTGATTATTGAACTTTCGACAGTGATTGAATTCGAAGCGATCGTAAAATCAATTTCGTTGCACTTGCTTGTACGCAAAGCAGATGTAATTTTCATTGACATATCTGACGTATGCGTAATATTTAATAAGCAGTTCTCCAAAGATACCATGTATCACTCATACGTCACGTTGCCAATTTGTTTTGCTCGTCGACAGATGTCTCACACACACACGCACACTCACACACACTCACACGGACACTTACACACACTCGAGAGTGGGCGGAGCACAGCACGTGCACTTGACATTTAGTGTGACAGATCTCCCACGCGCCTCACACACTACTCGAACAATAAACAATACAAAAATATTCAACAACAAAAAATAAAAAAAAAAAAAAAAAACGAGAACAACTTTCTGCAATACATTGTGAATTGTATACAAATTCAAAACAGATAGCAATCAGTGACGCAATAGAAATTGCCTCGAGTTTAAGGTGTCAACATAAAGAGACCAAAAAAAAACTCTGGCACAGTGGATTTTTGTTAAATTTGTTGTTTAGAAGCTTTTAAAGTAACTTAATTGAGTATAAACTATTGCTTGAGATGCAATTGATACTTGTCAGAGCTAAATTATTATAAAATTTTCTCTGTGAAGTCTCTCTTATCAGAATTCTTTGCTATACAAGATTGTTTCATTAAAATTTGTTTATTATAATATTCAATTCACAATATACATTTGCAGATATCAAATCCTTCAGCCAGATTAAAATGCGATTGAATATTCCACATCAGCTGACGACGAATGCGAATGTCAATGAAATTCTATGCATTTGAGATTTCCCATAATTGTATTTATTGCACACGTGCACGTATTTGAATAAAAAATACATAATCTACGATATTCTTTGAATTATAATTTCCAAGTTGGCAGTCAGTCATCGTGCGTTCTTGGTGCTTTCGGTGTCACTGTGCGTGCTGTCGTTGCGTGCCTAAAATGTCATTTTCTTGTCCTTGGATAGCAATTGTCAAGTGCGCGCGTTAGGATGCTACCACCACACACAACACATTCCGTTGGTGATATCGTGCGAAAAGCGCAGCTGGCTACGTCGTGCTTAGCTCAAGTGCCATTGCCAATCAATGGAAGTGAAGTGTCCAAAATGCCAAGCACAATGGCCGACAATAGCGCGGCTAAAACGCACTTGCCAACTTCCTGTCCAGTAAGTTAACCTAATGACCGGCATTCATGGGTCTGCTGTGCCATGCTCTGCTCTCTCTCTGTTTCTTACTTGTAGTTGTTTTTTTTTTTTTTTTTTTTTCTTTTTGTTTTTGTCGTCCAAAATACTTGGTCCTTTTTTTATGTCCTTTGCATGGACAGCGTTTTCTGTCATTCATTATAAGTTGAGATAATGTTTCAATTGCCGAAATAGAAATGCTCTGAAACACTCTGAGCCAAGGACACGTCAGCTGAGTAGTGGTAGTATCTTTTTTTTATTAGCTACGTGGCAGAGGCGCTTGCTCTAAAATAAAAACATATTTTCAACTCGAAATACTGTCAAGTTATGTCAGAAATGAAAAATTATTGCATAAATTAATTACGAGTACAGCCAACAGAACGTGCAGGCAGCCAGGCCACGCAGCCAGGCAGCTAGCTGGGAAAACAGTTGAATGTTGAGCCTATATCCTTGCCATGTCGACGATGACGGCGGCAAATAATTGAGCACGTGCCACAGGGCATAGGCAGTGCCAGTGCCACTAGTCAGCCTAGACAGCACACGCCGCGTATACGTAATACGCTACGCTGTACATACACACGTATGTATATGTGTGTGTGTGTGTAAAATTATGAGAACATGCAATTAATAACATGTGCATAAACAGGAAAGCTTGCCGTTAAGGTTTTTCAAATTTAATTTTCAAATCAGGCAACGCGAATACTTTGATGATGGCCTGTGCTGTAATTGAATGCTGCTAATCAGCAGCTTATATAAAATTTCCACGAATTTCAATTTACAATTAAAAAAAAAAACAACAACAATTTTAATACAAGGGTCAACTCATTTTACATTCAATAAACTTGGGTTTTTATTATTTTTAGGATATCTTTGAGTAGGGTATATAATTTTTCTTAAATAAAGCAGTCACTGAAACACAAAAGTTAATAGAAAGAAGTGAAATAGAGCTGCAAGACTCACATATTTATATTTCCATTAATATGTAGAAATGCTGTATAAAATAATATGAATATGTGAATATTGAGCAGCTGAGATTACGCATACGTCAGGTGTGCCGCAATTTCTTATGATAAATAATGCAGTTGACTTTGCAACTTTGACACACTTTGTGTAATTATTGAATATTGTTAAACTTTGCTGATGCTTTGATTTCCATTTCATTCAATATTTTTGTTTTTTTTTTTTTATTTTCACTCAATTTCACTTTTGTTTTTTTACTGTATTTATTTGGTTTTGTTTTGTGTTGGCCTAACCTTTAGAGGTGGGCCGTTGGCGGTTGATTTTAAAAATAGCAGCCGTTGTCAAGGCCAAGTTATGGTTAACTTGGAAGCCGTATAAGCGTCGAGCGCTGCGCCAATGAAACAAAGAAATAATAATAACAAAAAAGCAAAAAGTTTATTTTTGGTTTTGTTTTTTTTTTTCGAATTTATGTTATATTCTTTGCTTTTGTTTTTATGTGGTTATTTGTAATTGTTTTCGTTTTCATTGTCGTTTTTTTTTTTGTTGGTTTTGCTTTTGCTGTTCTCAATTAAAATTCATTTGGCTAAAGAAATTCAAATCAAAGCCAAGTTTTTTGTTGTTGGCTGCATTTTGTTCTTGTTGCTGTTTTTTGCTTTCTTGTGCCACATTGAATGAGGAGTCTTCTCTTGTCTCACACACACACACCAGCACACACTCTCACTCGCACACTCGCACACTAAACTCAAACAATTTGATATTGTTGTTGCTCTCAACACGTTTCAATGTTGTTTTTCTTGTTGTTTTTTTCTTTATTCCTTATTTATTAGACTAGCAAGCGCTTTGTGTACCGTTAGCTGCGATGGCTTCCATACAACTGAAACGGAATACGGAACGCTCTGCCGTCGCTTGTCGGTTGCACCATGTGCTTCGAACATGTTGCATGCAACAATTGTGTTGTGTTTTGGTTCGATAGCCGCCATGCGGCGTATGCGTAATGCCGCCTTGCAATTCCTTCACACTCGTTGCAGCCCATACAAATTGCCAATTTTACTTGAAACTACAGAGACTCCTGCTGCTACTGCTGCTGCTGCTGCTGCTGCTGCTGATACGTAAATAATTGCTTGCTAATGAAAATAAAGTATGCCATTAACCAATGGAATGAGTGTGCTCTTTATCCTATAGTTTCGTGAGGTTGCTGGCCTTATAATACAAATACCTAAATTGAGAATATATACATGAATAATTTATTTACATTAGAGTTACGTAATTGGGGGCGATAAAGAATTAGAAAATGAGTAATTCATGAGGTTTGAGAACATTATTTTCTCTATTTATCGTAGTTTAGAATATATATAGATATAGATTATACTATGCTAGATTAAAATATAAGCTTATTAATCTTTCATTATTAAAAATACAAAATATATTTACAGAATATTATATAAGATATACTTAAGTTAATTTAAAGATATAAATTGTATATTAATACAAAAATTAAAATTCTTAAGTAGTCATTTTTTTTTTCAACAGTAAAAAAGTTAATGAAGCATAAAGAACTTTAAGAAAATTATTGGCATCAATCTACTATAAGATTTGATTAGAAATATGTTGGCTTGTCCAGGCAGGGTAGCTAATTTTATTGCTGCTTGAATGATATGCTAGAAATTTCTGATTCATAGAATAACAGAAGCCCACAAAACCAACCAAAATATATTAGAAAGATTCATTAGAACACTCAGCTAACGAGCTCCTAGGATAACAAACATTTCGCAAAAGAAATACATTTTGTTTATTTTTCATAAAATAAGTTTCAATATTTTGCATGAAGATCAACAACAAATCAAAAAACATTTATTGTATTCAAAATGAAATAGTGGAAACCTCGAATTAATATTATATTGGCCGTTTTAGCATTTTTAACATTATTTTTCATGTAATTTATGTGCGAAATTTTTGGATATCAGTTAACGAGCATTTCTTTTAGCGAACCAAGGGTCTATTATGTATTATATATTTATATATTTAGCCATTTTTAAAAGTCATTCAAAATCAGAGCTATGAAATAAATAAAAAGAATAATGCACTCGCAGTTCTTGCAGTTATAAACTTTTCCAATTTATCAATGATTAAGAAATGAAAAATAATTAAAAAAAAAAAAGCTAAAGTCAAAGCAAAAAACCAAAATTAGCTTCATTATATATATATATATATTTATAATTACCTTCATTAATTTTTCGTTGAATACTTTTTTTAATTGGCCGACAATTTAGACACACGTAGCGTGAAATATGTCTTATTAGTGAATTTTTTCACGATAATCAATTAATTCAAGCCCTTTTTTCTCGGGCTTCAGTGAAAAGCCTTAATTAAAGCAGTCAGTTCCATGAAATGCTGCTGCTCAGCTCAATAGAATTTTGCAAGCAAGGCATATGGAGAGCAAACTGGAACAGGACATAAGCAAGCTCCTTATCCTTGCCAAGTCAGCGAGCAGCATTCTTGGCTGACACGTAAAATATGCCAAGCTGAAGGGAATTTTGTGGCATTGCTGGCATAGCTGGCAGTGTGTAAAATGAGCGATAAGCGAGCAGAAGCCGCAGCCAAGCGACAAAACCACTTGCCCGTTCTCATACACGATGTGCGGCACAGCAGCGTCTGCAGTTTATGCGTGCTGTAGTAGTTAATAAAGCGCAAACGGAAGACCACACGGCACTGTCACAGCAACAGCAGCAGCAGTAGAAGCAGCAGCAGCAGCAGCAGGAGCAGCAGCAACAGCAACTGGCTTCCCAAGCAGCGAACAATCAATTTCACGTCAATTGGTTCATATTTTATAGGCTAAGCTGAGTGGGAACAGGATGGGAAGCAGCAAGGACGAGTGCTGAAACTCGTTGCTAGCGGCTTAATGACCGCACTTGTGGTCGAGCGTTAAGGTTATAGTTCAAAAAGCGCTAAACTGGAAGTAGCTGCTGCTGCTGCTCCTGCTGCTGTTACTGTTGCTGTTGCCGCACAGCCACAAAATTGAAGTAGCATTGACTAATATACTACATGCAACGCAAATGCTTGACCTAAAATGGACCTGGCACTGCCATCCATCGAACACAATCGGAATGTTCGGACTTATTGATCTGCATTAAAACTTAATTATGCTGCTGCTCTAAGCAGCTTGTTAAGCATACAACTGCGCTGCACTGGACAGGAATATCAACAAAGCTGATAGGGATGCAAGAGTGCTGAATTTTGAATTTGATGTTGTCAAGGAATTGAACAAGCTAAATTATTATTAATATTGATTTTGGAGAGCTAGAACTATTTACTAAGCTTCAATTAAATTTAGTTATAGCTTTCGTTATTTAAGTGTTCTTAGCTACTACTGAATATTATGGCTCGCAAATAACCCTTAAGCATTTGAAACTGCACGCTCTGCTCGTGAGCTCAACTGAAAAGCAATATCATACTCAGAGCGCTAGCGAGGGAGCAAGAGCCTTCGGTTCTTTTCGTTTTGATCTTCGGTTGAGGGCTTTGAACTATTCGTGTGACGCTCTCTTGCCAAACATCGTTTAGGTAGCGATACGATTGACGCTCTCTCAACGAGGCTCAATAAGTGAGCAGATAAGTGAGAGCGAGAGACTGATATATGAAAACGATCTTCGCTTTCACCTATACATGCATATACTCACACTCGGCTATGCCAGTTAAGTTTTTACTTACGTTTACACACCAATACTTACACAAAAGTCTTTTTGATACATAGAACTCAACCAAGAGCGAACAACTGGAAAAAAGGTTGATCGCGAATGAGCTTGTTTGCTCTCTGAGTCTTTTACCAACGTATTAGTGAAACACACTTATTCGCACACATTGAGAAACTTTCAAGAGATATTTGCGAGCTCCACTGACTATGCATTCTTAATATTATTAGTATATTCTGTATTGAAGAAGATAAAGAGAAGATTATTGTGTGCATTATTTGCTTGCTTGCTTCAAGCGCTGGCAATGAAGCTGAAGCTGCTATTTGAATGATGAGATTTTGATTTGATATGCATGACATAATGCCATGGTTACAGCTTCAAAATGTGATTTCTATGATTTATTATAGTTTTATACTCAACGCTCTTTTTTTAAGGCTTCTTCATTAATATGATATATATATATATATATATATATATATATATATATACATAATGTTAATCATAATGTTAATCATCTGAAACGTTCACAACTATGAAAAAGGTTTAATGCTTTTAATTTAGGTATCAATCAGTAATATTCATCAGTCACTTTCATTCCTACATTACTCAGTTGAACTAATGCAAGCCTTTCATAATAATTGGCTATAAAACTAACTAAATAACAAATTATAAATGCTTGTAGTTGATTTTGCATAGTGTATAAAACTGTGCGCAATTAGTATCAGCCCTTAAAAGAATTGTTAAAAATTTATTGCAGCATCATAAATCAATTGATTATGAAAAATAAACAATTCCTTTTTTATTTATTTTATATATCAAAATTTCAATATTAAAGTGAATAAGAACTAAAATATAAATAAATTACACATTATAAATTAAATAAATTATATATATTCTATCATTATCATATGGATAGCTTCATTGTATATTCAATACTCCCCACAAATATAGTTTGGCATGTTTTTGTATGACATGGCAAACTGTTGTCTGGCAAGCGTTGCGTTTTATGTAAAATTGAAACCGGAAACAGCGCCCAAGCGCTCGCCAACCGAGTCGTTCCGATCACAACAAGGGCTGAAGTCGGTTATATGAGCAGGGCAACTGCGTCATTGTAGCATTTGATTGATTGCCCTAAAGCCTAACATGGCGCCAGAGATGTATAGAGTTATAGCTACATACATGCATGCCTGTACATTCATATATATGTTGCCCTTCTCGAGCAGCCATGGCGTATGCGTAATGTGATACAAAACAAATATGCTGAGCCCGACCAGAGCCATCGCTTTCCGGCAAGCAGCTGTCTGTTCACCCATTTCCTCTTTACGACCGGACTGCCAGCCAGGCAATTAATTTGCATCCTTTTACAGCAATTCGCTTTCAGGTGCAGCAATGCGATGAAATTTTTGTATATTTTGTATCTGGGTATGTTTCTATCGATTAAACTAAAACTAAACTAAAACTAAATATAGACGAATGATAAGAAATGTACATTAGGTCATTTATTTTATTTATATTATAAATTATTTGACAAGTTTTTTTATAGATTCTCGTCACTTTCATAAGTATTTTTATTATTGTTAATTTTTTTTATTTTTGATTTATTTATTTACTTTACTTGATAGATTTGCACTTTCATAAGTATTTTTATTTATTTATTTTTGTTTTTTTTTTTTTATTTTTTTTTTTCTTATTACATTATTAATATTTTTTATATTTTTTCCATGACTTTCGACTTTTATATTTTTTATTATTATTATTTTTTTTTATAATATATATATATTTTTTTATTTTCCTTGATAGATTCTCGTCAATTTCATATTTATAATGTTTATTAATTTTTTTTCTATTACTATATATTTTTTTATTTTGTTTTATTTTATTTTTTTCCTTATTTTTTTTTTTTTTTTTTTTTTGTGATAGATTCCCATCACTTACATAAGTATGTTCATTATTATTATTACCTATTACTATCTATATTTCATTATATTTCATTTCATATTATATATATTTTAATATCTAATCATAGATCTCTCAAACATATAGGACTAGTTCTTGCCATCTATTTATATAGAATGTACGAATGTACGGCGCCATTACACGTATGTCTTTCACAAGTATTTCAAGCTGTTTTAAGTGACCTTTTCGTAGCAATTTTTGTGCATTCTAACGAGTGGCATTTTTATCATTTTGTTTACGCCTTTCGCCTTTCGCCTTTTGCTTTTGTTTTTAGGGTCGCTTTAGATGCTGCTGCTAATGAGCGCTTTTGACTCAAGTGTGTGTGAAGGCCAAAGGCGCTGCTGTTCGCGACTTGTTGGGGCCGTCCATTAGGCTAATGGCAGCTGACAAGTTTTACAAATTAGAATTACATATGTATGTGCATATGTATGGTATGTACATGCGGTATACTGATATTTAAGTTTTATCATTTTATTCTCACTAATACACTTTCCATTTGTTTGAGTCGTAAACCGCAGTTGCGAGTCGAGTCAAGTGAATTCGATTCGAGGCGCGCCACACAATGCACTATACAAATCGTTCAACACTTGCTAGCACTTAAACGCGGATAACCACATGATAAAATTAGACGATTAGCCACTGGCACGACCACAAGCACACACGCACACGCGCACAGCCAACACCCATATCTCAATAAACACACACACACACATGTGTTCATACACTCAAGAGCAGACTGTGGCCAGACTAAATAAACAGCGCAGCTGGCGGGACATTAAAGTTGCTGTTGTTGTTGCTGTTGTTTTTCCCTTTAGCCACTTGAAGCATGCCCCAAAGCCCGGCAAAATAATCTATAAAAAATTGCGCTGTTGAGTTTTTCTCTGTGCGCCGTTCTTGAAAATGGCTAATAAAAAATCGTTTGAAATTTGTTGAACAAAACATAACCGAAAGGCATCAAGCTGATAAACCAATAATTATCCAAGCGCTGCGGCCAAACGGACCGTAAACAAATACAATAAAAAAAGGGGAAATTTTCTGCGCGCTATTTTCCTTAGGTCAAAGAAAACTTTAATATAAAATATTTACAAGTATTCAATTTAATATTTCAATTTTCTATGCATGAATAAATATATAATAAATAATATATAATAAATAAATACATAATATGAATAAATATATTAGTATATAAATTTATTTTTAACATGCATTGCTAATAAATACTTTTTTTTTATTTTTAAAGAAATGGCAGCAAGGCAATCGCAGAGTAATGTGCGTCACGTTGTGTATGGAATATTCATATGGTTGGCTTCTTCGCAGAGCCAATGTATGTAGATCGTTTCTCAATGTCTGCAAGTGGGTGTATTGCATTCACGCTTTGAGAGAAACGTCAGAGAGTAAGCAATTGCATCGGTTCTGCAACGTTCGTTCGTTGGCGATCGAACAGAATTTTTTTTTTTATATGTTCGCTTGGTTGAGTTTTGTGAAGCAAAAAGTCGTTTGTGTATGTATTGGTGTGTAAGCGAGAATTGTCTTCCCTAACGACGTATGTGAGTGTGAGTATGAGTAAGCGAAGATCGTTTGTATAGGCTCTTTGATTTATCTGCTCACTGTGCACCTCATTATACGAGCGTCAATCGATGTCGCTCCCTATACGATGTTCGGCAAGAGAGCGTCACACGAATAGTTGAAAGCTCTCAACCGAAGACCAAAACGAAAAGAACCGAAGGCTCGTGCTATCTCGCTCGCGCTCTTAGTATGATTTTCTTAGTCGAACACGCGAGCAGAGCGTGAAGTTGCGAGCTATGCTTATTCACTTGCCAGCAAAATAGTTACTCAGTATCAAGTGAACTAAAAAATATTTTTTTAAAGAAAACATTTGAATATTCATTAATGAAATAAAAGCTGGACTTTGACACTGGTCAGTGTTGGCCTTGTTATCCAACTCTTTAAATGTTTATTCACCAAGATCTCAAAATAGTCCAACAAAATATAAATAAAAGCAGACGAAACTGAAACGATAAACAAATATTGAATTATTCTATAAATAAACAAAATTTAATTTTAACAATTTCATTCAATATTTTAAAATCACATTTTTATTAAATAATAAAAAATACCCACATAAAAAGAATAATTTATATACCAATTATTCTATAATTGTATTAAATATTTCTTTCATTTTACATTTTCCGTTGCTAGTTAAATTTATTTTGCAAATAAATTTACAAAATCTTTCTGGTACAGTATTTGCTGTAAAAATAAAAAGCATTTCAACGATTTCACAAAATATTCGTTCCATTTATTTCTTTTGCGAGCTGTCAACGCAGTCCGTTTTATAGTAAAATATATAGCTGCGCATTACATTTGGCTAGGGCTTGGGAAAGTTGAATCACATTGTTTTAGGTTTAGCTGCAACCACAAAGCAGCAGCAGCAGCTAAACCAGCTAAAACAGTAAACCTAGCCACACGACTTTATGCACCGAACACGATAAAAGTTTTTGTATTTTATGGGAATTCAATTCAGACAAGTTGAGAGCAGGAGACAGATTGTGAGGAAAGCAGAGTGTAAATATTCCCACAATTCTGAGGAAATTTTAATTGTTTACTTTGGCGCACAGCTTGTGATGTGTGTTGTGTCGAGAAGCGAAATTAGTTCGATTTGAATGCAAGAGGTGTGTAATAAAAAGAGCATTTACCAGAAGCTTGATATTGAGCAGACAATTGTTTACAGATCTATATAGCCAGCGTGTGTTAGGGGGAATCAAACAGAATGAAATGCTTATAAATTACAATGCAAACAGCACGACAAGTTGAAATTGCAAACTTGCTTATCGCTTCAATAGACACTGAAAGGAGAACGAAAAGCGAAAGCAACTGCTAGGTTAACCGTGAAACCTCACAGATGTGCCACAACTCTGGCTTCATCACACTGAAGCTGGGCTCCAGCTGCTATTTGATAAATTTGAAAACTGTCAGTTGTCTGATAAAATGTTGCCTGCTCTTCGAGGCTGTGTTTTGTTTGGCAAGTTGATGTTCTCGGCCACGCGTAACTTGCCCCTTGCCATGGCAAGGCAACAGAAATTAAATTACATTCTGCACACAGTTGTGATTTTCATTAATTTAGTGTAAATATAACACATCTAACAGGGCTATGTATACGAACAACAAAAAAAAGTTCCAAATCAAATAACTTTTTGTGCCAACTTTTATGCCGGAAACCACAAACAAAAATCGATTCGAAAAAAGGCGAGCACAAAAAGTTTTTCTCAGCTGCTGCTCAGCTTTCACTCCTGTCCTAATACCTTATTGTAAGAGAGTGTATAAAAAACAGAGATCCTTACATCTATATCTATAATTATATATCCATATATATATATCTATTTATATAATCTCACTTTATAGCAAAAATGTTTTTGTATATTTAAAAAAAAGAAAAACAAAAAATAATATTAATAATATTTTGTATATTCACAGAACAGCTTCCAGGGTATCCGCTTGCTGATACTCTTTTTTGTACAAACTTGTCTCCTTAATTCGTTTTCCGTTTTGTATTCACTTTTGTCACGGATGCTCATTTCGGCATTACGTATACGAAGCGTGAGACGCTTGCTATGAACTTTTGCCGTAATGTTTTGACTGACGGCCAACAGCGAAACTGCCAAAGATTCTGCAAAGTGTTCAAGGAGTGAGGGAGTGAAAAGAGATTTAGCTGCTGGTAACAGTGCTTCGCTGCAGTCAGCTAAAGTAAAGTAAGCATAAAATGCTCTTGCATCATCCGGGCTTCAGTTGGCTAGGCTGCCGTCAAACCGGAACTAGCTTCTTCCGTCACCTAAACATTGTTGTAGTTGTTCCCATTGCCTTTGTCAACAATATTTGCATGCAACGTTACCAATGTGTCCATAAAAAAGTAAGACCTTGAAAGCCAGCGAAACAAAGAAAATACAAAGTAGCATTCGCAAGTGTCGTTGGGCATACTTTTGGCAGACAATAGAAATTTGCTAGAGGCGATATATACATACCTAACGCCATCAGCGCAACGAAGTATCTGAATGCCAATTACAAACTTTCATAGATCACAAATCAAAAACACATTTGCAACTACGAAAACGGCAGCAACTACTACACTTATTTGATGACAGTCAAATTACATTGTATGGCACTCATTATGGCGCTAAGTTTATGTATTATTCAGAGCATTCTACTTGGCGGAGACGCGACAGCTGGCGCTTAGTTAATGTGCTAGTTAGTGGTCCCAACTGGTCAACAAAATATGGCAAGGATAGTACAGTAATCGCTATTTAAGTAAAACTAAGTATTCTTCAAGTTCTTCAATCAATATGCTCAGTTGTACTTTCTCTTGCTGAGTCAGAGTTGAAGCTCTTCGATGAGGTATAATTGAGATGTATATTTAATTTTTTTAAAATAATTTTTCTTAACATATTATATGAAAAATATTATATTAGCATAAATTAAAATTAAATGAATATGTTTAAAATTTATTTTGCCTAAAAACATAGTTTTATATTTAAGAAAAATCTGTAGATATCAATAAAAAAAAAAATATTAAAATTTTTTTTTTTTATATCAGATAAATCTATAGATATCAATAAAAATTATATTATATTTTAAATAAATCTGTCTGTGTATTAATAAAAATTTTATTTCAATATATTTAACAAAGATTTTATGCTACACGTATTTTTCCATCAAAGAAGTTAGCTATTTGGAAAAGTGTGAAAGCCTTAAACTTTTCGAGTTTTTCCATTATAATTACTATCTCATTGGCTTTTTGGACATTTGCACATTAATTTGCACTTAATGCCTGTGCGTTAGAGAAATTAATGAAAATTTTATTGAAAGCATTTAAAAGTCACTTAGTGCGAAGGCTATAAAAAGCTGTTGGGAGAGCTACTTATTCAGCTAAACGTGTCGCATCATGGTCATCGACAGTACGCGCGCCTATCGTCTATTGTGGCGTTGCTTTCGAGTGCTGGCACCGTTATACTTTGGCATCAGGTCACGTGCGGTTTATGTCTATATGGTGTTGCTGCATGTGCTGATTACGGCTCTATTTCCAATTCATCTGTTACTGAGCCTGCTGCTGCTGGAGACGACGCCGGCCAAGATTTTCCAAACGCTAACCATGACTATTCTCAGTCTGTCGTGCAGCTTGAAGCATTTCGTGCAAATATATCGATTGCCGGACATGTTGGAGATTCAGACACTGCTTGAGCAACTGGATAAGTGTGTGCAGAACGAGGAGGAGCATCATTACTATAACAACACGCTGCAGTCGCAAATTAACCGAATGACCCGCTGCATTTATTCAAGCTATATCTTTGTCTACGGAGTTTCTATACCAATCATAATACTGGCCTTATTGACAGAGCCACGTGAATTACTTTACGAGGGCTATGTACCTTTCGACTGGCAGCAGGGGGGTTTCCCCTATTACTTTATGTTTATCTATCAGTACATTTGCTTACTGGTCAAAGGCTCGGTGGGCCTGACAAACGACATTTACACACCGCTCACATTATGTAATATCAGCGGTCACATGCATTTATTTGGCATACGCATGGCACGTCTGGGATATCAGAAAATAGCCGAAACTCAAACAAATCAGCAGCTACGTCTCTACTTCGAGAACTACAAGCTCATAACGAGGTAAGATGTTTGCAAATTTCCCTCACATATCCTTCAAATTTTTGACGTCTAGCTAATGGAATAGTTAAGTTATCACAAGTTAGGCTATCAATCAATCAAATTTGTAAGTGACTGGAGAAGGCGAGTCCTTACTAACAACATTTGCATAGATTATTGATTGAATTCATTACTTCCATTAATTTCATCTACTTTCAGAATTGACCGGCTAACTCGGAAAATCATCAGCCCCGTGCAGTTCATACAAATACTTTCGTGTGGCACAAATATGTGCATCATTGTCTGCTATGTGACGTTCTTTGTGCGAGAGACAACCGCGATTGTCTTTAATCTCATGCTATTGTCGGTTGTGTGTCTGCAGCTATTTCCCAGCTGCTACTTTGCTAGCGTTCTGTCCGAGCAAGTGGAGCAGCTGCCATATGCCGTCTTTTCGGGCAATTGGTGTGAGCAATCGAGATGGTATCGGCACAATGTGCTCATCTTTACCCAGCTAACATTGAGTCTGGCTGATCGACCTATGATGGCCGGTGGATTGATTCCAATTAATTTGAATACGTTCTTTGCTACAGTGAAAATGGCATATTCCCTATTTGCGGTCGTAGGACGTGTAAATTAATTGATTAATTAATTCAAGTCGTTAATTCTGTTTACCTGAAACGGTTGCGCCTCGCTGCCTGTTATTGAGCTCTACAGCTGGCATAAATAAATAAATTTTCACGATTTTCATTTTCATATTTTCCACACCAAAAATACAATTGTAACAAATGAAATTCACTAATTGCCTCGTCCCAATGCGCAAATAAACAGTTGCTTTGCTTTCAATTGTTTTCCCCCAATTTGTTTTGTTTCGGCTTTAAGAATTTACTCTCGAACATAAAAGCAAATGAAATGTTTACGTAAGAGCAATGTTAATTGTATTTCTTTTTTTGTATACTTTGAAATATCTTGAAAATAGATAAAAAGATGTTGAGCAGTATTTTGAAACAACATAATAATAGTACAAAATAAAAACGAAAATCAAGTTTATATCAAAAAAATTAAAGATACCCAAATATGATATTCATAAATATAAATTCTAACATGTATAAAATAAATTCCTCATTTAATGTGATATTCCTGAACTTTTTCATATAATAAATAGCAAAAAATCTACTAGATGATGTGAACATATGAGTATATAGAGCATCTTCTATTCGACCGATCTATTGCATCTCACTGCTGCCTTGTTGCACCTGTTTATCACTCATTTGCAGTTAATACACAGAAAATTATAAAGCGTAAGCAAACAAATTTAGATTTTTCTTTCAGTGCTTTATAGCTTTACAGATCACTAACTTCCGATTGACGTTGCATATATAGCAAACAAGTTGATAGTTTAAATAATAAATTACTGAAAATATCAGTAATTAATTTGAATATGTATTTCTGTAAGAATATTTATTTTATTTTGATTTTTAACTATATTTTTTGCTTGAAATAAAAGAACTTCTTTAAATTCGCATTTGAATGTTTAGCATCAACGTAGAAGGACTTTCTGCTTTTGCGTTTTATGAGAAGGATTTGAGGCTGTGAGAGACGTGAGAGACGTGTTCAACTGCTCTCGTGACAACCTTGTACGTGAGCGTATGAATACCATTTTTTATAATATTTAAAATAAACTTTTTTCCAGAGACTTAAAGTTCAACTCAACTGGCAAGTTTTATGGAATTTCTAAATCTTCTATACGAAATGCTAAAATTGCAATTAGTATTAGTAAACACTGAAGAAACACTGAACGCATTTCGAATTAACATTGAAATGAGAGAAAAAAATATATATAAATGCAATCTTTTAATATCATATTGGGCTTATATTTTGGGCGCTGTTGGGCGCCTCAATTAGAGCTGGCAAATGGAAAAGCGAGGGAAAATAAAACAGCGAAATAGAAAAAAATACAGAAATGGAAATGAAAATTGTGACTCGCTATGACTCTAACCAAAGAGCATAGCTCAGTCACTGGCTTTTGGTAGCATTAAGCGCGAATATTGCGTATATGCGCTGTGGCCATGGTGGCCAGGAGTGGGCGAGGGGGAAAGTGCAAAAACATACAATGCCTGCCACGTTCAACATAGGCGCCGTGCTCGAGGTGATTTAACTTTTCTGCTTGCCATTCATTTATTTCCTTTTCAATAGCACAAAGCACACAGAAAGCAAAAATATTGTTGGCATACTTTTCCAAGTGCTTCCTGTCGCATATCCTGTCGGTCTGTCTGTGTGTGTGTGTGTGTGTGTGTGTGTGTGTGTGCGTTTGTTTGTGTATTTATTTTAACTTTTGGCATTTTGTACGCGAGCCGTAGAGATTTCATAACAAAATAGCAAACTAAAACAAAAACGACAAAGCACACAGAATATGAAAAATAAATTGAAACAGCCAAGCGGAATGGTCTACACCAACTATCCCAATCTCGGGTCGTGTCTGTCAAAAACGAACGGAGGCCAACTCAATCAGGACGAGTTCGTGACACCAACGAGCCACCAGCAATAGTCAAACATTTACTAGCCAGCCACAGATTGAATTGCTTTCACTTTGCACCAAAAGTATTTGCGAAATTGTAAAACGTTTCTGACCCCAAGGGGCCATCAGAGCGACCACGCAATGGCCTGGTCAAAATTCTGCCGTTCAGCCAACACTCCTTTGTTTGCCACAAAATTCTATTGTAAGCCTTGCTGCCGTTGAGTATATTTACACCAATTTGACATAGAGACAAAGCTGGGGACCCATTAAAAAAAATATTAGTTCAACTCTAAGCAGCATGATATGTAGGCATAATTCATGATGTAATAAAAAAGAACTTGCAGAAACTTTTACCAATATAAAAGTAAGAGCTCTCTTTAGTATTCTTTTGCTTAGAGCTAAACATCAGATTTTCAGAATATAAACATCCATATGCATCATGAGTTATCAGAGATGAGAGTAAACCTATCACACATCCAGCCGTATTAACTCAACTTAGTTTATCTAACTCCTTTACAATGAATATAATGTATTCTAAAGTATCTTTTATATTTTCAGATTATAAGAGTGTTCATCGACATCATTATCATCTATAACATATTATTTACCAGATATGTGACATGTTTAAATTATGATATATATATATATAGATTTAATATAGATTAAATTTAAGAAAAACTGTGTAAATTTGAAAAGCAATAAACAATTAAAATTTTTCAAAATATAATCAAACTGTTTTTTTATTGAATAGGGCTCTTCCTCTGGGAAATTAGCATTCAAATCTCAACGGCCGATTAAAAGATCGTTGCAGGGGCTGCCGATATTGTTGTGACCATGGATGCCAAAATTTTAAAAGTAACAGGTAAACAGAAATGAGTAGCAGAGTGAAGAGACACTGTTCGTTAAGAGTGGCCTTGCTCTCAACAATCGTTTCTCACCCTACAGCTGATTTCTGTGTACCTGGTACTTCACAAAAACTGTCAATGAGTCATGAATGTACCAGGCGAACATAATTCAATAGCAGGGCACTTAACGTTCAATATTCAACGGTCGATTAAAATATCATTGCATAACTTAGGGCGCTGCTGTTATTGCTGTAGCTGCTACGGCCAAAATTTGAAGAGTAACAGGTAAACAGAAATGAGTAGCAGAGTGAAGAGAGCACTATTTGTTAACAGTGCCTTGCTCTCAACTATCGTTTCTCACCCTACAGCTGATTTCTGCGTGCCTGGGAGTTCACCAAAATTTGCAATGAGTCATGAATGTACCAGGCGAACATAAATGAGCAGCAGGGTAAAAAATGTTAGTTAACATAAATCTGTTAGCGTGCTGTTAATTCAATATCAGTATGATAACAGTATACTGTTAAGGTACTGTTAACATGCGTATTTCACCCTACAGCTGCTTTCTGTGTGCCTGGTACTTCACAAAAACTATCAATGAGTCATGAATGTACCAGGCGAACATAATTCAATAGCAGGGCACTTAACGTTCAAAACTCAACGGAAGATTAAAATATCATTGCATAACTTAGGGTGCTGCTGATATTACTGTGCCCATGGATGCCAAAATTTGAAAAGTAACAGGTAAACAGGAATGAGTAGCAGAGCGATGAGAGCACTGTTCGTTTACTGTGATTTACTCTCAACTATCGTTTCTCACCCTACAGCTGATTTCTGCGTGCCTGGTAGTTCACCAAAATGTTCAATGAGTAATATATGTACCAGGCGAACATGAATGCGATGTAGGGTGAGAAATAGTAGTTAACATGCATTGAGCTAACAACTGATAGCTAAATATTAACATAAAATACCTAAAGTGGGGCAGGGCGAAATCAAAATTCTGATCACACTGATACATACTTACCATATACTTACCTCCTACTGCGTGTGCATTTAGCATTCAAAACTCAACGGTCGATTTAAATATATTTGCATAACTTAAGATGCTGCTGCTAATTCAGTAGCCATCGAGGCCGAAATTTGTTTGAGAATTTCGTGAATTTTAGGTATGTTAGGTACGCCAGAACTACATCCATGGTATGGTAAGAACCAAGAATATATATGTTAGATGGGAACCATTAGAGTGCTGCTATGCAACTCATTTGCTGTGTCTTTCTTTTATTCGCTTGTTTGTTAAAATATAATTATTTGAAGCTAAATAACATAATACAGAATATACATACATACAAATATATACAAAATTATATATTTATGTATTTTCATATATTAAATCACTTGAATAAAAGTTGAAAATTTCTGTGAGATTAATTTGACTTCATTTAAAGCAGAAAAATTATTTAATGCCTTTGTAAAAGTGAAAATTTTAATGCTGATTAATTATTCCTTCCTTATTTAACCATCCCATATTAATTAAACAGAAATATGAATTCTCATATGTTCGTAAATAACACCTTTTTTTCACACATCAGGTAATTGTAATTGATGGCTTGATTAATATTAATGATGAATGACTAATTGGTAGCTGAAAAATGGCAATTGTTTGAAATCGCTAGAAACTAAGTTAAACCATTTTTAATAAACGTTGTGGTGCACTAACCTGAAAATGCCTGTAAGGAAATTCAGTGCATGTCGTTCAATCCATTCAGAACTCAATTACGACGCGTTGGGCCACTCAATTTAACACAGCGAGAAAAACGAAACGAAAACGAGAAAAAACCCGCGCATCAAGCTGAAATTGAGGGACGCACAGACAGTGACCAACAAAAACAACTGCTGCTGCTGCTGCTGCTCCTGCTGCTGCTGCTGCTGCTGCTGCTGCTCTGGCTCTGGCTGTGTGCCATGCTTGGTCATGGTGCTGCTGCCTAAAAGTATGCACCAGCTAAAATAACAAGAGCTCGCATAGAGCATAGAGCGCGTCAATGGGACACAATGCCTCTTCTTGTATTTCGGTCATGCATGAAATTTTGTACTTTCCAGCCAGTTGGCCACTTGCTCGTTGCTCTCTCGCTGTATTCATTTCTTGTTGTTATTTTTTCTCCTCCTATATTCTATACCCATTCGAAATGGCTCTAAAGGCAGCATCAAATGTTTGTTTAGCAACAATGTATGACTTAATAAATAAAAAAAAGTTTTCAAAATAAAATAAAAATTTATAAATGATCGAAGTATGAAAGATTTATTTTTGTTTTTTTATTTTAATTTTTGTTTACATTTTAATTAGACCTTATCTAGTTTTAAATTTAAAATTTGTATGAAACATATTTTCTATCTTTTAAAGCTTGCGCTCAATATTCAATTTGACAGGATATCTCCTGGGTCGGTCACACTTTCCCTGTCACAACATTTTTCCTTGTTTTGCTTTCTTATTTGACTGAAGTTTCCTTTTTTTTTTTTTTTTTTGCTTTGTTTTTGCTTATGTTTTTGTTTTTGGTTTATTTTTTCATGCGGATGTTGCTGCCGTTTTTATTTTCCACGCAGATGTTGACATTCTTGCTGCTGTTGTTGCATGTGTTTGTGTATGTGTCTATCTGTGTGTGTGTGTGTGTGTGCATGTATTTTTGTTGTTGTTCTAGATGTTACAGCTGCTAAAGCTTTCAGGCATTCAGTGTCGCATCTAAATCATATTGACTGCCCACTGCCCATGGGCAGAAAACTGTCGACCAGTGTAATAGAGCGGTACACCAATGTGTTTTCTAATCCAAGAAGAGTCTCTCCAAATTGGATGGTTAATTGAGATTTTTTTGGTTTAGCGTATCGAATTGCATTGCAATAACATTTAAGACTCTATATCTTCTTTAGTTGCATTGAAAATTTAGAATATATATAATCATTTATCCAACTGATTTTTCAAGAAACTTTTAATGAGTTGAATTGAGTAAAAAATCTAACAAATTTAATTTTTCTTCTTTAAATGTATTTTAGAACGCTTTAATATTATGACTAAATCAATTTTAGGAAAAGAAAAATATGAACTTGGATTTGTAATACTTATATAATTAATAGATATATATATACTACTTATAAAAAATCCTTACACAAAGACTATGGATGAGTTGAATTGAATAAAAAAGTCTAATATTTTTCATTATTTTTTTAAAGTTTATTTTAGATGTCGCTTTACCAACCTTTAGTATTTTGACAGCATACATTTTGCGAAAAGAAAAATATGAACTTAAATTTTTATACTTTTTCAGTTAATACAAACTGACATATCCTTACACACAAATACATATTTATATATATTTATTCAATTATTAATAAATAAAAGCTAATCAATTAAACGAGCCGACCCAGTCTAGTACGAAGTTTGAAATCTTATATGTAAATTATCAATTTTATTATAAATAATTTTATTCATAAATATTAATTACCGAATTCCTTGACAAATTAGTTAAGATAATTATTATTTGAATGGTTTTATGCATCGATGCAGCCGCATTAAGCTACACTGGGCGAGCTTATAGCAGTTGCAGTTGCAGCCTGCTATGCTTAAAGCCTATCAGATTACATTTTGCCTTTTGTCATTGTCTCTTTCGAGTCTGTGCTGTGGCCCATTTGGAATGGAAGCTACTGCTGGAAGTTGGCAAAATTTTGCAATTTGTAATTTGTTCAGCCAGCAGGCACACATTTGCCCCATTTGTAGCTTCTCTGCTAGCCAATTTGCCATTTCTGCACGCATTTTGTTTCTATTTTGATAAGCCGTTTGGCTGCCCACATTTTGTGGGCCGATTGGGTGACAAGTCTTTGGGCAAGCGGCCCAAAAGTGAATGCTGTGCAGCAGCTTCTGTAACTCAGGCAGGCGTATCAGCGACTGGCAAGGTCATTTGTAACCTTAACTAAACAAATTTGAAAGCCTCTACGCATATCAAATGTGGTCTGGTTCTTGCAAAGGGCGCTTTGGGCCAGCTTATTCTGCTGTCTGTATAAAATGGCCAATTGCTGCCAGGTAAGTCATCAGTAGCCCATCGTGCCACCCAAACACAGCAAGCAACCGAGCAGCAGCTTCTACAATCTACAAACTACAAACTGAAAGCAAAAAGCAGTCAACTAGTCCCATACTAATCACGTCACCAAACATGAAACGGGTAAGTTAAGGAGAGATGGGGCTCGGCCATAAATTTTGGGCCAGTCGATTGCCTGCGGCGCTTTGTAAAACGCATTTGAGCAGTGACAGGCAATAAATCAGGATAAACGGAAATTCGAAAAGGATAAAACTCTCAAGCATATTACGAAAATTTGTATGGACATTATGAATGACATAGCATCGTCTACTCTATGTAGAGCGTAGCATTGATTCACTTAAATGTTTTTCTTTAAACAAAATATGTTTGTGATTTTTTATTTTTCTGCTGTTTCAATAGACTCAGTAGAGAATTTCACAGTCGTCAAACATTTATGGCAAATGCCCAAAAAAATATAGAAAATATTGGTCATAAAAATGAAAAAGTTTTCCGGCAACAATTTGCCAATAAAATTCGATGAGAATATTCTCGTTTATTGAGAATAAAAATACTGTTAAATAGTTATTCAATTATGCTGGCATCTTTTTAAAAACATGAATAACAAATCGATGATGATGTCAACAACATTTGACAATCTATATATATTGCTTCTAGAGCTGCCTGTTGATCTGCGTATGCCTGCTGACCTGCAATGTGGCCAATGCATCCTTTCTGCGACCCATCGAGCTCAGTCAATTAACCAAGTCAACCAGCCAGCAGCAGCAGCAGCAGCAGCTGCGTGACCTGGACAACGATGACTCCAATTTGGATGAGCCTACGACAATTTTGCCCAACTCCAGTGAGGATTACGACAGCCGGCCACAGTATACGTTTGCTTACGATGTACGCGATACGCTGACTGGCGATGAGAAGCGACAGGAAGAGAAGCGTGATGGTGATTTGGTCAAGGGACAATATTCGCTTGTCGAGCCCGATGGCACGAGACGTATTGTGGATTATATAGCGGATGATGCTAGCGGTTTCAATGCAATTGTGTCAAAGCAACGCCTCGATGAACGACTGAGCACGGCACAAGCACAATCCTCCTCCTCCTCCTCCTCTTCATCGACCTCATCTCGCTACAACAGCATTGAAGAGCTGCAGTCACGCCTAACTGCCCAAGCCATTGCCGAAGCTCAGGCTCTAGCCGATGCGCAGCAGCAATCGCAATTGCAATTAGAGGCACAGGCACGCATTGAATCTGAGAATCAAGCTCGTCTCCAGTCCAAACAGCTCATGGAGCAATTCCAGCAGCAAGTGCAGCAAACCGCCCAACTGCGCCAACAACAAGAGCAGCAACGTCAACAGCAGGAGCAGCAATTGCGCGAGCTGCAACGTCTGCAGGAGCAGCGTGAACGTGAGCAGCGGGAGCGTGAGCAGCGTGAACGTGAGCAGCGAGAGCGTGAGCAGCGTGAACGTGAGCAGCGAGAGCGTGAACTGAGAGATCGTGAGCAGCGGGATCGTGAGCAGCGCGAGCAGGAGCGTCGTCAGCAGCAACAGGAACGTCGTCTTAGCCAGAATCAAAATCAAAATCAAAATCGTCTGCTCGAACGTCTCAATAGCCAGCAGCAAACTCTGCTATTGCCCAACTCGAATCAGCTGTTGGGCCAAAGTGTTCAGGCCAGCGTTGTCTCGCATCCCCCAACTTTGATCTCTCGCCTGTCCTCACTGAACTCAGGTAATCTTCTGCTGAGCGGGGAACGTGATCTGGATGCCTGGCGCCAGTTGCCCAGCTCCCGCCTAAACATCGAACGCAACGCTCAATCCGTGATCTTGTCGCAGCCATCCAGTGCCTCGGTGCAGGCTCAACTTATTGGCACGCCTTTGTTGCTGAATTCGGCTAATCTCAATGGTTTGATTACCACACGCCTCAATGGCAATGCAGCACGCGCTGGCGCTGCCATCAGCTGGTCACAGGGTCGTCGTCTGGACAATGAACTGTGGCAGCAACTGGATCGCCTTGACGACAGCGACATCCGCCGTGCTGATGAGCAGCGTCTTGAGAGCGAAGAGCTGCGTTCCATCAATCGTCGTGCCAAATGGTAAATACTTTATGTCTCAAACTTCAACTGAACTCAACACTCAAACGACCTCAACGCTCAACTGCAACGGAAACTCGATTATGTGTAGAACTTAGTTCATATGTATAACTTGTGTTACGATAGTCTTATATGGGATATGGGTATTTTCACTATTCACTTTGATTTCCTATGCCAGAAACTAACCCAATCAAGCTCAAGTTCGCTGCAAATCTATCCCCAACTCTCTAGCCATAAGCCTAATTGTTTTTTGTATGACTTTTTTAGTTAGCTGCATTGTCAAACTTTATATAAAAAAAAAAAAGAAAATAGATAACAATAAAAATAGCCAACGCACAGCGTGTGAAGAAACGACATAAAATGCGATTTTATTGATTTGCAAGTGTAATAGAAGCACAGCTCAGTTATGCTAACTTTTAACTCCATTTGACTCCTATCTCCTTTCATGGACTTTGACACTTGGACATGGCAAAGTTTAGCCGAGCAGCCAACACTTCAGGGCGACCCACATGTGTACTCAGTTGTCCATAAGCCCAGAACAACATTTCAAAAGCTCAGCAAGTGCCAACAAGTTCTTGTTTTATTAGCAACAGCTTACTATGTAAGCTGAGTTGTGGTAGGAAATGTGTTTAAGCAAAGTTCATCTAACTTCAATCCATAAAGTTTACTGCAGACACCGACAAAATAAATTTACACAGACTCAGCTACGTAGATTGGAGTAATTGAAGCAGAACACTTGTTATTGACAGGCTTGTAAATATAAAAAAATAAATAAATAAAAAATAATAAATAAATACAAAAATTTAGAATTATTTGAGTCTAATAATGAGTTTCCTTTTAGCGTTATGAATCATATTGACTTCTAATAATCAAAAACTAAATTAAAAATATATTTTTTCAGATTCATATTTAAAAATAAATTATAAATATATATAAATTAGTATTATAATATTATATTATAATATATTATTATTAAATTTTTTAAATTAAAAATAAATAAAAAAGGAAGTAAATAAAGCTGTCATGACCAACAACAATATTAAAACAAATATAAATATATGTAAATATAAATATATACTATATTTTCTTGTCAAACTTAAATTTACATTTTATAAGCGAAGCAAAGCAACAAACTTGAGAGATTGCGTTAACTTGTTGGGTATGCCTTGTAGGCCACATAAAGCCTGCAAGGTAAAGTAAACTATTTATTAAAGCTTTAGCTAAACTATTTGAAAAGTCGCTTTAAGGCAGTCGATCTTTGCTACAGGCAGTACGATGCTGTCAGGCTGTTGGGGCTGTTGGGCTGCTCGCTGTTGGCGAAAAGTGCGCTTGATAAAAATCACTTAAAAGTTCATCAAGGGACGAGCTGCAGCTGCCTGTCGGCAACTGCCTTGCGCGTTGCCTACTTACGATTGGCTGACAGCTCATGGAAAACTAAACAAAATGGTTTTCCTTTTCTTTTTTTCTTTAGTTAGCTTTAGTTAGCTGCAAGTGTCATTGTCACACTCAGATTGTAAAGCCAAAGCTAACTGTTAGGAATACTCTTGGCTTTATTCTTTATCCTTTCCTCTACTTTCAGCGTGCGACTTTTCAACTGCTAAAACTGTTTAGCTGCCCTCTAAGAAATAGCTGGAAATAAAGTCTAAATGCTGACATCAAAGCGTAAAACAGGAAATAGGCTTTGGCCTTAAGCAATCAAGGGGACGAGGTAGTACTGATGTATCAAGTCTTATAAATGTTGTGTGAATGTATTCATATTTATGAAGTGTTGATGGATATATTTTTATCTTGAAATTTATAGTCCAACAATACTTTTATTTAATTTAACAGTATTTCAAATCGAAAACAGCGACTTCTTGATTTTAAATTTAAAAAAAAATATATATATATACAAATATATAGAATTTCTCAATAAAATATAGATAAGTTAGTTATATATAAGTTCGCCAATATCTGTTGACGATTTCTCAATGTTTGCAAATAAGTACAAATATTTCACTTAGGCTTTGAGTAGAAACTTTCAAAGCAAGCGATTGCTCGCTAAACACATCAATGTGTGCGAGTGTGTGTGTGTGTGTGTGCATGCGTATGTAAGCGTGAAGATCATTTGTATTTATATGCTCACTTATTGAAGCGAGCGTGTGGCTCTCTAAACGGTGTTCGGCAAATGAGCGTCACACGAATAGCTTAACGCAAATCGAGCAACCGAAGTGCAAAACGAATAGAACCGAAGGCGCTCGCCGATAGCGAGAGCGAGTGAGCATGATTTTTTCGGTTGATCTCATGAAGAGAGTGGGAAGGTTGAAAAAGTTAACAGTTATATATAATTTAATGTCAAGTGTAAGTTTATTAATGCAGTTCATTTCTGTTAACTTCCCTCGTTCGCTCTTTGACAACAAAGTCCACAAAATGAACTGCTTTTGTAGAAGGAATAACAGAGAGGTTACTTTTAAAACCAAATGATTTACATTATATTTTTTTTAAATTATAAAACTCTTCTCATGAATTAAGTTATACCTTTGCAATATTCGCTATATTTATATCAATAATGTACGATATTATTTGTAGAATATGGTTACTCATGCATTTACAAAATGCACCATCTATTGGATTATTGTGTTTAGTTAGTTTGTGAACCGAGCAGCACTCTAGGGAAGACACACACACAAAATGGTTGATGTCCTGTATACATAGGACTCGAAATGGCTAGACCTAGCAAAGTCACTCACCATTTGCAGCCAAGTGATCAACTCAAAGAAGCTAATCGCGCGTAAGCTTGAAACTTATTTCTGAATTTTAAGTTATTTAATATCATAAAAGAAATATGAATACAAGTGGAAAAGAAACCCTAACGATGCTCATATTGTGTCATATTGTTGTCATAGAATGATTTGAATATCAAGTTAAAGAAATCTCATTAATAAACAATCTCTACTCGAGCACTCTTACTTGTATTGGAAATTTCTACATCAAAGGTAACTTTGCACTATATTTCTGTCTACCAATTAATATATTCCAATTCGTAAAGCAAATGTTTTGTTTGCTAAATGAAAAGATGCTTAAATTACTAATAGCACCACATTCACTACGTTTTCTAAGGAGCATGTCTTCGAAGAGACTAAGCAACAAACCCTCAAATACGCCACGCCCACCAAAAGATCCGCCCGATGAATGCTATGAGCCGCAAGCGGTTGAACATGATGGAATTGAAGTAGCAAAGTTTATAAAGCCAAAGGCCTACCGACAATTTTGTGGACGTGATGAAATTCTTGGCCCCGGAGCGGGCCTCAATAAGAAGTATAAAAATGGCAATTATTTTGGCTACCATCGCTTCAGCTTTGTTGAACTGCAGAATCAATCGGTGGGCTTTCGAGATGAACGTCGCAAAAATGGCGGCGTAACAGTGTCAGTGGAGGACGATGCTGAGGATGAAAAGCGTGACGATTGCCTAGAGTCAATTAAAGAGCAGGAGTTGAAATGCGAGGCACAGCTTGCCTGTAAGGCTAAAGAGAAGAAAGAGGCTGACAAAAAGTCGAAAGAGAAGAAACTGGAAAAGATGTGCGAATTACTAGAACAGAAAGAGAAAGTAGGAAAATCAATTGATAAAGAAATTCAAATTGTCTTATCCGATTGTGAGAGTAAGCTGGACAACAATACTTGCAAGTCGTTCGATTGCCAAGATATGGTCAAAGCAGCTGTGGAGAAGGCTGAGAAGAATGCGATCAAAAAATACTTGAAGAAAGGGAAAGAGGCAGACAAGGAAAAATCCAAATGTGAAACGGATAAAGGTGACAAGAAAACATAAATAAATAAAAAATCATAGAACATTTAGCCAAGAACAGAACCAACACACTAGCAGATACACAACCCGACAATACATCGCCACAGTAGCAGAGTAGGTGAAAGTCTTTGCTATACTAGTACAGCGGCGTCACAAACCCTCTCAGCATTTACACATATAAACGCAAACAATTGCTGTCAAACTGTAGCACTCAAATAAAATGTGGTTATTTTTTGGCCCTTGACTTTTGTATGCCTTCTTCTGCTCTTCAAAATTTGACTTGTTAATAAATAGTAGAATTTGTACATTCAATCAATTGATATGCCATAACGGAAACAAGCTGAACGGGGTTGCTGCACAATTTCAGGGACAAGCGAAGCAAAGAAATCGAAAGCATTGCCACTTCACTTGAGCTACATATGTCTCCGTACATACATATGTATTCATATACTGCATACATACATAGCTTTGTTGAAATGAGCTCTCTGAAGCTCGTCATCTGCTCGGTCATTCATTTCGCATGCAATGCCTTTTGAATTGTGTTGCTGAATTGATCTCTATGAACCGATAGCGAGAGTCATCACGTGTTTTTTTTTTACCTTGCTAATTAGTTGGAAATCCCCCAAAGTGGAAAGTCAAAAACAGAGGGAGCGCAGAGAGAGAGAGAAAGAGCAATCAAGAGAAAATTACATATATGAATAACAAGCACTTTTCTGATTGGTAAATGTGTTTGTATTGGTGAATTATTAAGCATTTATATTGTATATTTTTTATAGTTTATATATTAAGTAATTTATTCAATTTAAAATTGTAATTTGTACTAATAATTTAGAAAAAATAAATAAACAAATAAATAATAATAATAAATATAATAAATAGTAAATATAATAATTCTACTGTTTGATTTGTATTTTATATGAAATATTAAAAGCTGCTACATTTATTATATTGAGTTCTCATGCTCTACATAATACTATATTTAATTCATGTAAGAGATATTCAAAACGCCTAATAAAAATATGAAATTTGCCTCACTTTTTCGGTTTCTTCTAGCAAACATATTTTATCACAAGAAGTTTAGAAAGACTTTTCCTATTCTATGTTTACTAAGTCAAAAGTTTAACAAAGAAGCTTATCAATTATTAATTTATGTTTATAGCTAGAAATGTTATATATGAATGAAACTATTGCTTCAAAAGTTACGAATCAGTTCAATTTACTGGCAATAGCATACAAAGGAAAAGTCCAAGTAGTATTAAAGCTATAACAAGACAACTGTGAATGCTTGGGCACAAGTTCATGCACATTTCCATATTTACATTTCAAGTAATTTATTATTAAACTCTAAACCCTGTTCATTGAAATTCTTTTAGTTTTTAAATAAAAACTTGGCGCAAATGCTAAATATAAAGCCCTCTTCTTTAAGCAATCTAAGTCTGCAGTTTACTTCTTTTTTTTATTGTCTGATTTTGGATTAAGAGAATGGCCCTGGGCAAGCATTGTGGGCAAAGGAGTTAACAAGAATGCACTAAACCAAATAGAAGTGGCCAGTTGGCTAATATGACACGCCTCGTTTTGAAGGTATTTAAGCTGAAAATTGCTTCAAAAATATTTACATAGTTCCGTCCACAGTCGCAGTCGCTGTTGGAGCTGGAGTTGGAGTTGAACTTGAAGTCAGATCTTAGCCAGCTGCATTGATGCGTCTAAAATGTTAACTCAAAATGTTTGCACAGCGTCCATAAATGTTGTCTCACTCTTACCTAGCTCATGTGCCTCTCTCCCTCTCTCTCTATCTATCTCCCTCTGTGGCTGTCTCTGTCCCTCGCTAGCCAGCATGTAAATGCCTCTAATTTTGGGAATAACGACAACTTGTCTTTTGTCATGGTCTCGGCTTTGTTGTTCTTGCTCGTAAGACTGTATGCCTCATCATCATTTGCAAAGGAGTTGAACTGCTGGCGGCAGGTTTGCCAGCAGCAGCAGCAGCAGCTGCCGCCGCACTTGGCATCAACTGCATCAGCAACAGCAACAGTTTAGCTGCGCTTTATTTGTGCAGCTTTTAGCTACGTTGAAGAATTTCGTTTTTGTTTTTACTTGCCGCTTCGTAATCGAGGCTCATAGATCAACAAAACGAAGCGTGCTATTCCTTGACTACATCTGTCTCTCTCTCTCGCTCTCTCTCTCTCTCCCTCTCTCGCTCTCTCTTTTGCTTTTCGTATATCTTGCTATAATTTACATAATTTAGCCAAGACGTCAATCAGAGTGCGACCCGCTGTTGACTGTGTGAACTGCCGCAATTCTCATGGCAAATGGCGCCGCATTCCAGCTAAAAAGAAAAAAAAAAAAAAGAAACTCTCAACGCACACAGCTGCGTTCCCGCCAGAAGTGCCACCCACGCAAGCAACCCAGCGATCAGGCCGTGTTATGGACAAATCTGGAGCGCGTTTCCAAATGGCCAACAGCTCAGCAATTGCCTCACTTCCCACAGTCTTTGGCTTGGACTTGGATTTTTTCTCTTAGCTTTTCCTTTTGGTTTAGCTGCATATCGGCCCATGGGCCCGATTCAAATTGTGCAGCTCATTTTCGCAACTGATTAAAGGTAATTTTCTAAATTTTCATCCCATATTGTGACACTAACAACGAGCAGCCAACAATTCGACTGGCAATTTGGCCTGTCGTCATTTAATAGCTTTGCTCCAGCGCAGCAACAAATAGAGTCTGTACTTTGTTTTTTTTTTTTTTTTTTTTTTTTTTTTTTTTTTGTTCTACTCTTAATCTATGGCCAGCTGCAACGTTAGTTGTGCGGCAAATTGATTCACATATATAGTCGCTATATATTCTAAATATATTCCTGTACATAGATAGCAAGTGCAATATTATCTCTAGAATTTGCAGCTACTTTATGCAAGCTTCTTATGGGAATGAGATCTGCTATAGACTGTTGCATTAATTAAAAGCTGAATTCCTTGAGTTCACTTGGTATACCACAGACACTTTCAAGAACATATAGATGACTTCTTATTGAAAATATAATATTCTTTATTATTATTTGCTTTATAAATAAACTATTTCTATGTCTTTCTCATCGCCTGATGCTTAACTGCAAAAACTTTCAACAAGTTTACTTCTGAAATATGCAAAATTCAACGACTTTTAATAAATGATAAGGGAATAAGGGTATTCTTAGCTCTCTGGGGCCTAGCACACAATTGACACGTTAGTTTATTCATTGTTAAAAAGGTGTCTCATGCATTATAGCGTCTGGCTGGCGAACAGGAAATGCAGCTACCTGCACTTCCGAGCTCATTCGCGTGGAACGTGGATGTCTCTGATGCTAGTCGTAGTAGTAGGACAAGTGCAGAGTTCTCGCCAGCCAAGAGCTCGTGCAGGAATTTGCTTGTATGTAACAAAAATTTTGCTAACAGAAAATTTATGCATGGAATCATTGAAGCGTCCAGTTGAAGAAACTTGATGGTTCAACTCGAACCCCACATAGACGCTAGAGACACCCTCGTGTCGTGGGCATTGTTTTGTGGTTTGCAATGAGAGCAACCCTGGAGCAACTGCAGCCGTTGCAGCTCCCATGATACAGTGCTCTCTCACCATCACATGCGGGTATTTTAGTAATGCGCTGTAATTTGTAGCTCGATTGCCAACTTGTTGACGAACTGCGCCTCATACTTAGTACAAAAAGGAAAAAAGTTAATTATCTTTTTTTTTTTTTTTTCTTCTGGTTATTCTGTTTTTTCTCTCTGTCTCTCACTTTTTTTTGTAACTGCTGCGTTGGGCTATTATCCATGGTTCGGGCCTAGCTATGGTACTTTGTGTTCTTTTCTCACTCCAAGCTCTTGCGGCTGTTTTTTTTTTTTTTTCTCCATTTGTTGTTGTTGCTGCTGCCACCGTTCCATCCGCTCGCTTTAGTTGAAGTTCATTGAACTATTAATTGTAGCAATGCCTCTGTCCAAGAGCGGCCAGTGTGAAAGGTGATTTTTCAAGGCTGACACGTCCGGCGCTCAGAAAGGTTCCCAAGCACCAAAACAAACGCTGTAAAGTTCTTAAAGGTTTAGTGTTCTTTAAAGTTATTTCTTTCTATTATTTTGCTTGCTCTCACTTAAATTTACAATCGGTATTTATGAATTAGATTGTTGAGCCCAGGTGCTAATGAGCGTAGGCAACAAAAACAATAATTCATTTCCCACAATGAGCGCTGAGCTTATCACGACAAAACAGCTAACCAATTTCTTGCAGCTTGAGCCTGTTACCAACTGACAAAAAACTGGCCACAGTTTGCTTCATATCACGCACGTAAACACAAAAAAAAAAAAATGAATAAACCCGTTTACAATTTGTTGTTGTATTTTGATTCTTCTTCTTCTTTTTTACGGCTCAATTAACACAATTAGGAATAAGGCGAAAATCTTTCAGTTGCTGAACGTAATATCCCGCACCATAGATGCCACTAAGAGATCACGGGCGTGTTAAAAAAAAACCCCGTGAATTCTTCCAGTGCCATTAACTGTGCCGAGATGCAAAAACAACTGAATCGCACTTACCTGTCCGTACTTTTATTATGCTCAATTGAAAGATCTAGCCAAAGTCTTTCGCAGATATGAACCGAGCTGGGAACAGCTCACTCACTCGTTTTCGTTAACTGGAAACAGGACCGGGCTACAGAGGCTTTGTTAGATTTACATATCTATCCCACGTTGAGAGCGCTAACTGTTCACTGTTCACTGTTCACTGTTCACTGTTCACCTGTGCGGCTGCCTGATAAGGCGTCGCTACTTTGATCTATCCCACGATTTAATCAAAAACGCAAATTATTTTATTTAGCCGCGCGAAGCTCGCGGAAGTTGTTGGCAGGAAAGGGGCCAAACATGCGTGGGAAATACAAGTTCCCAGCTAGGCATTGCATGTTAGCAACAGTAGCTCTAGCTGAAGCCAAAGTTGAGGCATCTTTGGGCGCTGCGGTTGGCCTCATAATTCGCTGTGAAAAACTCATTTTGCGGCTTTGCCGTGCTGCGTGCTGCATAAAACTACAATTCAATTTGGGAGAAAGAAAAAGAAACAATACGTATGAGATAAAATCAAAATGAAAAAGAAAAAGAAATCTAAAAAGTCCAATTAAAAAAGATTATAATGCTTCGCCAAGCTAATTAAGTGATGCATTTGAAATAGTTATTGGAGAAACTGGAGCTGAGCGCGACGTTTCGGACAGGCTAATTGAGTTAATGCAACTTGCAAATTGTAGCATCGAAAACGAATTACAAATAACCTTTGGCCTCTGACTGCAAACTTCAACTTTAACTCTTGGGAAAAAACATAGACTTAAATTAGTCACGAAGAAAGCGACGCGACGCGACGCGACGAGACGAGATGGCAAATTGTAATCAAGTTTGTTGCCTAAGTCTTTCATTTCGTTGCGGCCAATTTATGCAAATGTCGAAATGCCGAATGCTGCTCCACTTCATGTAATTGCCACTTATCTTTTGGCTTTTTTGCTGCTTATCAGGCAACGGTAAATCAGTATGTCAGTCAGTCAGTTAGGTAGCTACCCAGCTACCTAGCCAGGCTCATTGACATGCCGAGCATGCAGCGTGAGGCGACAGCCATCAATCAAAAAGCGCTGCAATCAAATCAACAGCCAAGCAAATAAATACAAAAAAACAAAACAACAACAAAACAGAAGTAGACAACTACAACAAAAAAACAGTTAAAAATCAACAGCTGCTGTTTTGGCGGGTTTGCAACGTAATCGCGTGTTTGTGTCTGTCCTGCTCAGCCTGCTCGCAGCACGATCTCAACATGATTTTTAACGACAAATTTACGCGCTTAATCTCTGGCCCCAGCAATAATCATCGTCAGCCAAACCGACAACAAAATATGCAAATGTGAGCGGTGTCTGTTTTTTTACATCTTTCCCCGCCACAGCCAAAGGCCGGCCGGCTGCGCCATCTACAACTCGCGCCGTAAGATTTGCGCATCCGCGCGCGCATCTCATCGCATCATTAGCGCCAACACTTGATGCTGCTGTTGTCCGACTGTCCGGCTGTCCGAGCATCTCTTTAATGTTTAAGTGCGTTTTTCATTAATTGAAATGGTCAATTTGTTGCCAGCCAGAGATAAGAGTCATTTGTAGTCCACAGCCTCTCATTGATACTTACTAGGTTGTCCAACTTGCCCACTATTCTACTATTCTACTGCTCTCTGTCTATCTATCTCACTCTAGCAGCCTCTCTCTCTCTCTCTCTCTCTCTCTCCCTCTTTCTCTGTGTGTAGCTTGATCGGTCCGTTGAGTTGTCTATGCTGGCAGTCGCCCTACATGGCCAGCACTTTACTGCCTGTCGCCGTTCACTGGCGCCAGTTGCTGTTGCGAAGATCTGCAGCTGCCTCGGCACACTCATTCATCACGGCCAAAGCAAAGACTTCAACGACAAACCCATAAATATTAATAGAAATGCTTCAATGAAAAAGAAAAAGCTCGTATATCTTAACGAACTTAATATGCACTGCAAATACATAATATATATATATATATATATATATATATATATATATATATATATATATATATATATATATATATTCTCTATTTTCAATTCATATTTCAAAAGAAACAAGTTCGACAAATTTAATTTAATTTTGAGTCTAATAATGTATTTTTTATTTAATTTCCCTAAATTATGAAATTTTATCTTAAGTTATTTGTCACTGAAAATATTTTGAATTAATTTTTCAAAAGCAAGAAGAACTAGAAATTTAATTCATATATGCTTTCGGTCTTGAAATGTAATTTTAAATAATTTTTTATAAATTAATAAATTCTTTTAAAATATGTTTTGAATTATTTTACATTCGTATTTCAAAAAAAAAAAAAAAAAAGTGAAGTATTTTTTTAATAATTTCTATAAATTATCAAATTTTATTCTTAAATATGAATTTTATTCTTAAATATGAAAATATGTTTGGCAAATTGAGTTTAAATTTTAATTTCAATATTTTTTTTGTAGCTATTAATTTGGGTATTTATGCTCCAATAAAATTGCAATAATTTTTGCCTAATTTAAGTTAAATTTTGCATAAAATATTTTGCAACCACTCGACTGCAATCGATATATATTCTATTAACTGCATGCCTTGCAGGCCTTGTAGCAATATGAAATTACCCGTTGGCAAGAGTGTAGAAGCTAAAAAAACAAGAAATGAAAATGTCGAGAAAAACTAGTCATGGTCTTGACCATGTCATGGCACAAGAATTGAACGGTAAGCGTCGGAAATTCGTTGTCTCGTATATGGCCAAAGGTAACAGTAACAACTGTTTATCGTCTATCTAGCGGCCTTTTTAAGCAAATTGCAGTCAAATGCCGCACGGAATCAGAGACCAGTTCTAATTGTCTGCAATGACAATGCAAACAGGGGCAGGTAGTAGAAAGCAACAACAAAAAATGAGATGAAATGAGTTGAGTTGAATTGAGTTGAGTTGAGATTGAAGACACGATTAAAGAAACCCCTTACGCAGTCTTAACGGTAAGAACACGCGCTGTCCAAGTATATAACGTATATATATTTATATATATATCTGTGTGTGTGTATATGTATTCAAGATAGTCCACATTAACGAGGCAACTTCAGCTTCAGTTTCAGCTTCGGCTTCGGCTTCAGCTACAGCTCTGGTCTCAAAGCCAATTGGCATTTCAATCACGCATCAATCTGGCACGTTTTTATGATGCAGATCACAGGCAGCAAAATCACAAACAGCAACAACATCAAAATGTTGAGTATGACGAACTGGACACAGCACGCGGCATTCACATTAAATGCAGCTGCAATGGATGCATGTCCGCCCCTTCTCCTGCCTGCCCGCCCGCCCCATCCTTGCCGGAGCCGATTTCTCGTTCGCCGTTGCAACCTTATGAAAATGAAATTTTTATTGGTCGGTTATGTTTTCGTTACATTTCGTGGATTGTTATAAATTTCATTGATAATTGCCATATATATATATACACATACATATGTATTGATGGCATGATTATGTGCATGATTGTCTGATTGTTGATGTTGTTGCTACGTGCGTGGCATATGCACTGCAAACTTCATTTTTCCCAATTTCTGTTTTGCGCAAATTGTTTTCAACGCAAATTGTTTGCCGTCGCATGAGAAATGCTCAGTAAAATACATTTGATATAGGTCAGCTGAAAACGATTTTTCAGTTATGAATCAATTTTAGTTGGAGTAGCTTTCAATTATGTGCAAAGATAATTACATTTCAGGCAATTTTTAATTATATTTATTTAAGATATAATTCTATTTATTTCCATGACAATTGCAAATTCGTGACGAATCTTTTAGACAAAATCTTTAAGCTACAACCACGTTGACTCCATTCAAAGCCACAAATTTCACATAACATGAACCGAAAATAATAACAAATATCTATGAGTTGTGACATTGTCGTGGAACTGTTAGGGGCCATGTTTACGATATGGAAAGTTGGCTACGAAAATGTCCTAATGCGAGAACTCACGGCTAAATAAAATCTCTTTGGCCATATCTGAAGTTGAAGACCAAGGCGAACAAGCGCAACAATATGCAAATGGTCTGCACTCAGCACAGAGACCCGTTCCGCAACGCGACGCGACGCGACGCGGCTGCTGCTTCACCACAAGCTGGTCCGTCGTAAGCTTGCTGGCCCGGCTTGCATGCATGCTCTTATCATGCCATATGCATTCGGCAGGCTATCAAAAATAATTGACAACTAAATGCACATTGAAAATGTCGTGTGGCGTGAAAAAGACGCATTTAATGTGCCGCAGTTGTCATTTGACAAAATCGTTTGCCTCTGATAAGATACTCGAAACGAGTCATTGACTCTAAGTCGATCCTCATTTACAATATTTCTTTTTTAAATGTAGCGTGGGCTGTCTTCGTTGTTGTTTCGCTTCGCTTTTTTTCTTGTTTTTGTTTTTGGTCATGAGAGCGTGCGCCCACACCGAGTGCTTCAAGTTCGTTGGTTAAGTCTATTTGCCTGACTGGCTGGCTGGCTGGCTGGCTGACTGGCTGGCTGGCTCTGGCAACAATTGCGACGCATATTGTTTTGGCCATGATTCATTGGGCAGCGTAAGAGCCTAGCTACTGAGCGGGCTGTGAGCGACTGGCACGACCACCGCAATTACATCCGGTAATTTAATGTAATTTTATATTTCATTTCAATCACATGCGATATCTTGGCCCGGCCACGACGCCACTTTCGACTCTAGACTTGTTAGCATTTCAGTTGAAAAAGATAAATATAGCTCGTAGCATGCCTCACTCTCTCTCCCTCTCTCGCTCTCTTGCTCTCTTCTTCTCTGTGTAGATCACAAACTCTTTTGTTTTTGGCTTCTTTTTTTTTTTTTGGTTTTGTCGCCCGTCTTTTATTTAATTGTAGTTTTATTATGAGTATTAATTAATTTCGAATTTTTGAGCGGCTCCTTTGATAGCTCTCTCTCAAACAAAATGATTTATTACTTAATTCATCTGTCGAAAACTGATCCAACTGCTTATTCAACTGCAGGTAAACGTTAACGTAAACTTGGCTAATATTCGACAACTTGGCTCATAGGAGCATTCCAAAAAAGATGAAGAAACACAAAGCATAGGCTTTGTTAGCAGCTCAACAAAGTTGAGATTCCTCTGAGAGTCAGCCTGTTTCTTTTTATGATTAATTGCTTTGACGTTCTAACAATAACCAAAATAGATTTCTTTTTTTTTTTTTTTTTTTTTTGTTTCTTCTACAAACTGTTTTGTTTTATTCGTTTTCTGAAATATTTTGTTAATTAGAATTTTAGTTCTGTATAAGACCATTAAACTCACTCGCCAACATGGCAAATGGCACAAAGAATAATAAGCGGCAATTAACAAAAATCAAACAGAAATTTCAGAAAGGAAAAAGCGAATGGAAACCCAAACTTAATAACAGAAAACTGTTAGAAAGAGGCGTTGCTCAATGGTTTAAAAACGCATTTGTGTTTTTTTTTTCAGTTTTTTCCCATTTTTTTTTTCTGTCTCTATGTTTTCTTCCCCTTAATTATGCAACAACTCGTGTGGCTTTGATGGGCCACCCTTGAACCATTTGATAAATTAGTCTTGGCAGCTAGCAAAGGTCAGGTCTTCAGTTTGACGGGGTCGACTAAATGAGTTTGTATAGCTGTGTGTGTGTGTGTGTGTGTGTATGTGTTTGTCAAAGAGCTGGCATTGTTTCGCTGCTTTTTCTTTTCTTGCTTTGACTAAACATCAATCTGGTCTGCCAGCGAAGTTGGCTCTAGTTGCTGCTGCGTATCAACTTACCCAACAGGAAGCATGCGCTGGCCTACCAACAAATATGCAGATCAGTTCCATGATTGACAAGTTCAGGATGCAGTCAGCCACGATCCAGGTCCACATTTCACAATCTGCAAACAGAAGAGAACATAATACATGCGACATAAGTATCAATGGAATTCATGTTAATGTCAACTAGTTGAGTTGCATTGCAAGAGGGTCGATTGACGAGAAGCTAGTAATGAAATATTGTTCATAATATATATATATATATATATATATATATATATATATATATATATATATATATATATATATATATATATATTTCAATTTGTATTACTGCTTTATAAATATTTCTTAAATAATCTAAATATTTATTTTTAAATTCGCTCTACTTATATTTAGTTTTCTAGATTACTTTATTTAAATGAAATATTGATTATAATATTCAAATGTACTACAATATATTTAAATACGTTATATTTATATCTCATATTCTAAGCTAGCTTTAATTAAATTTTACATCTCAATAAATCCATAAATCATTTCCTTAACTTGTCTATTTAATGCCAATTGTCAATTGTCAAAGGAAAGCCATCAACTGCAATTGATTGTTATTTATTTGTAAGTATTTCTTATACTGATTTATGCTATACGAAACCACTTTGCCGTCATTTAAAAGAGCTAATGCTCTGGCTTTACATTATGGGCAGGAAACAAATAAACAAACAAAAAATTGCTGCCACAATAAGTCGAAGGCTGACTAACTCTAGCCTGGGCCAGTTTGTGAGCTATGCATGTGGTCAACCCGAGAGCTAAGTAGAGCCTGCTTTAGCCCGAGGCACATTTACAGTCAGACAGCCGGCAGCAGGCAGGCAGGCAGGCAGGCGATTGGCAATTGGCAATTGGCAACAGGCAAAAGAGTTGGCTGGTTCGTAGGGTGGCTAGTTGGATAGCATTTGACAATCGGCCCGGTTAGCTGAATCTGGAATGTGGTTTGCAGTTTTGCAGCTGCAAACACTTGGCGCATTGTAGTAGTACTAGTAGTAGCATAACTGCTGTTACTCGGAACTTGCCACACATGCCACAATTAAATGCCAGACATAGCTCAGTATCAACTAGCTGTCAGAGGCACAGGTATTGCATTTGCTTAGGTGTCGTCAGATGTCGCCACAGGCGCCGCTTACAGTCATTGCTTAAATGAATGAATATAAAGCGAGTTGCCCAGCGAGCGCATGATAAACTGACAGCCTTATGACAGCATTACGCAAATTGACAATCCAGACGCTAAGCAGCCAAAGAAGACATCGAGTCGCCGTGCCGTAGCCAAAGATGACTTCAACAAAGCCAAGAGCGAGTCAGCCACGCAGTCAGCCGATTGGCTTAATAAAATGATATATTAAATGCGATTAAAACGCGGCAAAAGGCGACGAAGACAACAGCAACAGCAACAGCAACAACAACAACAAGATGAGGAGCGGCAGCAGCAACAGGAGAAAAAGGAGACGTTGCAATAAATATATTGGAACAGCTTCTTGATTCTGCGTGCTGGCAACAAACGAAAACTTGTATCTCTCTCTCTCTCTCTGTCTCGCTCTCACTCTCTGTTTGTCTCTCTCTGTCATCTGTGGCTGATTAAAGTGTTCATTAATTTAATGCGCTGGGCGCATAATTAAATGCGTGTTGGTCCTGGTTGCACCCGTAATGACATTAAATATGTTTAAACAAGCATAAATAAATACACGAGGCAGCTGCCGCTGAAGCTGGTCGAAGACAACTTAGTTAGCTCTGCTGTGATGTTTTAATCAGGGCGTGTATTTTAAAGGCGCTGACCCAGGCGCATGTAGCACAACTAGTTAAATTAATGATGCAACATAAAGCCAGATCACAGCCAGCAGCAGGAGTAGCAGGAGTAGCAGCAGCAGCAGCAGCAGCAGCAGCTGGCATAAGCTCAGCGCCAAACTGGAATTTGGATGCAAAAGATTTACGACAATTGGCAGCTCGACTCTGTTGCTGCATTCAATTGAGGCCTTTTTTTTTTGTATTTGTTTCAGAGCAAGCGATAAATTGTAAAGTTAATCGCTTGTCAAAGTTTTCGCGGGCACATTTATCTCAGCGCACAGGACATAGGCACAGGAGCTGCTGCAGCTGCTGCTGCTGCTGCTGCTGCTGATGCCAACAGCTGATTACGAAATTTATAGAGCTAGAGAGTCATAGAGCTAGTACAAGCGTAACAGCAAAATCTAACTACAGCAGCTACTGCTGCTGCGGCTATAAAATGCATTTGATTTACGTTCACTTTAGAGCTTATCATTTGCCTATTTGATTGATAAGCCTTCTCATAAAAGTACCCGAAACGAGTTTCAAATAAACCAACAGCTCAACTGATTGGTCAAGGTTGACTGAATGGGAACTCCTTGTCTTGCTGAGATTTATTTTATTTGAAATTTAGCTGTAGTAAAATATTAATAATAATTTTTATGGCTGCAAGACAAATGCTAGAAAACAAAATTCAATGGCAAACTTTTTATGTCAATTATTGACTCATAGTTTCTAAGGCTAACGATCTAAATCAAAACCCTTAAAGACACTTAAATTGATGATTTATTAGTGGAAAGATAATACACCTTAGCTGACTCACAGACTAAACAAACTGAAAACCTTCAATATATATATATATATATATATATATACAAACATAGATACAGCAGCTTGATAAGAGAAACCTTTAGTCGAGCAACTTACTCAAAAATTGTATAAATAATGTTGTCTAATTACAGCTGTTGCTGTGCCATTGCCTTCATTGTTCATTGGAGTACAACTATTGTGAATTTCATGAATGGCAGACGCGAATTTTGCATTATTTTCAGTGCATTGTTTACAGTGTAGCTATAGAGAATGTCATTCAAGTCGCCAGCAGTTGACAAATTGTCAACTGATATCGAAATTGTTGTGTAGCTCGGCAGCAATTGGCAGACAGACGGCAACCAGCAGCAGCAACATACAACATTCGAAAAGTCTCACTCACATGTGTGTGTGCGTGTGTGTGTGTAAACATGTGTAGATTTATGTATGTCGTTGCCAGCCCTACTGTTTACCCCCCCGTCGTCTCGCACACAAAAGTCTTCTTTGCATATGCATAAGTAACGGCGGGCCAGAGTCTAGGCTTTGCTCTTGTTTACCTGCGGTTTCTGCTTTTTTTTTTCCTTTTTTATTTGTACTGTATTGTCTGCCGTGTCGTGTCTGCTGAGTGTGTGGCAATTTATCAAGTTCAGTTCACACGCTTTCACTGATTGTGAGCGCATATGTCAATTTGATTCAGACATTTTAGTTGCTATTCAAACTGCTTTAATAGCCAGATCACACCCGTTGGCCATGCATAATTAGTTTAGTTCATAAAACACGCACGCCTCAATGATCCAAATGTAGCTATGGACTTGAAAAGTCTTTGGCGCACACTCGCAACAAATTGCTGCTAATAAGGCGCTCCAAATGCTGCATTGATGCACTCCCTCGTTGAGTCTTTTAATTAGAACCATAAACAGCAGTCTCCTATAACCCAATTTGGCTGCCATTTCTTTTCAGCTCAACGTTGGCGGCTTTTAAAAAAAAAGTACTCTGGGGAAATTGCATAAATGCTGCTAGCTGTGTTTTACTTAAGGAAATATATCTAACATGCTTAGGTTGGTATTAATAGTGAATTATAATGAAACTCATTAATTAGAAATATTAAGGCTACATCTAACCTAATCTAAATATTTTTAAAAAAGTAGATGCATACAGCAAATGAAACTCTAAGAACTTACCTGTTGGCATCGCCCAACCCCATTAAAAAAAGTTGAAAATTATGATTTAATGCAAGCTGCGTAATTAATCTTGACAAATAGGGCGAGCTGCAATGCCATTTTTCCACGTAAACACCCTCAATATGCTATCCCATGCCCATGTCGTTTCGTAAGAGTTAACTCCTTTAATGTTAATGCCAAGACTTTGTATTTATCTTCCTGCACAGTTTTTACATGCATAAATCTTGGCGGCACTTTCAGGCCCAAGTTCATAGAACTTCAGGATGGGAGGGGAGTAGGAGTGAAAGGGGAAGGGAACTGTTCTGACTCCATCTGCTAGCCAGCTTGGCGTGGCATGCTGTTGTAGCGGTCCCTGGCCCCTGGCTGACTGCTTGCAACATCATCATCATTATCCTTCATTATTATTTATGAAGTTTCTGTTGAGTTGCAGAGAAACCGGTTATGCGTGAAACCTTTCAAGTATTTCATAATTGTGCCAAGTTATGCACAAATGCACAATTTTGTTGTTATTTTTTTGTAGCTATTCTTTTTTTGTTCTGTTCTCAATATTTTAAAATTATTGCATTTTAAGTGCGCGGAAGAAATTTCAGTGTGAGAGAGCGGAAGTAAGAGCAAGCTCAAGAGAGTGACCTTTATGAGGTGCTAGCTGCTGAATGAGCTCTGGCTTGATCTTAATTATATGTATGTTGGCAACTCACGACGCTGATGAACAGTAGCAATTATTTGCCAGACCGCCACTCAACACTCATCATCTACACACATACATGCACAGGTGATGATATATAGCCATATTACGTATACGCCGCGTACAGCCGCTGCCTTAACTAATTGCCACGAGAGTCAAAGTCAAAGCCGCACACAGTTCGTATGCTGCTGCTGTACCCGGTTGGGTTGGCTTGGAATTGGGATCGCAGTGTTGTTACTTGAAGCTGTCATTAACTTGGCAGCCCGGCGACGTCTGAGTGCCAATGCAATGCCTGGTCAAACGGGCCAACATCATAATCTCCGCTAGCAGCAGCTTACACAGATATTATATCTGTTTTTTTTTCTCTCTCTCTCTCTCTCTCTCTCTGGTATCACTGTATTTCTCTTTTCTCTTTTATGCTGTGTAAGCAAAGCTGATGATGATGCTTCGGTTGCTGTTGCTGCTGCTGCTGCTGCTGCTATTCTCTTCTTCTTCATGTTTTCTTATAATTTTGTATTGTTGCTCTTGATTTGCCTTTCATTTCTAATCTGATTTGAAAAGAATCTCAAACCCTTTTTTTATGCTCTTAGAGGTACTTTTATTTATTTGGTTTGTTTGCTTACACAAAGCGTTAAAGTGGACGACACGTTTTCATATTTGTTGTATGTATATAAGATATCTACACTGATCTAATATAATACAAAAGCACATGGTATACATTTGTATATACCCTTGTATGAATATATATTGATTGTATGAATGTATACAATCTAACATTTACTTGACTTCTTGCCAAGTCAGAATACATTTGTCTATCTAGGCAAAGAGATTTAGCTAAACCCTTAAACTCTTAAACTCATTTTGCACAAGTACAGGGTATATAACAGCATCGAACTAGAATAAAAGCTCTGACTGCCATGACAAAATCGTGTATTTTATATTATTTTCTGATTTTCTGAGTTTGACACTGCAAGCAAAAACAAAAAGCTACATTTACTTACTTCAAACAACGCTTTAAATAACAATGAGAACGACTCGACTTCTATTGTTTAACTATGTTTAATTTTGAGAAATTCCTGGTTAATAACTAAGCAGCACAATCAGAATTTATCTGTATTTCGCCTCTACACCTGACTAGCTTTTTTCCCCTCATATTTTTCTTTTTTTTTTTGTTTGTAGCTCAAAGCTTATAATTGATATTTATGTCTATTTCATTGTCAGCGTATTTGTATTGTCAGTCTGGCACTGTTCTCTCTCTCTCTCTCTCTCTCTCTCTGTTTCTCTGTCTCCCTCTCGCTGAACATTCATCTTTATTAAGTCTTAACACAACTGACTGACTGACTGTATGCTGGGCTCTAAGCTTTCGTATGTCAAAAACCTGATTCTTCTAATGTTGTCAACAGCTTTTTAAACCCACAAAAAATATATTTTTATAAATCGTTATTAATTTATGAGTTTTTAATCTGGAATATAGCTATTTGATTTTTTTTTTTTTTATTGATAAATACATTTTATTTTACTTCACTTAAAAAATGCAGTTTCTTTGAAAGGAAATTAATTTTGAATTGAATTTAGCCTTCTTTGATATTGGATAAAAAATTATGTTTTAAGTCCAGTTTCAATTCAGCGTAAGCATTGAAAAATCTCAGTTTTTCCTAATGCTTATTATTATATCTGAGGCTTTCCATATTTAAGTCGTTTGTTACTCTGTAAACTGAGTATTGAACTCAATACGTTTACTCTAGCATATGCTTCAACTGAAATGTAATCCTATACACCATATATGCTATAATATATTTTTTAATATAACAGAATTTATCTTAACTTACATGGCAACTGCTTTGCTTTCACTTCATTTAAAAACTAATCAATACATTGAGCTCTTGAATCTAGCTATAATTCGGCTTTTTTGAAGTTCCTCTAGCTTCCCAAAAAAAAAAAAAAAAAGAAAGAAAATGAAGCTACGCCCATGTACATATTTAGACAGCACTCGCCTCACAGCAGTAATTTCTACCAAGCGGGCAATGCATCTAACTCTGCCTCAACCGCTGCCTCTACCTCTGCCTCCACCTCTACCTCTACCTGAAGCACGTGGGTGGGTGCAGTCAGGTTTAACATCCCAAAAGTAACAACAGCAACATATAAACTTGTGTTACGTTGGGTTTGAAGGCAAGGCAAGGCAAGGCATGGCAACGATACGAGCTCAAAGGAACTGCCCACTCGGGTGGCTGTTGCCCGTTTACATTTAATCGCAAGTGCTCAAAATATTCGACGCTTAATCAATTAACTAACATAATTTCGTGCAAAAGTAATTAACTGCCCCGCTGCGATCGGCACCGACAAATGTTCGCTGTCAGGAGCGTTTAGTGTCATTCATTTTGCGACCAAGCGGCGCCCACTTGCAACTGGAGAACTTGTTTTCGTTTTTTTTTTTTTTTTTTTTTTTGTTTCAGTTGCCTTTCCGTTCATCCTTAAACTGTGCTGTACGTATTTAGTGTGGCTTTTGCTTTGAATAGTTTTTGAGTTTTAGGGACTTCAAAGATCGTCGTTAAAATTTGCACATTGCTGAGATCAAAAATCAATACATAATTCTTTTGACAATCCAATCGCACATTTGTGGCATGCAACAGCAACGGCAGCAGCAGCAACAGCAACAACGACAACATGTTTGCTCGACTCATTCTGATAAAAAAGCAGAAAGAAAAAAAAAAACTGCATTGCAGACGCTGCAGAGAGCTGGAAGCTGGTGAATGTAGCAGAAACAAAACGACGACAAGCAGCCAACAGGCAACAGTTGCAACCGTTCGAAGCTGCACCTTAAAAACTTACAGCAACAAAATATACAACAAAAAAAAAAACAACTTACAATGCCGAGCCGAGAGTCGACTTGGCGATCAGGAAAAAGTGAAATCTGCTAGAATTGATCTGGGGAGTCGTCGTCGTCGTCGTCGTCGTGTGTATGTGGCTCGAAACTGGTTTACACATCTGGAGAGGAAGTACGAGCAAGAAGCAGCGTGACTAGGCAGCGGCTTTTGTGCTCCGACCTCTGCAGTCACCAGGCAGCGCCTTTCATTCGCTGTCAGCATCAATTGTAGCAGCCGGCCAGCCACCGCCCCCCTGCCCGGCCCCCAGTTGTATAAGCAGCGTTATGTTGTGACTACTGCCCGCTGTGCACCTGTGACTGAGCCACAAACTGTGAATGCGAATGCGAATACGAATGCAACAGCAACGGCAACGGCAACAGCGAATGGAGACTTTGGCTTCAAACTTGGCAACTGTTAGCTGACTGCCAGCATGATGATGATGATGATGAGCAGGCGAAATGTGTTTTTAAATGATGCCATTTGTTGTTGGCGTGAATGCAACCAGTAGCTGGCAGTAAGCCCTTTTACCCAATTGGTTGGGCTATTAGAAATTGGCCACAACGACGCCGTTTGTGGCCAGCGGCGATCATTAACGCTAAGGGTTGGCGGCGCTTTGAACAGCATTTTACAACTTCTGTAGAAAAAGTGACAACAATACACAAACAAGATACGAAAACCTAAAAAGGTCAGCTACCGTCAGCATAAAAACTGTAGAAGCAAACAAAACATAGGTTAAAATACAAAACAACAAAAAATTTATATAAATAAAACATAAAATGTATGGGAGAGGGAGAGAGAGAGGGAGGGAAGCAGCGCGGAATCGTGTGTGTGCCATGCCCAGCGCTGCTCGGTGCCGTTCCAGGAAGCGCTACATTTCCAGAAGTGTTCGACATGTCAAAACACAAACCAACCAACAAGGCACTTGGCAGCCAACTAAACCCGGCGTCGTTGTCATTCAACCCAATAAAAAAATTTCACAAAAAAAAATAAATAAAACTGGTCAACATTTTCCAAAATTAAAAGAGCCAATAAAGACTACAAAGGAACTCATAACTTAAAAAAAAAAAAAAATAAAAAAAAAAAAATAAGAAAAAGAAAACAAATATTATAAAATTAATTTAAATGAAAACAACTCTAAGTAGCTTCATTTTGTTTAGCTGAATGAGTTTGAATTTGAATAAGGAATTATTGAAATGTATATAAAATAACAAGGAGGCAGTCAAACAAATATAAATTTTGTTTAAAGACTGCTGAAGTTATCAGTAATAATTTTTGTACTAGCTAATTATGTTATACCAGAAGTCTTGCCTATAAACTATGTATCAGCTTACATTAGCTGAACGACAAAATTTATAACATAAATTCTGCTTAATTCTTTCTAAATATATTTATTTATTATAAATATTATTAAAATTTATTATGATTCTTTTTAGATATAAATATTTCTTTTAAATATTACTTAAGTTCTATTTGAATCTTAATATATTCAAACCCTATACAAAAACCAATAACAAAATTCATAGTCTAGTTTTAGTAAAATAAAATACTATAATTTTTTCAGATTCCATTTAAGCATTTCGTAGCTCATTATTATCTGTAATTTATTTAATTTACAAACTTTTTTTTTTCTGATCCTCGGCAGTTTGCTTGTAAGCCCAGCTCATTGTCGGTGGCAAGTTAACATTCTTAAGTAGCGATCGTGCACGAAGCAAAGCGCTCTCGAAATTGTTGACGTGTGCAAGTGCCTGATAAAAAAGAAACCTTTGAGTTGAACTCAAAGTTGGAGTTGAAGATGCAGCTTAAATGCCTCGTAGAGTTTCAGTTGATGCGACTGCTGCTGCTTGACCCGCTGGCAATTATCACAGCTCCATGGAGCTGAACTGAACTGGTGGCAGATTCACACGACTCCGCCGGCTGGTTAAGTGTAGTGACTTTGACTACAATTAGACATGCGCAGCTGCTGCCACCAACGGAGGCAACTCGAATTCGACCGCAACTGCGATTGCAACTGCTGCAGTCTCTTTGGTCTCTTGGGTTCTTGGGTTCTTGGGCACTGAGGAGGGGTCTGTTGACCCCTCCACAGAGAGAGACAGTGTTAGCAATGTGTTTGCCTGATGGATTGTCGGAGGCTTAAGGCCTGAAGAAGCTCTCCGTGTCTCTCGCCTGTCGCTCTCTGTAGCTGGTGCTGCCTGCCTGATGCTGGTGGTGGGCACATCACTTGGGCTCAAGACACAAATCACGCACTTTTATTTACCAGAGTCAGGTCGGATCGTACCGTAGTGGAGCGGATGAGGTGGCCTTTTAAGGCTGCCTGGCATGAGTTTGCAAATTGTTGCCGTTGCCGTTGCTGTTGCTGTTCGGGTTTCCTGCTGCAACTTTATGGCTGTGGCAAGCCGTAGCTGTAGCTGTAGCGGCAGCAACAACTGTGGCGATAGCTCTGGGTCATTTTAGGAGCGTTCGAGTCAAGGCAAATGCAACTTGAAACCTGCAGGAGCTCTTGCCTGTATCTCTCTCTATGTGTGTGTATGTGTGTGTGTGCAATGTGCAGGAGGTGTCCCAAACAGCAATGAGTTTTTTTTTTGTTTTTTTTTTTTTTTTTGGTATTTTTATTCGTTCTCGTTGTACTGACTTCACAAAACCAGTTACTGACTCCACTGACTGCTCCTGAGGCATGCTGTAATTGATATTGCAACAGTGTGTGTGCATGTCTGTGCGTGTATGTGTGTTTGTGTGTGTGTATCTCTCTGTTGTTGAGCCGAGTCGAGAGTCTCAAGCACACACGTGTTGCTAATGAGACATAACTCCACATCAACATTGAACATCAAAATCCGCACAAATACACACAGCACTGATAACCTAATAAAGTCATAGCAATTAAGCCCAAAGAACCTGTGACTACACGCCAGCAATAATGACAACAACAACAACAGCAACAACAGCAGCATACTCTGCGAGTACAACTTGTTTGCCAAATCCAAAAAGTTGCCTAAAATGATGTCACTTGCCTGCTTGGCTCGCAATTAAAGCTACAAAACCGCTCAGTGCCGAGAGAATTTGCCGATGTGTCGAACAGCTCCAAAGTTGCCTTTTATAATACATTTTCCCTCTGCTTTAACTCTTTCATTGTTGCTTTGCCATTGTATGTAATTTTTTTTTTTTTTTACTCTGAGTCTTCTTTTTGCCCGTTTTACCTTTTGTGTGGGCTACAAAAATAATTTTCTGTAAAATCATTTTTTTAATCGTCTATTGACTTGTTTAAGGCGCCGCTAAATGTTTATGCTACAAATTATGTGAAATGATTGAGCACAAAGTCTATGCGAAAGCAAGACATCTCATTTTATTTTTTTATTTTGCCTGACTTTTGGCTTTTGTCTATTTTGTCTATTTTGGCTAGCAACTAATAATAATTTTAAGCTGGGTATCAAAATATGTGATTTTTAAATTTTTTTTATAATTTTAGTTATTAGCTAGTAATATATTTTTTAAATATATTTATAATAACTATATATATTTTTTAAAAATTTTTTATAAACGAATTTTTTAATTTCCGAGGCATCAGAAATCTAATTAGATTTTATATATCATGATATACCAACTGCTAAGCAGCTCAATTAGAAAATATAAATTATATCAAATTTTTATATTAAATTTAAATATTAAATGTTAAAAAAGCAAAGCTTAAAACTTATATTGCAAGCTCAGAACTTCTAGAAATTTAAACTCAAAGAACCGAATTTTAGTCAAATGGAATTCTTTAAGTAAATAGATCAAAATTTCAGCTTGAATCTCACATCTGTTACGAGAAAATATGGCAAATTTCGTGTATATTTAAACTTAAATGAAACAAAAACTTGTCAGCTAACTTATGCTCTAGCTGACAAGTTCGTGTTTCATTCTATGCACATTATATAATATTATTTAGTAAGAAACTCTCTTGAGAGCTCGAAGTTTAAGGCTAGAGTCTTGCTTTCTATTTGAATTTCAGAGCAGTGCTTAATTATTTTTAAGACTTTTATATATTTCACAAGGCTTTGGCTTTTGACCAACGCAAAAGTGTAAAAAAAATATATATATAAATATATTATTTTAAGACTCACCTGAACTTTAGAGGCCAAGGATATAGTCGCAGCGTTGTATTTATTTTTTTTATGACTCGAATCTTGAACAATCTGTGTGTTTTGTGTCCGGGTCTAGTTTTATGATATATGTATACAAATGTATGTCTGTGCGTCTGTTTGCATGGCTCTTCACTATTTGATAGCTTAGACCTTTCAACTGCTGTTCGATTGTGGTGTTGCTCCTCTTTGACGATTCGATAGGGTCTCTCCACGCTAATTTGTGGCTTGTCTCGGCTTGCTCGAGTCTCCGTCTCCGTCTCCATTTCATTTCGTCAAATTTGCAAGTGCTTACTAATAGAACGTTTTGTGTCGTGTTAATGAATTCGAGAGTTTTATTGACACTGCGCCGTTTCGCCGTTGACGTTGCGCATTTTTTCTTAATTTTTTTTTGCTTTGCAGTTATTTATTATTGTTTTTTTTTTTTAAGTTTTTTTATTTTTCCTTTTTGTTCAGTGTTTTTTTAAATTTAGTTCGCCACGTTTCTGTGACTTTTTTTTTCTAATTTTCTATTGTATTATCAGTTTATCTAACACTTTACTGTGCTATCTATTGCTCTCTCCCTCTCTCTCTCTCTCTCTCAACGATAGCTGCTCTTGTTGTTGTTGACTGTGACTGTGCGACTGTTTGCTGAAGCCCCAAACTGCGCGCGCCGCTCGCTGACGGTGCACTGATCGGATCGTCACAAACGTGGCCAACACGACAGGTAACCAAAAGCAACGTACACAAAAAACGCGCCACCAACAATAGCAGCAGCAGCAGCAGCAACAACAACAACTCAAACCGTATACAAGGTACGACTGAACAACTGCCCTGACTCACAAGCCAACTCTCTCTCTCTCTCTCTCTCGCTCTCTCTCTCTTTCTGTTTGAAACTCTTGTAGAGTTTAACTTTGGTCACACTGTTTGACGATATTGAGGCAGAACGCGACGTTGTTCGCTTGCGTTCCAATTTGCGACTTGGCTGTCTGCGCTCATGGCACGGGGTTTTTGTAACCTCGCTGCGGTGCTGGCTGCGCAACTCTCCAACAGCTGTTATGCTTATCTCACTTGCTCATGGCGCGCTCAGTGAAGCGTATTAGCACAGGTGTAATTACTCGTTTTGCTGTGCACAGCTAGCCGTCTTGCTTACTCAAGGCGCTCTCTCGATCCACGATCAATCCATCTCATTTTCTACCTATCCCTCTCTCTATCTCTCGCTCTTGCTCCCTCTGTCACTATCTTTCTCCGTCTATCGCTCAGGTCAATTGCAATGATCATTAGCTCGGGCGCTCTGCTTCTGACTCCAGTTTCGTTAGCTAAATTGTCCACCCCTTCCCCACCGCCCTTTGGCCCATCTAGCACTGGCTGGGCCAGATATTGCTTAAGAACTGCGTTTCCGAATTTTCGCTAGAATTTAAAGTTGTTGCTTGTATGTCGCCTCAACATGACCCGATACCATGTGAACCTTTTGATGCGAGCACAGCACTTCCGCTATAAGCCACTGCTCCCAGCTGTAATTCTTACAGTGCAACCGTCGTTGCCATCGTTTTCTAGGCAATCTTCTTAACAACTCCCTTATTAAAGGCCCAGCAGAGGAACTAACTACCAAAAGACTTCTACGCATATCGTATACATATAGCAATTGCAATCGGAAGTTGGCACTTGTTGACAGCCACGCGACGGCCACCTCAGCCACTAATTGTTCATTACGCTGATGATCGTTCAGCATCAGCATCAGCATCATCCTGGCCATCGATTGAACCTTCCAATGACCGCTACTTCCGCCATGGCCAGCTCAGCTCAGCTCTGTGGGCCTCAGCCTGAGTCTCAGCTCGTGCTGGCAGCTGCATTCATGTGGAAACTATTCGCTACTGTTACATTGATTGTTGTTGGGTGCTTTATGCTTTGATTTGGTTAGAAAATCATTCGCTATTTTTCATATGCTATGCCATGTCTGTTTAACGGAAGCAACCGTTAGATGATCACTGTTACCGCTGACCGGTGGCTAAATGCAATTAGTTGCAGCAACAAACTGCAGCTGTTACCGCTGCGGCTAACAAACTTTTGATTCTGCGCTCTTTTTTTCCATTCGGCTAAACATCAGCAGAATATACAAAGAGCTGTAAATGATTAAGAAAAAAAATTGATATACTTAAACCATTAAACCTTTACGTTGTATTAGTTGCAATCGTTAAGCATTTATTAATAACTCTAAAACACGCCCATAGCTCAGATATATATTTACTTTCCTTTGCTCTAAGACTGAAAATGGTAAATTTATACCAATATATATTGTTTATGGAGTTGAGTTTAAGAAATTAATTACATTTTACATTACATTTGTAGAATAAACTGTTTTCTGATACTTTGTTTCCCTAATCACAATTTAAAACTGTGAATACATTTTCTAAAAGGTAAATACAATATTTGATCTGTAACTTAAGTTGATATTTATAACAGCTACAAAATTAAATAGAAACTTTTTAGTCAAATTATGTATTTCTATATAGATAAACTATATCAGATATCTCATTTAATTCCTTAATAAAGTAGAACAGGATATTAAATATTATTCATTTTCATTATTTATAAGCTATAGAATCACATATATTTGCCTATCTATGGCAACATTTTTAGACCATTTTTAAGCGAGTTGATCAAACAGTTTTAAAGCTAAAGTAAAATCTATAATGTCATAATATATATCTTGCGAAGCAAAAAGCAAAAACACAATATACAAAAAAAATGCATAGATGAAAACCCAAATTTTATTATTTTAATTAGATAAAAAAAACTTTTTAATTAAAGTAAAACAAATAAAATAAAATAATAAGTAAAAAATATAAAAAAATTATAAAAATAAAATGTTTTTATTATTCACCTTATACAAAATAAACTAAAATAGTATATAAAATAATCTAAATAAATTATGAAAAATAAAAATTGTTTTTATTATTCACCTTAAATATATCTTTGACAAACTTATAAAAAAAAAAATTATTAAATTCAGTATATCAAATACGTCTACAGTATAACGAATTGCCAGTTCAAATGATCTATTGAAATGTAGAATAAATAAACTATTTGCAATTTTCAGCTTGACAAAAATTAATATTTCAAAGTATTCATTATTTGAAAAATACAAATTTACATATATTCATTTATATTATTTACTGTAAGTTATAGCAACTCCAATACTTCAATAATCAATGCTATTTGAAAATAAAATAATTTTAAATAATATAAAAATTTCGATTTCGAATAGAAATCCACATCTCAGACTTTCATTTATAGTCTCTACTGAAGCTAGAAATCGAACTATTATTATTGTTAAAGCATGTAGTTAGTTAGTTTAGGGCAATGTGAACAATTAGAAGTAAAACCTGCATTTTAGCTAGGCAGCAGGCAATTTCATGAATCTAAATATACATATAATATACATATACTAATAATGTCATGGTAGTCAAGTTCTACACATTTTGTATTCGGAGCTCATGCGTTTTATATATGTATATAATAATACATATATATTTACTATTTTTTTTTTTCCATTGTCATCGAACCGTGACGATGAGTTGTTTTTGTGTGTTATATGTTATGTACCTGTGCCTAGTGTCTAACCCCCCGTTTGATGATCTAACTGTAGGCCATGCGATAATACTTTATAGCTCTGCCTTTCGCTTTATAGGGGTGCACAGCCGTGTGCTATCAGCGCCTGCATGACAGACCCTACAAAATAAAAATAACAAAATACAAAAAATACAATAAAATACAAAGAAATTGTAAACAGTACAAAACCCACCTTGAAAAAGTCAACGCACAGTAGCCAGATCCGTACGGTGGCAATGGGAACTAAGGGATAATTAATTATGCCGTGGGTGCTGTTGCTGATGGTGCTGGTGACATTTGGCAGCTTGGCTTGATAAGGAAATGACGCGGCAACAAACGATCTATAGAGAAAATTTCTAAATACAGCTTATAAGATCTATTTCCATTTTATATACAATTGCGGAAGCATTTTCTATTATCTCAGCACTTTTCGCTCCAATTTTGTATACACAGATACATGATATATATATACATATATATACAAACACGATACGTTTCTGCTTATAACATGACTCAGAGTGCAGCCCCCAAGCGACGCGACGATTTCTTTCGACCGAATTGTGCAATTTTAGTTTTGTTTTGTTTCTTCTTTTTTTCTTTCTGTTCGCTTTTGTTATTGTTTTGTTGCATTAGTTGCAATTATTGACAAAAAAAATACAATTGCAAATTGCATTTTGGGAAAGCTGCAACTATTTCAAAGTATTTATTTCGGGTGAAAGTTGCAACATATGTTGCAACAAGAGCAGCAGATGGTGCTTCAATCCTTGGTTCTGTTTAACAGCAAATGCACAACTAACGAGCTTTCACCATAACAGGAAAATCATTTCCAGCACTTCCCGAAACTCGCTAAACTAACGGATGTGCAAGACCTAAGAACAGCGCTGGGACGACGTGCTCAACGGAGCTCAGGTCAGAAGTAATTGACCGCCCAGCAAGCCCCACAAAAAAAAAAAAAAAAAAGGCAGACACAGGCCTACTCTTAATGTAGAGTTAGCACGGCAATCTCCGAGAGAAAGAAAAATAATAAAAGCCCAAAAACAAGCTAAAGAAAACAGTACCAAAGCAGGTTGGCATTTTGTACTCAAAAAACAACACCGAAATACTAGAAACAATAATAATAATAATAATCCACATGTATGACCATTTTGACTTTTAAGTGAAGTCATCAAAAAACAGAATTCTGTGAAACTTTTGCCGCTGCCCGACATAAAACCCAAAATATAAAATAAATATATATATATATATATATATATATATATATAAGAAAAAAAAAATAAAGTAAAAAAGACAACAACAGCGAAAATACAAAAAGGGGGGATTTCTTAATTGCTAGGGGCCGCAAAGCGCTGCGTTTAGGGTCAGTTTCTTGTTTATACTATTGGCCTCATCATAATTACAGGGCAGTTCTTGCCTCCATAAGCCAGACGGGGCCAATGTGATATGTCGCGCTCTATTGCCAACTCACTAACTGGCCGACTGACTATTCGGCTATCCGACCATTTCTTGGCTATTCCTGCTATGAGCCGACAATTATTTTACGACCAACAACATCATATTTTCAGTGATCTCTAAATGGGTTCCAGCCTTTCTTTTTTTTTTTTACCAATGCACTTACACCTGGGGTATTATATTATTGCCACAAAATGTGTAACACATAAAAGAAAGACATGTCCATCAAGATAGGGCTAGAGCAGATAAAACAACATTTATCTATTCGCTTGGTTGAATTTATCTCATAGTCAAGTCAAGTCTGAATTTCTTTTATTTTTTTTCCAAATATTACCCAAAACCAAAGATCTATTTTACGATATTTTTATCAGATTTACAATACAGACTGTGCTTGCAATTAAAATGAAATTGTTTGATCTATTAGCAGTACCAGTTGTGATCAATGCACTTAAAAGTAATAAAAGATTTTATTCGGTTCAATGGAAACTAGGAAAGCTATCGATTATATGAAAATAATTTGATTTACAGGGGATATTTGTCAGAATATATATGTAAAATATCTCTAGTGCTTGGCTGGATAAAACAATTTGATTTAAATATTGTAAAATATATATCCCCCTACGAGATCTTCCACATAGCCTATTTTCAATTAAATATATTTAACAAAATAATACCTCCTATGCCCGTAAGGATATTCAGGCTAAGGTCAAAAGGCATAGTACTCATTTTTTTCTTTTTTTAAAAAATTTTAATGCCAAATTCCAGGCTTATTTATGCTAAGGTATAGTATTTTTTTATTTTTTTAATATTTTAATGCCAAATTCCAGTTTAGTGGCCAACGTTACGGCTGGCTGCCCTAATATAGCCCTAATATATTCTGCAATGGCAAAATATAGTTTTCTTCTTATTTATATGCAAACATTCCAAAAGCGTCACCTTAAAATGTTCTGGCAAAGCGTTAAGTTCGCTACAATTGTAGCGATAATTTTCCAGGTTTTAAGCAATTTTACAATCGCAAGTTGAAGAAGTCTTTGGGCAGGTCAAAAGCTGCATGAAACATGCAAAACTCAGCGAAGCAGAAAATGCAAAGGTAAAAAAAAAATATATATATATATATATACATATATAGCAACAGGTCCACATACGATTTATACAGAGGTCCGCTACTTACCTAGTAGGGCCCTACGAGTATGATAATAATTCAGACGCTTATCTCTCCAACATGCAATATGGCTGAACGGGTGGCTGCCTCACACAGTCGACGGCACTTGAAAACATTTTCCGTTGCCTGCAAATGGAAAATTGTGAAAAGCTATGTGCTAAGCACGAAGCATGCAACAACTGGGTACAGTTACTGCAAAAAGTCTCGAGCCACATACTTCTTAGCTCATACGAAGTGAAGAGAGTTTATTTAGCTAGATGTGTTGTTGTAACTCTAAACTATATAATTCTTACTAGATTTATAATATTAATTAATATTACATGCAATTTATGTATACAAACAGCAAAGATACAATAGTTTATAAATAAAGCCAACTTGATCAATGTTTAATTTTGAGAGCCAATTTGTTTATAAGTGATATTTAATATGTGAACCACCCCAATTTAGAATAGTAAACAGAAATTGATAATAATAAACTAAAGAATCCGCAATCATTACACGAATACACAAACATCCAATAAGCCAATGAATGGGATATACTTTTCAAGTGAAGCAAATATAAATTTATGAAGCCCATAAGGAATAGATTTTTCAGACAATGAGCTTCATAAAGTTTTTCTTAAATTACATTTTAGTTTACAGATTTTATTTATCATAAGTATTTCAAGTTTTTTATAAGTCTGACGAGTCTTTTAATAATTGAATCAGATTCTGACAACTTCCTTCTTAGTTAACTGATTTTATTATTAAGTCTATAAATATGTGTCCTTATCGATCAGAATGTTAATTATTTTTTAGCAATCATTTATATGTTATTCAGTGTATTAAAAGAATCCAATCATCAGTATTGATTCGACTCATGTTGAAGTATTTCAAATTGTGTACAAAATATTTGAAAATCAAGTTCATTCATTGTGTAGTAAAGTATCTACTCGACGCTAGATGGCGCCACGTCAGTCATTTCAATTAAGTTGCAATAACAACTCTATTATTGTCCAATAAGCCAATATCAATTAACGTCATCGACTATCCAGCTGCGCAGAGAAATGCATCCGCAGATGACGTGAGATATGAAACGCTCTAAAAACAATAAAAAGCTGAACAAAAAAAAAAATCAATTTTCCATTCTCAAAAGGCAACGGCTGTTGGTCGCTGCTGCTGATGCGTAAACGTGTTGAGGTTGAAAATATTGTTGCTGCTATCGATTGTTGTTGGATTGTTGTCTGTGCAGGCTCACACCTTAAATGGTGGCAAGACCAAATGATTCTGTTGCTGCTGTTGCTGCTGCTGCTACTGCTGACAAGCTCGAGTAACTCAAGAGCCTGTGATTATCTGTGCGAAGAAGCGAGAAATATTTATGTACTGATGGCTCGGTCGCAATCATTGATGAGGATACTGGCTTCTGCGGCCAATATGAATGGTACCAATAGTGATCTTATCTTGGGCTCTCTGACTATGGCCACTGGCCACTGGGTATTGATATTTTCCAAGGCATAGGCCACGCCATCTTGCCACAAACGCGCTTCTGATGGTTACTTGTGTTACAGGAAGCACGCTTTGTAGTTACTAAAGTATCTTATGAAAATTCATAAAAACAACAACAATCTAGCAAAGGGGTCGCTAGCTACCATTGCCGCCGTTGCTGTTGCTGTTGCTGTTGCTGCTTAGCCAAGCAACAGGTGTAATAATTGAAACCGCCGCATGGAAAACGCTAATCACGCTCTGACTGCTTCGACTGCTCCGGCTGCTTCAGCTGCTCGCGACTGTCAAAGCAAATTATGAGCCAGGCGCGGCTCGAAGCTACCCATCATCTGCTGCATTTAGTTTTATTCTATAGTTACTGTTTGCGGTTCCGCTCAGAAAGCGCACACAGCTTTGGCATTAACCCAAGCAGAAGCTGTAAAATTACAGCAATGCCCGCTACCTTAATGTTTGCCCCAATAATATAAATAATAAAGAACAACAACAAAAATTCATACGCCGATTAGCACGCACTAGCAAATGTATATAGCTTTGCCAGCATATCCTGACTGGGCTGTTTCCCACGCTCCTGCCGCTGACCCGGACCTACCTTAATTAGCGGCCGTCCAACCGTTGCTCTTTGTCACACCTGTGCGTCGCGGTTGCCACTTTTTTTTTTCTTTTTTGGTGGTTGCTTCCCAAATGACTTACGCATTTGAAATAGTCTAACAAAATTTACATATCAATCGCCCGAAAAGCTGCGCCTCATGCTGATAATTATCTACGGCCATGTGAGTACCTATATGAGTGCACGAATAGCCACCTGAGTACCTCTGTGAATTCTGTCGCTTGTAATTGAATTGAAGAGCAGCCGGCCAGAGGTCACAGACGCTGCACAAATGCAGCTAAATTATCAAAGACCGCGCTTCCAACACCACACAACAAAGTCATTTAATGAAGCAAAATAACCTAAATAAAGATAAATATAAATTGAAAAATTTTATTGTATTATTTAAAAATGGTTTAATTTTTTATATTTATAATATTTATATAAAAATGGCATTAATGGCTTAAAATTGAAAGTACATTAAATTTATTAAATTTACAATTTTTGGGAATTCATCAAATAATAATTTATTTTATGTTAGCTTGCATGATCTACATTTAACACTCTTGCTAGAATCAACTATATACTTTTATTATACTTACACCTTTAACAATTCAATGAACCTGTTGCATAGTGTTATTTATGCGATCAGGCAACGCGTCGACTCGGGCAGAGCCACCTGTGCGCGGACTGCACACAAAATAATGCAAATTATCGTCTGGAATTGCACACGAATGGTCAAGTGCATGCAGATGTGTAAATGGAGATACTGCCGCCGTTCAGCTCATAATTGAGTTGCAAATACATCGTCTGCTGCTGTTAGGCGGTGTCGATGGCTTTGCTCTATCTGGTGGTGGTCGCTGGCGCGCTGTGGTCTTGAGCTACGTTCCCAGGCTACTGCAATTTAAAATAGAAATAATATAGAAAAAAAAATAAAATACGCCCTTTTACAGATAATCATCATAATTATCTTGCAACAATAAATAAAATACAAATATAAATATATCTAAGCAAATTACAACAATTAGGCAAAGCTACGCGCTCCCAGCACAATTGAGCAAGAGCTCCCCGCCCTGCCTGCCAAAAAAGTGTACAGGTCTGTGATTGCGGCTAACTTTTATACATATTATATGTATGTATATTTAGTTTAAAATCGTTACATTGTACAATTTACTATCTAAAACACAAGAAGCATAATTTTCACACGCGTTTCATTTTCGGGTGCACACACACAAATTAGGCAGAAAAACTTTCAAAGACCCAAAACCCACCAAAAAAAAAAAAAAAGCAAAGGCAAATGCTTGAGCTAAATTATCTGTATACGAGGGCTGTACAAGCAGTTAATAATAAATATCTTAGAATAACAATTGTAAATAAAATATACACAGTCTCATTTTAATTCTAGATATTGTATTTCGATCTAGCATACAAACGCTTCAATTGCGTCTGCAATCGCGAAGCCATGCATTAATTGTATATAAATAAGAAATTATATCTAATCAAACATATAGACATTACATTTTAAACAGATATTTGCATTTTGAATAAAATTTGATAAAATAGGCAAAGAGACCATAAGAGATTAATCTAAAGCCTTTGTGGTAAGGCTCAAACAGCAGTACTGTTGAAATATTTCTGAAAATATATAAGCAAAATTTTAATAAATTATGAAATGATGAATATCTAAATAATATATATGAATATATTTATTTAAATGTGTTGACAAAGCTAGAGTCAAATTTAAGAAAACTATAATTGTATAATGGTAAAAACTAAAAAATATAGATGAATATACCCCAATGATAAGCAAATAGATATTTCGTATACAATTTATTTTCATGAAATTGAGGTAATACTTTTTTGCATTTATTCACAATAGTTAGTTCTATTGCTTCCAAAAAATTTGTGAACTTCCGTTTTGGCCATTGCAAACGTGCAGAGCGACCCTCGCATCTACAATTATTATTTTAAGCATTGTTAAAATGATTGTAGAAGGGTTGTTGTTGGTGTTGGTGTTGTTGGTGTTAGTGTTGTTGCGTGGTGCGGCGACGACGACTAAGCCCATGCCCAATGCCTCAAAAGCGGAAACTCATTGGCAACGCTTCGCTGCGTAAATTTCTCAACGCGACTTTTCGGGCAACAGGTTACAAAAACAACAACAACAACAACAACAAAAACGCACAAAAACACTGCAAAAAAAAAAAACATAACAAAACCAAAATCTGACGGCAAAACCACCAACAAAATGGCCGGCGCGGCGACTAGACAACAACAACAGCAACAACTAATGCAAAAATAAAGAAAAAAGAAATCAAATAAAAAGAGAAATAAATATTTTAATATTTCAGTTACGCTTCGGTGAGCTACGACATCGTGATAGGCAGGCTCTGCATAGGCATCTTCAAATATAACCAACAACATGAGCATTTCAAATTGCCAGAGCGAGACAGCTAGTGACAGCAAAAAAAAAAAGAAAAGAGACAGCATGTGTGAATGTATTTGTGTTTGTGTGTGTGGGGGGGAAGTAAAGCCGCAAAACAAAGGGTAAATCACAGACCCCATAGATCTGCGCCAGATTCGAATCTCGTGCCAAGCTACCACAAAGCGGCAAAAGACAAGCCAACAACAACAACAACAACAACGATGACTGTACCTGCCGACTACTAGTAGTATATAGCCCGAACACCTGAGCATTTCTTTATGGATCTTGAGCAGAAAACCTATCACGGCGTAACGTCATTAAAATTAGGCTACAATAGCAGTATAAGTTAAGATGTAAGGGTTCCCGATTGCTACCAGACCCCCTGCTTGGCAACCATATCGCGATATAGAGTTAGTTGTACCTGTTGCTCGTGCCATAGCTATAGGTTGTTCTATTGGTTACGCTTCGCTGTCCCAAGGGGGGGCAAAGATTGCATAGGCGTCGTCATATTTGATTTTCGATAGTTGCGTACTACATGAAAGCATCTAAGGCTATATGGTTTCTGACTCTACCAGGCCTCAAAGCTTCGTTGCATGTGTTGATTCTCACGTAATTAGCGCCAACAACAAAGAATGCCATATAATTAGCCCAGCTGCAAAGAATACTTACTAAGAATTATGCATACCACAAAAACAACAACCTCCATATAAGGAATTGAGCATATGAGAAAGAGAAAAACACATATATGTGTATACATATATGTATATTGTTATAGAATATAAAATACGCAGGTGCTCACTGGGTGCCCAGGCCACCCCAGTGCCCAGAAACTGTTCACAATGTTTCAGATGAACCAGCTGTGATAGTTAGCTAACCGTTTAATGACTTTTCTTTTGAACGTCGTCTGATGCCATTGGAAGATTTCCCATAATTGTCTCCATTCAACATCACATCATTCGCTGTGCATCGCGCCTAATCTTTGGTCTAATTATCTGCAATTTTCCCAGCTCTCTTACTGTCTCTCCCATTCTCTCTTTGCTTGTTTGCTCTTCATTTACAATAAATGTATACTATAGGAAATTAGTTAAATAATGTTTATATATAATGCAATTGTACAAAATAGAAAATAATAAACATTGCCAAAACTCAGCTGAATTGATAAGCGAACAGCAAATTGAGATGCAAAAAGAACAATTTCTACTCTCTTTCAGATTATCAATATGTTTAATACATTTCAGTATTGCTTGAGCAGCCTCAGACATTAGATGCAAGTGAACGGAATATGTCGAGATTCTATTTTGTCTTTGTTATCTGTTTGATTGAGTGTGTTTATACAAATACTACACCAGATATTTATATTCTAAGAACACAGAGGTAAATGAATATATAAATTTAAAAAGTCACTAAAATTTGTTGCTATTTATTAACGAATTATTAAACTATACTATTCTATTCTATAATAGATTCATTTAAGTTTCTAGACTACACACTTCAATTTTCTATATATAAATAATAAATATGCATTTTATCCACAGTCTGCCCGCAGATCTTAATTTTATGCCCAGCCTGTCGAATGGCCATGTAGGCTATACGGTATTTGGCGATGCCATCTTTATGAATGGCGTATACAATGGCGCTGGTGGGAATAGTAGACGTGCTCGTATACCCAATTGGATGAATATAACTGCAGAATTATGTAGTTCAGCTGGTTGCCAATTTAACAATGAACATAGTGATATCAGCTATGAGATGGATTTACGTGGCGGCTACTTTAGATATAGGAAAAGCTACGCATCCCTGGGTCTAACAATGGAACAACGCACCTATCCGCATAGATATTATAATAGGGCTCTGGTCTATGAACTGTTAGCTAACAGGCATACGAGTGTTCCATTAAATTCAGGTAAATATGAATAGAGGAATTTCTATTTTATCATTATATTTTTCTCTTGATAATGCCTATCACTCTACCCAGACACTCAGTACATAAAGCTTAGCCAACATCCAGGCAATGCTAGTGACGCCTTTAACTTTGAAGTGCTCAACAATGGGAGCGTTGCTCAAGAAGATTATCGACTTCTGCGCGGAGTTACCAAAGTTGTGGAGTTTAAGCAATTCCAGCCAAAGCCTCATGAAATTTATGTGCTCTTTAGTGAATCATTGGAGCAGCCACGTATACTAAATTGGCCCACATCGCAAATGGAACTGAGGCATCGTATAATTTTTTGCATGGATCGTCAGCAAAGTGTTGCCCGGAAGGAGCTGCAGGATATGCTACAACTTAGTCCAGATGCATTGCTGCAAAGTCACATTAACGCATGGACAGACTTTTGGGATAAACAGTTCTCCATCGAAATCATTGGCAATGCAATGGAATTGTCACGCATTGTCAATGCGGGCATCTTCTATATGGCCAGTTCTTTGCCAGCGCTGAGCAGCAATCAAGCGAATGAGCCCTATGGCGGATTGAGTCCTACGGGCCTGGCACGTGGCAATTTGGACGCCGACTATGAGGGTCACAATTTTTGGGATACGGAAATATGGATGTTGCCCGTAATTACACAGTTTAACCATGAGTTTAGCAAACAGCTGCTCGAATATCGCTATAAACATCTAGCTGGCGCCAGATATAATGCCCAAGCAATGGGTAACAAGGGAGCAAGGTGAGTTACGATTGATTGCAAAGAAATAATATTTAATAGAAGGAAATTCATTTCAAATATCAAATTAATACTCTCACTCTAATTCAGTCGGATACTAGATCCCAGTCCGTATAGCTCGTAGACTCACAGTCGTCAATTGACTTATATTATAGATTTCCCTGGGAGAGCGCCTTCACTGGCACTGAGGTTATCAATCCCTGCTGTCTAGAGATCGCTCAACAGGAAATACACATTTCACCAGACATATCCTTTGCGTTGCAAAAGTTCTTTGCGCAGACGAATGATTATGCCTGGCTATGCCAGCGCGCATGGCCCATAGCTGCTGAAGTGGCCGAGTTTCTAGTTAGTCGCTCGACATGTGAGCAAACTTGTCACTTTCGGAATGTGATGGGACCAGACGAGGATCACAGCAATGTAGATGACAATGTCTACACCAATGCAGTAGCCAAAATTGCTTTGGACTTTGCTCTTTGGACGGGCAGCAATTGCAGTACTGACAGCACAGAGACATTCGAGAGATGGCGTCAGCTCAGAGATAAGCTAATTATTTTACATGATCTTCAACTGGATTATCATCCGCAACATTTGGGATATAAACGCAACGAGACTGTGAAGCAGGCGGATACAATACTGCTGGGATATCCACTGCAATTTGATACCAGGTGAATAGCCATATTAATAATATAATAATAAGATAATATACATCAAATGCTCTTCAGTTCCACGCACCTGAATGATTTGCATTATTATGCGAATGTGACACGAGTCTCTGGTCCAGCTATGACCTGGTCCATGTTTGCGGCCAATTATATTTTAGCACAGCAGGATTGGCGTGCACATGAGTACTTTGCCCGTGGCTATCAAAACTATGTGCACAAAGAGTTCAAGGTGTGGAGCGAGGTGCCAATCGGCTACGAAGGTTCTGCCAATTTTCTAACTGGCATTGGAGGTTTCCTACAATCCCTTATCTTTGGCTATGGCGGTCTGAACTTTGCACGTGCTGGCAACACGTCGCAGATGCAGCTCTCAACACCGAACGTGCCTCCTGATGTCCAGCAAGTGCTAATTAAATATATCCAATTCGCCCAGAGCAAATGTGTGTGGACATTTCAGTACAACAGTTCCAATATGATCTGCAGGGGCCAAGCGAATCAAAGCTTCGAACTTCTTCAGGGAAATCAGCGTAAACTCTTGGGCAGCAGCTTTAATGGTATGTTCATTTGCACTGTTTTAGCTAAGGTCTATATAAAATTTTCAAACACTCTTTCAGTTACCTTGCATAGAGGCGATCCAATCATGTACATAAACGTATTGATCTCATCCCGACGAGAATAATAACTGAAGAAACTAGCATTATGAATATAATTAGAAAATTAGTTATTTAATATGCGATATATTGTATTTTTTCTGCTACCGAAAAATATTATATTATTATTATTTTTCTAAAATGAATGTTAATATTTGATAAATATCTTACTTATACATATTAGCAGAGAAAAACAATTATACTGCCCATAAATATTAAACATTTTTATTTTTTCTTCTTAATTTCCAAACATTCACATACTCTTCGTTTGGAAAATATTAGAACTCAATGATTTAAACAATATCAACAACAATCTCCAAAAATTTCATTTTCTCTATAAAAACATACTCAGCAAAAAAAATTGTTAAATAATGATGGCTGATTTTGTTTCGTTTTTGGATTAAAAGTTTAGATAGTACTTTCGTAAAGTGTCAAGCTTAATAGAATGAGCAGCAAGTTGGGGTTTCAAGGGTTTTGCATGGTTCTGAATTCTAACTTATGTGTTTATAAACTACAATAAGCATTGAGGTTCTAATTTTGGAAGTTACTATTGCATTTGGTTGTAGTCATTATTGGAATATGATAATCCAAAAGTTTACTTAAACTTAGATATTGAGGCGCCGCTAACGCCAGCGGTGGATTTGTTGCTGCCACTAAGCACCACATATGGAGTCTTAGTTTCCTTTTGCTTCTGCTGCAGCATAGTTAATGTGCACAATGGTGTGTCCGTGGAGCTCATGGTTTTCATTAGCTGTAATGGAAAAATATTTAAAATAAGATTTTTTAATATCATTGGAGAAAAAGCATACCCCATCCTGTTCCATTTTCTTGAGACGCTTCTCAATCTTATTTTTTCCAGGTCCCTTGCCATGGAATTTATGTGACAAATAGCGGAACGCCTCTTTGAGGTTCAGGATTCGACCATTGTCATCAATATAATCAAGTTTGACATTCGGTTTGAATGTTTCTTTATCCTTAAAATCCATAATAGGGCCAGCATGAAAACGATCACGACGTCCGATTTTGTCATCCTCACTGTAAAGAGAAACATCGATTAATTCATTCTTATAAATACAATCTTGAACTCTTCATTCACTTACCCAGCAGCTTTATCTTCAATGGAGTAGTTCTTTGCCTGAAGATGTGCCATTTTTGTATTACTTGGTCGGTTCTTTTCCTCTTTCTCCAAATAGCCCTTAGATAGCGCCAAGCGCAGCGCATTTGCCACACCAGCACCCACATCAGGCTCTTCATCCAATATGGCCCTCTCTTCGATGTCATCGCCCAGATTATCTAAATCAGCGGGCTGCATTACCTCATCGGGATTCACCGAATTCCATGTGCCATGACTTAAAGTGGGCTCATTCATATTTGTGTCCATATGCTCATCCAACGCTTCGTCCCTATCAAAGTCCATCATATCATGGGAATCCTCATTACGATTACCAGCCATGCCATAGGTAGGAATATCACCCAACGTACGACAAAACTCCGCGGTGGCATTGAGCACAATATTACTGTCCGCGGTGCCAAGCACAATTTCACCAGAACCATTTGTCTCATCCACTGGCTCAGGCTTAACGTTTTGTACAATGGAGGCTACATCGATGGGCAAAGGTTTCTTTATGATGTTTTCCTTCTGCTTCAGCTTGCGCGCCTTTGACAGAACACGTTCCAAATCATCGTCATCTTGTTCCAGCTTAATTTGTGGCTTTGACTCATCTACCATGGGAACGTCTTCATCTAAATTACGACTTCTACTACGACTGCCAAAATTCGAAGAGCCTGGTAGCTCAGCAATTGGCTCCAAATCCTCTGCTTTTAGCTTCTGTCGCAATTTCTTAATTTTCTTCTTTGGCTTCTTGAATCTATAACAGAAGACAAATATAAAGTTATTAAAAAAAATAGTTGAACCCAATTGATCAATGAAGCTTACGTTGCCAACTCCTGAGCACTGAAAGTATCGGATGCTAATTTCAAATTTGTATCCTCTAACGTTTCCAAGCGTTTACCAGCTAATTTTGTCTTGATTTCCAATATCTTGCGTCTGTGCTCGCGTTCCTCTTCAACGTTTTCACCAATCACGAAATTCTTTTTCTTCTGGGGCTTCCCTTCGATATCCTCATCGTATTTCTCGAGGATAGCTCGCTCAATTGGATTACCAAGCTCATCATATTGCTCCTCATATACATTATAGCCATAACTAAGCGGATTCAGTTTTTTGTTGGATACATTTTTCTTGTATCGTTCATCGTCCAGCATGTTGACATTGACCAAAGTATCACCTTCCTCCTCATTGAGAACGTCCTGATCCTTGAGGGTTAATATAACCGTTCGGCCCTCTCCAAAGTCATCCATATCATGCTCCACACGCAAACCCTTCAAATTGCGATCATTATAGGCCAATTGACGAGCTTTTTTCTTCTCTTGTTCCATTATCTCGGCAACACCGAACGCCTCATCAAGCTCCTCCAGCTCTTTGGCCTATTCCAGTAAAATATTATTGTTAATTATTTGTATAATATTCATTTATTTATTTCACTTACCTTACGCATTGCCTCTTCACGTTCATTAACGACACGCTTGTTGCGGTCCACCCATTTGGACACATTGTCCGTTTCTTCATCGGATTCGCCAAGTGTACGAATGCGTGCCAATCGCTCTTCAAGGAATCGCTTCTCCTTCCGTTGTTTAAGTTTTTCACGCAGTTTTTCCGCCTCCTTTTTCTCTTTAATATTATCGGCAGGCTTGTGCAAGAATTCGCCCCATTCGTCCTTGTACGAAGAGAGATCCTTATCGGCAGCAGTCCTTTTGCTATCCTGTTGACTATCACTACTGCCAGATGGCGCAGCCTTGCTCGGCCCCGCATCCACTTCAAGTGGTTTCAAACCGAGCTTGGCACGCAATTTATTTGTCTCTGCAATGGAAAGCACATCCCCAGCTCCATTTTCTGGAATAGGTGAATGACTGCGTGAGCGCACACGTTCCCGTTCACGAGCTGGTTCTCGCTCCCTATTAACACGCTTACGAGCAGCGCTGTTCTCTCCTTTGGGTGAATGGGAACGTTGCCGATGTGCTTGATGTGAGGCTATTGGTGATTGTGACCGAGAGTTTCCACGCCCACGTTCGCGCTCTTTTTGTGCTCGCTTACGTAATTCGCGCTCACGTTCTATTTCACGCTCTCGTCGACGCTCGCGCTCATAGTCCAAGTGCTTGGATATTTGGGGCGGTGGTGGAGCTGTTATTTCATGATCTCGCTCTCGTGCCGATGGCTCACGCTCACGCTCTCGAGCTGGTGGTTCGCGATCTCGAACATGTGCCTCCCGCTCTCGAGCAGATTCCCGTTCTCGTGCAGCTTGCTCGCGCTCTCGAGCAGATGGTTCCCGCTCCCGATTATGTGCTTCGCGAGCTGATGCATCACGTTCCCGAGCCATAGGTTCTCTTTCCCGAATAGGCGCATCTCGTTCTCTAGCTGACGATTCACGTACCCTCGTCTTTGTAACTTGTTCGATTGGCACCTCCACACAGTCGGAACCTGCAAAATAAAATATACAGGCTTGAATATAGCTTAAAAGTGATTTTTGTCCGCCAAATGGCTTGTTAATATAATTTTATTCTTTGATGAATTTATTGCCCTCTCTTCTCACACTCACAGTCTGTCCACCTGAAAGCAACAAATAAAGAGAAGAAAGAACAACAAAACTTTAGTGAGTTTTGATCGAAAAAAGTGCAGCACCTGAGCAATTGCGTGGCACATGGTATATAAAATAAATCCAATAGAATATCGCTTTTCGTGTTTAGATATTGAATGCCGGGCACGCAGTTACTCCTACAATGGGGCTGCACAGTCAACTAATTGCTACGCCACTTACTGTCAGAGTCCGATTCCTCCAGGGATATAACCTCGCTTGGTCTCTCGCGCTCCTTTTGCTTGTGATGCTTGTGTCGGTGCTCCTTATGTTTCTTATGCTTGTGGTGTCTGTGTCGCGTCGACGTCGAGTCGTCTGTGAGATCCAGAGTAACATCGTCATCCGTTGCACGTTGGCGTTCGCGTGAACGTGACCGATGTCTATGTTTCTTATCCTTTTTGTGTTTTTTTCCAGACGACGAGCCCATTTTCAAAGATTTGTTGAAACTGTTGTCAACTTTCGACTTTTTTTATAAACGTTTTCGCTATATTCTTTTTTCCTTTTTGTTATGCTTAGGAAATTTTCCAGCACTACAACAAGGAGTGTGCGCAATGTTATCAGCAAATATATCGACGTAGTATCTACTCGATTAGGTATCGAGTATTTTAATTAAACACGAGAATTGCCGAATATCTAAATCAGTCTGGCAACATGAGATTATATTATTGGCGGGTATTTTCAAATTTAAAAAAATTATTTACATACAAACCTTTATTTTACATAAATGCGTATATATTTAATATATAAATGTATGTAACTTAATATTCTAATATATATATATAAATTATATAGGATTTATATCTTAATTAACACGATCCCAGCGCCAAACTGTGCTATCATCGCACACACAAATCAAAATGGATCCATCCTTTGAGAATGAAGTTTGCCGAATTGTTGATGTGCATTTGGGATGCACAAGTTGGCTGCATTTGGTCAAATTCGGGTCATTGGAGTCCAGCTCCCAGACAAATGTAGTGCCCAGCTGATTGCCCAGTGCAAGGACTTTCTGCCACGCATTGAACGCAAACCGCACAAACCAAATCTCGCACATTTTATAATCGAAATGATGAAGAACCGTTGTCGAATCCTGTGGCTTAATCTCATGACGCTGTGCAAACAACTTGCCCGGCTTCCAGCATACAATCGAGTTCTCACACGACTTGGAAAATATAAAGTCACCAAACCACTGAACGCAGTCCACATAATTGCGATGAATATCGCGAGTGGAGAAGTCTGGAAAGTGCTCCTTAATGGTGGGAAAAGGTGCTGTGTTTTTGCTGGCATTAAAGGTCGAGCTTAGCTCGATGGCCTCCTTAATGTCGGGCTTATTGAGCCGCCACAGCTTTAACGAATGATCCATGCCGCTGGACATAATACGATCGCCGCGCAAATCAAAATCAATTGATAACACTTCGTCTCGATGACCCTCCACACCGCCAAAAACAGCGACACAAACATCCGTTTGTATATTCCACAAGCGCAAAGAGTGATCCTTGCTGCCCGAAAGCAACAATTGCGGCAAAATCGGATGAAATTTCAATTCATTTATGGCATGCCCATGGCCAATATAATTCTTCGCGCATTGATGCTTGATGATGTTAAAGATGCGTATTACGCCACGATAGCCAGCGGCAGCCAGAACTGGATCGCCAGTTGTGGCATCATAGGACCAAGCGCAAGTATAGAAACTTTCGTCTGTCTGTAAAATTATAACGAATTCAATAAGAGTTATGAATAGTTATAACTGACTTACATCTGGATCTGCATAAACCTGCAGCAAACGTATGCTGTCTGCATCGCCAGGCTCAGATTCATCATTATTCTTAACGCATTCATAGATAGAAACTCGATCTTTGCCCACAGTGGCAAACACGGCTTGGCTCCTATCTAAATGTGGATTGAACTGAACGCCAAAGATTTGATGATTGTGATCCTCGCGAACATGATGGCTGCAAACAAAACATATTTATTCTAATAAATAAGAATAGTTCAATGCTAATGCGAGCATTGAAATCACCTATATTTGTAAAGAGGCTGCACCATTTTTGGCGCTTTCGCACGCCGGCACAATTTTCTTAGTTTTCGTGTGTTTGGGGATTTGCTTTTGCTGCGTGTTGTTGTTGTTGTTGTCGAACTGAAGACGCTGGCCGAGTCTAGGGAGTGTGTGTCCTCGATATCGACAATGGGTATGACAACTGGAGAAGTATTAGTTACTTGTGATGCTTCAGATGTTATGGCATCTCCTCCATTTACTGAGTGGGCCTCTTTACTTCCGTTATAACTATTTTCCGTCATTGCGCGACTCGCGAAATTGTTTACTTTTTTGCACTGCGCAGCGTTGCCACCCTGCTAGAAGAAAAGTACAAAGTCAGTTTGAACAAAATACCACAATGCAATTGCGGTCGATTCGCACTCGACACCTCAAGATATTTATATTGTTATCCAGCTAAAGAGCCTTAAAAACATCTAGGGAGATGGGCTGCTTATTCAAATCTCCATTAGTTCGTAAATTATTCCTTTCACTAGAACGATTCTCGGCCATTGCGTCAATTGTTTGTTTGCTTTATAATAGAGATGCCAGCTTGCTAACGAAAATAAAATACTGCATTGTTAAACCAATGTTCTATATTTTGTTGCCTTACATTTATAAATTTATGATCAAGTATTCTAACGACATTCAGTCTGATTGGCCCGCAGCAGCTCGTCAATATACTTGTCCACTTCCTCGTAAGCCTTTAAACTGTGATCTGTGCGCGAGAATATCTCATTTATGAAATACATACGCAGCAAGTCTGCCTTTGTTTGTAGAAGTTGCGCCTGAGCTTGCTGCAATTTGAGCTCATGTCCCAAATGTGGGCCCATCTTTAACTCTGCGGCCTTCATCATTAGCGCACACTTGTGATGGTACATGTGCACCAATTTCTCCAAGCAATCACGTTGTTCCTTTTGCATTCTAATTATTTCTTGTTGTCCTTGCGTTAACTGCACTTCCTCTTCTTTTGCCAATGCACCCGGCAGTTCATTACGTATTTTATCGCCCAACTGTGCAATTGGAGTGAGGTTCGTACGCAAATTTTCCGCCAATTTGGTGCGAACTGCTTTACTGTCTATATAACTGAGAGGAGGGTATCTACTACATTCCTGCAAGTCTATAATCGTGTGTTTAAAGTATGTGATAGATCTCTTGCATATATACAAGCTCTTGTCTCTTACCTAGCAAATGGTCCTGATCATCCCCCAGACGTATGTAATCGGCTACCGAAACCAATTTGAGAGCTCGTTTAATTTCTGGGGTCTCCTCAGGTCCAAGATTTAAATTGCGAATTTCGTTCAATATTAACTTCAGCTTCAAGACTTTTTTCAGCTCCAAGTCACGTTCCTCCAGTAACTCTTGTGTCCCTGTGCCCATCATCGTGTTAGATTTATCATCAACTTCCATTGCAAAAATTTTTACTCTTTTGTTCAAACAACACAGCGCTAAGCACGGCTATGACAATTAGTGTGAGTGTTGGAAAACGGATTTTTAAGATGGGCTTCAATTGAGACACGCATGGAAAAATATCGATATCGATCAAGAACTAAATTATATATTAATTTCGTCACAAGTTCACGTTTTCCTTAATTTAAAACATGAAATACTCCTTACGCCAATTTAATAATATAATAATGGACTTCTATAAAATGGTAATAGAATTTTATATTTGCAGATTTCTTTTAAATCTAATGGAGGAAAACTTGAATTGAAGGAATACATTGCCCCATTATGCGAACAACCTCATCTCTTTCCACACACTATATTCCATTCATAGTTAAGTGCGAAATAGTGGGAAAAGTGAGTTTCAGAAAAAGAATTTTGATAATTATAACTCTATTAAAGAATACTTAATTTTAGTGCACGCTTGGATAAAGAACTATAAATTGTGGACTGTAGTCGCAATAGCAGCAGGAACAATCTTCAAATATATTCAATACAAGAATAGAAATTCTAATCAGGAAATTTACGAAATTTTAATTTTCAATGAAGTGAGCGGCAAATGTTCCAGCAAACATATTGAAAACAAATCGTTTGACTGCACCAACAAACATTGTAGAATACGTCACATTCAACGGATCGTTCAACACATCGATAAGGCAGTATACGCTATAGATATTGCCATCTACACGTTCACCACCATTGAAATTAGGGAAGCACTCCTTCGAGCGTTTAACCGCGGTGTCACATTACGCATTATTACCGATCCGGAAATGACTTCTTCGTCTGGCTCCAAGATCTTGAGCCTGATCTCCTGTTGTTCTGAGATTCGTACGCCAGTGACAACGGACATGATGCACCACAAGTTCATGGTGATTGATGAAGATACACGTGTAAAGGACGTTTTGCGATTTAAGACCAAGCTAATTAAGCCACAAGCTTCTGTTGTTGGTGTAGTACTATTTGGCTCTGCCAATTGGACGTCCCAAGGCTTCAATGGCAACTGGGAGAACTACATTATTACCTCCAATAAATTTTTAATGAGTCAATATCAAATGGAGTTTGACAGAATGTGGAAAAGCTTTAAAGCGATTCATCTCACAGCAAGCATTATATAATGTAATGTACAATGTTTATTTACTTAATATAATTATTGTAAGACTTAAGATCAAAATTCTCGAAACTTATCAAACTACTTGGCTTGTTGTTTTAATTTTTCCAACCGTCGCTTAAATGTCTCCTTTAAAGCATTCAGCCGCTCCAACTCTGAACGCATTTCTATGTATTCCAAATAGGAAACTTCCGATTTAAGCAATATATCATGCTTGAGTTTTAGCACGCGGATGACTTCTTTTTGCTTCTGTTTTGCTTTAATTAGCTTCACTGTTAGCGAATTGTCCTTTGATTTCTTGGGCGTCTTTGATTTCTTAGATTTCTACAAGTTACATAGTTTAATTCGAATTTAGTTTAATATTTATCATTTTTGACTTACTTCCATCTTTATTTCGTATTATTGTTGACGATAGGCAGCAGTATGACAATCATCTGTCAAGATGTTTATTTAGGAAGACCATACTTTGATTATCTGTGTTTGTTTGTTATCGATAAGTGAGATTTACCTTTCCTATAAACGCGTAAAATAAATATAGAAGAACAATTGTATTTGTTGAAAATTTTAAAGTGCTGTGTATTTTTCTTAAATGAATGCTCTCACGGATAAAGTGCTCGTGACCAAGGAGGCCCTGGCTGTGGCCCTTGGCGACAATTGGGAACGGTATAGAGCAAATATGAAAAATTGGTTTCGCAATCGTTGGACGAAAGAAGAATTTGATTGCGAATGTCGAAAAATAATGTCGCCCGACAAACTCCATTTGCATAATCAATTTTTATTGGCGCTCCTCAATAAAATAGATGCATTTGCGGCTCCTGAAACAATTGCAACACTACAGCCCACATGCACGACGAGCAGCCGAAGCAGCAGCGGCGCCGCTGGCAGCAGCAGCAGTCGAAAACGGAAACGGAGCTCTCGCACATTTGCCGATCGCATCAATTTCGAAATATGCGATGTTTTAGAATTTGTTAAGGAGGACAACATGCAGTTGATACGCCCGCCCACACTAGCCGGTGACCAGGGAATACAGCAACAGCAACTGCCCACACAACGGTATTGCGCACAAGAATTATTTTTGCCCGACGCTGGTTTTATAATGGGTCGCTTCTTGATCGGCGCCTGGGAGATTGGCTTGATCTCTGTGGAAGACAGTGTAGCTGATTATGTGGCCATGGCTGTGCAGGTGCTGCTCAAAGATTTACTAGCAGCAATTATTAAGAAACGCAAACATTATAAAACTAGCGGCGAAGGGAACTTCTTCTACGATGTAGGAGCCGAACTGCGTGATCCGTCACTGCGCAACACAGTCACACGACAGAAAGTGGACGACACGCCACTGGAACACGACAAGGAGCTGAACACAGCTAACTTTATGAGACGACAAAATGATGATATTGTCTTCCTCTCAGCCTGCGAGCAAGTGTGAGTACTAGACGCGTCGCCAATCTACGAAAGAACTAATTCAATTTTTGTATCTCCTAATAGTTTCCCCTGCGAACGCACTGTGATTACATTGAAGGATTGCCAACGTGCTTTTAGGGACCGAAATCTGATTGGATCTCATACTGTTTACTCTATCAATATGGAACGTTTAAATATGATGATGCATTAAAGAAATTGTACTCCAGCAGTATTTATTTAAGATATTCAATATTCAACAAATTGTTTAACAAAGCTCGCGTGGCGGTGGCTTAAAAGGCACCTGCCCAGGAGCAAATTGTTCCGCCTTGAAGGCTGCTATCTCCTCAGCTGTAAGATCTTCCATGCGACTATATATTGAAGAATTAGCAACAGGCTGTTGCTGCATGTGCTGTTGCTGCTGTTGTTGTAATTGTTGAGTTGGGTTTGCTTGCATTTGTTGCTGTTGTTGAAATCCACCCGCAGGCTGGGTAAAAAATCCGCTTGGAGTTTGAGCGGCTGTTTGTGAAAAAATGTTGCCTGTGTTGGCTGTGGCAGCAGCTGGATTGGCGAAGATGCCGCTCATAAATGGTTGTTGCTGCTGTGGCTGTTGTTGTGGCGCAAAGGAAACAGCTTGTCCAAATGGTGTTGCATTTGTTGGCTGTGCTTGTCCAAATGGTGTTGCATTTGTTGGCTGTGCTTGTCCAAACACGTTGTTGTTATTAGCGACAGGTGCTACGATAGCTTGTGCCTGCCCAAAGGGATTCGGCTGTGGCTGTTGCTGTGGTTGACCAAATATGGATGTTTGAGTCTGTCCAAGCGACTGTTGCTGTCCAAAGGGATTGGGTTGTTGCTGTTGTCCCCCAAATGTTTGCGTTTGCGGTTGCTGTTGCGCAAAAAGATTTGTGTTTGAGGCAGCTGCAAAAATGTTGGTGCCCGCATTACTAGTGCCACCAAAGATTGAGTTGCCAGATGATGCGAAGTTTGTGTTCGATGCAGCACCACCACCAAAAATGTTAGTGCTGCTGGAGCCCAGAGCGGGTTTGCTAAAAATTGAGCTGGATTGCGCAGCGAACAGATTGTTGTTGTTGGTAGCTGGTTGGCTGCCTTCTGGGGTTTCATACAGCTTAATCATAACTTCAAGTACTTGTGGTGGAAATTGCAGCATTAGCTTCATTTTCATAGTCGCATCCTGCACCTCCTTAGTGAACTGCTGATGGAATTGATCGAAACAGTTTTGGCGCTGACTCTCATATGCTTGAAATCGAACTTCTTCGAAGGATTGGTCTTCTATGAAATTTGGTATATTTGGTTTGTCCTTGAACGGACCATACACAGAGAAGGGCCACATTTTGCCATTGAGGCAAGATTCAATATCTGTTTTCAGATATTGCCTGAAATTACAGTCATGATGAAATTAAAGTTGTAGATTACGCATTTTGTTACTTACTTAACATCAAAATGTTCATTATGGCATTTTGTGCCGAATCGGCAAGAGCCTTGTTGAAAGAATCGGCATATACCCATTCTTTCGTTTATTTAAAATTTAAATTACCAATTGTAAAATCTATTTTAATTTTTTCGCGCTGTCCATTCAGAGCATCTTTTCGAGAATTGACTAAACAGCTGATTGGGCTTACGACACGATGCTACCAACTTGTCGAAAGCATGTTGCGGGCACTGCATTCCTATATAAAAAAAAAAAACGATAGTTAAAAGGTATTGATGATTTTTAGATCTATTTATTTCTAATATGTTAAATGGAAACTACTTTTAACCATAATTCGTAATCCATAAACTAATCTCATATAATCGAAATATATTATAATCGATATCGATTATGTTACTGTCTTTAACTGTCGCCTCTGTGCTCTCAAACTTGTTGCTGTTAACAGCTGTTAAATAACATAAATATTTTAATTTGTTGTTGGAATTTGAGCGGGTTGGTCGTCGCGTCGGCTTTTCACGGATAAAATGTTGACGCTTGTAAAATATTGCAAAGATGAAACACACGCCTTGAGCGTACGATCCTTTAACTAGTTTCATATACACTAAGCAACTTTGCTGTGTAAACGCTAAAACAAAACAAAAACAAAAAATAGCAACAAGCCTCGGTGTTCGCTTCGCGTTTGCGTCTGCGTTTGTGTCTCTCGAAAAGGGCAGGCAGGAAAATTCAAGCCAATAAAAGATACATACTAAAAGCCGATGTGCGCGAAAACTGTGTCTGCTTGTTTTTGCGTGTGCATATAAGTGTGAGTGTATGTGCGTGTACTGTATTTTGTTTGCAAGAAACAACTAAGCAAATGATATTGTTATTGCGCTCAAATTGTGCCACCATCTGCTGTTATTCAAACAATTAATCGCGGCTCTGCGTTTGCATTGGAATGCGGCAGCATCAGCGACGCGCATGCGTTTTTAAGTACATATTTATCTTCGTAATTGTCACAATCGCAGAACTGTGCAGCTTAAGGCACCCAGCGCGAGGTCAACTCCTTGCCTAATTTGCCGCTTCTTCTTCTTGACTGTGCCTAATATCCTCACCCAAAACTGTGTAAATAACAAAGAAAGAGCAGATCGAGCTTAAGGCAACTGTCAAGCAAGCATCATAAGGCATACATACACACATACATATGTGCACATGTATTGCATACATATGTAGGTAAGTACACGATTCCTCCACCCACTGCCATGCCCAGCCAATGTGGAACTCTAACAGCCTGATATCTAACTACCCGCCCACTTGCCAGACGATTTATAAGGCAAACAAAATTAACTCATAGGTTGGGATATAAACGTTCTTCCCTTGTCTCTCCTTCTCTCCATTTCGTTACCATCTCCCGCTCTCCATGAAGCCGCACAAATTGCTCTATTCTGGCGCACTGTGACGCCTACTTGGCTGCACATTGGGCGCGCCCACAACTTTTGTTTTTCTCTTCGGGTTTCATTGTTGCCCACTTGGAAAGACTTTATAATAAATAAACAGTCCGAGATATTGAAAAGATTTTCCGAAAGGAAAAGAAACTAAATTAATTTTTAAGACAAACAGCCCACCAGCACAAAGAATAGGAGGAAGAATTTTACAGGCAGAAAAGGGTCAAACTTAAAACGACAATAACATCAATTTTGAGGCATTTATATGCGCCAATAAATTTCACAGTGAAACAAGAGACTACAACAACAACAAAAGAGCAGAAAAAGATGCACGGCAACGACTCAACAGTAAGAGAGATCAAACAAAAAACTGCAGTCGCTGCCGACGCTGTTTTCGTCATTGTTGTTGTTGTGTTGTTGTTGGTGATGTTTTTATGTGCTGCAACAGGTAAAACTGATTGAGCAGCGGCCAACAACAAACAGTGCAGCATTTCGAAATGTAATGTGCAGCAAATCAATACGAAAATGCATGCAAGACAATCTGCAGTGAAAGAGAAAGAGAGAGATGGAGAGAGGAGCGCCATGCAGAGTTGAGACTCTAGCAACCTGTTGCGTCGGCTGCTGCCGCTGCCGCTGCTGTTAGAAATATGTTAAGTCAATTTTGTGTATCGATAAACTGTAACTAATGCTAAAACAGCATGCAGCTAACGACGACAACGAACAATCCTACAACAGTTATGCAAAGTTCGTTGTACGAGCTTTTTGTCAATGAAATCGTTGACTGGCGAAAAAAAAACTTTCTTTTCCTTGTGAGCTTATCGCGCAGCATCGGTGAATGCGTACACCGACTGCTGCTGCTCCAATCGCTGCTCTCTTTTTTGGTGCCGTTCTGTGTCTCTTTCTTTTTTTTATAATTGGGCGGCTTTTTAGTTTTACGCGGCTGCAACATATCAGCTTCATGGTTCATTAAGGCAATATATAGGTTGCCTCTTGTACCACTCCCAGTGTTAACGCTGCGTGGGAAGTTTGGAATGTAGTATCGGTGTGCCTAAGAGAGTATGTGTGTGTGTGTGTGTGTGTATGTTGCTGTCATCTTTGGGTCCATCTTTGATTCCCTCCCATTGAACGCTCAACTCGCCGCAACAAGTGTCCCAGTTTATGGCCAGAGCTAAAGCAACTAGAACAAGTTATAGTTTAACTTTCCTCCTGTCCAGCCAGCGACACCTCACATAGCCAGAGCAGCCAGCACTCTCTTTCCTTTAGGCTTTCAGATATTTTTCTTACGCTAGCTGCCATTGCCTCGCCTTCCCCCATTAATGCTGCCAACATTTTCCCACATGCAAGCGCACAGAAGAACGAATGCTGTTGCCGACTTTTGCATTGGCGCGCCTTTAAAATGACAACGGCACATCAGAAAAAGAGAGGTAACCAGCGGGAATGCTAGCATTAGAGACTAAGAGAATTGTTTTACAAATTATTCCTAGAAATGGTTGAATGCTGGAATATGAGCTCAATGCTAATTTTAATTAACTCTATTATATTATTAAATAAAAAAGCATAAAGCTTCTTATCAATATCATTTTGAATAAGAAAAGCAAACGAAGCTTGCGAGGATTTGCAGAAGAACATCAAAAATAAATATGCTGTGTAAAGAATATATCAGCATCTCTTCTATTAACTAATATACATTTCTTTTACCTTTTTAGTTAAACTACTTTATAAACAATGGCTTGCAAACCAGATGTAATAAGAATTTAACAAGATAGCAGCAGCCTTATCTACTATTATATACTTCTATCTTCGAATGTAATAACAAGCTCAAGCTTCCTGTGCTGAAGCGTCGGCATGCTTTAGTTACAGTTATATGGCACAGCGACGTCACATTTTAACCAACATCAACTAGCTACCAACAATGCACGCCTCCCAAAGCATCAAGCCCCAAAGCTTTTGGTCAGCAGCGGATGCAACGCCGCTAATGCCATTGTCTGTGTGCTCTGTGCAGAGAATGTTGCAATCCAAAACAAGGCAATCCGATGCAATGCAAGGCAATGCAATGTTGGCAATGCAATGTTCATCATTTTTGTTGCAGTTGCTGTCAACGTTATTGCTGCTTCTGCATCTGCTACTGCTGCTGCTTAAGCTGCGATAAACATTGCAAAAATTTACATAAAATGTTACTGCACACAAAACAACGGCTGTGAAATTTCTTTGGTTTAGTTGTTTGGCCAAAACTAATATCGCATGCACAAATTAACATTAACACTTTGCTTGCCGTTAAAAAACAAGTTTTGTGCTGAGCTAAAACACTTAAACAAAAAAAATAGTGCCACAAAAGTTGTGTTAGAAGACAAGAAAGCAGAATCAGAGAACATGTCAATAATAGACGACTCAGAAATGCCCTATAACATGGATAAGAAATACATATAAATATATATTTGAAACTTCAAATGAATATATTTATATTGCTAATAACATTAAATGCAGCATTATTAACTTACTATACTAGCAATTCGAGTTATCGAAAAATAAAAAGTTCTATAAGTCTTCACACACCTCGATGCTCATGCATACTTTTATAGTCATGCTGGCCGATTATTACAGGGTATTCAATGATCGAAATGACAGCATCAAAGCAGTACATTTAGAAATTAGAAAGTACGTGGAACGTTGTTGTGTTAGTATAACTCGATTTGTGACTGTCATAAATGGCGGAAATTGTGGGTCTCAACATAGTCGCCACAGCCTCGGCTGAGTGGTTTCAGACTTTCTTGCTTACTTTCCACCGGCACTGGGACTGCCACTGCCACTGCGACTGCCACTGCCACTGCCATTGCCATTGCCACTGCTTTCAGCTGCAGATTGCCTTAGTATTTCTTGGCTATAATGTGTGCCATCAGCATTTTGTTGTCGTTAGTTAGCCATCCAGCCATCCAGCCAGCCAGCTTGCAGCAATGAAGCGTGCGTTCGAACAATTCTGCATCTGTGGCAGCTATTAGGCTGCCCTTTTTGATAACGTGCGGCCCTTTAAGTATGCGTTATGTGAGAAGGCCAAGAAGCTATGCATTAATTTTGCTTACCTCCCATTTTTTTGTATTTTATGACTTATTCAATTTGCAACGATAATGAAAACCGGCTACAGCTACTCTGTGGCAATGCCAGAGCAACAATCTACGTTTATTAATACCCTTTGTGTGTGACTTGGATTTAAAATCGAGCAGCCACAGCATCCGACAAGACTTCAACCAAGTTTTCAGCGTGGCACAGCTGTTGAAAGACGATTCACAATTCCCTCTTTCATCTTGAATCAACCATGGTTCACTGGTTTCATATAAATTGTTGCGTGCGTATTAAATTACCTTTTGCTCAGGCTTTGTACATTTCTTTTTTTTTTCGCAAGCCGAACAGTATATAATTTTTTGTAAAAAGTTGACTTTATATAAAGCTAAGGAGAAAAGGTTAACTAGATCTTTGGGGATTTATCGAGCTATAAGTAAAAATTGTAATATGTTTGATTGCATAACCGAGATATAATTTTGTAAATCTAGATCAAAGTTATATAAATTGAAATAATTATGAGTTCACATATGTTGGCATCATACACAACTCTTTAAACGTCCTTTAATGGCATTACAAATCATTCAAATCCGGAAGTTTCTGTCGCTCAAAGGCGACCGACCGACCGACCGAACGCATTATGCTTCAATATGAATTGAACACGTCGCGTAAGCGGCTTTTGTTTAGGAAAGGAAATAGAATTCCCGACAAACGCACACACGCGCACAATCTTTATAACCATTTTAATGATTTCCGCTTTAATGGCATTGTTACTGCATCTTAAGATTGGTCGGGTGTAACCGTTTCCCTCATACACAACCGAGAATGTCATAATAGTTAAAAAAAAAAAAAAAAGAAAAATTAGAGAATTACATTAACGGTTAGCTTTCTTGAATATAAGTAAATATCAATTTAAAATTGTGACTATCAATTAAATTATACTAGAATATGTTTCATGAAACATAACACCTATACACTCACTTAAACACGATGAACAGAGAAAAACAAGGAGAAAAATGAAAAGAAAATTAATTGGCCTGCATTGATATTGCCCATTGCCAGTGGCATTTATGGCGCATGCGTGCCCGACTGACTGACTATGTAGTCGTGTGTCTGATTGTTGTATTTTATAGTTTGTTCACGCTCTCTATGAACTGTAAAAATCTGGTCGGCGAGAAAGAAGAGCCAGAGCTAATGCTTACGTAATGTGTTATACCCTTGTCGCATCGAAGAAATGAAAGAATTTAACGAAATGAAACTGATACAAAATGTTTGCTAACCCCATAAATTATAAACACACTTATCGTGATCGGTATTAAAGTAGAAGTTGCGCCAGCCAAATGCTATTAGGGCAAATATGAAAATTCTTCAAAGAATAAATCTTTAAATGTTGACCTTACTTAATAAAATGAAAAAAAAACTTCAAACTACTGTAGAATATAACAAATTTTAATCTTACTTTAATTAATATTAATTCCAAATATATTTGCAAATGACTAAAATGCTCTTACGAATTGATGTGTACTGATGTGTAATGTGTTAACGGAATTTATTCTAATTATTATTATTATTTAAAATCATTTGATTTTCTCTCGTAATTTTCTCAATGATCACGAGTCTTCAATCAATCATATTTGTTCTATTTCAGTTAACATTTATATATAGAAATCAGACATATAAATGCTAACTGGAATGGAACACATAAGATTGATATGTATATCATTTATTTATGCATGGTTCTGTGAGACACTCCCTTGTTTCCAACATCTTGCGATCTAATAATGCGCAGTTTTTTATACCTAGAACCAATCCCCCTAAAGCTTGTGCGCATTACATAAATGGCACAGATCTCCATTCCTAGCCGCTGTTTATTGTGTTTGGCGTCATTTAATTTAACGACTGACAAAGTGAGGCCAAAACCAATAACTTCTTGATTTCATGACGAACAATTTGAAATATTCAAATTCACAAAGTAAAAAAAACCTAGCTGTAAATTATGTATTTATGCAGGAAAAAAGTCAAAGAGAGCGGCTAAAATATTCGACATGCCGAATACTATATACTCTAGCTCATATATATCTATATAATGTAGTAAGTGTATTATTAACTGAACATTTAATTGCAATGCATGCATTATAATAGATATTGTTAAAACACAATAAATAAAACATTTGTATGCCAAATAGATAATAATACTCACTACAAAGGGCATCAGAGTAGTCTTAATGCTTTCGTAACTTTCGAATTTAAAGCTGAGGAGAAAAAACTGTTGGCAAAACTCATTACCACGCCCTCAACATAGGGAGAAACCAAAGACGTTGCTATTTAAATTATGTAAATATTTAAATTGAAAAAGGAAAAAAATTAAGAATGCTGAAATCGGGTTTTACTGACAACACAATACACTATTCGTGCACATATAATGAAAATTGATATTCATTCTGACTAGAAAATATTGATTTCAATAGTATTCTGAGTACGATCGAGTATAAAAATAAAGTGATGTGTTATAGCTAATAATATGTAAATGCCAAAAAAATTATCAATTTTCAAATGTATTAAAAAGCATCAAGAGCTAAGTTGAAAAATCGAAGAAACCATTAAAGCGAAAACCTTTAAATATGTTGAGCTCTCTTATCTAAATATAGTAGGTTTGGCAATTTCATTTATTTAAAACTTTACATAGGAGTAGTTAATAAAATTTATTTTTACTGCCAAGAAATGCATAGCTTATCTGGTTGACTATAAAGACTAAGTGCCTTTTATAGTTTGTCGTTAATCATTTGTCGTATACTAATTTGTTTACTTTTTGAATACAGTAATACTAAAATTTAAGGAACGTAGCTTTGATATAGCTTTGATAAACTAGTGATTTTTTTTTTGGACTTGGTAAAGAGCATATTAAAGATCTCTCTCTCTCTCACTCTCTCGCTCTCTTTGTAATATAAAATCTTTATGAAATATGATTTTGTAGGTTTAATAATAATCATGCCTAGAAATTGGAAGGGGTTTCCGTATGTAAAAATCTTTAAACCTGGTGATGGCCAGATTGATCAATTTCTGTTGCTGTTGCCTACTTTCTACTATTTACTTTTGATTTTGATGATTTGTATAAATGAATATATCAAAACGAGCAACACCCTAGATAGCATCATACACATATGTACATACATTCAAATAAACATTCATTCAGATTTGAATATCTAATGTGGGCAGCACTTGGCATAACTATTTATGGCGTGATATTGGGTTTAAGGGAACTTTTGTAAGAGGGTTAGCAGTAAAACTCAAATTTAACAAGTTTTAGTTCAGATTTTTATCTATATCTTTTTGTTATTTATATATGTACATATATGAATGAGTAAAAAGAAAAAAAATTATATGTTTCACAGTCGCTGAATTTAGCCACATTCTGAAACCCTTTAAATACTCTGACAGAGCTTTTAATTCATTTGTCAGCTCCCTGATTTAGAAATTTCGATTATTCGATCAGTTTGTTACGCTCACTGCGCTACACACGTGCCTTTTATGGCGACATTTATGGTTTGACATAAAGTAAACTAACTAGCAGCCGAAAAAGAATTTGAGGAAAAAATAAAATACTCTAGAATCGTGGGTGGTCTTTTATGTGAAGCTGCTGTTTTATGGCCACGTTTAAAATGCTTAATTAATTAGCTGCTCAAATATTTGAATTAGGTTACACTCGCTGGCATTCATTTCCAAAAAAAACTATCATTTTTCAATTGGTTTCATTGTTCTACGAATTCATGTGAACCATCGTTTAATGCTCACGGCTCAGTGATTGATAAATTTAACGGCTTTTCCAGTCACGGTGTCACGTGCAATTTAATCGTCTTATGGTTCCTCCTTCTCCTTTAGTCAGCATCAATTGATAAATGAGCCACTCGCCGAGTTGTGATTTGGCTGGCTTTGTGAGTCTCTTCCTCTTTACCACTCTCCCACTCTCCCACTCTCTCTCTCTCTCTCTCTGTCGCTTCCTTTTGTTTACGTCGCAAAGTTCATTCATGAAAATTTTTGGCTGATTGTCTGCGATGGCGACAGCAAACACCAAAAGCGTTGTTATTTTGTCATTTGTCATTCGATACAAGCGACGAAGGCGTTCTTCAAACACAATTTCGAATACGATATACAAAGATATAGAAACTTAAAGACATCTAGATACATCTATCTCTCGTATTTGGTGCGTGCAACGCAATGAATGCAATGAAGCGTGTAGCTTGAGGGAGAGCAGTCAACATCGGTTGGACTCCGTATGCCTCTTTGTGTGGGTCTATGTAGGCGTTTCGTTTGTCTCAGTCTAACTTTTGCCTTTTTTGTGCGGGTTTTCTTGTCACATTTTCATGCGTTTGCCTGCTTGACTGTCGTGGTGTGGGTGGTTGTTAAAATTGGCTTAGATCAGGGTTGTCGACTAAAAGCTTAAAGCTTATAGAAGTGGCTAAAATTCAAATTTTGATTCTGCTCATACTCTGTATTCGTTAGAATAGCTAAATAATAAGAGTTATGGAAACTTAGACTAAGAGATGCAATTAATACTCACAATTTGCATAAATACATAAAAGTTGTACTCATTTACTTTTATATAAAAATCTAAAAATATTCTAGAATAAAAGGAAAGTTGTGAAAGCGAGAATATCTATAGAAAGTATTCTAGAAATATTTGAATAGCAGATTATATTTGATATCTCAGCGGAAAGTATTGATGCTGTACCTTGCCTCACATTCTTGACTCGATTCTCTGCCATTTTCGTGGTTTTATATATAAGTTTAAAATTCAAATTGCCAACCCTGGATGATCCTATTCGCACACGTTTGCAATTGGCTTTTTCAAGTATTGCTGTTGGCTGTTGGCTGGTTAGCTGTCACTGTCGTCGCCGTGGCCGTCGCCATCGCCATCGTGAGGTGAGCTGAGCTGAGCTGAGCTTTACCTTTCATTACATATCTCATTGTCTGTGCGCGCGGTCAGTTTTGAATTGTGTTGTTAAGTAAGTGTACTTAACCCACATGACTTGTGGTTTTCTCGACGTCGTCGTCGTCGTTGCCGTGACCGTGTTGTTTTTATTTCTGTTGCCATTGCTTTTGCTGTTGCTTGTCATCACTTCCAAAAAAAATTAAAAGCTGTCCGTCTTGCAGCCGGTGCGTGTGCTTTTTAAAAGAGATTTCTTAACCTTGAGTACAGTTTCAGCATGTGTATTTGTTCATATACGCATTTATTTTCTTATTTTATTTATCAACGAATTTTTGTTTTAAATTGATGTGTGTGCCCATGCGTGTGTGTGTGGGTTTACACATGTATGTGTGTGTGTATTTATTTCTCTTTGGGCTATGCTCATTTCCTTAATTAAACAGTTGTTTCAAGCTTCGTTGAAAAAAGTTTATTTAGATAAAAAAAATACTTCGGCAAAACATGCTGACTGTCAGATATTTTTAAGACCCAACTGAATGGCATTAGGTACACTAAAATAAACTCCCATTTTTTGCTCATTTTTTATTTCTGATCAACAGCGATTACGTAACGAAAATAATTCCCTATATGTTAACACTCGTCCATGAACGAAGGAGATTATATGGGTTGATATGTAATATGTGAAGTAAACAGTGTTTAGCCATAAATTCCAATATTTTGTAATATTAATATTTATCTATTATTTATTATTTATCTATTCAAAACTTGTAGTTTTTAAAATCAATCAACCTGTAGATACTATATCTACTTTGATTAATATACGTAAAAAAAATATTGTTTACTAAAAAAGATTATCATTTTTGAAACAAAAATAAAATTTATAACAGTCCCACTAAAACGTTCTGCTTTATTCTATTGAGAGTGATTAGGCAAGATTTCTTTTTAAAATAGGTCAAATAAATGAACTGAACAAGGAAACAAAGTAGAGCAAAATGGCTCATAAAATAATAGGAGAATATGTTTCTATAAACCATGATACCAGCAGCAAAATTATTTACCATTACAACTACTTTAAAACCCGGCCAGAACTGACAATATCTGGCAAGAAGCTGACGGTATTATGAAAGTCTAGTAAAGAGTGAAAAAAAAAACGTATCTTAATGATGTGTGGAAAGCTGAATAACTTCGTTATGAGCGAGAACATATGACATGTAACAAGAAGTCATGAGACTGTAGTTAAAAAAAAGAAAAACAAGTTTTCGTTAATGATTCTCTCTCTTTAACCTTTGGCACCTGCGCTGTAGCACTTACTCAAAGGCAAGCAATTAATAATAAAGCGATTTGTGTGGCAAGCGTTGAACAAGTGTGCAAGTGATTGCTAGCAATGGAAAGGTGAAAGCGCAAGCCAGTTGCTTATTGCTTAGCCTCATATATTGTTGTTGCCGTTTAAAGGAGAGAATGGCATCGAAAGTGCTTGTCTGCTGTTGCTCCTTTTACAAGTGAGAAAATGTTGGGCAATAAATTTTATAATACAAATTCACAACAGCTGGCATATCATAGATAGGGCTGGCTCCCTTTACACCCTTTACACATGAGCCATTATAGCTATCAACTTGTCAGGTTTATATAGAAACGCAGTACCTGGAGCAAAGCGACAGCTGCGTTAAATAGCATCGCGCCCATCCAAAAACAAAAGCAGGTGTGAAACGCCAAACTGTTGAGAGTCACTTTTATTGCAAGAACTTATACATGGCAGACGAAACATAAGAGTTGAAGACGCTACGATCACAAAACAAATGGCGTGGGGTTAAATTTGTAACCACTTCCCCTGTTTGCTGTAGTATGTATGCAAAAATTACAGCAAAGAAGCAAACGGCATCGTTGCCATTACGAAATAACAAAGGAATGCAGCGAACAGACAGAGAGGCAGGGCCTTGCCTGGTCTGGCCAGCGGCCAGTCTGGCTGACTGACTGTCCCTTTGTAGATGTATTTACAAATTGAGCAAGAGTATATTAGCTCGCATTTCCCGCCTTCCCATTTTCCAAATCATTAGTATACAATCGTCAAAAAGTATTATATATCACACTCAGTGCTTAAAAGTCTCTATTATTACTCGAAAAAATAAGAAGAAAAAGCTTATAGTAAGATATTTTCACCTGTAATTAGAGCAGTAAACAGTGCAGCCGTGTTCACCCGATTGCAATGTTCTGTAGCTGTTATTGGCTTGCAAATTTGCTGTTGTTTTTGTTTGGTTTGAATTGCACCACACACATCGAGGCGAGCGAGGGCCAGCGCCGTAGCATTCTGAAAGACAACTAACAAAAGACAAAGCAACTGCTGTAAATCATCGAATTACCTTAAAATAATAGCAATCGCTCTTTGGCTCTCTTTGGCGTTGTTGTTATTCTTTTATTTTTTTTTTATTGCTGGAGCCGCAGACGAAAATGAAATTTGCCAAAAGCAAAGCGTAAAAAGCATTGCGAGAAGCCAACAACTTTAGCTTCAACGTCAACTTCTCTTCTTGCACGTGAAAAGCCACAAGCAGGGGGCGGCAGAGACAGCGCAACAGATTTAAACATAAATACATGCCTGAAAACATATATACATACATATGTATGCATATACATACATACACACATACTCAGATACAGAATCCGTAGATTTTGGCCACTTGCGAAATGATGAAACCCTAAAACAAAAATATAAAACAACAGCAAAAACTTCGTGTGTCAGTTACGCTTAATGAGCACAAATATTACTCTCATTGTTGTTGCTGTAGATTTGTTTCTTTTGATTGCCTTGTCGTGGCCTGACTCTGAATCGAAGCCAACAACGCCAGAGCTTCAGCCCTGGGCTTATAGAGGGGCACTGGGCACATTGGGCATTGGGCCTTTGCACCTGGGGTCGATTTCATTGAAGAAGCAACTGGGGTCGATGACGACGGTCGGAAATGCCAATACGTAGTACGATTTGTACAGCCCTCTGCCTCTTTAGCCTCTCAGAGCAATCGTCTACTTGTGTACCCAGTCAAATCTGAATAAGCTGAAAAATAAAAGAGTGAACCTGAATAACACTATGTTATATTGTATTATAATTTTACTATGATTTAATTCGATTTTATTAACTTTTCTGTTTTCAATGGGAAATTGGAGAAAATAATTAATAATAAATTGGGAAAAAAATACCAATTTATTATAGTTGATGTTTCATCAGTCTTATATTTAGTTAACAGTCAGACGAAAATTATATAATTAAATACAAATTTAAATTTACCTAATGTTGTTTTGTAGTTGACGAAATATATGTTGATATTTTTAGCTACTTACAAATTGTTGCTACACAAAAAATAAATTGATATAATTACTAAAATTTGAAGAAAAACAAGTAAGAAGGCTCTAGTCGAGACGGCTCGACTACGAGATACCCTGAACCCTGCAAAAAATTGATACTCTTCTTCTTTACGCACTTATAAGCGCGCGCTCTGCTAACTGCGCAGTTGCTGCCGTGGCTTGGGGGTAGGTTGGGCTGAACTTTGGACGCTTATAACTCCATTTCTAGATGGACGATCTTCATGAAAATTTTAGAGTAGATTAAGGATATATAAATCTATCTATGTGCCAAATTGCAAGTCTCTAGTATTTGAAATGCGTTTTTTCCAAATTGTGGGCGAAGGGGGCGTGGCATCCAAAATCTGAAAATCACAAAATCTGCGTATCCATCATATCTATCTAAATATATAAAGTTAATGTCTCTATGTGAAACAGTGTAGTAGTTATACACAAAAAACCTAAAAAATTTAAACGAATTTTCGATTTTTTATCGATAATTTGGAAATGGGATGAGTTATCGAAAAAACAAAATAAACTTGTATTGCGTAGCTAACATACGAGTGTTCATGTGAAATTTCAGCTCTCTAGCTTTTGTAGTTTCCGAAATCTCGACGTTCATACAGACGGACAGACGGACAGACGGACAGACGGACAGACGGACGGACGGACGGACGGACGGACAGACGGACAGGGCTAGATCAACTTATTTTTTTATGCTGATCAAGAATATATATACTTTATGGGGTCTGCGACGTCTCCTTCTGCCTGTTACATACATTTTCACAAAACCATTATACCCTGAATTCCCATTTTCAATGGGTTCAGGGTATAAAAAACGAATCCCAAGCTAAGAATTTTCTCAGCTTCAGCCAATGTAAGTCCAAAGTGCTGAAGAAGGTGTTGGGCCGCGAAATTATCCGAACCGGTTTCCCATGCTGCGTGGGTGGATCTACAGTCAAACTTGTGGGAATTCTAGTTTAAAGTGTACAATCATTATTATTTCTCTTTCACAATGGAGCAATAAAGTAACAATAGAAAAATGCGAAAGAAATATTACTTGATATTATGTAGATGGGAAATTAAATAAATAATTCCTGTTGAATATGATTGAAAGATAAACTTGAGAGAGACTTGAACTCTTGTTGCTGCAATGCTGACCACCTGAAAGAGCTGGCTATTGAAATTGATACAAATGCTAAATAATCTAATCTAAATAGAAATTGTAATAGAGAATATTAATAACAGCTTTTCATGGCAGAATTTATCAACGCATACATTATGTTTTCACTTTCAAATCAAGATGAATGAAATGCAGATGTAGAGATAGTCACGGCATGGCATGGCATGGGTGCCAGCCAGCCAGCTGGCTTTCAGTTTCCAAACCAGAAACGGAAACCAACATTTAGCCAGCCATCAAGACTGATGCATTTGGCGTCGTTTAGCAGAGAGCAACAATAACAAGAACTGTGACAGTGACATTTCCATCAGTTGAGAGTCGACGACGAAATTTACGACGCTTCGTTGCATTTAGTTGCTCCTAGGAAACTATTTTGCGACTCTTATGTGGCATTGAGTATGTGTGTGCGTGTGTGTGTGTATGTGTATGTGAGTCGAGGCAGCACTGTTGCGGAAAATGCGCATTTCACTTTCTATCAGCCGCCTAATGACAGTTTAATTATTATACATACATAGATGGCATATATAGTAGAAACGACATGCGACTGCGCCCCTTAATGTCGCATAAGTTACATTTTACAATGCTCTGATTTATGGCTTACTGTGTTTCCTTCTTTTTTTTATATTTCATGCAACCAATTTATGTATGTGTTTTCACTAATGCTTCGTCTGTTTTTAATACCCAAGAAAATTTGTATAATGGGTATACCAATTATGTTGAACTGAATGTTACATGCCAAAGAGACGATAGGCATTATAAATAATCTTGATATTTAATATGAAGAAGAGACTAGGAGAGATGCAAGACATGATTGCATATATATAAAGTTTCATATGATTTATTATTATATATTCAATTTTAATATAATATTTAGCAGTTGCTGAAACATTGATGTTAAAATTAAAATCATATATAATATATAGTATAATACAATATATTCCAAATTATTTGAACTTGTCCATACTTTCGCACATTTCATACCCAATATATTCAGAGGACAGTGCATATAGGGTAACTGCTAGTCGAATATTTATCTGGCACACTCTCTTACTTATTTGTTTATTTTTTTCATTTTTGCAGTGACTAAGCAACATGGCGCCGAGGGCATAGACACTTAAATCGCATAAACAATAAAAACAATAATAATAAGTGAACGAACAAGGAACCAACATTAAAATGTCTGGCAATCAACAACAGCAGCAGCAGCAACAACAACAACAGCAACAACAAAAGGCATTAGCAGCAGAAGCAGCAGCAGCAGCGGCATCGACAACAGCAACAGCAACAACAACAGGAGCGTCGAACACTTTAGGCAATAATTTGATAAAAATTAATAGCGTTGACAAAATTGTGCACAAAACGACAGCAGCAACAGCAACAGCAACAACAACAGCAATCAGTAAGCAGCAACAGCTACAACAACAATTACAGCAGAGGCGCTCATTGTTGCCAGCAGCAGCAGCAACGCACCAAAGCGTAACAGCAACGGCAGCAACAACAGCGACAGCGCCAGCGCCAGCAGCAGGGCAGTCACATCAGCTGCAAACTGTGGCCACAATACATCAGCAACACTCAACGCTGCAGCAGCAGCAGCAGCAGCAACACACAGCATCGCGTTTGCCTGTACAACAGCAGCAACAGCAACAGCAGCAGCAACAACAACAGCTTCTTAGCAATTCTAAGGAATTACCAGCGACGCGTCGCACCTTCTTTCAATTACAGCAACAGCAACAACAACAGCAGCAGCAACAGCAGGCGACTCTTAAAGCAGCACATTTAAGAGCACCCGCACATTCGATACCGCCACGCTATCAACCACCGCCTCAGCCAGGCTCAGGCGGCGGCATACTGAAGCCACATTTTCCGTTAAAATATCCACCGGATATACCACAGTTAAGCAGTATCTATATACCAGATTCTGTAAAGCAACAGCAACAACAACAGCGACAGCAGCAGCAGCAACAACATCAGCATCAGCAACAACAACAGGCGCGTCTGCATCAGCAGCATCAACAGTCCACCAAGGCACAACAGGACATGCTGAAGTTTGTGCGCAAACAAGAACAGGAACATCCGTCGCCCAGTGCCTCGGTCACGTCCAGCGTGACCACAGGCATTCCAACGGCCAACGGCGGACGATTAACAATCGAACAGAATCGTCAACTGCAGGTAAATCTCTTGATTATTAAAAAAAAATTACTTTTGTTTAATTTTTCTTCATTTTTTTTTAAGTCCCTGGTAAATGAGCTCCGCGCGCTGAAAGAACAAAATCAACGCCTGCTGGATGACAATCAGGAATTACGCGACTTGTGTTGCTTTCTGGACGATGATCGCCAAAAGGGACGCAAGCTGGCACGAGAATGGCAACGCTTTGGACGATATACGGCCAGTGTAATGCGTCAAGAGGTGGCTGCCTATCAGGTGCGTTGAATGAAATATGCAATTAAAATAAGAATAAATTGGCATTTAATTTGTATGTTATATATACTAAAAGAACAAGCTGCGGCAGCTGGATGACAAGCAGCAGGAGCTAATCACCGATAATCTGGAGTTGAAGGAGCTTTGCTTGTATTTGGATGAGGAGCGCGCCCATGTTGCTGCCAATGCGCTCTGTGCTGGCTGCGGTGCGGCCACGCGTAACGCACTGCGCGATGATGGAGACGGATCGAGTTCAAGCACCAACGCGGACGAGACAATCACAGCGCTGCGCAACTATGCGGAACAAAGGCAATTGCCGGTAAGTGGTAAATCATATATAAATAATAGACTATATTCAGTGTTTCAATCTAATGCTATGCTAAATTCTCTGCAGGATTTGCGCAACGCCCACACACTCAACGATCAGACTTTGCAATATGTTCGCTCACTAGAGCGGCGCATACAGCAGTTGGAGGAGGAACGCACAACGCCAACGGCTAATTTGCAACAGCCACAAGCAACAACCCCAGCAACATCATCATCAGCAGCAGCAGCAACAGCAGCAGCAACATCAGTCAAATTAGCGCCCTCGCCACATAGCACACACACACAGCAGGACATCAGTCAGGCGGTGGCTGCAGCTGCAGCGGCTGCTGCTGCCTTGCCCGAGCCCATTTCTGGACGACCAGAAGCTGTGGTTCGGGCACTGCAGGTCTTGGAAGTAAGAGAGCAACTAGAACGTGATCGTTTGGGCAATTTGGCGGGCTGCGCCCTCGATCAGATGGACGATGGCGAAAAGGCGTTAGTTCGCGAGATGTGCAACGTTGTCTGGCGCAAGCTGGAAGGGAGTCCGCATGGTCCCACCGCCCTAGAGCCACTATAGGCATATAAAAATATCTGATGATACATACAACAAAACTTGGCTAACACACTTACTAAAAACACACACACATTGTACAAAGTTCAAACTATGACTTAAGATTAAGCGCTTTATTTAAAAATGAAAACAAAACAAAAACAAATACTCAAAATACCTATTTTTATAATCTTTGACTGTTATTTTTTTATATTTTACATACACTGCTAATGTTACAAATCAATCCTATCTTAAATTAACAAAATCTCGTGCAGTTCAAAAAGTACCGCACGGACATATCCCTAAATACAAATCAAACAATATTTCCATATATAAAAGTTTGTTTTTTTTTTTTCTATATAGAATAACTCAAATATATTTTTTTGACGTTTAACAATAATAATGTAGTAATGCTTAAATAGGAAAAGAGAGTAGGGCTGAAGTTTTTCATTGAGAATTAATTATTGGCACTGGGAGCGTAGGCAAAAATATAAATATTTAAATATTTGTAAGTCCGACAAATCTTTCAGTTATATCGCCTATTACTAGGATATATCACTTGAAATTTCTAAGACATTACTGCACAAATTAAATTAAAAATAGTCGTTGAAATTTTGAATAATATTTGCCACTGTCTACAACAGATACATATATATTTGTTGTTTAAGGAAATTTGAAGCAACAGAAATGAATGAACGTGTCAGACGCAATGTGCATATGATTGCAAATTCAATAATAAGTGTTTATTTCTGATATAAGTTAATGAATAACAAACTCTTCAAGATTGACGAAACGAATGAACAATTATCTGTTGCTATTTTGATATTCTATTAGTATTCGATCTCAGCTTCAAATATGAATATGCTCACTCTTAGGCAATAATATCTTAGGCATGTTAATAAAAAAAATAAAGTATAAGTAAAATTAATTAAATTAGATATTATGTTACACATGTATTCTGGATTAGATTAGCTTACTTTTTGCTCAGTGAGCTCGTCAGCTTTCTATGTTTAGCTTTTCGCTGCTTAAAGACTTGTTTCTTGTGTGGCTCGCTGTTGTTGTTGCTGCAAGTGTAAGTTACCCAGAGAGCTGTTTAACCTGATTATGTTTGCCTCTGTTTCGCATTCGTTCACTAAAAATCCAACTGACGACAACAACAACAGCGTTTGCCATGATGCAGCAGAAATGCAAAGCGAAACCATTCCAATTTCAGCTAATTCACGGACTAACCAAACTTAACCAAGCTCTGGCTTTGTGAGGACTCTTTACATTTATATACAACTTAGGCTTCGGTATATTTGATCAATCAATATCATTTGGATCACAAAATGCAGTTCAAATATGGAGCACATTGGCGAGAATAGAAAACTGAAACGAGCACAAATTAAAGAAAATGACAGCAGCCTAAAAAGAGATGCAAGAGAGAGAGAGAGAGAGAGAGAGAAAAGCTGATCGAGCTATCTGAGCTCTGGGAGTTGGTGACCAAAGCCACAGCTAGAGCCGGCTGCACACTTAACGTTGAGCAACGCAACGCAACGGAGCGCACGCGCAAAAGCGAAACGCTGTAAAGGAGCAAAAGCATTGGCATTGACATTGGCATTGGCATTGGCCATGGCATGGGTAATCATTAACGTTCTGCTGCTGCTGCTACGTCGGCCAAGGAAGTGTAATAAAATTGTTAGCTTATTACGATGTTTGACTAAAAAGAAAGTTATTGTGATTGCTGGACCAGCCGGTTGTTGTGAAGCTCCTACTGCAGCTGTTGCTGTTGACATTGTTATTACTTCTTGTAACCGACTGTTGCTGCTGTCTGTTGGCCTATTCACATTTTGGCTCAACGTTCAGCTGTGCCAGGCAGCCCCCACTTTAGAGGCAATTTCAGCAGCAAATGAATCTGCCTGGCCACCCATGCATCATTATGATATCTGGAGCACCGATTTGAAAGCTCAAACTGCTGACCAGCAGCTGCAAATGGAACTAGAGCTAATCGATGATCAGGAAGTAGCAGAACGCGCAGAGCATGAAGAATTATTGATGCATCGGCAAGCATATAATCTTGACAACCATCTAGCTTCAACTGGTGATTGGCCAGTTGATAATAAAACATCTGAGCAGCTCAATGGCAACGTTAGCAGTCGATATTCCAAAGGTTAGTGAGTCAAGGCCAAGCCTGGAGACTTAGACAGACTTTAACTAAAGTAAGAGTGAGGAAAAGATATAGACTACAAAGCTGGCGGTCATAATATGATTGCTATCAGATTAGTTCAAGAAAATCACCAAATCAAATTTGATTAATTTTTAAACAAATTTCTCATTACTTTCCAGTTATACATTTGTTTGCAGTGCCCGTGGATGGGGAGTGCCTATCGAGTGATGGTCGACGCTTGGGCAATTGCTTGAACGCCTACGAATGCCATCAGAAGGGTGGTCAGGCCAAGGGGGAGTGTGCCATGAGCTTTGGCGTCTGCTGTGTTTTTGTGGCCACTTGCAATGGAACTATCAACAATAATCTAACGTATATTGTCTCACCAGAGTTTCCCAGTTTCATACCAAGCAATTTCACGGGCTGCCAGTTGAAGGTGAAAATTATGAGTCCAGATATTAGTCAGCTACGTCTTGATCTCAATCACTTCTCGCTGGGCCAACCCAATCGACGCACCGGTGTCTGCGATGGAGATATCTTCAATATCAGTGGCGGCCCCAGCGGACCCCTAACGCTCTGTGGCCAAAATAATGGACAACACTGTGAGTACAGCCGATGCAAGACAATAAGTAGTTCTACTCTATATCTAATCCCAATTATATTCTCTTTAGTTTACTATGATGTGGGAGCTCGCTCCTTGCCGCGCCAATCAACGCTATACGGAAGTCTGCGGCAGCCGGTGGGTGTCAACATTAGCGAAGCTAATCCCAGCAGCGATGTGGAACAGCTCATTGAGATCAGTATAAATGTGACCACACGATTTCTGCCCATTCGGTTGTGGGAGATTCGGGTAACACAAATACCCTTTAGTCAACGGGCGCCCGCTGGATGTCTGCAATATCACACTGGGGTCGAAGGCATTCTGCAGACTTTTAATTTTGCCGACAATGGAAGGCATTTGGCCAATCAGCATTATCGGATCTGTGTGCGCCAGGAGTCCGATATGTGCTCGATTATATATCAGCCCTGCGACGAGCAATCCTTTCGCATTGGTGGCGGCGGCAGCGGTGGATCATTCATGTCCATAATAAACAATGCGGCAAGCACTGCGAGCACCCCATCAAATGCTGCACAGCGGCCGGAGGTGGCCTCCATGACAACGGCGAACACAGCAGCAGTAGCTACAGCTACAAGAGCAACTACAACATCGACTAGTGCAACTACGACTACCATTGCGTCCAATTTAGCACAAGCTTTGCTCAATTGCAGCACCACTGAGGCGCCAATGTCAACCAATGGCAGCACAACTGCTGCAGCCGCTGCTGGTGCTGGTGGTAGTGCTGCCAGTGGAGATAGCAGCACAGCAGCCATGACAACAGCAATGCCTTTGCGTTCGAGCATTATGCCGGCTATGGAAGAGAGCACGACTGCAAGTGAAGCGCCATCGACATCAGCTGCGATTGCTAGCGACGATGTGGAGGGCTCTGGTTGGAATGAAGACGACAATTTCTTCTTTTTCTCTGGTGGGAACAATGCCGGCACTACGTCACAACCTGGCGTCTCAAGGCGGCCACGGCCAGTGGGTGGCGCAACCCATTCGGGTGGCTTCGATCTATTGGGCTTTTTGCGCAGCGCTTTTGACTTGCGCCTGAGGCATCTTCAGCAGCGCCGTCATCGACAGGCACGACAATTCTTTAGCACCTGCACGGATCGCATAACAATGCCCTGCATCATTGAGGATTTCATTGGCACCGGCTTCGGTCCCCTGCCCGGCTGCGAGCCAATCCACTGTGGTGCTCAGTTTTGCTCCTCGGGCATTTGGCCCTGTCGCATCGAGAGCACAGTCACGCCATTCTATATAGGTGTACATTTTGGTGATGGAGGCGCCGCTGGCAAGGGAAGCGCAGAGGATAACATCGGTGCCTGTCTGCGCTACAACCAGGTACAGTGCATCTAACCAGCGATCTATTTCATTTGGCCAATTTAGAAAATGTATATATATATATTGTGTTAACTCTATCGATGGTATTTTAATGCAAGAAATGTCATATCAATATTAAATTATGAAAATTACAATTAAATGAGAATCTATATTAGTCATAAACTATCATACACACTCTAGCGTCATGTTGATCTACCTGATCATCGTTTTTGTATAACATATGCAAACGGAAAGTTCGATTAAATAAGAAGTCATCCATACTCGTCCATAATAATATTGTAGAAAAGTTACCTTAGAACAATCCGAAATGTTTCTGTAACAAACTAATATTTTGAATGTAAAAGCAAGAGGTGTATGCATAATATATTTGAATAAGAAACTCTATTTTGATTTCAATAACATTAAAATGGGAGCAAACGCGAAATGGAAACTGAGCATCAAGAATATATATATATACTTTTTGCGGTATCCTTAGCGTTCTCAATTCCCTTGTGTGTGTAAGCAATAATTACATTTCTATTGAAATCGTAATTTCGTTTCAATTTGGTTTCAATTTGGAATGCGACTAAAAATATAATCCTGCTGCCGCATAAGCTTTGGGGCAATTGTCTTCTGCAAGCTTTTCATATGCACTTTCTGAGCCGACCTTCAGTTTTTCATGCTTGGATTCTTTATTCCACAAATGCACTAAAAACGAATCCTTAGTGCGATTGAGCGTCTCCTGCCTACGGTTCGGCAGAAAGAAGTAACGCCATTCACGAAATTTAATGGCATAAAAGGAATTGGAATCTAACACCATAAAGCCATGGCAACGCTTGCGATCGTTTATTATCGTCGAAATGTTGGATGCGGCACAAGTTTTCTTTACTAAACGTGTTATCACACCAGGTCCATTATGACCCCACATATTTCCTCTAAAGTTTTGCTGAAAATCAACTAGACAAGACTCGGCAAACTTGTGCCCAAAACCAGTAGGAGCCAGAGCCATAACGCCGTTGGCTACGTACGACTTAGACTCCGCTGCAGCATAGTTCAAAGTCACATTTTCCATGCTGCGTAACAGAATAACGTCCAAGTCGGAATAAATACCCCCATAGCGATAGAGGCTTAGTAGCCGAAGCAAATCCGAGAAGTGATTAGGTACATAGCTAAATAATAGAAATGAGTTTAGTAGACCGCACATGATGAAGATTAAGTTCTTGCTTACCTCGAGTTGTACAAGTTGCCTTGTTTGACCCAGTCCTCAACAGGTGTGCCTTCCGCAAAGCGCGTAATACTCACTTGACGAATATAAACATTCTTATAACTTAAAATTGCTTTGATTATCGGCGACAGTTGCTGGCTATCGCTATGGTCAGTGTACCGATAGATGGGACCAGAGAATAAAACAAATATATCAAAGTTTGGATTATGCAAAGCGGCCGATTCAATGCCACAAGCCTGACGCGCCGACAGCTGCAGCATATTGTGCTTCATTTCCGCATTCTTTCGAATTACTCTGGTGGTCTCCAGGAAAAATATACAGCGTCCTGGTTTCGGTTGGCGTTCCGCCAGCAGCACATCATCCAGCGGTCTGGGCATATCCCGAACAATGGTACGCTTTTTCTTTAAGACATATGCCACACCCTTGTGTTCCACATAATGCTGATATCTGTACATTAAGGTTATGACGCACAGTAAGCCAATAAGTACTAAATACAATTTCGAACGCGGAAGCAACCTCAAGACAAACTCCATGGCGATGCAACTAAATCCATGCTGTATAATCGCAGTCACATAAATATATATTTAATTTGACATACCTAAATCGACAGCCCTGACAAATCACCCAGTCGTCTTAGTGTTAATAGTACATGTGAAATGAAAGGAAAACCCATTCATAATGGAATTTAACCGATTAGTAGAACTAATAACTAAATGAACTCTACGTACTGCTAGTTCTGTTTGCTTGAATATGGAAATATATTCTTACCTGATAATATAGACAGATTAAAATCAAATTTACATCTATCCCAAAGACTAAGATTTAATTTACTAATATTTATACACAGAAATTCACAGATTGATATATTTGAACTATTTTACATATAAAGGTTTTGTATACATACATTCATAGAAAAACTAAACACGACTTTGCATTTCGATTATGACATTTTTTTTTTAACTATATAAGTACAGATTCGAATATATAAAAGATTTTGTTTGTGTTTACTATTGGAATGAACTTTTACAGTATAATCTAGTCACATATATTCCATTGCATGGGACAGTCAAAAATATATTTGATACATTTGAATATTTTTGCAAATTGTATAATTTTGTTTTGTATTCTTAAAGGTATGAATAGTATAGTTGCCCGATGAGAGGACAAGGGCCAAAACTCAGCACCAACTCAAATGTAAGCAGTTGGAATTGAGATTCGTAAAAATATGATTGGCTTATCAATCAGAAGGTGATGTAAAAAAAAGTGTTATATGTAAAATTTTAGTTAAAATAACCTGCGTATAGGCTGATTAATGTAAAACTTATTGCCAGATTGATTGAAAAGATTACAATTGAAATTAATAGCATGATGTGTTCCGTCTCTGGCAAGCTGATCTTTTAATATGAGTATATAGAAATTGTTTCATTTTTGTTTGTTGGCTTTTTTTTTTTTTTTATCATATTTGATATTTTGTTACATGCATTTAATTACTTTTTTCGTTTCTAAATACTGAACTCGCTGATGTTTTTCTGATTGCAATTTGGTGCTTACTGAATGTACGCTTTGCTAACAAATATGTTTATAACAAATTGAACTTAACTTACCTAATTCTGTCTAACTCTTTGGTAATGTTGAACTGTAAGTTAATGGCTCACTAGAAATAGTCACCGGCTGCCGCATACGCTCTGGGACAATGCTGCTCCGCATACTTGCCATAGGCGGTACTTGAGCCAACCTTGATGGCCAATTGCTTAGAGTGCTTGTTCCACACGTGCACCAGGAACGAATCTTTCGTATGGGCCAGTGTCTGTTCGAGCAGTTGTGGCTCGAAGAAGTGACGCCAATGTTTCCAGGGTACAGCATAAAATGCATTGCGATCGAACACTTTGAAGCCAAGACAACGTTTGCGATCCTCCAGCATTAGTGATATATCTTTAGTGGCACAGATCTTTTGGGCAACACGTGTTATAACACCAGGTCCGTTGTTACCCCAATCACTGCCATCGAAATTCTGTTGGAAATCCTGCAAACACGCTTCGGCAATTTCGTGACCAAAGCCAGTTGGTGCCAGGCTCATGACACCAGCGGCCAAATGAGTATTGGACTCGGCGCCAGTATAGTTGGGCGGTACATCCTCCATGCTGCGCAACATAACCACATCCATATCCAAATAGATGCCTCCATAGCGATAAAGCGTAAGAAATCTCAAAAAGTCCGATATATGCGAGAAGAGATAGCTGACAAGATATTGATAGACAAACCGCATTAATATACAAATATAAATTCATTGAATACAAATTCACAAACTCACCTTGAACGAAACAAACGTCCATCCTTTAGCCATTCCTCAATGGGCGTGCCAGCGGCATATCGCCAAAGATTCAGTTGTCGCAGATGCACATTTTTATAGCTAAGAATTGCATCAATAATCGGCTGATAGCGCTGGTTGCCACTGCTGCCGGCTGTGCTACTGTTGCTGAAGTATAGATAGGTGGGACCAGCGAATAGAACAAAGACTTGAAAATTCGGATTATGCAATGCGGCTGATTCAATAGCGCAAGCCTGTCGCGCCGTCAACTGCAACATATTGTACTGTGAGTCGGGACGCTGTCTTTTGCGCTTTGGCCTATGACAGCTGGTCTCATGAAAGAATATGCTGCGTCCAGGTATTGGCTTTGGCTCTGTCGTTAGCACATCATCCAAAATTCTGGGCACTGGCGCATTCCCATCGGTTAATGGACCACTAGATGCCGCCGATTCAGCTGGCTCGCTCTCAATAAAGCAAAGCTGTACATTTGATTGCCATCGAAATGTAAGCAGTACGCCCACTAAAAGCAGCAGAATCAGCCCCAGGAACAGCATTCGCAGCCGTCCATTGTGCAGAAAACGCGCTAACAGCATTGGCAAGCGTAGTAACATGATGGAACGGGTGCAACACAAACACACCTACACAGTGCACAATACAAAATATAGCAACAAAAGAAGATTAAATCGGAGATTTATTTTAAACATATTGTCATCGGCTTAATTACTCTTATTTTTTTACTCACTTAATGTTTACTTAAACAAACTCATTCTGTTATCATCGTTTGACAGCTGCACCAACAATGTACATATATACAGAATATTAAGTTCTCATGAAGATGCAAATTCACAAGAATAATAAAAAGGGCTAAAAAATTTGTTTGCTTTCGTGAATGATGATGAATCTTTATTTAGTAATTTGATGCGTATGTATGCTGAGATGATAAATGTATTTATTTAGCTCCAAATTAACTAATTTCAACAAACGAATAAGGTCATAAACCATCGATACCGCTTACTATCGATAACATGTATATATATGTGGTCACCCTAAAGAGGCCAGCAATGCGAATTCGAATTTCGAATCAGCTGAATTCTGCACATGATATGCTCATATATACATGTGTAAGTATGTACTTATTACTGCATACAACATTAACATGCTTATTACGTTTTGTTTAGGTATTTAATAGTGATTATGAGACTTTATGCACACATGAAAATGCATATGCTACTTCGCTGCTTAAGAGAGTGCCACAATGTTTAGATAGCAATTAGAGGTGCCAAACTATTGATGGTGGGCGCCATCGATTGTGGACGATAGTAATTTTTCAAACATCAATTGTGGTCGATATTTTTTTTTTTTTTTTTTTTAATAGCAAAACGTTCACATTTTCTTCTTCTTTTAGCAATGCATTGCTATCATCCACCACTGAAATGGTGCAGGACAATCGATGGCACTATCGATGGTTCGAGACCATTGAGCTACAATCGACAGTAACAGAGAGTGGATGGGCCACTATCGATGATGCCATCGATTGTGGGCGTCTCACATCGCTTACAAAATTTGTCTGCTCGTGTTCTACACAAGCAATTTAAGATTTTTAAAAAGGGGTATGTTTAACGTATTATACATATATATTTTATAATATCTAACGTGTCGCATTTAAGGTAAACATCGAGTGTCCGGTTCAAGTGACGACAAGCAGGACTCAAATAAGAGATCTGAACAAAATCTGCAGAGCAAAAAAAGAAAAAAAAATTCCAATGTGTGGAAGTATTTCAAGAGGTCCGATGACAAAAAATTTGCTAAATGTCTGAACTGCGGTAAAGAATATAAGACAAGCGGTAACACGACAAACTTGCACGACCACTTGAAGAGGTTTCATCCTGGCTTGCTAATAAAAAAACCAGACTCACCAGCTTTACTGGATGATTGCTTTTTAAAACTGGGTATGTTTGATGTATTACATAGATAATTGATATCTAAAATGTGTCGAATTTAAGAGGAATATCAAGTGTCCGGCTCAAGTCACGGCAACCAGGACAAAGCGGACTGCGGTTGTAGCACAGATGCTGATATGAGTTCTGAACAAAATCTGCAGAGCAAAAAAAGAAAAAAAATTTCCAATGTGTGGAAGTATTTCAAGAGGTCCGATGACAAAAAATTTGCTAAATGTCTAAACTGCGGCAGGGAATATAAGACCAGCGGTAATACGACAAACTTGCACGATCACTTGAAGAGGCTTCATCCTGGCTTGCTAATAAAAAAACGAGACTCACCAGCTTTACTGGATGATTGCTTTTTAAAACTGGGTATGTTTGATGTATTACATAGATAATTGATATCTAAAATGTGTCGAATTTAAGAGGAATATCAAGTGTCCGGCTCAAGTCACGGCAACCAGGACAAAGCGGACTGCGGTTGTAGCACAGATGTTGATATGAGTTCTGAGGAAATTCTACAAAGGAGTAAAAAAAGAAATAAAATTTCCTATGTGTGGAAGTATTTCAAGAGGTCCGAGGACAAAAAATTCGCTAAATGTCTAAACTGCGGCAAGGAATATAAGACCAGCGGTAATACGACAAACTTGCACGATCACTTGAAGAGGCTTCATCCTGGCTTGCTAATAAAAAAACCAGACTCACCAGCTTTACTGGATGATTGCTTTTTAAAACTGGGTATGTTTGATTGATGTATTACATAGATAATTGATATATAAAATGTGTCGAATTTAAGAGAAATATCGAGTGTCCGGCTCAAGTGACGACAACCAGGACAAAGCGGACTACGGTTGTAGCACAGATGCTGATATGAGTTCTGAGGAAATTCTGCAAAGGAGTAAAAAAAGAAAAAAAATTTCCAATGTGTGGAAGTATTTCAAGAGGTCCGATGACAAAAAATTTGCTAAATGTCTAAACTGCGGCAAGGAATATAAGACCAGCGGTAATACAACAAACTTGCACGACCACTTGAAGAGGTTTCATCCTGGCTTGCTAATAAAAAAACCAGACTCACCAGCTTTACTGGATGATTGCTTTTTAAAACTGGGTATGTTTGATGTATTACATAGATAATTGATATCTAAAATGTGTCGAATTTAAGAGAAATATCGAGTGTCCGGCTCAAGTGACGACAACCAGGACAAAGCGGACTACGGTTGTAGCACAGATGCTGATATGAGTTCTGAGGAAATTCTGCAAAGGAGTAAAAAAAGAAAAAAAATTTCCAATGTGTGGAAGTATTTCAAGAGGTCCGATGACAAAAAATTTGCTAAATGTCTAAACTGCGGCAAGGAATATAAGACCAGTGGTAATACGACTAACTTGCACGATCACTTGAAGCGATTTCATCCTGGCTTGAATATAAATAAGCTAGACACACCAGCTGTACGTGATGAGAGGAGCAACACTACAAACAGTACTTGCATATCAAACATGAACTCTATAGCGTCGTACTTTAAAATCGACATTGACGAAGCCCTAACTGAGATTTCCAAAGATATGCAGGGCTACTATTGTAGGCCTACTATTGTAGAAAATGAAGAATTTTTAAAACACACTCCGATTTTGGATCCTAGATACATACTACCAAGCAAGACACACTTACGGGATGTGCTAATGTTTAATTATTTCAAGGAAACCTCTGGCAAGTTATCAGGAATGCTTCAAAGTGTTTCGGATATAGCAATTACATGTGACTTGTGGACAACAGCTGCCAATTCTACTTTTTTGACTGTGACCGGTCATTTTGTGTATAATCACGAATTAAAAACAGCGTCCTTGACTACGAAAGAACTGTTAAGCTCAACTAATCACTGTTCGCAAAACATTGCAGATACATTGCGTGAAATATTTATTGATTGGAGCATCCTCAATAAAACGGTATGCATTGTAACAGATAATGCCAGCTCCATGCTCAAAGCATGTGAAATATTACAAATTCGCAATCTGCCATGCTTTGATCATACGATTAATCTGGTGGTGCAAGATGCTTTAAAAGTTGATGACGAAGTACTTCAAGATTTATTTGCTAAATGCAAATTAATTGTTCGATTCTTTAAACAAAGCACGATAGCGAATGAAAAATGTAAATTAAGTCAAGAAGGTTCGGCTTATACTTTGCTGCAGGAAACACCCACCAGCTGGGATAGTTTCTATTTCATGATCGAGCGAATTTTAAAGACGAACGATGCCATTTCCAAAGTCTTATTATCAACAACAAATGCACCGCAGCCATTTACTGCTGAGGAAATACTTGTGCTAAAAGATATCGAAAAACTAGTTGCTTTTTTTCAGCAAGCAAGTGAGAAAATTTCTGGTGGAAAGTACGTAACCATATCACTAATTATACCCATAGCATATGGTCTTTCCCGTAAAATCGACAGTGTTTCACCTCTGCTACAAACTTTGCAAGGAAAAACTATGCAACAAATATTAATGAAGTCGATAAATAAACACCTATCCATATATGAGCAAATGACAATCTGCAGGATAGCTACGATATTGGATCCACGCTTCAAAAAAAAAGGTTTTCAACACAGCTCAAATGCTGAACAAGCAGAAACATTTTTCGAAAATGAGCTGGCAAATTTATCCGTCAAAGAGTCTACAACTAATCTGCCCGTAGCACCAGATAAAAGTTCCGAAAATACGTTGTTCGATTTTTTGGGAGAGCGATCTATGAACAAAGTTGGGAATTCAAGAGCAGATGCTTTCCTAACGAAGAGACAATATCTGGAGAGGGCAATTGCCACACAAGATACGGACCCTCTGCTATGGATGAAGGTATGCCTGAAAACGAATTTTAAGTTCTATATAACTAAATATATTACTTTTTTCCAGGTGAATCAAACTGACTTTCCAAATATTAACAGACTGTTCTGCAAATACCTGTGCGTTCCCGCCGTCCGTGGAATCCGAAAGGACATTCAGCAAGGCGGGCCAAATAATTTCGGAGAGGCGAACAATATGTAAACATTCGTTTTTCCTAATCGAAACTTGACCGAAATGAGCAATAAATAATATACCTATGACTGCCTGGTTTCATACATTGATTTCATCGTCCGATACAGAAAAGTATTGTTTAGCAATTTATTTACTGTAGGTTAATAGCTCAAATTAGAACTGTTAAAAGCTAAAGCAGTAGATGCTAGGAAATTTGATATCTTCAATCTCTTTTAAGGAAATGTGTTTGTGGTCCTGAAAAGGACCGGTGCGAATTTAAGTTGCTTATTGTACTCGTTCTCTCTTAACCGCCAAAACCGTACAGGGTACGACCTTGCCTCTTCAGCGCATAGACAACATCCATGGCTGTGACTGTCTTCCATTTTGCATGTTCAGTGTATGTGACAGCGTCGCGAATAACATTTTCCAAGAAGACTTTGAGAACGCCACGCGTTTCTTCATAGATAAGTCCAGAAATTCGCTTTACGCCACCACGAGCTAAACGATGGATAGCTGGCTTCGTGATACCCTGGATGTTATCACGCAACACTTTGCGATGACGCTTTGCACCGCCTCTACCCAAGCCTTTGCCATACCAGTCCAGCGTTGGGGTTGATCGATTGGCTTTTCCTATGATAGTATATAAAATTATTTTGGGAGTTATATATTATTTCTTTTTCTTTCAGTTCATTAATGTGATTTATGGTAATGTAGCTGGGGTTTACTGGGATTATTTTTGGGCGGATGCTGTGTACGATTAGTTGGTTAGTACTATCTATGTTACGATTAAAAAATTTTTCTAAGATGTTAAAGTTATTTGCATCTATGCGTTTGGTTTTGCTCACTATATAAAGTTGAGTTTTTTAGATGTAGTGTCTTGTTTGTGGTTTATATGATTTTTTTCCTATAGTTTTTCGTATTATTATACCCTGAACCCATTGAAAATGGGAATTCAGGCCCTATTACTTGTTTTTTCGTTAGGTTATTGTATATAAATGAATTTGCTGCAGCTAATGAGTTATTTATAGAAAGGTGTTCTCTGAAACCAAATTGGTATGGTTTTAATGTTTGGTTATTATCTAGATTTTTTTTAATTTGCTGTATTAGCATTTTTTCAAATAGTAAGCTGATAGCGGATAGTATTGATATTGGTCTGTAGCTTTGTAGTTGTTGTTGATTTTGTTTGGGTTTTGGAATCGGTATTAATTTGCTGAGTTTCCATGTGGTTGGGAAATAGCTAATGTTGTAGCAGTGATTGAAAATGATTGCCAATTTATTTAGTGTCGGTATGTTGCAGTGTTTTAGTAGGAAGTTATTTGTTCCATCTGGGCCTGCTGCTTTTTTATTGTTTTCGTATCTGAGCCATTCTAGTAGTTGATTTGCATTTGTAAAGCCAAGCTCTTGGGCTCCTACCCATTTACCTTCTGCGTTCTGTGTTGGGTTAAAGTTAATAATTGGTCTTGGGGGTTTCTATTAGATTGAGGGTTTCGGTATTTATGTATCTGGTCGAAATTAGGTTATTATTTAGCATGTCGTTTTGTTTGTGTATTTGCTGGAACGACCATGCTAATGCGTTGATTTTGTGGAATGTCGTTCTTAATGTAGTAGGGACCTGGAAGTCTATTTTATTTATGAACAACATTTGTTGTTAGTAGGATATCGTTTTGTAGTATTTGTTTGGCTTGATTTTGGGGATTTAGATCTTGCTTGTATTTATTTGTTTGAGTTTGCGTTCAATAGTTGTTGTGTTAATTTTGTTTATTTGGTCTGTTATTTCGGTTTTGAGTCGTCGTATTAGGGTGCGGAGCTCTGTTCTCTCTTGTGCGGATATTCTTAGTATGTGTCTTTGTAGATATTTTCGGAGGATATTTTTTTGTTTTATAAGTTCTAAACATCTAGCGTTGAGTTTAATTGTGTTATTAGGTTTTGTTGGGGATGTGGATATTTTTGGTATTGCTCTAGGTGAGGAGTTTATTGCACTTTCGAAAGCTGTGTTTATGTTATTGATATGTTCATCTATTTCTGTTGAGTTTAAGTTGTTGGATTTTTGTATTGGGTGTATGTTTTGTAATAGAGTGTCTATTTTGTTGTAGTCGAGAGTTATTTTGTTGTCGTCTAGGATGCATTGCCCTATTTCTACGGTTATTTTGATTCCCAAGTGGTCAGATGGAAAGTCTTTAATGGTTTGGGTTGTGTCTGCTGGTGTTATTGTGAGGTCAGTTGAGCATATGAAAAAGTCTATTGAGGTATGGGTGTTTATATTTGGTCTAGTTGGTTCTGTTGTTGGGTGGAGTATTAAGTTTGGGTGTTTTAGTAGCCAGTCATGTAGGATTTTGCCACAACTGTTTTTGTGGGAAGTATTATGGATGGGGATATGCCAGCTTGGGTGCTTGGCATTTAGGTCACATCCTATCACTATTTTTCCTTCTTCTTTATTCAGAGTGTCCCTAATCAATTTGAGGTCACTCAGTAGCAGTGGGCTTTGTGGGCCTTTGTATAGTGAAGTTAGTATTAGGTTTTGTTTATTGTTGTTGTTGCTCTTGTGTGTGATTTTTATTGATACAGCATCAATGTGTTGAAGCTGTGGGATATTTATGTTTTCGTATTGGATACCGTTTTTCAGGCAGATGGCTACTGCTGTTCCTTTGTTTCCACTATTATGTTGCTGTGCTGTGCGGTATGTATGGTTTTCCTGTCTTATGAATTGGTAGTTATCGAGTTTGGGTATGTTTCTACTGTTGAGTCTGTGATCTGCGATAAGCATGGCAAGGGGCCTATGCTTATTTAGAAATAGATTTAGTTCGTGCTTTTTATATTGAGAGACTAGGGAGTTAACGTTTTGGAAAATGATTTTGTTAGTCATTATTGGGATGTCAAGCAAGAATTCAAGTATTATTGCTTGTTTTATTGTTTTTCTTTCAGTGTCGTTTGCTGTTGCGTTCAGTGGGTATTTTTTTATTATTTTTTGCATTATGTTTATGCAGCTGCCTAGGTCCTTGCCAAATATATCTTGGGTGTCTTTGTTAAGTTCTTTAAATGTTAGAGTGGGGGGTTGGTTGAGTTTGTTAGCCATGTGTTCTCGTAGTTTAGGGTTTGTTATTTTAATATTGGCTGGCAATGGGGGTGGGGGATTTTTGTTTTGTGCATTAGGTGTTTTGAATAGTGTTGAGAAAGTAAGGTTTTGTTGAATTTTGCTATTTAAGGATGTTGTTGCTATATTTATCATCTTGTTTTTGTTAGCAGCAAGGTTATTATTTTTTGTCTGTAATTTATCTATTATTGCAAGTTTGACTGGGCATATTTTTGCGTTAGCGGTGTGGTTTCCTTTACAGTTGACACATTCTACTTTATTTTCTGGGTTTGTTAGCTTTTTTATTATTACTTTATATGGTTTGAGAATATTGGGTGTATATGTATAATAGTTTTTATTATTTTCTGTTAGTATTGTTTGTACATTAGTAAAATTATGTAGCTGGGATACACTAATGAGGACTATGTTTTTATTTATTACGTTGAATTTAAATTGGTTTTTGTGAAGGGTTGGTTGCAGCATATTTTCTAATTCTTTGGGTGTGGTGTTATAAACAGTTATCAGAGGGCTTTTTATGTTTTTGCTTATTTCTATGTTAGTGTTGTTGTGGTACTTATCTGTTTCCATTGGTACTTCTGAGTTGGGTGTTTTGGTACTTTGAGATGCATTTGTTTTTCTTTCTTTGGTGTTTTTTCCGGGTGTGGTGCTTAGTGTCGGGTAGTTGTCGTTAAGTATATTGTCGTCTTCATCTTCATTTTGGTAGAGTGGTGCAAATTTGTTGCCGTCTAATACATTTTTTGTTGTCACTGGTTTTGGTAGTTTACTTTGGGTTTGTGGTTTTGGTGTTTGCTTTTGGTTAGGTTTTGGTGTTTGGTTTGTGGTTGTTGTTGTTTTATTTTGTTGTTGGTGTAGTTCTTGCAGTTGCGAGGTTTTCAGTTGTGACTGTTCACGATGGAATGCAAGTTCTTCTAATATTTTTTGATATTCATTTATGTTTAGTGTGATTGTATCGTTATTGTTGTTATCCAGTTGTGGAGTAATCTTGTCATACTCATCGTCGGTATACTCTTCCATGCTTAGCGAAGACATAGAAGAGTCTCGGCGTCTGTGGGAGTTATCATCCATTTCGCACTTTAATAGTTTATTTTTGTTGTTTCTCTTTTTCACATATAAGTTTTGCATTTGTGTTTCTAACACTTTCTGCTGCAGCCTAGCCTGTAGGCTTGCTTTGTTCTTGCGCACTTTACTTATCGATCTTCTTTCCAATTGTTTTCTCCTCGTGTCCATGTCACTATCACTTCTTTTTCACTGTTCTTCACTTGCCAAGGAATACAACTTATCGGTTAAAGATAGCACTTCTCACTTCCTTTGCCACCTTTACCACGACCAGTCACTTCTCACTTTCTTATTCGATATTCACTTCACGAATGCCAGAAATAAACTAACATCAAAGGCAAAAAACACTGCTATTTATACCAAAAAAAACCCGAAAACACGAGAGAGCAAACAAATACTTGCATCCCGCTCGCACACTACCCTTGCAACATTTCCAATAGCAGTGTAAGAGTGCAAGAGAGCAAGCATTTAATGCGATCTCTTTCTAACGCACCACCAGTTTTCTATATAAGGCGATGCCTACCTTGTCTGGAATTATTCCGTTTTTGACAGTGCTAGTGAATTGTGAGAATTATCAGAGAAGAAAAGAAAAATGGCGCATTCAAAGCAAACCGCAGTATACATATGTGAAATTAGAGAATATAATTATGTATCGATAACTAATACCGGCAGTCGACATATCATATCAACAATCAACAGTGTGCATGCGACGCTTCGCACGTTCGACTATAGCTCTCCACATCCAACTTAACACCTATTTGCAGCGCACGCCACACGGTTATTCTCCGTCTTACGCTTTGATAGCGTCATTCATGAATTTGATCCATATTTTAATTACCGCACCACGCGGTTCCTGGCCGAGCAGGGGCTTTACAAATTTCACAATTGGTTCGATGATCGTGCTTGGTATCCGCTTGGCCGCATTATCGGCGGCACTATTTACCGTGGATTGATGGTTACATCGGCGGCCTTACACAGACTTATGTGGGTGTTGAACATAACCATTGACATACGCAATGTCTGCGTGTTTTTGTCACCGTTCTTTTCCTAGCTCACGACGCTTGTCACCTATGTATGCGTTGACCGTGGAAATACACGTGAGTAACATCTATACCAAAAATTGAGGTTAAGATCTAACATGTGCACGAGAATCTAATTTAAAATTAAACATTTGCAGTGCACTGCTGCCGGTTTGATTGCGGCAACGCTGATATCTATCGTTCCGGGCTAAATATCACGTTCAGTGGGTGGATCTTATGATACGAAGGCATTACCATATTTTGCATGCTCTTCGCCTTCAAGGCCGACAAAACGAGCACCATATTCTGGTCGGCAATGTCAGCGCTTGCCTATTTTTATATGGGCGGATACGTCTTCCTCATCAATCTGATACCTCCATGTGATTGCCTTGATGTTTACTGGGCGATTCTCGCACAGAATTTATATCGCATATAGCACCCTATATTGCGTAGGCACTATTCTCTCCATGCAGATATCATTTGTCGGCTTGCAGCCCATTCAGAGCTCTGAGCACATGCTAGTAAGTCCTGCAAAATTTTAATTAGATTTTATTTGGTTTAGCACTATGATGATTACTTATGTAATTCTTGATAGGAAGAGTATGAAACATAATGAATACTATACAATAATCTGAATAAACAATATTTTTTCTTTTTTTGCTTATTTTTCACTATGCTGATTCTGATCTTTTTCGTTTTAATCTTTTTCAGGCCTTGGGGGTGTTCGGCGTCTGCCAGATTCACGGCTTTGTGGACTATCTACGCTCGTGTATGCCGAAAGATACCTTTGAAATGCTCTTTAAGGCGCTGGTATCCAACGTGATCAGCCTGGACAGGTCAATTATATTCACTGCTGGATGCATCTTATGCAAAGAATCACATTCCAATTATTGCTTCCGTATCGGAGCATCAGCCAACATCTTGGTCATCATTCTACTTCGATCTGCAGGTGAAGTGACAAAAAATTATGTGAATTATATTCTTATAATTGAAGAGATAGAACTATAAATTTATTTATTTGGTAAATAAATTTCTCGGCACGAAAACTATATACAAATATAAATAATAAATTGATCTCGAATGTGAATCAATATATGTACATATGTATGAATGTTTGGTGTAAGCAAAAGAACAAATATACATATATTTTTCTGATATGTTTCATTCTGTTAATAAACATAAACATTTATTATTATATTAGTAAGTCAATTTGCATGTTATTAAAAAAAAATAGTCTTGTAGATGATTGAATATTTTTTTCTGCCGAAGTATATTAATATTATGATATTAAGAATATTTAGAATGACTATAGATTTTATGTAAGTAAAAAAAATATACATATTCTACTGAGGATAATGTTATATTTGTTTTGAAACATATTGCATATTTTGTGCATTCTTGTTATTAAACCAAAATGATTCAAATGGTAAACAAAAATTTTAGAATTTGTAGGTATCTCTTGGTGCAAGTTAAGAGTATCTCGAATGTAATTTGAAATAAATGTGATTAAATAGCAATAAAAATAACACAAAGACACAAATAATTCCAAACAACACCTAATAATAGCCTCCCTGTACAAAAGACCAAGAAGCCCTCCATAGACCTCTTCATATGCACTACTGACCTACCGATAACACCAACTAATACAGCCTACATCATAAAAGACTTCCCCTCTGACCACATGGGAATACAAATAAATATTCAAATTGGACAATGCCGTGATAACAAAATAACCCACAATTACGATAAAATAGATACTATAATACACAACAGCATAATGAAGAAGCAAGCAACAATAGCCTGTGCCTTAGACATAGAAAAAGCGTTCGACACAGTATGGACGAACGGCCTAATTTATCAAATTGCATATATTCAAAACATTAACAAAAACTTAACATGCACCATACACAACTATCTAACAGCACGCATATTCTATGTGGCTGACCCAAATAACAGAAAACTCCTTAATACGAACCATAAGTGCAGGTGTACCACAAGGTACACCAAAAAGGTCCAAAACTAACAAACCTATATAAAAACACAAGACACTTCACCCCAAAAATATACATAAGCAACACAGAAATAAAAATGTCCCAAGAATTATAATACCTAGGCGTAACTTTCGACACCAAACTAACATTCCATAAACATATCGAAAACATGCTCCAAAAGGCAAAAAAACAAAAAACATCCAATAGCACACATACTAAACCCAATACCAGAATCCACACAGACAAGCCCACAACTAACAAGAATCCGAACACTGGCATATAAAAAACTAATCCAACCCATCCTAACTAACGGTTTCGCGGCATGGTTCAACATAAAATCCACTCACTCCCCCCTTTTATCTAGTCAGTAATCACCTAGTTTTTAAGTCATTTTATAGTCAATAAGAAAACAAAACAAAAAACCAATGAACAAAATCCAGGTTTTTTTAACTCACAGTTTTTCCTAGGAAATAAAAAAAATAATGAAATAATTATCTATATAATAATACAATAAAATAATTATCTACACAGAAATATAAAACAAGTAAGAAAACTCTAGTCGAGAGTGCTCGACTAGATAATACCCTGAACCCAATTTTAATAAAATAAAATAATATTTTGTACTGTGGTTTGGTTTTTTGTAATTATCTTGAAAATGCATCAATTTTAGTGCTGAAAATGGCAAAAAAAAACTTCTTTATTTTGGCAAATAGTTAAATATATTGCTCTTGATTAGTACTAAAATTAATCCGTTTTCAAGATAATTACAACAAACCAAAGTGTCGAACGTGACAAAAAGTTGACTTTTCTGGAGAGATACCCATATGGATAAATCAGAAAGTATACATAAGAATGTATGAGTGTAACGTTCAAAATGTACTTATACATATATACATTGCATACATATACATTGAACTGCAAAAAAAAAAAAAAATAATAGATGGCGCTTATATTAGTTGAAATTCGAAAAATGTTATATTATTAAATATCATTAAAAATAGACTCAACAAATAGACGTTCCTCGATTAACACGCATCACCTTAATTAACACAGACACTTCATAATTGTAAAAGAAATATATCAATGCCACTCGAAGCTGTAATAGCCATAGTAAATAAGTTCACTGCTAAAGCGCCATCTATCAATTAAAATTTTTAGACCATGCTACACTAGTTTTGAATGTACATGTGGGCATACATATATATAGGAAAACCGCAGATGTCACGTGCTTTTGTTATTTGGGCAGACTTTTTTTTTTTGTTCATTATTTTCTGTTGACTTAACGGAATAAAATATAATTGAAACAAAAACACTTTCAGAAATGATGCTATTAAATATTTGAAATTAAAAAAAAACCCACTTATTCACAATTAGTTAAACTACCAACTGACTTTCAAAGGTATCAAATACAAAAGAATAAATAATAATAAATAATAAAAAAAAAAGAAATATAAAAAAAAAAAAAATTAAAAATAAGAAATTATGAAGGGGTTAAGGCGAGGCTAGAACCTGCGAAAGCCTAACATTCGGTGCATCTGTCTTGCCATCCACACCACAGCTCACTCAAATAGCAGAGTAGCGAAAACGAATGATATTTGCCATATACGAAAAAAAAACTAAAGCAGTGGCTGAAAATACAAATACAATTCAAAGACAATTCTAACGCAATTCAAAAACAATTGTGATTCTTAGAATTTGCACGCATAGCAACATAGAAAACGGCCCAAGATTTTTTGTGTGTATATGTGCACACGCATACGAAAATTGATTTGCATTGCTCAACGTTGCTTGAGTTTCCATTGTTATTTTAATTGTTTTAAAATTTTTAAAATATATAATGAAATGTAATGAGAGTTCAGCATATGATCTACATATTGTATTTAACATTTTAGGTTTTTTTTAGAAATCATAACTCTTTTACAATTAGCTTTACATGCACAAATACATATGTATGTATGTATGTATGTACGATTGCAGCCACACGCTGATCTACGCTTGCACACATACATATGTATGTATGTATGTATGTATGTGCGCCCGCAATGCGTCTTGCTTTGTCGCTGCCTTGCTTGCTGCGCCACATGGGTTTTGATGAGAAAACTTTATAGACTTATAATTCTGTTTCTAGATGGACAATCGTATTGATATATTCAGGTTAAGATTATGATATTCATATCTATATGCCAAACCAAACTGCATGTCTCTAGTATTTGAAATGCATTTTTTACACATTTGGGGGTGTGGGGGCGAATCGGGGACCGGAATCCAAAATCTGACAAAAACCGAAATTGTATTAAATTGGTATCTATATATATGCAGAAGACTTGGAGACTCTAACTCTGAAAATGAATTAGCGAGAATTTTATAACTGGTTCCCGATAATTTCAGTTATCGATAACCTTGCAAATATACAAGCTATCGAATTTCTGAAACAAACTCGTACTGCGCGTGCAATATACGGACCTAACACAAAAAGAATGAACTCTCTAGCTTTTGTATCTTCGGAAATCGACGCGTTCAAACATACGGACAGACGGACAGACGGACAGACGGACAGACGGACGGACAGACAGACGGTCATGGCTAGATCAACTTTTCTCGTCACCCTGATCAAGAATATATATACTTTATGGGGTCTGCCACGCCTCCTTCTGCCTGTTACATACTTTTAACAAAACCATTATACCCTGATTTCCCATTTTCAATGGGTTCAGGGTATAAAAAGAAAACACAAAACTAGAAACCAAATAAGCACATAGTGTAAGGTACAATATATATATATATGTATATGTAAGGTACAATAATATAACTTGTCAACTAGGCCAAACGATTACCAAATATGTTAAGTACTATATTATCAAAAAAGACAATAAAGAAAGTTAAAAAAAAAAAAAAAAAAAAAAAAAAAAAAAAAATTGTATCAGTGAAGAAAAATAATGTCTGATTCCGCAGTTGCAGTATCGGCGTCTCCAGTGACTCCTCAAACAGCTTCAGCTGAGAAGGTGGCTACTAAAAAGCCACCAGGAAAGTCAGGGTGATATAAATACATGGATGTAATAATTTTTCTTGAAGTTGGCATCAAGCGAACAAATGTATGTATGTTTTAATAAAATAAGAATTAATGTAAATATTTCATATTCTTTGGAAATGATTTGTGGCCCTGAAAAGGGCCTTTTGCTTTTGTTTTCGGATGTTCTGCATACATCCAGCTATGATTTACTTGGAGCTAGTGTACTTGGTAACTGCCTTTGTTCCTTCACTGACAGCGTGCTTGGCCAATTCTCCGGGCAACAGAAGACGAACTGCAGTTTGGATTTCCCGACTGGTAATCGTTGAACGTTTGTTGTAGTGGGCCAAACGAGAGGCCTCAGCAGCAATTCGCTCAAAAATGTCGTTCACAAAGCTGTTCATGATGCTCATTGCTTTCGACGAGATTCCAGTGTCAGGATGGACCTGCTTCAGCACTTTGTAGATATAGATGGCATAACTTTCCTTCCTCTTGCGCTTCTTCTTCTTATCATTCTTGGTAATGTTCTTCTGGGCCTTGCCAGCCTTCTTGGCTGCCTTTCCACTCGTTTTAGGCGGCATTATTATTGCTCAACTTCACTTTAGTTCACTTCACAAATGTTTCAAATTGAATTTGTCAAAAAGCAGAGAAATCGTTGACATTTATAGGATCTTTTCGAACAACGTTTTCATGTTTACGCAAAATAAAACTCACCCTCTTTACCTGAAAAAGTGGCTAGCTACAAAAGTATAAATATGTAGACATGTTATGGATTGAGATAATTTTGTGGTGAAACAGTGAAAAAAGAATATAAGAAATAATGTCTGGCCGTGGTAAAGGTGGAAAAGTTAAGGGAAAGGCAAAGTCGCGTTCAAATCGCGCTGGCCTACAGTTTCCCGTTGGTCGTATTCATCGTCTCCTTCGCAAGGGCAACTATGCCGAGCGTGTTGGTGCCGGTGCTCCAGTGTACTTGGCTGCTGTTATGGAATACTTGGCCGCTGAAGTTTTGGAGTTGGCTGGTAATGCAGCCCGCGACAACAAAAAGACCAGAATTATCCCTCGCCATTTGCAATTGGCCATCCGCAACGATGAGGAATTGAATAAACTTCTCTCAGGTGTCACTATTGCCCAGGGCGGTGTGTTACCTAACATCCAAGCAGTATTGTTGCCCAAGAAGACCGAAAAGAAGGCTTAAATTATGAATTTTACGCAAATCGAAACCAAACGTCCTTTTCAGGACGACCAAAAATACAAAAGAGATTAAATTTTTTCATATAATAAGTGTAAATAGAATTTATTTAATAAAAGTAAGCAATCCAATATTCTTTGAAGCTTCTTAAGAATAGCAACAGAAACATAAAAAATAATTTAAAACAATAAATACAGCAAATATTGGCTGTATACTGTATAGATGAACTTCATTTTAATGCTAATTTTGCTGACTGTCTACTTGCGAACAGTAGTTTTAATTTATTTTTAATATTTTATTATTATATTTTTCCCTTGCATATTTCGTAGTTACAGGTTAACACACTTAAGAAACGAATGTTGAATTTGATATTTTCAAGCTCTTTTAAGGAAATGTGTTTGTGGTCCTGAAAAGGACCGATTGGTGCGAATTTAAGTTGCTTATTGTACTCGTTCTCTCTTAACCGCCAAAACCGTACAGGGTACGACCTTGCCTCTTCAGCGCATAGACAACATCCATGGCTGTGACTGTCTTCCTCTTTGCATGTTCAGTGTATGTGACAGCGTCGCGAATAACATTTTCCAAGAAGACTTTGAGAACGCCACGCGTTTCTTCATAGATAAGTCCAGAAATTCGCTTTACGCCACCACGACGAGCTAAACGACGGATAGCTGGCTTCGTGATACCCTGGATGTTATCACGCAACACTTTGCGATGACGCTTTGCACCTCCTTTACCCAAGCCTTTTCCACCTTTACCACGACCAGTCATTTTTCACTTTTTTATTTGGTATTCACTTCACGAATGCCAGAAAGAAACTAATATCGAACACACAAGTCACTCCTATTTATACCAAAAAACCCGAAAACACGAGAGAGCAAACAAATACTTGCATCCCGCTCGCACACTACCCTTGCAACATTTCCAATAGCAGTGTAAGAGTGCAAGAGAGCAAGCATTTAATGCGATCTCTTTCTAACGCACCACCAGTTTTCTATATAAGAAGATGCCACCCGTGTTGGGAATTATTCCGTTTTTGACAGTGCTAGTGAATTGTGAGAATTACAGAGAAGAAAAAAAGAAATGGCTCGTACAAAGCAAACCGCTCGTAAATCGACTGGAGGCAAGGCTCCTCGTAAACAGTTGGCTACTAAGGCAGCACGTAAAAGTGCGCCAGCTACTGGTGGCGTGAAGAAACCTCATCGCTATCGCCCTGGCACTGTTGCTCTGCGTGAAATTCGTCGCTACCAGAAGAGCACAGAATTGCTTATTCGCAAGTTGCCGTTCCAGCGTTTAGTGCGTGAAATCGCTCAGGATTTCAAGACTGATCTTCGTTTCCAGAGCTCAGCTGTGATGGCTCTGCAGGAAGCTAGCGAAGCCTACTTGGTTGGCCTATTTGAAGATACAAACTTGTGCGCCATCCATGCTAAGCGTGTCACCATCATGCCTAAGGACATTCAATTGGCCCGGCGTATCCGTGGCGAGCGTGCTTAAATTGCTTCGCCATACAGCCTTGTATATTTACAAACTACATCCCACAAATCGGTCCTTTTCAGGACCACAATATTTATAACAAAGAGATTCCTATTTTCATTATTCCTATTTGACAAAAATTTTTCATGTTCAGCTTATAGATAATGTAGAAAGTAAATCGACTACTATTATGATTTTCATATGCAAAATAATTGTAATTATATTCTTATAATTAAAGAGAACTGTTAATTTATTTATTTGGTAAATGAATTTCTTGGCACGAAAACTATATACATACATATATAAATTTTAAATTGATCGAATGTGAATCAATATACATACATATGTATGCCTGTTTGGTGTAAGGAGAAGAACAAATACATATGTATACATATGTACATATATTTGTTCTGATATTTTTCATTCTGTTAATAAACATAAACATAAACAAAAACATAAACATTTATTATTATATTAGTTGTTAGTCAATTTGTATGTTATTAAAAAAAAAATAGTTATATAGATGAATGAATATTTTGTTATACTGAAGTATTTCTTGGTGCAAAATAAGTACATATATTACTCGAATGTGATATTAAGAATATTTAAAATGACTATAGATTTGATGTAAGTAAAAAAAAATATACATATGTACATATTCTACTGAGGATAATGTTATGTTAGTTTTGAAACATATTGCATATTTTGTGCATTCTTGTTATTAAACGAAAATGATTTAAATGGAAAAATATTTTAACATTTGTAGGTATTTCTTGGTGTAAGTTAAGAGTATCTCGAATGTAATTTGAAATAAATATGATTTAAATGGTATGAAATTGTTATATGTACGATGTAAAAGAAGAAAATAAGACATTTATTTTTTAATATTAAATTAATTAATTTATTTTCAATATTAAAAAGGGGATTTTATTATTCCAAGCCGTTTTTGTATTGCGTTGATTCAAATGCATGACTGTTTTTAATAGTAAATGGATTAGTTGAAATCAGATTAAATATGTAAAATTATATGGTACAATCATATAAATGGTTGCATGTAAATAAGAAAATAATGAAATATTATATTTCAATTTAAAAAATTAATATTTGCATTGTTATTTAATTAAAAATGTATTTTTTCCAAGATAACTTATTTTACTATCATACAAAGTCAAACTTAGAGGGTCCATAAAAAATCATGATACCGTAAAATAGTAATTAAAAACTTTGTATTCTAATTTTCCAAACATTTAATAATATATTCTCATATACGCTTAGTTTGAAAACCAAATGTAAAATGTTCAAAAAGACAAATTAATAAAATGGTAATTGTTATCTTTTACGTAGCGTATGTTTGATGGCACAAACATTCTCGCTTAGCCTTCCTCCTCGATTCTCATTCAAACGGGTGACCAAATTCAGTGGCACAGCTGGTGAATTTGGAAAAAAAAACGTTTCGTTTCATTTGTTATATCAGTGAAGAGTAAAGTAAAGAAAAGTAATGTCTGATTCCGCAGTTGCAGTATCGGCGTCGCCAGTGACTCCTCAAACAGCTTCAGCTGAGAAGAAGGTGGCTACTAAAAAACCAGCATCTGCATCCGCATCGAAGGTGAAGAAAACAGTGGCTCCTCCATCACACCCACCAACTCAACAGATGGTGGATGCATCCATAAAAAATTTGAAGGAACGTGGAGGCTCATCGCTTTTGGCTATTAAGAAATATATCAGTGCCACTTACAAGTGCGATGCCCAAAAACTAGCTCCGTTCATTAAGAAGTACCTGAAGAATTCAGTGGCGAATGGAAAGTTGATTCAAACAAAAGGCAAGGGTGCATCTGGTTCGTTTAAGCTGTCTGCATCCCCCAAGAAGGAGCCCAAGCCAAAGGTGTCCTCTATCGAGAAGAAATCCAAGAAGGTAACTTCATCGGCAGCTGCTAAAAAGAAGAGTGTATCAGCCACCAAAAAAGTTAAAGGTGCCGCTGATAAGAAGGTATCGAAGGATGTAGTGGCCAAAAAGAGTACCGAGAAAAAGAAAGCGGAGAAGGCGAAAGCAAAAGATGCTAAGAAAGTAGGAACCATTAAAGCTAAGCCTACAACGGCAAAGGCAAAGTCAGGCGCAGCAAAGCCAAAGACGCCGAAACCTAAAACTACAACTGCTAAGCCTAAAAAGGTTGTCTCGGCAGCACCGAAAAAAACTGCTGTGAAGAAACCAAAAGCAAAAACTGCGCCTGCAGCAAAGAAATAATTTCACATTTCACATCGAAATGTAGTCGGCAGAGTATAAACGAATTTCAAAACTATGAAATTTGCAATTAAACAAAGTCCTTTTCAGGACTACTAATTACATATTTCCAAGAGAAAAACTATTTTCGTAAACGTACCTTTTTTTATACCCTGAACCCATTGAAAATGGGAATTCAGGGTATAATAGTTTTGTGAAAATGTATGTAACAGGCAGAAGGAGACGTCGCAGACCCCATAAAGTATATATATTCTTGATCAGCATAAAAAATAAGTTGATCTAGCCCTGTCCGTCTGTCCGTCCGTATGAACGTCAAGATTTCGGAAACTACAGAAGCTAGAGAGCTGAGAATTACATGAACACTCATATATTAGTTACGCAGTACGCGTTTATTTTGTTTTTTTTTTTTCGATAACTCATCCCACTTCCAAATTATCGATAAAAAATCGAAAATTCATTCATTCATATAAGCCATGCCTACCTATGTCGGGAATTATTCCGTTTTTGACAGTGCTAGTGAATTGTGAGAATTACAGAGAAGAAAAAAAGAAATGGCTCGTACAAAGCAAACCGCTCGTAAATCGACTGGCATCTGTGAAGTGAAGAATATTAAATAAAGTGAAAAGTGACTGGTCGCGGTAACGGTGGCAAAGGAAGTGAGAAGTGCTATCGTTAACCGACAAGTTGTATTCCTTGACAAGTGAAGAACAGTGAAAAGGAAGTGATAGTGACATGGACACGAGGAGTAAACAATTGAAAAGAAGATCGATAAGTAAAGTGCGCAAGAACAAAGCAAGCCTGCAGGCTAGGCTGCAGCAGAAAGTGTTAGAAACGTCAATGCAAAACTTATATGTGAAAAAGAGAAAAATCAACAGCAAAAACACATGCAACAAAAATAAACAATTAAAGTGCGAAATGGAAGATAACTCCCACAGACGCCGGGACTCTTCTATGTCCTCACTAAGCATGGACGAGTATACCGACGATGAGTATGACAACATTATTCCACAACTGGATAACAACAATAACGATACAATCATACTAAATAAAAATGAATATCAAAAAATATTAGAAGAACTTGCATTCCATCGTGAACAGTCACAACTGAAAACCTCGCAACTGCAAGAACTACACCAACAACAAAATAAAACAACAACAACCACAAACCAAACACCAAAACATAGCCAAAAGCAAACACCAAAATCACAAACCCAAAGTAAACTACCAAAACCAGTGACAACAAAAAATGTATTAGACGGCAACAAATTTGCACCACTCTATCAAAATGAAGAGGAAGACGACAATATACTTAACGACAACTACCCGATACTAAGCACCACACCCGGAAAAAACACCAAAGAAAGAAAAACCAACGCATCTCAAAGTACCAAAACACCCAACTCAGAAGTACCAATGGAAACAGATAAGTCCCAAAACAACACTAACATAGAAATAAGCAAAAACATAAGAATCCCTGTGATAACTGTGTACAACACCACCCCTAAGGAATTAGAAAATATGCTGCAACCAACCCTCCAAAAAAACCAATTTAAATTCAACGTAATAAACAAAAACATAGTCCTCATTAGTGTATCCCACCTCCATATTTTTACTAATGTACAAACAATACTAACAGAAAATAATAAAAACTTTTATACATATACACCCAATATCCTCAAACCTTATAATGTAATAATAAAAAAGCTACCCCCTGAATGCTACACAGAAAATGAAATCAAAGCGGCCCTAGACGAGGCGAATAATGAACTAGAAATAATTTCAATAAAACCTTTTAAAACAAGATTCTGGCTGGTCCAGTTGAAAAAAACACCAAACCTAAAAGCAATATTCAAAATAAACACCCTTCTAAACTGCCGAATTATAATCGAGCCTCTGATAATTAAAAATAGAATACATCAATGCCATAACTGCCAAAGATATGGGCATGTTGCAAGCAACTGCAAAATGCCATACAGATGCATAAAATGCACCAACAACCACCTGCCTGGAAACTGCTTAATCACGAAAGACAACCCAGAAAGTAAAGTAGAATGTGTCAATTGCAAAGGAAACCACACCGCCAACGCAAAAATATGCCCAGTCAAACTAGCAATAATAGAAAAAACACAGACCAAAAATAATAACCTTGCTGCTAACAAAAACAAGATAATAAATAAAGCAACAACATCCGTAAATAGCAAAATTCAACAAAACCTTAGTTTCGCAACACTATTCAAAACACCTAATGTACAAAACAAAAATCCCCCACCACCACTGCCAGCTAACATTAAAATAACAAACCCTAAACTACGAGAACACATGGCTAACAAACTCAATCAACCCCCCACTCTAACACTAAAAGAATTTAACAAAGACACCCAAGATATATTTGGCAAAGACCTATTCAACTGCATAAACATAATGCAAAAAATAATTAAAAAATACCCAATGAACGCAACAGCAAACGACACTGAAAAAAAAACAATGAAACAAGCTATAATACTTGAATTCCTCTTTAACATTACCCAATAATGGCCAACAAAATCATTTTCCAGAACGTTAACTCCCTAGTCTCTCAATATAAAAAGCACGAACTAAATCTATTTCTAAATAAGCATAGGCCCCTTGCCATGCTTATAGCAGAGCACAGACTCAACAGCAGAAACGTACCCAAACTCGATAACTACCAATTCATAAGACAGGAAAACCATACATACCACACAGCACAGCAACATAATAGTGGAAACAAAGGAACAGCAGTAGCCATCTGCCTGAAAAACGGTATCCAATACGAAAACATAAATATACCACAGCTTCAACACATAGATGCTGTAGCAATAAAAATCACACACAAAGGCAACAACAACAATAAACAAAACCTAATACTAACTTCACTATACAAACGCCCACAAAACCCTCTACTACTTAGCGAACTACAAACAATTAAGGACACTCTACGCAGAGAAAATGGCAAAATAATAATAGGAGGAGATCTAAATGCAAAGCATCCAAGCTGGCATATCCCCAACCACAACCCACTCCACAAGAACAACAATGGTCTAATACTATACAATTGGCTACTAAACCAGCCAAATCTAATCCTACACCCAACAATAGAACCCACCAGACCAAATAACACAATCCATGCATCCATAGACCTCTTCATATGCACTACTGACCTACCGATAACACCAACTAATACAGCCCACATCATAAAAGACTTCCCCTCTGACCACATGGGAATACAAATAAATATTCAAATAGGACAATGCCTACTCCGTGATAGCAAAATAACCCACAATTACGAAAAAATAAACACTATAATATGGAACAGAATAATATTACAAAATCTAGATCCAATACAAAAACATAATAACATTAACTCAATCGAAGTAGACATGCACCTCAATAAACTAAACTCAGCCTTTGATAAAGCAATAAACTCTCCAAATGCAATACCAAAAATAACCACAAATCCCACTAAACCTATTAACACAGTAAAATTAAGTGCTCGATGCTTAGACCTCATAAAACACAAAAACAACCTCAGAAAATACATACTTAAACACCAACTAACACTATCCGCCACAGAAAAAACACAACTCCGACACCTAATACTACAACTTAAGAATGAAATATCAAATCAAATCCACACAGCTAACATGGCGCACATACACCACAAACTCAAGCACATAAACCCAAGTAAAATGAGTATTAAAAAAATCAAAACCCTAAATCCTGAATACCAAAACAAACAAATGCTAACCAACGACATTACACTAACAACAATAGAACAAAATAAAATAGACATTCCAGTACCTAACACACTAAAAACAACATTTCATAAAATCAATGCACTAGCTTGGTCATTTGAACAAATACACAAGCAAAATGAAACAATAAACAACAATCACACCTTCACCAGACACATTGATTCAGAAGCCCTCAAACTAACACCCCAAAACCCGATTATAAACTTTAGTCCAACGCAAAGCGCAGAAGGAAACTGGTCAGGAGCCGAAGATTACGGGTTCACAAACGCAAAACAACTTATTGAATGGTTAAGACAAAAAAATAATAAAAAAACTGTAGGCCCTGACGGTACCAGTAATTACCTTCTAAAGCATTGCAACATACTAGTACTCAACAGACTAGCAATCCTCTATAATCACTGCTACAACATAAACTACTTCCCAACTACATGGAAAATCAGTAAAATCATCCCTATACCTAAACCCAAAATGGACCATAAAAAGCTGCAAAACTATAGACCGATCTCCATATTATCCGCTGTCAGTATGCTATATGAAAAGATGCTCCTAGAGCAAATCAAAAAGCAACTAAATAGAAACCAAGTAATTAAACCATTTCAAATAGGCTTTAGAGAAGGCCTATCCACAAACAACTCACTAGCCATAGCAAGTGCCTTCATACACAAAAACTTAATAAAAAAGCAAGCAACCATAGCCTGTGCCTTAGATATTGAAAAAGCATTCGACACGGTGTGGACGAACGGCCTAATTTATAAAATGGCATATACCTACAATATGAGCAAGAACTTAACATCCACTATTAACAGCTACCTAACAGCACGCACTTTTTATGTAACTGACCCAGACACCTCAGAAAACTCACTAATAAGAACAATAAGTGCAGGAGTACCACAAGGCTCATTACTGGCTCCAATATTATACAACATATTTATAGCAGACATCCCAGAATACACAAACAACACAAATCTAACAGCAAACATCCAACCACTAATATATGCAGACGACATTCTGATACTAACATCCAACGCGTGGGCAGCAACAGCCGAAATAAACCTGAACAATTACTTAGACCAACTCTCTGAATACTTCAGAAAGTGGAAGATAAAAACAAACATTAATAAAAGCACTGGATGCATATTCAAAGGTCCAAAATTAACAAATCTATACAAAAACTCAAAACACTTTACCCCTAAAATATTCATAAATAATGCGGAAATAAAAATATCCGAAGAACTTAAATACCTAGGCGTAACTTACGACACCAAACTAACATTCCAAAAACATATCGAAAACATGCTCCAAAAAGCAAAAAATCAAAAACACGCAATAGCGCACATACTAAACCCAATGCCAGAACCCACGCAGACAAATACACAACTAACAAGAATTCGAACACTGGCATACAAAAAACTAATTCAACCCATCCTAACTAACGGATTTGCGGCATGGTTCAACATAAAATCCATTCAAATGGAAAAAATAAGACTATTCGAAAGAAAACTACTACGAGAAACAATAGGAAGAAGAAATGCGTACACACCAGGTTCACATAACCATATATCCAATACCAAATTATACAGATTGAGCAAAGTCAAAAGAATAGACGTCCACAATTTCGACATTTTAGAAAAATTTATTGAGCGTAGCAAGTCAAGCACAAACCAACTGGTCAAAGATAGCGTCCAGCAGGCACCAATCCCAATAAGATGGGAACCGCATCACAACATGCTAAACCATATAGACGAATTAAAGAATAGGGGCATAATCTACAATACACAAGGCCAACTAATATTCTACCATAGAAAACTTAGATCCATCAATCCAAATGACGGACTAGTTTACAACACAAGACAATAGACTAACACTAACACATGAACTTAATTTAATTAGTTCCCCAACATAAACATATACTTTTTTATACTTATATTTTTATATATATCATTAATTATTCCTTTCTCCATTTCAGTTATCTCCCGTTATCCCCCGTTATTTAGTTAGTAATCATCTAGTTGTTAAGTTTTAAGTAGTTTTTAAGTCATTTTATAGTCAATAAGAAAACAAAACAAAAAATCAATCAACGTAACCCAGGTTTTTTAACTCACGAGTTTTTTCCTAGGAAATAAACAAATATTAATAAAATAATTATCTATATAATAATACAATAAAATAATTATCTTTACAGGAATATAAAAAAAGAAAACAAACAAAACTAGAAACCAAATAAGCACATAGCGTAAGGTACCATATAAGAAATAGATAGAAAGTTTGGCCTAAACTTGTCAACTAGGCCAAACGTTTAAGAAGTACCAAAAATGTTAAGTACTGTTCTTTTTATATCAAATATGACAATAAAGAAAGTTGCAAAAAAAAAAAAAAAAAAGTTTGTGGTATCAGTGAAGAGTAAAGTGAAGAAAAATAATGTCTGATTCCGCAGTTGCAGTATCGGCGTCGCCAGTGACTCCTCAAACAGCTTCAGCTGAGAAGAAGGTGGCTACTAAAAAGCCAGCATCTGCATCCGCATTGAAGGCGAAGAAAACGGTGGTTCCTCCATCACACCCACCAACTCAACAGATGGTGGATGCATCCATAAAAAATCTGAAGGAACGTGGAGGCTCATCGCTTTTGGCTATTAAGAAATATATCAGTGCCACTTACAAGTGCGATGCCCAAAAACTAGCTCCGTTCATTAAGAAGTACCTGAAGAATTCAGTGGCGAATGGAAAGTTGATCCAAACAAAAGGCAAGGGTGCATCTGGTTCGTTTAAGCTGTCTGCATCCTCCAAGAAGGAGCCCAAGCCAAAGGTGTCCTCTATCGAGAAGAAAACCAAGAAGGTAACTTCATCGGCAGCTGCTAAAAAGAAGAGTGTATCAGCCACCAAAAAAGTTAAAGGTGCCGCTGATAAGAAGGTATCGAAGGCTGTAGTGGCCAAGAAGAGTACCGAGAAAAAGAAAGCGGAGAAGGCGAAGGCAAAAGATGCAAAGAAAGTAGGAACCATTAAAGCTAAGCCTACAACAGCAAAGGCAAAGTCAGGCGCAGCAAAGCCAAAGACGCCGAAACCTAAAACTACAACTGCTAAGCCTAAAAAGGTTGTCTCGGCAGCACCGAAAAAAACTGCTGTGAAGAAGCCAAAAGCAAAAACTGCGCCTGCAGCAAAGAAATAATTTCACATTTCACATCGAAATGTACTCGGCAGAGTATAAACGAATTTCAAAACTATGAAATTTGCAATTAAACAAAGTCCTTTTCAGGACTACTATTACATATTTCCAAGAGAAACAATATTTTCGTAAACGTACCTTTTTTTTTTGTCTACACACAAATGAAATAATAATAATCACGTTCAGAAGGCGAGGGCTCATTTTGGCAGCAAAAATTATATCTGTACATACAATATGTACATTCTATGTTCTCTTCTGTTTATTTAAAATGTAAATGTGTAGCTATACGTTTTCCCTATGATAAACTCATGAAAAGTAAAGTCAGGGTGATATAAATACATGGATGTAATAATTTTTCTTGAAGTTGGCATCAAGCAAACAAATACATGTATGTTTTAATAAAATAAGAATTAATGTAAATATTTCATATTCATTGGAAATGATTTGTGGCCCTGAAAAGGGCCTTTTGCTTTTGTTTTCGGATGTTCTGCATACATCCAGCTATGATTTACTTGGAGCTAGTGTACTTGGTAACTGCCTTTGTTCCTTCACTGACAGCGTGCTTGGCCAATTCTCCGGGCAACAGAAGACGAACTGCAGTTTGGATTTCCCGACTGGTAATCGTTGAACGTTTGTTGTAGTGGGCCAAACGAGAGGCCTCAGCAGCAATTCGCTCAAAAATGTCGTTCACAAAGCTGTTCATGATGCTCATTGCTTTCGACGAGATTCCAGTGTCAGGATGGACCTGCTTCAGCACTTTGTAGATATAGATGGCATAACTTTCCTTCCTCTTGCGCTTCTTCTTCTTATCATTCTTGGTAATGTTCTTCTGGGCCTTGCCAGCCTTCTTGGCTGCCTTTCCACTCGTTTTAGGCGGCATTATTATTGCTCAACTTCACTTTAGTTCACTTCACAAATGTTTCAAATTGAATTTGTCAAAAAGCAGAGAAATCGTTGATATTTATAGGATCTTTTCGAACAACGTTTTCATGTTTACGCAAAATAAAACTCACCCTCTTTACCTGAAAAAGTGGCTAGCTACAAAAGTATAAATATGTAGACATGTTACGGATTGAGATAGTTTTGTGGTGAAACAGTGAAAAAAGAATATAAGAAATAATGTCTGGCCGTGGTAAAGGTGGAAAAGTTAAGGGAAAGGCAAAGTCGCGTTCAAATCGCGCTGGCCTACAGTTTCCCGTTGGTCGTATTCATCGTCTCCTTCGCAAGGGCAACTATGCCGAGCGTGTTGGTGCCGGTGCTCCAGTGTACTTGGCTGCTGTTATGGAATACTTGGCCGCTGAAGTTTTGGAGTTGGCTGGTAATGCAGCCCGCGACAACAAAAAGACCAGAATTATCCCTCGCCATTTGCAATTGGCCATCCGCAACGATGAGGAATTGAATAAACTTCTCTCAGGTGTCACTATTGCCCAGGGCGGTGTGTTACCTAACATCCAAGCAGTATTGTTGCCCAAGAAGACCGAAAAGAAGGCTTAAATTATGAATTTTACGCAAATCGAAACCAAACGTCCTTTTCAGGACGACCAAAATACAAAAGAGATTAAATTTTTTCATATAATAAGTGTAAATAGAATTTATTTAATAAAAGTAAGCAATCCAATATTCTTTGAAGCTTCTTAAGAATAGCAACAGAAACATAAAAAATAATTTAAAACAATAAATACAGCAAATATTGGCTGTATACTGTATAGATGAACTTCATTTTAATGCTAATTTTGCTGACTGTCTACTTGCGAACAGTAGTTTTAATTTATTTTTAATATTTTATTATTATATTTTTCCCTTGCATATTTCGTAGTTACAGGTTAACACACTTAAGAAACGAATGTTGAATTTGATATTTTCAAGCTCTTTTAAGGAAATGTGTTTGTGGTCCTGAAAAGGACCGATTGGTGCGAATTTAAGTTGCTTATTGTACTCGTTCTCTCTTAACCGCCAAAACCGTACAGGGTACGACCTTGCCTCTTCAGCGCATAGACAACATCCATGGCTGTGACTGTCTTCCTCTTTGCATGTTCAGTGTATGTGACAGCGTCGCGAATAACATTTTCCAAGAAGACTTTGAGAACGCCACGCGTTTCTTCATAGATAAGTCCAGAAATTCGCTTTACGCCACCACGACGAGCTAAACGACGGATAGCTGGCTTCGTGATACCCTGGATGTTATCACGCAACACTTTGCGATGACGCTTTGCACCTCCTTTACCCAAGCCTTTTCCACCTTTACCACGACCAGTCATTTTTCACTTTTTTATTTAATATTCTTCACTTCACGAATGCCAGAAAGAAACTAACATCGAACCCACAAGTCACTCCTATTTATACCAAAAAACCCGAAAACACGAGAGAGCAAACAAATACTTGCATTTCGCTCGCACACTACCCTTGCAACATTTCCAATAGCAGTGTAAGAGTGCAAGAGAGCAAGCATTTAATGCGATCTCTTTCTAACGCACCACCAGTTTTCTATATAAGAAGATGCCACCCGTGTTGGGAATTATTCCGTTTTTGACAGTGCTAGTGAATTGTGAGAATTACAGAGAAGAAAAAAAGAAATGGCTCGTACAAAGCAAACCGCTCGTAAATCGACTGGAGGCAAGGCTCCTCGTAAACAGTTGGCTACTAAGGCAGCACGTAAAAGTGCGCCAGCTACTGGTGGCGTGAAGAAACCTCATCGCTATCGCCCTGGCACTGTTGCTCTGCGTGAAATTCGTCGCTACCAGAAGAGCACAGAATTGCTTATTCGCAAGTTGCCGTTCCAGCGTTTAGTGCGTGAAATCGCTCAGGATTTCAAGACTGATCTTCGTTTCCAGAGCTCAGCTGTGATGGCTCTGCAGGAAGCTAGCGAAGCCTACTTGGTTGGCCTATTTGAAGATACAAACTTGTGCGCCATCCATGCTAAGCGTGTCACCATCATGCCTAAGGACATTCAATTGGCCCGGCGTATCCGTGGCGAGCGTGCTTAAACAGCTTCGTCATACAGCCTTGTATATATTACAAACTACATCCCACAAATCGGTCCTTTTCAGGACCACAATATTGATAACAAAGAGATTCCTATTTTCACTATTCATATTTGACAACTATTTTTCATGTTCAGCTTATAGATAATATAAAAATAAGTTAATCGACTACTATTATGATTTTCATATGCAAACTAATTGTAATTATATTCTTATAATTAAAGAGAACTGTAAATTTATTTATTTGGTAAATAAATTTCTTGGCACGAAAACTATATACATATATAAGTTTTAAATTAATCGAATGTGAATCAATATACATACATACATATGTACATTGTACATATGTATGCCTGTTTGGTGTAAGGAAAAGAACAAATATATGTACATATATTTTTTCTGATATTTTTCATTCTGTTAACATAAACATTTATTATTATATTAGTTGTTAGTCAATTTGTATGGTATTAAAAAAACAAATAGTTATGTAGATGAATGAATATTTTTTTCTGCTGAGGTGTTTCTTGGTGCAAAATAAGTATATTACTCGAATGTGATATTAAGAATATTTAAAATGACTATAGATTTGATGTAAGTAAATAAAAATATATACATATTCTACTGAGGATAATGTTATATTAGTTTTGAAACATATGCATATTTTGTGCATTCTTGTTATTAAACGAAAATGATTTAAATGAAAAAATATTTTAACATTTGTAGGTATTTCTTGGTGCAAGTTAATAGTATCTCGAATGTAATTTGAAATAAATATGATTTAAATGGTATGAAATTGTTATATATATGATGTAAGTGAAGAAAATAAGACATTTTTCTTTTAATATTAAATTAATTTAATTTATTTTCAATATTAAAAAGGGGATTTTATTATTCCAAGCCGTTTTTGTATTGCGTTGATTCAAATGCATGACTGTTTTTAATAGTAAATGGTTTAGTTGAAATCAGATTTAATATGTAAAATTATATGGTACAATCATATAAATGGTTGCATGTAAATAAGAAAATAATGAATTATTTTATTTCAACTTAAAAAATTAATATTTGCATTGTTATTTAATTAAAAATGTAGTTTTTCCAAGATAACTTATTTTACTATCATACAAAGTCAAACTTTGAGGGTCCATAAAAAATCATGATACCGTAAAATAGTAATTAAAAACTTTGTATTCTAATTTTCCAAACATTTAATAATAAATTCTCATATACGCTTAGTTTGAAAACCAAATGTAAAATGTTCAAAAAGACAAATTAATAAAATGGTAATTGTTATCTTTTACGTAGCGTATGTTTGATGGCACAAACATTCTCGCTTAGCCTTCCTCCTCGATTCTCATTCAAACGGGTGACCAAATTCAGTGGCACAGCTGGTGAATTTGGAAAAAAAAAACGTTTCGTTTCATTTGTTATATCAGTGAAGAGTAAAGTAAAGAAAAGTAATGTCTGATTCCGCAGTTGCAGTATCGGCGTCGCCAGTGACTCCTCAAACAGCTTCAGCTGAGAAGAAGGTGGCTACTAAAAACCAGCATCTGCATCCGCATCGAAGGTGAAGAAAACAGTGGCTCCTCCATCACACCCACCAACTCAACAGATGGTGGATGCATCCATAAAAAATTTGAAGGAACGTGGAGGCTCATCGCTTTTGGCTATTAAGAAATATATCAGTGCCACTTACAAGTGCGATGCCCAAAAACTAGCTCCGTTCATTAAGAAGTACCTGAAGAATTCAGTGGCGAATGGAAAGTTGATTCAAACAAAAGGCAAGGGTGCATCTGGTTCGTTTAAGCTGTCTGCATCCTCCAAGAAGGAGCCCAAGCCAAACGTGTCCTCTATCGAGAAGAAATCCAAGAAGGTAACTTCATCGGCAGCTGCTAAAAAGAAGAGTGTATCAGCCACCAAAAAAGTTAAAGGTGCCGCTGATAAGAAGGTATCGAAGGATGTAGTGGCCAAAAAGAGTACCGAGAAAAAGAAAGCGGAGAAAGGCGAAAGCAAAAGATGCAAAGAAAGTAGGAACCATTAAAGCTAAGCCTACAACAGCAAAGGCAAAGTCAGGCGGCAGCAAAGCCAAAGACGCCGAAACCTAAACTACAACTGCTAAGCCCTAAAAAGGTTGTCTCGGCAGCACCGAAAAAAACTGCTGTGAAGAAGCCAAAAGCAAAAACTGCGCCTGCAGCACAAGAAATAATTTCACATTCACATCGAAATGTACTCGGCCAGAGTATAAACGAATTTCAAAACTATGAAATTTGCGATTAAACAAAGTCCTTTTCAGGACTACTATTACATAGTTAGCAAGGAAAAAAATATTTTCGTAAACGTACCTTTTTTTTTTGTCTACACACAAATGAAGTAATAATAATAACGTTCAGAAGGTTGATCTAGCCCTGTCCGTCTGTCCGTCCGTATGAACGTCAAGATTTCGGAAACTACAGAAGCTAGAGAGCTGAGAATCACATGAACACTCATATATTAGTTACGCAGTACGCGTTTATTTTGTTTTTTTTTTTCGATAACTCATCCCACTTCCAAATTATCGATAAAAAATCGAAAATTCATTTCCATTTTTTAGGTTTTTTGGGTATAACTTCTACGCCGTTTTAGCTAGAGACTTCAACTTTATATATTTAGATAGATATTATGAATACACAGATTTTGTAATTTTTAGATTTTGGATGCCACGTCCCCTCCGCCCTTAATTTGAAAAAAAAAAAACTCATTTCAAATACTAGAGACTTGCAATTTGGCACATAGATAGATTTTGCTCTCAATCTACTCTGAAAATTTCATGAAGATCGTTAATCTAGAAATGGAGTTATAAGCGTCCAAAGTTCAGCCCAACCCACCCCCAAGCCACGGCAGCAACTGCGCAGTTAAAGGGGTGATATAAATACATGGATGTAATATTTTCTTGAAGTTGGCATCAAGCGAACAAATGTATGTATGTTTTAATAAAATAAGAATTAATGTAAATATTTCATATTCTTGGAAATGATTTTGTGGCCCTGAAAAGGGCCTTTTGCTTTTGTTTTCGGATGTTCTGCATACATCCAGCTATGATTTACTTGGAGCTAGTGTACTTGGTAACTGCCTTTGTTCCTTCACTGACAGCGTGCTTGGCCAATTCTCCGGGCAACAGAAGACGAACTGCAGTTTGGATTTCCGACTGGTAATCGTTGAACGTTTGTTGTAGTGGGCCAAACGAGAGGCTTCAGCAGCAATTCGCTCAAAAATGTCGTTCACAAAGCTGTTCATGATGCTCATTGCTTTCGACGAGATTCCAGTGTCAGGATGGACCTGCTTCAGCACTTTGTAGATATAGATGGCATAACTTTCCTTCCTCTTGCGCTTCTTCTTCTTATCATTCTTGGTAATGTTCTTCTGGGCCTTGCCAGCCTTCTTGGCTGCCTTTCCACTCGTTTTAGGCGGCATTATTATTGCTCAACTTCACTTTAGTTCACTTCACAAATGTTTCAAATTGAATTTGTCAAAAAGCAGAGAAATCGTTGACATTTATAGGATCTTTTCGAACAACGTTTTCATGTTTACGCAAAATAAAACTCACCCTCTTTACCTGAAAAAGTGGCTAGCTACAAAAGTATAAATATGTAGACATGTTATGGATTTAGATAATTTTGTGGTGAAACAGTGAAAAAAGAATATAAGAAATAATGTCTGGCCGTGGTAAAGGTGGAAAAGTTAAGGGAAAGGCAAAGTCGCGTTCAAATCGCGCTGGCCTACAGTTTCCCGTTGGTCGTATTCATCGTCTCCTTCGCAAGGGCAACTATGCCGAGCGTGTTGGTGCCGGTGCTCCAGTGTACTTGGCTGCTGTTATGGAATACTTGGCCGCTGAAGTTTTGGAGTTGGCTGGTAATGCAGCCCGCGACAACAAAAAGACCAGAATTATCCCTCGCCATTTGCAATTGGCCATCCGCAACGATGAGGAATTGAATAAACTTCTCTCAGGCGTCACTATTGCCCAGGGCGGTGTGTTACCTAACATCCAAGCAGTATTGTTGCCCAAGAAGACCGAAAAGAAGGCTTAAATTATGAATTTTACGCAAATCGAAACCAAACGTCCTTTTCAGGACGACCAAAAATACGAAAGAGATTAAATTTGTTCATATAAGTGTAAATAGAATTTATTTAATAAAAGTAAGCAATCCAATATTCGTTTCTTAGTTTCTTAGTCCATCCATCCGTCCCTAAGTCATTTATGTTCCACAGATGTAAGGAATAGTGAAATAGTGCTAGTCTGTGGTGTCTGTACTCTGTAAATTACAATACCAATTTGTATTTGCACTTTGACAGTATGTCTATTAATTGGTTGCAAAATAAAAGTCATACAAATATAACTTTGACATCATATTTTACTAGGAAGAATTTCTTACAGGGTTCTTTTAAAAATTTTAACCAAACTAAGTAAACAAAATAAGAATAGGAACAGAAACAAAAATAATTCAAACATAATTTATTGCATTTGCATTTGTGTAATATTTTCAAACAATTAATGGACATACTGTATATATACATATATGATTTTCATTTTAATACTAATTTTGCCTTGACTGTCTATTTCCACACATGGATCTCTCCGTCCTGTGATAATAATTGTAATATTAACTAGCTGAAGCAGTAGCCATTAAAGCCGTCCTTGGAATGTACATATTTCAATATTGAATAATGAGAAAGAGAGAGAGTGTCACAATTCGATCTCTTTTTAACGCATCAGCAGCTTTCTGTGTAACTCGATCAAATTGCAGGAATTGAAGGAATTGAACGAAAAAAAAGTATAAAAGAACCTGCAAATCAGTTTGCAAGCTCAGTTGAGATCAGAATTTAGTGTGGTTAAGAAAGCTGTTCTCAGAAAGAAGATCATGAGAGGCTCTTAAATTTTGTATTTGTGATTGTGACATTGGCAGTGAGAATATAATGATCAGTGTGTAATGCGTGGGCCATGGTGCTGCTGGCAAGCATGTTGAAGATGTTAGTCATGCAGCAGACGAGTGCAGCAAGCAAAACGAAAAATTTGATAAAGTGAAAGACTTGTTCATTTTCAACAATCAACCGCTACAAATCAGTGCAAAAGAGAACGCAATAGACACATACATATGTACATCTAAAACTCACAAGTTAACGATTCAAAAATACAAAAGCAACACAAATAATAAAATCAAAAAGAAATATAAATAAATAAAGAAAAGCTAAGAATTAATCTTCCAACGAAAAATATATTTATCAAGAACAAAATTAGTCCCCAAGCCAGAATTCAAGAAACCTACAAACGTCTTAAACAATTAAAACTGAAACATGTGCAACAAATAGCACCACTTATAATAAAAATAAAATGGAAAATGAAAAAGTCGACGAATATACAGACCATTACATTAAAATTACAAACATACCAATGGAAAATTATAATAAAGTGATGATAAATAAAACCAAATACAATCAATAACATATCTAAGACAGTAAAAATAAACCAAAAACAACTATACAACCTATACTATAGGAACTTAATAACAGCAACAATAACAAATTAGGCGAAAGTAAATTTGCTATGCTGTATAAAGAAACCGACATCGATCCTACTTCAAAATACAACAATCGACGACACCAACTTGCAGACGCCGATTGTAAAAGCAGCAGCGGCAACAAGATAAACCAACTGGAAAATCCAAAGTGGAACAAAATCGACTACAAGCGACCAATCGAATGGAAACCAGAGATATACAACACATATTTTTAAAGTACTTTACGCAGATTATTTAATGGTTTTTGTTAAGGCTTTTTTAATTTCTGGCCGTGTATTAATTAATATTAATATTCTTGAAGAGATTTAAATGATTTTAGTGTAATTAGTGTCTGTGGAAAAAAAAAAAAAACACATTTTTTGAATAATGTTTTACCATCATTGTTCTCGCATTGTGGTTGAGGATTTATTAGCTGTGGTGTTTGGCGATATTTCGAATAGTCGAATTTTTTCCATCAGTGGATTTAATGTTAAACTATGCCAGAAATCCATGTGTTAGTATAGGTTGTATTATTTTTTTTTTTTTTATATGGTAGTGTACGGAATTTGATAATTTTGTATTTGGGTCTTGGTGTGTGGTGGAATATGTGACTTATGTAATGATATTGTATTTTTGCTCTTTGTAGCATATATTCTATGTGTCTTTCAAATTTTAGCTGGGTGTCATAAATGACGCCTAGGTATTTTAATTCTTGGGACATTTTTATTTCTGTGTTGCTTATGTATATTTTTGGAGTGAAGTGACTTGTGTTTTGGACCTTTGAAAATGCATGCAGTGCTTTTGTTAGTGTTTGTTTTTATTTTCCATTTTCTGAAGTAGTCAGAGAGTTGGTCTTGGTAGTTATTGAGGTTTATTTCAGTTGTAGCTGCCCGCGCATTGATAATATTAGGATGTCGTCTGCATATATCAGCAGCTGAATGTTTGCTGTTATTTGTGTATTTTGGGATGTCTGCTATAAAATATTATATTAAATTGGAGCCAGTAAGGAGCCTTGTGGTACACCTGCACTTATTGTTCGTATTAAAGAATTTACTGTGGTATTTGGGTCAGTCACATAGAATGTGCGTGCTATTAGGTAGCTGTTAATAGTGCATGTTAGGTTTTTGCTCATATTGTAGATATATGCCATTTTATAGATTAGGCCGTTCGTCCATACTGTGTCGAATGCTTTTTCTATGTCTAAGGCACAGGCTATGGTTGCTTGCTTTTTTATTAAGTTCTTGTGTATGAAGGCACTTGCTATGGCTAGTGAGTTGTTTGTGGATAGGCCTTCTCTAAAGCCTATTTGAAATGGTTTAATTACTTGGTTTCTATTTAGTTGTTTTTTGATTTGCTCTAGGAGCATCTTTTCATATAGCATACTGACAGCGGATAATATGGAGATCGGTCTATAGTTTTGCAGCTTTTTATGGTCCATTTTGGGTTTAGGTATAGGGATGATCTAACTGATTTTCCATGTAGTTGGAAAGTAGTTTATGTTGTAGCAGTGATTATAAAGGATTGCTAGTCTGTTGAGTACTAGTAGGTTGCAATGCTTTAGGAGGTAATTACTGGTTCCGTCTGGGCCTATAGTTTTTTATTATTTTTTTGTTTTAGCCATTCAATGAGTTGGTTTGCATTTGTAAAACCGTAATCTTCGGCTCCAGACCATTTTCCTTCTGCGCTTTGCGTTGGACTATTGGACTCGATTGGCTTTTCCTATGATAGAATATAAAATTGTTTTGGGAGTTATGTATTATTTCTTTTTCTTTCAGTTCATTGATGTGGTTTATAGTAATGTAGCTGGGGTTTACTGGGATTATTTTTGGGCGGATGCTATCTACGATTAGTTGGTTAGTACTATCTATGTTACGGTTAATACATTTTTCTAAGATGTTAAAGTTATGCACATCTATGCTTGGGATGTATTGTCTTGATTGCGGTTTATATGCTTTTTTTCCTATTGCTTTTCTTATTATTTTTCTTTCGAATACCCGTATTTTTTCCATCTGTTTGGATTTGATGTTGAACCAAGCTGGGTATCCGTGTGTTAGTGTTGGTTGAATTATTTTCTTGTACGCTAGTGTGCGGATTTTTATTGATTTTGTGTTTGGGTTCTGGTATGTGCCTTGTGTGTGGTGGAATATATGACTTGTGTAATGATATTGTATTTTTGCTCTTTGTAGCATATATTCTATGCTTATGTATATTTTCGGGATATAGTTACGGGCGTTTTTGTATAATTTGTTTGGGTGTGGACCTTTGATTATGCATCCGATTTTTTCCATTTTCTAAATATGTACTGAGCTGGTCTGAGAATCTGTTTAAGTTTCTTTCAGCGGTGGCAATCCATGCATTGGATGATAAGATTAATATGTCGTCTGCATATATTAGGGGTTGGATATTCGCTATTGTTCTGGCGTTTGGATTATGTATGTAATTGGGTATATCTACGAGATATATATTGTATAGGATTGGGGCTAGAGCGAGCCTTCTGGGACGCCTGCCGTTATCTCTCTTATGAGGGAGTTTTCTGTTCCATCTGGGCTGGTTACATAGAATGTTCGGGATGTAAGGTAACTATTTATGATTTTAAATATTAGCCCGTTTGTCCAGACTGTATCGAATGCTTTTTCGAAGTCTAGGGCGCTGGCTATTGTTGCTTGTTTTTTCATTAGGTTATCGTATATAAATGTTATTATAAGTGTTCTCTGAAATCAAATTGGAATGGTTTTAATATTTGGTTACTATCTAGATGTTTTTTAGTTTGCTGTATTAGCATTTTTTCAAAGAGTAAGCTGATAACGGACAGCATAATTTTCCCATTTTGTTTACTTAAGGTGTCCTTAATTAATTTGAGGTTACTTAGTAATAAAGGGTTCTGCGGACGTTTGTTTTTCTGGATTTTTTCCTGGATCTGATATCATTTTCTGTTATTTTCAATGGATATATATATTTTTTAAAATTATTTTTATCACAATTTGGCAGTTTAATAGGGGTTTCATTTTAATTATTGATTTTATAATTGATATTTCCTTTAACTGAACCCTGTCTCAATCTTTTTTTTAAAGGGTTTAACAGATATTTGTAAATCATTATTTGCCTTGCCTAGGTTTGATTTTATTTCGTCATGCGTGAAGCATGGAGGAGGTAATTTCTTGATGATCACATTGTATGGTTTGATGAATATTGGAGAATATTCTGTTGGAATTACTTGTACGTTAGTTAAATCGTGTAAATGAAACATACTGAGTAATAATTTTATTTATTATATTGAATTTTTATTGATCTTTCATGAGGGTTGGTTGTAACATATCTTCTAGTCTTTTGCATGTGGCATTAGTTTACTTTTTTTTACTGGGATCTTTTTGATGTCAGCTAATTTTAGGTCGGTGTTGTTTCCTTTGGTAAATTAAAGTCGAATGTGTAAACTGCAATGAGTATGCCACAATTAGAGACAGTTGAGCTTTATTTATATTTTTGTTTTGGTCATTTACTTGATTATTTCTTTGACCAGTTGTTTATTTAGCATTGATATTTTAACTGGGCATCCTTTTTTTATGACTGCCTTTATTTTTTTATGGGGTGTTTGTTCATTTTACACACGTTTTGCAACGTGCTCATATCTTTGACATTGATGAATTTTATCCTCTATTATTAGGGGTTCTAATGTTATTCAGTAATTGTGTCTTTATTTTAAATATTGAATTTATTGTTGGAACTTCAATTTTCAACTAGAATAACCATTGCAATTCACCTGAATTGTGGATTTTTTGTGAGTTTACTAATATCAAAAGCACAAAATATTATTATTTTTTTTTCATACACACCAAGCTCATTGAAACCATTCAATGTAATCATAAAAGAAAAACCTTAAGAATATTATAAAAATTGATTTAAAATTGCAAAACTAAATGAAATACAAACTTAAAAAATAAGCCAAACAAATAATTTTAATAAAATGGCAAAGCCAATCAATCCATCAAATATTAAGCTTTACAAAATGTCCAAAACAAGACATAATTTTCATTATAGAATTAGTATTGATAGAAAGAAAACTAAATAGTGTAAATCAGAAATATAATTCAAAAAAGCATTTCAGAAAATAATTATATTAATATTCATGCTATATCACCTTACATTAATTAAGTTACCTTAATGATCTCAAACATGAAAAAATATTGTACAAGCCAGAAAACGACGCCAAATTTGGCACTTATATATAATGTAAACCAATAAAACAATAATCAAATGTTAAATGTAACTTACTTCAGTAGTACATTTTAATATCCCAATATTAATTAATTTATAAGCGAAACACATACAAAAATTTACTAGTCCCAAAACATATATATCAATATAAATAAAAAATATAATAATCATTTATTTTTTAGAACAAGCACATCAAAACCAAAAATCAATATATTCCAATATCAGAAATGAGAATATTTTTAATTTCAATCAGATATGTTTCTGCGAATATATACAATCGAAGCCTTAAAAACAATTGAATTAAAGTAAATTATGAACTGAGAGACTAAAAAGCCTAGAAACCTTTAAGTTACCATGTAAGCAAACCAAGTTAGCTTGTATTTGTCAAGCAAGTCTAGACTAGTAATCAATATCATGTGTATACAAACAAATTGTGTCAATAAAAATCAAATCAAATCAACTCAACTCAATTATTATGATTAAATAAATGGCTCATACAAAGCAGACTCGACTGGTGGCAAGGCTCCTCGTAAACAGTTGGCTAAGGAAGCACGTAAAGGTGCACCAGCTACTGGTGGCGTTAAAAAACCTCATCGCTATCGCCCGTGGCACTGTACAGAATCAGAATTGTTTATTCGCAAGTTGCCGTTCCAGCGATTAATGCGTGAAATCGCTCAGGATTTCAAGACTGATCTTCGTTGCCAGAGCTCAGCTGTGATGGCTCTGCAGGAGGTAGCGCAGCCTAGTTAGTTGGTTGGTTGGCCTATTTGAAAATACAAACCTGTACGCCATCCATGGTAAGCGTGTCGCCACCATCATACCCAATTACATTAGGAAATAAAAGACACTTCGAGGTTCAAAGGAAGAGTCATTTTTTAAAAAATAGCATTTTAATCATGCTATTAAGAGGATTTTACACGCTCATACGGAAACGACAATCTGCCAATCACAACAACAGTGATTTGCTTAAGTCTTTATACGAGGTCTATATACAAGGACATCTTTAATGTTTTACAAATTTATTGTTGTAAAAATTTAAATTTAAATGATGTAAAAATACTTCCTCAGACTTGGGCAAAGACCATATCGTGACGTAATATTACTACTTTACATCCATTAAATATGAGTACAACATTCGTCTATAAAATATAATATATTTTAATTTTATTTTGGATTTAAGCAACAGCTCGATTTAAATTTTAATGAACGAACACATTTTCGTACTGCACGTCCATCATTTGTGATCGAGCTTCTGACGTATTTCCCAGCGCAGATCAGTATGCGAGTTTTCGCCTGGAATTTGGTCACGAAAGTGGGACCATTCATTCTGATAGTATTGATAGAGAGCCACTGGATCATTGCGTGGATGCTTCAGTTTGTTCTTTTCCTGGTTAGAGCCTACAAAAAAGAACAACAAATTTATAAACAAATTAAAAGGATTGTATTATGAACTATGGGATACCCTGTATGGATTGTCGGCTCGCGCTACGCGGACGTGATTTACGCAATTTAGAGCGATGAACGTCTGGCGTGTCCTGAACATTATTCGCCCCTGCGCTACTCTTGTTTGTTTCCTTCGGAGTAATTGACTGGAGTGCAGTCTTGCTGCGAGAGCGACTCACAGGTTTGTTAGATTTCGGTGGTTCTTTTGGTTCGTCGTCTATCAAAAGTTTTTCACGGAACAGGGCTGCCAAATTCAAGTTTGAAGCGCCAGCATTACTTCCACTTAGACCGCTTTCCTTGTTCTTATCGGCTATCGGTAGCTTCAGTTTTTCTTTAGTGACCTGAGGAGGTACATTCTCCTTTTCCTTGTCGCCCAGCTTGGCGCGCGAGCTTATGGTGTCGCGTTTATGAAGGCTGCTGAAATAGTCCCCCTTCGGGTGCGCCGCCATACATTCTTCATATTTAATAAGCCGGCGCAAGTCTGGATATGAGATCAAAGAATGTGTTTCGATTAGAACAATTTTACTTAAATAAAAGTGAAATTTATTGAATTTGTTGTTGTTTAATGAAATGCAGTCGATTTGATTTGATTTTATTATTATATATTTTAATGTACTCTTTGATTTAAAGTTTTTACAATTGCTTTTGGTTTTATATTGTTATACATAATTTGAGCATCAAGTTTATATTCTTTTAGAAACAAAATTTAAATATTTTTGTTTTTTTTTTTTGTTTTTGTTTTTTGTTATAATTCTATACGCTCTACATATGCAATTTGTCTGTACTGTTCCATCGTTTCTTTTCGTTATTTATTCCTTTCCTTTGTTGGGTAGTCAAGCTAAGGTGCTTCAAAGAGTACTAAATTTGTTCTAAGCTAAAATTAAACTTATCTTACTTTACGTATTTAGTTGATATTTTACTTTAAATTATGCTAATTATATCATTATGCACAATAAATGTGAATCGGGGTATCTATGACAGAGGAGCTGCACCTGCGGAATTATACAAACTTTGAACAACGATGACAATGAATGGGCCATATATTATAATAATGTACAATAGCAGGATGGAGGAGAGTTTGGCAGAGAAAAATAAAATAAACGATACTGTAAATGCGCATGGAGGGACTGTGTGTGATAAATCTTATAAAAAATGATCTCTTGGTCTTTCCTCCTTTCTGTACATATCAGTTTTTGCACTTAAACTAATGATGATTTGTTAAATGTCAAAATGATGATAATAGTGATGATTAGCGGCGATATCGAAAGCGGCGAAAGGGCGCTCGAAGTCGCCGGCATGTGACACGCACCTCCTTTTTCAGAAACTGCGATATGGCAAGTGATTTAACCGCTGCAGTGGCCGCCTCGGCGGCACAGCTGCTCGCGGCCATGCCGTTGTTAGGAGGGGCATACTTGGAGAGATCAAACTTGCGTTTGGGAGTTGTCTGCTGCAATCGTTGATGTGAGCAATGCTCCAGTGAGTCACCGGCTTGAGTATTGCTCAAATCCAAGTCCGTATCGAGACCATCAGATGACACGGTAAAAACATCCGAATGGTCACCCAATTTGTCGCTGGGTGAGATGCAGCTACCCAGACTACCATTTAATTGCGGCGTGCGTCGTTGGTTGTGCTGGCGCGTTTGTTGTGTGCTCGGCGTAGAGGTGGCATTCAGTCGATATCCGTTGGAGGTTTGTAGCGTGAGCAGGGACATCTTTTGCGAATGATTTTCATCCGAGTTATTGGCAGGAGAGTCGGAGATTATTCGTATACGTTTCTCTGCCGGCTCATCGTCGTATGACTGAGAGAAGTTTTGTACATTTAGTTCATCATGTTGTACATTTTCCCCACCGAAAGCGTCCTCAAACACGTCATCATCGTCGTCGTCATCATCACCATCATTCTCTTCAACATCAGCATCGGTTGCTTCTATTTCGGTTTTTCCATCATGCATCTGGTCAATAGAGTCGGCCATTGTTTCGTTATCATCATCATCATCGACTTGACTTTCATTGTCCACACTCGCTGCCGCTTCATCGCCCGAATAATCCCCACTTTCTACTTGTTCCTCCACATCTGTGGCCGGAGGCGTCATATCTGTTGCCGGGCGAGTTGGCTTTGCTGCATCTGCAGTTCCACGATTGCTGCCTGCCCCACCGCTTCCATCCTTGTATTTATCATCGTCTTGTTCTTTGCCAATTTCTTTGTCCGCAGTTGCTGTTGTTGTTGTCGTCGTCGTTTGCTCCTCCTCGGTTTCCAGATGTTCCTGCTTTAAATCCTTGAGTTTTTCAGCTTCATTCGACTCACCACAAATACCCAATTTTCGGAAGCTGGAACGCTCAGCAGTCTGTAGCTTTGCATTTGATAATACTGTCCCTCGTCGCCTTTGGGCTCTGGGCCAACCAGTTCGATTTGATTTTAAGCATTTGCGTTTACGCTGATAGCTACAATACAAATTCATTCTACTATTTCGACGGCAACCAGAACGCCCGACAGATAACTCTTCGTCATCTCCACTGCCAGAGCTTGCAGCTAATAAATCACAAAGATCAAAATCACTGGTAAAACAGAAATCCGTAGGAGGCGGTGTATGGGCATCTGAACGCATCTGGTACGCATCCGCATCCTGAGCTGTTTGTAAGAACGGCATTTGTTCCTCCGCACCAAAATCATATTCTCTGCCAGTGAGTTCCAGATATTTATCAATTTTCCAGGATATTAGCATTGGATTTGCATATTGAATGCTTGCATCCAGCGCCTTAAGTGCACTGCCCTCCATCTCATATTCGAGTATGCCCTTCTTACTAGGAAGCTTACGAACACCAGCAACTAGAGCCACGGGTCCCGCTGGCTGCTGTTGAGACAGTCGCACAGCTGGTGTGCTTGATATCTGTCGGCGCTTACGACTACTCAACAGCGACTTTGAGGTTGCCTTTCTTCCTGAAAACTTGAGACGCTCAGAATAGCTTGCAGCAGTTGCAGCTGCGGCGGCGGCGGCGGCGGCTGCTGCAGTTGGGCGACGACATCGTGTGAGTGTGGACGACTGTGCCGCTACCAATGCTGGAGCAGAAGGTAAGGTGTCATACTTGTTTTGTCCACGCCGCATGCGTTTCACAGTCTCACTTATTTCGGTGGCAAAACGCAGTTCCTCAACTGGCGTGGCAGCCTGCGAACGTGTGTTATGTGAATTCAATGTAACCGATTCCTGTTTCAGTGGCGTTTTCAGCATTGGTGCAACGGTATTCGCAGGAGCAGCTGATCCAGGTTCATCCACTTCCGAATTGGGTTTACTTAGTGAGTCTTGTCGCTGTCGTATTATGCAACTAACCAGCGCCAATGTGGATGCGTGTTCCCTTGGTGATTTACGTGGCGGCAGCTCAGCGATTCTCGCCAGTTGCTTGTTACGACAAGTGGTGTTGCTATTTTGACTATTGCTGCAGCTGCTGCTTGAGTTGCTCTGTGTGGATGCAGCACGCACCAGCTCCACTACCTGTGCGTTCTCGTTTAGTGCAGCAAACTCACGTTCCAGCAACTCTGGTGTGCTGGCTTTGCTGTCACATTTCGGCAACGGTATGGCAGTGTTTAAAGTCTGTTGTTGTTGGTGTTGCTGTTGCTGTTGCTGCTGCTGCTGCTGCTCCTGCTGATAACGTTGCAGTAGATGCATCTTTTTGTGCCTATACATTGATGATGTTGTTGTCGATGTGTTTGTTCCGATTGTCTGATTACTGTCAGACTGGGCAGCGATTTGTTCCGTTTCCAAATCACGATTCCGCTCCAGCTTAATTGGTCTAAGCGATTGCACTTTAAAGTCTTCCACAGGATGTTCCTGGTGACCGCGGCATAGCGTACAGCTATGTGTACTTGTGCGCTCCATAGGTATGGGACCCAGCTCGTATGGTAGCTTACGGTATTGCGTAGATCCGTAGTAACTGTAATAGTGCTCCTCGCAGTCATCTTGGCGCTGAAATACACGGTACCATAAGTCGGTTTCCGGTGTCTTCTCGAATGCGTAGCGCAGCTTCTTCAGTCGTTCACTCTTGCTACAATCGAAGATCAGTTCGGTTGCCAATGTCTTTTTCGTCGATGTAGGTGGCGTTGTCGGCTGTTTAGATTGTTTCGTTTTGACTATTGAAGGCTTACGACTTCTGCTGCACTTTCGTGCGTGTGTCACCTTATTCTCTGGCGTCGTCGGTGCATTTAGTTCAAGTTTCTCTCCACCTGCGTTTCGATTGCTACTAATTGTCAGTCGTGACAAACGTCTCGCAGCACGCTCCTCCCTGGTATCTAAGCGATTTATTGTGGGCATAGTTCGACGTAGTTTTCCATTTGCCACATAGTCCTCATCGCTGCCTGACGAGCTTGACTCGTCGTTTGACTCTTCATCGTCTAGCTCATCCGATTCTTGGCGTGTTTCGGTCTTTTTCAATTTAGTTTCCTCCCCCATCCGATCCTCCATATTGCCACCGCGCCTTACCACGACCGTAGACTCTGTGCGCCGTCGTAACTGCAGCTGACTGCTTGTTGTGGCTGCTGTTACAATGGCCGTGGCCGTACGGCTACTCTTTCGTGTGGCCGTTGCCTGTTTCTGGCTTAGCAATTGCGGTTGCAAATCTGGCTGGATGGGGGCGTTTGGAAAGCGCTGCTGTTGTTGCTGATCGCCAGCACCCCCATTGCTACTGCTGCTGCCCGTTGATAACTGGCGCTGTAGCTGGCTCAATGCTGTCTGCACCTGTGATGGTGGCGGTCGTTTCCTTCTTCTACCCACGGCTGTGGCACGACCCTGCAGCTTAATAGGCGTGGTTAAGCCGGGTAGCTCCACCTCACTAGTACTGTGCGAGCTAGGCGATGAATTGCTCTGGTGACCGCATGCATCTGAGGTTGTGTGACGATCTACATCTGTAGGAAGGTCGCTACTGCTGCGAGCATTCGTTCGAGGAAACATAAAATTTTCCGCTTCGCCATTAAGTCGCTGTAGCTCGGATTGACGCACTTTTTGGAACTTAACAATCAGTGATGGTGAGTCCATCACATTGCCAGACACATTGGTATTACCACGTCTAATTCGAGGTGATGATGCTACAGCATCGTTAGCCTCAACCACTTTGTAAAGTGATGATGGTGGCAGCATTGCTCGAATTGGCGGCGACAGGACAGAATTCTGTGTTTTGCGCCGTGTTGGATTTGATGGAGTTGCAGCAGCTATTGTTGCATTATTGGCCGTTTCCTCGACACGCTGCAGCTCAAGCAGACTACAGCTTGCTGTAATTTTCTTAGTAGGCGATGGAGTTTGTGGGCCGGGTGATGAGTTTCCCGTGGCTCTGAACTTTTCTGAAGAGTGCTTGCCCTTAGTGATACGCTTGGATTTTTCACGTAACGCCGGAGACGGACGTTGTCGATTATTATTGCTACTTTGTTGAGCTGCGCTTGAATCTGACTGATTGGATGACTTTGTGTTGTGGGCAATGGTGCTACTGTTGAGAAGCTCATCAACTTCCATGTCGCTATTTGTATCTGCGGCAGTTAGTTCCTTCTCCTTCCTTGAGTGATTACGTTGTTTCTGCTGCTCTCTTTTAAGAAAATCGTTAACACTCGCCGACACCTGAATGAGCGTATCGAGTGCCAAAAAGTTGTGCACGTTTTTAGCAAATAGATCGTGTTCCTTGCTTTGCAAATGTGTTGTCAATGTGTCGTATTCGATTTTGCAAATCTCGCATACACCGCACTGCTTATCGCTGGATTCCTTTAACTCCCGGCAATGCGACCTGGGACTGTCGGGCGTATGTACAGAAGTTGTTTGCTTTTTGAGTGCTTGAACGGCAGCGTGCTGTAATGGCACCGACTGTGGATGCCGCTGGTCTTGTTGATCTTGTTGACGTTGCGAGGTCCGTGAGCCAATCGACCTACGTGTCATACTTTGCACATAAGCCTTGGTCTGCAAACGAAAGGCACTATCCTCGCTGCATAAATCAATTTTTGGCCACTCGTCGGGTTGCTTTAACAGATGATAGTATGGCCGGTGATTGCGTTTTATTGACTCGATCTTAATATAGTTGCCCTTCAGGTGTATATTATTAGCTTGTCCTGCCGCCTGGGATCCACTTGATGTTCCAGTGGCAGCTCCTTTCAAATACTGCCGTAATTCGGTCTGTATATGCTGGAAAAAGCGTAACGCATACTCAGTCTGCCAGATGGTGTACGTGGCAAGAGTTAACTTGCCACAATTTTGTGAATTTTTTTGATGAATTTGCTGGTGCTGCAGTTGCTGTGGCTGTTGCTGCTGCTGCCGCTGTATGGAATGGGCCTCAGTTGCAGCTGTTGGTGTTGTTGTTTGTTGTACGCCGCGCACACGACTTAGAATAGCATCGGCGCGCGTTTGCCGAGCCTTGCGCTGTTGGCCATTGCTGTCGTCGTGGTTATTTGCAATGGGTGTGATGGGCGTACGAGGGCTATTAGCTGTAGGCTGTGCTAAGGGAGTGCCCGGCTGGCTACGTGTGTTTCTACGAGCTTCAGAAATCCCAAGGGACGAGCCGTTTTCCTTGTCGGTAATGAAATGGGTAATACTGTCGTTCAGGAAGAATTCAAGTGTGCCTCCAAGCGCCTTGATGTCCGTCTCAATTCGCTTGGCCAATTGATGATCGCAAATGTCCAAGTAAAACTTAAAGTTGCAAAGTGGACGCTTGCTCTTAATGACCTTTACTTTGGAACGGTGAGGCTGCTGGTGAAGCTCTGGCTGTGGCTGCTGCTGCTGCTGTTGTTGTTGTTGTTGTTGTTGAGGACTTGCTCTTGCTGTTGCGAGTTTGCCTTTGCTAGCACTTTGCTTATCCGACTGTGGTTGCATACCTTTAGGCGCAAATATGCTGTATTTGTTGTAGTGATGTGTGCGAAGGACCAAGAATTAGACATAAATAAATTGAAATTAATTAGTTAGTTTTAAATGCTCTAGACCTATAGATAGGAGCAGCAGCCACCAACCAACTGACACAGCATTATCCAACATCATCTTTAAAGTTATATTTATATATATATGAGTATATATATTTACATTTTATTATTTGCATATAATTATAATAAAAAATAATAATAATTTCGGGTAGTGAAATTAATAAGCTTTAAATTTCGAGCAAATTATTGGAGGTGAGGTATATAGATATAGATTTGGGAAACTTGTGCAACCACAATCCGCTGCAGCGGGTCTTCTGGATGGTCACTGGGGAGCAAGCAGGTATAACAAATTTGTGCAAGCGAAATCATACAATAAATAAAATTCGAATAATAAATAATAATATACTTGGTATTGAACTACTTGACAGACATTTTATATTTTGAAATACAAAATATCGTAGGTTCAATAGCATTGGAAACGTTATCGAGTTTATGACGAACTTGTAAATATAATAAAAAAAAAGTCAGATAAATTGACAGACTCTTACATTCATTATCGATGCGTATAAAAATTGAGAGAAAAAGTTAGCATACAAGTAAGTCCCATAAAACATTTCAACTGAATTCATTTTGAAAGAAACAAGACAAATTTAATTTCCATTTGCTATTTATGTACATAGAGTTTGATTTATGTATATTTTATGTACATATATGTATGTACTTTTTTTAAAATTTAATTTATGTGTTATACGTCGAACTACAATACATGTGAATTTTTTCATTGCATGTACTAATTCACACATATATACATACATACTTGGATAACTGTATTGCATATGCCGCACAATTTTAAAACATGTGCAGGGTTGAATGTGAGCCGATTCAGCAGCAACGGAATACAACCGCAAACAGAGTGAACGGTAACATTCGCGGCATGTAAATATTGCAGCAGCTGCTCACGATTAAACAATAATATATACTATGAATAGTATATACACATAAATGTTTATAGTATTTTTATAAATCATTAATAGAATCGACTAATGGTGGTTTTCGTTCGTTTCTAAATCATCATTACGAATAGAATAACTTTATAATAACAATTGTGCACTCGATTATTGAAGCAAAACAGAAACAAAAACATAATCGTCATAAAAACAGATTTTACTTAAGCTTAGAGAACCCAACAATGGAAAAACATTGCAAAATATTTTTTTATATACATATGTATGTATAAATGAAGAGCGAAAACAGAAAACAACATCATGTGTGTGTCTGTATTTGCAGTGCAATACGCGTTCACAGACGCGTTTATGTAAAGTAAATAAAAGTGCTAAACAAATGTTAATAACTACTACAAAATGCATGCCAGTATCGATATATAAAGCGCATACACACATGTGCATATGTATGTATGTATATATATATACACATATGTAGGTGTATGCACGTTTTACATGTTTTGTATGCCGTGAAGAAACTTCGACACTCATTTAAAATACGCACACAAACTAAACACGCACAGCCATGCAGCGGCAGCGACAGCGACAGCATTGCGGCAAGCGCTGAGAGACCAACAGCAACTTTTGGTTTTGCTGTCGCCGTCGCCTTCGCCGTCAGTCGAAACATGCCTTGCTCTAAACGTATACAATAGAACATACATACATATATACATGTGTACATACACACACTCACACATACATACATGCATACATTTTATGTGCACAAATACAATCGTGTATTTATGCCTGTGAATGTGTATGCTTATAAGCGCTTTGAGTAGACAGAACGCTTTAGCAAAAATTGTTTTCGTTTTTTCTGTTATTTACAAATTACGAGTAATACTCGTTCCATTTTCGTGATACACAGCTACGAACTTTTGTCATCGTCACTTATTTCTCTTGTATTTTAACGAGAAAATACGAAAAAATGGTGACGAATCGTTCATAAAAATTAACGAAAACAGAACAAAACATGCTACAATTCAAATAATACTTTGAAGCGTTCATTGCATTCACACACACGCAGACAATAACATACACACACACACACTCTGACATACACAGATAAATATATATACATATCTACAATAAATACACAAACACTATATGCAATGGCGGGAACTGCTGTCTTATTTGTCTCTGAGAATGGCCTTACCTTTTAAAAATTCACGTAGTTGTTCGGCAGATATATTCCTATAGCCCAATTCATTTAGGTGCTGAAGTATAGCCCGCGCATCCAATGGCAAATGTGACATTTTTCCAGCATTAGCCGATCTACATTTGTAAAAAATGTTACTGTTTATATTCATAAACACATATACACACCGACACACACGACAAGCACACACACACATATATATAATCTCATATACTCACAAGCATACTTCCACCACTACTGCCAACTAAATAGCGTTTCTCTTTCCTTTTGTTGTTGCTTCGTTTCTTTGCTGTTCACTTTGTGTTTGTGCTTCTTTTTGAGCCCGCTTTGTGCTGCCGTTTACTGCCGACAATCGAATTGACAAGCAAGAAAATGTTCACTGTACCTTTTTTTGTCGCATACTTTGCATTGTATTTATTTCTCCGATTACGTTCAAATTCTACAAAATGGGTTATTTGTGGCGATTTGAAAAACTTGCTGTGCTTATGCGAATTACACGACAAAACAGCTATAAATTGGCGTCGCCGTCGCGTCACTTTTTTTCTTTTGGCTTTTTATTTCAGACAACTATGATGTTGTCCATTTTTCAATAATAATTTGCAGTTCTCTTCTTTAAGAAGAAGGAAAAGTTTCTGCTTTTTCTTGTTAATTTGTTAAATGATTTTATAACAATTCCAACAAATTAAGTGCACACACAAACTCAACTAGCACAATAACTCTTGGTTCAATGAGACTGTCGATAACGATAGGTATCGCTGGCGATGGTACAAGCATCGCTGGTTGCAAATAAAGCAAGTATCGATACTAACCAATGCTACAATATATACCAGTTTTCCTTGTTTACGGTTGCTTTATCTGCATCTGCGTCTGCGTCTGCGTCCGCGTCCATTCTTAATTTACTAGCATTACTCAAATTATATTTACATATATTGAATATGTTCCATCAAAGTAACGTGTATTGTCTGTGTTTGCTTGTTATAGGTAAGTATTTATTGATTACGCTAAAATAAATAGGATATTTGTATCTACATAAATTGTATAAATTTTTCATTCATCTTTCACACATTCCACAGCCTCCAGTTGTCTTATATCCAACGTGGACTGCTATCGTCGCGGATTAAAGCGTGGAACAACAACACCAACACCAACGACAAGTAGTTCAGTTCCATTGACAGCTAAGGAATACTTGGATAGCAAGTCGAGCTTCTCAACATTTGGAATCATTGCCATTATATTTTCGATCATTGTAGTATCTTTAGTGTTCTATTATGGTATCATGTGCTATCCGTTCTTGTGTCGCGATGATAAGAAATATCGATTTATGGACGTATCATCCACTATTACGGCTGCCACATCCCGCTCCATACAATCGATAGAGAATTATCCCGTTGACCAGAAGCATCATCATCAGCTTGCCTAAGCTATTGGCTTATATATATATATATGATATATATACATACATTTGATTCAGGTAGTGCTCTTATATATGTGCACTTTTAAAAACTCTGAATTTTTGCTCAAGATATTTGTCTATCTGAAGAGATTGTGACGAGACTTATTTTTGGATATTCTTTATACAAATAGTTCTAAGAGAAAAGTAAATCTTCTATACAGGTTGTACTTAAATTGCCCCCCATATACAAATACATATATGTACTTAATCCGTTCTTTAATTATACACGTTTAGTTTAGTGCCAATTCATGAAAGATTTTATATATAATCAACTCCATTTACATCTTTAGTCATGCATTTTGTGACATATATTTTACTTGATATTCTAGTTTAATAAACATTTCTTCCAATACAACCGTTTTTCTTTAAATTATGGAAAGTTTATTTTCACGTTTGGCATAGTTTTTTTGTTTTTATTTTATTTTTTTTACAAATTGTAGAAAATGCTAATATTGAGTTAAGCAGTCTGACTTAGGATTAGTATTGATTAGTTAAACTCAAAATTGAGGGAAAGTTGAGCTTTTAGTTTCGGTTTTTTTTTTTCTTCTTTTCTGTTAAGTAATTACAGCTCATCCTTGACATCGTCGTCCAAGTCGATATCGCTTAGATCGATGTCCTCCTCGGTGGGCAGCTGGCCATCCTTGCCATCCCAGGCTTCGACGGTGACGATCTTTGGCTTCTTGGCGCCGCGTACCGGGGACGTATGGCCACGTCCGTAGGATATGTCGCGTAGGAATTCATTGATGCCATCCTTGGAGAAGGAGCCCTTGAGCACCGAAAATTTCATTTTCTTAAAGTTGACAACGGCCATTGCCGGATAGCCAAAGCCGCCCACTTCCAGCGACTCCTCCAACGCCATCTGCTGGCCACCCTCGGCCCAGGCCCAGCCCCACAGCTTCTGCTTGAACTTCTCGCCCAGTGTGCGCAACGTGTCTAGGAATTTATTGCGACAGCTGGCATCGCAATCCAGAATATGTGGCAGCACAGAGACTACGCACAGGGGCTTGCCCTCGCAGGCCGTGTTGAACGTGGACTCGTCCGTAATTTCGATCAGCTCGGGTGCGGGTACATTTTCCGAATGCTTATCACTGGCCCAACTGATAATATCGGACGCCGTTCGTCCACCATTATACTCTTCAGCATCACTGGCGCGCTTCGAGCCAGCCGGGAAGAACTTGATAGTTGGATAGCCACGTACATTGTATTCGGATGCCTTGCTCTGATGCGCCGTGGCATCCAAGGCACCAAGCTTCACTTTGCCCTTCAGCTCCTTGGCTGCCTTGGCCCATTCCGGAGCCAGATTCTTGCAGTGACCGCACCAAGGCGCAAAGAATTCCACCAGCCAAATATCATCAGAGTTGAGAACAAGTTTATCAAAGTTATCTTCAGTTAGTTCGATGACGTCATCGCCAGAGCTCGATGAGCCACTCTTGCTGCTGCTGCCACCACTGCTGCCGCCTCCGAACGAAGCTTGAACCTTCTTCTTCGCCTCGGCGAGAGCAGCATCGGCAATCGCACTGGCTGTACGCTGGCCATTGTAATCGATGGGCGATTGCTTGTTGGCGCCAAAGATCTTGATTGTGGGAAAGCCACGTACATTGTATTTGCCGCCCAATTCCGAGTGCTCATCGGCATTAACCGAACCGACTTTAATCACGCCCTTGACTGCGCCGGCCAACTTCTTGTATTCGGGCACCAGACTCTGACAATGTCCGCACCAGGGCGCATAGAACTCAACAATCCAGATGGCATCGCTTTGCACCACCTCGCGATTGAAGTTAGATGGCGTTAGCTCCACCACATTGTCGGAAGGTGAATAAAACGCATTCGTTCCGCATACAAATAGCAAAAATATGCCAACAGCTTGAATGAGGAGGCGTAACAAAATGAAATACAACATAATAATTATTTGTGTATAAGAGTACGCTTACAGTTTCTTTAGTTTTGAATTAAATACTTACATGCATGTAACAACTGCATTATTGGAGTAGTTTTTGTTTCACTTGAATCAGTTCACTTCAATTTCAACCTCTTAGAATTATATACTAATCGCTAACTCTAATCGCCGACTTACACGTCACTTTCTTACGGCCTTTTAAGTAAGCCTTAATCAACACTAACGATTTGATATGGCTGTGGCCACCCCACAAATTGCAATCGATAAATTGCAGATAAGTAAATTTTTAAAATTTTGTAAATATAAAAATGATTGTGTGTTTGAAACTATTATATGAAAATTGTGATTTCAATTCATACAAATATCAAGCGCTTTAAATGAAATAAATAAAATAATTTCTGGTAATTTCATGTACTTTTATTGATCTGGCAGCACCTTTCTTTGTTTTCCAAACATAAACTAGCTGCTATGAAATGCAAAGTGGTTCGCTCATTCTGCACCATCTGCACTCAATTGCAGTTGTGTTTACTATCCATTTCACAGATATTTTACTCTTTGCGATGCTGACTGCTATGAAACGCATGTGGGTTTTGCCTCGGCTAAGCCTTAAGTATAACAGTTTTTCGGCATTTTATACACTCCTGTTGAAGCACAATTTTATGCAGCTGGTTGACAATTTACCGACGTCTATGGAACTCAACTCTTCAACTGCTTGAATTGCTTCAATATACAGTTATTATGTGTATATGTGTGTGTGTTTTTTTTGTTGGCATTTTAGTTAGTTAATTTCATGTGTCCTGTTACAGTTCTCATATATTTTACTCGCAGATTGTTTTATGCGCCTGTCGCACCAATTACTGGCCCAACCATCTCTAGGCCACCCCCTCTGCCCATAGGCGCAGCCTCCCCATCCAGTGTCTGGGCTCGGTCTGCGTGTGTGTGCGTATAAGATAAAATATGTGGTCAATTTCACTTAATAGCGACTTAGTAGTAGTGTTGCCAAGATTTATGTGACGTTAATATTGCGTGCATATAAAACCAGCGGACAACCTCATGGTTATTGACTGTGTCTGTGATTGTGCGACTGTGATTGTGAATGCGAATGTGACTAAGCATGTGATTGTGATTGTGACTGTGACTGGGCATGTGTTTGTGACTCTGATTATAACTGCGACTGGCACTGTGACTTTGACTAAGACTGTGATTATAAACTGTGACTGTATTAGGACTTTGGCTGTGACTGTGACTGAAATACTGATTTTAATATTTAGTTTGATTTAGACTGTGACTGTGACTGTGACTGAGAATGTGGCTGTGGCTTCAACTGTGACCAAGACTGTGATTATGAATGTAACTGTGACTGTGATTTAAATTACTTTACTTTGCCTATACATTTATCTAGCTCTCACTGTGACTTCGATGATTGTGATTGTGACCGTCACGAAGCGCCGTGTGATTTCCCAGTCCATTCGATTCAAGTAAAGGGTTAATTGATGACAGTTATTGGGGCTTTGTTTTTTTTATGATTATTGAATTTTAATGCACATCGAATGCGCTCGCACATAAAGATTTAATGCCAAAATCTCATAAATTGCAAAACAAAGAGAACGACTCAAAAGTCCTCAAGTCTGATATGTAATATATATGTATGTATATATGGATGCTACACTTTCCTTGACTTTTAAGAGCCAAAATATTTGTGGGTATATTTACGCATACATACGAATGTGAACCCCAGTCGACCTTATCCACTCCATGCTTACTTTGGGCGTAGCGTATGCCCAGCGGAGCAATTTTTTTATTGATACTCATCGTTACGGGGGGTGAAATTGAATAACCCCTTACTGGAAGGACTCGTCAAACACCTTTCTATTCGATATGTGGATATGCGACTGTCACAAGGCGTGTTCTCCTTTTATCGCCAAATGCCATTTTGCGATGTGTCATATTTACTTTGCGGATTTGCCCATTATTCACTTGACGACGCTCCGTTCGAGTGTTTTTGCGGCTTAGTTTAAAGTTGATTTTTTGACACGCTTCTTATTTTTTATTCTTTTTCTGTCCCCTCAAATGTACGTATATATTTTTTTGTTTGTTGCGATTCCTTGCCATGTTGTTGCTTGCAAATTTTGTACGTTATCTATTTTTCTATATCATTGAACTGCTTTTTATGGGATTTGCCGGGTTCTCGGCTACTGCTCGGATTCGATTACCATGCTCCATGCCATAGACGAGGGGTTGTCTGTGCGTAAATTTCGTGTTGATTTGCCATTGACTTCATATCATCAACATCCTAATGCGACTGGCTTCTGCAAAAAATACTAAATATGACGATAGAACCATATGCATGCACTGAAAGATATTCAAATCTTTAGATGTGCTATAGGTAAAAGCGGATTAATTATTAAAACTGAATTGTATTGTTCAATCAATCTGGTGAGTTTGAATCGGTATTCCATATAGAGCTAAGATATCGAAATATATTTTACAATAGATTTTTATATATCTAATAGATATTATAGATATACCAATGTAGTAGATCTTATATATAACATCAATAGATCATGAATGAATATGAAAATATAATGGGCATTTAAGCTTAAAAAATTACAAACTTTTAGACATATATTGTGAATCAAACTTGAGCTAAGAATTAATATATATTCTATAGACTATAGAGACGAGAGAAAGAGAGAGAGAGCTGAATGCACAGTGAGAGCTATCGAAACACTTTAATGAATTATTAGATATTTTCCTAAGCTCAGAAATCAGTTTCGATTACAGATATAGATTAAATACCTAATATACCTAACCTCAACTCGAATACTAAATGTGCTGAGGGTGATTTTAAATCAAGATTTCGCTACTTTTCGTTAGAGTTCCTGATTTTGTTTATCTAATAGTAAAAAGGTAGAGCTATGATGGTCGAGCACTGCTGGACTTCTGGAGATTTGCCATCATTCCGTTTGTGAGCAAATATCAAACAGTGTCTCGAAACTAAAACGTGTTTAAACATAATTTTCAGTTGAAGGTAAGGAATAAGTAAAACTATTAGCCCGCCTACTGGTGCTACACAATTTTGCTGGGTAGCAAAAGTTGGCTATAATTTTCTTACAAAATTAACTGCAAGTAAATGAATTTTAGGCAAAATATGTTAAATAAACGATCCTCAAACACCATATAATCATCCGAAGCCAAGGGCGATAACAATGCCAGCAAATAACCGAAAAAGGGCAAAATGACATCAACTTGCCTTCAAGGATTTTAATTGCCTTGAAAGATGTGGTATAAGCTAGACGCACATACATATACATACATATATACATACATATATACATGTATACTTTTGGGGCCCTTCTACGTACGTATGTGGGCACGAGATGCCTTGGCAAAAGATAACAAGATTGTAAACTATGAGAGGACAATGGAGGGTGTCAAATGGGGTTTTGAGCTGGGGAGGGGGGGGCACATCGCTCTGTGTCCATCCACTTGAAACTCTTGCTTATCCTTAAGCCTACATTGTCTACTCGTGTACGTGTTGCCTTTTTAATGTCATTTCAGCTACTTTGCAACAAAGAAGAACGGCCCGCCGAGCACAACTTTTGGCCGTACAACAACATTTCGAAAAACGCCAAATCATTACAATTTAAATTGGCTAAATTTCATTACTACATAATTAAGAATGGAAATTAATTGTTGATGTAGAAAACTGTCGATGAGATTGTGATTGAGACGACACGACTTTGAATTCAATATCGAATTCGAACAGGTATAGCAAGTCGAACTTAGTTATATATCCATGGATGTGATTTAATCTTGATCCAAAAATAGAGCTAAATTGATTTAATAAATTTTTAACATTAGATATGACTTAATTATTAATTAATATTTAATTGATAATTCGCTCTCTTATAATGTTTCATTTAATATCATTCTCTATAGGGTATTTTCTCTTCGAGTATATTCTGTCTTATCGTATATCGTATATTCGTTTTTGCTGACGATAGCTTAAGCATAATAAGATATTTTCAATTAAAGTTTGCTGAGACTTTCCAAGTGAAATAAGTTTTCCCAATTTCATTGGCTAAACCTAAGTTGAGTGAAGAAGTTTTATTTCAAAAATAATTGTTCTTTTTGCTGCTGATTTCTTCTCATTCCGTTGCTCGCAAATAACTGTTGATCGCCTCGCGATGTCTGCAAATGTTCAGTGTGTCTCACTCACATTTTGAAGAAAGCTGAGAGAGCAACCATTGCTTTGGCTCGTCAACAAGTTCGTTCGTGATCGGCTGTTGGGTTGAGTTGAGTGCTTTTTTTGTATGTATTGGTGTGTAAGTGAAGGAGTTTCGCTGAGCACATCAAAAGCATACGTGAGTATGAGTGTGTGCATGTGTATGTGTAAGTGAAGACCGTTTACATTGATTTTGCTTTGCTCACTTACTAAGCCTCACTGTGTGAGCTTCAACTGCATCGCTGTGTTCGTTAGAAGAGCGCCACACGAATAGTTCGACTCAAGAAAACAAAAACGAAAAGAACCGAAGGCTCTTGTTCAAAATGAGAGTGAGAGGGAATATGATTTTCGGTTGATCTCGCGAGTAGAGCATAATTAATATAATAGTCAACTCTTATTTGCAAGTTACGTATTAAATATATTAAATACAAAAGAGAATCATCATTAGTGCATTAAATACAAAAGTAAATCATAAACAAATCCTTAAGTCTTAGTGCGAAATCAAATTTACTATGGTCAAATGGCAAATTGTACCCAAAGCTGCTTCTTTCTGCTTTTACTCTGTCCTTTTCTCACACACAGTGAAAAATAATAATTTGCAGCAAACAAAAAGAAAACTTAATTATTTTATAAAAATATTTTGTTACGTTTAAGAACATTTTTCAATTTTTCGCCTTCCTTATTTCCCACTCCGCTTTTTATTTTGCATTTTTTATTTTCGTCGTGTTTCGTCGATATTAAATAAAAATAATAAAATGCATTTGTCGTTGGGTAGTCGAACATGGAATACCCTTGAAAATACGAATCATACCAAACAGAAGCAGAATGCTGCACATAGAGTATCTACAAGTTGAGCACGAAAACATATGTAGATGCTTACTTTTTAATTTTTACTTCCAAATACCTGTATAGGTGAGTACACGGCAAGTTCTTTTTTATACCCTGTAGATATTATTAACGTGTAATCAGGGTACATTTGTTTTGTGAAAACATGTCAACACGCTTAACGTGGATCTGATAAAACAAATACTATACTCCTGTTCCGTTGAATCTTGTAAGCTTAAATTCCTAGTCCCAAAAAATATGTATAAACAGAATAGGGTATTTCCCAGTCAATCACTTTCGCACTCTAGTTGTTTTTACCTCCTTTTGTTTTCATGTGGAGCGCACAGTCGACAATTTTTTTTCTTTAAATATTTTTCAGCGCAAAATCAGCTTAGGGGCTCATTATCCTTCAACGTTCATTCATGTAATTTTTAATTAATTTTCAGCGCCACAAAATCGAAACAAAGAGAAAACAAATTAATATACAAAGTATTGTGAAAGTATATACTTACATACATACTAATATATACAAACATACATATTTAAGGTTGTGGCTAGGGACTGCCAGCAACATTCACACGCTTTCGGCTATTTGGCGGCAAGGTATCCCTTTTACTTCTTCCTTTTTTTTTTGCTTATTCTTCCCGAACCCATTGAAATGGGTATATTGGTCTGGTTGTCAGTGTATGCATAGCAGGTGTCTCCTAAAAGGTGAAAAGTTTGAGTTCTTTCAGTAATATTCTATGCAGTCTTTTTATTTTTATTTTTTTGTTAGCTCCAGGGCAGCTGCTAGTCGCTCACTTTGAATGAGAAAATTTGTAATTGATTTTTCATAAACAGCTAAAGAAAACTGAATTTCTTGTACAAAGTATTAAAAATGCAAGATTATATTTGCCAGATATAATATAATTAAATTCTTGAAGAATGTATTCAATCAATTTTTTTTTGACTGTTGATTTTATTGATTTTATTTAAGCTGCAAGACAAGAAAATTTTCTTTTAATATTGAATATTTATAAAATACAATATGATCTATCAACTTTCTTTACACTTATTAAAAGCTTATTTTCAATAAGATTGCAGTTAACAAAATGAAAGGAGATGTTTTTGTTATGTCAGAGATATCTGAAATAGATGCAATTGTTGATTTCACTTGAGTTTTTTTTGTTTAAGGGTGAGTTTTGTATTTATTTTATCTGCCTGAGATTGGAGTCTCAAACGTGTTGCTCTCTTACGCTTAATTAAATATTCATCAGACAGACAATGGAAAAGTTTTAAATACTCATCAAGTTGTGGCTTCGTCTCCCAAGACACACACACACACACATACATACAACATACGTTTCCTTCGTGACTTTGAGAGCTTGAGTTTGTTACCCTTATGGCAAGTTCGCACTAATCAATATCAACAAATCAGCATTTACTTTGTATTTTAAATCCATGACTACCCTCTGTCTTCAACTTCATCTGTTTGTCTCACTTTCTCTATATTTATAAGTGGAATTCCCGCATGGAACATTAAAATCTCGTTTATGCACATCAAACTATAAACCTTATACGAAAACTCAACCCTTTTTCAAACACATTTCTAGCCTTGTTTACAGAGCACACTGTACCGTGTTCTAAAGTTCTTGGCAAACATTCATAGAGTAGAATAATTTGAACCTTACACCAGATATGCATCCTCTGCTGAGAATGACCCCAAAAATAATTGACTTGGACAGGCATGGAGGGAGAGCTTGGTATACTTAGTTATTATATTTTGATTGATTAAAAATATTAATCAGAAACTGAAGAAATTTTGAACTAAGAACGCATTTGATTAGTAAGTTTCTTAAATGCTAGAGTTGTATGACTTATTCAGAGTCTTGATAGATAGCTCGACAGCTTTTGAAATTGCATTACACAGCTTCCAAAAGAGTAATCAAGTTAAACAGATCTTTGGATAAGCAACCCTTCGCGTATCAACAGCTAAAGTAAAATTCCAGTTCCATAGCCTAAGCCAAAACTTCCATCAAACCCCTTTTTGCGTGGATGTGAACACATTTGGGCTAGGATTGCCGTAAATACAATTAACTAGCTGTGACACCCACACATTAAGAAGCGCAAGGTATGCCATAATTGGGAAAACAAAGCCCGTTTGATGTCACAGTGCAAGGCCGAAAAAATGCCATGGAACGCAGAATTCGCTCAACTCTCCTGTATATCAAATATATATATACATCAAAAGCAGTCATCATCATATGTGACATATTTGAAGTCTGATGATAAGCATATACCAGAGTACATATTCATGGAGCCCGACAGTAATTATAGTAATGCATTTACTGCTAAATGGAATGTTTTTAATGAATTTATATTTCGAGCATCGAAAATGGGGTGCAAAGACGACAAACTGAAATCATATTATTCTCGATGAAATATTCATGTTTGCTGCACAGCCCAAAATAGAACGAGTTACAGTACCTACCTTAACGTAGGTGCCTGATTCAATTGGTATATTGGTTCGTTCGATTCCATCTAAGAATAGTCATAGGTCTAATAATTAGCCCCTCACAAATGCATTTCCATAATTCTAATTTTGTCAGCAATGTATAGGGTATGCGGGTTGTATATGTTTTCTCGATTAGAATGAACAATTACGCTGTAGATGTAGTCTAATTGTGGAACTATAGCTTGTTGGTATATGGAATATTTGGTATATGGAATATATACTTGGATTTGTTATGAGTACAAAAAATATTTATATTATAGAACAAAATTTTGTTTTCATATATGAATATTCAAACTTTTATGTATCTTAAAATTAATAAATAATAATTAATTATATGGGAACATATTTTACTTATAGCTCCATATTGACTTGTTAATATCGAAAACTTTAAATACTAAAGTAGAAAAATCTGTGCTCAGCTCTAAACAATATTAAAATACATCAAAATGTGTATAGATGAAAATGAACAATTAAATATATTTTATTCAATAATTTACTATTTCTTAATATATATTTTTAATAAATAAAATATTTCAGTTATTTATAGTATAATATTTTATATGATTATATGATTGATCAACAATAATTGTAAGCTATTTTGAAAGGGTATTTGACTTACAGCGTGTTAAGAACTTATGATTTTTTTTGTTTTCAAGAAAATCGTGGGAGGCTTATGCACTTTGAAACTTATTTTAAGCTGTATGTGCTATAGGTATATTATAACTATAGCTATAGGTACTTGCTGCATTTTCATTGACTTTCAAGAACTAAAGAACTTACTCAATTGCAGCTAGGCTGAACTGTGGGAGGCAGCACAAAAAAATATTACATTTGGATCATTTGTGTCTATTTGATGTCGACAGATCTAAATCTTGATCACTATACTATACTAAATCCTTGCTATGAATGCATTCGATTGCTTCTTCTCTTTGAGAGTATATATAACATTATCTAATATATATTCTTTATACAAATTGTTGATATTTTACTATGAATACTAATTATTCATTTATTCAGTAAAAGTATTGAGAAATGTAAATATTTTGTTATTTACATTTCAATGGATCATTTGTTACGTGACTTAAGTGAGGAAGTGTTGCTTATTCAGCATGACCTAGAACTTGAACTACTTTGTCCAAGTTTTAACGAGGTCACTAATGCTATTGAGTGTTGTATAGAATTGTGCACAAAATGTGAAAAAATCTTATAGAATATATGGAGGCTGACATTATATACCCTGTATTGAAAGTGCTGCCAACAGGCATGTCTGTTTCTAAAGCAAGGGTTTAGCTTAAAAGAGTTATGATTAAAGGTTTTCACAAATCTAATATTTTAGCTATTAATTAATCAAACAAAGATTATTATATGAGAAATTTTAGAACTACAGAATATCATCAGAAGCCAAAGATTTTGAAATATTTCTATTCCAAATATTTTTGTTGTTGAAAATTTTGATCTATTTTAAAACGAGGAAATTTTTGGGGTAGGCACGATGCTCAATGCTCGAGAAGCTTCAAAAATAAAATGTGAGTGCGGGACAATTTCAGCAAAGCTGACTGCCGACATTCTCTATTCTCTCTAAGCATTTGAAAAAATGCTATATAAGCGCTGGATTCATGCTTCCGATATTAGTGAGCGCAATGAACCTGGCGTCGCTCTATCAGCGCGCCAACGAGGTGCAGCGCCACGATGCCAAGCTCATTTTGAGCGAATACGCTTCGATACTGCAGTGGCGCTCCGATGGACAAGATAGTCTATTAGACGTGGGCTCGGGACCAGGTAATGTGCTCATGGACTTTGTGCATCCCTTGCTGCCGAAGAGCTTCGAACAGCTGGTTGGCACCGATGTCTCCATGCAAATGGTGCGCTATGCCAACAAGTGCTACGAGCGCTATGCTCGCACGCAGTTTCAAGTGCTCGATATTGGCTGTGAAGAGTTGCCGGAACAGCTCAGGGGACGATTCGATCATGTAACATCATTCTACTGTCTGCATTGGGTACAAAATCTACGAGCTGCCCTGCGGAATATATACAATTTGTTGCGTGACGAGGGTGGCGATACTTTACTCGTGTTCCTGGCAACAAATCCCATCTATGAGGTATACAAAGTGCTACGGAATGATGCGAAATGGACGTCCTATATGCAAGATGTGGATCAGTTCATATCACCGCTACATTATAGCACCGATCCTGTCAAGCAATTTGAGGAGTTGCTCAACGAATCTGGTTTCGTCTACAAAAATGTGGAATTGCGCAGCGAAGTCTTCGTATACGAAGGCGTTCAAACATTGAAAGGTGAGTTCAAAATTAAATTTTTTATTAAAAATCATTGGAATTTATACCAAATATTTTGTTAGACAATGTCAAGGCCATTTGTCCTTTTCTGGAGCGCATTCCAAAGTCTCAGCACGACGAGTTCCTAAATGATTTCGTTGATATTGTTATTTCCATGAACCTCAAACAGGATATGAAAACGAATGTTGAGCATTCGCTAGAACGTTTCATATCACCTTATAAACTAATTGTGGCCTATGCTCGCAAGTCGCCCAAATTTCTGCAAAATGTTTTCAGCGATTTGCCCAGTGTGAAGAACGTAAAAGGTGTTATGTGAAAGGAGTAAGGAGTGGAGTAGCAATGAAAGCCTAATATATCGGTTGGGAATCGGACATATTTAAGCTGTAGTGATGAATGCATTTAGTAACAATAAAATCTTTTAATATTAGCTAAATTTATAATCATATATAGTTATATTTAGTAAAATATAGACATACTTTTTCTACTACTACTGTGTGATCTTTGCCATTCAAATAGTTGCTTCAATTCCATTTGAAGCTCATCGAATGGCTTCATCTCTGTTCGTGACAGTATAATTATTGAAGAGAAACGTTTACTCACACTCAGATGCGTACGCTAATTTTTGCTGCCAGCGTGAGTTCCACGTGACAATCATAGAGTGCCCAATAAAGTTGCAACAGAAACAGCTCGAGGTCGAAGCTCGAGGCTCGAATTTGGAGTTTGAGTTTGAGTTTCGAGTTGTTGCGCTGTAAAAAGGGTTGAAACGCGTTTTTGGGATATCATACTATATAGGATATAGGAGTTATAATTATACGCTACCTGGAAACTCAACCCGGCCAAAAAATTTTAATTGTTTTTTGGGCAAAAATGTACGTATGCAACGTTGTCGGCGGAATTTTCAAATGAGTTATTAATGCGACGACTGCGACGACGACGGCGACGGCGATGGTGACGGCAACGGCGACGGCGAAGCTGGATATACGTTGATCCAACAAATGCGCATCATGTCATTTATCATGGGTAAGGAAAGGCGTGAGGCAACAACAGCAGCAGTAGCATAATATTTACAGTTTAGAGTTAGACAGCTCCAAGGCATGGCAGCAGGCAGCTGTCAATTTTGGGTGGTGGGTCCGAGAAGGAGCCGTAAATGTTTGTCTTAATCTTTGATTTCTCTTGCTGTTCTGTTCTGGCAAATGTAAACGACAGGAATTAATTTAGACAAATGATTTCTCAAGTGGAAAGCTTCAGCTACAGCTACAGCTACAGCACAGCTACAGCTACAGTTTTAGACGATTTGCCGGCTGTCAGTGGTGCCCCATCGCTATTTTTCTGCTGCTGGGCGAAGCGTTTGGGCGTGGCATGCGATTTGTGATATCCTCGAATATGCGTAGATATACAGCTTCCGGAACCCCACTCAAAATTGTTTTCGCAAACACAAAATTTCGTATTGAAATTTGATTTATTTGTTAATTTGTTTGTAATGAATTTTCCGTTTGCTTCGCTGCGTGCACTGGCTCACAGCCCGAGGTGGTGAAGGTGGCAAGGGGGGAGATGGGCGCGACCATGGACGCACGAAGCGTGGAGTTGGGCCTCGTTTAATTGCCCAACAGTTGTGGAGAATGTGCCTGGCATTTTGGTTTCTCTTGCATCATTTGTTTAGCTAATTTCTTGAACTTCAAGACGAATCGACTGAGCTATTTGTGCCTTGGCTTAAAAAGAAAAGCTAATTTCGAAATTCAAGTGTCTGCCTTTTAAACAAACTTTTGCTCATCGAATAATGGAGTATTTCAATTGATTACATTTTTTTTTTTAAACTGCAATCAATTAAAAATGATGATTTGTTCTGCTTTGCTATGTAATCGAATTCTTTACATAACTAAGAGAATATTGTCAATGCCAAGGATTTGGTTTAGTAAGGGGAATAGATTACATCATTATCTGGAAAAAATGTATTCTAATTGATATTTTTCAATTTGTCAAGCCGCAATGGGCTTATAAGTTTATATTGTATATTATATATATTATACTACTATATTATATTCTATTGTATATAAATATTGTATTATTATTATTACATTGATTTTAGTTACTCCTATATACATATGTGATATTTAAAGATTGTATATAGATTCTACATGATCGATATATATACATACATCTCTAACATAAATAAGTCTCCATATTTTATTGCAAATTCTACCTACAACTTTTAATTTGTAAAAAATGTTATTTTGAACATTAATAAAAATGATTATTATTTTTTTCATATGCTTTGATATCCTTTCTGTTAACTCTATCTATCTTTACTGCTGCCTGCTACGTAAATAGGATTTTAAATAAATTATATTGCAATAGGGCTAAATATGCATCGCTGTTTCTCCGTGTCTCTGTTTATTTTTCTTTTATATGGGGAAACAGCGCGATAATAAAAAATTTTTTGAAGGGTTTGCCCTCTGCTTATGAATATTTCAACTAATTTTTTCTTCAAAAGAGAAAAGCAGCATGTACTAAGCTAATTATGCACAGCGTTTTCAGCTCAGAATGCAGGGAAGAACATAAACAGAAAATAAACAGAAAAAAAACTGAAAAAATGTGAAAAAACAGGAAAATCCTTTTCATGTTGGCCACTTCATTACGTTTGCCTTACGCAGTTTTTGGGTTATTTTAATTTCATTTTATGATTTAACTTTACACCTGTTTGCAGTAATGACAGGTGAGAGGGACGGGGATGAATGAAAACAATGCGGGAAATAGCAAAGAGAGAACGCGATCAGTGAGTGGAGCACTTCATTTTGAAATCTAGAGTCCTGACCGGACCGAGAAGGCACTTAAGTGCTTTTTACTCCTTTTGTATATTTGGTATGTCCCCGGTTTGCGACTATTACTTTTGCTGAAAATAATTTGAAACATTTTTGATGACGTCAACGACAACAATGCGAGATGAGATGGGCCCAAAGGGACCAGAGAGTAATACGAGGCATGCCGGGTCAACGGGTTACATTGGGTTGCCTGCGAAAATCTTCGTGTAATCGGATAAGGTAATTGGAGGCTTTGTCTAGACATTAAGTGTACATAGTAAATTTGTTTTTCAAGTTATTCCAACAGTGAGCAAGTAGAAGTAGTGGGCAAAGGTAGATGAGCAACAACTGTGCACAGTGGCAAATAATTGCCAACTGTTTTCATACTTTTGTATGGCTAAAGTACTCTTATATTTCCTAAATATGTGAAGTCAAGGAATGAGATCCAAGTTTACAGAAAATGAGTAAAGTTGGAGAAATAAAAGAAAGTTGTTGATAGATAACTAAAATACACATTAGACACTCCTATACTCATGTAAGAGATAGAACTTAATTTTTTTATCATAGTTTGTAAATAAGAGTTGTCAATTTTATGAACTTAGCTCTGATTGCGAGATCAACTGAAAATCATATTCTCTCTCACTCGCACTCTGAGCAAAAGCCTTTTGTTCTTTTCGTTTTTGAGTTGAACTAGTATTACTGCGGTGCTCTTCTAATGTACACTGTTCAGGGAACGATACGATTGACGCTCACACAATGTGGGGTAGGTAAGTGTGCAAAGCAACTCAAAGAGTCAATGCATAGTCCCCACATTCACATACACAAGCAGACATTCACACTCACGTCCGCTATTGATGCGCTCAGCGAAGACTCCCTCGCATACACACCAATACATACACGAGAGACTTTTTGTACTCAAGCAAACGGTCCGCGAAATAAGCACATCGAAACAAAACGAAAACTAACGATTGCAAGCCGATCGTGAACGAACTCGTCTCGAACTGAACTGCTCTCACAGCTTTTAATCAGTGAGTGAGCGAGTGAGTGAGAGACACTTGCAGACATCGATAAACGCTTAATAGTTATTTGCCAGTTCTCTTATTAGTAGATTTTCAAAGGCCAAAAGTTTCACAAATTCGTTTAATATTTTAATATTGTATTAAAATTAATTTTTAAATAAACAAATTTTATATTGCTCATCTTTCACACAGCTTCAATGTTGCTCACAGTCTCAATTTAGTATTTGCGGCACGTTAAATATATAATAACCACTGTGCCCACCTCGCCAGCAGTTACATCTTGGCTGTTTAATGAGTAGTTCGGAGGAACCTTTTGCCTATATGTGGCATAAAGTTTTTGGCAACATATGTTTGTGTATATTGATGCAGAACCTTTTTGCTGTTGCAACGACAGCAACGATGGCTTTTAATAAATCGATTTTAATCATATTTTCATCCCTAGAGAAATTTAATAGTTTTCTGTTTTAATTTTTTTGCTTTACAATAAGAGTTTATGGCGACCATTTCTCGTTCTCGTTCGTCCCCCTGATACCTTTTGAGTACGAAAACTAGTTGAGCAGTCAACTAAAATAATAACAGCAACAAATTTGCTAGAGCAACAACATTGAAAACAATAACCATAAGCCGTCGTTGGCTGAAGTATAAACAAAGAAACTGTAAAGTTCCGGGTCACACAAGATGCATGCTCCCATGACTCCAAGCACATAGCACAGTGACGACGATGCTGTCGTCTGTCTTCCGTCGTCCGTCTATGCAGCTTCCTGTGCATGGCAATAAAATTGCTTTAGTCAAGTAAGTATGGGACACTTTAACCGTACAACGGACGACGAACATTTCTGGTTTATATTGCAAATAGTTTGCTGCGAGCTGCGAGTCCTGCCCGCCACTGCACAAAACATCATAATTAATGCAAAGCTGGCCAATGTATGCAACACCTGCGGTTTGTTTAAAAAGACCGCAAGCATTCCCAAACTGTAGCGCGTAGCGGACTTGTGAGTCAGGACTCAGGAGCTGCCCTCGTCGCCATACGGTTCAGTGGCCCGGCCATCAGGATACAGATCGGGAAAGCCGTGTTTAAGTTATCGGCATTATTTTCCAAGTCGCTGACATTTTATGTTTATTTAATTGCAACAATTTTGTAAACGAACAGGCCCTGAGGCCAACCTTCGGGTCGACTGCTTCGGTTCTGCCGGCCCAAGTCCAATCAAATTTCAATTTAATTTCAATTTGGCATTCAATACGCTTCACTTTTCGATTTCAATGCATTGCCGTTGGCATTAAATTGACTTGGCATATTTTGCGGTCAACTGGACAGCTGGACAAATGCTTACATTACCAGGATGAGGAGGTACATGTTCATTTACCATTTTATTAAAAGAGTGAGAGAGAGAGAGAGAGAGAGAGAGAGAGAGAGAGAGAGAGAGAGAGAGAGAGAGAGAGAGAGAGAGAGAGAGAATAAAAAAAGGAGAGAGGCAGATTGCCTTTTTTTCTGTACCTAGATGCGGTTGCGGCCTGTTACTTATAATTATCGGCTAAGTTCTTCAATTGTTTTTAAGCAAACTCTGAATTGTAATCATATACATATATAATTGCTGGTTTGGCTTCTGATAGTTTTCTGAACGAGTTTCTCATTAAAAAAACTGAAATTGAACTTGTTGAGTAAGGGAGTCTTGCGGTTATATGCGAACAGTTGCTAACTCAACAGCATTGAGTTGTAACTATAACAAGATGTTTCTTTTTCACTTTTATTTCTCAGATGTATGATAGACATATGTCTATATATTGAAGTCATATTGGCTAACCTGTCAGAAGAAATGCAATTATCTGTTGACAGCTTTCAAAAGAAGCTAATTGAGGCGTATTTGTGTGTTGATGCTGCTTGATGTTGATTGATATTGTGTATAAAAATTTGTATTTTATATATTTTCAAATTTTTTATGAGGTTAAATATGGTTAAATAATTTAATATATATTATTATATGAATTTTCTAAACATTTAGTAAACTTACTTATAAAGATTTTAATTTATTTATAATACAAAAAAGTTAATTTATAAGAGAAGAAATAATTTCTACCAATTATTTCATATACATTTGTACTGTACGTGCGAGTTCTATTAAATGTCTCTGCGCTAAGGAACTGTTTGGATTTCAGATAGATGGAGAGAGGGAGAGAGAGAGAGAGAGAGAGAGAGGGTAAGAAAGAGAGGAAGGGAGGAGGGAGAGAGATTATGTGGCCACTTGATAAAGTCAATTAGATTCATTATGCGCAAATTGCGCAAGTGTCCAATCTAACTTTGACCATCTGCGTGCTGTCCGCTCCTAAGCCAAATCGTCCTCATCGTCATTCTGCCAGCTCTTGGTGCCAGCTAAAAGGTCAGCAGAAATAACAAATGTGTGGCACATTAAATAAATGATTATTACACGGACTCTTTTGGCAACACGGAAAATAAAAGTACAGCTCAAATTTATTTCATTTGCCGGCGACAGCGACAGCGACAGGAGATGCTGCCAAATAGCAAATAAAAATTATCAACGTGTTTGTCCAGCGAATAAAACTCTCTGCGCATATATGGAGAAAAATAAAAAAATTTATATACATGTATATATATATATATTATGATTGCTTCGAACTGGTCAGCGTGTTGGTCCATAAAAACTGATTATGCCAGTTGATTAGATTATTTTGTGTAGATGATTTTTTTGGTTTTTATGTGCGAGACAATCGTATAATGTCGATATAGATATATTTATGTTTATTGTTGAGCGATTTATGATCTGTGTTGCTTGATGTTGCGCATAAATATACAAGATTTTATTACAACCCTCCCATTTCTTACTGTTGCGCCCCACGAAACCATAATTAAAATAATAATTTTTACGAAAATTCTTAAGACCTTGTAATTATAATTGTCAGTTTTTGTAGCCCAGCCACGCGATTCAACCCTAGCACAAGGGCAATAACAGCATTGGCAATAGCAATGGCAATGGCAATGGCAATAGCGAAACCGGGCTCTCTCTCATTAAACATAATTCTTGGGTAAACAAAAGCTGGCGTAACTTGAGACCAAAATCGATGCGACGTCTGCTAACTGTGAATGGCAGAAGGAAACATAATTACTATGTAGGGTGTCGCCATAACATCTTTAAATTGCTTCCATATAATCGTGACTATGCTGTCAATGATATAAAAAGTTGCTAGAATCGAAGCGTGTTCACTTAGCTACAGACTGAGACAAATGGACAAATGGTCAAGCAAATAGAACAATTGAAATATTGTAATAAATAGAGAGAATTGACTTCTTTCTGAGCTCAGAGCTCTTTCGATGTGGCCAATAAATTATAGATTATATTAATAGTATTTTAAAGATATGAGATATTAATTTGCTATCTATATAAAAGTACAATATATTTTATTAAAAGCAAATATCTTATAAGTGAATAATTTAAGACACAATACCTTAATTTAGCTTGTCTATTTTTTAATTTAAAAAGGAAACAAAAAATGAAAGCTAATATTTTCAAAATGAAAAAAAAAAAACAAAAATTGGAAAAAAAAACTGAACAAATATTTCCAACTCATTGATTGCCATTTTTGTGTTCGGGTTCCCTAACTTTACATATTCAAGTCCAAAAAAGTAGGCAACAAAAATATTTTCGAACGGTATTTATCTATGTATGTATGTATGGGATGAGCTGGGGCATGCGACGCACTCAACTCGTAGTCTATGAAATAATGAACGCATGAATGATTGCCGCACAAAAGCACTGCATACTTTTTGGCCGTTTACGCTGGATGCGTCGCATACAGGGCTATTTATATACCCTGTATTAATAGACATGTGTGGATGTGTGAATGTGTAAATGGTGAGATGTGATGTGATGAGCTAAAATTGTCAAATATTTAAATGAGATTGTCATTATAAAATAAAAAATATTTACCATAGTTTCTAGTTGATTGAAGTTTTAGTTGACTTGACTTTTCGTTCAACACTTGGTCAATTCATTTAGAGAGTACATTGTAAGCTCATATGTCAAACATTGCAACTGCATAAGGGATAGCTTCTAGTCGAGTGCCAATGCCTAGATCAGTCGTATATGATTTCTGTTTGGTTAGTGAGGTATGTGCTTCAGCTGCTGTTGTTGTTGTTGTTGTTGGTCTTTTATGAAAAAATACCAAAATCGGTTAATGTTTATTGAAAAGGCATAAAATTCGTTCTACTAGAATGGAAAATATGCTTTTGATACAATTATTGTGCCTATCTGCAGGCACTGGCAAACCTGGCATAGGACTGAACCCACCCTGCCTACCCCAAAATGCAAACTCACCCCAAGAACCTTTTATTTCCCACTTTGCGCATTGGCTTTAAAAAAAAAAACAACAATTTTTTTTTTTTGCGTCTGTTCTTCGACGATTTTTTTTTGCTGTTCTTGCCGACGGCGCAACAGTAGAAGCTTCCCGTTCCTCGAGGCCAGCCCAGTTATATGGGTCGCTTGATAACAATTCTTGTAGCACAGGCTAAGAATGGGGCGTCAAGCGGAAAGCAATTTCATGGCTATGGGGTGGAACAATGTCGAATTGCTAGAGATGATACTTTTTTCTTTTTTCTTTCTTCTTTCGTTTTATTATTAACATGCATATATGAATGTGTTTGCCGTGTATCTATTGTTGGAGTTGGTCAGTGCAATCGTGGACTCAAGTGCCTCAAGTTGATGTGATGAAGAAACAATTTTGAGATTTTGAGGATTAGTTTTCAGTATAAAATAAAATTTAATGTCAGTTTTGCTAACTAAAATTTGGGTTTGCGAAAGCAATTACCAAGAACTTTAGCACCTTTGTGCAATTAAAAAGTCCCAGCCTATTGCTGTATCTGCGGAAGTACTGTTACCCTTAAGAGACATAAATGTTGCTGAACATCGCGACAGCTACAAATAAAATACACCTGCGGGGTCAACTGGGACGGAAAAAATCAAGAAAAACACGCAAAACAATTATTCTTAAGATATCTCTGCGGCAACATTAAAAGCCAATTTCAGCTGATGACAATAGAAACAAAGCGCAACAGCATCTACCTGCCCCGGGGGGTGCTCGGTAGGGCATATGCCATCAGATATGCAAAAGAATCAGCAGGGCAAACACAAACGTTGCGAACCGCTAAAAGCTTCACAGACTTTTGGCCTTTTTAGGCATCGACATGAAAAATAATGTCACTCCAGTCTTTTGTCATCTACGCACCGCAAATTTGTGCTTTGAATATATTTTGTTTTTTAAGAAACATTTCTTTTTGTCGTGGAGTTACTTGGGTGTTGTGCTTGTAAGAAAGTATGAGAGCTAGATGAATAAATACCTAGATGAATTTTCGTAAATAAATGACTTCTATTTGAAGTTTGTTGAAAACTAAACTGTTTTATTCAAATAAATACAAATGTATATATAAATTAATTTAAAAATATTTGTTGTAATCTTTTTTGATATATGCTCAAACTTAGCAATGTGGGATTATTGAAGATAAAACAGACGGATATTAATTTTAGTTTGGTTTTCGTTTTGCCTATAAAATTACATATGTTGTTCTCCTTTATTTTAACATAACGATTAATAATAAATATTTTTTATTTTATATATACCATATAAACCAGAGATCACGAATAAGGTTTGTTTATTAATTAAGATTTCTATTCACCAAATAAAATATATATTAATTAAAAACAAAAAGCTTCATAAATAGTAATTTTAATATATATTTAATTTGATTTAATGCAACAAGTAAATATATATTTTTTTAAATAAAATTTAAATTATTTATATGCTTATATCACATTTATTTTTCTATTATTTTATTATGTGAAGCTTTTGATCTATTTCAAATCAGATTATTTTCTATTTTTGTTATTTAAATATATTTTTTCAATATTTACTAATGGTGTTTTCTTTTTACCATTATATGTAAGTAAATATTTGTTTTCTCCCCCAAAAATTAAAAATAAATGTTAATGCCTCAGGGAAGGACTGTGAAAACATGGGCAATTTCTGCATTGATCCGTACGAATATAATTGTCACCATGGGTGTCGGCAATGCTAGCTTCAGGCCATGTTGAATTGTCAAATCGTTTAAGCGCAAATTGCGTCAATTAAAAATGAGTCCATTGACAATACTCCCGTCCGGCAAATGCCAACAACAAACAGATGTCAACAACCCGATAAGCAGTTGACAAAAAAGATATACTAAAAACCAGTAAGAACAGCTGGCCATAGCAGACTCTCCAATGCTCTGTGCATAACATGAATTTTTTGAAATTTTGTTGTAAATTTTCCTTTATTAATAATTTTCTTTAAAATACAATAATAATATGAATAACTAATAAGTTTTAATTAACATGAAGGTTTATGCAAATTATAAATAGAATAAATTGTCATATGTGCAATTTCTTCATCTTTAAGAAAAATTCTTAAAATTATTATTTTTGCAAAAATATTTCTATAGAAAAACTCAATTATTTCAGTTTTCTAAGTGACAAAATAAAAATTGTCTATCTTCAGTTGCTTTACGTTAATCAGAGCCAATATACTTATTTAACGGACAGTGTATAAAATATACCAAACACGAAACACCAAAACCAATTTATATGCAAATGGAGGAGTCCAGAGCGCACTGCGATGCCGGTAATGACAGCTCTTACGACGCGTCGTCAATGTGCGCATCAAGTCAATTGATGAAATTCATTGCATTTATTTGGGCATGAAACCATGAAATATGAAATATGCTGTAAAGCGCGCGCTGCTTAACCCTTGATGGACCACAGTGCCTAGTGGCTACTTTTTGAATTATGCATCAAATTTGAAAATACGCTAAACCAAACTTTTTAGCGACATTTGAATATCAAAGCGTCTTTTTGTTGGCATATAAATAGTTCAATTATATTTTAATTAAAATCCAATTTTAAAGGGAAACACCAAATTAAGTCTGCCAAAGCGTAAATAGAAGAAGACGAAGGGTGAGCTTTAACGTGCAAAGGCTAAAGAAAAATTACTGAAATGCAACTATATATGTATGTATGCATGTATGTATGTATGTAAGTATATAAATTTGTATTTTAGGCAGAGCTGTCGTTGACTGGAGTAAGTGCTCTCTCTCTCTCTCTCTCTGAGAAATTGCACGTAGAGCAACCAACTGCTTCGGCTCTTCAACGAGTTCGTTCGTGATCGCCTAGTACTTCGTTTTCGTTTTGCTTCGCTCAGCTTGTGCCCCAGAGCGTTTAGTTGAGTTAAATTCTTCTGTGTATGTATTGGTGTGTAAGCGAGGCCTCGCGAGGCAGTCTTCGTTGCACATAAGAATAGCGAATGTGAATTGTACCTGTGCATGTGTATGTGAATGTGAAGTTCGTTTACATTGACTTTGTGTGTTACTTCTTCGCACTTACTATCATTGTGGGAGAGCGCATTGCTTTCGAAAACCGTCTTCGGTAGAAGAGCGCCATACGAACAGTTAAACTCAAGAAAACAAAAACGAAAAGAACCGAAGGCTACTGTGAGAGTGAGAGAGAATATGATTCTTTTTCGGTTGTTCTCGCGAACAGAGCGAGAAAGTTTCGGTAGAAAGTTCTTTAAGGTAAGACTCGCTGTACCACAGTTATTTTTGTTTTATCAGTTCGTCAACTGCTGAAGGTCTGTCAGCTTTAGCTGCTCCTTCCTTATTACTATTAGAATCGCTCAATATTATGCTTCCATTTCTGCTGTCAAAGTGTTTGTACTAGGCGCGTGCTTGCCGATGAAGAACAGAGTGGGTACCGACCGGCCGGCCATCCGAGCACTGCAATCTTCCTACTCCTACGCCTTCGAAACTTGTGCGCCTGCATAGATAATGCTGGCTGGCTGGCTGGCTGGCTGGCTGCCTGGCTGGCTGGCTGACTGGAAAATGTTCAGCTGTCCTTGCTGTTGTTGTTGATGACGACGACGATGATGATGACACTCATAACATTGCTTGGCTATTGCGCGGCGTCATTTTACCTGCACAAACTTTGATATATGGAGGAGCTGGCTGGAATTGGTACGAGCCGCAGGCGAATGGGCAAAGCCAAACCAAATGTAAACTTAAATGAAGGTAAAATGCATCCAATGTCCGTTCGGACAAGGGGGAAGTAGCTCAAACAATGCAATGCAAGAACAACAATGCACTGGACGCAAACATAACAAGAGACAGAGAGAGCCGGGCATCAAAAGCGTGATAGGTAGTGAGAGAATTGGACTTTATCAAGCGTTCGCCCGGTCAATTGGCAGTTGGCACTCGAATGCAATTTCAGTAATTAAAATAAACATTGTAACCGTCGAACCAGTGGTCAATGGCTGATGAAAGACCCGTTTGCAGCTGTAACATTGTCATTATTATCATTCAACATATCATTATCAGTCAAACGCCGTGCATCTCACTTCAGTGTGTGGCTGAAATCAAAACGTTAACAGTTTTATTCTATTGACAACACCGCAGAGTTTTTACACTTTCTTAATGAAATTTCATATGAGTAGAGCATTTAATTAGAATAGAATTAAATGCTTTACTTCAATTTTATATACCAACATAAAATATCTAAGAATTTATATGAACAGCAAATTGTAAACGTCATGGCCAAGTTAATGGATGCAAAGGGTCTGCAGTTAAACGAAATACCCCGAATGGTGCAAAAGTGTGCATTGGCTTTTATGACAGGGCTGAACGAGAATTGACTTAATTAAATGCAATATTGAATGCATTTTGGTCATTTGAGTGCGCAATTTGACGTTTGTGGTTGTTTTGAGCTTGTGGGCGAGCATCTGAGAGCATTACCACTTGGTTTGTTTTTATGTTTGTTTAATTGTCGATGCGTCGCTTTATGCTTATTTATGATTTAATTAAGTGCTGAACAGCCGCAAAATAAGCATGCAATGCTGTGTGAATTAGGGAATGGCATCGCTCCTGTCTGGGTGTTGGGCCAAGGACTCTCTCTCTTTGCCTTTTGGGCGAGGGTTACATTTGTTGACTGTCTCTGGAAATGATTCAAATTTGATATTGTTGATACATGGCAAGAGAGTTTCTATGATTTAATTAAATACAATTTTTTATTATTATATAATTAATGTAATTTATTAAGAATTAGTTGAAAACTCCCAATCTATTCTTATTCAGTTGCATTCGGAACTATTAAAGCAAAAAAAACTATTAAAGTCTTGCTTCCTGGTTATATTTCTAAATTTATTCAATGTTTAGTATATATTGTTTAGTATTTTTATGTTTTTCAATATTTTATTTAATTGAAAAGTATATTGTATAAATTTAATATGAATATTTAATATTTAATTGAAACTTCTTTGTCCTGAACCAACACTAGAAACTACAACAGCAATGCTGCCCTCTAATTAGATTTGCTGAAAATCATTTAAGCCTAAATTTCTAGTTTTACATAATAAAACTTTAAATATTTAGTTATATAAATAATAAATTGCTCGGCTGGAATTCTTTGGAGAATATATTGTAATAGAAATCCACCTTTTTCAAATGAAAAGATATATGCTTTCCAATCCAGTGTAAATCATGAAAGCACATGAAGCGGTCTCATCTGTAATGTTGTGAGGCTAAAATAAACCCCGATAAGTTTTTGCATGAATATATAAACATTCACACGTAACCCACCCTTTGTAAAACTTTGAGGGATTATTATTTATATTTCTCACCCATGTGTGTGCGTGTGTGTGTGTGTATTAGTTTCGGTATGTAATTATAAACATTTATACGCGTGCTCTCATTTGAACTGAATAAATCAGAAATATGATGAATTCTAAATAAATGTGAGCCGTGTTAAGGAGAGCACACGGTTTATTCTGCCCTAGAACTAAGCTCAACCTTTTGGAGCTAAGGCACCAAAAATAAGTGAGAGAGAACACAGGAGAACTCGAAAAACCGGTTTTTAATTAAGATTAAATGCACGAAGCGCACACACATGTGGATTTAAATTTAAATGAGCCCACGGACCAGTGGGGGAGGCCTCTTTCAGTGCTTGGCTAGGGAGCTATTTATCGAGCTCATTAATTTTACAAAAAAACGTGTTAAAATATTCATTTATATTTTAATCGATAATAATGTGGACATACGAATATTAACTATGCTGTGTTTTTAAAAGAAAGCGCTTTGATATTGTAAATAAACTGAAATACATTTTGGATTCATACCTTTTATATTCATTTCATTCTAGGCTACATATGTAAATATATAACTAAAGCCAATATATTTTTGTTTTCAAATTTGCCATATTTTTTGTGGATAATATGTCTTAGGTCTTTGTCCAATTTTATCTTTATCTTTAACTTTAATATATTTTTATATACAATTTGTATAATTTGTATAATGATATTCTGTGTACATACGAATATTATTTTAACTTTAAAATTTTAATATCAGATTTTTAATAAGAATAACCTTTTATTGCTATCGTTTTTCCTTTGTGCAGATACTTATATTTATTTATTTTTTTTTTATTAAAAATTATAATTATTTTAATAATATTTGTATGCATTGTTTGAGTATTATTTCTATTCTGCTCTTTTTTACATAATTACTAAAAATTGTAATTACAATGTTCAGTAAAATCAATTTTATTAATATTTTTCCTCATGCTTAAATGTTAGCTTTATCACATAAAAAATTAAATTTGATTCGCTAACAATTCTCTGCAACATCAAAGAGCATTTGTATTTGAGAGAAGGTAACAAACACTCAGCTGCAGATTATGCACCTATACGTATCCTGCATGGGAATATTTTAAATAGTACTTTTCGCAAATATTTAAACATCTTTTGTCAGCAGTTTTTTCAATAACTTTTCATACACCAACACATACAAATACATATATATATATCATGTCAATAACAATGGACGTGGAAAGAACGAAATCGGTATATCATTCAGTTTTCACAGAGACGACAGAGTACGCAAAGGGGGGGCATGGCATAAGATTATAGGCAAAAAATTGTGCAAAAAATCGTTTGCTAGCAGCTCATATAAATAGATACTTACACACATGCACACACAGATAATATTATATGTGATATAGAACCGCCCTTCTGTGTTCCGAACCGTTGTAATGAATAGCTCAGTCTGGCATTTGCTTGGGCAATGAAACCGCACTTATCTGCGATTATGACTTTTTAAAATTACACTTTTTAGCACACATTCCGAACGGCGGATAGAAGTGATTCGAAGACAAGGGATATTTATTAATGCTTAAAAAAAAAGCCAAAAAGCAAAAAAGAAAGAAGAAGAAGCAGCATGTTATTTGGCATATCCCAGCATATCAGTATATTCACACATGCCATATGGACGCTACCTCAATTTAAAACAGGAAATGCCTCTTGAAGTGATGCGTTCAATGGTTTGGGTTTGGGGGTTGACTTTGATTTACTTTTATTGATAGATTAAGAACGTCAAAAGGTAGCGCTTTACCCCACGATTATATTCAGCAACCCTCCGCTTGTATATATGTATAGATTGGCTGAGCTTTTGAGCATATGAATTTTGCAGAAATAAGTTACATTTCGAGGACTATGTGAACTACAGAATACTCTGTATTTATTTATAGTTACATGAATGAATTATATATACATACTTAGCTATGGCATGGAAATTGTAAAATTTTGGTATTTAGGATCGATAAATTTTAGTTTTTTCACTAATTAAATATTTCTTTATTTTCGAATTTTATTTTAATTAAGCTTAATATAAACATCAATATAACTGTTAGTTTTGCTTTTACAAAAAGTAAAGCTAACAATTTTATGTTGTTTTTTCTCAACTTAAATTTTATACAGCAAATTTCATATATTTTTTACATATCCTTGAACAAGTTTCTCATACCCACTTTCGATTTTTTTATGGCATGGTATTAATATATGTGACTGCGTGTGAGTGTGTGAATGGGTGATCTATAAGTTTTTCAACACAGTCAAAATGTCACATTTGATGCTTATCTTTAGGTCACAGTCATAGCACGCAAATAACTGTTAACCGTTTGAACCTTTACGCTCTGTTCACGAGATCATATTTTCTCTCTCACTCGCTCTGAGCAAGAGCCTTCGGTGCTTTTCGTTTTTGTTTTCTGTTAAGCGCTTTGAGTTGAGCTATTCGTGTGGCGCTCTTCTAACGAACGCCGTTTAGAGAGCGATACGATTGACGCACGAAGAGGCTGAGTAAATGAGCGAAGTAACGGTCTTCACATGCACTTGCACATGAATTTTAGCTTTCTTTTAGCTCAACTAAACAGTCGGGGAACATGCTGAGCGAAACAAAAACAAATTATTAGTCGATCGCGAATGAAGAAACGATGCAGTCGGTTGCTCTCTAAGTTTTTTTTCTCAAAGTGTAAGTGAAAGACATTTATTTGCAGACATTAAGAAATCGTCTAAAGTTGTTTGCGAGCTTTGTTAAAATAATTTACTTATTATGCAGTTTTGTGCTTTTTATATCAGTAATAAAATAGTATAGTATAGTAACTAACTAGTACTAATACATACATCCATTTTTTCTGAACTAGACGATCCCACATACTCCATGAACGACAGCGTTAAGTTCTTATATATCTTAAGTTCTAAATTGCATCGTCTGTCAACAAATAATTTATATCTCTTTTACCTTGATTTTTAATTAATTTCTGCACAAATTATTTCATTATAGCTGAGACACATGTATGTAAATGTTTTAGGACTAACTTTTAACGTTTCTCATATAAATAAAAACAAAATGGCAATAAATTTTATGAAAAATATAATTACGTGGCGGCAATGGCATTGTTTTCATTATATTTTTTGGTCGGCTATGCTCTACGTATATTTGGTTTCATTTGCACCTCCAGTGCAGCAAAGATCTTCTTCTTTCTGAGAATGTTTTTTTTTTTTTTCCGTTTGCCATAACAGCAACATTAAGCAGAGACAATTACATACCGCATGTAAAATAAGCTACAACATGCTCTGGCGTTTTCATTAACCTGCCCCATCCATGGTACTAACAAGAATACCACATAGACAAATTGTTGGTCGCCGTTTGTCAAGTAGAAAATTGAAATTAAATCCCAACCAAAAAAACAAAGAAAAAAAAAAAAAGGTGAAGGTGAAGGAAGAAAAAGAACATTGAAGGAGAACCATCCAAAATGTTAACAACTTTGTGTTGCAAGTCTGTGCAGGGAGGCTTTTGGTAGCTTGGGTGGGACAGTTGGTGTTAGCGCTATGGGAAATTATGGCGTTTTTGGTAATAAATCACGAAGGTGTCGTCGTTGCTTGCTGTTAAGTCTGTGGACTCCTTGTTCTCATGGTGGCTGTGGCCGCATTGAAAATTCACTAAGTTGCCACTGCTAGCTATCCCCCTTCCGCTCTCAGCATTTTAATATTTCATGCAAAAGCGCAAGTAATTAAATTCAACGAAAAGCAACAGCGACTTTTGCACTGTAAAAATGCAATAATTATTCCACACATGGTGTGAGCCGAGAACACCCTTCGCTTACGCACATACGCCAGGCGTCATAACCTTTTACAGCCCGCAACGTATATAGCATTTCTTGTCGTCTTTTTTGGCACTGTCGTATAGCATAACAAATCTTAGAATAACAATGGGTATAGAGAAAAAAGGTAGATAGATGGATAGATATGGTTTTTGGAAAAATAGCAAGGAAAGGATTTTTATTTTATATATATATATACTACATATTTTTTTATTTATTAAATAAAATAAAATATTTATACAATTTATATTTAGAACATCTTTCAATGTTGTTTGTAATTTAAACATATATTTATAATTTAAATATTTCTTTTTTTTTATAATAAATAATAATAATAAAATAAAATATAAAATGAAATCTTTTGTTTTACAATAATAGTTATATAATATTTCCTAAAATGCCATTAAAAAAATATTGATAAATAAATTTAATATAACAAATTTATAAATCTAAATTTCTATTTTAAAAATGTATACAAATAATGTATATTTAAATTATTTTCATTACTTTAGAAAATATAATATAACACTTGCAATATTATATTACTTCCCATCATATATGATTACATAAAATGTAATGGGTATTTTGTAGTGCAGCTTACAGTTGTTTGTTAGACTTTCTTGTGGTAGTTGAAATTATGTGAGGCTTTCATGTCTAGAGGGCTGGCTGTGTTCGAGGCAAAGGCTGCGGCAGTGCGTACGACCGTTGCCATCTTAATCCTTTTTCCATTATTATTTTCATAATTCTTATTTACGTGACGCCAAACATCTTCGCCATCCACACAGCGTGCTTGCCTGCCAGTTCTGCTCAGATTTTGGTCTATTCTTGTTACGCCAACCCCTGCCCCATAGGCGCCCGCCCTCCCTGGCTGTCTCATTCGTTTTTTAATGTTTGGTGAAAAATTATTTTCTTATAACTGAATTATTTACTGATTACTTACTTCGCTTACCGCCATTTCGCCGGTACGAACCCTTTTTGAATTTTAAATAATTTTCTGCCTACTCGTAGGTCTATATAGATATATATAGCTATAGTTTAATATTGATGTGTATTAAGAGCAGCGTAGTGTTGGCCTGAGTTAACAACTTATTCTCAATTCACTAAAGCCACTTGCACTTGTATTTAGACTGCCATTTAGCCCGTCTCGACATCACTTTGGTGTCGGAGTTGTGCTTTTGGCACTTAATTCGTTTGTGAATGTGACAAGTGGCTCAAACGCCGCTAAGCTGGAAGCTTAAGGCCACGAGAGCTGAGCCCGAGACCCGGATCGCGGGCCCAGCTTCTTTAATAAGAATTGGAGAGGTGTAACAGCAAGTTGACAACATTGCTGTCGACGACGTTCAACTTTATGTTGATTACCTTTTTTGATTATGTCTAAGTGTATGAAAGCACACGGCGGCAGACGGCAGACGACAGACGGCAGAGGGCACACGGCAAAAGAGCTGGCAAAACAATAAACATAAACCAAATGACGACGTGGATGCTGGGCGAAGGCGACGCACATGAAATATGATTGAAGTCGAAATAAAACTGAGCAACCACTTGCTGACTGGGCCCCATGTGTAGAGAGTACTTGATTCGTGGGGCTGGGGTTACAGTGGGATGTCACTGGGGACCAAGTTTGAGTACGAGTTTGAGTACGAAAGGTGAGCCTCACACAGGACATAATCACTTGTGCCAGAAACAAAATTAAATCCAAGAAATATGCATAAACACACGAAACCAGAGCAACGAGCCGTCTGCTCCCTTTGTACGCGAAATATTCTAATTGCAATAAAAAGCGACATTTTCCCAAGCCCAAGAAAGTAAGGGGTATAAGTCTGTGCACTTAGAGAGCGCCGCTTCTGTTGCGACGACTCTCTAATAATCATCGAATAAATTATGCAAAAATCATTTCTATTGTTGTAAGTGGCTTGTCGTCGTCGACGGCATGTCTTATTAACCTCATTCCCAGCTTGTTTGGGACACATTTGGTATCGCATTACATTTTCTTCCTTGGTAGGAGAGAGACAGAGAGAGAGAGAGAGAGAGAGCGAGGAGAAGTTTTTGGTATAATTTAAATTTTAAATAACTATGAGTTACTTTTTACTTCTTTTATTTTAATGTGCTTTAATATTCTTCAGCAACTGAAAGTGTTGAGACTAAACTAAACTAAGCTGAATGGAGTTGTTGCATAAAATATTCTATAATTTCTTTTGTGAAGAGATAAGTGTGGTTGGAAGACTTTTGCTCTACCTTATCATTCAGGCTATAAAACACACTCAAATAGATACGATCAAGCATATTTCGGTTGGTTTAGCTTTGTTTATTCTCTGAGAATCCAATGTGTATTGCACATTAATGAATAACTATAGTTCTTATAGAACGATATTCATAAAAGTTTATTATGAAGAGGAAGAAGAATATCCACTTGGTTGCTCAACTATTTAAATTCGTTTTTTTAAACTACTATGTTAATGATTTTATAGTAATTAAACTGCTTATTAATATACAACTTTAGATTTTATTTCAAACTAACATATTAAAATTAAAAAGAAAATATAAAGAAATGTATAATTTTTTTTAAATAAAATGAATTAAATATATCTGTTGAAAATTGCATTGCAATTTCATTCATTTGTTACAGAACCAAGTTCTTGGAAATGCAATTATATGTTTAATAAAAATAAAAATAAATTTTTGTTATATATATATTGAAAATTATATCTATTCATTACATACATACATAAAACTTTGAAACATATTTATATTTTTTATGAATTCTGAAATTTATCAGACTCCAATCGAATATTTTATTTCATTGCTGTATTAAAATCTGTTGTATTTGCTGTACATAAAAAAAAAAGATCTCCAGCTGCCAGTACTTGTACCATCTCAGTTTCGTAAGCTGTGATAAAAAACGCATTAGCATTGGGCATTATCAGGAGTTTTATTTTCCACTTTGCTTGTATTTATTTAAATTTGTACTCCGCTTACATTGGAAGGCTGGGCAAATCTGAAAACTGTGGCTTATCGCTTGCTCAGCTTATTTGCACAGGCGATTGCTGAAAACCAATCGGCGTAAAATTGAAACCAGCGCACGGCAACATGCAAAAATCGTAAACAGGGATCAGGGCGGTTTCAACAATTTTGGGCAATGCTGTTGAGCATGTGCCACGGCATAATAATAAATAAAAAACAAATAAAAAGAAGAAAAAAAAAAAAAAGAATGGAAACAAAAATGAAGTGAGCGCATTTTGAAAGTCAGTCAATGTTTGCCAACTTATGGGCGACGAAATATGAATTTTCAAATTAAACATGCCGTTGGGAGTGCAGCAGGAGTACATGAACATCGATTGACTGACGCGCGATTTGACACGTTAAAAATGCATAAAAAAAAATAGATAAATATGTATATAGGAATCGAAAAGCCTGTCATCTGTAATTGTTGCACCAACCCCAAGGAAGCTGAATTTCGTATGCAAATCGAGGACACTCAACGGGCAACGGGCAAACCGCGTTGTTAGGCGTGAAATTTGTTTTTGACTCGTTAGTGGGGTTCACTTTGGTTGACATACAATCAAATCGAATTTTAGCCAGAGACTCGTAAGAAAATATTTGAATAAAAGAAAGCGTAACGAAAAAATGAACTTCACTTTCGTATTCCTGTTTTTTTTTTTTTAATATTTTTTTTTTTGTGGGGGTGACGCTAGGCACTTGACTGGCTTCGACCTGACGCAGTTTTTTTTTTTTTTAAGACATACTCGAATTATGCAAAATGAACATGCAAATCAGATTTTGATAAAATTGGCATTCACCACTGTTGCTCCGTTGCTGACGAGATTAGAACTTGCTCAACAAAAAAAAAAAAAAAATGCTCCATATGCCACATTGGGGACCAATTATACGCGAGTTTTATTTGTTTGCTAAATGATTTTTGAAGAGTCAACGTTAAGGCAACTGAAGGGAAATGGAGGCTGTGTAGCTGTAAATATATGTATTTAGCTATACAAGCTTCTTTCCCTTCAGTTTTCTTATATTATATGTATCTTATGTAGATGTAGCGCAAGAGTCTTGGAATTGGCTTTGAGCATTTAAGATTGAGCCAACATAAAATGAAACTTATTACTTGCATTTTCATTAATAGTTTTTCGGAATTATTAAACTTTTTTTTAACTATATTTGTAAGTGTATAAACGGGCAGAATAATCCCAGTTACTATAGTTTATTCACGCATTTTCATTTTTAGATAATATATGATCATAAGGTTTTATAATATTTTATTTTGTTGTGTAATATTTTCTAATTTCATATAATCTTTGTTTTCGTGTAATCAATCGAGGCAGTGAAAGGAACACCGATAGGCCATTTCGATCTCATTTTTTACAAATTTGTATTTAAACTTCCGGAAACAGAAGTGTAAGATAATAAATTATGAGTCGAATAATGCCGTTGCTCAAACAGCTGCGTCCATGAAATCAACATAAAAAGTCATTTATATATTTCGCCGACGTTGATTTTTTTTTCTGTGCTTTCTTTTAATGTATTCTGCAGTTGATGTTTTTTTGGCTGCTGTGGTTTTTTTTCTGCTTCACGCTTGTTACTCGGATTCATATTTCTGATGTGGGCGAAGCACCCGAAAGTATGCAAAGTATGTAGCATTGGATACACTGAGTTGGCAACGTACAAGTTGCTCCGTTCCTCCCACAACTTCAAGCTACATTCATTTATCTAAGCGGCCGTGTCTATGCCGTGTTTCTTTGTTGTTCCGCTTATTAGCTTACTTTTTTACGTGCGGTGTATTGTGACTTTTGGCTGGGGTTTCAAAATAACAAAAAAATAAGCGACTCGAAGAAAAGCAACGTGCGCGTCTATTATATGAAAAATTATGAAGGGGATGCTCGCCTCTATGCAGTACAATAAAGTATGTTTCTTTATATTAAAAAGAAACCGGAATATTTGTATTTTTTTCTAGTATCATTTATTATCATTATTAGTAGAAATGAATGTCTTGTTTGTTCAATGATTTGCAAGCAACTAAAATACATATTAGCTAGGGCACTAAAATCAAGAAATGAATTCAAATGAAGAAAATACTATTCTGATATAGTAGAGGGGCATATATCATATAATTTGTCCTGCTTTGAGGACTAAATTTAAAAAATTTTAAGTGATTAGCTTTTAGTCTCAGAGATGAATCCCTAAATAGTAATATAAAAGTTCCTATGGAATTGAATTTGCCCTAATTTTAGAGTTTACACAATTAAAGCGATTTACGCCGTTTGCTGTGTGTGTAAGGAATAAAATTCCAATTTGGCAGCATGGGGACTAACAAAGTTCATCTACGTAAATATTTCGACTATTCTTTATATACTCCACGCTGCTGGCAACCCTTGCTGGCCAAATGATAAATGGCCGGTGTTATTCAAATTAATTGATCAAATCCGAATGTCAGACTGAAATCTGCGAGAAATTGCCAAATTACGGCATCAAATGATTTAAGTGGCGCACGGCGGGAACGCGTCTCGCATAGCACAGGATGTGGATGGATATGTGTATAATACTGGCAATGGTATAAGCTGGGGGAAAGCGTACCAGCTGGAAATTTGCATGTGTCATGAAACGTGTTGGAAGTGCGGGTGTTTTAAATGACACCCGCCCCGACGGGCCACAGTGCCGAGTGCTGTCAGGAAGGAGAGCACCATGAGGTATATGTGTGTCAAACGGTATAGCTTCCGGTTGAATGATTGAACAAATGAATGGCTTACAGCCGGCCGGACGCTGGGACAACGGACAGGAAGCCACATGCATACACACACACACACACAGCCGGAGGGCTTTGCTGACCAAACACGTCGACTGTTTGCGGTTGGAACCCAGACTCCAGCTCAACCAGTTGGATACCAAACGGAGCCACAAATCCCCGCTAGCATATTTTTCGATGCAGAATTTTCTGAAATTGAAATGGGAATTGCAAATTAACAGCAGCGATTTATTGCTTATTCGGGCTATTGCGGACATGATTTGGACTTTGCCTGGGATTGAGTAAGACATCAGTTAGTCAGTCAATTGAGTTAGATTAATTGCATGCATTGCGAAAGTAGCAAAGCTGATTGATTGAAGTTATTGAGCAGGATCAGAGCAGCATCAGTGAAAATTCGATATCTTGAAGTTGAGTGTAATGCAGACATTTAAAAGTAAAATGTGCTTACGAATTGAAGTATTGGTATTATCCCACATTTATTGTGGCTGACTGGCAAGTGACATAGCCACTTAACACCCACTCATGTCACACACACAATCCGCTTAGTTTAAATACCCGAAAGGCTAAACAAAAAACCGGTAGTGAAACCACCAAGCCACCGCACACACACACACACACACACACATACATTGTAAAAAGTGCCGCGTATAAAGGGAGAATGGTCATGGCGACGACGAGGACTTTCTGCAAAATTTAACAAAAACAACAAGGGTGACACACCCTGCTCAAACTTTTTTTTTCTATACTAATCGTCCTTTTATGCGTTGCTTTTTCTTTTACACAGGGTTGAATGCGCCTTCGCATGCTCATACAGCTGCTATAAACAACCACCCAGAACTAGTCTAAGGCAGCGCGTTGTTTAAGTTTTGACTTCTGTGCAAGAGATATGCCTATCCCCAGCTGGGAGCGGGCTATAGCAACAAGTGTGCACTAGAGTTAAACGGATTTGAAGCACCTCAACATAGAACTAAACACGAAATTAGCAGATGATAATGTAGATATGCAGTCGGATTATAAGAGAGTATTTATCAATTCATTTTCTCGATAATTTGTAAAAAAATCGTTAATTTGTAAAAGTTCAATACATTTCTTTTGGTTTGTCGAGCTTTATTATAACATCGCTACATCATGTCTTATGCTTACGCACATAACCTTATCAGTCGCGCAAAAGCAAGACATTATGCAGGTATTGGTAATGGAACAAAAAAAAAATCATATTGAATTTTGAATAAATTTTTAGCCGTTTTTAGCCGTTTTCAGCTTATTTGCTGGTTCATCTCACCAACTACCTATCTACCTTCTTTCTAACCTTTTCATCCCACTTTCTAATTATATTTCTATCTCTTAATCATGATTCTGTTCATTGGTTGCCATCCATTTGCCAACTAATGTTCCATCTACCTTTCTGGCTATTTTCTAGCTATTTTTAGCGGTTTTTAGCCGTTTTTTAGCTCTATTTCTGGTTTGTCTCATCAACTACCATTATACCTTCTTTCTAACCTTGTTATCCTACTTTCTGATCATATTTCTATCTTTTAATCATGATATTATTTATGGGATGATGGCTAGTCTTATTTATTCATCCATATGCCCATAAATGCGTTATAAACCTTTCTGGCTGTTTTCTAACCATTTTTAGCTGTTGCTAGCTCATTTTCAGGTTTATCTCACCAACCACCTTTCTACCTTCTTTCTAGCCTTGCCATCCTACTTTCTAATCATATTTCTATCTCTTAATCACGATTCTGTTCATTGGTTAATGACCAGTCTTATTTATTCATCCATATGCCTACCAATGCTCAATCTACCTTTCAGGCTATTTTCTAGCCAATTTTAGCTGTTTTTAGCCGTTTTTAGCTCTTTTTCTGGCTTATCTCACCAACTACCTTTCTACCTTCTTTCTAACCTTGCTATCCTACGTTATAATATTTTTTCTATCTCTTAATCGCAATTGTGTTCATAGGATGATGATCAGTCTTAGTTTTACGAATTAACGAAGTTTTTTCATGGGACCAGCAGTTTCTTACAAAATATTGAGGTTTTCGATTTAGCGGGGTACGAATTATCGAAACTCGACTGTAGCTACGTTCACTTTAGCAAATCTATTTCAACAATAACTTACCTAAATGTCTATGACAGCATAAAGTACTATTGTTGTCAATGCCCATGTCAATTATCTGGTAATTTCTGACGCTTGATTGTTGACGCGTTGAGGCCATCAAGCAAATTGTCTGACCAAAGGAGCTACCCTCGATTTTAGTCGTCCCAAAAAATGTTTACCTAAGCATCAATTTCAATTTCCATGTGTGTACATTAAAAAAAAAAAAAAAAAAAAACATAAAAAAAGAGAGAAACAAAATACAATTTAAATTTAAAAGTGTTTATGGCAGCGAAATGTAAATTTGTATTTGTTTAAGCGTGCGAGTCCGCTAATTTGAATTGTACGCGCATATGAAAGCGGAGATCCTAATGAAAAAGTCACCCTCATAATGTCCAGCTCGGACTGAGATTTTCAACTCCTGGAAGAGAATGTTGTTGCTTATCATGGAGTGGGCAGTGCAGGCTAAAATGGAGTAAGGCTTAAAGATGCGAAAATATTAAATTAGCTTTAATGCTGAAGAGCTTTAGTAGTATTTATAGTTATATTTTAATTGAAAAAAAAAAAAATAATAATAATAATAATAATTTTACATCAAATGTCTGCTTTATTTTATTTGTATTTATTTTTTAATTTAATTTATTTTTCTTTTTATTTTTTTTTTTAAATTTTCAGAAATTGCGATGGCATACAAATTAACAACTCGGGTTAATTGCTTATCCAGGCAATTAAGAAGATGATTTGCACTTGGCATTAGGTAAGACATCAATTGGTCAGCTAATTTTATTTACTTATATGCATACATTGTCTTTCCCATATCTACATACGTATATGTATAAACATATTAACTCCTATGGCTCATCTCGCTCTGCTTTTTTTTTTGACTCACAAAAGCGTTCGGTGAGGTTGTTTGTAAATTGCATTGCACTTGATATTGCCACTGCAGCAGAGTAAAAGTCTACATGTATGTATGTACTACTATATTGAAAGCCATTTGGGATGCAATTTAAAATCGCGTTGCATACTTTCGGGGACATTGCATCGTCTACAGCTGCCGTCTCTGGTTTGCCAATGGTCTACTGCTGGTCTACTGAATGGGTATGGCAAAACATTTTGCCGCATTTAATTAATTGTTCAATAAAATTAATAAACATTTGTGGCCCTGGCGAAATTTCAACGCACCTCATCCCAGGTTTACCCCGGCCGGCCGCAGTGCAGTCCATTGTCGTTTGGCTAAAATTCATGGAATTTTTTTGGTAGCTGCAAGGGGAGGCGGCATTGCAATATGTGAACGGGCAGCGATGCTGTTTTGACTGCACTGCAATCTGTGCAATGTTTGTACAAGCGTCAGAACAGCAATTGGAGTCTGCCCTGAGCGAGCATATGTGAAAAAGTCGTTTGGGAGTGAAAACATTTTGTAAATTGCTTCATAAATATCAATTTGTAAAATAATAATTGTTGGTAGAATTTCCTTTGGTTTGAGTTTCAATTCGAGTATTTTGGGCTTGTTGACGTTTTTTGCATATATCTTGTTTTCTTTTCCCAAAAGTTCTGGAACATTTTACTTGACAACTGTCTACTTTCATTACATTTCAATTCAAATTATATTTTATTTCATTTCATTTACTCAAGTGTCAGTTGAGCTGAGCATTGACCCTTAAATCATCGCATTTGCTCAAAACGGCATGAACAATTTACTTTGTAAAATTTAATTTTCGCTTATTTCTTTTTTTTTTTTTTATATTATTGCCAACTCATAATTCCCATCACACTTACGCATTCGAAATGTGAAAATTTGTTCTACTGACGTTTTCCCAACTCGAATGCCAAAATTGAAAAGTTCAAATTGAATTTGAATTCAATTTGGCTGCTATCACCGCCAGTACTCGAGCCAAGGTTGCGCAGACAATGAAAAGTTGAGTATGTAATGGGTAGTTTACGTGCTTTAAATTGCTGTTAGACTGTATGAAAGCGGATGTAGATATTTAACAACCGGTGAGGTGAAATACAGTAAGGCTGTCCACGCAGTGTGCATGGAGTCTATATATACCTCAAATTTTATTGCCTGAACCATTTTAAATTGTGATGTTGTTGATGGATTTATGCATTACAATAATTGTTTCTGTATAAATGGGCAGGAAAGTATTAATATTTGGTGAAAAAATTCCTACTTACTACGTTAGCTTACATTTAACCTTTAAAATAAATTATAGTTTGAAAAATTCCATAAAAGATTAATTATATATGTTTATTCTACATATTTATATATATTCTTCCACATGTATTTTCCTCATTGGTATCTCCTAGTCAGGCACACTCAATTATAGCACTCTAATTTGGTCTTTGAGATACTAATGCAAACGAACATAAATTTCATTAAAAATGCATTTACCGAAACTCGACCCACCGCAGTCGAAAAGTTTTGACCAACCCTCCATTTACTTGCTTAAGAATAGTCGACTGAAAACCCAGCTGCGTTTTGGCCAATTTCAACTCCAACTTTGGCTCTGTTTTTTGGGGCTTAATATTCATGGTAATTGTATGCTGGGTTCAGCTGTTCAGCCGAATATTTTAGTAATATCTAAAAGGGAACCAACTGCCTACCCCTTAACGCGTCAACTACAAAATCAACAGCATAAAAGTTAAAAGCGATAAATATTTACCTTTTTAGCGCCCCTTCGACGTGGCCAGCTACAAATTTTTAATTCCATGTATAAATTTGTTTCATTTCTAGAGTAACTGCAAAGTCTATCTAATGACCTGTTGGATGGAGAAGTTTCATTAAATCTGTAGCAAGGAAATCAGGTGTGTAACAAATGCAGGAAAAGATTTCAAAGAGACTTCAATAGATGCTTAACATTATATGTATTTTTTTCAATACTGATATTATATAAATACATTTCATAATACGTATATTATATACAGGTGACCAACGTATATGGAAATACATATACAACAGCCTTGGAATTGAAGCTTTTGCCTCATTTCCTGAACAAATTTAACTACAATCTGCATGGGTATAAAAAAGTGTAACGAATACCAAAATTAGGATAGGCAGAACTTAACGAAACCTGTCGTGGACACAAATTAGTCGCGCCCCCCGCGGTAAATGTCTTGAGTTACATTTTGATGACTTCTTTACATTTGGGTGGGTCTCTCTCTAGCTCTGTCTCTCTCTATCCCTCTCTGATCCCATTATGTAGAAAAATTGCAGCTTTTAAATGTTGAAGTTTTTTTTTTATGACAGCGACACCGCGTGGGGAGTTTTTTTTTATATTTTTATTTTGTTTCCTTTATTTTACTCAGCATTTTCAAGGAAATATTTAGCATAAAATAGCCATAACAATTTTAAACAGATTTTCTGCGTATTTTGACGTCGAGCTGCATCAAATACAAGTGAGGTGCTTCTATTCGGCAGTTGTGTGTGTGTGTTTGTCTGTGAGTTTGTATATGGGGAGAAATCTGTTGACGTGTCAGCGAGGCGTTGGTAGCAGACTACACCTTATAGATACTCATAGCCAGTATAGTTCCAGCTGTTACATTCAAGCATCATATTTACTGTATTTTTATAATAATACTTAAATATTATTTTGATAATTTAAAAAAAGAAAAGCGAATACTGAAAATAATAATTTTAAAATAATAAATTTTATAATAGTTTTTTTTTTCTAATGCATCCAACTTTGCTTGTCGGTTGGTTCGTCTACATATATAAATTCATGAAATTATTTACTAAGCTGATTTATAGTTTGGAGAAAATAATAATTATTTGCAAAAGGCCAAGGGAGCACAGACATTGACTCGATGGCAACACCAAACACACAAGCACACACTTGACGACAGGCTTACTCCAACAGGGAATATGCCATCAACCGCTGCACTCTTCTTCTAGCTCCAACTCTATCAATTTTTGCCACTGTTGCTGCTTGCTGCTGCTGCTGCTGCTGCTTATTAAAGGCTTGGACGCAGATTAGTTTATCATTTAATTAATTTTTTGCCTTTGCATCCAAAAACGAACAAGTATAAAATGAAATGGCTGTGTTGAGGTTTATGACGGATAAAAAAGAAAAAGACAAAATATTGTGTCTATGAAAATCTAAATACATTTTGCACACTTTTAATTTGATTATATTAGTTTGTTGAAATGATTCAATTTGCCTCATCCAGTGGGGCTGCTTGGTCTGATGAATTGGTAAAAGGTAATCTTTGGGGAAATTCTTAAATTAGGTTCTGTCGCCCCAAAAACTAATTTTATTTGAGCTATATGAAACGATACCGATTAAATAAACGCCCTTTCTTTCAGGGAAACGTAAATATGTACATGCATGCATATGTACATGTGCTTAGATGCTTTGCTGCGAGTCTGGTGACGAAGAGCTAACAATCTGCAGGTCCCGTGAACAGCATACTTAAGAATATTTTTTCTAAGTAATATAAGTATTTAAATAACATTTATAATGTAAACATTTTTATAATTAAATACTTATAGCAAAATTGTCATGTTAAAATATTCATAATAAATATTCAAAATAATAATGATGGTTGTTTATATCAAGAAATTGACCAATGAAAATGAAACACGCAGAAGGAGGTAAGTATATGGTAAGTATGTATCATTATGATCAGAATTTTGATTTCGCCCTGCTCCACTTTAGTTATTTTAAAGTAATATTCAGATGTCAGTATGGCTTATTATTAATAAACAGAAAATAATCAAAAAAAGTTGTTAACGCAATGCGTGTTAATTACTATTTCTCACCCTACATCGCATTTATGTTCGCCTGGTACATATATGACTCATTGAAAATTTTGCTGAACTACCAGGCACGCAGAATTCAGCTGTAGGGTGAGAAACGATAGTTGAGAGTAAATCACAGTAAACGAACAGTCTCTCATCGCTCTGCTACTCATTTCTTTTTTTTTTTTTTTTTTTTTTTTTTTTAATAATTTTCTTTATTGCAGCTTATTATTGTCTGTGACTCTATAGCGCAGATATAGCTATACCTTAACCTATATATGGGCTAGAAGCCAGTATTTACATTTTATATAATTTAATAATATTATTTAATTATTAAGTTACTGCGTTTATACTCTGCGGTCCAGGGGGTGAAGTCTTTTAAGCCTTCGCCTATTGGTGTTGTGTGCCAGGTCAGTAGCTAATCTGTTTGGATGCGCTAGGAGTCTGTCCGCGTACCTGGAGGAGTGACGTCCAATAAGTTCGGCAATTGTTGGCATGTGGAGATCGTTGTGCAATACTGAATTTCGAACGTACCAACTGGCACCTGTGATTCGCCGTAAGGCACAGTAATATCAGCAGCACCCTAAGTTATGCAATGATATTTTAATCTTCCATTGAGTTTTGAATGTTAAATATCAGCTGAAGCTGGCACCTGCTATTGACTTATGTTCGCCTGGTACATCCATGACTCATTGACAGTTTTTGTGAAGTACCAGGCACACAGAAATCAGCTGTAGGGTGAAATACGTATGTTAACAGTACCTTAACAGTATACTGTTATCATACTGGTAACTAACAGCACGCTAACAGATTTATGTTAACTAACATTTTTTACCCTGCTGCTCATTTATGTTCGCCTGGTACATTCATAACTCATTGCGAATTGCTGGGAAGTACCAGGCACACAGAAATCAGCTGTAGGGTGAGAAACGATAGTCGAGAGCAAGGCACTGTTAACGAACAGTGCTCTCTTCACTCTGCTACTCATTTCTGTTTACCTGTTACTCTTCAAATTTTGGCGGTAGCGGCTACAGCAATATCAGCAGCCCCCCGAAGTTATGCAATGATATTTTGATCGACCGTTGAGTTTTGAACGCTAAATGCCAGCAGAAGCTGGCACCCTACTATTGACTTATGTTCGCCTGGTACATCCATGACTCATTGAAAATTTTTTAAAATTATCAGGTACACGGTGAACTACTACTATACTGTTAACGAACAGTGCAATAACAGGGTGTATGTTAACTAAACTTTGTTACCCTACTACTCATTTCTGTTCGTCAGTTACTTTTCAAAATTTTTGTTCAAATTTCTGACTTTTTGATACGTGCATTTTTCCGTTGACTTTTTAAAAAACGTTAATTGAAAGCAAAGAAGCCCTGTTAAATAAGAAATCAGTTTGATTATTTATTTAAAAAAATATTTATTGCTTTTCAAATCTTTACAGATTTTGTAAAATTAAAACCTATATTAAATTATATTACATGTATATTAAATCTATTTTATACTATTAATATATTTCTATACCTCCTAAATTGAAATATGTAACACTTAATATTATTCTGAAAGCTTTTTCTTTACATATCTATTTATATTATGCGATACTCAGCTGAAGAAGCGTTGTAATCTGAAAACATAAAAGAAGTTTAGAATATAGAGAACTGAAAGATAGGATAGACTGATATGGGTTAGTGCGGTCGGGCTTGGGATAGGCACCCACTTACCTTCAGATTCCGTTCCCACTGTCTTGTTAACAAGAACTGCTATATATGTTTCAATAGTTAGTTAGCTAGCTGTGCTACTTGATACAAGTTCGAAACATTAATTTAAGGCAAGCTACGGAGTTCATTTAAATACACAGATAGGATGGGATTCAGGGTGCTACCGACAGAGTTTTCTTATTTGTTTTATTTTTATAAAATACAGACAGTGTTTGTTGGTATTGGTTGAGTCTGAGGTTGCAACTCGGGAATCACAGTTGTCAGTTGACACTTATGACCAGCCGGCTGGTCAGCACCCTGAACTGTCTAATTGTTTGAGTTGCTTTGTGACCTTTTTGGAAGGTGTCAAACGCATTTGCTGTCAAACCTCCTACGCCCAGACACGTGCATGGGTTTGATGCCGCCAAGCGAGCGTCACATTTTATATTGAAGTTGAATATTTGGTTTCTGACTGACCACCGGTCTTTTACATATGACCATTAGGGGCTGGTTTTTGACCAATTTCACTTTGACTTTGGTCTTTGTCCACAGTTGCCTTTAATTTCGTTTCATTTATATTAAAAAATGCAGCAATAGCGACATCACACTCTACTCTCTAATTGCTGTCAAAATTTGTTTGTTAAGTGTTGGCCGCCACCCACTATACCACACCCTGGGCACATGCGACTGTCGGCGACCTCAAATGAGAATATAAATGAGAATTTTTCCAAGCGTATATTTTGACAATGTTGTGTGTGTGCGTGCCTTGTTTATTTTCGTTTCCGTTCAGCGACATTCTAACATTTTGCATAAATTCAATTCTGTTATATCAATAACTCGTCTGTAATGTAGCATAAAATTGTATAATAAATATAAATTACAGTCACAATATAATGGATTGAAATACAATTTCATTTTAATCCAATTGCTTTGACCAAGCCCACAACAAGAATCTAATAACAATAATGACCTCTGAATAACCATAAGAAATAGCCCCAAAACATTTTGCAAATCTAATGAGCCTAAACAGCATAAAAATGAAAAATTTAAAAAAAAAGATCAAGAATTTATATTAGACAGAATTGTGTATGCTCTACTACAAGTCGTATATAAATTAGGATAAGCTTCAAATTTAATGGAGAGTATTTATTTTTAAGCTTTTGCTGGAAAAACATATAAAACAAAAATAAATGAATTTATTATTAATATGAAATATATTTAAAAAATGATTATTATTAATTTGTTATATTTATATTCATTAAAAAATTTGATTTTCAATTATAGATAATGTAAATTAATGATAAATAATGTTCATATGATTCCCTATTTATTGTTTAAAGAGTATACAACATGAACTTATAACGAACGAAAAACATTTGGCGTGCATTAAGGACAAAAAGTGTCAGAGCGTAGGTCACAATCCGCTGGGCAGAAACTGGTCGCAGTTGTGGTTGGAGCGCGTTGCTGGCTCAGCTTTTAGTGGGGCGCAAAATCAGGAATTAAAACGTCTTAATGGCTTCGTTTTTATGAGCTGTCTGTCTGTAAGACATTTGGGGTGGCTAGCTGTTGTCCTTGGAATTTTCGCTAGCATGACGGGATCGAGCACCAAATGAAGTATTTCTTGAAGGCCCAACCAAGTAAAGTACGTTTTTTCTTCAAATTCTTTTAGTAAATTTACATATAAATTAGGCAGAAATAAAAAAAAAGATACTTTTGTTGTTACTCTAATGTTTCAATTAACACATTTAATTGAAATATCTCAAATGTAGTGAGGCTAGTAGACGAGCTAATATATTTTCAATCTTGGCAAAGAAGAAATGTAGTGGAACGTTATTTTATAGAGCGCGTAGAGGGAATACGTCTTTTGTGTGTCATTTAAGATGAGGAATGCTATATACTTAGAGCATATTTTTTATGATAGACATTTAGACTACATTTCAATATATAGCTATCTAGACCTGCACTCAATTATATATTAGTTATCTCACAATACATCAAGTATTCTCGCATTAATTAACTTTTATTTATTTTTGTTGCTAGTTGCTGTAATAAATAATTAATAAGCCTTTTAAAAACTAGAATTGTTTGATTTTAATTCATTTGTAATTTGTTATTCTAATGTTTTGTTCTATTTATTGATTTGTTCATTTAGTTCGGTTCAATAATTTTAATTATTCTCTACCAAATATTTTGGGATTGCATTTTTGATTAGATCATCACAGTTGCAACAACAATCAGCGAATATAATTAAATGCATTCAAGCATTTTTAATTGTTTAAGCTTAGGCGCTTTTATGGTTGGCTAATATGTGTGTGTGTGTGTGCATTAGCTACGAAATGGGGAATCTCGTCACATCAACATTGTTCAATTGAAATATGAGTTTGTATTATTTCAATTTGCTCTGTTCATGCTCGGTTTGTCGTTGTTCTCGTATTGAAAGTTGACCCAAGGGGTAAATATTAATATATATGTATATATAACTGGGCTCTACGATTCTATTGAGTGGAGGTATAACATTGGATGAAAATTTAATTTTAATTCAATGAAGGCAGTGCGAGGAATTAGCAATTAGAAATAGTATATATGAGACCAATGGATATATAGACAGATCTCTGGCTCTAGTTGTGTGTGGACAATATTGCATGTGCTCAACAGACAATAAAATAGTATTTATAGAGCACCACTTAAAGTGAACTAATGTGAGCAGCTAATAAATAAAACTAAAGCAAATCGAAAATTATTATTATTCGAAGCGAGTCTTTTGTTTAGCGAACAATGCAATGGAAACAATTTCAAAGCATACTCATGGAGAAACCTTTAAAAGCCTGCCATACTGTTGCTAGAGTGCAAACAAAGGTGTCAGGGAATTCTTTGGCTACGTGAAGCAAACAACCCAACAAACAATAAAAAAAAAAAAAAAAAAAAAAACAGAAGCAAAACAGAACCATTTTGATAGCAAACAGCGAAGCAACAAAAAGGATATCGCGTGCCAAAAAATCAGCATGTAAACACAGCACAGCACAGCGCCAGAGAGCCACAGAAGACAAAGGTATAATGGTGACTACGAAAAAGCTTTCAGCATTGCCCCAACGATTGTCCATACCATACAATTCCATCCCCAAAATGAGTAAGTGATGTGAGAAATGGTTCTTCTTCCCTATTTGATAGCTGGCCCGCCTGGCCTTTCTCAGCTTTGTTTTATTTTATTGTGATTTTATGTTAGTTGTTTTGTCTTGGCATATTGGCAAATATTAGTTTCATACTGTCATAGGAAATTGTATGTGTTGATTTATAGTACTCTGCAGACTGAAGTGACTGTGGATATGTGCCTATAAATGCATATCTACACGTATGGGGTTACCGTCTATCCTAACATATGTTACACATTTCAGTATGTTCGGAATTCAATTGACTAGCACTTAGATGTTATTTCTCATGTTTTAAAAGTCACAGTAAACATTAAAAAGACATTAAACATACTTAAAGTTTAATATAATTTTTTATAGAATTTTATTGGTCATGTTGATCTATAATATATGTTCTTAAATTCGTCATGTTTTATTTGCATATAGTTTTATATATTAAAAGATAATTGACAATGGAATTATTGTAAATAATCTTGTGTAAATTAATGTCAAGTTCTCAATAAAATTACTCTAAATAGTATATTTAATTATTATACGCTCGGTAAATGCTCCATATATTTTGCATTATTTTTCTTTTTCGCTGCAAGCTGAAAATGCAAAATTTAATAATTTATTACAGGGAAAAAGTAAAGTATAATACAAATTAAAATTATGAATAAATTGTTTATAATCTGAATTTAATTTGGCTTTATTCAGTAAGCCAAATGCAAGTTTTAAGTTGCCTTTTCAACATTTTCCTGCTTTTTCAAAATGCATTCAAATTTTAAATACCATAACGAACGTTCTCACGTAGCCTCCTAATCCATCTGAAGGATTGTGTTTGCCCCTTACACAGAAACATATCAATTAAATTCAATTAAATTCGAAAAACCACAAGCCAAGTGCATTTGTCTTGGGTGGGCGCTTAACCTTATCGCACAGTGTCAGTGGTGTTGCCATTCAAGTCCTGGCTACGTTCATTGTTCTGCACTTGGCCTGCCCCGCACTTAGCTGTCAATCTTATTCTAATTGAAATGCACACAACCTCTGCGTCAGCTCACAAATTGACTTTTACGGACAAACAATTGAAATTGCAAGGCTCTCGGTGTGGCACACAATTATAGGCTACACCAGTTTACAAATTTTCAGTTTGGCTCTCATGGATGCTGATTTGAATTGCAATCAAGCACTAAAAGAGTTGAATGTAATAATATTTTTGTTTACTAAAGGTATTCCATTGTCTAAAACTAAAAATAAAGAAAAATAAAGAAAAAATTATGATGATATATGTATATCCTTTAATACCTTGGAAACTAAGAAAAACAGTTTGGCTGTAGACTAGTTTCATCAAAATCAACAAGTTAACTGCAGCAATTTGACTGCTTAAACCTCCTGCTATTCATTGAAGCCAGACGGCTGGACATTGCAATTTCATTATTGTTTGGCATTCCAATTGACTGCCACACTTCAGAGTTGTTCTTTTTTGGGCTGCCAGACAATGAACTAGCTAATCCTAGTCATCGGATAATTGCTATGCTATATGCTATGCATGAAATATTTTTCATTTTTGTTTTCAGTCTGTAAAAATTGCACCTCATAAGGACGCTTAATTAATTAAAAAAGTTTTGCACCTTTTATAAATAATTTTGGTTTTTCTTTTTTTTTCTGTTTTTGCCGCTAGCGTAAAAATGTAAAAAATTTGTATTTCGCACACTTGGGTTGGGATTTTGATAAATTAGCACGGCTTCCTCGCAAGCCTTGTTGAAATATTTGAAAATATTTAAATTGACATTTTTTTTTTTTGTGAGGTTTCCTGGTTTTGCATTTTTTTTCACGCCCATATTGTGAATATGAACAATGTCAATTTGTCGGCAAGCAGCCTCTGGGCATACAAAAAGGTTAACATCATAATGCTACATATATATAAATATGTGTATATATTTTAATGAAAATTCCCATGACCGCCAATGAAACAAAAAGATTGCGTTTATCAACAGGCGGACTTTAAAATTTCTTCAGTGTCAATTTGCATGCCGAACACCTTTAGTACTTATTTGTAAAATGCTTCTGAGCAGCCATCTGAGCAACGCAGTGGTACAACTAATCAAAACAAATTCAATTAAACAGCATGAAATACGAAGTGGCCAAGTGGCGGCCAGTTCAAGCTAAAGTAGAAGGCACAGACAGACAGACAGACAGATGGAGAGACAGTCAGACAGGCAGCCAGTCAGGGTTTTGCATGAGTTTCTTATCTGGCAGCACAATCCATTAAAATTGCACATCGTTTACACCAAAAATCAATTCGCCAAAGCATTTAGGAATTACAAATGCTATGCCAGCCACTGGCTAGCTATACGAGTAGAGTAGAGACAGCCAACACGAGAATCGTCGACAGAATCCTCGTCCTCTCATTCACACTCCGCACCGCTTCGCTCTGTTTTGGCCAACAGTCGTAGTTGGCCTCCTTCAAAATGAACGTTGATGGCCATAAATTTCATATACGGCGTTTGTGTTTTTTGGTTTTGTTTGTTCCTGGCTGCTGCTGCTGCTCCTACTGCTGCTCTGGCTGCTGCTGTTGTCGTCTGCCCTCTACAAAGCGATAAACGCAACACAGCGCAGCGCAGCTTATAAAGCCTCGCTGTTCATTCACTGGGCACTGCTTTGAAATAAGTCCGCCAGATACTGGGATACTGGTACATAGCTACGTATCCAAAACAAGCACGAGTCGTCTGACATTTGTACGGTCCGTTTGTTAGCTTAGAATACTGGGATTGGAATTAAATCCGATAAAAACAAAATAAAGGCAATTTCAGATTTAAGTGCACTAATCGACTGGGCATGCATTTTAAATACCCTGTATTGCAGTAGTTTATTTTCTATAGAGCATTTTTGTTATATATTATTATATATACAATTATTAAATATAAATAAATGATTAACCCATTTCATTTCATTTCATTTAGACATGTTTTAAAACCACAAATGTGGAACATGCATTCGCTCTCTCTCTCTCTCTCTCTCTCTCTCTCTCTCTTTGTTTCATTTTAGGTATTTAAAACTCAACATGGAAGCAACTCTAGTCTGTCAACATAAGCGTATCGCTGAATGGCGCTGCTATCAGTGTCATTCCAACATGTCCCACAACAAATTATGTTTGTCGCAAAGAGGAATATCCCGATGGACGTTGCATATGCAAAAACAACAATCGCATTAAATGCTTTTGCTATAGCATATGGCGCTGGCGATGTCAGCTTGCCGCGTTTCATTAGTGGCACCTAAAACAGCGAAGCTGAGATTAGAGTCAAGCGACGACAACTGAAAGTCTGCATTCCCAGAGGGGGCGAGAGAGAAGGGGAGAGAAGGAGAGATAGAAGCAGAGAGAAAGAGAGAGCACGTTAGGCCGATGAGTTATGGCATGCATTAATGCCCAGTAAAATGTGACTCAAACACTGACTTCACACATGTATTATGCAATGCATACGCATAATGTACAATATTTTCTTATATCTATTTATCAAACTCTTTTTTCTCGAATTAATAAATTTGGATTGCTTTAAAGATTTCTTATAAATATTATTTAAAAGAGATTTTTTTGATGGACACTTGATTTAGATCTTATATTAATAAATGGGTTAAACTTATTATAATATAATATAATAAAAATGATAAATAATAGTATAATACGTAATATAATAAAATCTTCAACAAATTGCTTAAAGACTTCCTGCAGTTCGTTTGGCCTGCATAAATTACCTCATACTCTTAGCTGAAAGTTATGAGTAAAACTTGGACTGTTTGTTCCAAAAGACAGAAAAAAATGTTTGGCATATTAAATTTAACATGTTGCGCCTGGTTTCATTAATAAAACAAAAATGAATGAAACAAACGCAAAGTTTTGTGTATTTCATCCCTTGCCAAGATACCGAAGATAAATTGTTTTCTTCATGATTTATACAAGTAAAAACATTGTATGCGGAAACAAATAAAATTATGGCATTGAACTGAGCTCGACTGAACTGGCTGTAGTCTGCCTAATTTACTCTTTAAATGCATAAATTTTTATTTAATTTTATATAATTATATAATATATATAAAGGCTCCAGGTTCTTGTATTTTTTGTAGAGGATTATTAGCTAATTTGCTTTACCAAGTATTTATATATTTATATTATATTTATTATTATTTTCTTACTTACCTCTTTGAATATAATTAGTTCAAGGCATGTGCAGACGATGCAGACGATGTTCGAATATTTTTCGATTAAGGACCTCGATTAATTTTCCTGGGTCGTTGGGTTTATTGCAATTTTCTTTGGCAGAAAAATGATCCAGATACTCATCACGCTTGCAGTAAAGACAAACGCCGTTGATATATTCCTCCTCACAGAGCGTAGCATTGGTGGAACGCGCCCAATCTGCATTATTGATCTGCTTGAAAAGATCTCCAATATAAATGCGTGCAGTGGAAACGGCAGAGAATGCATTGGACGCAACAGTTGTGATGGGATTATGCTCCAGATTCAATACAAGCAAATTCTTCAGCTTGCTAAAGAGACCCCTAATAAATATAGAGAGAGAGAGAGAGCAAATTATGTTAAACTAAGCAAGATTTTTGGCGATTTACGACTTACCCCTGTATTCGATCCAAGTTATTATGAGCCAAGTGAATTTCAAGCAGCAATGGCGAGTGACTGAAGAGCTCATCGGGTAATCTTGCGATGTTGTTGCGCTCCAAGTGCAGCATGAGCAGTTGCTTCTGCGACTTAAGAAAATCTCTGCCGAGATAACTGATGTTGCTGCGTATGCCAATATAGGAAAGATTTTCCGATTTCCAAAATAATTCAGCAGGCACATTATCACCGCAATTGTGTAGCTCAAAGCCGCGCAGCTTTGTCATATGCCACAGCTCCTTGGAGCTCAGCAAAGACATGTCCACACTGCTGTTCTTAAGCGAACAGTCCAAGGAGAGTTGGAGTAGCTGCGTCTGCTTGGCAAAGATCTCAGTGCCCACGCTGGCCATGTTTCTGACGACAATCGATAGCCTTTTCAGTTGCGTTAGAGGATGCAGCAAGGTGGCTGGCAAATCACTTCGACCCTTCAGAGTGAGCTCAGTAATATCTGTGACATTCTCAAAGAAGTTCGCTGGCAGCTCAGCCTTAAAGCCAATCAAAGAGATCTTTTTGAGCCCTGGATAGTTCGTAAAGTGCTGCTCAAGCAGCTCATCCCGCTCATCGCGAGCCTCAAAATAGTTTGAGATCTCCAGTTCGGTATAGTTGGTAATGCCCAACTTCGTAATCAAGCTGCGAATGGTATGGACATTTGGTATGGCACAATTGTCAATACTTAGCCGGCCTATGCGTCCTGTTTTGAGCGGTGGCAAGTAGCCAAAGCCTCGCACATCGAAAATGCTGCAACTGACACTGTACAGCTGCTTGGAGCTGCTCAATGTAACCATTCCACACTTGATGCGCTGATCCTGGCACTCGCATTCATTGTTGCCCTTCAATATTGATTCGCAGCCAGCTTTGGTGGTATAAATGGCGGGCGCATCTTCAGAGATCGTTGCATTGTCCTGCATGCTAGGGAGAACAAGACTCAGCAGCAAAATCACAATCAACATTTTCGAGCTGCGTCCCAACATCGACTGAAGGTAGCTGCAAATGAAAAGAAAGAACTGAACTCAATTTTAGGTATATACATGCATATGGTGTGCTTACCTGCACTTTACAGGTAAGCAATTTCAAAGAAAATGAAATGTGCTATGAACTTAACTCTAGTAAAATTAAATAGGCATTTATAGTAGTGAAAACTACCTAAGTACTTCAGTCAGAGGAGAGATGAATCAACGGAGAACATATGCTGCAGCTCATATTCGACAGACTTTAGAAGTATTTGTTACAAAATTATTCAGTATTATATAAACTATGTATGTTACTTTATTGAATCGTTTTCCTTTTTGGTTATGGGAAAATATAATTCAGCAAACTTAGCAGCTGATGCAGTAGCGAGCGTGCGACATAGTTGATTTGTATCTATATTTAGTTGGTTATATTTTTAAATAATATTAATAACTATAAAAAAATAAGCATGTACGTATAGTAAGTAGTATAAGCATATAAAGTAAGTAGGAATTAAATAAAATGTTGAAGATATATAAAAATCATAGGTCGCAAATAATAATGAGGTGGCTTATTTTAGGACTTTGACTTTATTTTAGGAAATGGAATCCTCAACGCTTTCGTGCGAGCTCTGTTGGAAATATATGTGTCGATAGATACATATATGTATATATGTGACACTCTGGCGCTGGTCAGAAGCTTCATACTTAATAAATATGACTGTTCTTCTAAAATCTTATATACCAACTATATGAATTATCAACACATTTTGAAGTCTTTATCAAATTTGTATTGGCAACAAAATAAAATAAATTAAATTCAGTAAACTCAATTCAGATTTAAAAATATAATTTAAGTATAAAATTTATGTTTGTACGTCAATTTTTGTAATAAATTTAAATATATTCAAATGCGAATATATAATTATATCATTTTATTGATGCTCCTCTTCAATTTGCTTATTATCTTCTCACATTGATGTCGATTCTGAGCTTAAGTTCAATGCGCCGTTTAGTTTGAAGTTTTTGTTGTTGCTATCCGGTGTGTACGACTGGAGCTGTAGCTGGGGCTGTGGCTGGGGCTGTGGCTGGGGCTGGAACTGGGGCTTGGTTGTGAATATGGCTGCTTGGTATCAAAAATTACATTTCATTCTGGTTTTTGGTTTCATTACAAATGCAAAAATGCAAAATGGCAAAAGGCGGCCATTATCTTCATTCGCGTCTGTTGATCGATAATCGCTGGCAGACAATCCAGTCCAAGTTGAAATTGAAGTTGAAGACGTAGCACCGATGTTGAATCGTTCGAGGCGTTCATGCGTAAATGGCTGCCCACCTTTACGCAGTTGCACTCACAGATCTGGCCAATGCATTTGAATTTGCAGCCGCCAGCCTTATGATCACATCAACATGCACCAATCAGCCATTGAGCCAGTCAGCCAGCCAGCCAGTCAGCCAGCCAGCCAGCCAGACTCATGCCAGGCCACTTTCCTGCAACTCGTTCCCGCTGCCTCAGCGTTTGTTGGCTTCAGGCTTCAGCGCGGTGGCAAACATTTTTTACGATTTTCTTTTGATGCCTTGAATCGCCGTTTCGTATTCCCAAGAGCTAAATCAATAAATTACGTGACAGGCATGCAGAAAACTTGATTACTTCAACTCCAAAACTCGTACCATCGAATGAGAGTCAACTGCAACGATCTTCGCAACGTTTTCCTTCATTTTGATTGAATCAATCAAAAAAATATTCATTTATATTTAAAGGCAGAACATCCATCTTACGATCTGCCATATATATATGCATATATGTATGTATATGTTTGTATGTGTGCAACAATAAATTATTAAACGCTTTTTTATTATTTTATTGAGTTCTCTCATATAATATAAAAACTAAAAATAAATTGCATTTGCAGTAATTTTGGCGTTTGGTGTTTCTATTCAAACAATTCCCAAAATAAAGATTAATTTGTATATTAGGCTAAGTTTTCTAAATATTAATTTTCAGTTATTGATTTATTTCGCTTTTTCTTAGTCTGAAGCTGAGTTAAGCCATGAATTTAGTGGCCTTTAAAATGAATGAATCCCGACAAGGCAACTGTAGAAGCCATGTCACTATTCAAGTTGATTGTGCCACAAATCTTCATTGATTTTGATTTCTTGCGACTATGAACGTTGCTAAATCGCCTTATTCGAAAAGCTTTTGCCTAGACTTAAACGGTAAACGGTAAACGGTAAACGGACTTGATTCAGTGCAGCCCAAATGGTAAATACTTTTGTAAGACTACCGTACAACATGACAAGCGGCAAATAAATGGTCTTAATCCTGGCCAGACAAAGGGCTGCTCTCATAAAAGGGCAAGACCTGGACTCTCTGGCTTCAGCTAATAACTCACTCATACACAACGCCGCGAATGTGTCTGGGCGTCTAATGGAATAGCAAAAGGAATGGGGTTGATGTCTGGTGGTCTTCCATTTATGCGATTTGCATTTGATTTATTTATTGTAAATTATACGCCGCATGCAAATTGGTAGCTACACAAAAAAAAAAAAGAAAAGGAGAACGAAGAGAAAAATTAAGTTGTTGTGCAATGGTTTTCCAAGAAACTTTTTCCAGTTGCGCTAAAATTGCCCTAAAGGGCTTTTCCGTTGCTCAAATAATAATTCGCTTCAAATTCGAATACGCACGTTTCATAACAAAAAAAATAATATACCAGACCAGCCAGCAAGCAACAAGACACAAGGAGGCATCCAATACATATTACGTTGCCTGCAGCGCCCACGCAACGAGAAAGCGTCTCTGGCAAACCCTTTGCCTCAGGCATGAGCGTATCCCTCTCGCTTGGCCATGGCGCCCCCTTGGTGGCAAATCAAATAGACGCATGAAATTTAATAGTACGCACAATTTTTGACATTTGCCTTTGAAAACAAATGAAAATGAAAATGGAAATGGAAATGTGAATGGTAATGGAAATGGAAATGGTAATACGTAATGTTAATGGCAACATGAACTGGGGCAACGCCCACACCGCTCAATTTCGGGTGTTTGGATTGTTTAGTGCGTGGCAAGGTAGTTTTTTCTATTCGGCTTATTTCACTGTTTCCGTCTATTTATTTATTTTAATTAAAACGGACACGTGTTGCTGTTTTCTTGTTTTCATTGGCCTGGCCAACTTATAGACAGGAATCAAAATGATATCATTGTGGGGCGAAGTTTTGCTGCGCAGTTGGCCAACTTAAAGAAATTCCATAAACTGTAGCTAAGAGCTTTTTAACTTGACAGTGTAAGCAGATACCTTAGAGGCTATTCAAATGTACAGAGAAGACTTTTAACAATATCCCAAACTCGAAACTCAAACTCATTAGAATCATGGGAACTTAGGGTATATTGGTTGCGTGACAGAGAGAGAGAGACAAGGACATGTGGCAGATCCTATAAAGTTTATATTTTGAGTATATTTTGAATTAATTAAGAATATTTTAAACCTAGCTAACGCTCCTGCTGCTCATTACATTCTACAATTTTTAATAATATTATTAATTATTTAATAATATTATTATATGGTCAAAATTTCTATAATTATTCAGATTTTCTCTATCTCTAGAATCATAAGAAAATCTGATAGTGAGAAGAGGATATCCCCTAAATTATATATATGTATATATTTTATAAATTACATTTATATTATTATATATATAATTATTATTATATATATAATATATATTATTATATTTTTTTTATATTTATTTTTAATAATATCATTTAATTTTTATAGTTTCTATTATGATTCCGATTCTTTTTTTTTTTTTCCTTAAAAAAATTGAATCAATATTTTTGCAACAATATCGAGTCGATTTTGCGCTCCTTAGTTACGTTGCATGCACCCATGACAGTTGCTATTGTCTGGCCATACAGAAATGGGCGTGGCCATTCATATTGCACAGCCTTCAACAGCAAATTTGCATAGTGACTCCTTGCAGAAGCTGCAGCTTGGCCAGCTACAAATGCCCCTGAGTGGTATTTGCAAAAAATTACACTGGTGTGTGTGTGTGTGTGTGTGTGTATGAATACCTAAATCATGATCGTGTCTACAAAGCGGATAAGTTTCTTTTTTTTTTTTTTAACAGCCAGTGACTGGCTGCTGCTGCTTATCGCCTTAAAATAAAAAGAAGCTGCAGCTACAGCTGAAGCTGAAGCTGAAGCCGAAGCCGTAGCTGGTAGCCAGTAGCTAGCCGCTCATCAGAAGTCCGAAATTAGCACAGACAGTTTGCTGCTGTTCAATGTCTATGGCTGATTGTTGTAGCCGTTGCTGTTGCCTTTTTTCATGGACTTGCAGCTATTTTTAAAGTGCGTCGCAAATTATAGAAATCGCTACTGAGCGATGCGCGCGGGTTAGGCTTTGGGTATAGCCTGAAATTCTGACATCAACGGCATTAATTTTATGTAATTAATGGAAATTATGAGTGGAACATTGAAATTCCTTGTGAACATCACCCAGGACAACCGAAGTCGAGCAACTAACTGAATTGCCAACTTTGTAAGTCACCCAGGCCAGGCCAGGCCACGCCAGGGGGAACCAACGGTTCAGCTTGGGTGGGCCGGGCTTCAGCACAAATTTCCATCATTCCACATAGCTTGCCAAATGAAAGAAAATTAAATTTTTCACTGTCTACTTAATTGAAACATTAGCCAAAAAACATTTTATCTACTCTGTCCCAGTTATGTTCGCTCTTTCAGTGCTTTCTGTGTGTTTCTGTGCCCTCTGTGTGTTCATTTACATTCAAATTAACTCGTAATGAAAACGAGTTCACAAACTTTGACTTTGGGGGGTTGCGGCATTTAATTAGTTGTTCTGATTGTTGTTGTTGTTGCTGCTGTTGTTGTGTTTTGTTACTGATGTTTGCTGGCCATTTCTTTTAGCTTAGTCAGTTCAATTATCCACGCACAATGTGCCACACCATCGTAGAAATCTTTATGCTCTGTTTGCATTGCCACTATCAAGGCTCATTTACTCAATTTATTGTGAATTACAAAGGCAGACAAACATTTTTTGTAAACAAAACCAGTTAGAGCTAGAGCAAACGAATGCAAAACGTTAATTGATTTAACAATTTATTTGAAATTTATGCAGTCGAGATGGATGTTATTGACTTTTAACAAATTAATTTTGAAATAAAATAATTGTACTAAAAATTTTATTCATTTTCTTTAACAACTTTTTTCGCATGCCCTGTTCGATATTGAAAAAAATGTGTAGTATATTTGCTTGCAGAGTTTTTATTTTATTTTTTGTGATACTTATTGTGCCAAACACTCAAATCTAGGGCCATCATTGCTGCTTTGCCATGAATATGTATACGACTGTGTTTTTTTCTGCATACACAGCATAAACTGCAATCAAAGTCTGGCTGCATCATCAACCCAGCCCAGGGCAGGCCAGGCATATATACCCACTTCCAGTCATTTTGGCACTTCAAATTGGCAAACAAACAAGCTCACGTTCAAATGAAATGTGAGTATAAACAGACATTTTTCACACAGCGCCCGTCACACCGTTCACATTTGCGAAGGTAAACAACTTGAATGCGTCCTGGCGGAGGCGAGGAATCTGAATTAGGGGAAGCATTGCTCATACGGCAATAGCAATAGCAGCAGCAGCAGCAGCAGCAGCAGTAAGGAGTGCAAAATAAAAGCGAGACGGAGCAAAGCTAAAGAAATGGAACGCTGGCTGGGGAGGGGGGAGGCTGGTTGGCTATGGCTGTGGCTGTGGCTGGGAGCAATTCACTTGACACGCAAATGTGCATAAACAAGGCATGAATATTCATGCACAGATACATACATCTATAGATGTATGTACATATGTATATGTAGTCACCTTCTGGGTGGGTGCAACATGAAAGGGTCTGTGATATCTCGACTTAGAGATGAAATGCAATGCGCATAGAAAAATTTGTTAGCAAATGTTTGCACATATGGTTTACGCAGCGTCAGGTGTTGGTTGAGGTGACTGAACCGGGCTTTTAGTGTAATATATATATGATGTAATCGACACACAGCATATGAATGAATGAATGTGAATATTGTGAGCAAGTCTTTTGAAATGTTATATGTTTAGATAGATAGGTCGTTCACTCACACAGCCTTTCGATATTAAAATTTCAACGGACTAAAAACATTTGCACAACAATCATAAATCCTTGTCAATCACACGCGGGACACACTCCCCAATAACTTGCCGCCCTGGTTCGACACTGACAGTCATCATCATCAGCCTTATCCTAATCCTCAGACCCCCCCATATGATTTTAAGCATAAACCATCTATTGCCAACCGCTAGTTGCAACTTTTTCAGGCTCCAGACAACAGCCTCGACTTCTGACTTGCGTAAGCGGAACTGATTACATCTGTCGTCACTGCCAAGGCTTTTCGGCTAGCTGCGTGACAAAAATTTTTGACTGCGCCCGTCATTTATTTGATGTGTCGCTTTGACAGCTGTGTCTTCGATAGCGACTACCACTTGACGCTGGCTGGAGGAGGCAAAAAAAAAAAAAACAAGAACAAAAATAATAATACAACTTTTGCTTGATTGGGCGGTCGTTGTGCTGCTATTATTTTTCAATGCCTTCAATGCCATTGATAGCAAGTTTAATTTCTTTCATCTCTTTGCAAACAATCAATCATTGTGCATTTAACATAGCCAAATAATTGTGGCTTGTGACTGAAATTTAACTTGACTAAAGTCACATGGAGATAAACATATATATCTACAGATATATATATATAACAGAAAGTGCTAAATACATCGTAAAATAATTGTAAGCAATACAAGATGAGGCAAACCCCACGGTAGCCGCTTTTTGGCTTTTGTCGGCAAAACAACTTAAACAAAATTATTTAATTTGAGCTGCAAATTGCTTGCCTGCTTGCTTGCAAAGTAAAGTGGCAGAAACCAAAACCGAGACCAAAAAACCGCAAGAGTTTATGGCTCGCTGCTACTAACAGTATCTCATTGTCATGCCTAAATCATGTTTAACGATCAATAAATGAAACAACTAAGAAGTTCTCGCAGTCGTCTCTGGATCACCTACCGGAGAGTCGTCAGTGACGTTTTGTCAGAATTTCTTTCCTTAGAACTCATCGTGTTTGTTGTCTTCTGTCTTCTGTCTTCTGTCCTCTGGTCTTCTGGTCTTCTTGGCTTCTTTTCTTTTTCTGTGTGGGCTCCAGTACAAAACGTTCTGGGTAGGTGTGAATATAGCAAATTGAATGCCCGACAAGCGGGCAACTTCAAAGCTTGAACAGCAAATTTGCAACTTTGTTGTCTGAGCGAAATGCAATGCTGAAATACCGAAATGCTTATTATGCAAATTCCATTTCAAATCTCTATTTCATTATTGTCCAAATCATTTCCCAGACAATTTGCTGTTCCGACCATCAACTGCATACATGCAATGTCGTGTAACTACAGTGTAAACAATTGTATCACTGCATTAACTCTATCATTGCCTTATCAGTCTAGTCTGTGTTACTCTATTTACCAAGTACTCAACATTGACAGCTGTAGCTGGACTCAGGCTCATAGAGAATTTAATAAATTCATTGAAAGCCACGTGGAGTTCGAATTGTAACTTTTCGACAGCTGTCCGCAGCAAAAAAAAATTAGCCTTCATCCTGAAAAAAAAAAATAATAAGCGGATATTGGGACAGCATTATTTCCGCTCATTTTAATATCAACCGCGTGGAGAAACAAAATACAAATTCAAAAGATAAACACACAAATCAAAATCATCCTAAGCCAAATGAAAGTGAAACCCGAATGGAAAGGAGAATTTTTGTCCAAAAAAAATGCAAACATTCTTGGAATTTTGGGGTAATTTTGTTACAAATTTTATGGTCGAGGGGAGAACTTATATAAAGGAAACACGTGCTGCGAGAGTATTCATGATATTGTTAGAAAGAGAAGAAAAACAAAACATACCGCAAAATCTTGTTAAAAAATTAAGCGACTTTCTTGGTTTTCCCTTTTATTTCGGTGGCAAAGAAAACAAGTTTTTGAGCATGGGTAGCAAATGCATTCACAAATATATTATGGACAAATGCACTTTGGTTTTGTTATGAATGGAAAAACAAGTGAAAAGGTGTCAGCGGGTGTTATAGACGAGGTAATGTTCTGAACTTGGATTGATATAAGTTTACTGTGGCTGGGAAAATATAGATATTGCTTAAGTGAGACTTGGTGGTCATAGAAACGGAGATGTAGAATAATTTGCAGTATCTTTAATGCTTTCTACATGAGAGCAAAAGATATTAAATATATATATATAACTCGATAAATGCTATATTTCCCAATTTCAGATGCCTTCAATAGACAGTTAAATAAAACTAGTTTCATAACTCACATAAAGAAGAAATATTACAAACATCTAATCTAATGAAAGTACAAATAAACTGGACGTCTGCTTAGTTCATGTAAATTTATGTTACATTAAACAAAACCAATATACTCTGTTTGCTATGTGAACGAGCATCTAAAAAAATAAGAATCGCTTACAGCGAAATGGCATTTATTGCAGGTAACCCACTGTGCACAGTAGGCAAACAGAACTGTAGAGGGTGAGCAACAACGACTAATGCACAAAGGAAATTATAATAAGCGCAGTATTTTCTTGTACGATTCCCCCAAATAAGAACTGAAAATCAGAGACGCCACAAAGTAAGTAATGTAAATCGCCTGACGGCCTTTTGGCTTTTCATGTTTTGCCCATTTCCCGCTTTTATCAGACTTATAAAAAGGATTTTCGATGTCGAAAGCATCTTGTATTTCGCTTTATTATTACACTGCCAGTCAGCCAGTCAGTCAGTCAGCTAGTGACTGAGTCCATAGGTGGTCAGTGTGGGTGGCGCCCTATTTTGTAGTAGACTTGTCATATTGCAACGACCTCTCGCCTGGCTTATTATTATGATTCTCTTCTTTTTTTTTATTTCATTTCATTTTTGGGTTTTTATTGTTTTCGTCAGGGTCGTTTTGTATAAATGGATTATGGCAATTAAAGTGTGCATCTGGGGCTGTGTTGGGTGTAAAATGATTAGCGTAAATTATATCTGTAAGAATAAGCAGAGGGAAAGAAGGACGAATCTTTCAACGTAGCTTCTTTACGTAGCTTGATATTAAATATAAAGAAATATATTAAAAATAAATAAATAATAATAATGATAAAAATAGATAATATAATAATAATATAATAATATAATAATAATATTAATAATAATAATAATAATAATCTAAATTACAGTTTATAGTTTATAATAGTTTATACAATATATTTTTACTAAAATAGGAGAGAATAAAAAAAATAATAAATAACAAACAATTGTATTATTATTTATTTAATTCTCATTTCTTGCATTTTTATTTGTATTGCTTGATTGTGATTTGAAAACTAATTAAGCAGCAGCTAATCATTAGCAATGCTAGAAATGCTAGAAATTTTAAATGATTCGGGTAAGTTGTTAAAACTGAATTTCACAGATCAATAAATTATTTACAGATTGCATAGACAAAAAAGACATTGAAATGCTCTCGATGAAGTTTGCCGACTAGGAGTTACTCTATTTTTTCATTATTATTAATTATTATTATTTCTTACTTTCAGTGGGAATTATGGGTTCGTTCATACTGCTAATAAGCACAACCAATAATATAATTAATTACCTAAAATGTCAGATTCCTAATAAACGCAAGTAGATTTCCCATTTCCAATTATATAGTTTATTTAATGCAAAATTTTGAACTTTAAACTAATATACCCTGTTTGATTTATTTGAAAGCAGAGTATAATTAGAAACTTGTATCCATATAAATATGTACCGTGAAATTGAACAAATAATGTAGCAAGAAAGTAGGCGACTCAGCGCAGGCTGAAAAAAATACCAACTTGAAGGTTATTAATGATCAGAACAATTAATACTCTTTTAGGCCGGCATAGAAATTCAAAGAAAATGTCTAAGAAATAGGTAGCATATACTTTCCTTTTACGCATTGTTAATTCTCTTATTTACATTTGCAATGGGTATCCAAAGTGTGTCATGAAATGTTGGATTTATAAATGATATGAGTATTTTAAGTTCATGTAGCTCGAGCTCTATTTCAGTGCCTTATAAGCATATATACTAAATATAACTTTATTATATATATTATATATATGTGAGACCAAATAACGTTGACCTTGAACTTGTTTCAAGTTTGAGTTAAGCTAAAAGATAAAGATATCAAAAAATTTTGTTAAAAAAAATACACTTAAAATTTGTTGCTTTATTAGTCACTTTGCCTTCAAATTGTCATACAGCTAAAGCCCTTTATAAACCTTTGCTTACTCAAACATTTATATATATATACAGTAAAGTATTTATTTGTAGTTATTAATTTTCCAATATAGCTCAACTATTTGCAATGCGCATGTAAACTAGTAAAAACATAAAATACTTTGATGTACATAAAATGCGTAAGCTGAAACCAAAATTCATCGAGTATTTTGTAGAGAATAGTTTGCAATTTGGTTTCGGTCTCACATACATGGAGCAAACCATCAAAGACATTCAAATATTTTGCGGTTTATTGTGGATGCCTTAGCCGGGACGATGGCCATCCTCGGGCAATAGCTAATATAACTCTGCAACGGGACATGTCTATATCTATACATGTACACATGCATATACATATATGTATGTGGAGAAAAAAGTATTTGTACTGGGCACATGTGACATTCTTTTTTATGCCAGACTCATACTGATGTTAGATTTATGCTGGGAATCATATGAAAGCCGCCCTTGCTTGACATTTATGAAATTTGTGCGGAATTTCAGTTGAATAACTTGAAGGCCAAAAAAAAAAAAACTCGAGATGCTAAACAAGGCGAGATTTGCAGACACATCGGCAGACCCATTGGCATCGCCAGTCATCCTGTTGTCCCGTTGTAGTCATGCTAGTTAGTATTATGATCAAATTATGTGCGTATGTGTTCTACGTCTTCCCTGTAAGCCACATTTAAGTTTTAATTTATATGCAAATTAGTTGGCTGTCGACGACGTTTTGTGGTTCGTCAGCCAGTCTTGAAGCAAAAAATGAATGAAAAATAAAAAAAACTGAAACGGTTACAAAGCTGCAAATAATGACACATTGAGTAATATTTAATGACAATTTCAATCACTTTACAGCTGCCAGACAACTATATGCGGCTTCTTGACAAATAAGACTAGCGAGGGTCATCCAGCAATTTAGTGGTATGAATTCGAAATATATTTTTTAAAGTTCAAAGACTAGTTTAAAGACTAGCGAGGGTCATCCAGCAATTTAGTGGTATGAATTCGAATTATATTTTTTAAAGTTCAATATCTAAGGTGTTGCGTTTTTGCTGAAGAAAGACAAGAAAAGAAAGCTAAGCAAAAAAGAATTAATTTTATTTATGCTTGACTAACATTGCCTAATTTATTAATTATTTATAGTTTTTTTTATTATTGTATTTATTTAGCAACGTCTTATTATTTATTATACAAACCAAAGACTAAAATAGATATTTTTTATTTTTAAATTTCTTACCTGATATGATATATATTTTATTTAAGATAATTTTACTCTGAGCCCACTTATCTCATTATTTATTAAATAATAAATTTATTAACAATAATAAGGTTCACACTTGTCTTAGAACAGCTGCTAAACTATTTCTTTTTTTTTTTTTAATATTTATTAAGAGTTAATTCAATGTTCAGGCTGGGAATATATGCAAGCTGTCAAAGTATGATAAAAGTAATGGGACGGTATATGCAAGCTTTGATAGTTGTTTTATTTGACTGGGTCTGTCTATTAGCCAGCAAACGGCAGTTAGCAATCATAAATGCAATCGTACTTGTACTACTCGCCCTTTCATTCAACAATCGTCATAATTTATGAGGCTTTGTCAACATGCCCCCAATCTAAAAGTCATGACAAAATTGATAAAAAAAAAAAACACCCAAACACACACACACAGTATAAACAACAGGCAGCATTTATATAAAAACACAGCCAGTGGCAATTGGGTATCGAAAATTGGCAAGCGGCAAACAGAGCTGGCGACAGAAAAAGGCAATTGAAAGCAATGCACGACAGCTGCCAGCATTCACACATCATTTAATTTCGATTAGGCCACAGACAAACAGCAAATAATGCGAACGAATTGAAAAGCGCGGTAAATTCTCGTAATATCGGCCAAGAGACACCTGACCTGAACATAATTGTCACCTTTGGTATGAATAAAATGCCTAATTGGCACTCGCTTGGGGCACACACACACACAGACACGCACACACACACGCACATTGCTCCACTATGCAAGGAAATAAATCAACAGGACAGAAGTTCTCAATGTGCAGCCGGCTTGCATGCATTGCATTCTCTTGCTTAACACAGGACAACAAAGTTTGTTGTTGAAATATTGCCTAGATTAAAAAACGGTATTGGAATCTAAAATATTTATAAGGTTTTGTTTGTTAAAATTTTGCTTAGAATTAGAATCAGTATTAGAATCTAAAATATCTATAAGAATATCATTATTAATTCTAGTTTTTGAGTTGTTTTAACATGAAATGGAGCATCAATGGAATTTGGAATTATGTAATGTGTAAAACTAATACCTCGCCTAGAAAATGGTTATATATATTGAAAAATATATATTTATATTTAATATTTGTTTATATTTCTGCCATTCAGTTATCGTTTGTTGATAGAGAAAATGAGAGCAAAAGTGGAAAATTCTAACAAGAATTTTCAATAATTCATAAAAAATTCCAACAAGAATTTTCAGTAATTCATCAAAAGTTCCAAGAAGAATATTCAATATTTCGAAAATTTTATAAAACTTAGATATACGATTCATTGCATTAATTAGTACCGATGAATAGGATCTTCAGATGTCTCAAATGTCTTCAAAATAGTATATGCAGATATCTCAAATATTTGCAATCTTAAAGTATTTGAAATGTTTACCAAGATTAACTTTACTATCTTTAGTTTAATTTTTGTCTAAATTACATTGCACAAATATTTCATGAATTGTGAAGTGATTAGATCATATTGCTTCTAGCTACATTGTCAGCACATCGAAGAGGTTCGTATAATTATAATCTGATTCTTGATTACTAAATGCTGTTGGCGTGTGTAATTGACGAATTTGAACATTCGTTAGCACGAATTCCCATGCTTAAATAACTAAATTTTCGATTTTGTTTTCTTTTCTTTTGATTGATTATAGTTATGTTTCAGCGGTGGCCTTAATTAAAGAAATATAAATATTTGGGAAACTAGAGTTCAAAGTTAATGATGTCTAAGCGTTTTCTCGCTTTGCCAGCCAACTGATTAAGTCTTTCATATGATTAAGGCCTCTGGCAAACGCAATGCGTACAATCAGACACAGATCTGTGTGAATTAAAGTTATTGGAAATGTTTACATAAAGGAAATAAGCATTTATTGAATATATGTAAATGTAGGGTTAGCTAACAAACATTACGTGAATATCGATAAAGTGCTTAGATTTCAATGCCAATATTTGCAGAGTAGATCTAGTAGTATTTGGCTGTAAGCTGATCTGGCTTAGATGGGGTCTGCTAATCGCCCTATATAGACTTACTAACAAGCTTTCTATCAAGCCCAAAAAAAAGGCTCAAAACGCTTAGCACTCAACGCGCAACAAAGGGCTGTGAAAACGTTAACATAGTAGGCAATATTTTTTGTCTAGTGACCGCTTTGTAAAGGATTATTAGTTCAGGTCCAGGAGAGCTTGACTAGCCCGAAGCACCAGTGAAGCGACAGCTAAGCGGGCAGTCAGGATGTGTTACTTCGGGGGTTTCATCGTTGAGGGTCGTGTTACATGCCAATGTGTGTGTGCTTGCGTCGAGTAGTGAACAGGGTTCAGGTACAACAAGTCGGTTTTACACGAAAATAGCTGACATTCCTTTTGAAGTTTTACGCACAATATGCCCCCAACCCCCCCATCGACGTGCCGTGGCCGGCAACCCGAACAGGATAATAATTAACGCAATAATCATCGATGAATGAATATGAGTGAACAGCAAAGCGAGTAAGCAGCCACAGCCAGCAGCCAGCAGCCAGCGGGCAGCAGGCAGCAGGCAGCAGCCAGCGGGCAGCGAGAAATGACCTGTTTGGCATGGCGAATGCGCTTAACTCGTTGTGCCATGTAAACGGATGTCCAACGCCATGAAAGGTTCCCCAGATGCCTGACCAGACGACCAAGCCCGACCGACCTCTCGCATATACATACATATACATATATCTGGTGCGTGTGTTCATTTTGTAATTTGCGTAGGTGATGCCATGGAATTTGATTTTCACACGTGTTGCTCCAGCTGCCACTGCCACTGCTGCCCCCTCATTGTCCTTTTGTTGTTGCTCATTTTATTGTTAATAATAATAATGCAAATACTCTGTACAATTATCTTCCACCCAATGAGTTCGCACACGCGTCGCATAAAAATAGAAGGCCAAAATAAACGACACCTATATAAAGCGACTAACGACCGTGTAGCATTAGAGCTCTAAATTCGTATTAAATGTATAAAATATAATTATATGCAGTTCAAAGTTTGAGAACGAGTTCTAATAACCATAATTGTAAATATATGTTGACAAGGGGGGGCAAGAGTTTAAGATTTTCATTGCTGACAGCTCAGACTGTGTGGCTCACTCTATAAATCATCTATAAATACTCAGGTAATATTTAATACTCTTAAAGATGTCTAGAGAGTACTATGCATTCAGAAGATATATACATAAATAAATATGTATGGGACACTATTCCCATATATACTGAAGAGTTAAAGTCTGGGCAAAAATATTAAAAAGCACGCAAAACATATTACTTACTCTTACATAGTTAGTTGAATTGACTAGGGGAGGGAGGGGAAGAGGGGTCTCTAGACTTTTGCCCCCATTTTAATAACAGATAAGCATCAAGAGCTACACAGCCATTTTGTTGAACGAAACAGTTTGCGTGTGTTTTGCAATTTATCAAAACATTTGATTTAGTTGTAAGAATTTCAACTTAATTTCTAGACCCTCCTGTGAGAGCGACGTACAAAGGTTTGCATTAACCAATATAATTTATTCAAATTTCCTGTTTTTTTTTGCACTGCTTTCCCTATACCAATTTATCATTTGTCAGGTATAAATATTTAAATATTTTTATTTGAATTAAGCATAATTTCTGTTTTTAGGTAAATATAGAAAGTCAGGTTTTTTCTTAAAGTATAAAATTGATGAAATATTTTAATTCTTAAATATTTATTAAGACTTAATTAAGCATCGAATGATGAGCAGCTTAATAACCGTTATAGTCTTATATAATGTTAGAGGAGTATATTGGTATTACAGTTCTTGATGCAAGAAACTCTTAGACTTACTTATATTATAATTTAAAAAGATTTTTAGTACGCGCCCATAGCAGATATGGCAATGAGAAAAATATGTCATATTTGTAGCAGTTTTGTATCCGATCGGCATTCAGTTTTGTAGACCCGTAATACATAATGCATAATTCAGTGCAGTGTTTAACTTTCTCACTTCTCGAAAGACTAACAAATAATCAATCTCTTACTTTTCATAAATAAAACCTAAATAAGTAATAATCATTTCAAAAGTTTTAGAAATAATTTGCAATTAAAAACAGAAGTTTTTCCTTGATATATTGTATGTTAAATATATATAAGTTTTATAATTTTGGACTCTGTTAAATTGCAAATGTAATTTTATATATTTGATCGATTACCATTAAAAGAGTCACAAATAAAATTTGTATTTTATTTCTTATCAAAACTTTTATTTTGCAGAGCTTATATCTAATATCTCCCTAAATAAAATAAAGTAATTTGCATTATTTGTAGATAATGGTATATCTAACTAAATAAATAAAAGGAAGTTCTGCGGATAATAGAAGCAAAAAGAAATAATATAAAAGCCAGCATAATTTTATATATTATATACTTTTTATATTTTAATTGCCTTTTTTATTGAATTAAAATAAAAATTAATATTCATTCACATTGTTGCTGTCTTCTTTGTTTTTGTCTACATTAATACTTACAATAGCGTTGGAATTACTAAATAGCATCTGCAGACGGTGCTGTCTGAGCAACAACAAATGCAAAGTATTTTTGGCAGCCAATACAAGAGCTGAACGCCAACTGCTGCTGCATCAGTTTGTATGCAGATATTTGTATTTTGTATTGCGTTCAGCTCTTTCTCTCTCTCTCTCTCTCTCTCTCTCTCACTATGTTGTCTGCATTGGTATTTGTTTGCGATGCTCTGCTCTCTGAGCATGCGTGTGCGATATGTAAGGTAAGGTATGTTTCTCTCTTGGTATTCGCCTGCTTGCTTGTGTGTGGACGAAATGGTAGTTGAATTTCCATTTCTATTTCATTGCGAGATTTCGTCTCTATGCTCGTCGCTTGGCTCCGCCCATAAACGCGAAACGCCGCAGTGTTCCATTCCCATTTCGTCTCTTATATACAAACGCGAGTGTGTGTTCGGTGTGTTTGCGTTTTGCTTTGCTTGTTTTTGAATTTGCTGCTGTCTTTGTAGTATAGTATATATGACTTTGGTTTTTAAGAGTACCTTTTTCATTATTTACTTAAGAGCTTTCGCTTCTGTTTTATTATTGTATGTGTGCGTTTATGTTTTGTCCTGTTATGCATTTGTTTATGCATCTTGTTTTACAATTTAAAGGCAGTTCCTTTCGGCCAATCCCCACCCTTCCAAAAACAAGAAAATATTGTACAATATTGAATAAATATTTTGCTTCCAAGGTAAAAACAATATTTTGATTTAAGTCTCTGCTTAATTTGTGCCGCTGTCAGCTATGGACTGCTGGTTGTTTTTGGTCTTCGACCAATTTAATATTTATGGCTGCTGTAGATTTAATGCAAATTTTATGTCGATGATAAAATACATTTGTTGTTGTTTCTCTTCATTTTTTTATTAGTACGCATTTAAGCAAACTAAATAAAATCTGACTTACACACATTTTCCCTATTTATTCCTTGTTTTCTTCTATATATATTCTTTTTTATTGCATGCCTGGAAAAACCCGCAGAATTTCATTTGCAGTTTTTCCGTCTTGTTTGCATTTTATAGCATTTTCTTAAGCTCTTCTCTTAGCTTCCTCAACCCACGTCGAACACACAGCTTCATGCAGTTGGCAACATCTGCGCAATGCAATTTTCTTGACTTCTCACTGAAAAATCTCCTTTTACTGTTGGGGTACTCTTTGCTACTGAATTTCATCTTCCTTTTCTATAATTTTTCTTGACTTTTTTGCTGTAGCAATTTTACTTTTTCCGTCAGCCATTCAAATTCCTTAATGCCACTGCAATTGGTTCGCTATGGTTCAAGTCTTATCTTATAATAGAAAAGGAAGGCAGCCACATACAAAGATACTTAAAATATATATCCAAACCTTTTCCATCTTCAAATATATCATCTTTAAAAATGAATGAACATATAGAACTACATATTGTTTTGCTAGTACACAGCCTAGCTTAAGCATAATTTAGATATGAGCAAACTTTCAATTCGTAAGCGTTTTTTATTTCAATCTTTTTATAGCTCTAGCTCTTATCATGTGATCAGACTATGCCGTCAATTCTGCAAAATATAGATGTAGGTGTGTGCCTGCTCGTATCCTGTGCCCGGCCATATCCTGAGTGTCCTTTGTTACAAGTTTATGACACTGCCTAAGTTTAACATCGCCAGAGAAGTGACAATAATTCAAACCAACACAAAAGACTAGCTTCACTTCACCTAAAAATTTATGATCAAGCCCAAACCATTTACCATTTGGCTGCCCACATGCTACGCCTCATACTCCTCTCTTATTTTTTATATTTTTTTTTTATTTTGGCAAATTTTTGGCAAAACGACTTATTTCATGGCATAAAATGCCCATAAATACATATAAGATTTAAAATGAAATTATTAAGAGGGCCACAGAGCTTACAAATTTTTGATAATCAGCTACTTCAGGTATGGAAGATATGTATTTTCTTTACCAAAAAGTTTTCTTTATAGAAATTGTTTTTGAAAAGTTATTTTCTTTAAGGCTCAATGTGCAAAAATTATTTTAAATAATATTTGGAAAAATAAGGAATTAAATTATGTATAGAATTTATAGCAGAACTTTTAATAAAAATGAACCATAACACGCAAAAAACAGTTATCCGTTTCAATGATCACGTTCTACTCATGAGAGAAATGAAAAAAAGCTTACACGCACGCTCTTATTCTGAGCAAGAGAATTTAATTTGTTTCGTTTCCGTCTTCGTCTGACTGTTTTGAGTTGAGCTATTCAGGATATATTCCTCTAAAGAAACTTATTTCGCGAGTGATACGATAGACGCTCGCACACAGAGACTTATTCGGAGACGGAAATCTCAAAAGGTCGCTATAAATATAAACATTTCATACGTTCTTGCATAAATGAAGCCAAAAAATATAAGAATACTGTAAATTTTCATTTCATGACATTTAAAATTCTACATCAAATACATCAGTGCATCAATATGGCTTGCCTTGGTCCAATCATATTATCAACACACTTCTAAAACAGAACCTTTTTTTTTTTAATAATATTTGCTTAATATATTAGAATTTCACCCGTACGATTTTTCCTATTTTCGATTTCCAACCCCTAGCCACGCATTCATATATATTCTTTTTATTATCAGTTTGCTGGCTGACTTGTGAAAACTTTGCTCAGCAGTTTTTGACATTTTGTATGATGGATTGCACTTTATGCTAATTGAGTTTAAACACACATATACATACACTAACACATACAAATTTATGCACATACATACAGATCAACTTCTTTTCGTTTTTTTTTTTCTTTCTGTGCAGTCAGGGCCTCTTTTTTTGGTTAGTAAGTTTTCGTTTTTTATGAAAGAGTTTTTAGGGGTTCAATGTGGTGGCAAAACCAAAGAGTGGATGGCGTATCGTCTTGTCTATATATCTGTGGTCTGAATCAAAGATGACATATGGTATTAACATCTGTTTTACTTTGTTTAAGAATATTGTAGGTCACAGTAGAACTATTCAAATAATGTTTCTAAAAAATATATAAATTTGATATAAAAAGTAAGAGAAATATTTTTTCTCAATGTGTGCCAATCTTAATCATTCCAAGACGACGAAGCTTCACACAAGTCTATTTATGAAATTTCAGGCCCTTAACTTTGTTCTAAACTTAGAGGAGATTCAGACAGCTGGCCAAGATAGTCCAAGCTAATACACATTTCATTTACTGATTCCGTAATCCAATTTCACACAATTATATCGAGTAACATCCTCATTAAAGACTACAGACTGAGTTTTAACATCACATTTTAGATATTTCCCAAATATCTTTAACTACAAAATGCAATCTCTGTTTAACTGTAATATTATTTTATGCAACATATTTGGTTGCAGTCATCTCAAACTGTCAATATGAATACTGGGAATCTTGTTTGAATGGAAACAAATTGCAGCAATGCATTGAGCGAACGAACAAACAGAAAGACTTCATTTTGTGTGCTATGCTTGTGAAATGTAATTTTAATTTGAGTTGTTTAATGCTGTCTAAAAATTGATAAATAACGGAATTTAATTAATTTCGTATACTCACTATAATTTGCTAAGAAGTTATATATTTAAAATTTCCTCTCATACTTGACATAGGACGCAAAGTAGTTTTTTTTTTTTTGGCCACAAGACAATTCCCATATGGTAATATTTAGATTAATTTAGCACAATGTAAAACGAATTGCTGTAAATTAGTAATTGTACGCGCAGACAGTGAGAATACAAATACAAATGAGCATATCAATGTAGACACAAATAAATTTTGCCTTTGCCTGATGATGATGATGATGTATGATGATGGATTGTCAACTTAATTACAATGCCAAACAAAGGCAAATTGCATAAAACACTTTTCCGAGACTACATTTTCATATTGTGTGTGTGTGTGTGTGTGTGCGCTCGTGTGATGCCAACTGACGGCTGCCTTTTCAAATGCGACTATGCAAAGAGCAAACATTCAAGGGACAAAAGGACCACGAATACGATAAAACAGGGGAAACTGACGGCTTAGCTGCCTAATCTTGGTTGCAATTGTTCAGGCGGCAACAGCAGCAGCAGGCAGCAGGAGGCAGCACCGGCTTCTGCTATTGTTAAATCAGCTTTTTGCAAACATACCATCCATATTCTTTATAGTGCTATGCACGAACCCAAAACCGCATAATAATTACACTATCACATTCCACGCACACATGGCTCACAAGGCTCACATGTCCTGCATCCTTTCGCGCACTTAATAAGCATAGCATCGTAAATTAGAATGTTTTTGCTTTTTCACACAATTAAAGTCAACACACACGCACACACACACACACTCGCACACACATCGACACACGCTTGTCCCGTGGGATAGCAATTAAAATTCTCAGTTGCCTTACATTGTTTTCCTCTAACTTTTCCACTCTTCCACTCTTATTCGCATGTCATGTGATCTATGTGTGTGACATGTGGCTTTTGCATTTCTATTAATTATTGTTAAAGCGAGTCAATTTCGGAATCGAAAGAGAAGAAAAAAAAAAAAACTAAGGCTTCAAGTGATTTATATGACTTTCGAGCACTTCACTAAAATGTGCTCAATCATTGAGCTAATCGACTGGCTGGAACATTATGTGTCTTTCAGCTAACTCCATCTCCATCTGCTCATTCTCTCCCATTCATAGTTTCAATAATTTATTCCAAGACCTTTTTAGATAAATGACAAGCTTCTGTAGTAGTTTTCAAATGTTGCTCTCTTATGGCAATGAAAAGTTGAACTCACACGGACGCAACTGTTTCGATCCGCCTCCTCCTGCCAAGCATTGATTCCTTTTTGTTGTTCTCTCGTTTGCTGACCTTTTAATGGCATCAATTAAAATTTTGCGTACGTGACAGGAATTCTCGTGCAGCAGTTGAAAACTTTACTTTTTGATGTTTAGACCAAGTAATTAGCCACAAGAGAAGCTCATCAATAACAACAACCAAGAACACAAAGTGTACAAAAATTTTAAATTTTCAAGCGTAAAATTAGGTTTGGAAATAAAAGAATCGAGAAAACGAAGAAAAAGAAACAAGTGAAGTGAAGTCGCACCAAAGCAGACGAGCTGAGAAACTACAGAGAGAACAAAAAGGGGCCAAGCTTTGTGGGCGTTGCCAGATGTTGCACTAATAACAAGCAACAAAATGAAAAAGGGCTTGCCCATGTGCGTCTGACTGTTGAGAACTGAGAGTTGAACTAAAACTGCCAGGGGTACAACTAATTTCAAATGTTCCAATACATGTGTGTGAGTGCGTGTATAAGGCATGAATGGGAATCGGAAGATCAATAAAAACAATTTACTGATATTTTTTTTTTAATATTAAATTAATACTAATGATATAAAACATCATTAGAATACGTATACAATATACAAGTTAATAGAAACTTTATATGTTCAAAGGATATTTAAATATATTTAATCTACAGATTGACAGAAACTTTATACTTTTGTAAATTACATAAAACTTATTGCTATTTATTTTTTTTTTTTTTTTTAAATAAATTTTAAATCGACTTATGGAGAATAATAATAGTTATACTCTAGTTCTATTCAATCTATTATTGTACAAAGCGAATATAATCCATCACTTTGTGAATATTTACATAATTTCGCATTAAATATATTATATTTATTAAAAATATAGTCATAAATAACTAAATGAATATAATGTCGATATATGTATATTATTATTTAAAAGCAACACTTAGAGCTTTAATGAAGGTTATTTTTTTAAGCAGGAAAAAAAAGACGTAATTTTCGCCCGATCATTTGCTACGATAATATAGATATCCATCTATCCATATTGTGTTTTTTTTTTGCCTCCCCCATTCTGATCAATATACGAATAGCAAAGCCACAACGCATTTATTTGTGCAATGGTGTGTGAAATAAATGTCAACCGCAACTTAAACCGCATATGCTATGCTGATAACCCCCGCCTGCTGTTCGATTGGTTGGGGTGAGGTGAGGTGAGGTGAGACAAACCACCCGAGACCGTTACACATGTCCCAGACAGTCGCACATGCTTAGAAGAAACACACCCAAAACAAGGCGACTGGCGGGTGAGGGGTGGGGGCGACGTTTTATCTTTTTATTGGCTGCCGGCGTCGTCGTTTTGTCGAATCCCTAGACACACACAGCCACAACCACACATATCAAAAGCAAAACAAGTGCCACATTACGAGTTTTTATTTCAATTTTTTCCACTCAATTTTTCCTGACGCTATTTCTCCTGAACTTTTTCCAATGTAAATTTTTCTATAGGCTGCTCTATGGCAGGCATGGAGATTATGATTCGGATTCTATTCGCTATCGCGGCACACATGGGAGTTAAGTTGGGGCGACGAGTGTTGCTAATAAATTTCCATCCAACAAAGTGTCGAACCGATGGACAACTATGCGACGTGTATGTGGACATAGATAGAAGTTCAACGAAGATTGATCTGGCGGAATAAATGAGGCTGTACGACGAGAAATGTGTGAGTCCAATGGGGAATGAACGAATGTGCGCACTCTGGCCGACTCTGGTTGACTAGCTGGCTGGCTGACTGCAGGCGCTTTTGGCTAGCTGACTGGAGGTATTATTCATTGTTCATTCGCTGCTAAAAGGGCAGACCACCCTAAGCGATTTCAGTATAGAAAAACAAAAACTTGGCCAGACGGTGACAAAGCGCAAATAAATTTTCTGTGCTAGCGAGAATGGGGCTCAGAACAGACAGTTAAACGTTTGTACAAGCCCATGAAATGTCCTTGCCAAAAGAGACAGAGGAAAGAGACAGAGAGAGAGAGAGAGAGAGAGCGAGACTGTGAGAGAGAGAGATGGCAAAAGGAAAGGAAAAAGAATGTTTTGGTAACTGGTCAGGGAACTTGACTCCATGCAATTGGGGAGCCAAACACATTTAGTCAGTCAATAAAACTTGTTAACGCCGTAATTGCCGGCAATTTATTTATGTGGCTAAAAATGATGGAGTGGGCCGTAGCTTGGATTGGGTCCAGTCTATGTAGTTTCAATTTCGAATGAAGTTGGGCAAATCTTTTTTCGGTTTACCTCACAAATAATTAAAAATTTATTAGAACGCACATAAATTGGCCAACGGCACGCCATGCGGCAAGTGCTGGGAATGCAACAGCTTCGGCTTGATTAATTTAAATTGGATCTAAGACTGAGAGACCTTTGACGCGGCGACGGAAACTTGCGCTTTGCATGCTTGGCAAGAATAAACTTGTCGCAAGTGTTGAGCTAAAGCTGTTTTAGCACGGGCGGCTAGGGGAGGGGCGTTGTAAATAAAACAGACAGCTCCTACTCGATGTGAATGAGCCATGACGACAACAAAACAACACAAGTCGGAAGAGCGTTCTAATTGCAAATTTTTCGCAGCCCAACTCAACAAATGGCAATGGCGGATGTACGATAGACCATGGCAAAGTCGATACCTGTAGAGCTAATTAAAAGTGACAGCTGTCACATGTTGACGTCACTTGGCAATGGCATTCTATTTTCATTCATCCATTCTACTAGAAACTATTGCTAGAAGAGAAGACTAAGACTTAATTATAGGCATGTGCATATTATCGAACAGAGTCAAATCTCTTCAGCTTAATAGTTAGAAATTAGGCAGAGAATTCAAATAGACTAACAAATATTCAGTATCAGTTTAACATTCTCACCAAGGCATCTGATATCTGTTATCTGTTAATTATGGGCGTGGCACAAAAAAGCATTGAAACAATCAAAAACTGTTGCTGTAATATATAATACTGTTGACATATCATTGAAATAAGCAATACAAAGATTTTCATATTCCATTTCCATTATAATAAAATTCAAAATTCAATTTAAAATACAAAGAAAGTCTAAAAATCAATATACTAAACATTACATGCTTACAGGGTATTATGAGCAACACTCAAGCCTTGTTTTGTTTTTTCCCCGTATGCCGAAAGGGGGTCTCAAATGGTCGAAAAAGCGAAGCGCCAAATGGAGACGCATAGACATTAAATGATTCGCTGAAAAGGTCTTTGACTATGTGTTCCAGGGCTTTAATTTAATTATTGTTGCGCCTTTGAAATGAACAATTTTTGCATAAAACTTGTTCAGCTTGGGGTGTTCATGGCAAAAATTAATTGAAATCAAATGTATGTTTGACATGATATCGTATAGCTCAGACTAATTTGTGCTGCTTTTAATATATATATATATGTAATAATGTTGAAAGGCTTGTTTCTGGAAGAGTGCCTCGCTGAGAGTCTCTCTGGCTCATCAGTGTATAATAAATATTAATTTTATTATTTAGCTGTGAGCTAACAACTTAATAAAATTAAATATATTTCTATTGTTTGCGATTTTTTTCTCTTCAGGCATAATGCTTTCATTAGTATCGTTGAAACTAATGTTGATATTTGAAAGTTAAATAAAATGTTTATCTTCGCAATTTGTTACATAAGTTTTTCCACTTCTCACACTTGGGAAAATTCACACTTCAACTTGAGTACTTTTTAGTCTCTTCAATGTATTCAAGAAGTAAAAGAGTAAGAGAGGAGTTTTATTTAAGATTTCAATTAATATCCAGGCCAATCTTTAATCCAATCTAATAAACATTTCTAAACGCATATTTTTGTAGGAATAATTGGAAAGTCAGTAAAAAAAATGTTATGGAAGTGTATAGCTTGTTCCTTGTCTGTTTTTGTCTTTTTCAAATGGGGCTCTGCCAGTAGAGAATCTACCATCACTTAATGAAGTCACAAATCAAGTCGCAGTCTGGCCTGAAATTCGCCTGTTTTGCCTGCATGCAACCAATTTCTGACTATGACAGCCTCACAAAAGTTCAAATCTGATGATACATTGTGGCAGGAACTGCAGTCCACATACACAACAAGAGCACAGCAGCAACACCAACACCACATATGGCCTCTCAATTGCAGTTGCAGCAAAGAGTCTCGCAGTTCATTGTTTCAGATTTTGAGTTTGTGTTGTGGTACCAAAAATTTACAAACTGTAACCAAATGCCTAGGCCAACAGCAACAGCAACATCAAGAGCAAGAGCAAGAGCTGAAACGGATGCGGGACCTGGACGTGCAAGAGTCGCTGGTTTATGAAATAAAGCCAAAGATAAGCGCCCAGCCGAGTCGCCCCAAACACATCCAAAAAACCTTGGCAGTGGTGGCGGTAAATTGCATATTGCATGCGACCTGGACGTATTGCGATGGGCTCGGGCTGGGGCTGTGACTGTGGCTGGGGCGAGGCATAACAGTGTGAAAGGCACAGGCTGCACATAGAGAGATGCACACGGCCAGATAGTAGACGGAGTGGGATGTCAGAAAGTTGACAATGTGCGAACAAATAATTCCATCAGCAAGAACAAAAGCGTCGAGTGTTTGTTTGGGTGGCATCGCGTCTGTACCACTTCCACTTACACACATTGCATACATATCCCACTCCACATCTGTCCTTGTGCAAAGATCCAATGCATATGCATATGCATATGCATATGGATATGCGTATGCGTATGCACATGCATATGCAAGGACTTCAATGAACATATATCCTGCTGACAATATGTTACAGTTGCTATCCATACAGATGTTAATTTAGTAACGCCCCCAAACTCGTGTCCCTCACGATAATCATTGCCAACAATTTATGATTTGCCTACGAAGAGCAAACCAAACAATTTATCTCTTATTTATATACATATATATATGTATATGTATATCGAACTCGATTGCTCGTCTGCATGTTGCAAAAACCACATAGATTCAAAATAAAGATAACATATTTCAATGCATATTACTTTCACATGTGCATGCAGCAATAAATTTACAATTTGTTTTTCAAATTAATTTCTATTTGTTGCAATTTTTTAACTAAATTCTCTTTATAAATTGGGCTTACGTGTGATCGTTGAGCTGAAATACTATCATAAGCAGAAAAATTTATCTTTGTCAAAGCTTCTTTTGAGTCTTGTAATGAATCAATTATATAAATATAAATATATTGAAATAATGAATGCAAATTTGTAAAGAATTTAATTGTTAAATTAATGCAAATATTTTTTATTTTATTTTTAAATACCCTATCCGAAATATAAATTTGTAACTTTTCGATAATGACTGATCTATAAAACGTAATTAAATGCTAAATATTTAATTTATATTATATACAGAATTCTTAAAAAATTCTGAAATATCCGGAATATAAATTTGTCTATATATTTCTGATTTCTCGATTTATAAATAATGATTGATCTATAAAACGTAATTCAAATGCTAAATTGAATACGTTATATACAGAATTCTTAAATATCCGGAATAAAAATTTATGGATATATCAAGTGATTTTTCGACTATAATGATTGATCTATAAAACGTAAATCAAATGCTAAATCACATCCCTCGATACAATTTTTCACTTCCGTCAATCGCTTGTAGTTTGTGAACAACAACAACTACATTGGCATAGATGAGGTCGCCTATTGGCTGGCTTGTTGGCCATTTAATTTCGACCGGTCCGCGAAAGCTTTCGACGTGGCTTGCAACATTCGATGCAACAGTCAATGGTTCTTGTTCATTTGTCGTACTCTTGTAACAGCCAACGAAAGCTATATATTTCGCATGCAAACCAAAAAATTTGCATATAAATGTGAAAACACATTCAAGCTAACAAAAAGGCAACTGCAACGGCAGCGAATGGATGTGAGGAGAAGAGACCCCAAATGTCCAACAACGTCCATTGGTTATGGATGCAGCACTGGAAATGGGGGCAGCTGCAAGTGCAGTGAAATAAATAAAATTTTTGTGCGAAAGGCCATCGAAAATGTACGTGAAAGTAATTAACTAGCGTTGGGGTAAAGACCGGCTAGCCAAGGGCAGGAGTGGGGCAAGGGCAATACATACATACAAACATACATACATATGTATGTGTGTAAGAGGAAATGTGCGCCAGAAACTACCAAGGGGGGAAAACTACTACTACTACTACACACTCTACCCAATATCCTTTTGGCCATTTCGTATATGCAAATTTGCCAAATGCAATGCACTTTTGGCTGATGGTGGCCATCGTTGTAGTTGCTTGCAGGAGGCGGCAACGGCAACGGCAACGGCAACGGCGACGACGCCGGCCATTGCACAGCTCAATTGCATGCAGAGAATAGAGTTGGTTGGCAACGCCCCTCACACTCGCGCTCTGTACACCCATTGCCCGACAAAATAATATCATTTGCGATCAAAGTAATTATTTTGCTTTGGTCTACAGAATAATTACGGCTTCAACGGCGTGGTCTGGCATTGTATGGTCGGCCGGCGCTTTGGTTGGCTGGCTGCCTGGCTGGCTCGTCTCCTACCAGCGAGGGAGCGAGCGAACGAGCGAACAAACTCGCCGTTTTTAACTGGTAATGGCCTCTGCTCTGCTTATGGTTGACATTTTTCAAGCATTTGCGGCGGCCATTTTGGCGCTCTGTTTTATGCTTTTCGAAATGCGAAATGCCAGAATGCCTGAAATGTGCAATGTATGCACGGATGTATGCGTGTTTCACACACACGCACACACATACATGAATGCTATGTGCCATAAACATGTATAGAGTATGTAGTATGGCATGCGTATATATAAAAGAGTATATAAAGGCAAACTGTCATATGACGGCGCTATTTAATAGGAACAAATAGAAGTAATCCAATACAATATTAAAAAGCAGCTGATTATGAATATTATTTTATACAATAATACAATTAACAATACCCAACTTGATCGATTAAAACTTTAATTGTGTATAATGATCATTTAATAGCTGAGCTACCTTTTAAAATGAATAAAATATAAATGGAGAGATGAACAGAAAGGCAAGGAAAGCAGCTCAGCAATAAGCTATAGCTCGTAGATCAATTAGCAATATTTATAATGATTAAATATTTGTATAAAAATAATTAACCAAGGATAGAACGCTAAATAATTTTTTCGCTATATTCGAAGTCAGTTCAAATTTAATTTTTAAATATATAAAAATATTTTAATGTAATATATTTAATTAATTTATGTGCTATATTCGAAGTCAATTCAAACTTATTCCTTAAATGTCTAAATATATTTAAATATAATTTATATTTGTTTTAAGCCAACAGAAACTGTTGCTTCTAATACACATTTCTCTTCTTCTATTCACATGCAACTAATATTTATTTGTCCCTGACATATACATAAGTATTCTACTTGTTTTTATAAATACCAAACCGTAAACATAGAATAAATGTCTACAGTTGCGTACAACGTCTGCACTCTGCACAATCTGCAAGAATACGAAAACTCAAACTCCTTCAAGTTTCTACCAAAAAAAAAAAAAAAAAAAAAAAAAGAAAAGAAAAAAAGTAATCAAAATGCAAAGAGCAACCAAAGTAGCGGATGCGGGAATAACATCATGGCTTCGGGCTATACCACCGAACTGCATTCCAAATCAACAACAGAAGCTAACAAAACATGCATCAAACTCATCCACAACATCATCAACAGAGGCAGCGGCGAAGTAGACAACAGAGGCAACAACATGGCGCAAGGTAGCAGTCGAAAATGGAATACGATGAGATGATGATGATGATGAAGGCATGGAGGCCAGCCTCAGCCCGGCCTAACTTGACTTGGCCCAGCCTCGGCGTCCGCCTAAGTCAGCAACTATTCCATCAGCCCAACAACTTTAACAACAACAACAACAGCAACAACAACAAGCCAGTTTGTTGCTTATTACTTACCAAACAACTCTTGCAGATTGTAATGAACTTGAGACATTTGATTGACTAAACTCGCGACTGCGACTCCGCCATATTGTAATGAAAAATCACATCACTGTGAATGAATGATGAATGCCTATCCTGGTCCCAAGCACAAGCACACAGAGTGAGCCTCTGCAGCAACATGGAAGCCACAGCCGCTGGAGCTATATCTAAATGTGAATTTTATGCATTTTATATAAGGTGAGACCCAAAGCACAGTGGTAATTTTCCCTTGAATTTTAACTTGAATTGCAATACATTTTGAATAAGTTTTAGTCGAAATTTCTGAATAACTGAGTAACTCTTTCTGTATCTCTCAATAAACTGTAAAAATGAATTATTATTAATTTGTTTTTGCTGTAAATTTATATTAAAATTTTCAATAAATTCGAAAATGTATATTCATTCATAGAATTATGCATTTTCTTTTTTCGCAAAAACATTTAATTTTTATACACTGTGCTTAAAAGAAGCTTCAAGCGTTTTGTAAACCAACGAACGCAACTGGAAATCCTTGGCGTTCCTTTGGTTATGTTCTCGTCAAGAAACATGCACATGTATCTCTAGAACATTATATAATATTATATTATTATATATAAATGGAAATGGCAAAGAAATGTAGAGTAATATCGAAGAGTTGGGTAGCTCAGTGCAGACATTGTTGATTCAATTAAAACAATTTTTAATATTTGTTGTTAAATTAATTGCATATACTGTGAAAAATGTATATAATTATTGTGTAATTTAAAATCAATTCGCGTAATTTTAATAATATTAATACAAAATATATTTGATTAAATTTCTGATTAATATTATATAAATCTTTTTATAGCAATACTCTAAGAACTCAATAGCGATCTTAACATTTCACTGTTTTTTTTTTTTACCCTTTGCCAGGCTCATATTAAAAATCTCGCTGCTTGCTAATTCACAGGCAGTGCGACCACAAGATGTGGCATTTTTTACACTCTTCGTGGAGCTCAACTGTTTACTCTTGTATGCTATATAATAACGTGTACAAAAAATTGGCGCAGCAACCAGCCGCAACAACATGGAAAAGGACTCTTTTGTTTATTATACGCCTCTCATTTTTTTTCCCTCTCTGACATATTTCTGTGTGTGATTGTTGATATGTGTTCGTGTGCGTGTGCGTGTGCATGGTATTTGTTTGTCAACAAAAGACAAAATAGCGTTTATTGTTTGGCCTTTGCCACCGTGAGCACACGCCTAGTCACGCCCAGCTTTGTCCTCGCTACCTTTATGTCTGTCTATATATACACTTCCTTTTTTTTTGTCATTTTCTGTTGCGTGACCATTGCGTGAAAAGAAAAGCCAGAATTTAAATACCTTTACAGATGGTACTTCAACAAATTTTTATATAATATAAAATATGTTTAATCAGAAACTATTTGCCTTCATTCATCAAATATGATTTGAATGTCATAAATAATAATATTTTCGCACAATGCGCATTTATCTAGGTTCAAGACACAAACAAAAAATAAAGAAACCAGAGCTGTTTACCAAGTTTAGTCTAACCCTCAAAGTTACATCAAGCTTAATTTGTTTCTACAGAGATTTTGTATCTGTGCCACCACAAAAAGTACATCAAGTTATTTTCTATTTACCTTGACGCAAACAACATTTGCCAGCTGAAAAGTAAAATCTAAATGAATTATTGGATCCATTAGCAAAATCCATTTACACAAATTTAATGCAAAAGCAGCTTCAGTACTGTCAGGCAGAAAAACTTTATACACTTCGTTGAACTTTTTGGCAGTGGCAAAATAACTCAAGGGTTGGGGTATGTTGTTTTTCTACGTTGCGGGGTTCGACGTTCGACGAAGGGGGGGGGGGGGGGGGGGGGAGAAATAAAAACTTAACAATTAAAAAATAAGCACACCAAAGAAAACATTTTGAGATTTACGCATAAAGCGTAAAGGGTTGCGACTCAAGCAAAATAACTGAATTCACTCTGAGACCTTAACAGTTGCATTAGAATATTTTATACGAAAATGACCAACTAGAGTATACTCTAACGCAAAATTCTCAAGCTAGATAAGGTAGCAGCTACTCTATAACAATAAACAACAATAAAATTGTAGTACAGAAATCATCTATGACAGCTGATAGCAGAGTTAAATAGTTGTATTTCTAAGGGTAGATACATATTTGAATATACCTCATTTTGATCTATGAACAGAGTGTGTTTGGTATTCAGCAATGCTGCTTCGTGATTTGGACTCAATTTATTCAGTATTGGAGAAATTTAGGGTTGATTTGGAAAACGAAAATATTGTTTTAAGTTTTCCGGCAAGGTTAACTTAACCTAAGTAGAATTAAGTACTAAGTTGTTTGTTTCAAATTCAAAATCAGTTAGCGACCATTTGAATTTCACAAATTAAATATTATAGAAGTCGATCCTAAAAGCCAAACAACAGTAATAGATGTCAAGTATATATGGTATAAAAAAATGGATATATTTATATATATATATTGCAGTATTCCCATATATTAGTTAACATTAATAATTTGTTTACGAAGACTCAAAAAAAAAAGCAAAAAATGAAAATAAAAGAAGAATGTAAATCTAAAAAGCTTTTACAATTTCCAATGGATTAATTCGCCTATTTGTTTTATATTACCATTAATATTATTTTGAATGCATAAAAAAAAAGTGAATAAAAAAGTGTTTTATATTTAATATTTACGATGACAGTTAAAGTTAAATCAATGCACATTTTTTTAATTTATTTACAAACCACTTAATTTGTTGTTATTCTGTTTTAATTACATTCTGTATGCGGCGTTAAATATTAAATTAAAAATGCTTGCGCCACCATTATGAGGGAATTTTGTTTTCGAGCTATGAAAGTCGTTGACATTAATGCATTCATGCTATCATATGTATGTACATAAATAAAAAAAAAAAAAGATTGTATATATGTAACTCATCTACATGCTTATAAAGGGTTGAAAAAATTGTATATAAAATATCTTATGCCTTGAATTAATTATTGTAAATACCCTGTAGACCTTAAATATAATGCAAATCTTAAAAAATAAAAATAAAAATTTAAATAATATATTATTATTTAAATAAAACAGTATTAGTGAATAAAATATCTAGCTTTTAGTTGCCTCTTATGACTTTTTTTATTACACTCCAGTCTTCTTCATATCAATGAGCATCTACAAGTCGACCGCCGCAGCATTTATTTATATTTTTTATCTTATTTTTTTCCGCAACAAATATAGATGAGTTCAACATATTAATTATTATTTATAACAATATTTTGATATATATATATTAGATCAAATATTTATATGCTTCATAATTCAATTCAACATATTTCAAGTTTCTTTCAAACTAATTAACAAAATGAAGAAAAAAACAAAATCATATTTTTTCAATTTCAGCTAGAGGCCAAATAGATTACTGTACTTTCAATTAAATGGAAAGTAAACATATACAAATTTCAGATAATTCTAAAAACAAATCAAAGTCCACAATATTCTGTAACAGAACCGGATATACAATTGCGGTGCGAAGTATTCATGTTGCTTATAATAAGATAAATTTTTTATTGTTTATATGAGCTTAACTTAGATGTTTATATTATAATATTGGTAGAGCCCGAGTTCGGCTTACAATGCAGTCTAAAATAACTGATATTTATATTAATATCACATTGTTTTTCAATACGCTCACCAACTGTCAGGCGCCAACTAAGGATTCATCAATACCACATGCTGACACTTGAGATTTCTGGCCTGGTGAATTGGTGAATCAAGTCGAAACGTGAAAGAGACCAAGTCAAACTCATTGAGCTGCACTAGTGGTAACCCAATACTTAGCATCGAGACTAAAGCAAATTGAGCAGAAAACCAGAAGGCGCCAGTGCCAGCCGTTGGTCAATCTTGAACCCTTGACCGGTATTTTGACACTTGCCGCTGGTAAACAACAGTTATTAAAGCTTATAATGAATATGAGCAACAACACGAAGGTCACCCTCAAAAGTGAAGTCTTTCAAGTTTGAGGAATCTTAATGCAACACCGTAGAAATTTCATGGATTAATAACAGCTTCTGAGAAACGTACTTAACATTCAAATAATAACTTTTAGCTAATTTTAAGAGAACATTTATATATGATATAGATCTGATGATTTCAATATAATATCTTTTTGTAGACTTGAAGTACTTCATGACAAATTTAAGACTCTATCAAAGTATGAAACATAGAAATTGGCATATAAATAGATCAAAAGTCTGCCAGAGCAGGAATTTATTTCGAATTCTTGAACTAATCTAGCTACAAGAAATTCAACTACAAATGCCAAGCATATGAAGCTGAAAAAAAAAATTGATTAAGCTGACTTATTTGTTAAGTGAATTTATTTATAAAAGAAAACTCAATGTTGAAATTTTGTTTTGTTTTGTTTTGGGCACCGAGTGTTGGATGGCCAGGAAGTTGTTTAGCTAGAGGACTGTTATTTTTAATTTCATTTTTCAAACGTCCCTTTGATATTTGCATGGTACATTAACACCCTCCTCATTTATCTCATCGGCTGACGACTGATGAACTGACGAACCCTGGACTGAAAATTTGATATGCCTTCTGCCCTATTTTAGGTGGATGGCGAGTACGGAATGAGAGGGAGTGGGAGTGGGAGTGCTTTAATTTTATTTGCACACAAATGCGCGTCAATTTTAAGAAACATTTTGACGTCTCATCGTGTTGCTGTTTCTTTTTTGTGGCCAGTGCAAATAACATTCATTATAAATTTTTAATTATATCACCGGACTAACGAGACCAACCCAAAAGCTCCCCAAAAAAAAAAAAGTTTATTTTTCAACGTTTTTTTCGTAGTATTCAGCCTTAAAAAATGTCAAGCCACATTTGACAATGATGAATCTGCTTCGGTAGCAACCCTCAAATACAAATTTCTGTATTTCTTCCTTATTTTTCTTCTTCTTAAATTTAGCAAGAGCAAAGAAAACTCAGCTGATAAACTGATTATGCACATCAATTGAGCTGTGTACTCTTCATTTGGTGTGCTATGCGCTGCTCACGGCAATTGTTTTGTGAAAATTAAATTCTCTTTTGTGTCTCATATTGCATTGTAAGTAAGCCCCTCGAACAGACCAACAAACCAAGAGCAAAGCTTGTTGGCTTTCTAATTACAAATAGGTAAAAAGGCGAATGCTTTGCGGCTTTGTGCACCTGCTGCCAAAGAAGATAGAAATTATGAAAGCTGTGGGCTGGGGGCACCAGCCCTAAATTGGCAAAGGTATTTGTTAAAATTATTATTGGACTTAATTATGCCACGAGGGGATGTAGCTCTAGAAACAAAGAATGTAATATGAACAGAAGCCAAACTGAAAGGTAAACAATGCTTTCGAATTTTAAGAAAAGAAGAGCCAGGCAACTTAATGTGAAAGAGATTCAATTCATGTACCTTAAAGTACTTCTCTTTATATTAATTATTAATTACGAACGACCAACTTTAATTTCGAATAAAATCTTTGAGAATCAGCCAGAGAGAGTTCTCTTGCCTCTAACTATATATGTATATGCATATATATCGAATTTCACACTTAATAACTATTTCACAATGATTTCGTTTGATATATTTACCAATAGCCAGTCCCATTTAGATGCCAATGTCAAGAGTAAATATGTATATGCCACTAGCTGCGGTCCATTAGTGCTAAACGCAGTCGCGTGTGTGTGTGTGTGTGTGTGTGAACGTAAAAGATTTGCGGTTTGTGGACAATGACCATCAAAAGGCATAATAGACAATGTTACCAGTATTATATTTCTCATTTATTTGGCTAACCTATTTTGCCCAACAAATATTTAATCTAAGAGAGCAGACTGGGTATAGGTTGCATAGAGCTCTTGCTGATATTAATCAAACAACAATAACAGACATTCTCATAAATGTTAACACCGATTGGGCCTGCATTCATACACAGAGTACATACATACATGTATGTATATATGTATGTATATGTACATGCACACACTCGAAATCAGGGCTCTTTTCAGATTAACTATGCGCCTCCGTGCACACTCAGCACGCCTCTCGCATTGTGATACGCCTCTTGTCAACGCTAAGCAGCGTGTGAGGATTACTCTCTAGTACGCACATAAGGATGGCATTCTTTTGCAGCCCCTAACAGATAATGCTCGCATGTCCTTTGTATAATTGGTTGTGACACATGCGAATCAGTCTCACACACACACACACACAGAGAGATACAGCTATTTATTTGCCGACGGTTGTAATTTTGACCCGGCTAAAAGTAAGCCCTACAAATATTTTTACGTATTTCTTTCGGGTATTTAATGCTTCAATTAATTTTTGATTTAAGTGCTTCGCCCGCTGTCTCAACTGTCAGCTGCCTTGTTTATATCACACACGTTTAAAGCACAGCAGGTTGTCTGATTTCTATTGTATAAGACAGCTTAATAATTGTATAGCTTAGGCAATAGTAAAGCAAAATACTCGGAACAATAGCAAACAACAGAGAACAATTGTTTGGCAAATACATATATAGATTGTATACAGCCAATTTCTAGAGGTTTCTTAATAATTTAGCATTTTTTTTTTTTTTTGTTCTGATATATTTATATACGATCAATATGAACATATTACTTGTGCAGAATTTGAATGTGTTCATTAACGCAATCAGTCACACATTCTATGTGTCGTACTCTACTGGCATGTAAATGGGAATAGTACAGTTTATTATTAAGATTAATTAGTCTAGACTCTGCTTTGATCAACTGGTATTCACAGTTTTCTATATTACAAAATAAGCTTTAGAATTCAACTTCAAATAAGATTTATCTATGCTTATCAAATGATAACTTTAGATTTTAACTTTATAAACATGCTTAGCAAACTAATTTATATTTTATATAATTAGTGCAATTTGTAAATAATATTTTATTTATATTTAATAAAATTACATTTTATATATTAATGTTCATATTTTATATATAATTTAGTCTGTAGAGCAATGCAATAATGATTCATATGCGCAAAATCTGTAATCTCATTATTAATCGAGATATCGATTATCATCGAGAACACACACAAAATTAAGAGAAATATGAAAGAGACAGCAAAAGGAAATTACTCACAAAAGTAATTTTCATTTATTTATGTATACATTAAGATTATAAAAATACAAAATATATATACATAATGAATATTCTGTATATAAATACATTTGAATCAATCCTTGAATGTATTTCTGGAAGCATTAACGCAAAAGTAGATGATAATCATATAGAGGCAGTCTATTGTGCATACGTTTATTTTCAACTTCAAGTTCAAGTCAAATATCTGTAGGTAATTTATAGGAAATTAAATGCCAAACATACGGCTCATTACAAATAAATTCTGCGTCACTAACGTAACTAATATAATACATTGTTTACATTTGTGAATTCTACGAATTGTTTTTCGAAATATTATTTGATTTGCTTTGCAAGCTCGTGAAACTGCTTCGTAATACGAAACCGCTGATAATGTCATCATCGTTATAACAATTGTCAGCTGCCAGCGCATTGAGATAAGCTTTCGACAACTCACAGCTCACTGGGCATTAGCACACAAATAAAAGCGTGTATTGAGACAGTTTCAATTATACATTCACAAAGTTAACACGTACTGCAAATAATTGCCAGAAATGAAATTATTATTGTTGGGCCTGCTGGGCGTGCTGAGCATTGCGAATAGCAAAGCGAATCTCATTTGCTATTATGACTCAAGTTCATTTCTGCGTCAGGGCTTAGCTAAACTGGATACGCATAGCTTGGAGCTAGCACTGCAGTTCTGCTCTCACCTGGTCTATGGCTATGCTGGACTAAAGCCGGGCACTCAGGAGGTGTTTAGCTTGAATGTCGATCTGGACATGTTTCATTTTAGGGACATCACTCAATTGCGTGCCAAATATCCGCAATTGAAAGTGCTCCTGAGTGTGGGCGGGGATCGAGATGTGGATATTTCCCATCCCAATAAATATCTAGAATTACTCGAAGCAAATCGCACAGAACAGCAAAACTTTATCGATAGCAGCATGTTGCTATTGCGTAAAAATGGTTTCGATGGTCTGGATTTGGCATTCCAATTCCCTAAGAATAAGCCGAGAAAAGTGCATGGAACCATTGGCAGCTACTGGAAAAAGTTTAAGAAGCTCTTCACTGGGGACTTTGTTGTGGATCCATTGGCCGCGCAGCACAAGGAACAGTTCACTGAACTGGCCAGAAACTTGAAAACAGCCTATCAAAGTGCAAATTTGCTGTTAACATTGACGGTGCTGCCCAACGTGAACTCCACTTGTATGTTGTCAAATATAATGAAAAATAATATGAATTCCCTCAACTACTATTATTTCTATATTTCAGGGTATTTCGATGTGCCAAAGCTGCATCCGTTGATGGATTTTATTAATCTGGCTGCATTCGATTTCTATACGCCCATGCGCAATCCCGAGGAAGCTGACTACACGGCTCCAATCATGTTCCTCGACGAGCAACAGCGACTGCCTCATCTCAATATTGACTTCCAGATAAATTATTGGCTGCAGAATCGTTGTCCGTCTCATAAGATCAACCTGGGCATTGCCACCTATGGACGTGCGTGGAAACTATCAAAGGATTCGGGCCTGAGTGGTGCTCCCGTTGTGCCAAGTACCCTTGGAGTGGGTGATGGTGGGCTGCAAATTGGCAGCACTGAAGGCTTGCTCAGTTGGCCAGAGATTTGTTCAAAGCTACCGCTAAATCAAACGGCCGTCTATCGAGGTGCGAATGCACCGTTGCGAAAAGTCACAGATCTTACGCAAAAATATGGCAACTATGCGCTACGTCCGGCCGATGAGGCGGGCGAGCACGGCCTGTGGGTGAGCTACGATGATCCCGATTTTGCGGGAATTAAGGCTGTCTATGCCAAAAGCAAGGGTCTCGGCGGCGTGGCCTTGTTCGATCTGAGCTACGACGATTTTCGCGGTCTGTGCACGGGCCAAAAGTTCCCGATTGTTCGTTCAGTTAAATATTTTCTAGGTTAGATTATTGTTTTTCTCTCAGAGAATTTCGTAATTTTAATTCTAATCAGCTAACTTGTTTCAATGCCTCAACTTCTGGCCTCGCCGTCTGAGTCGGCTCAATAATTTTGCTTACGCAATGAAACTATTCTAAGAGCATATGTAAAATAATAATAAAAATAAAACTTGTTTTTAATGAGTCGACTTGCTCTCTTTGTACTTCCCAGCAGCTCTGGCAGCTCTAGTAAACAAAAAAAAAAAAAAAATGTTGTGTGAGCTTCTCTCTATTTAGGAAGCTTTTGGTGTCGTCATCATCAGTCGACAGCTTCATTTGTCGTTAGTCGTTTTCGGTTTCCATTTCAGCTTCAGTTCGATTTCATTTAAACAACGCTGCGGTCGTGCTATATAATATTGCTAAAAAAAAAAAAAACTGCACAACATGAAGCAGTTCTATTTACTTTCGTTTTTAACGTGTTGCCTTGTGGCTGTCACATCGGCAGCATCTAACTTAGTCTGCTATTATGATTCATCAAGCTATACGCGCGAGGGTAAGCCTGAACAAAACAAATTATATTTAATGGCTAAGTAAATTTCAATTTCAATCAACAATATTCACATGCTGCTTGACTTGAAATTCACACCACAAATAATTTAAAATATGTAAATAAGTGTTAAGACATTTTATTGCGCATATTTCACACTTTTGGCTCTTAAATGGAAACATTTGTTTGGACTGTGTTCAAACTTGACTCTGTTCATTCGCAAAGTAAAATAAAAAATAAAAGTTATTATAACTAGTATTTTTATTTTTAATTTATTTTTAAATTTTTTATATAAGTTTATATTAATTTTATTTAATTTTTATTTTTTATTTATTTATTTATATATTTTAATTTTTTTTTTTATTTTATTTATTTATTTATTTATTTATTTATTTTTTTGTCAACTCTCGAATTTAATTATCAGACAACAGATAACTATTAAGTTTATATATACTTGCAATACTTATATATTTTTAATATTCATTAGAATAATTTTTATGTATATTTGTAAAGTTGTATATGATTGTCTTCAGTAATGTAAAATGCACTTGTTGATAAGACAACGCAAACTGCTCAAATATAAATACAGGGTGTGCCGGCAGCAAGCACACTTTACTTTTCACTCATAATAGACATTATTTGAGAGACATAACATCACTGTACATACATATAATGTATTCCAATACATTAGTATTTGTATTACGAATGGCATTTTACTTAATTAACAAGCTAGAGCGTAAGCATATCGAGAGTCTGACAGTTAGTTGAGTCCAGAGGTCAATGGCTTATCAGCTGAGCCGCGTGAGCGTAAAGAGAGCTGCGCTCACTCACACACACACTCACGCTCTCTCAATATTGTAAAACATAAAACGGACAACGCAAAACGTTATTTTCATAGTTTAGCGAAATATGTAAAGGCAAACAATTGAGTACAAGGTTGACAGATGACAAACTTACCGACAATAATATACAATATGAAATTGTAATCCAATCATAACAGTTATACAAAACAACACCAGAGCTTATGCTACCTACACTAAATCCACGCGCTCGATATCAAAAGCTGAGCGTACAACTCGCTGCGAGACCAACGCGACAACTGCCCCAGCAACAATTCTCCGTTGGAGACCCAACAAGTGACTAACATTGTGACGCAGCTATGAACAGTGGAACAAAATGCAGAGAATAAAATTACAGTTGATTTATGAAAATGACAAAGTATAAACAGAAAAGTCGGAGTTAGAAAAAACTGCCTTTAAAAAGGCAAATTAAAGCTGTTTTAAATATTTCTAAACTTTTTAACATGAGCAAAGAGTAAGAAATGTCAAGAGAAATTTATTTAATATAAATTTTATATAATATGCTCATATGTAAAATGAGCAAAGAGTAAGATATGTTAAGTAAATTTATTTAACTCGTTTTTTTATTTATATTTTTTAATTTTATTATTTTGTATTTCTTTATTTATTTTATTTCTTATTTTCTATTTATTTATTTATTTTTTCTTTTTGTTTATTTTTTATTTATTTATTTTATTTTATTTATTTATTTTGAGTTTTCAAACCACTTTTATTTTCTCTTGGACAACTGTTTTACACTTTAAGTGAATAATGAACATCTCCAAGTATGAATTCAACGAGCTTGTTGTTGTCGCTCGCTTGCTCTTAATTGAGTTCACACAGTGGACAGTTATCCCATATATGGGGTGGACAATGGGAAAATTGTATTGTTTTCCTGGCAAATGTCATTCTTACTTAAATAATTCAAAGATCAAAACAACTGAGCTGTTACACTAAACAGCTGTTTATACTTAATATTACAAACTTTATACATATATATATGTATAATGTTATTAGTTATATAATTTGTGTCTAGTCTAATTAAAAGCAACTCCTATTCGCTTTATAAATATTGCCTCTCTGACAGCTTCGTTTTATTGCAATAAAATTACACTATTTAAATGATGGCATATGTAAACTAATTAGCAGCTTATTGACAAATGAGTAGGCGAAACTAAAGCAGGTTTGAATGTTGTAATGGGAATACCCGCTTATCAGGTGATCTACATACAGATTTCAAGCTATAACTAGAGATTTCATGTCCATTTCCATTTCTGAGAAGAGTATAAATAAATAAATATTTCGATTATGTTTTTATGTAAAAAAAATGTAATAAAAATAAAAAATAAACTTTGTTTATATAGTAAACCTTAAGCATACGTGATTCACATATAAAGTCAAGCTTCAATTGTCGCACAATGCGTAAGCTTGAGTTTTAGTATTAACATATAAAAGTATTGTAGGCTATGCCTGCCTGGAAAATACCCTAAACAACATGTTGTCGTGGTGTTAGCCGCGTCTCCCTTGCCCTGCTTAAAGCATATACAAGACATTATTTAACACTGATGTCAAACATTTTAACTTGCAAATTAAGAATTTACACATATGTAATTCTTTCATTTCATAATCCAACCAATCATTGCAGGTTTGGGCAAGCTGTTGAATCCAGACTTGGAAATAGCTTTGCAGTTCTGCTCTCACTTGGTTTACGGATATCTGGGCATTCGTGGCGACAACTATCAAGCATACAGCTTGAATGAAAACTTGGACATCTATAAGCATCAATTTTCAGAAGTAACATCTTTGAAGCGAAAATACCCACACCTGAAAGTTCTACTGAGCGTAGGTGGTGATCATGACATCGATGCTGAACATTCCAACAAATACATAGAGCTTCTCGAAGGAGAGAAGGTGCGCCAGACAGCCTTTATCCAATCAGCCTATTCGTTGGTTAAGAACTATGGCTTCGATGGCCTAGATCTAGCATATCAGTTTCCCCGTAACAAACCCCGTAAGGTGCATGGTGAACTGGGCACGGTGTGGAAAAGTTTCAAGAAACTCTTTACTGGCGACTTCATAGTTGACGAAAATGCGGCCCTGCACAAAGAGCAGTTCACAGCGTTTGTGCGCGATGTCAAGAATTCTCTACGGAACGATGGATTCCTGCTCAGTTTGACGGTGCTTCCCAATGTCAACTCAACATGTGAGTGCTCAAAGTGAATTGTTAATTTGTTAAATATGAAATTGATCAACCAAATATTTATTCTCAGGGTACTTTGATATACCTTCGTTGAACGGGCTCGCTGACTTTGTCAATTTGGCTGCCTTTGATTTTCTAACACCTGCCCGTAATCCCGAAGAAGCTGATTATACAGCTCCACTATACGAATTGCCAGGTCAAAATCGTCTGCCACATTACAATGCCGATTTTCAGGTCAAATATTGGCTGCAGCAGGGATTCCCGGCAAGCAAACTCAACTTGGGTGTTGCCACCTATGGAAATGCTTGGAAGCTGTCCAGCGAATCGGGCCTGGAAGGCACACCTGTGGTGAAACACACCGAGGGACCTACACCGAGGGACCTACAATCTCAAAAACCAGGCCTACTCAGCTATCCAGAGATCTGCTCCAAGCTCTCCAATCCATTAAATCAATATCTCAAGGGAAATGATTCGCCACTGCGACGTGTAGGTGATCCATCGAAGCGTTACGGTGTCTACGCATATCGCGCTGTTGATGGCGCCGTAACTGAGGGGCTCTGGATCAGCTATGACGACCCCGATGCGGCATCTAACAAGGCGGCCTATGTCCGTGCCAATAATTTGGGTGGCATAGCTCTATTCGATTTAAGCTACGATGATTTCCGTGGACAGTGCACCAATGACAAATATCCCATATTGCGCTCCATTAAATATCGCCTGTAAATTAAACTGCAAATAAATGTACGTACATAAACATTATCAAATAATAAACAGATGAATACTCATTGCTTATCAAATTGTTCTTATTTTCACTTAATTTAAGACTCACTAACTAAATATTTTTATACATTTATACAATCAAAAAAATTTGTCCGCTCTTATCGCGAAACTCTTTATTATTTAATTTTTTTTTATAATATTTTTTAAAAAGCTTTCAGTTGGTGAAGCAAATATTGTTAAGTTTTGTAAATTACCCAAACACAGAGTGATCTCATTGAACTCAACGCTATATATTTAATTTTTCACTGTACACAAAACACAAACAATTCCAGTGAAATTTGTTGATAATATACATATATATATATGTACATATATAGATGCTATTGTTCGTCCCAGTCCGCGGTCTATAGCAAAGCTCGCTCGGATGCGATTTCCGTTGTCATTTGAATTTAGTTGCGTTTTGTGTCTCGTTTCGTGCGGACGTATTTAACTGTGATCTGCTTCCCCCTCTCCACACACACACATTTCTTGCTCTCGCTCTCTCCGAAACTCTATAACAATGCGCTCTCTGTGGCTCGGATTAGCGTTGACTGCGCTGCTCTCAGGGCTGCCGTCGCTCACAGCAGCTGCTCCGCATCTGATTTGTTATTACGACTCGGCAGGTTATGAGCGACAAGGTATGTATACATACATACATACATGCGTACATACATATATATTTTTTGTAATGCTCTCCACATATCGCTCTCTCCCTCTCTTTGGCTAGGCCTAGCTCAATTCTCTCTCACAGATTTGGAGCTCGCTTTGCAGTTTTGCACTCACGTGATATATGGCTATGCTGGCATCAATGCAGACACCTATGAGATGAAAAGCCTAAATTCGCCACTCGATTTTGAGCGTCGTCATTTTGCTCAAGTAACGGCACTTAAGGAGAAATATCCATATATTAAATTTCTATTGAGTGTCGGCGGTGATCGTGATCTGGAGCAAGATGATAAATATGTTAAGCTACTTGAGGCTGGCACTCAGGCACAAGCACGTTTCATCAACTCGGCCCGAGATGTCATACGTCGCTTTAATTTCGATGGTCTGGATCTAGCTTTCCAGCTGCCACGCAATAAGCCACGAAAAGTTCACTCAGACGTCGGCATGGCGTGGAAAAGTTTTAAGAAATTCTTTACCGGCGATTTCATAGTCGATCCCAATGCCGAAACTCATAAGACACAGATGACAAGCTTGGTCAAGGATCTGAATACTGCACTGAAAGCAAATGATCTGCTGCTCAGTCTTACGGTGCTACCCAATGTCAACTCCAGCTGTAAGTTTGTTAAAGTAGTTATAGTGGAACTTCTTAGCTCATCTACGTTTGATCTACAGGGTATTTCGATGCACCTGTTATCGCTGCAAATGTTGACTTCATCAACCTGGCCACATTCGACTTTCTGACGCCCACTCGCAATCCCGAGGAGGCCGACTACTCTGCTCCACTTTACGAGGCATTCGGACAGAATCGCCTGCCCCATTACAATGTCAACTTCCAAATGGAACACTGGCTGCTGCAGCGTGTGCCAGCGAGCAAACTGAATATTGGTGTTGCCACCTATGGACGTGCCTGGAAGCTAACAATAGATTCTGGCAGCAGCGGAATGCCAGTTCTGGCTGCTGATGGACCAGCACATGCGGGGCCACAAACCAAGACAGACGGACTCCTAAACTGGGCTGAGATATGTCAACTGCTGCCAAATCCAAGCAATATTAATGCTAAAGGCCATGCAGCTCCCATCAAACGTGTGCCTGATCCCACAAAGCGCTATGGCAGCTACGCCTATCGCGTCGCCGACGAGAATGGTATCTACGGATTGTGGGTTAGCTACGATGATCCCGAAACGGCCGCCAGCAAGGCACAATATGTGCGTGCCAAGAATCTCGGTGGCATTGCATTGTTCGATTTGACTCAGGATGACTTCCGAGGTCAGTGCACCGGTGATCGCTTCCCCATGCTGCGCGCCATCAAATATCGACTACTCTAATGCTAATGGACATACATATACACACATATATATATACATATATATGTACATATCAAGTAGCCATTTTCTCAAATGTTGGAATTGCAAATTGTGTCGCTGGCTGCCGCAGCTACCGGAGCTACCGGAGCTAGCCGTCTGTCAGTTCTCTTTACTAATTAATTACAAAGTTGTAAACTAAAATGCGCCGCAAATTATTTCATTAGCCTCTGGGCACAACTACTGCTTTTATGTTATAGCATTGTATTTGGACTCGGTCTACAGATCAGACATCGGGCATCGAGCAGCGAGCATCGGGCATCGGGGTAGGGGGATCTGGGTTAAATTGTCTTTCTGCGCTTTGGATTTCGATGGCACCCAGCAGTGAAACGCCTTTATCTTTTTCGCCTTGCTACGATCTTGCTTGAATGGCTTTTTCTCGTCGTTCCCTTTGGGTTCAGCTTGCTATGCCGTTGAGATTTACAGAGATTTCGGCACATGCCGCGACTCTGCTTGCGCCAGCAAAGCTTACCAATTGTTATACCCTGTATCGAATACTTCAAGAGGTGCATAATGTTTTTGCAAGTGAATAGAAATTAGAGTTGAAGCAATATTTGCTTTAACTCGGCATGGGCACAATGCATACTCTGGGTACTTGATAGTCTGGCACACATTTCAGCAAATCTCTTGTATAATTGGCAAAACGTTTTACAAGCTCTAAATATACATACTCTATACTCTACTGGTAAGCCTCACTGAGCCAAAACGAGGGCTTTTCGCTTTTGTCTACTTTCGGAAGCCCAGCTCTAATACTGTGTGTGTGTGTGTGAGAAGCCGATTGCTGATCGATGACTAATGAACGGTCTCAATGTTATCTGACCACGACACGAATATAAACAACTAAATTAAGTTATTGTCTCTGTGACAATAAAAAGTAATGCATTGCATGAGAATGTGTCGATAATTATTATAGCCATTGGGATGCTAATCATGAGCAACGTATGAGATTGTTATGAAAGATTTCAATCTTACTATATTCTGAGAATATTTATATATTGAGATATAAGCATTAATGAAGAGGTATTTACTTTCACTCTCCCATTAATATGAATGCAACATGAGTATATATATCACTAGTAATCAGTTTAGCAAGATTTCTAGTCAATTATTAAATTTCAACCAGAATCGTGTAACGAAACTCTAAAATTATTCGCAATTGGCGCAGTGCCCTTGCAGTATGCCAAATATGCATTTAGTGGCGGCAATTGATCGTGGCTACTTCTGCCCAGATCTTGATGAAGCACACACACACACACACATACACAGAAATAGGTCCTTAGTTAGGGCAATATATGAGAAAAATGGAAGAAGAAGAAAAAAGTACAAAACAGAATTTACAAGTTGTAAACATGGCATTGTTTAGCAAAATCTGTGGCCAACTTTACAGTCTCAGATGCCAGGTTGCTGCTATATGCCATCGACAGAAAGATCGTGTCTGCTGTTCATAGCTTGACTCCACAACTACCGATTTCCAGCTCCTGCCGCCTGCCGCCCGACGCCCGACGCCCGATTACAGCCCACATCGGTAGCTTGTCGCCTTATCTAATTAAGGCACATTGGCGGTAGTGGCGCAACAAGACCTCTGCATGATATTTGCTTTGCGATTATTGGCAGCCTGCGCCCCATGCGAATGACAAATATGTTGCCTATGTATGCTTCCCCATGCCGGCTGCTTGCCAAGCTGCTACTGCTGTTACGGCTGCTGCTCCTGCTGCCTCTGCTCCTGCTGCCTCTACTCCTGCTGCTGCTGCTGCTGCTGCTGCTGCTGCCTTCTGTGGAAGGCTCAGAGTCGCCAGCTTGGCAGTCTCTACCTCTTTAAATAAAGATATTTTCGCCCTCATTACGCTCTGTGTCCTTTTGTTTTGTGATTTTTTTTTTCTTCTTCTTCTTTTTGTTTTTGTTGTTTGCGGTGGCCGATGAAGTGTCGCTGATTGCGCGTTGTATTGTTTGGGTTAGTCGAAGATGTTCACGAGGGCGATAAGAAATGCATGCATGCATGTACGTTGCTTAAAGTCAGGATTTGGTCAATTTGCGAAAACTCAGATAGCACTGATATTATTAGCTGCGGCGCTGTCGCCAAGCTTAGAGAACTTTTTGTTTGTATGCATTTTGCAAGAGATTTCTTTTTGTATATACATATATGTAATTACTTTACTCAATTAAGTATAATCTATTTATATAAGAGATTATTTTTATTTTTTTAATGATTATTATATGGTGATTTGTTTTTTAATTAATTAATTTTACTTTATTTTATTTTATTTTAATTTTTTTCCATTTGTAGATAGATTCTCATTGAACTTTAAAACATATTTACGTATATATTTTTTTATATATTAAGTGAAATGTAAGTTAACATTAAGTAAAGAAATTTGTTATTAATCTTTTTCAAAACTAAACTCTTTAGTCTAAAAATGAATTCGATGCCATCGCATGTCTTGCTCATTGTTCTGGGATATTCTTTTCGACTCTGTTGTTTTATTGCTTTGTTAATTTGAAATAAATCACGCGATTTTATGGACCTGGTGGAGCAAGGCACGTTTTTTTTTTTTTGTTTCCTTAACCTCGTTAATCGACTTCATATTTTAAAAGTCAGTTTCGCTTAATAGTCAGCGGGTTGTCACACGACGTGATTTAACCCTAGTACCCAATGCTGATCGCTAACCATCAACTGGCGCCAGTGCACAGAATCTTGGACTGAAGAACTCTGGCCAGAATCAGAGTTCGTCTGTCGTTTATAGATTTTTAACACCCAGCTCGACAGCTCGTGGCTGCCGGGTCATTATTATTTAAAATATTTATTGTTATGGCTATTTCTGTTGCTTCACAATATCTTCACTTTATGTATTCAGAGCAGGCTTAAATGTGAAATGAAAGACAATGAAATATATTTGCTGTGGGGATCTCTATTGCAAAACAATTTCATTAATATTAATGTACGATTTAAATATTTTTCTTAAATAATCTTATCATTAATAAAGAATAAATAAAATAAATACATTTGTTATTGTCCAAATTTGATAAATATATTGAAAGACTAATTAAATTTTTCATATAAAAATGTTTCAATATTTCTTTTAAATAAATTCACATTAATTTTTAGCCTCATCAAAGAACTTTTTACCCATATTATATCAGATCTCTATACCGCACAGGTAGATCAGGTAGGGAGAGAGAGAGAGTGAGAGTGAGAAAGAAAGTGTGTTAAAAATGAAAAGTTTTGTTTATTTTTGTTCAGATTTTTCGCGCCAATTAAATTCAATTAGCTGTCGGCGGCGATGCATTTCTCTATGATGTGGATAGCTAACCATGTAATACACAGTTCTAGGAGTCGCCTTTTCCAACTCGCACTCACTTTACCATAACAAATGTACCCGTGTGTGGGGGTGTGCCCGTGTGTGTGTGTGTGTGTGTACCACCATGTGTGTAACGAGCATAATAAGTTGTAGCGCCACTGCGTCATAAAAGGTTATTTTAAACAAATAAACACGTGGAATTAATGAAGAAACGTGTGTGTGTGTGGCGTTTAATAGCTTACGTATAAATAAACTAGTAAAAGTGCTCCATGCACGAGAGAGTGTCCAATAAGGCGCGATATACCCTGTGCACCTAGCCACACGCACAGAGAAAAAATAATGTCATTTCTTTGCTTTCTTTAATGTACGTATAATTATTATATTAGATGCGATGCAAAGAGAGAATTCGAAAAGCAAAGAGAGTCAAGTGTTGGCATTGATGCTTGTCAGTTATATAGTACGTATATGGTAGATTTACGAATCAAAGCAGATATACTTTATGAGCTTTCCATATTCATTTACATAATTAAAAACTTATACTTTCTCATACAGGGTATTGGCTCGTCATGCCTGTTTAACTGATCGAGTATCATTTGAAGAATACCATTCTAAGCAGTATGAAATCAAAGAATGTTATAAAATGAATTTACAGCAATGTAAAATCAGATAAGCTCTGAATTAAATTTAGAAAATTAGCAAATGCATATGTATGTGTGTGTTATGCATGTGTGTGTGCAATTTAAAGTTGTAGACAAACAGAGTGAAACGATTTCCTTTGGTCTTGCGGTCAGCAATGAATGAACGTAAACATTTTCAAACTTTTAATTGCCACACTAAAAACGAAACAAAACATGTATGTATGGATACAACGTGTGAAACTGTTGGAGATTAAGAGCGACTATCTGGCTGCAAAAGGCTGACAGATTGAGAGACTGAGAGACTGAACTGAATGGGGGCTGGCTATGATGGATAAAGAAGGCAGACTGATGCTGATGACGACGCGCCTAAAACAAACAAATAAATGCCAAGTAAATGGCCAACAGCGACGCTGGCGGCACGCTTTGCCTGGTCTTAATTAAATCAAGGGGAACAAAAACAATAAAAACTACATACATCCATCCATCCATCCATCTCATCGGTGCGGGATCGGGATCGGAATTGGTATCGAGTCTGCCAGAGATTTTATTACACACTGTGCGCCATGCAATAATTCAAAAAATACTTTGCAGTATATCATTATAATCAAAATGTTTTACAACGATGTCTACCACCCAGCGTGTGCAACGTTTACGTTTTTGGGGTATCCGGCAACACTAGCAGGACTTATGATTCCCCATTCAAGATGTTTAGATGCACAAATAAACAGTCGTAAAAATTCCCCTGCTATATGCTCAGCTCGTGGCATTTCCATTTCAATTGTAAACATCTATAAACTTAGTGTGCCAATATTTTTCAATGCGAGAGCTATCTACAAATGAATATACGAAATGTCTGAAAATGAATTGAATTCTGATATTGCAGCTGCAAAAATAAAAATACTTTTATTATAATTATTATTATTTTGTTATATATTTTTAATTGTATTATATTAACTAAATTCTAAACTATATTTTATGGAGAAGTAAACCCATCTAATACATATATAATAATATGATCTTTAACTATGCTAACTAGTTGAGGCTGTTGCAATAACAGACATGCAATAACATACTTATGTTAACTATGATTTACCTAATAACAGCTTCTATTCTATTCAATTTTGCAGCCCTATCTTCTTAGCTAAACAATGAAATAGAAAAGAGATATAGATGAATAACAAAGTATAAGTAATACAGTTTTCTTATAATCGCATCAAGTACAACTCGTTCATTGTCTGCTTCTAACTATCTAAAAGTAAAGTAACTCTGGCAATATTTTGTAGCAAGTCAAGCTGAATTTTGCTGACAAGATACCTACATACATATATAGAGAATTACTGCGTGTCTATATTTCATGATTATGTCAGTTGCTTGTGTTTAAGCCCCCGCGTGGGGTCTTCATGGCTGGCGGGCAGGGGAGCAGGTTAATGGAATTGCGTGCGTGCGCACGCGTACAGCGCCAAAACGAATTAAGCTTGATGCACTAACCACTGATAATTCAATTTTTGGTCACTTTGTATACAGATGACAGCGGAGCAGAACGGCTGCTGCTCTTCGTAGCCATTCAATTTGTACAACTGTTACACACGCACAACATATCAACAACAATTTGGCAGTTCGATTTGCGATTGCATGAGAAATCTGCGCGTGACACGCACAAGAAAAAGTTCTCGTATTGTGTTTATGCCAAAGTGTTCTAATTGATGTTGTTGTTGTTTCAGTTGTTTGCTTGCCTCAAATTCCTGCACATCATCTTTGCAATCTCAGCTTCTGTTAGCAGGCAATCTATTGAAAAACTGAATGACTTAAATCAAACAAATATTGTATATATTTTAGATAATGTATGCGAAAATTTACCAAAAGGGGTTGCCTCATCCGCATTCACATCGGCATCCTCATCCTTACCTACCCTCCATACTTTCTTCCATATATATCTGTTATCAGCTGTCAAATTTGCCAAATCACGATGACGTATCACTAAACCGCGTTTGACATTCTGCTTTTTTCAGCCTAGCAAAGGGTTGCATTCTAATTTTTTGAGGGTTACTCGAAACACAAAGTACGAGCACTCATTGCGTCTGGCATATGAACAAATAGATAAGAATATGAAGCCAGAAGCAAAAGCAAAACAAAGTTTTAATATTTAAGATTGTATCCGATAAGTTTCTAATATAATTAAATATTCATGAAAATAGGAAAATGTATATACTTACACATCCTTAATTTTCCAAGGCTCACTGTCATTTAATACATAAGAAGAGTATATTCATAAAACCTCAGCAATATATAGAATCCGAAATATTTATGACAGATTTTTTGATAATTTAAGTGAGTCTAGGAATATAAAGAATATAAAGAACTAATTAAGTTAAGAGATAAGTTTTAAATTTCCCATTAAAGATTCTGTAACCTCTTAAGTTATTTATCGCATTTAAGGTATATATATTTGAATATATATCTAAAAGTCAAACTTTATATGAGGTAAATCAAAATATATAATACAAATATATCAAATTTAAATAAATTATTATTTAATATATAGTATATGTATAATATAATATTACATTCAAAAAAGAAACTTTCAATCTCATAAATAAAATTACAAAATTAAATATTCTCCCGTCTTGAGGTCGACTTACTTTCAATTTGAATTGAAAAGCATTATGCCACCCCAGGAGAAGAAGCTAAACCAATCCAATCCAATTCAATCCCATCCAAGGCAAATCCATCCATCATGTAGTGCATATCCTGGCAAATAGTGTTGTCATCGATCAGCTCGCATGTACAGCTGCCCATGCGCCCGATTCTATGCAACACGTTTTGCGCTTGGCGCTGACAAATTAAAATGCACAAACAATGAAAAACTCAACCAAAAAATCGACTCACACAATACCGTTGCCGAAAACTGATGACGAATGTTTTACGAATTAAGATGGATCACTTGGCATGACATCCACAAAAAGAAAAAAAAAAAAAAACGAAAAATTGAATCAATAATAAAAAAAAAAAAAAGAAAAGGATACAGAGCGGCAACCAAATGAATGGCAAAAGAATAAATTGAAGCCAAGTTGAGTTGGCCGAGTAGTAAGAAGTTGAATAAAAAAGTAAAGAACCATCTTCGACGATTGTGCCATTTGATAGAGTCACTGAAAGCAGCAGCACCAGCAGCAGCAGCATGACGAAACACTTTTGCTGCCAATCGACTTGGTCATGTCAGAGTCAGACTCAATTGCTAAGAGCAAGCAGCCATATCAAACACATTGGGCCGGCTGAAAAAGAGTTTGATTTCAAATTGAATTTAAGTAAATGACGTAAGAAACAATAAAATGTAGCCGATGCCTCTATATATATATATGTACTGTACAACAATCTATGTTTCCTATTGTGATGGTCTTTAATGCCTTAATGTTTAATATCGCTGGCGCTAAATCATCGAGTCATGGCGCCGCAAGACGTTTGTGTCGATGTAGGACTTCGCACAAACGCTTGGCATGAGCAGACAATCATTTACAATGCTTAAATTTTTAATAAATATATGTATGTATGTAGCTTGCAAGGAAAATGTCTAGAATGAGGGTTCATCGTGCATAAGAGCCGCACAACACAAGGAAGGCCTTACCCCTACCTCTGCCCCTACCCTTGCTACCTACTGCCACTACCTCTACCCCTCTACCCACACCCGTTGCTTTCCAACCGAGTTTCTTTTTTAATCAGAACAGGAATCTGATACTTGTACAAAAGGCTTTTCTTTGTAAACATCCACACATCCTGAACTTTCCGAAGCAGCAAAAGCTACAATAACAACTATGACAAGCATACATCGCATACAAAAGCGGCCAGAGAGAGTGAGAGGTAAGGTCGTTTATTGTATGGATTTTGCGCATATTTACACATATGAAAAACATGTTAACCAGAAAATTAATTATAAAATTTTCAAAAACCTTAACAATGTCTACAATATGGCGTTTATTTTACTCAAACAAGCACTAACTAACTGTTAGCTGCTGTCTGAAGCTCAATGTGTGCGTGAGCTGAGCGAAGGCTAGAGATTTATATATGAATGCCTTGGCAACTACTAAACTACAGTGACAACGACTTGGGATATCTACAAATATGGCAAATGTATAATAAAGGTAGAACAGTATTTAAATTTGAAAGAAAATTATTTTCAATTTAAGTTTTTCGTATAGAAAATATGAAACTCAAATTAACAAAACTTAATTGTAAGTTCTTTTGATATCTACATATATACAATGAAAATATATATGCTAAAGATAATTACGTAATCTATAGTAGTAAACAACTATAATAATATTTATTAATACTATTATCTATTATTATAATATGTAAATATATTATTGGATATGTCTAAGCATTCAGCAGTTAGTTAGCCATATCACCCTGTTTAAATGCCTGCACAGAGTTCCCTCTAAGACAATTTTCCCATGCACAATTATATTATACGCTTTTATGTACATATATAGATGGATAAATGTTTCTGTATGCAGACATTGTTGAAAGCACAATGCCATAGCAAGTTACATAAATTGCAGTGGGTACAAAAGCATACGGCAGATCATGCAGGAATATGCAGTAAAAGTAGCCAACTAGCAAATATCCTGTAAAATGACACTTTTAAAAATAATATATACATTTTTCCCTAACAAAACAAGTAATTTGAATTAAATTTAAAATGTATTCTTTTAAAATTAGTCTAGCAAAAAGAAAACAAATATTATTATTATTATTAAGAAGTTACAGTTAGTGTAAAATTAACTTTAACTTAAGACTAAGCACTGGCAGCAGGGGCCTTCGGCTGGATGGTGTAAAAACAAATATAGTTTATAGCATTGTATATAATATGCTTCAATTATAACCTTTTTAGTTAAATGGTTAACAAAATTCTTTATCAATATAAGAAAATATATATAGCTCTTCTAAAAAGTTTTTCTCGTTAATTAATATATGTAATCCTATTCAAATAAAAACTGAATTCTCTCCTTCACCTACAAATTATCATAAACTGGTACAACAGAGAAAATGTTTATCAATTTTTAATTCTAAACCCAAAATTCAGCCTTTGGATTATAATATTTCACAAATTCAATCCAGCTTTCATTTTAGAGTACACAGGGTATAAGTATAAATTAAACCTGCCATAAGAAATTGAAAATTTCTTTACTCTTTGCTTCCAAAATGCCATGCCCACTTTTGAGAGCCTAAACGCGACAGGGAAAGGTAGTCAAATTAAGCTATGTATGTGTCTAAGCAGCAGGCTAAGCTAAGCAAAGCAGAAACAGCAAAAAAAATATGCTTCGCTTTAGGAGGTATATCATCTGGAAAGGACTGAAAGGTGAATGAGTTACTCACCGTAAGAAATTCGGATAGATTCAACGTCAATTCGATGTTAAGTAACTGTTGTCAATAGACTGGCGGCAGCAGCTGTTGTCACCTGTGTCCAGACAAAATGTGTAAATCACTGAATCTGCTCGAAAAAATGCGCAAAAAAAACGAAATTTACATAATGTGTGGTCTGGTCACATAACGGTAATATATTATAAGGCCGAAGGCAAAGTGCAGACAGAGTAAAAATATATCTGTTTTGCGGGCATGAACAGCCCGCAGACACCAGAGAAGGTTGGAGAGAACAAAAGATAATGCTTATAAATAACGGATCGAATTGCATTCACACACAATTTATGATTATTTTTCAGAAAATTATGATAATCAGTGGTTACTCTACAAGAAAACTTCCTATCCCAGTTAGGAATAAAAATAAAAAGAAGAACAGAACAATATGCAAAAAGCGTGCAAGAAATAATAAAAAGAAAACGAAAAACGAAAAAACGAAAAAAAGAAAACAAAAGGCAGAAGAGTCCTTCAGTTGGCTGGCTGGTGGCGCATTTCTCAAAATAAAAGTATCGAATTAGCAATATAATATCAGATGTCCTGCACAGACTGAGCTGAACTGAACTGAACTGAACGAGGGAGACGGACTACTGGCTGGCTGAGTACAGTTCCATTTCCACTTGAATTGCCAGCCGGCATGCTGCTGGTGTGCTCAGTCGCCAACTCCAACTTAAACACGGCTCTTTGCCTCATGTTATATGCGCAGATTGTTGTCATTACCCCATGGGTTACGTCAGCTGCCACGGACTAGAGTCTTGATAATACATACGAAATCAAACCGCAATTCCGCTCCAGCCGACATATGTAAGCCTAATTCCAAACTCAATTGCATGGCATGTTGCAGCCACATTTATAAGTACTTAGTTCCTTTTCTTTTTTACCCATTCACATGAGGCAAATACCGCATCGGGAAACTTGTTCGCCTGAGTGCATTAGAATCGCTTTCGCAGGGAATCGGGGTCGTAGCGCCTGGGCTCTTGGCGATTTATGAAATAATGCACATGAAATATGTTTTTTATACTTCTTTGTTTCTTTCTTGTGCTTGTTCTTGTTCTTGTTCTTGTTCTTTTCCGTGCACACTCATTCGTCCAGGGAACACTGAACAAAAGGTGAGACAGCAGATTGTAAGCGGATTTTTTGCGAGTGCGGGCTATTTCATCAAATGTCTTTGAAACACACAAAAAGTATCAGCACCTGTCGGATTAATGTAAAGTCTACTTTTACATAGCCACAATACAATGTCCATTCACCTGCATTTATATACCAATACATGCATATATATATGCGTGTGTCAACATTTTATAACTATAAAATCACGATCGGTCATAAATAAAATTTCAATTTATATTTGATCGTTAGCTACATTATAAAAGCTAACGAAATCCATTATTATTAATTCTTTATGGCTTAAAACAAACTCTCTTCAATGTAGTTTGGTTTAGCTCGTGATCCATTTATCATATTTAGTATAAAATGCACTTCTTGTTGACAAGCGACTGTCACCACCAACAACCGACACCAAGCAAAGCATTCCCCCATTCTTAGTTTGCCTGCACTTTGCACACAACTAACTCGCAAATTTGTCCAGACTAAACTGAAGGTAAAACAAGTATAAACGAACAAGTTGCAATAGAGTGTAGCCAGCTGCATAATACTCGTTCATGATCCGATTTACCTGAGCCATGCCATTTTATTCAAGTATTCCAAGTAAAATCAGCGTGATCCAACTGAACTTGTTGAATGGAATCCTGAATTGAGAATATGTGGTATAAGAATACATATATAGACTATATCCTGTGTGATCCTGGGAGCTGTATATAGATATGTCATATAGGAAAATATATTATAAGTATATAATATAAATTGGGTAGTCATCGCAAGCTCCATCAGTGGGCTTATACAAAATATAATAATACTCTAGAGACATATGTCTAAAACTTGCTATCTCTCAAGCCAAATTGACTCTTTTTCGATTGGCGAGCGAGCATAAGAACAACAAGCTAAGCAAGAAAACGTCATCGGGCCAGACACGTAAACATTGGCCCAAAAGGCCTTTTTTCTGGACTCCGCTTATAAATCAGTTGCGCGTCTTTTAATAAATTGTAATTGAGTCGCACTTCACCATTCGCGCAGCTCATAGATACTATGTTGTAGTTGTTGGTGTAGTTGTAGTTGTAGTTGTTGCTGATGCTCTTGGTGGGTTAAAGCGGCACCGCGATAGGCCAGTCGCGATTGCGATTGCGATCGCGTGTGGGAATGCAGACGAGGTGATGTCGATCCTTATGGCTTGGCGACGACCCTAAATAAAGCTCTTCTTTTTTTTCCTGCGCCGTTGTTGCTTTTGTTTTAGTAGTTATAGTATATATATGTATGTGTATGTATGTACGTACATGAGATGCTTGCCGGCTGTCGCCACTTATGACGCTCGAGTATCTATCCTCCTCTTACAACTCTCGTTCATGGCATGCTTGAAAATCAAGTAATGAAAAATGTTCTGTGTGCAATTTTTCTTTTCATTTGTTTCGTGCTTCTCTGCCACCTCCTGCTCCCGTCCTGCTGCCGCCAGCTTCTCCCCGCTTTCTGTTGTTGTTGTTGTTTGTGTGTTGAGCAGCAATAAAACTCATTGAACACGAGTTGCTTTTGAGAAACATGAACAATTAATGCAACATATGTTTGCCAGGAACCTTACCAAATCGTCCTACAAGACAACCAACTAAGCCGGCTGTAGTCGACTACACAATGCTGCTTTATCGATAAAAATCAATATTTATGATTGCTTCTTAGCTGTAGAGTAGGGAATTTTAACTGTGGACATGGAATCAATCGAAGAGCAGGAGTAGAAATAATCTCTTCTGCTTTTCTTATAGAAGTTTAATATGGATTTAAAAATTTTTCAAATTACAAAACTCTAAATTATTGAATCTTAAACCTTTCAGAAAACCAATATACCTTTTAATTTTCTGAAACCACGCATAAGAATTCGCGTTCCTCGATCCTTTTTTTTTAGTCAAACAAATCGAATTAGTTGGCAACGCAATGCAGCACTGTTCGGCAATTGATGCACAACACGCGAACTGGAAACAGAATTCGCTAAGAATTTAACTCAATGATGCTCTTATACTCTATCTCTATGAAATTAGCTAAGAATGAGATTTGCTTTTAGAAGTTGCTTAAGTAACCAAATTTATGAAGGAAATTATTATAGATATTATAGAAATTAGCAGAGAAATTTGACTTGAATTTAAAACTTAAAAAAAGATAAATAAAGAAAAATTAAATACAAAAAATCATGAAATCTTTTTTAAAGTATGTTATTTCAATTTAGTAAAAGCTCGCACTACATCTAATCAAATTTAAATATATAAACTTTGAATCCTCTAAATGTTGCCAATTTCATAGAAATTCGAATAGTACCTAAGGCACAGTATACACAATTTATTTCCTAACGATGCTGAAGCGACACGCCTCTAGTACAAATGAAAAAGAAAAAACTAACAAAAAATAGTCTTGGACAATCGGTCGATTGACTGCACTGATATAATTTATCCAAAGTGCAATAGGTGTGCACAAAGTACACAAAAACAAAATTCAATCGAAGATACATTAAATAAATTTGTTCTTTTAATTGTTACTAAGCAATTACAGATGGCTTTCATAATTGTTTTTATTTGATTTTTTTTTATGTAGGCGCAATAATCGAAGTTGGCTGCGAGTGGCTAGCAAGGCTTTGGCGGTGGGTCAGTGGGTATTTATAGATAGACGTATGATGGAGTCAGATATTGACGGTAAACATGGCAAACAGTTTATCAACTGTCAGCTGTAAAGGTTTATAATAAAATCATACATATACCATGATATATACAATCATTTGTAAAGCTATTAGCTACTTAATTAATCATTGCAGAAATATATTAAAATCAATTGTCAAGCAATTGTATACTATCAAAACAGCTAAGCACAGCCGCATGACAACGATTATAGATTGCCAAAGTTAAGGCGAGAGAAAAAGTATTAAAAAAAAAAAATATATATATATATATTATATTGGTAAAATATTTGAGGGACTGACAAACGGTGAAGGAACCCACAATTAGCTAAACGCTGAGCTTGGCCCAACAGAAATTAACGAGAATCAAGAGACCTGTTTGCCTGCCCGCCGGCATGCCTGAGTGCCTGCGTGCCGCCTGGTCCTGGCCCGCGACATATGCTCCAAGTATCACACTGTCCCCATGCATAAGCTGCGAAGACCAATAATCAAAAGCATTCCATTTAATTTGGATTCAGCATGATGATCGACACGATATGTGGCGGGCCCCAGACCGTGGAAAATCAAAGAGACCAAATCTAAACCAATAATAAAGTTAAATCGATAATTGAGGTCAAGCGAGCGAAAGGCATTTTTGGGGCTGATAATATTTTTGTATATCAGGCTATTTGGCAAGCGCATACGTGATCGTTTAACTGTAAATTAAATATAATTTACCAATAAGTATAATTACAAAACGTTCTTTTGTTTTGTTCTTTGTTGTGGCTTTTGCTTTGTGTTTTATTTAATTTTTTTTTCACTCACTCTCTTTAGAATGTGCAAATCTTGTATTCAGTGTAGCTTCAGCTGATGATCCCTTAAGCCACGCCAGACGCATAAATCATCAAGCCAAAACATTTTTGGATCGATAACTGTTCAAGTCTGATCCTCTAACCGTGAGATCGTTTACCGATTTATTTCGTCTGTCTAAACGTGCGCCATGCATTAAATGTTGGTTTATCTTTCAGTCTTAGCTGATGGATCACGCTCCTTTTTTTATAAGTCTGAACTTCATTATGCCCGACATAGAAACAAAAAAGTTGTCTGAGCTCTAGCTAAAGCTATTAAAAGACAGAAATATTTATGATGAATAGTGATTTTGGCATTACAGTAAGTTATATACATAATATAACTAACTTGACAAGTATATATATATTTTTAAATAATGTGATAATATACATATAATATTAATATATAATTAAAGCTGTTCCTTAAACCAAATTTACAGGTCAAGTACATATGATTATTATCATATAATAAATACATTAGCAAATGAGATGGAATTTTGGCACTGCCTAAGCGAAATCGTATCAGACTTTACCCAAACGTAATCATAGAATGCCTGCAATATTTAATATAACTCTTCCCAAATGTCAATCTAATAGTAATTGAAAGTATTTTAAAGTCTTGCATAAATACGTTCATTTGGTGTTTCAGAAGTTCTAATAATGTCCTGTAACAGATCTGTCAGTGATTTAGTAATTATCAAGCAATGTGAAAATTCCCTAGTTAATACAAACAAATAAAAATACAAAAAAAATAATGCAAAAGTTAATTGAAATAAAAACTGCTTTGAGCTCTCTGAATGGCATGAAGATAAACAATTTATCTTATTCCTTGGGCCGTTCATAGATCAAGTAAAAGTGCTTACCTTAGGGATTTACAAATTCCCAAGTTCCTGGATTTGTATGTCAAGCATTGCAATCAATAAGGGAATTTTTTATATAATTTATTTCTGATATTCTGATTTGTTGCTGCAGACACATATTTTGACATTTGAAAAATTGATTTTTTTTTTTTGCTAAATATGCAATGTTGATGATAAAAATATATGAAACTATGCAAAGCTGTAGATTTATTGAAAAATACTTACAGAGATTTATTTATCCAATAGCACAATATATTCCACTCTTATACTGAGTATAAATATAAGAAAAAATCACCAAGAGACGCCCTATGACTAGATAATATAAAGACGCTTTGGAATATATTTTGCCTCGCCTGGAGGTAAGCCGATTCTTAATTATTTTTATGCACCGCTCGAATCTTACTAAGTGCATGAGTCTACGCTGCATCCACATTCATATATTCCAAGGCAAATTGAAATAGATTTTCTTAAAGCAGCTTCAAAAAGTAACATACCCAAAATAAAAACGAAATTTCTTTTTTGAAATACTTTTTGCAATAATAATTTATTATGTATTACTTTAAACTTCACTTTTTTGTTAGAGTTACTATGCTCTTGTTGCTGTTTTTATTTATTTTTTATTTCTGTATGTTTGCAATAGTTGTCTGTATTATTTTAATGGTATTATTGTAATAATTTGTTTTTGTATATTAAGGTTATGCAGCGAGCAGCGAGAAATGTTGCACAATTAGTTTTAACACTATTGTTTCAATGTATTTATTATGTTTTAACTTGTATGTTTAGTGACTATTGTGACTATTGTTAATGTAATGTTTATATTTATTTTGTATATATATATATATATATATAATAGCATATGAAGCATTAAAATATATATATATATTTTTATATGTTTAAATATATTTCATGTCGAGTTTATAACACATTTTTCAATTGGGACTGTATTTATTTCTAATAATATTTATTTGTTGCCCAACTCTTGCATTTACTATAAATACATTTATGTATATAGATTTAGATTTATATTAATTTAATATTAAATTGTGTGTACGGTTTAATGGGTAAGCATGTGAAATACTTTTAGTGTTTAATTTATAAAATTATTATAGATTAATGCGCTTCTAAGCTAATAAATAAATTAAAAACATCGTAACATTAAGTTCCTCGTTTCCCCAACTACCCCTACCACCCACCCGCCCATCCAACCCCCCTTCCCCCTGCTCCCATTCCGTCTGTAGCAGCAGCTAACTGACGCCAATACCAATAATTTAATACCTATTTTTAAAACACTATAAAGCGCTCTCTAAAATGTTTTCCAAGTTGAATACATGTAATAAATTAAATATTATATTATATGATCAAAGTGTGTGTGTGTGTGTGTGTGTGTGTGTGTGTTCGCCAGCTACTAGTTGAAGCCAAAAATGTTTAGCCCAGCACTAATATTAAAAAGCCTTTACATGCCTATGTACAAAATGCTAGTTATGCTATCCATGTGTCTAAAGCGTTCTCTAAGCTTTATATGTTGGTGTCGGAAGTATTTCAATTCAATTAATTTGATTTTATTTAGCTTTCTCTTTAATTTTTGTTTAGCTATGTAAAAATATGTACAAAATAGCATTGTTTGTTTCTTTTTCTAACATTTCTGACGCTTTTCATTCAAATATTTCGAACTGCTCTATAATAAAGTTATATACATAAGATTGCTGTATTAACTGTTGGAGTTCCGCATTTTTTATTTTGTTTTTTGTTTTTTTTTTTTTTTTTTTTTGGTCCGGTCACATGTTGTCACCTGGATTGCACTTTGAGATCAAATATCCGTGTTGCATTTGGCAACAATGCGATCGCAATGGAGCTTAATTAGCGCTCCCAAAGAGCACCGAGTTCTTGTAATATGCCGTAGGTCTCTCCGACAATGGACTCTTGACATCACGCTCAGCGTTCGCAGCGCGTGACTTGCGCTCCATTTCCAGCTCTTGTGCAAGGGATTCTTTCAAAATATATAATGAAATAAGTAATAAACATCAAGTTGACATGACATAACTCAGAAAAGCTAACACTAAGAGTAAATTAACTTTAATTAAATGTAAGATGCAAATAGACTTGGAGACTTGCAGAATTATGATAAGCTTACGCTTTAAAAATTAATATTAAAAAAATTCAGAAATCACATTTTTTGTAGGATATAATTATAATATAAAAGTGATTATATATAAATATAAAAATATGCCTGGCTTAATAAATTACAGCAAATTGAGAATTTTGAAGCATATTTGCATGATATTCAAGCTTACCCGAATAGTTTTGCCAGAAGGCGCCAGTGGCCATCAGATCGATGCCTGGATAGCTCCAAGTTGCTTTGCCATTGCCAGTTGCAGCAGCAACAGCAGCGGCCGCTGCCAGGCTGCCCTCAGCGGCAACAGCAGCAGCAGCGGCAGCAGTGACTGAGGCAGCAATGGGCGGTGGTTGGTCCTCGCGATCGCGGCTCGAGCAGCGCGTTTCATTGTCGCGCGTGGCGCTGCTGCACTGTTGGCGCTCCATGGAGCCCTCGTGGTCGGAGTGCGGTTCGCGTTTAAAGTGTGTTGTGGGTGGATCTGAATGTGTGGCGGCGCCTGTCGCTTGCACCGTTTGACTGGTCACATCACATGAGGAGCTTAAGGACTTCTCAGACTTATCACTGCCGCCTCGACTGCCACAGTCAGTATCTATGGATTTAAAAACAAAACAGAGGGCGCTGTGTTGGTTATCAAAGCGTTGGGCGCAGGAAGGATCGAGAGAGCCGAAAGCGAAAGGCGTTTGGGGGATAGATGGGATACGTTTTGTTAGCCATGCTTTTGTGGTCTATCTGTGTGTGTGGCCTTCTGCTCGTTTGCCTTCTAAACACTTACCTTTTGGCGCCTCAACACCTTCGCTGCCCACATTACTGCATTTGCCATCGGCTGTGCCACTGCCAGCACCCAGCTCAGCATCGCTGCAGGTGACGTTGCCAGCACTCGCAGTTGTGTTGCCTTTACTGCTGTCATCGCCCAGCTGCTGCTGATATCGTATACGTATTTTGCGCTCACGTCTAAAACGCTTCTGATAGAGCACTGTGAAAAAAAACATGAAAATATAAAAGAAATGATTATTTTATATAACAGGTTTTAAAGCTTAACCAACATAAGAGTTATCATAACGTGTATTTACATTAATAAATAAATTACAATGCTTACAATCCTTACAATTCTTATATATATTATATGCCAACTGCTTGATTAGTCACACTTTCTCTTTATAGTATATAAGTCTATTAACTGAATCGATTTAATGTCTATTATGCATCCGCCCTCACGTGTGCTAATTCTTACCGTCGTGCGACAGTTAAGTCAGAGAAACTGGTACATCATCAAATTAACATTAATTAGGTTAGTGAAGCGTGGTAATAGTCAATTAAAGGGTGTAGCAAATGCATCAATATGAACATGAAGTCTACAGCTTTCCCAAGCTAAACTATTTGCGAGTCGAACTTATCGATTCGAATACCAAATTCGCAAAGATATTTCTTCTTTTTCTCTCTCTCTCTCTCTCTCTACTTCTTTTGCTCTGTTGCACTCAATCTTGCATTGCAATGGCCGATTTGCTGGCATGTTCGCCAAGCACAAGATATTTATCGGCTTGCTTTATTATTAATGGCAATTAGATGTCTGCACAGTTGCTGCAGCAATATCAATGCAGCGTGGGGCCCACACACACACAACCACTCATTTCTAGTGGCTTCAACATAGCATAAATGCTGTTTTGCTCACTGAATGATTGGCTACTCGAAAATTGAAAGAAACTTGAGTTATTATGGATTGAATTGATAGCTGTAGCTGTTTTATTTATCGCTTGAATATATGAAAAGTTAGCTACTTTATAAATGTTAAAGCTGAATTGAGAAAAACATTTATATCTCATGCCCGACTTGGCTAACTCTGAGATTGATTCAGAATTTTTCCAAGTTACAAACACAAGCACTTATGAAAAGGCTTTAATTCTACAAATATATGAAGTATAGATTGCATAGAAAGAAATACAAATTTTTTGTACATATTCTAAACTATTTCAAACACATCTCAATAATCAATATACCCCGCATATGAAATCAAATCAAAGCCAACCACAATTACAGTTCAGAGGTAATTTATCTTTTTTTTTTTTTGGCATCAAATTTGCATTTACATATAAGTGAAGGCTATGCGAAATGTCGGCTCCAGCACTAATTTGAAAGCGCTCACATGCCATCATACAATTAGTAAGAGGAAAAATCCAAAAACAATTTTTGGTTGCTTAGAAATTATGCGAAAAGATTAATTTGGCTTTGATATTCATTTGTATAGAAGACAATTTCTAATTATCAAATGGGAACATATAAATTAATTTTGGCTTTTGCGCCTTCACTGTATTCATGTATATGGATTATATTTAATAGCCTGTCATCATTGTAATTAACTGTTTTTGGTTTCAGATTTCAAAAATTTATTAATATCGAAAGATTGCTCAGCTCACGTTGACAATGTTGGCAACTCAACCCTTGAAAGTTCTATTCCAACGTCAAAGCTCTCACACCCGCAGCATTTGACAACCCTTTTAGAGTTTTTGTAGTCATCATAAACATAATAACAACCAATTAAAAGATTTTTGTGTGTGCGTCAAATCAAAGTTTTTTGTCTGTTACCAAAAGCAACTCAAATTCCAAACTCAACGACTCTGGCGAGACCTTGCTCGGCCTCGTCGTCGTCCACCCTCTCCGAGTGCCGCCGTCTAATGATGTGGCGTTGTCGTAGTCGACGATGGAGTTGCTACTTTTTGCCAATCGTTCGAGTGTAACTAAATAATGAAATGATATTAAATTCATTTGAATTGTGATTTCTCTTGAAAAGGTCGCCCTAGCGGCACAGAGCCAGAGCTACAGAGAACGGCAGCATTTCGGACTTAAAACCTATTCGAGTCCGGCGAAACGAACTGAACGACGACCACCAGAGAGCGCCGACAGAGAAAGACGAGAAGTGCCCAAGAGTGGGCCAGTCGACATATCAGGTGTCATTGTCATTTGAGTCAGCTTACATTAAGCGCACACGATTGGAGTTGGCATAGGCACTCTTGACGCTGACTCGATTCCTTGTGCCGAAGGGATTGCCTTTGCCTTTTCATTAAAAAAAGAAAACTAAAAAAGAATTATAAATAGACAGACACAAGTTTTTAATGTTCACATTTAGATATGAATATCAACTTTTTGTTCTGATTGACTGAATGATTTCTGATTTGATTAGCAAGAGCCAAACTGATGCGAGGCTTGGCAATCCTCGCTTATTATAGGTAAGGGCTATATTTGTTGCGTTAAGTATGCATTTATATATTTTTATTTGTTTTACTTTAAGGAATTACGAATTTAGTTTTCTCGAAGAACATTTTTGATATTACATTTAGGAATTATTTTTTAATTTTCTGTGAGAATATTTTTTATTTTTATTATTTGTTTATTATTTTTTTTAATATTGTTTTATTATTATTATTCTTTTTTATTTATTTTTTTTTATATTTTTACTTATTTGTTATTTTTATTTTATTTAGATTTATTTTTTTTAATTTATTTTAATTTATATTTATATTTATATTTTTATTATTATTAGTTTCTACTATTTTAGTATTTATTTTAATATTTTTATTATTTTGTATTTTTATATATATTTTTAATACTATTATTGTATTTATTTTTTTTTACTATTTTTATATAAAAATATATTTTTCTTTAATATTTTCTTGTTTTATTTTATTTATTTTTTTATTTATTATATTTATTTTTTACTATATTTATAATGAATTATATTTTTATTTTTTTTTTTTACTTTTCTGATTTTTTTTTTTTTTTTCATTATTAAATGCACACCGAATCTCCACTTCAAACTAAAACTACAATGTTGCTGCTATTTAACTCAAATTAAATGAATTAATTGTTTCGGCTTTATTGTTCTGCAATCGATTAGAGAACGCGCATTTTCCAGTTCAACGATTCGATAAATGTGCAAATTACCCACATAAATTTAAAATGTAGTTTATTTGATATATCATAGATAATAGTAAATAACAATAAAAAAAATACTAATAAGTAATAATAGAAATCAAAGTCTTTAAACTTACCACGTAATTTGCGCTCATCGACAAGTTGTCTTTCGAGAGAATCTTTGACCTCGCGTTCGCGTAAAACATCCATCTTAAGTTCGGCTACGGGGAAAAGTATGTAAAGAAATGAGAAACGAGAAATGAGAAACAAGAAACGAAAGAGAAGAGTGAAAAATTATTTACGGTCAGAAAGAGCACGATTTACTTAGCATATGGGAAAGACATAATTTCATATTGCAATTCTTGATGCATACCTTTCTCATAGCTAAGCTGGCGTTCCTGTTGCCTGGCATTGTCTGCTGCCACTTTGAGCAGGCTTTGTATATTCCGCAGCAATGTTTCCGTAGAGCTGGCGGGCACAACGGCATGGGAATCGAGACCAAGCGGGCCCAGCGCCAATCCGCCAGCCAGGGCAGCGGCAGCAACAGTTCCATCATTTGATGACAACAAGGCCTCATTAGGCGTCAATGCTCGACCGCCGGCAGTTGAGGGTCCATTAGCTGCTACTGCTGCAGCGGCTGCGGCTGCCGCATTCGCTCCAGCGGCTGCACCATTGGCCACGGCAGCAGCAGCCGCTAGCTGTGAATAGTTGAGCGCACGCTGATGCTGCAGTGCAGCAGCTGCTGCCACATCGGCGGTCGGAGAGCCCACCACGCTCAAATGGTGTGCCTGATGGGCCTGATGATGGTGCGAAGCGGCTGCAGCATGCTGATGCAAATGAGCAGCGGCTGCGGCAGCGGCGGCAGTAGCGGCCGCCGAACCCGTGGATAGATTATCACGCTCCGTGTCACTCAAGTCTGTTAAAAGGCATACAAAGCGGCGTCATCAGCGTTAGTAGAGTCAGAGTTGGCCAGAGTCATTCAGTCAGTCAGTCAGTCAGTCAGTCAGTCAGACGGGGCTTTTACTTATCGCAAAAAAAAGCAAAGTTTACTCACCTTCATCGTCTTTGCCCAAGCAACGTTCATCGACTTCGGATTGGTTCTCATCACTGAGATTCTCTTCCTCCTCATCGTCCTCGACACCAATTATGGGACCGCCGCCAACGCTGCGACTGCCTTCGTCCAGGCTACGCGACCCACGCGGCGATGCTGCTGCCGAAAGACAATCGCTGCGCTCGCTGCCAGCGTCACAGTTGCTGCCGCCATGGTCCGTATTGCCGCCGGACTTGCTCAGATTGAGAACTGGACTTTGGCGCGTGGGGGAGCCTGGGGGGTACGCAAATCGAAACAACTTATCAGCACTTTCCTCAACAGCCACCGTCCATCTGTATGCCTTACAATTGCGCGAGCTGAGATCTCTCGGCTTCAATTCCCGTTCATTCACAACACTGCCACAACGATCGATTCCACCGGCGCATATGGCCTGTTGCCTTTCATCCGTACGCTCCTCGCGCAAACGCTCTAAGTGCTTCACAATATCTTCGTAGGCGGCACGACAATTCTCCCATATGCCCGATCGAGCCAATGCATCCATATTGGCTGCCGACATGCCAGCATTCTGTGCCGCCGCCTTCAACATTTGACTCTCGGGACGAGCGTGTAGTCCATGTGGCGGCATGCCTGGTGACATGAGTGCCGCCGCGCCCGGATGATGGGCATTAATTTGCATAAAGGCCATATGGTTTATGGGTGGAGGATTATAGCCGTTGGCCAATAGCGGCGACTTTTCCATACGATTTATATCTGCAATGCAATTAGGATTGAAATAGTCGAAGACTGTGAAAAACTTGGAGCATTATTTTCACAGAAAATACAGAAACTATATTTAATTGCAAGGAAATACTTTGTGTAGCATATAGAAGGATTAATGTATATATGTAACGAAATAATATTATAGTAACAAATATTATTAAAGACATAATTTGATGTCTTCTAAAGCAAAGACAGTTACTATTGTGTTGATCTTATTTATAAGTCAACTTCTTTGATAATTTCTTTATAAATAATTATAATAATACAAGAACAAAATTGTAAATTGTCTGAATAACCCCCAAAATATTTGCCAGCTCACATTTAAATATTTGTTTTGAGTTTCATATTCAGCACAAAGAAAGCCTTTGGAGGAATATAACTAAATTATTGTTTAGCAAATCCTAAGTAGTTATAGATAAGCAAATGGAAACTGAAGCACTTTTCCTAATATTTATATTATATTTCAATATTTTTATTTTTAAATATACTTATTATATTTAAATAGATTTCAAGAAAATGAAATAATATATATTCATAATGAACTCAAAAGAAATCTTTGTTTCCGATATTTCTATTTAATAATTTCTCCATCTTGAACAACTTCGTATTATTATTTCTACCTCAGCAATTGTCAAATTCTTTCGATTTTTACATGCTTTATAGAATGAATCTCAAGTTATTGTCATATAAATTTATGAGCTACAAAGTAATGGTGTTTTGTAATTGAAATACAATGAGATATCCAAAAAATAATACAACAATAATTCATAAAATTGTCTAATAACTAATAACAAATGTTTATACGATTAGCTTATCAAAGCAATATCATATAGTAGTTAAATATTGATAGCATTTCATTGTTGTTTTTATTGTATAACAAAAAGAGAAAAAGAGAGAAAGGAATGAATAACTAATCAAAAGTTTTGCTGACAGATAAAGTTTATGATTTTATATATGTACATATATGAAATGTATTTTGATATATGCCAATATATATACATATATTTGAAATTTATTATATATATTTATTATATTTTTTAAAGAAATAATAATAACTAAAGTAAGTGAAATAAGTAAAGTATGTAAAGTAAAAAAAAATCTAAAACAAAAATGTAAAAAAAAAAAATCTAAAACTGAAATTTTCGAAAAATTTTTGCGCCTAAACCACATTTCAAGGCGTTTATTGCCGGACGAAATAATAAAGAAAGAAATAATCAACAGATGCTATTTTATAAAAAGTTTATAGTTTATAATGAAAAATTAAATATGTATAAAAATATAGTTAAAACTCAAGCCGAAGGTCATAATAGCCAGTGCTTAATCCTAGGAGCTTTAAGTTTCTAACTTCTAAATAAATATTAAAGTATTTTTTTTTTTAAATTTATATAAATAAAAAAATATATTAAATATTTAAATAATATTTATACATATATAATAAATCTGAATATTATTCGAAAAACATGAAATAGTTTCAATGCTAAAACTATTTAAAATGCATTCACAATGCAATAACAAAATGTTTGTTGCAATGGCTCATCAGATTAGTGGAAATAGTGCAATATCACTCAAAAATCAACGCCCCACAATTCACTCAGATATTTATACATAGTTGTTTTTTTTTTTTTTTTTCATTTTCAGCTGTTTTGTAGGGATTGAGCAATGACTTGGCAAAACAACAACTGTGAGTGTGTATGAGTTCTCTGTAAAGAGGCGCCGACGGCGCATGGTTCTAAAGAAAGAGCATGAGATCTTTTTTTGATAGATGTATCTGATATTGTGCGTTGGCTCAGACACATTAATAAAATGGGGCGTGGCCAAAGTTGTCAGACGCTTCAGGAATTCATAGAGAGTGAGAGAGAGAGAGCCACAAATATGTAAAAATCAATTAATTGCGAGCGTTACTTTGGTATGGGCAAGTATCTTGAAGTACTTAAAATAATTACAATGCCTGAATACAGACATGAAACACAATTCGAGCAGCAGCAGCAGCTGTAGCCACAGTCGCAGTCGCAGTCGGAGTCATAAGTCCGAGCAATGTCTGTTTGTAAGTCTTTAAATGCGATTTCCTGTACAAATCACATAGTGGCGAGTCGAAACGTTTTCGATTTGATTGCTTGCCTTGGACAAATGGGCATTTATCTGAACTTGAAGCTGGGAACTCGCAACTGCCAAGAGTTGGGAACGTGCACAAAGTTGTAGCTGAGACCGAAACAATTGTGCATTGTGTATATGTATCCGTTCGCCAAACTTATAATCAAGGCATCTACAAATCACATAAAACTTCTCTCGCTCTCTCACTGAGTTTTTCTTTTTTGTTTTCTGCAACTTCCAATTGGCTGCACGAGTAGTGAAACAGTTAGCCAAAAGCCGTTTGGCTCAAATGATTTTATTACCATTTCAAGTGCGTTTCGGCAATTGGTAAAATCGATTTGTTCGCTGCTTGTAAATCGTGATTATGGCAGCGCCGACGGCCATAACAGATATTCAGTTATACGAATGGAGCTATAAAGCGCAGTTGAGTCTGGGAAATGCAACGACAAATTGCACTTGATTCATAATTTGTAAATTTATAAAGTCTCATTACTTACCACTAATATGGCCATTCTCATAGGCATAGTCGCCATTGTCCAGTCTATGCTTCTTCAGCTGCGGATGCTGTGTGAGATGCGTGGGCGGCAGCGATAGGCCAACTGGTCCACGTTTTGGTGGTCTACCCGGTCTGGAACTGCGGAATTGCAGAGAGTTACTGTTTGGGTTGAAAGCAATGACAATTGGCTTGGTATCAGTATAGAGCAGCTGTAGCACACCAAAATGAAATGGTTTTAAAGCAAACGAAAGCAAAACAACTTACGGGACGTAATAATTTTTAATTAATTTTTTTGGGTGGCTATTTTAATGCTGCTTATATGTATATATATGTAAAAGTGTTTTCGTATATATAAAAAATAACATGAAATGTATTGCTTGAGAGTTTTTAAGAGCATTTTAAATTTGTTGAATTTTAATTAATTTTTCATATAAAAATTGTACATATTTTTTCAATTTTAAATTTGAGCTGATTCTCATATATTGCCTAACTAAAAAGTGCCTCAAAAATAGTAAAAAAGAGCAATAGAAAGAGAAACATCAAATTGCAGAGAGAGAAAGAGAGACAGAGCAAGAGAAACAGAGTTATAGAAAAAGAGCGAAAGAGAGAGCGACAGAGAGAGAGAGAGAGAGACAGGGCTATAGTAGGACAACAATTGAACTGTATTCAATAGACGATATTTCAATGATAAAAAAATATAGTTTGCTAACAAAAAAATGTAGTCTTTCATTAAATTTCTGATTCAGGCTAAAAACATTCAATAACTTTATAAAAGTCAACTCGAATAACAAAATATAAACCAGCTCATAATTATTTAGTTAAATTTCCAACGTTGATTTATTAACAAGTAAAAAAAAAAATACTTGTAACATTTACCAATGTGTATAAGAATATATGTATATTCTCGAAGAATTTTCATTAGAAACTCTTACTATTTGTTTAAAAAATATTTATCTAAGCCTTAAGCAAATACTTGACGTATGCACGATTAGTTAGCTAAGGCACAAACAAGTTTGCACAGCAATCAGAGCAAAGCCCATATGGTATGATAAACAAGTTATTCAGATAAATATTAACAAATATTAGCTGCGTCTGCCGCAAATACTCGGAAACTAAATGCAAATAGGAGAGAGACTCAGTGTAGCTCAACTATCTTCAGTAGCCGCAGTCAACAACAATTAACAATTAACCAAATTAAAAAAACAATTATGAAAAAAAAAAATGTGCCTACCTGTTGTTTACCTGTGGCAAACAGCAAAGAGCAAATAAACTCCGGTAGCAATGTGGGCACAGATTGAACAATTTATAATTGTGCGTGGGTCCAGGAGAAGCTGCTGCTGCGGCTGCTGCGGCTGCTGCGGCTGCTGCTACTGCCCCGATAGAGTTGCACTCCATAAAGCAATTGCAAATATTTACAGTTATTTCAACAATAAATATCAATATTTGAATGTAAGCGCCGACTCGGAAGATTTAATTGTGCCCATGACACATACACACACAGAGACACAGAGAGACTATAGACATGGCCTTGCGGGTCATGTAAAGAGAGCCACAGCGACAATGCACTCACTAGAATCGTTGCGAAAGAATCCAAATGAAACCTTAGCGAAAGTGAAAAGAGAATATAACTCTTCTTTTTTATTTCTTTTTTTTTTTTTGGTTACTTTGTGACGTGCAAAACAAGCGTCAGTCAAGCTAATAAATTTATTAAAACTAAAGAAATGGAGACAGCCCGAGCAAACAACATCTGTTAGCAACACTCTCTTCTTTTTTCTTAACTTTTCTGATTGCTGTAAACAGCGGCCACCCGATAAGCAGGCGTCCAATCCGATGCTAACTTCCGTTGAAACATGTCTTGAGCGTAACTCTGTCTCTCAAGCTTGAAAAGTACATAGACAACTGTTCTGATTGAGCTAGTCAGAAATTGGTTTAACTGGAATATAAGCAATTTGTAGAAGGTCCAATAATATACATACTACTTCTTGCATGTTTTCTCTTTGATAACTAGATATTTAGGGCAAGCAAACATTGGAATCTTGTGCAAGAACAAATATTTTAGCAAAAGATCAACAGGAATTTTCATATTTTGAGCATGAACTTCGATAAGTGACAATTTTTAAATGGTATTAAATTTAATTCCTTAATATAATATAATATATCAATATACCATATAATAATATCAAATGTTAAGAAAACTTTATGAAAATTACTAATTTAGTTTGTTATTTTTCACATATTCTAACTATCATAAAGTTTCACATATTCTAACATCATAATCAATTGTTACATCTTAAATGTGTCTAAAATTTCGTATTGTTTTACTTTTAGCTCAATCGCTTTTTAATTTCCATACAAATGATTCATGATTCTCAGCAGTCAGCTATAATCATGTGTAAACATTTCAAAAGCGCTGAGCTTATCTATTTAAGCTCTTTCAATAACCTCTGGATTCTATTATAATGACTAGCCTATAGAATATCTTGCAAATTTGTTCTGCCTCAACACTTTACAATCTTTAAATGTAAATGTAATGAATATATCTAAAGCAGTTTCACTATCAGCATAAGCTTAAGATCAAGCATTCCTGATATTGATCATACACTTGACTTGAGAATTTGGCCCAAAATTCAACTGACATCAAATAAAATGTGAACGAAAACAAAAAACAAAACAGAAAACATCAACAACAAACGTCAGGAAGAGGAAAACAGCATGCAAACTGGTTCGCAGTTGCTACTTAACAATTTTGCTCGGCAGCAGAGCCAGCTAAATGGCAGAGAGCGAACCAGTTTGCAGCTGTGTTTTGGCCAAGTGTATTTCCAATGCTCAAGGGACAGCCGATCTGTTAAACATTGAATTGTATGATCGCGTCCTGGGCAGCAGCAAAAGCAGAAAAAAAGGAAAACAGAAAATAAATGCAATTGCAATTGCAATTGCAATTGCAATTGCCTAAACTGCTGGGCGTTGCCCAAACATTTGTCAGAGCTTTCACGGCCTGAACTCGAATGGGGGAATGCGATTGGGACTGCGACAGCAACTGGCACTAGGAGTCGATATGTTCAAGAGATCGCATACGAGTTGTGCTTAACCCAGTGCCTGAAGCCAAGCTGTTGTCGTTGGCATTCGCATTGGGAAATCAATTAAATTTATTGCGACGTTGCCACCTCACATTCACAAGCATTTGATTGCAGCTCAAATCAATGCAATGCAGTTAATTGCCAGCGAAATTTCCATACTTCAATTATGCGCTGCTAACTGTGGCTTTAATTGAATCTACAAATGCAACAAATTGATTCTTACGCTGCACCGAGTTATTCGACCTGCACAATTTCTCAGAAGAAGCCTCCAAGTCGTTTGAAGTTGACTTCAATTTCTTTGCCGATTGATGATAAAAAAAAAAAGAAAAAAAAAATTGTTAGAGTTTCCCTGAAGCGCCTTACGCAACAACTATCTGGCTTAGAGTCAATGCTAGGAAATTCATTGTAAAAACGACATGCAAACTTACAAATGACACGACATTCACGTAGTTTTACGCCCTTCAAGAATGCATAGACATACATATAGGGGGAGCGATACACACAATGCTAATTGTGGGCTTAAGTTCAGTGAGTTGTGGCGAGCAAACAAATTGTACTACGACTTGAATAGACAACTGAAAGCAGCAGCTAAGAGGTAGACAAACCACATTTATGTTTACTATTAACAGAGATATTTGTATTATATTTATCTTCTCTTAACTAATTGAATCTGAGCAAAGAGTCTAAGCTTCTACAACACAAACTATTGCCACCCAGCTAGTACTTTTTTTTCTAGACCTCCCATAAATATATATATATATATATATAACAATTTTTTTTTATAAATAATACTCGCAGCAACCAGCTCTAATTAAGGATTTTGGCTAGCAATTGCTTAGGCTGGCATACAATTTTTTTACGTCTCTCTTCTCTTACAGTCTCTCTCACAGTCCAGCGCGTATGGCTAGCATTTGCTTCGGGCAAGTTTTCTTGTTTCTCTTGATGATTTTTGTTGACTTCAATTTTCAATTGGCGTGCTAATAACTCATTTAGTTCGCATACTGAATTACAAAGCATGCTACAACCACGTCGTCGTCGTCGTCGTCGTCGTCGTCGTCGTCGTTGTCGGGTGTCGTGTTTTCTTACAAACAGCTCAGCTCAGCTCAGCTTGCAGCTACACAGACATTCACTGCAACTCCAGCGTCCTCTACTACAGATATATGTACATATATATAAACTCTATATAGACATATATACAAATTGCAAATGATGCTAAGAGAATATTAGTAGCATTTTCCCTTTTTTTTTTTTCTTTTTTCTTGCTTTTTTTGTAATTATTTATTATAAAAATAAATTGATCTATTGTTGCTTCATTTCTATTAACAACAACAATGTTGCTTTTGTTGTTTTTTTTTTTTTTTCTTTGCTATTTTTGTTACACTCAATTAAGTCGCATTTGAGAAATGCAAATTGGAAGCATCAAACGAGCGTAGCTGGAAGCTCTCATCTATCTAACAGTGCAACGGCTAAATTATGTTTAAAATTAAAAAAAATATATAAATTTTGATGTATATAATTAAAGTCTGCAATCATAGGAAATGACTTAGAATTGTTCTTATATTTATTTATAAATTGTTAAATTCAATTTATAACATTGCAAAATTTAATTATTTGTTCACATTTTGAAGTCTGTTGCACTAAATTTATAGTAAATAAATTTTGAGACTATCAAAAATAATTTTATATTATTATAAAATTTCATCTCATATTTTTTAATAATTTGTTAAAGCTTTTTATGAAGCAACAATGTTGAGTAAATCTTTACAATTTTTGCATTTTCAATTTATTTTCATTTTCGAGACTTTTTTAAATTATTAAAAATTTATAAGAAATTTTTGAATTTGTCATAAGCAATTGCTTATTGAATAATTTTCTATATTAGTTTCCAGTACAATTTTTGCATTCATTTGTCACACACTCACTATATACATATATATATTCCCTATTGCTTTCATTTATACATACATGGACCGCACTATTAAGCACGCCAAGCGCAAACGAATTGGAGGCAAAAGGAGTGTCTGTAGCAATTCAGGTATAGCCACGTTGATCCACAAGCGAATTGTTGCCCCACCTCAAACAACAACAACAACAAGAGAAAAAGTTGACTTTGTGGATGCCGCGCGCAACTCTAAACGACGCTTTGGTCAAAGACAGCCAAGCGTCAGATGAGATCAAATTCAATTTGCCAGGGAATTTGGCAAATCAATCGATTGAGAGAACTCTGACAAACTAGTTGATGGACTCAAACTTGATAGACTGATAGATGGGTTGACAGAGATAGCGAAGGGAAATTATGTGAATTCAATTATTTATATATTTTGGGGGACAACAAAAATGAAAAGTCAAAGTCGCGACAAAAAGGCAAACAAATATAATAATAAAAAAAATTATTGCAAATTAACGAAATTAACGGCTGAGCTCTCGAGTATTTTTAGAGTGAAAAAATATGATTAAATACGTTGCTCTGTTGAGGGGGGCGGAGACATCATTCGATCACATTTGTTAAGAGTTTGCTTGATCTACAACTGGTTATCCTTAAACGAGTAAACATTGACACGCTCTATTTATTTAATTTTTAGGGTCCTATAACATCCGGGCTCGCGGTTCGGCCCATTTCCGCATTATGCAATTAATTTAATAACAAACATTTTTTTTTTTTTTTCGCTCTAAAAACTCTCAAGTGCACACAGAACGCACAGCTCAATGTACGATTGATTTGCGATTTCAACAGATTGCCATAGCTTTTTTTTTATTTTTTTTTATTTATTATACTTGTGTGTTTACCTCTCTGGCGGCTTGATCGATAGGCATCTGCAATTAAAAAGAGAAGAACAAGAGACAAGTGAAGTATCGTACTATACAAAAAAAAAGAGATGATGAAAAGAAAAGACAATTGTATGTGTGTGTGCGTGTGTGTGTGTAAGCTTCGACAGAGCAAAAATTAACAGAAAAAGAGAGAGAGAAAAGGTATTGTAAAAAACTTTAGAATTATGTTTCATTTATGTACACATGGCGGGCAAGCGGGTGTGAAAATGCACACGCCTTAACCCTTGGCAGACCCGTGCAAGCAGCAACAACTACAATTTATAATTACCCTGGCTCACAGAATATAAACGCAATGGGGTGCAACTTGTACACCAGCCAGGTTCCTCTCTGTTCCACTGTTTCCCTTCTTAGGTCCACTATTCCTCTGTTCCTCTTGTTACCCCTTTGTTGCCGTTAACAGACGCAGCTACAGCCACAGCTACAGCCACAGTGCGCCCGGCTGGCCCTTTTGGCCCAGGCTCAGGCTCTATAAAACTGCCAACTGCCTTTAGCGGTTTTTTTAGCTTTACCCTTTTTTTTTTTTTTTGGTCAGTTGTGTGGCTCTGTCAGCGCCCAATTCTCTACTTGTTTCAATTTTACGCAAGTCTTTCAAGCTAATAATAGGTTTAACCGCATTTTTAACTGTTCTTCAATTGGTTGAGCGCACCCTGAGACCTGGCACTGAGGCCCTTGCAAATTCAGTTCTGTTCAGCGCATGTGCACTTTGGAGCACTGTTTCCATAATTAACTATATTGTTTTTCATTGCATTTATGCGGCTCGCGGTTTTGCAGATACCCGTGGTTTCCTCCTCTGAAGGACAGGCCAAACGGCTCTCACTCCCTGAGACCCAACACAACAAAAATACTGTCCAATTACATATGAGCCTGTTGTCTGTTGTCTTGGTTTTATGTTGCGTTTTGATGGCGTGCGCACAAAACATAGAACATTTTGCATTTTGCATAATTAAATATATTCATTATTTCGTATATTATATACATAAAAATTATTTCTCTACTTCATATTTATCTATAATTCATTTATTTTCTATAATAAAATTTCTTATATTTAATTTGTTTCATATGTTTCATATTTTCATTTTTTATTTGTTATTTTAATTAATTTATTTTATAGTTTATTTTTTTATATTTTATTTATTTTATTTTATTTTATTTTATTTTTTTTTTTTTTTTATTATTCATTTAAAAATTTTTTTCTTTTATATTTTGTTTTAATTTTTAATTTGTATATTTTATATTTTATATTTTTTATTTATTTATTTTTTTTTTTTTTTTATATTTTATATCTTATATTTTATATTTTAGTTTAAGATTTTAATAAAATCAAAACAGAAAGAATAAAAACATTGATCTACGCAGCAGCAGCACACACAAAAAAAAGGTTTTTTTTTTGTGCAAGGCAATAAAATAGCACACTGCAGTGCACTGAGGACCTCAGAAAAACCCACTGATTTTCTGTTTCTCACTGAGTAAAAGGAGTTCTCCTAAGCACATGTTGAAAGAGTTATTTTGAGAGTTTTATTTATAAAACTCCATGTAAAACACTTTTTTATGGACTTTTTGAAATCCTCAAGAATTATTCGTGGTCTCTGGATTTTATACATATTTATTTTAAAGCTTTTTATATTAATTTATTTATTTATTTATTTTATTTATTTTATTTATTTTATTTATTTTATTTATTTTATTTATTTTATTTATTTTATTTATTTTATTTATTTATTTGACATATTTTTATATTTGGCATATATTTTAATATGTAATATCTTAATTTTATATATATATATAATTTCCTAGATATTTACAATGTATTTTTTTAAATTAAATATTTCACAAATAAAAAATATATATTTTCAATTTTATTCCTCATAATTTACTTTACATTTTAAAACACTTTCAAACTCAATTGAGAATTGTTTTGAAATTAAATATAAAAAACTTTTGTCAAAATTCCTTCATTATTTCTTAACTTCCCTAAATATGTATAATACATTAATTAAAACAAATATAAAACTTTAAAATATTAAATAAAATGTTTCAAAATCATGAAATTTTTTCATCTAAAAAAAAAAGATTTAAGAAATTGAAATCAAAATTTCCCAAAAATTCCCAAAATGTCCTAACAAATTTTAAAAGCTTTATATTGATTGCTAAAAAAAATGGAATATTATATATTTTAAACTGACAAAAAATATCTCATTTATTTGATATAAATTTGTTTTATTTATAAAATATTTTCCATAATGTAATGATCAGCTCAGATTTAGATACAGAATACCAAATGCATGTATATGAGGGCATATATATAGTAACTGGGTTAAGGCAATATTGTTGTTGTTGCTGCTGCTGCTGCTGTTATTTATAATCGAAACGGAAATGCTTTGACAGGGCACCGCACGCGTCGAAAATGCGATTTGTGTGTTGGGCAACAACAAAAGGTAATAAAAACTATTTGCAAACTATTGTTAGAATCGTTAACAAATTTACGCAACTATTATATATATATGTGCCTATATATGCAGTTAGTTAACAATTGAAACTCGTTCGAGTTTGGATTCAATGTGGGCTGGGCATATGCAGTACGGTTTGCATTGCGTATTTCCGCCAAATGTCATCAGAGGCAAAAGTTTCTTGATTAGTTGCCTATGCCTATGGGCTACCCGCCCCTGCGCCCCCAGAAATCAATCGATATGCAATAGACTTAATATATTTTTGCAAACTATTTGCATAGCCAATGCGTTTCACTTGCAACCTCTGCCTATGCCTATGACGGATGTTGAATTGGGATGGGTAAATGGTCTTTGGTCTTGGGTCTCACGCAACGGGCTGCCGTAACGTTAACAGGAAATAAGTAAAAATTGAACAATTTGAAAAACAACAAACAATTCGCATATTCATACCTGGCCGTGGTGCAGTCTCTATAGAGCACATCAAAGTCCTTACAGCTGAGCAGCTTGCAGCGATTGACACCTGGCTGTATGGCGCCCAGGCCACGCAATATTCGCACCTGCTCCACATTACAAACGAGCGGCACAATGTCCAAGCGCTTCAGTTTCGTATAGACCGTATGCAGGCCACCCACAAGATGCTTGAGGAATAGCTCAAAGGCCTGCGGCAGGCACAACATTGTCTCGTTGCTTATTATGAATGCGGCGACCTTCTGACCACGATACTCCACCAGCTTGCACTCATTGGCACTGGGATCTGAGGTGGATATGGGCGGCGGTGAGTTATATGAGCGCGGTGGCACATGATGATGGGCAGCAGCCATTAGCTCCAGCGGCGATGCATGATGCATCATTTGCAATGAATTGAGCAGGCCCAATGAGTGCGGTGGCAAACCGTGCGGCATGCGTGGTGCCAATCCTGTGCTCAATGCGCCGGCAACATGCGGCGGCGGACTGAGCTGATGATGTTGCTGTTGTTGCTGTTGCTGCTGCTGCTGCTGTTGTTGCTGCTGTGCCATTTGTGCCATCATTGAGTGATTCAAGGAGCTAACCGGACTCACAGCGCTGCCATGACGTGTCGGACTGCTGGCCGGCGAGCAGCTGGAGCCACGACCATTGCCCGTATGTGAATTGCGTCCATTTGGACGCTCATCGCCAGCGCCACGTGAACTGTTGCTGCCGTCACGGCAGCCATTCTGTTGCTGTTGCTGTTGATGTTGCTGCTGTTGTTGCTGTTGTTGCTGCTGCTGCTGCTGCTGTTGCTGCTGCTGTTGCTGCTGCTGTTGTTGCTGCTGTTGCTGAGCGGCTGCAGCGGCGGCGGCTGCTGCAGCTGCCGCTTGCTGTTGCTGCTGATGATGCATTAACATTGCTGTCGTATTCATGTTGCTGCCAACCAAAATCTTGTGTGCACTGAGACTGTTGCAATTGATATAGCTTTGATTGTGACTATGATTGTGATTGTGATTGTGATTGTAGTTGTTGTTGATTGTTGTTGTATTATTGTTGTTGTTCATTGACCGTTCATCGGCTTGTTGCTGTTGTTGTTCACTGAATTCACTTGTCACGGATTGGCTACTGACATTGATAGAATCCATGCTTCATCATTGGTTAACAAAAAACGTTTATCTGTTGCCGTACGTATGTAATTCTTCTTTTTTGGTTTTTTGTTGCTGTTAACCTATGTTAAAAGTTCACTAAAAAATGGACACGTTGTACATAATTAATGAACGTTTAATACGTTTTTAATTATTTTTTCGAGTTTTGACTTTGTAGAAAAAAACTCAAAGCGTTTTTAGCTATTATAATTTGTATGTCTTGTATATATAACTATATATGTATATATCTCATCTTCTATGTCAGCTTTAAGTTTGAATTCTCAAGAGCTATCGAAATTGTTTGGTTTAATGATTATTTGTCTAATAAATTGCTAATAAACTTTGACAGTTTATTATTCATGAAGAAATAAATTATTTTTGATGAAAATTTTAGGAAATCGAAATCTATTTGAAAAATATATATTTAAAATATTTGCAAACTTGAATTGTTATTAATTTTTGGATACAATACAGGAAATCAATTTTAATTATAGAGCTTATCTTCTGAATACTATGTTATTGAAGTATTTCATGAAAATAATTAAAATTTGAACTCAATTTATGTTGCTTTAAATTAAAATTTCCTTTTTTTTTCATTTATTAGCTCAGAAGTAACTTTGGCCTCTTCAGAAATTTACCTCATAAATAATTTGTATTTAAAATTTAATAAATTTTAATAAATATTCCTATAAGACGAACACGCACTTTACATATATTATTTTAATGAATTTCTCTGTTTGTTTCAACTTTTATTATTAATTTAATATGTTTCTTTTTACTTTATTAAATTTTTATTATTAATTCTTCAATCAAAATTCTTGTATAATCTTTTCACAAATCAGAATTGGAAAACAAACACCAACTCAGCAAAACGCCAATTGGGCGACAGTGAGAGAGAACGTAAACCGTTATTCGTTAGCGTACCGACGGCGCGTCACTGAGCTTTTTGGGGGCCTTTGGCTGGCGCTAGGGCCACGACGAGCACAGCACACGAGAGGACGACGACGATAACTGAGACTGCAAGAAATCAACGAAACGAATTGCATTCGAATGGGAATCGTCACTCACTACTCGCACAAACCTCCCACACACAAAGACACATTAATTGGTAAAGCCGCGCTAGACAGAGAAAGAGAGTGTGAGAGAGCAAGAGGCCATGCACACACGAATCAAATGTTTTTTTTTTTTTTTCTTCTTTATATTTTATACACCCACACCACGAGGCGCTGTCGTTCCGTTATGTACCGAGATACATTTTCGTTCACGATGTCGCGAGAGTCGAAAATGGAAATGCGCGCGCAAAACTTTTATTGCATTACCTTTGCTTACGAATGACAAATTCGTAATGAAAGGCGAGCCAAATGTGTTTCGTTTCGTTGCCAGTTTCCAGTGTTCAAACCAAGCCTCGGCGTCCGCAGCGCCAGCAGTAGTAGCTGCAGCCCCATCTACATTACATATACATGTACACAATCAGAGGTATGTATGCGTGTGCCTGGTGAGTGTGTGCGTGTGTATCTGCGATTGTGCAAAACCCGAAACGATATGTATACGAATGCGTTGCTGTTTGAATTGTACACCAATACAAACAGAAAGTGGGAGTGGTATATAATAGTTACTTCTGTCTGTGTGTATGTCTCTGACGCTGTCTGGCTTTGTGCGCTTGTGTTAGCATCCCCGAAAACACAATGACAAACGTAATAAAATACAAACAAAAACAAACACAAATGAAATGAAACACAGAAGCAGAAACGACAGAACGAGAACGATGGCTGAGACGGAAGAAAATTAGCAGCAGCAACAGCAGCAGCAAAAGCAGCACGCACACAGATACATATATGGTATATACATACATACATATATACATTGACAGCGCTCTCTCACTCAAACTTTCCTAAAAGGCAGCACTGACGCTGACGCTGCTGTCGCCGCCCTATACAATACGGTAACATTCGTTTTATTTATTTTTTCATTTCGTTTGTTGGCTTGGCGTTTTTTGATTGCGACGATTTCATTTCATTTGCGTTTCAATTTCATTTCGTTTCAGGCAACAGGGCACATTCTCTCTCTCACTCAATCTCCCTCTCGCTTGTTCTCAATGGATTGCAAGCACCGCACTCGCTTACACAACGCGCACATACAACGTGCACACAGAGCAGGTGGCTTGCAACCAATAAACATGAGGGAGCGTGAGCGACACATTTACATATTTGCATTGTGTGTGTATGGTTGAGAGTGAGCGCTGCCCAGTAGCGCGCGCTCACTCACTCCAATGGCCGACGTCGCTTATATAAACAAATGACAATTGTTTTGCATTTCTGTTCGTTGGCTGGTTTTTTTTTTTTTTTTTTTTTTTTTGCTTTTCTTTATGTCAGAGTAAATTAAAATAAATGCATTGCATTTGCAAAAAACTTCGTGTGCTCCCGACGTTAAACTTCGATCTCGACTCCGACTTGATGGCAGCTTGTGCGCAGCTGCTTAGCGAACGATTCGTTTTTACTTTATTTTTGTTAGCTACACAGCTCATTTTCTTATTGGAAAAGCATTTTAATTTCAATTAAAAAAGTAAATGACAAAGTTTCTCGAACCCCTCCGCTGAACCTACTCTACACACTCCAATTGCCATTACCCTATTCTTATCAAACTCAAGTTTTGGGTGTGGAAGCGAGACAGCTGCTGCTGCTGCTGCTGTTGCTGCTGGTGCTGCTGCTGCCGCTCCTGCTCGGGATGAAGTCCATCTCATATATTCACTGTTTTTTTTTTATGCTATTTGTGGGTTTGTCAACCGTTTCCCTTTTCGTTTCTCATTCGTTTCACAATTTTCCATTTCGTCTTCGGCGTCGCATTTATATTTCTTGCAATTTTTTGCTTCGATTCTGAACGGTTGGGCAACAGTCGTGTGCATCCGTCCCGCTCACACACATTGACATGTCAAAACTTGCACAGTGTGTGTGTGTGTGTGTTGAGCTACATAGCAGGAGTTGGGAGCCTTGCTGAAGTACGAATGTTCGACTTTTGGGGCTGGCCTGGGGCGCTTATACTTATAATAAAATACCAAATACTTGTCGTTGTCGCACCTTTTTGGCATCTTTTGATATTTACATATACGTACATATATACATATGTATGTATGTATGAAGATATTTTATGTGAATGTAGCATGCGACACACACATACACATATAATGTACATATACGAATGTATTTGAGTATATACGAATGCCTGGCTGTGTGTGTGTGTGTGCTCGGCGTTAATGCTGTGGGTTTTCTTCTCTTTTATTCTATTATTTGTTCCCAGTGGCTGCCGATGGCGATTCTTTCTGTTATATGTGTTTGTGTATCTTATTCAATTTCAGTTGGCGCCACCAATCGGAAATCGTTCTCTTCTCATTGCCGTGTTTTTTTGAGAACATTTTTGCTTTTTTTTCTGTTCTTTTCTCCCATTGTACATATGTATGTATGTTTGTATGTAGCTGAGTATATGTTGATACATAGACTTTTTTTTATGTATTTGCAGTTACACATACAAACACACATATTTGTAAGTACTCGTATGTATGTATATACCTATATGTACTTTTATGGCAAGTATTATAATTTCCATTGCTTTTCTGCAGACTGGAATATATATATTTAAAACGATTATAGAAATTCCTTTGTATTAAAATTAAGCTATATATCAAAATTACATGCAAATAAAATACAATAAAGATAAAAATGAAAAATGCATTCATATATTCCATAATATAATAACATAAACATTTTTAAATTTACAATTTTTGTTATATTTTTCTTCTGGACATTCTTTTATTAAGCATTATATATATATAACATTATTTACAATTATTTGCTGCGATTTAATGTAGTTGAACAAATTTATATATTTCCGAAATTCTGCTATTTGATTCATATTTTCTATATATTTTAGATATATTAATAATATTAATATATCTGATATAGAAGAACTTAGATATCAGATATTGAATTGATTCGAAACGAAATTTCTATTCATAAATAATTTATTATTTACGTAAATTTATAATGAAAAATTAAACTAGAATCATTTCCATATAACTCGTATATAATGATATCATTAATTAATATATACTATGAAGATATAGAATGCATATATATTTTCGTACCTTTCCCTGACTTTAAACAGTATTTGCTGTATTTTTATATAAATACAAAATGAATATGCATAGGTATATTTATACAGGTGCAACCTTTTCAGATTTATAAACAAACATATGTACTTAAATATAAAACAATTGACAATATTATGCACCAACAGTTAAATATAAAACAATTGTCAATGCATAAATAGTTTTTAAATATAAATATATGCATAATTAAAATGCCAAAAGTTTAAGAAACTTACAAAATGTAGGAATAAAATGTTGGCAATTCTGAATTACAAATAAATACAAGAAATAGATAACAAATATTTATCAAATCGAGAAATGCATTATAATTTATAAATTATAAATGAAACTTATTATTCATAAATTTGCTAACTTAATCGTTGACAGGTGTTAAGTGAAAATGTGAAAAATATGAATATAGTCAAAATTTATAAGTTAACAATCGAGGAAGAACAAATCTTATATTTCAGATGATGCGAATTTAATACCCTATACAATTTACATATGCACATGCATATATGCAAACATATTTACTTTGATTATATACAGACTATTGAATAACTATATCTATATTATTTTATTATATTCTTTTTGTATTTTATTGAATTTTATTTTAATACAGCTTCAACTAGGTTTCGACGCTCGTTGGATTGCCTAACTGAGTCTAATATTATAAGATTTTATACTACATATTGGCTACAGCTTCTAGAGTAAAATACGAGAATTAAGAATTGTGCGGCTAGCTAAACGAAAAAAAAACAGGCACATAAATATTGAATATTGCAGTCTAAAGATAAAAACATATATATCTCTTTCTAAAAACGTTGATTAAACTGACATACAAATTTGATTTATATCTAACATTTGCTGCATTAGTCTATTCGATTTTAAATTCCCGCCAACAATATACAACGAAAAGCTGTTTGCTATACAACGCGTTTATAAGTATTGGGTAATATGGTAACCCCAATTTAGTTGAGACACCAAGAGCTAATTCAATAAATATTTCATTCATTCAAATTTACTAATATATTGTTGAAATAATGTTTGGGCTTAAGTACAAAATTAATAATAATACAAATAAGCAAATAAAAAGAGAATATATACATAAACTACACATTTACATATATTATGCACCATTTATGCAAATGAACACTTATTAAGTGGGGTTGGATTTTGCTCTTATCCTAAAGCTAAACCTTATTTAATTAATTAAGATTATTTAACATAATTTAGCCAAAATATTTAAATTTTTCCACCAAAGCTTTTCTGATTTGTTTAAATACTAAAACAATCGATAAGTAAAAATACTGTTATCTCTTATTAGTAATTTATGTCAGATATATTTTAAGTATTTGAGAAAACGTTTCCTCTTTATTATTAATTCCTATCATTATAATATTTTATATATATTTGAAAAAATAATTATATTGTTAATGCCGATATTTTGTGCACTATCATCACTGACACTAATCGCAGTTGCCGATATCAGTATCGATATCTACACTCATTCTTTCATAAGCACGCTGATGCTGTCTGTCGGGTCAAAATTTTAGGACTAATTTCATAAATTTATTAACATGCTACAATAGTATTGTTTTTTTAGCTTGTGCAATAGATCAAAGACATCAGCATTAATAAATATTTCCATAATTGCGGCAAAATTACGGAATTGACTGCAAACAAATCCAAAAAAAAACAGGGGTAATTGACAAAAGCATTTCTCGAAGAAAAAAGAAACGAATTTTTGTTGCTGTTGGTGCAAAACAAAGAGCAGAGAAAAAGTGCACAAACAAATTTCGATATAGCAAAGGCCGTTTTGCTTCCCCATATTTGTTGTTGCGGATGGATGTCATAGAAATCAGCGATAGCGAACGCGAGGAAATCTCTTCAACATCTGACATGGAAGTGGAACTACCTGAAGTTGAAGAAATCGAGCAAATTGTGCCCAAAGACGCGGCAACGTAAGTAAAACCAAACCAGCAAAGCACGCACGCACACATACATACATACAAAGATAGCAATGTGTTTGTTTGTGTGTATGTGTGGCCATGCCCCATGCCAATGTCAAGTTGACAAAAAAAAATAAAGCAAATAACAATCGAACATAGCTGCCAAAAGAAGGTTCACAATTATTTTATTCATTGTTAAATTGTGCTACATTTTGGAGCTCGTTGTACTTTTATATAATCGATCAATGTCTTTGAATAATTGCGTGCTTAGTCTATTGTCAACATGCTCAGCAAGCCATTTCCAACATCAATAATTAATTTAATTGCTAATTACGCTTCACATTAAGTCGCACACACCCGATGAAAGTTGCTTTTGTGCGTGGTATTCGCGCAGCGTTTGGCACCTACCTAGATGCATAAGCGTGGCGCTCTCCTCACTCTCCCTCTCTTCACATTCTTCTTGCCTTTGCGTCTTTAATGTTGCCCAATTGAAGTTTTTTTGTTTTTCGTGCAGAAACACGTTTTTGTTTGTATTTGTATTTGTGGCTTGTATGTATATTGAGCTTCACACATGCAAACTTTAATCAAGTCCCACCTAGCATTTGGAAGACTGTTTTGTAAGAAATGAATTTGGCGAGTCGCTTTTGAGTCCCCGGGATGATCAAAAAATGATTGATCATATGCGCGATTTTTGGAAGAGTCAAAAACGACTCGCCTGTATGATCAAAAAGTGATTTATTTGAAATACAGCAACTAAATGTAAAGCAATCGCCAATTGAGCATGCGGGGGATTGAAAAGTGATTGTTTTCACTTCTGCTCTGCACTAATACTCTGCACTAATACTCTGCATTTTCAAGAAGATGCTAGAGCCGGATGTGGCTCGGTGGGTAGGCTTGTGGCCTGGGAGACTTGAGAAACAACGGACCTGGGTTCAAATCCCATTTCAAATTTAGGAAAGAAAATATATATTTCTAGAAAAACATTAATTTAAAAAAAAGAAGATGCCAATTTGGGTTTCTTATGGGATTCATTAGTTTCTCTTGTCTCCAAATTCTTAAAGCTCGGGGCTAGTGCATTTCTCGATCACTCTTATTCGTACAAATTCAATGTAAAGTTCAACGCAGAAGCATTATTGAAATAAATTAAATAAATCAAAATGGGAAGCGAGAAAAATAAAATAGTTAATCAAAAGATAATAATGATAGTTCAAGTTATACTTGTTCTTTTTAATTTTTAGTTTATTTTATTATTTAATAAAAATATTTAATGAATTTAATTTAAATAAAATATTACTTGTTTTTGGTAATAATAAAAAAACGAATCAGCAAAGAGTCGCATGTGGTTGAAATTAAGACTCGAAAAAGAGTCGCGTATGATACGAAATATGACTCGAATATGACTCGAATTTGATTATAAAAATGGGTCATAAGCGACGCATCTAGAAGAGTCGCGGCTAGGGTATTTTTTTCTCCCGACGGGGGAGTCATTTATGATCCGAAAATGAGCTCATTTATGCTTATTTTAATCAGAAAGAGGACTCAAAAACGACTCGCTTATGATCGCAAATGTTTGCTGGGGTTTCGTATATAAATATATGTATGAATGTGTGTGTGAGCAAATACATGCTCAAGAAATGTTCTTAGTTGTAGGTCGTAGTCTATCAACGCCTACGTGCATATGCATTCAATTGTTTTTTTTTTTATTTTATTTATCTATTTTGTTCACTCGTGTAAAGTTATAAAACATTTGCCTAAAGTTAATTTCAAACTTGTTTAGAATTTATTTCTGTTGTAATTTTTTTCTGTATACAATTAAATTCTTTGAATGCCTAATGATAATATAAAATTCTAGTTTCTTCTGGAATTAACAAATAAAACAAAAATTATTATTTTGTTGTCATCGAAGCCATTGCATTTTGTTATCTATCTCATTTAGACATTTATAAACAAACAAACATATATACCTTGCTAGTCAAGATAACATATAAATGATGAATCATAGAGAATTGCGAGAGTTGCTGTAGCTTTTGGGCTGGTGAAAACCATTTTTTGACGTCAATTCACTGACTAATATTTAGATATAGAAAGACAACTATATATAGTTTGCCAAGGTTATTTATTATTATTGTTATTACTTTTAATTATACTAAAATTTATTTGAAATCATTTATGCAGCTTTAATATAGAGTTTACCAATTTTTATTATTTTGAATTTTTTGATGTACTAAATTTTTTTGAAATCATTTATTCAGCTTTAATAACACAGAAATGTATTGAAAAAATATTTTTATTTATTAAGAGTATTTATATTTATTTAATTATTATTATATTTAATTTAACAAATAATAATTAAATGAATCTCAAATTCTGATCTAAAAGATCTTCTGAATTCTAAAGAATTCATTTATATTATTTTCTTTAAAGACTTTAAAGCATTTATTAGCTTTTATTATATAAATTATATTATATTAGATAATTATTTTATTTCATTAAGCTGTTTTTATTTATATTATTTTATAAAATTACATCTCTTTTAAATGCAATTGAAATGTCTTATTTTAGAGTTCTAAAAAAGTCCGAAAGCGTAGAGAGAAAGGTTCAAAGTCTCTTTGGCTAATCGAATCGCAGAACATTTCCTATAATGTTGCCAATTGTGAATTTGGCTAAGAATACTACGAAACGAGTTTCGCATATCATTTGAATTACGTTTGCACCTGTGCAGTTGGTATTTTCATTGAGTTGTGAAATGTATAAAAAAAGAAAGACTTTTGCAGGTTGTTTTTTTTTTTCAGGTATATTTATATAATTTCAGGCTATAAACTATATGCTTTATCTATCTAACTTTCTCTGTTGCACAATCTTAAATATATATAAATAATTATATATATATATATTCCAGTATGCATCTAATAACCCTGCAAATAGCTAGAAATTTATCAAACAATCTTGCCTTGTATATATTTCTATGAAAATACTCTCTATAAGAGTATTTAATTGTCGGAATCTGTCAAATAATTTTGTATTCTTTTCTTGCTCATTCTCTCTCACTCTCACTCTCTTTCCCTCTCTTGGGCAATTCTCATCTGCTTCGCTAGCCTCAATGCATTTGTCTCTGCAATCGCAGTGCGTTTCTGTCATCCGCCGCAAAATCTTTTCGTTTGACGGATCGAAATGGCGTAATTAATCGTTTTTTTTACCGATTTGAAATTAAACTCATGTTTGATAATTTCTGTGAAAAGTCATCGAGTGCTTGCTATCATGACAGGCTTTGAATTTGTTGTTCGATTACTAAAAGCAAAATTTTAGTTTTAATCACTCATACCTATCAAAAAAATAAAACCTAACCCAATAGTTTTTCTCATGTGTGAAAGTGTGTCAAACAGCAAACGTGCAAGAGCAAACGGCAAATTTGCAAAATAAGAAAGAGAAATAAAAGTTTAAATTAAACTAAGTAAACTAAATGAACACAGAAGAACAAATACAAATATCAAAAGCATATTTAGCTTTAGAAAAGCAGCTGCTAAAGAATATCAGAAAAACAACGAAATTGCACAAAGTTAAAAAAATGTTATAGTGAGTTATATCTTATTTAATGTTTATATGTATTTATTTATATTTAGTACAGTTATATTTATATATGTTAATAGTTATTTGCTTCTGTTATTGTGATCTTTTCTTTTGCCATTTTGAAGTCTGCGAAGGTATTTAAAAAAGAGTTTTCTGTTAAATATATTTTGAAAGATATTCAAGTACTTTTAGCTAGACTACACTGCCTTTTAGGCAATATTGCCACATCATCGATTTATATATATTTAGGTCAAAAACTTATGCACAACATTTGCATTCAAAACTTTCAAGAGAATATTTTTGTTGAGGTGTGTCGCTTGATAGAACAGCATTCCACATGGGGTATATGTATATATATATATATATATATATATATATCTATATAGACAAACATAATTTTTATATGCTTCGAGTCTTGAGCATAATTTATAAATCTTGATAACTATATTGGTTATGTATTGAGACATAGACATCATAAATAGAATCAAAGCTCTAATTGGCTTAAATAAATTCCATCAATTAATATAGTTAAATCGTAAGAGTTTATACAGATTTTGTTTTCAGTAAAGTAAAAGTTTACAGAGAGAGTTTATCGTTAACTCTAGTAAAACTATAGATTTGTTGTTATATATATAAAGTAATGTAAAAGTTTACAGAGAGAGTTTATTATAAAGTAAAGTAAAACTATATAAATTTTTTTAAAGAATATTTCCTAGTGATCATATATATTAGATAATTTATTTAATATTTTTTAATATCTAATTTACCTAAAATATTTTCAAGCTAATTAATATCTAACATTTTTCTGTTTTTTTTTTTTTTTTTTCACGCCATATTATTTGCAATTAAATTTCGCCTCAACAACTGCTTTATTACAAATCTTAGCTCTATTACAAACCATTTTCTATACCTTAGAATTTCTTGCTTTATATTCTAGTTCTTAACTTAATAGAAAGACGTCAGCACAACTGATGACGTAAATAATAATTCTTGGAATGCTCTTATACAATGCATTCCTATATTCCAGTCCTGCCAATGCCCTGAGAGCTGATACCACCCTTTGTGGCAACTAATACTCGACAGTCAAAAGCAGGTATTATGCAGCTCCACAAATGCATAAAGCACTTTGAACTTGGCTACCTCATGCTATTCAGCAAATATATTGATGCTTTCGCTTTAAGCATTTGCAATAGCTTTAAAGAACTTGAGATGCAAGTCGATGGAAATATATATGCAACTTGCCTATCGAGATATATGCACCTTTCTGCTCGGCCACCGACTTCCTACTGAATGTCAAGCCACCCTCAGCTGCACTATTTATACATATATCCAAAATGACTCAATCGCTTGCAGAATGGAGCATTTGCAGAAGAAACTCCTCCCCCTCTCTCTCTCTCTCACTAACGTCTCTCCCTGCACTTAACGCTCTCGGTTTGATTCGTAGATCACGCTTCGTCGTCTAATAAAGCTACGAGAGAGCATAATCTTGTGCTCTCTTGTAAGTTTTGCCTTGCTCTATGCTTCCATACTTCTATAGAGTCTTTGCCTAGCCTGCGCTTGAGAAATATGATTATTGCATCGATTCATGGTTTCCCACTCTATATATCCTGCAGATTCTGGTATTCACGCTTCAATCATGCCTGCATTGATGCCCTCAACATGTTTTACTCGCCAGCAGCAATCTTTTGATTGAATTAAACTGGCATGCATGAAAAATAGTCAGTTTATATTGAGTTTACCCCCATCTAGAGCAATTCAGTTTTATATTTGTTTGGTAAATGGAAACATATTTGAATTCGCTTTCGCGTTAGCTCGTTTGTCTCTTGCCAACTCACGCAATTATTCTATGTAAATATTGACTAGAAAGAGTTTCAATGCATGCAATATTCAAATCTATTTTAAATGAATACAATAGTGCTGCCCTCTAAAGCAAATGATTACGTTTGCAAAAAAAGAAAGAAAGAAAGAAAGAAAAAACAAAAGGAAAAAGAAGTAGGTTTCCACAAGAAAAGTGCAGAATTTCTGTTGCTATTAAAAATATACAACAGACAGACATTCTGCGTGTTCGATTTAAATTGAAATGCGCAACGAGAGAGGTCAATGAGCTCTAGCTTTCATATACATATATATATATATACATACATATATATAAAACCTAAACTGACAATTTTTTAAATTCTCTTTTGCAGTATTGCTGAAGAGAAAAAGAAATTGGGCAACGACCAATACAAAGCACAGAACTATCAAAATGCGCTCAAGTTGTATTCGGATGCCATTTCGCTATGCCCAGATTCGGCTGCCTATTATGGAAATCGTGCCGCCTGCTATATGATGTTGCTCAACTATAACAGCGCTCTCACGGATGCTCGCCATGCCATTCGTCTTGATCCCAGTTTTGAGAAGGCTTATGTGCGAGTGGCCAAATGCTGCTTGGCACTGGGCGACATCATTGGCACCGAGCAGGCCATTAAGACTGTCATTGAGCTGGAGCCGCAGAGTACGGCTCTCAGTAGCGAGCAGCAGGCCGTGCAGAAGCTGCGTCAATTGGAAAGCACCATACAGAGCAATTACGATACACAAGCCTATCGTAATGTGGTCTTCTATTTGGACAGTGCTCTGAAGCTAGCGCCCGCCTGCCTTCGGTGAGTAATTGCAATGAAATGATTTGATTTTCAAGTCAATTAACTCTTACTATTACTATTCACAGTTATCGTTTGCTGAAAGCCGAGTGTTTGGCATATTTGGGACGTTGCGATGAAGCTTTGGATATTGCCGTTGGCGTCATGAAACTGGACAGCACTTCGGCAGATGCCATTTATGTGCGTGGTCTATGCCTCTACTATACGGACAATCTGGAAAAGGGTATACTGCATTTTGAGCGGGCATTGCAATTGGATCCGGATCACCAGAAGTCGAAGCGAATGCGTAGCAAATGCAAACAGCTGAAGGAGATGAAAGAGAATGGAAATATGCTATTCAAGTCGGGACGTTATCGCGAGGCCCATGTCGTTTACACTGATGCACTGAAAATCGACGAGCACAATAAGGATATCAACTCGAAGCTGCTTTACAATCGTGCGCTTGTCAATACGCGCATCGGCTCCCTACGGGAGGCTGTTTTGGACTGTAATCGCGTGCTGGAGCTGAATGCTCAGTACTTGAAGGCGCTTCTATTGCGCGCCCGCTGCCACAATGATCTCGAAAAGTTTGAGGAGGCGGTAGCTGATTATGAGACGGCATTACAATTGGAGAAGACACCGGAGATCAAGCGATTGCTGCGTGATGCCAAGTTTGCATTGAAGAAGTCGAAGCGAAAGGACTATTACAAGATACTGGGCATAGCGCGCAATGCGACTGAGGATGAGATTAAGAAGGCATATCGCAAAAAGGCCTTGGTCCATCATCCGGACAGGCATGCGGGCAGCAGTGCAGAGGACCGCAAGGACGAGGAGCTCAAATTCAAAGAAATCGGCGAGGCCTACGCAATTCTATCCGATGCTCGCAAGAAAAATCGTTATGACAATGGACACGACATCGAGGAGCAAGAGCAAGGTTAGAATTATCAAAGAATGCCAAGTTGATTACGATTTATTAATGAAAACTTGTATGTTTTACAGCTGACTTCGATCCAAATCAAATGTTTCGTTCGTTCTTCCAATTCAGCGGGGGTCGGAATGCATCCTTCAGCTTTGATTATTGAGCTCGCGGACCAGAGGCTGAAGACACAGTCTTGCCAACGACAACACCACGTAACTGCGACAATTCATGCACAAATCGGAGTCTGCATTTTACACACTTACTTTAATTTGTCCCAATACAAAACACGTCTAAGAACCCGACATCAGCCAGTTTCAATAATAATTCTGGGGTTTTTCTTTTCTTTATGTTAAGCGTTTCGCTTTCCATTTCGGCATGCAAAAAAAAAAAAACAAAAACAAACACATTACAAATATAAATAAATTGTAAAATACTAACTAACTTGATCGTGATTTTTCAGTCAAGGGTATTTAGAGCAGTTTAAAAAGCAGTCTATATAATTAATAACAATTAAGTGATAATTAATTACCTAAGTCGCTGCCTTTTATGTAACCAATTAAATTCGTTTTAAGCAGACGCATAATATAGTGTTTTATTTTTTTAAAACTGGAGAAATCCAATTCAAAATATATGTATTTGCCTTCCAAATGTTGGTTAACTTTGACAATGCTCAATATGTTCGCTTTTAGGCCGTTTTAGAACTAAGAATATTAACTTGAATTTGTTTAGTTGTTGCAAAGGAATTGAAGCTGGTTTGGAAGTCTTTTAGGATGATAAGAAAATATTTTAAATTGTGCACAGTTTTGGCCTTTGAGAATGTTTTTTATTGCGATAATTCAATTACTTAATTTATCGAGTTTTTTATGAAGTCTGCAGCAAATGTTCTTATTTGTGACTCAATATATAAATTATTATACATTATTCAAAATGATTTATAATGCTCATTATGTATAATTACATATATATACATATGTATTATACATTATTATTTTACAAGTTTTACAATTCTAAATTAATGTTTGACCATTGAATAAATGTAAAACAAACTCACAAAAGATAAATTGAAATTAGAAAATGTTTTGGATTATAATATACGTAATATTATTGATATTCTAGTTTGCAAAATAATTTAATTAATACCTCATTTTAAATTCACAAATAAGAACATTAGCTTTTGCAGATAATTTATACATTTTATCTAATACAATTAAATTTATTTTGCTCTGTTAAGCATCAAGCAAGTTGATCTGTTTGCACACAAAATATATTCCAAAACTATCAAAGCACAATATCATCTTGAAATTCTGATTGTTATGCCAAACTGAACCCATAGATGTTTCTATATATTTTGCTCCCTTTGCTTAGTCGAACATAGGGACGTATCCCACAAATCTATTCCAATTTGTTACAACAAAAATGAAATAAATAAATGCATGAGATTTTAAAGAAAATCAGTTTAGAAATTGTTCAATGTTTTTTTCGATCTATTTATTTCTGCTATTTGAAAGGAAATCAAGCTCAACTTTTCAATATGCACAGCACAACTCGATTCAATGACTCTCCAACTGCAGGTCAACAGTCAGTGAGCTTCAAACTTTAAGCCGCATCCGCATTCTCAATCGACTTCATTATTTAAAAAAAAAAAATTAATAATTTGAATCGATTTACTCTAAAAATAAATCGAAATTTTATCAAATTAAATTTTCCCATTTTTTTTATAAAACAAAAGATATGTTTTTATAAATAAATTTAATATTCATTTCATTTAATTTTTTGCATGCTCTTTTCTTTCTTCTTCTTCATTGTATTTAGACTAAGACTACTTAAACATTAAGCAAACATCATTACGCAAAATAATGTACATTCATATTACAGTATTTAGTTAAAATAGTGTGTGTATTTTTGTTTATGTTTATTTACTTTTGTTGCTCTTGTTTTTTATTATTTATATTCATTTTTTCTTTTTTTTCTTTCTTGTTTGTTTGGTTTATTAACAACTAGTGACGACCTGTATAGCATTAGTTATACATTTTAATATATTTATATTCATATTCATATTCATATTCATATTTAGTTATTTATTTAGATTTTTACACACGCTTAACTTAAATTTTATGTTGTTGGTTTTTTTCTTGGTTGGTTTCAGTTGCTGTATTGGTTGGTGTGCTTGGTGTTTGTAAGTTAACGACCAGACTTAAATGACTACAAAAAACATTTCTCTTTGTTGTTAAAATAAGGTACATTGATATACATATTTATATTCATATTCATATTCATATACATATATATATATAGTATATATATGTGTGTGTATAACACTACTAACTATAAAAACATATAGATCTGTACACGTTACTATTTCATATACATAGGTATGTACACATGATTCAACCCAAGTGCCCGATGCGCAACGAACGAGATTATATATACTTATATATATTTATATATATCTCCATTAAACTCTTTCAGCACTTTGACCAGCAACTGGTCTTTTGTCTTTCGTCATTTTACGCCCAACGTGGGCTTGATTTTCTTGGGCACAGTTAAAGACCCCCCACCCTCATCCCATCCCACCGATCCACCCCGTCTCCAGGTAGGTACATGGTTGGTTTGTTGGCCCAACATGGCAAATGCTTGCAGTTGAGTGTAGTTTTTTTTTTTATTATTGCTGTAGCTGCTCTATGTATATATGTATATGGTATATATGCTACATATAGTTATGTATTTTTGTTTATTTGTTGTTTGTTGTTTTTATAAGTAATACTGAGATTCTGTCGTTTAGTTGTGTGTGTGTTGCAATTGTGAATTTGAATATAGTTTTGATAGTCAATAGTTTGACTCTATATATATATATTGGCATATATTCACTGTCCACCTATATAGCTGTTGTATTCCTAAGTAACTCTGCCCCCCGCTCACACCACCATCCCTCCCCCCCCCCCCCCCCACGCATATGCTTTGTACAGTTGAGTTCCAAGACTCGCATTAACTAAAAATAAATTGTACTGTTTTTTGTATTTTATCCGTTCTCTCGTTTTAGTTTTCCTGGTTATTTCACAGTGAAATTTGGTTAGCTCTATTTGCCATGTTCCAAGCCATTTCCAAACCCGTTGCCATGCCATTCGCTGCCACACCCACTCCCACACCCATTCCCATTCCCATACCCATTCCTGTAACTAAACCTAGACGCTTCCATTCTCTGGTCAGATGTCGTTGTCACTTGGGCTGGATGCATGCGGTGCGTTCGAGTTCATTGAATTGGCCAAAGAAGAGCACCTCGCTAATCAGTTTCTCGGCAATGATGCGCTGCGTCCGATCCATGGTGCGCAATTTCATTGACACATTGGAGCCCACAAAATCACAATCGTCACGGCTGAGACTCTCGGCGTATAGTGCCGCAGCTGCTGCGGCCGTTGAGCTGGCATCCTGTGCCGAGACGCTGCTCTTGATGTGACCAGGACTAGCTGCCGATTCGGTTGCCTCATCATTGTCATCACCATCCGACATGCTTGCCCTCGAACTGAGCAGGGAGTTCATTAGCATGTGCCCAGCACTCGAGCCGGCCGTCAATTTGCGCATATTTAATGGCATCGAGGCAGCCGCTGCTGCCGCCAATTGGGCGCTGCTGCTGCTGCTGCGCGGCGGCAGCACAAAGTTACCAAAATTGGCTTGAGCTTTGGCCTGGGCAACGCGCAAATCCTGCGCCATATCCAAATGCAGGCGACTCTCCTCGCCCGAGGAGCTATAGGAACGATGTGAGTCTGGCGGTGGCGGAGCTGCTGACACGGACGGCGGATGGAAGTAATCAACCAGCTCCTGCTTAATATCTAATTCATCCTGATGCTGACGCAGCGTATGATGCTGCAGCGTATGATGGCCATGATGATGCAGTTGCTCATGCGCATGCCGAGGCGTCGCTGCCCGCACCGACACCGGACTCGATTTCAGTAAATGATTCTTATGCGCCTCGTGTATATTGGTATTTGTATTGGGTATTGGACTAGAACCGGCCTCACTCAGGGCAGTCGCAATGGGCGCTGACTCGGCAACAGGATGTTCACCATGGATGCTATCCAGAGTGTTGCCGATGCCGCCATCTCTGCTGCCGCTGCCGCTGCCACTACCAGCACCCATATTGGAGGAGGATAGCGGCGGCGAGCGACGCTCCACTTTGGCCGCCAGCTGACCCAGAGCTGTTGCCCTTGTCTCATCTCTCATATTGTTATCCTCGTTATCTGATGTATCGATGGTTTTATGGGGACTAGGCTGGAAATCGCTGCTACTGCTGCCGCCGCCGCCACCGCCACCGCCTCCGCCTCCACCTCCGCCTCCGACTGCATAAGGCGCACCACTAGCAGCACCACCAGCACCATAAGACATAGGCAGAGAAACGCGCAGCTGCTGCTGCTGCTGTTGTTGTGCATTGGGCACCACGACTCCTGTACCGCCGCCACCAGCGCCACCTATCGGCGGCGAGTATTGACCCGCTGTATTCCAGTTGTCCAACGATTGACTATTTGCTATCAGCATAGGTATATTTAGGCCCATCTGCGGAAGAACAAAATTGTGCAAAATTTATTAATTATGATATGATTTACATATAGCATATATGCATATTTAGTTATTGAATGATCATATAATTAAGCTAACTAAAGCTAAGACAATACAACGAACTACGGCAACTACGAACTGTATGTTCAATTGCCTGAGTTATCTGGAAGATCAAGTATTGCCAGGGATTGGTAAACTTATCTGGAAGATCAAGTATTGCCCAGGAGAATTTCCTAAAGTTTTCCTATTATTTATAGTGAAACCTCTTGATCCCAGAGTAAATTCTAGCATAATGAATATTGCTGAGTATTTATGAAATTTTATGCAAATTTTAATATGTATATTCCATTCATTTACAGCTCTTGGTTAGTTTCATATGTTTGTAGATATTTTATTTTATCCATATTATAAAACAGAATTATTTAGTTCTGCTCGTTTCTCCGAAGCTTAAGTCTTCTAGTGTATAAAAACAATGGATCTACTACTAGATAATATCTATATTATCAACAATTACCATTTCGATTATATTTACCCAACTCAATTTTCATATCATTATTTGAGCTTGATCTACATTGGGTCAATTATAATTTCCTCTTACAGAACATTTAAAGCCCAAATAATATATTAATTATAATATAACTATCAACAATATTTTGACTAATTGTAGTATGGATTCGCAATAAAAAAGACTAGATAAGATTAAGTCATAATGAATGAGTAAGATAGACTCTACATCCTGGAACCAAGTTGATAAAAAAAAAAGAACAGCAAAAACATAGATAATCAAAAAATCAGACATGGGAGCATAAACTTCTAAAGAAAGCTCGCGAAAAAACTGAAATGTTCAAGAATTGTTGCTTACCAAGTAAAGTATACGCTCATTATATGAACTTTCTGATGTAAACTATTCTACACACATATAGGAAGTACAAAATTTTAAAACAAAAGCTATCTTCGACTACAATTGTTTCTATTGAATATGATAGTCAGGTAAAACAAATTTAAACACGAATTATTCATAAGATGCAAATTAAAACTAAATAAACTGTTTATCACATATAAGAAATTAGCTTGAGCAACTAGCATGCGAGGACCAAACGAAAGGAGAGAGAAGAGGACTTCAAATACATACTATACATACTATGCGTACATATGTATGTACATACTTTACAGTTATCTACACATTAAAATGTCAACTTTCTACACACATGTTACATACACATTCACATTTTCTAGCAGTAGTTTTTTTTTTTTTTTCATTTGCCAATTTCTACCATTAATACAGTCAATTGTTATGCTTAAGCAAATTTAGTACAGTTTTTGTTGTTACAGCTCCAGCAGATGTAATGCTGCGGTGCGGCGATAGCATAGACTGGCTACTTTTATGGCTTTTACTGTTATAATGCATAGTGCAAATATGAAATTTTAGCAAATTCACTGCGATCGAACGACGCGACGACGACGACAACACAACTCACATTGTCGAAATATTCTAGCGGCGTAGTAAGTTTTAAGAAGCGACATCATAACGTCACACTCAAACACAGAGAGAGAGACGGAGAGAGCGCGCGCGCCACCGAGAAGGAGAGTCAAAAGCAAGCGCCAACGAGAGGCACATATGCAATTTGTTGTTGCTTTCGCATTATCATGTGTGTTTGCCTATATGTGTGCATGTGTGTGTCAACAGGGAACGTGCGAGAGAGGGAGAGTGGAAGAGAACGCATCAGTGAGTGCCTTCTAACGGCTTCAAGTGAAGCACAACCTATAAACCCGCTGGGTGGGTAGAAGAGAAGCGCACAGGAAAGATGAAAAGCTAAGTCAACGACGGCGGCAGCAGCAGTAATTCATTAATATTAACAACCTACCCCACGTTGGTGGGGCGAACGACAGGCGACATGCTAATGTGTACATAGTCATGAGTGATCATTGCGCTCATTCATTCACCTCTCTCTCTCTCTCTCTCTCTCTCTCTCTCTCTTTGAGTTTTGCTGCGTCTTCAGCCTCAGGCGCCCAGAACTTTCTACAAATTTACAAAAATAAAAAACAACAATTGCCCAACTACTCTATTCGTTGTTTGTGTCGTTGCCGTTTTGTTATGTTGTTATTTTTATTGCTGCAGCTGTTTTTGGTTGTTGTTTTGTTTACGTACATATTTAGAGCTATTGTGCATGTGTGCGTGTCTGACTTGTTTTTGCGTGCCGCAGCAGACAGAGTCGCCAGTCAAACTAATTTACTCTCTCGCTCTATTTATATTCATACATACAGATCTATGTATGTCGCTATGCACGTGTGTATGTGTGTGTATATGTTTCTGTCTGTGTGTGTGTGCGTATGCTGTTAGTTCGTATGTGTATGTAAAAATTTGCTCTCCATGCTTGTGTGGTCGAGTGAAACTGAAAAATGTAAACAAACTGATTATCAGCAATCCAGCGAATAAATATAAATAACACAATGCTAGCCAACAGCTCCAAATACAAGCAATATTGTCTAATCCTTTTGGCACCCCTCTTTCGTCATCTCTGTTTTCAGCGATTGTCGCTTTAGTTCGTCACGCAAATGTTTGTAAACTACGAATACGGCATTTTTGCGCATAACACACACACACCCACGCAGGCACGCACGCACACATTCAACTGATACAGTTACATTTTGAGAACAGCACCAATTGCCAAAATAAACGCGTGCATCGCTTAGTGAGTGAATTTGTCATTTCTTGATCTCATCTCCTATTTCCTATTGGGTACTAACTTAAATTGACTATCTTACTGTGTGTGAGATAAGGCAATTCATTTCATAAGTTTGATAAACGAAATATGTACGTACTTAAATAGGCAAGATATATTATTATTCTAATTATTATTATTATACATATACATATATCAATAATAATGCAAATGAAAACACAAATTTTCAAATATTAATTTCAATGGCTACACTTCATTCACATTTTTTCAAAGCCCCAATTCGCCGCTATCTTTAATCAAATCTGAACAATCTGTCATCAAATCTCTCAAAATTATAATATTTATATTCGCGTGCTTTGGGCTTATCAAAAAACTCACCCTGTAAGCCATTGCAGCAAAATAGACCAAATACTTGCAAAACTTTCACAAAAACAAAACTCCATCTAACCTTTTTTTTGTGGACCTTTACCCCACCGTTGGAGTCGTTGTTGTTGTTGTTTGTTTGTGTTTTTTTTTTCAGCCAAGCTGGCAGCGCTGCGCGCATAGCTAAGCAACTTCGCAATGAATGAGTAAACAAAAGCTGACGCTGGCGTCACAGTTGCAGCCTGCTGCGCTGCCGAACTGCTCGCTGCCTGGCTGGCTCAATGCTTTCGGTTGCATTGCTTACTGCTGCTTATTTGTGTTTGCTTTTCGCAGCACCGCCCGTCCCGCCCCGCACCTGCACTGCTCTGCTCTGCTCTGCTATGCACTGCTCTGCAGGGGGGCCGCGCACCAGGCGCTTTATAAAAGCGCATGCGAGAGAAAACAAAACACGCAAATTACAAACACACAGCAGCGACAACAACAGTTGCTACTGCTTCGACCAACTACTACTACAAGAACAATAGGAAACAGGCGTGCATTTTATAAACACAAACAAACTGAAAGGGGATTAGGGACAGGGATACGAAGGAATAGACGAAACGAGCAACGGGAACGGGCATGGGCATGGGCATGGGCATGGGCGGCGTAACGGTATCAAAATGCAGTCTATGCGTGAGGAGGCCATGCTGCCCCAAGTCAACGTCGACGACGACGTCGCTGCCGCCTCGCATAACCACAACATTGCGGGACGCGAATGTAGCAGTAGCAACAACAACAACAACAACAATAAGACAGACATATTGTTGTTATTTGGTGTCTTGGAGAAAATTCCACAACAAAACAGTTGTAAAATATGAGCAAAATATATACATACACGTACATATATATACATACATGGATGTAGTTGTATGTGTACATATGTACTTACATATACATATGTATGTACATATATTTATATGTTTTTACTCAGGTACAGCAAAAGACTAAGTGTGGAAAGGGTGGGCGTAAGCGTAAGTGGGCGTCGTCAGCACCCAAATAATGACGAATAACAAAAACAACTCGGCCATGAGAAGAACAGTAAAAAGTGCAAGCAAGCACTGTGTGTGCGAGGGTTGAACAAGAAATAGATTCTTATGTTATACTTGGAAAATATTAAAATGTATGCAATTTGACAGTATAATAAAAATAAATAGAATATCGAGCCAATTGTTAAATTTACCTACATTGTAGATGATACGACAATATTCAATTTCTACTACGTACGGAAATTGTATTTATTTTTTAGAAATAACAGCAGAGCAAATGAAAACAGGAGCAACTAAAACAATACTGGCTGCTTGGCATTTTGTTTTGATAACTCTGACACACAGCAAAAACAGCAACAACAGCAACAACAGCAATAACAGCAGCAGCAACAACAACATAAAACAAATGAAAACCACAGGCGCAAGTAAAAATAAAAACAAAAGCACACAAGGAAAACGAACAGCAAACGAATCACAATCAACACACACACGCATGCATATGCATGTATGTATACATATACACAATGTGTTTTATTTACATATATATACATACACAGCCATACATACATGCATGAGAGGGACACAAGACAGGCCACGGGGCAACCACAAACCAAAACATCACAACAACGGCAACGGCAACGGCGACGTTGACGTCGACGACAACGAAGGCAAGTGCTACGCGCATTTTGCCGTGCAAAACAAACATTTCATCAGACAAAAACAGAGCATGTGAGCGACAACGGCGACGAAATGTCAGCAGCGCTCGTTCCCCTCAACGGCAACGAAAGCTTGCTGCCGCTGTCGCTGCGCTGCTGCTGCTGCTGCTGCTGTTGCTGCTCCTCTGCTGCTGCTTGCTTGCCTATTTGGCGCGACAAAGCAAATACATAAAAACAACTCACGCACACACTGTACATTTTTTAAATACGCACACATGCATGTATGCATATGCACAGATTCTCTCGTAACTCAGGGCAATACCTCACGCATACAGCAGCAAGTTCCTAAGAAAAATTTATGCGTAAAATTTTAATTCTGTTTTGATCGTCAACAACAAAACACACACACACATAGTCAGACAAAAACGATCCGAACAACGATTGTGAGCGAGAGAGTATGTCTGACAGAGAGAGAGAGAGAGAGAGAGAGATGGATAATCGAGGTAAAGCTACTCTCTCTCTGTCTCTCTCGCTGTCGGCAGCAAAAACAGCAAGTCACTTGCGCACATGGCGTTTCATTGGACTCTCAGTCGCAGCGTATTCAGCACAGTTAACTTTGCGCTTGTGATTGAAATTAACACCCGAATGACAGCGGTGAGTGGCAAGTGTGTGTGTGAGTGTGTGTGTGTGTACTGCAGAGCTAATGTAACTTTTCAAATAATATGTGTACATGTATGCATATAAATATTCTATATTAATTTTTTAATTTTTAATAAAATGTTTCATTCATAATTATCAACATGATTGGGTTAATCTTTATCATTTTTTTGCGATTCATAAATTTTTGTTTTTGCGATAAGCATAGTTTTTTTTCCTTCTTTCTATCAATAATCAATGAAGAGGCCTACATACATATACCTGCACATGGGCTTGAATCACACCCCATGGGCAGCCATGGGTTATACAATAGGTTCGCATGGCTAGTCAATGGTCGCACACACACACATACATATACACATTCGCTCTCTGTTTGTTTGTCACCGTGCTTGTGCTTGTGGCGATGTCATTGGAACAAACGGTTACGCATTTGGTTATTTTTTGCGCTGATTACTCACCGCTCCGAAATATTTCAGCTCTTTGGTTTTAATGCGTCTGTGCTGGGATGCAGGCATCGTCGCTCCAGTTGCTGTTGTTGTGCCGCCACCACCACCGCTTGCACACCTAATGGGGCCCGTGGCTCCACCATTGGCCGCCGCAGCAATGGTGCTGTTCTCATAGGCAGCAGCAGCGACTGCCGCAGCGGCCAGGCCATTGAGTCCATTGTGCGACGTCGTACCGGCCGTGGCCGCGACTGAGCTGGCACTGCCGCCCATGGCAGCGCTGGTGGGCAAACCGCTCAGGCTGCCGCCGCCGGCTTCCATGAAATCGAATCGTTTGAAGGCATACCATTTGGACGGATTCGGCTGTATGCCCTGATAGATTTTCACAAACATTTTGTGCTTCTCGCGACGATACTGTGTCAGCAGCACATTCATCTTGCGCTCCACCTCAGCCTTGCTGCAGCCGAAACGTTCCGCAATCTCTGACCACGCCCGAAACCGGCACAGTTTGTCCTTGTACTTGGGATCGGCACGATTCCACAGTTCCGTATGGCAGCGATACTGTTCGATTAACTCTAATGCATCGTCGTTGGTCCATTCCATGATTTTAGGTGAACTGCTACCACCTCCACCGCCGCTGCTCCTACCACTGCCTGACCCGATACTGATCTCGATCCCGTAACTGGGCGGCAGTGGTATATTGTGATGCTGCAGCTGCTGATGCTGCCGCTGCTGCTGTTGCTCTGATTGATGGCAAGGATGATGAGAGTTCTGGACGGTTGCAGCTGCTGTGGCCACAAAGCTCTCTGGATTGAAGTTCATTTGCTATCCACAAGCAAAAGTCACTTGAATCTCTCTTCCTCTCTCACTCACTCTCCCTCTCTCTCTCTTTGTGTATCTTGGGTTTATTTTGCTTATATATTCTCGGTGGGTTATTTCCCTTGGCTTAATAAGCTTTTCAAGTTTCTCTCTCTACTTTGTTGACTTCTTCTGTTCCGTTTCTCTTGTTCTATTTGTTGTTTTTATGGAATGCAACGCGAAATGCATTCAATCGACATTTTATTAACTGATTTTTGTTGATAAAATCGCAACACTGAAATCGAAGGAAATAAGTTCAATTTAGTAATTAATTTCATTGAATTAATTAGAAATTTTTTGTATATTTTTTCATTATATAGGAAAGCGAACTTTGTCCTTATATCTCGAGCTGAATAGCTTTTATAATATACAAATTATTGTGACGTAGTAAATGGAAAATTATTATTTTATTATTATCTATATTTATTTATTTTCATTAAAATTGAATTTATTTAGGAATCAGTGTGATTTGATCTTGAACTGAAATAAATTATAAATTTTATAATTATCTATATTTATTTATATTCATTATAATTTACTTTATTTGGTTTGATTTGATCTTGAACTGAAGTAAATTATAGATATACACTTTGAAAGATTATTTAGACTTCAGACATAATTGGCTGGAGATAGCCCAAAATAGTTTTATAAATATAATTCTTTCTCTTGGGGATTTCCCCTGAAATTTTTTTTCGTATTTTAAATCTAATCGGGAGTACTTGACTAGAAGATAGGTATATAAGCTGAACTCTGCTCACAATTGCTGTTCTTATCAAACTGATTGATGAAGAAAATCTCGGGAGATTTTGAAATTGAAATATATGTAATTATGTATATAGAGTAAAATTACTTCAACTTCTTAGCTTTTAGATAGCTAACATAATGATATGAACGAACGGAAATCGTTTATATAGAATATATACTAATTATTATAAATAAAAATTATATATGTTTATATAGAATCTATATACTCTTTTTCAATTTGTTAAAAGAATATCAGCTTTAGTTTAGTCACTATGTGTATATTCAATTGATTAGCGTAATCTATTTACAGTCTATGCTTGATTTGCTTAGCAATGCATTATTTGGCTATGCATTAATAGACTAGATAAACGGAAATGAATTATTTAAAGACACGAGTTAGCATGCAGTTCTGTTCATCATAATTCACACTTGATTTCTTTGTTGATTTTCAATGTACACATAGTACATACATACATACATACATACATACATACATACATATATATGCTTCTATAATTAATTGCTTATTCAGCGAAGAGGAAAAATAAACATTTCAAGTATCTTGCAATTGTTTTTCCTGGCCAACGATTAACATTTTCAAAAGAAATTCTCGTTGACGAGGAAAACGTTTGCGCCAAATGTCACAAGTCACAGCGAAAATAAAAACATCGATAACAGTCCAGTTATTCACAATAGACGGAAGCTTTTTTTTTTTTTTTGCACAGAAAAACACACATAGTGAGAGAGACACACTCATACACACACACAAACGCACTCGCACACACACACACACACACACACACACACACGCAAGCATAATTGAGCAGGGACACGTGCGCTTTCTCATTCGTTTCAACTGCGCGACGGACTATTTGCACACGCACACACACACACGCACAGCCTGGGCATGTGTGCGTGTGAGTGAGCGACATCTCGATTTGACATCTATCTTTGTCGCCCGATTTGCTTCCTGAATTGTTCGTTCGTCGTTTGCCCGTTTCGCTCGTTCGTTCGCTTTGGTGTCGCGACGACAATTTGCTTGATAATTCAGCTTAGCACGCATTGCATTTAATACAAATGTTTTTTTCTTATTTTTTGTTTTAGTACACGTATTATTACGTTGCTCAGAATTTTTTGCGCAGAGCGCAAAATGCTGCTGTTGCTGTTGCTGCTGCGCAAACAGCTGAATGAATCACAACGGTAAGCGAGCACACAAACAACACACACATACACGCACACACACACACACACACACATGTGTGTGTGTATTTAACGGGGAAAAACAATGGGCATTGTAGGTGCACAGTATTTTATTTGTATTTTATTGAGCTGGCTTTTAAATGTAATTTTCCTTCTTTTTTTTTTTTGGTTTAATTTTTGTTGTTTTGTTTCTTAACTTGAATTCAATTTAGCTGATTCAGCACTTGGTTTATTTGTTTGTTTTCGTGGTTTATTAACTTTAGCGCTTTTTTAGGCCATTTCTTTTTTGGTTTATATTGATTCACTTAACCTTGTTTTTTAAATTAATTCTTGTTTTTTTTATTTGTAAATTTCTTTTATTTTCTTTTTGTATTTGTTCTTTTACTTTGTTTCTGAAAGTAGCATAGTTTTAAGGGACCAGTAGAATTATCTTGCTGGGAATTCACATCCATTTGACATGGGATTTTTCACACATTGATTTACGTGTTAAATTTTTTATTATTCGTATATATTTTTTTTTGCCGTGTATTTCATAGGAAATTAGATGGTATTTGGGGTTTTTTATATGAGTAGATTTGATTTAGTGCAGCTTCAATTTGATTTGTTTTTTATATTTTGTTAAAAATATCATATATGTATGTACATACATACATATGTGTGTATATTTTTTAAATATCTGCAATATTTTCATGTACAAGTTTTAGTATTTATAGTTTTTTTTTTTTTTGTTTTCATTAAATTCATTTTACATAGTTTTAGTTTTTTTATGTTCCAGCATTAATTTACTACTTGAATATATTATTAATTTTATTTTATTTTATTTTTTTCAAAAATTATAATTTTGTTCAACATTTACATATGAATTCACATGACAATTTCGAAAATCACAAAAAAAAAAAAAATAAATAAATAAATAAATAAAAACAAAATGAACTCAAACATCGCAAAAAAGTAAACAACATAAAAATCGGATCAAAAACTTAAAAATAAATTTCAAGGCACGTAAAAAAACGAACTGCAAACACCGACACACACACACACGCATACACAAGCACGCACGCACACGCACAAACAGCTAGCGAGATAGTAAATAAAAATAATATTAAAGTATCTATGTATGTAATGTACATATGTGTATATATGTATGTATAAGTTTGTATGTGTGTGTTTGTGTTAAAAACACTTTTTGCGTATTTTGCGTATTTGGTATTTTACATTTTAGAATTTGTTGTAATTTGGCATTCCATTTTCAGAACTATATCAAAGCCGTTTCTTTATGCGCATATTTGTTTTTCCATTATTTGTTCAGCAAACACACAATAATAACTACAATAACAGGAATAACAACAGCAACAGCAGAATGCTGCTGTTAATGGCACGTCGCCTGCCCCTCCCGCACTCTGACACTCGCACTGGCACTCGCAGTCGCACTTGCTATTCAGAAGCAAACGCGATGTTACCGTTACCGCTAGTTTCATCTGCGCGCCCAAACCTTACTCTCTCTCTTTTGTGATACAAGCGCTCGCGAACCACACCAGCTAACGTCTGAATCTAAACTGTGCGTCGCTTTTTCCCGACAAACACTGACAAACTTATCGAAATCGATTTGTAACGAACCTACAAATGCGACGACTGCGACGCGTCGCTGGCTGGGCTGCGTATTGAAATGAAATTTCTCGGTGGACGTTTGAATGAAACAAGCACAACGTACGCACACACGAACACACACTTACAATATTCGTGTGCATGTGTATGTCTGTGTGTGTGTGTACATACATGTAGAAATGTATGCACAGAGAACAGACAGCGCCACCACTGCGCTGTTGACGTCTGCAGCGGCAGAGCCGCCACGTTCGGTAAACAGTTGTTTCGTGGAAAAACAAGCCGAACATCATAATGAAGTTGCTGTTGTGAAATTGTACGGTGCTTTGTCATGCTTAAAAAACAACAGCAACAGAGTACGCGCCAAAACACAAAAACGAGGGCAGCTCTATATGTATGTAAGTGTAATAAAATCAAGAGTTATCGTGACATGCGCAAATATACGTAGATAAGATGACAACAATACTAATAAAAACAATTATAAATATCTGTATATTCTAATTATAGTTGGGCAATATTTAGAGAATATATGTATGTACATATATGTATATTGTTTATTTGCGTATTTACTTGTACAATTTCAATGGCACTGGCAAAAGTTTGCAAAGCTCTTTTGGCAGCCCTCGCACGAACGCTAGTTGCTTCTTGGCACCAACACATGCGCAGCGAGCCAAACAAACAAATAGAATGCGAAGCAGAAATGGCAAAAAATTAAACAAACAAGTAGACAGGAGCGGTTCAGGTTTGGATCCAGCCGATAGAGCAGCGGGAGGCGGCTGCCGCGAGGCCGAGTTGAACGAACGAGGGCAGAAAATAACACTAACAATAAATACACATCTACAAATTTCTACTACGGCGTAGTAAAATTTCTAAAGGTTGATAGAATTTTTGCCTCAATCTGCCATTGCTTAGCTATATACATATACATATATGTACATATGTATGTATATACTTATGTATATATGTATACATATGTATGTATTTGTTTAATTTTGTTTGCTCGTTAGTTGAGTTAGACGTTGCGGAGGGCGGGAAGTGGGCCGTTGTGGATGTGTGGTTGCCAGGTCAGGTGCTGTGCTCCTCTAGCTCTATCGCAGTCAATTGCCTTTTTCGCTCGCACTCACATTCGCGCATCAGCTTACCGCAGCCCGCTCGCTGCATGTTTGTTTGTTTATCGTGCCGTGTTTTATTGTTGGCGCTGTTGTTCTTCTTGTTGTTGTTGTTGTTGCTTGGTGCGTAGTTTTTACGTTCGTCATCGTTGGTTTGGTATTTCCGTCTTCTGCTCGCGCTAGCGCTAGCGTCAGCGTCAGCGCTAGCCTATGTGTGAAAGTGTGTGCCCGCGTGTGTGTGTGTGTGTGGCATACATATTGTATCATTGTATATCGATAAATGTACATCACTAAGTATGAATACATACTTAAGCAAGCTAATAGCATAGAAATGACCATACACACGCACACACACATGCACACTTAAATACACACAAATATAGTATAATATGCATGCATACATAAGTATTCGCATACATACATACATACATACATACATACATACATACATACATACATACATATACATATGTAAATATACATATATTTGTGTACACTTGTTCGCCTTGAGTGTCGCTGTCAGAGTATTTTGCAGTGTTATTCTGCAAATAAAATGTCTTTGTATGCACATGTACGCACATATGCACACACACACTTACGTATACAGATACACGCATACATATGCATGCAGACATATGCTGTATAAATTGTTATTGCTTGCGTTAGTCGCGGTAGCTGCGGCAGCTGTTTTTGTTTTTGTAGTCGTCAGCGCTGCTTTTGCTGCTTCTGCTGCTGCTGCTCAGTCACCGCCGTTGCCAAAGTGCATTGCGTTTTCGCTCATTTGCGTGGGAGATATAAAAGCTACTGTTCTTCATGGCTCGCTCTCTCTTGCTCGCTCCCGCGTGCGCAGGTCTCACGTGCGGTTAGCCAACACCCCGTGCAACGGTACATTAATCTATTTCTTACGAAGTGGAATTCGCATTTGATGAAATTTATTTAATCTCTTCAACAATCGAGTGCCAAAAAGCTTTTTTACTGACTTATTTTGATTCATTTCAAATGGGGCATTTTTTATGGTATTTTGTTTGATTAAATATTTAAAATACAAGTATGTCTTTATAAGTAATAAATAAATATGTGTGTAAGCATTATGTTTATAATCATTTATTTACATTTTTAAACATATTTATGTATATTTATATGGAATAAACTTACTCAGCAGAATGGCTCAGAAAAAGTTTCAAAATAAACTATAAATAAAAAATTAACAATATGCTAATTTATTTGTTTATATATATATATACATACGTATTATATTGATGATCGGGACAACGAACTATACTTGAATTTAGATATAAATATATATATATATGACGATATAATTTGCTCTCAATATAATCTTTCGATCGATTTGCTAACAATTTGTTTTAGGCTTGAAAGCTTCCATAAACCCAATTTATCTTCTTGTCTAATAGATTAATCAAGCTTGATTTAAATATACGTTATATATAACGGCTTTAAAGGCAGAGAAATATAAATTTCTCAAAGCATGAATAATTTATGAGCAATAAATATTTTGCATTTATCAGTCCAGTTAAAGATATCGAAATTGGAATTAAGATCTACACATAAGTAAAGATTTGGATATACAAATATCTAAGATCTATATGTGCTAATATATATAAAATATATAATATTTGAAATAATTTAAGTAAATAGTAGCTTATTAAAAAATAATAATATATTACATAATAATATAAAATATTATATTTTATAATAATAAGCAAAATCTAAGCAATATATATAAAATAAAATAAAGTGAAATCAAATTTTTAAATCAAAATATTTTATTACCAAATTTATTAAGGTTTACATTAATAGATTTTAGTAAATATTATATTAAGTATTTTGCTCTGTGATAATGTATATCGCAATTATATAGAATGTAAGATTCTAAACCGAGAATTAAAATCGTAAATACTATATCTTTAAAAATTCTCAAGCTATCACATATCAAACACAGTTCTCAAATGATCTTAAAAATTGCCTTAAAATTTTGTCGTCCAGGGTATCTACTAGTCTGTCAAGTTCGACTAGTACTTATTTGTTTTAGATTTAGATATCTGAAATTGCAAGTCATGGCCAGAGTGAAATGAAATCAAAGCAAAATGCTAATTAGTACAAATTCGATGCGATACAAATACATCGAGAGCTTTTGGTCTGTGCATGCTAACGAGTGCGAAAGCTCCTTTGTTGGCCTAGTTGTAAATTAAAAGAGGGGTGATGGTGAGTGGGTCGAATTACATATGTTTGTTAAGGACGAGGCTGGGCTCTGCCGTTTATAACGCGGCAAACAAACACTTGTTTGCACAGCAGCGCAAACAAAGAGAGCCACCGAGCGACAACGGCTCGAGAGAGCGATAGAGAGTGAGTGAGAGAGGAACGCGAGCGCTCGTCGTGCTGTGCAATGTAAACTGTACATACAGACACACACACATGCACCCATTTACAATGTGTGTGTGTGTGTGAGTGCCGGTAGAAGCAAATGCAACTAGGAAGCAACGACAACATGCGCGACGTCAGCAGAGAAGAGCAGAGCAGAGCAGAGTAGAGCAGCGCAGCGGTGAGCAGCGCAGTCGCTGCTTGTTTACTTCGTTTGTGCGTGTGGGCGCAGAGCAGAGACGAAGAGAAATTAAGTCGTGTGGGGGCGGCAACGAGACCTGACCCGAGCAATAACCAAGTCAGCCCAATCCAGCCAGCGCAGACGCCAGCGGCAGCGGCGACGATGCTGATGACGGCGACGTCAGCGTTGCTGAAGGTCATTATGCCGACGCTCGCGTCGCTGCTTCTTTTGAGCTTTTCGCGCTGCTTGTTTTTTTTTTATTGTTGGACTTCGGTTGTGGAATTGTGTAAACATCAGTGGCAGCGACGACAAAAACAAAGGCAACGCAGGCATTCCAAGTAAACAACGTTTTTTTTGTTTCTTTTTTTTTTTTTTTTTGTTTTGCGCCAACGCCAGCCCCTGACAGAGAGGCGAATGCAAGAAAGTTAAGTCATGGAAGAGGGAGGCAGCAAGGCGGATAGGTAAGGTTGCTTGGTTGGAGCGAGACAAAAGACAAGGCGAGCAGCGCAGACAGACAGACGAAAGCAGGGCTAATGAAGATGAGCCCCATGTGCTGTTTCGTTGTTATTGTTGTTTACTTTTTTTTTTTTTTTTTTTTTTTTTTTTTTTTTGCCGATGGTCGCTTTTGTTGCTGAGCTACAAAAATATGCAAAAGCGACAGCAACAACAACAACAACAACAACAGCAACGATGCGAAATATGCAAGGCAGCCAATACGCAAATAGAAGCAATGAACTTAATTATTTGCTGCCTGTTGTCGCACGGCTTAGCGAAAGGGAAGGTGAGACAGATAACTACAACGTTATATGTATGTATGTATGTATGTATGCATAATAATGTATATACATATGTATAATGTGAATGTACATATGTATAATATACTTAATAACTTAATTGCATTTATAAGAATGTATATTTATATATGTATGTATGTATATGAAGTATATTAGTATGTTTGTATATATGTATGCACAGAAGTACTTAATTCTGTATAAATTGTGTGCACACACACATTTGTATGTATGTATGTATATGTGTGGTTAAATATGAATATATCACCATATGCGTATTTATTTCTGCATACATACATACATATATGTACATATATACATATATAGACGTTCACATGAATAAAACAGTGCGCGGATTGCATATTTTGAATTTAAGTATCTTGCGCAGGCGTATTCAAAAACAAAAAACTTGTTAGCAGCATTTCAATGTAGACTAAATACATACATGCATGCATACATATGTATATATACATACACACACACACAGCCACACATGCATATGTTCGAGTGATGCAAACATCTAAAAACACAAATTTATCCTCACGTTAAGTATTGACTGACAAAGGCAGCTGACTTACATTTATGTACATACATATGCATGTACATACAGTGGTAAGCAAAAGTGTATGTATGTGTCTATGCATATACTTAAAATGTATCATCAATATAATGCATATTCTATGTGGTATATTTCATTAACATTTTTGTTGATTTTTTATATAAATTTATTTAAAAAATAATAAAAATAAATAAATGAATGAATAAATAAATAAAAAAAATGAATAAATAAATGAATGAATGAATAAAAATATAATTGAATATGTAAATATATAAATATGTATATAATTAAACAAATACATAAATAAAAAATAAATACTAAAATAAGTAAAAAATTAAATTAATACATAAAAGACGTAAATACATAAATAAAAATAATACTAAAACAAATACAAAAATAAATACTAAAATAAATAAATTTAATTTAAAATACAAATATAAATAAATATATAAAAATAAATAAATCCAATTTAAATTAAATACTAAAATAAATACTAAATTAAATACTAAATTAAATACAAAAATAATACCAATTTAAATACCAAATTAAACACTAAATTAAATACTAATTTAAATACACAAATAAATACTAAAACAAATACTAAGTTAAATACAAAAATAAATACTAAAATATATACAAAAATAAATACTAAATTAAATACAAAAATAAATAAATAAATAATAAATAAAATAAGTAAATAAATAAAAGCTAATATTTAATTATTTTTTTTAAATCAAATAAATAAAAAAAAGTAAATAAATTACATATTTATATAAAATAAATAAAATTAAAAAAAATAGTTATTAATCTAAAACGAATTTCAAATTTGTATTGTTAGTTTCAAATTGTATGATTTTAGGAATTTCCTATTAGGAAATTATTTAAATAAATTACTTGTATATATATAGATTTGTATTATATTATTGAATAAAAATTAAGAATTAAGAATAAGTAATTTATTTAAATAATTTTCTAATAGGAAATTCCTATAATTAATATATTTTTTTCTTTACAAAAAAAAAAAAAAAAAAAGAATGTAGCTAACTTTTGCAATACTCTTTAAAAGCTCAAAGTTCAATCTGCTAGAGATTAATCTTCAGTTAAGTTTAAATATGTATGTATGTATATACACGTTCAGTAGAAGTCCAATGCTTTGGAGAATCAGAAACAATATGATATGTCCAAGCTTTTTCCGATAACTGACAATAATATTTTATTTAGTTTACTAATATACATAGATGCTAGTATATAATACATTCAAGAAACTTAACTTGGAATTGGAAATAAAACAATGATATATAACAAAATAAAATGTTAAATAAATAATAATAAATAAATAACATTTCAACATTTCATTAAAGACGTTAAAGACTCTATTCAGTATATACATAAATATGTTATTATGTATGTATGTATGTATGTATGCACTTATGTTTGCTCTACATCAAAATATTTGCCACTGCCTTTAGAAGTTCATCAACAACATTTGCAATTCGTTCTATTTGTTTATTATATACAACATGAAAAAAAAAGAACTCCAAACGGATGCAAACTGAATGCCAAAATCAACAAAGTTTTATTTGCAATTCTTGCTTTGTCCCTGCGCCCGAGTGTATGCAACACTTTCGACAAGGATTTATGTTCCTTATGTGGAATGTAAGAACGAGAAAGAAAATTGGAAAATAATAAGCACTATTTGTTATGTGAGATATATAAAATATAATAATAATAATAATAATAATAATATTGTTACTATTTTATTATTTGGTATTAGCTCAAAGGCATTGCCAAATTCTGTTGAATTCTGTTTAACATCAAGTTTTATTGGCTAAGAACTTCAATCGTTATATATTCTCTGAGTTTGACCATTTGTAGATTTTGCTCAAAACAAGTTGCATTATAATTGTTGCTGTTTTTTTCTTGTTGTTGTTGTTGTTTGTTATTTGTTATTTGTTTAATGTCGAATTGCTGTCCGTGTTGACATTGTTTTCGAGTTGTTGTTGTTGTACTTCTTTTTTGGAACAGCAATTACGAACATGACGTGAACTCCCCTTGCAATTTTTCACATACGTTGGCTTCTGCTCTGCCAGCCCTTGTATAATATTTTCTGTTCAATCAGCAAAATTTGCTTTCTTGTTGTTATTTTTAAAATACCCAGTACTTGATTGTAGTGTAGATTGTAGATAAGTTGCGTATTATTCTTTGTGTTAAAATTAAAAGTAAAAACAAAAATGTTATGTAAATAATATATATTCTTCAATATGTTCAGGTTTGTCTGTATAAATATCTAAATAAATAAATTATATCTATGTGTAACTCGATGAATCCTTAACTATTTTTTATTTATTGTTTTCCATCTATATAGCTGTTAGTTTCATATAAATAATGCTTTGAAACCATTAAACATGTCGAGGTTTCTTTTGTCTTATCATTTAATATAGATATTTAAGATATTTTATAATTTATTCTCGCCTAAAATACTTTTCAAAAACTATAAATACTTAGGCTATCTTATATTCTACCTCAAATATTTTATTATAAATTATTATCATATAATATAATTATATTATTATCAAGAAAAAGTATTTGAAAATAAATTTTATATTAAATATATATTTTTTAATAAATAAACATTTTTCTTTTGCTTACCTTTCTTTGGAATTAAAGTAAAAAATTGGAGCACATTTATATTTAAAACTTAAATATCATATAAATAATATTTATTGTGCTTGCTCCAAAAGTTTCTAGTGCATTTCCGCTTGAAGTCTAATTTTATATCAAAAATACTTGCTCAACAGCCTCTTTAAAGGATTTCTTTTAGTTGTGCATACCCCACTGTAATATGTATATTATTTTTTGCTTGCATTACCGTTGTAATTTTGGAAAAGTACAGCTGTTAACAATTACATTGACATATAAACACTTCAAAGCCAAAATGCAAACGTTGCTCTAGTTCGAAAAAATTTAATTAATTAAGCATTTTTTGCATTGCTCTTCCCTTAAAAAGAAGAAGAAGAAGAAGTTGTAGACGACGAGTCTCACGTGCACTTGGCGTGGGTGGCCTATTGGACGGAGAGCTTTAACCTTAGTCGAATTTCGGGTATTGAGGGTTAGCAGTGGGCGAATTGGTTTGAAGGTTTATTTAGCTTGAAGAATTTTTGATTAGTAATTAAATTTTAGTTATTTCTTTAGAATGTATTTTGAGGAGAGCAATAATAACTTTAGAAAATACACTTGAGAATATTGATTTGAGAATATCATTTGAGAATATTGATATTGATATGTATATATTGTATTCATGCTTACTGCGCTTTCGAAAATCTGCCAATATGATAGCCTCAGACTTAGACTAAGCTTCGGGACTCAGGCTCTGCCCCAAACTCAAGATTAGGCTTCAGGTCTCACGCCTTGTCTCGATTCCCAGGCTCAGCCTCAGCCTCAGCCCTCAAAAGCCTCAGCATTAGATTAGTCTTAGGTTTGTTCTCAAGCCTCTGGCTCAGGCTCAGGCTCAGGCTCAGGCTCAGGCTCAGGCTCAGCCCGGGCCGAGGCAGAGGCGGAGCCTGTGGCTGACGCTGTGACCCAGAGGAGAGGCCAAACGAGAGAGTCTGAGCTCAAGCTAGAGCTAATGGGAGATACAGAAGCAGCTGTCTAAGTCTAAGTTGAAGCCAGGAGCAGAGCCAGAGCCAGAGTCAGAAGCAAAATGGCAAAGGCAGAGTCTGAGACTGACGACTCAAGTCTGAGGCTGTTTGAGTGTGAGCTTGAGTCAGAGATGCTAAGGCCAGAGCTGAGTGAGGCTGAGCCTGAGGTCTGCTGAGTCTGATGCTGAGCCTGAGGTCTGATGCTGAGCCTGAGCCGAGAGGCCAGGCTTCAACAACACTTAAGCCAAAAAGTCAATTTCATAATTAAAATTGTTAGCCAAAAAGCTTAAAGGACCAATTCCATAACTACCAGCCAAATCGATCTATAATATATAACTACATATTATATATTATTATGATAAGAAATATAAAATTCATCATACATATATGTTCATAGATCCAACTGAGAGTCTATGTATATCAAGAATTTACGCATATGACCTAACTCATTCGATGATTCCTTGAATATAATAATCCATTTTACCGTTTATTCGATTGAGTACATAGCATGGCCAGAGTAACAACAATAACAACAACAACAATAAGGTCAAATGTATTATTGCAAAATGCTTATTTACGCATACAGTTACCTTAGAAGCCATCCTGAAGGGTGATGGGTGTGACAGCCGTTAGAGAGGAAGGGACAGCGAGTGAGCAGACAAAGCAAATGATGACAGCCCTGTGGCAGAGCGAAAGTAAGAGCGAGTGTGAGAGAGAGAGAGAGAGAGACAGAGCGAGATCGGCAGTGAATTAGTTTGCAGAGCGCACAGAGCAAAAGCGACACACAAATACAAATGCAAATACAAATACAAGCACACATACCTACGCACATGTACTGTGTAAGTTTAACTGTTTTTGTGTGTTTGGCCCGAAACTCAAACTTTGAATTCGCCATTTGGCATTCGCCATTCGCCATTCGCCCTTCGCCCTTCGTCATTCGACATTCGCCATTCCAGCCATTGTTGTCCAGGCATTGCCCAGTGCTGGGTGCATTTTCAATTTCGTTTTGTTGTGCCCCAAAAGTTTGTTGAGAACATTTGCAAATGTTTGTTTTAGCTAACGGAATTTGCTTCGTTTGCTTAATCATCATCGTCATCATCGTCATCATCATCATTATCAACATTGTCGTCGTCATAATTACCGTTGCATTGCCTTGTTTTCAACAATTTCATTTTGGCTGTTTGTGTGGGTGTTTTGCTTTGGCTTCTTTCATTCTTTCATGCCCAATGCCCTTTTCACTTTGCTGTTGTTTTGCTTGCTCCTTGTTTGCTATCGTTGTTGTTGTTGGCGTTGTCGTTGTCGTTGTCGTTGACGTCCGCCTGCTACTTCTGCGTAGTTTTGTTTATTTTATTTGTTTTGCTTTGTTTTATTTTTGTTTGATTTACGTTTGCCCGTACCGTTGCCAGTTACCCATCCCCGCCCACATTTTCGTTTTGTTTTACTTGTGTTGCCTCTGCTGCTGCTGCCGCTGCTGCTGGCTCTGCCTCTGCCCTTGCCTCTGCCGCGTCTTCTTCTTGCCTTTTTGCTCTACTGCTAAGCTCGCTCCCTAGTGGTATGCGTTGGAGGAGTTTTGCTTTAGTTTGCGCTGCTCATCCTATGGTACTGCTATGCTTCGTCTTCCTCTTCGACTTCATTTGTATTGTTTTTCTTTTCTTTTCAGTTTCTCCTGCTTTTTTTTGTACATACATAGGTACTGTATTGGCTTAAAGTTTGTTTTACTTCTTTGTCTTTAAGTCTATGTAGTAGCAGTTGTTGTTTTTGTTGTTGTTGTTTCTGTTCTTACTTTTTTTTTGCATTCATTGTTCGTGGAAACATTTCTCTGCTATTTATATTTGGTTTGTTTTTGTTTTTATTTGGGCGGATTTAATGTTTTAAACTTTCGGTCACAGGACCAGAAATAGGCAGATGAATAGATTTGTATAGATATAGTTATAGATATAGGAATATATGATGGAAATATTATAGATAAGAATTTTTAAAATTTAATCAATTTAATTTAATTGAATTTTTAATTCAGCTAATTAATTGTAATTTCTTTAGGGCAAATCAGTTTCCAATCAGAGATAAAACCAAAGTTTATATCCGATTTTGCAGAATAACAATTGGAACATATTTATTCCTAGTGTCATCCAATCTATCCGTAAACTCGTTCCTTTGATCAATTAAATCATTTTTGAAGACAGAATATCCGAGTAACATCCAAATATGAAACTGCATTTCAGTATTTCACATGCTTAAAAAGCTCGAAAACTCAGCAATTGAGTTCCTTAAGATAGTACATATAGGATAATCTCCTTTTCCTACTTTTCCCATAATCTATTACATCAATTTAAAAATTATAATCCCCATTAAGAGCTTCGGTTCTTCAAAATATTTAAATAATAAAGGTTGCTAAAACTTTTAAATCATATAACAAACATTATATAGTTTTAGTAAGTCGTTCCCTGAGAATAATGTCAATTTCACCAATGATTTATCATTTAAACAGAATTGCTTTGTTTGCTCCAGTCATGTCTTTTGGAACAGTAGATTATCAGACTTTGTAGAATAAGTATGTAAAGATTTTTAAGAAAAAGATAAGTTCCGAAATTACAAGTGTATCAAAAATTGTAGTGGTATAAAATATATACAGATAGATATAGTAGATATTATGGCATTACCAAAGAGTAAGGAATGGTCGCGTTCATTGATTTGCAGACCCAAAGATAATTTGACGACCGAGGCAGGATTACGTGCTCAGCATCATGTGATGGTGTCAAGCCTAGAGAAAGAAGTATGTAAATCTTAAGATGAGAACTCTATTGAGAATACAATATATTACTAATCTAATAACCCTACTAGTGTGTACCTAGCTCGATGGCAATGCTCATTGGCATGGAGTATGCCCGTATATGGTTGAAAGATCGGGACACGTTTCGTAAGAAGCGCGACGATTCGAAGGTGAAGTTCATTAAGAACGACTTTGATTGGTGGCTCAAGTTGCGCAAGACTAACAAGTGTTTCTGTACCATCTGAAAAGCTAAAGCAAGTATTCAGCAAAAAAGCTCACCGCTCATAACGGTATTACCAAAGACACACACCAACCAAATGCAAGCTTTCGCCAATTATGTACATACATATATTCGCAACATTTTCTTAAGGGAGTTACCATGCCTCGAATCAGCTGCATTTGATTAATGCGTATTAAATTTCTTTATATGAATAGTTTTCGAAGCAAGCATACATAGATACTGATTTATGAAGTAAATAAACCGATTCTCGTTAAATGCTTAATTTAGTCATGAATTGTGCTAAACTCAACAGTTTTAATATTGTCAAAGTCCAGTGGAACGGTTAAAACAGCTGTTGGCTCTGCCGGCAGCAGAAATACGAGCAAAAACAAAAAGCTTTTGTCGTCAGCCCTCACACAGGTTGCGGTCACGAAATATGTATATTCCCGTTGCTTGTCTGCCTGTTGTTGCGCCCTTGCTCTCTCTCTCTCTCTCTCTCGGGTTCTCACTCTCCCGCCTACTTGGCGAAGTTTCGCCACCCACGTAAAGAAGAATTTGCATGCAACTTGTCAGCACTGCTCTTGCGCGCTGCCTCTCCCACGCAATTGTGTGCTGTACAGGCACCGCCATCGCCGCGGATTTAGCTTCGTGCGCTCATGTTGGTCGGCTCGCTGTTCGCCCCGTTCGCCGATTTCGTCGTTCGTCGCTAGCCTCTCGCCTATCGTTCGACCATTCGAATTCGTATAGTCTGCCGCTCGTTTGCAGTTTTCCATGGTGCCCCAGCGTCAATCAAAATCAAACGGTTGCCGCGTTTGGGTCTTCGTGTGTGTCGCCTGTTGTTTGTGTATATTTTCAGTTGCTTTGGTTAATGTACAAGCAAGCGCAAATGCCAATCACTAGTTCAAATCAACTCGAATTGCAAATGTAATACGCATTTTGTAAAGGAATTGCCAAAAGTAGAAACAAGTACGAGAGAAAGAGAAAAAAAAAAACAGTGCCATGCTAAAGCAATAACAAATTGTTGCCGTTACTGCGGTAGGTTTGTTTTTCTTCATGTTTCGCATTCGTGTTTGTGCCGTATGTGCTATGAAATTTGTGCTTGTGTGTGTGTACATATGTAAACGTGTCTATTCGCGTGTACGCGTGTATGTGTGAGCATGGGCTATTGTGTGCGAAATAACGAAAACATTTTTTCTGCTCTCTTGTTGTATTGTTGCAGCAACTGGTAAGTCAAAGGCAAAACTATTACAAATTGCATTTTAAATAGCTTTTCATAAATATTGCATTGCTTTCATGCCGAGCAGCAACTGTTGTATTTTACGATGAATTTTATGCGGCGCATTCAATGTAAATGGCAACAATATGTTAGCTTTACACTCACGCATACGCCTGTGAATATCTGTATGTGTGCATATACACATAAATGCATACATGCGAGCACTTGTGTGTGTGTGTGTATGTGAATTGGCAATAGTTTGTGGCACACAAAGCAAAGTAGAGAAACAAAACGTAGCAACAAGAGCTAGCAAGTGCATTCAGCGAGGCAACACAACCAGTTGACGCCGCAACAGCAGCAGCAGCAGCAGCAAAAACGTTTCTTACTCACCACGCGCACATTGGCAAAACTAAGTTAGTTTTGTTTTGCGGTGTATTTTGAGCAGCGCTGTCGACGTCAACGTAAATTGCGCTGCTGTTGCACGTCTTACGTTTTTATGTCTTGCCATTTGCATACACACACATACATACATACATAATTGAAAAAAAGCATATGTTCACGTGTACAAGTGCATAATCATGTGTCTCTCTCTTTGTGTGTGTGTGTATAAAAGTTTTTTGTTTTTGGATTACTTGTTTGCTGCTGGGGAATTAAAGCTTTTACGCACTTTCGCGGTCTGTTCGCTGTTTGTGCATCCGTTTGGGTTTTGATGACAGCTAATTGAATTTCCACATTTTTACTGCATTAACGTTAATTTGTATGACAAGTTTTTCATGGCATATGCTTAGCAGACATCGCTCTGTCTCTCTCTCTCTCGCTCTGAGAGCTTATGCAAACAAATAACTGTTATTAGTCAACTGTTGATAGCTATTTAATGAGCAATTATAATATGTATAATATTAAATTACTTCTTGTATCTTTTTTTTTTTTTTTTTTTTTTTAATTTCATAAAAATGTTCTATTATTTATTTGTCTAAATTCATGAAAATATTTTGTTTTGCGTTTTTCCGTTGTTATATAGAAGTAATATAATTTTTATAGTATTCAGTTTCAAGGCTTGGCTTTCAAATTTCTCGACATATGTTTCTACAAAAATAACACTAGAAGAACAATTATTTTCAATTGTACAGTCAATGAATTTTATTGAATAACTTGGAAATATGGACTGCATTACCAATAAGAATTTTATGAGAATATCATTTTCAGTATTTTTTGATAACAGTAAAAAAGTTTTCCAGACTATTTTGCTTGTCGCAAACTTTAATGTCTCTTTAACTATAGAACAGAATTAAGTGGGTTAATTCTATTGTTGAGTACCAGAGTAAACATAAAAATGTTTTAAGTTCTATGCAAATAAATGGCATTGAAAAAATATAAAATAAAACTGGAAGACTTAGTCAAACATATTTACACATTAGCTGGCAATGGCTTAATTGAATTATAAATTCAAATTTCCTGCTTAGATACTTTCGAATTAAACTGAATTATAAATGAAATTTGCCTTTTTTGGATACTTTGAAATTAAATCATTAAAAATGTGGAAAACTCATTAAGCTCTCACATTATCAACACCTACAATATTCGCCTATTTCAAAATTTTTGTTACCCCTTTTCAAAAAGAAAATAACAAGGCTCATCCTCGTCCAGTGCAATCAAGTTCGTGCTCTTAATATTTCACACACAACGCACACACAGACACACTCCCAGTGGGACGCGTATGGAGCAGTAGAATTCGTATCAACGTTTATAGTACATACATACATACATATGTATGTATATATGCATGTATGAGTATTTGTGCCAGTGTGCCGAATGGATGTCGAGGGATAATCTCACTTTTCGCTTTTTACATTGCTTAGCGCTGTGAATCGCGCCCACGCAGCAAAGTTGAGCAAAGTCACCTCAGTTGACGTCCTTACTATGTATATTACCTACTAGTTGAGTGAGACAAACATTTGTTGCACTCTTGTCTCTCTGAAACTCAACACACGCTCGTTACTCACCACCAATTCACCACCTATGTGCGCTCTCTGACTGCTCTCTCTCTCTCTCTCTGTGTGTGTAGCATTTGTTCGTGGCGTGGGCTTTAAATACCGTTAGACAATTTGTTACGTTTTTCGTCGTGTTCGCCGTGTGCTGCCGGCAATGGCAGCCGCTTGCTGTCGACGTCATCAGGCAAAGGACACAGGTCGTTCGGGACAGATAACGCGAACGTGGGCGACTATGTTGGACGAACAGTGCGACCGACCGACCGAGCATATGGTCAATGCATGCATGCAGCAAAGGAATGGAACGTGGCAGAGGCAACGCTTCATTTGGCCAACGCGACGCCTTGCGACGTGACGATGTCATTCACGTTCACACGCCCACGGACTTTGGCATCCTTGCCTTGCGATAGCTACGCTAATTGAGACATTCGTCCAATGAGCTGCAGCAGCTGCTTTCAAAATATTGTTGACTCGAATAGGCAAATTGAATTGACATTGCTTTAATTTTAATTGTTCAACTCAGAAAGCGAAAAAAAACACGCTAACGGTAAATTTTCGCTGCTTTTTTGTAGTTGGCAGATTGACTGCATCTATTTAACGGCTAGCTGTGATCGCTTCGGCTTACGTTGCAGCAATCCAGCCGACTTCGAGTGCGTCGACGATGTTGGTATCAATGTGGTCGTCGAGTCAGGATCCATCATACCGGACACAAACTGTTTCTTTTTGAATATCTGGACTGCCTTTACTGGCTGCGGCTGTTGTTTGGCATTTGTTCGTTTTTCCGTTTTGGGCTTTGGATCGGACGTTTCGATGCGATCGGGTTTGGTTCGAAAAGCCTGATTTCCCGCCGATTTCATTTCAGATCTGAGCGTCTCAAAGGACATTGGTACCAGAAAGTATCTACCTGTGTTGAGATTAGGTTTTAATTTGTCTAATTTTATATCTTATTCATATTACCATTGAGTTTCTGCAAGAAGCCCATGCGATAGCCCATATCTAGGGTCTGTTTGACCGGCTTCATCAGATCGTCCTGCGGCAAGTCGACATTCTTGGCTATGGTCACCACAATTTCACGCAGCGTTGCCGGTGTCTTGATCAATTGCATCGTATGCATAATAATGGCCCCATTAAAGTTGGGCATTTTTCCACTGACTATACAAAATAATGCTACAGATTATAGTATTATGTGAAACGTGTGAATACGTTGTCTAACAACTATTGAAAATGAATAACATCTCATATGCTCCATGTGATTTCGATTACTTGGCTTGCTTTGTTTTCGATTATGCAAATAGAGGAGATATTTAGTATTTAGCCAACGTCATTATATATTCTTAGCCATAAAAAGTCATTTATTATGCCTGTTGCAATGCATATTTATCTCTCAGCTGCTCTGCTTGAAGTTTTTGCATAATTTACATCAATTGCAGTTAGTTGCCGAGTTTATTAGAGACGATATGAAAGCAAATGCTTTCGATTGTTAGCCAAATTCAATTTTATTTGAAAGTTTTTTAATTTCCATGATGCACTCTCTGGGCGCTTGCCGTTGGTTGTTCTCTAAGTGGATTGGTAATTAGAGCAAAGAGGAAAGAGAATGGATAAAATTAAGGCTTTACTTGAAGGTCATAGCTGATGGAATTAGGTTGATTAGCAAGATTACAGTTATACGTGGTACACTTATAATTAAAACTCAAAGTAGTTTATGAAAAATTGTAAAATAAATAAAACTTTAATAAAGCCATAGGATCTGTCAGGCAACCAAGGATAATAATTATAATCATAATAATATGCATGACATCATAGCCATATGATCACGTCAGAGTTGTCAAAATATGTGAAATTAATGTTTACAAATATGTTCAAGCATATGTTTACCTTACTTTATACTTTACTTTATATAGTCAACAGTTGTGTATATATTTTAAAATATTTTTCATATAATTTTTAGCAAAATTTCATTATGATGTAGCTAAACAAACTACTATTTAATGATTAAGAGAAAATGTTTATTAATATTTATTTATTTACTTATTTTTTATTTATTTATGTATTTATATTTATTAAATAATATAACGTGTAAGCTTTTGCTTATAAAAACAAATATTATTTATTTATGTATTTATTTGTTAATTAATAAGTTAATTAATTTATTATATAAGAAAATGTAGTAAACTTTATCTTATAAAAAATAAATTCTTGAAAGTTCTTTATTTATTTATTTATGTATTTATTTATTTGTTATTTATGTATTTATGCTTATTATTTATTAATTATTTCTTAAATTTATTTCATAATAAAACGTATATTATTATTAATTTTTTTTAAATTCCTCAGTTAAAGTTGATATTCAATTAAATTTAGTTGAATATCTATTGATATATGACGAAAAGAAAATTGATTCAACGAAATACACTAAATATTAGTTGTTAGAGATCAAAGTTTAATTTGTCAGCTCACATGCGTTTCTTTTAGTAATCCAAGAAAACCAATCAAATATTACGTCAATTAATGTTTATCTCAACGGCTAAAAATAGTTGTTGCGATGATGGCCAATAATCTGCTTGACAACTGTAGCGAAACATATGGCAAATTAAATGTCAAAGCAGACACGTTTACGCCACACAAACACAGCAACAGTAGCTAGCGGATATGCACGACTATCACATACTCCGTAAACTTGAACTAAATATTGAGTTTATATTGTTTATAGAAGTTTTGATACACTTTTTGGCCCTTTTCAATAGTTATTGCAAGCGCTTGCAAACTTGGCCATATTGAAACGACTGCAACATATTGATAAAAGCTTTAATTGCGTAATTCAACGTAATTAGAGAATTGCATTATTCTGCCATTTAGCTGGGCCATATGGACTGCAGATATGTGCAACTGCATGGAAATAGAATGAGAATTACGTCTGCACAGCCCTTTTAAGTATGCTACGATTTTTTGCTTTGGCGCAAGCTGTTTGTGTTGAACGTGGCGTATGTATAATATATTTATTTAAATTTTATGAAAATCATTGAGTGGCATAAAGAGTTGAATATGAAATCGAGAAAGCTTAGATAATATAGTTTAAAATAAGAAATCTATTGCAAAGCCAAATTGTTTTAGGGATTTTATTTGATTTATTTATTTATTTATTTATTTTTTTTTTTTTCAAATATAAATCTTTAATTTGTAAATATTTAACAAATATAAAAATATCTATAGCTATAAAATGTATTTTATTTAAATATAAATTTATATATTACACAAAAAATACAAAAATATCTATATTTATTTTATTTTATTAAAATATAAATTTATACATTAAAATAATATATATATATATATATATATATATATATATATATATATATATATATATATATATATATATATATAAATCGTTAATTATAAAAAATTAAAAAAATATAAAAAAAATCTATATCTATAAAATTTATTTTATTCAAATATAAATTGATATATTAAAAAAAAAAAAAAACTATATTATTTCCATTTATTCCATTATTCAAATATATTAAAAAAATATATAAATCGTTAATTATAAAACATTTTAAAAATATAAAAATATCTATAGCTATAATATTTATTTTATTTAAATATAAATAAATATATATTTTTTAATTTAAATATAAATCGTTAATTATAAAACATTGGAAGCATATTAAATATCTATTTACATACATATATATCTTTTTACATCTATTTATGTCCATAAAATTTCTCTTTAATTTATCTTTAATTTGCTAATCTAAGCTATTTATTATCTGTACATTTCTACTTTGTCTTTATTTATTATTATTATTTATTTTTTATAACCTTTATCGTTCGTGGCAGCTAGAATTATTTTGCATATATCTTATCCACATTTCTAATTTATTTACTGACCCCAAAATGTCATATGCCAATCAGGCAATTGTATTGTTCGACTTTTTGCAAAAATTCAGATTAGTTTTTTATCTCTCTCTCTCTCTCTCTCTCTCTCTCGTTTGTTATGTAAACAGCCATACAAATGACATCAGAATTCTATGAACACTTCACACCAACTTTAACTTCTTTATAGATATATGTAAATATACATATGTACGTGTATGAAGATAGAAAATAGTTATAAGAGACCTAATAAAGTTTTCCCATGTTTAAAAACCTGCAATCAAGTTTTAATTTCAAATAAAAAAAAAATTACAATAAAAAAATAAATATTTTAATATCAATCTTAACTTTTTCTTACCTATTTTTCTTCTCTTTACTTACAGAATTTTAGTAGAGCAATCGAAGCCACGAAACTATGATATTCTTGAGCAAAGAAAAACTAGAGCAACAACTCGAGATAATGCCATGCAAAACACAATTTCTGTTGATAACAAATTCCAGAATAATTTCAAAGTAATTACAAGAGGTTTATAGATATAGATATATACATATATCTATAGATATACCTGGCAGTAATAATGGCAGCAGCAACTGTTAGTTCGCTCTTGAAAACACCGTCAACTGAGGCACAGTTGGATTTGGTGTGCGATGAATGTGTTTATTATGACGGTTGTCTGACGCCAGCTGTTGATGATGGTGCTGAAATATTTATCGATAACAGCATTCCAGTTGAGCAAGAAGATGATGAGGAAGAGGAAGAAGTAGATGACCAGAAGGAGCAGCTAAAGAATTTGGCAAGCTCAACAGAGTCTGAGGGGAAATCCAATGCTGAAGAGCCGAAATTAACAACAAGTACAAAAACCGATACAAATAACGATAACGATAACGATAAAAGTGCCGATAACGATTATGAAATCAATGGCAAAATGACAGTTTTGCTGGACTTTCCCAAAGGCGCTGCCACGGAACAAACTTCGAAGGAGCTGAAACAATTCGTTGATAGCGAAGCTCAAAGAGCTTTCGATGTCTTCACGTTCAACAATGACAATGTGGACGTTGAGATGGCTAGACTAACGAATCTAGCACTCAAAATGGGCTATGCACGTATTATCGATTACGAGAACTTGCGCATTATCGAGCATGTTATCGAAAGTGACGATGACGATGTGGAGGAGGAGAATGGTGAGGCAGAGCAAACGACATCTGAGGAATTGCAGCAGGCTTGCAAAGATTTGGTCGCTTTCATCGATGAAAGCTATCAGCTAATCGATAAATCAGACGTTAAAGTTGTTGGCGAATTGCCAACAGCACAAAATAGCGTTGACAACAACAACAATCGCAGCGGAACCAGCGGCCAGGCGAGTGCCAAAGCAGCGCGCAAAGACTTGACAAATCAAGCCCATTGCAGCAGCACAGAGCCAGATCCAGAGCCGGAGCCGGAGGCGGAGGCAGAGTCAGAGCCAACGGCTCATAGCAGCGCTTTGGTCAAGGCGTATCAGTCGAATCTAACGCCACTGGCGCCGCCCTTTCAACCCGCCGCCCTGCGAGCCAAGCCACAAAAAGCAATTGCCTCAAGCAGCAGCAGCAACAACAACAACAGCAGCAACAACATGTCTCTGCAGCCTCATGCAACAGCATACAACCGAAGCCAGGCTTCGAGTACAGCATATGCTGGCTATGAGCAAGCTACAGCAGTCTACTATCAACAACATGCACTCAACCTGCCGCCGCCGCCGCAGCACCAGCACCAGCAGCACCAGCAGCAGCAGCAACAGTTGTCGCCCAAGCAGCAACAGCAACCGCATTGCAGCCAGCACAGCGGCATGCCGCACATACATTTGCAATCGAGCAATGGCCCTCAACTGTTGCCGGTGCAATTAATTACATTAACACCAACAGCTACAGCAGCAGCAGCAACAACAGCACCAACTGCTGCTGCTGCTGCTGCAACGGCCACTGGCGCCGCTTGGCCACTTGTGGAGGCGCCCATCTATATGGATATCAATGGAGAGTATCGTAGCTTTTGTCCTGCTCATGGACCACCAGCATTAGCAGCGGCAGCAGCAGCAGCAGCGGCGGCGGCAGCTGCTGGCAATGGGCAGCAATTGCTCACGCATCAGCATCAAATGCATCAGCAGCAACAGCAACAGCAGCAGCAGCAGCCACAGAAGCTCGTTGTGGCAAATGTTAATGGAAATATTGGCCAAGCGGCAGCAGCAGCAGCGCCTCAATTGCTGCTGCAATTGGATGCGGCAATGCAGCAGCAACATAGGCAATCACAGCAGCAGCAGCAGCAACAACATCAGCAACAGCAGCAGCAGCAGCAACAACAACAGCAGCAGCAGCCACATCACATGCAGCTACAGCCAGCAATTGCTGCCACTGCTGCTGGCAGTAAGCGCAGTAAACTTTATCGAGGTGAGTGCCCGCTTTATGACATTGTATTTGCAATTTGTGTATCCTTGTTTCCAATTCCATTTGCCATTTGCCATTCGCCATTCGCCATTCGCTATTTGCCATTTGCCATTTCCCTTGACCAGCCGCGCTCCAAGGCTATTTGGCTGTGCCCCAGCATTATGTCTGGCCTCAACACTTTGTATATATATTTCCTATTTATATATAAATTTTTCGACTCAAATTCAAATAACTTGTTCGAGCGTTGGCCGAAATTAATTTTTAAGCTGTTTCTCTTGTTCAAATATTTACCTTTGTTCTATTGTTTATTAAAGTGCGAAGGGAAGAGAGTTTCTGCATTTGATTTTTATATAGTTAATAACTAAGTATATACACATATTATGTTATATATAATTAATTATCTTGAAAGAAGTGCCCATATATTTGATATTTGTATCCAAAATATATAAATATATATAGAACGTATATTAATCATTTTTGGGATATTTTACAAAAATACTTAGAGTGTACTTTGAATTCTGATAATTAATCACTGGATAACAAATTATATATTATTATATATATTATATTTATATACTATTTTATTTATAATATCTTACAAGAAGCGAATTTCTCAATGATTCTTTGCGTAGAATTGTTTTCTATTCATAAATATTTACTAACACAATTTTTTAAAAAATTCTTAAAATTAAAAAAAAAATTTTGTTATTAAAAAAATAAATAATATAAAAATATAAAATAAAAAAAATATAAATTAAAAAAAATAAATAAATAATAAAATAATTTTACAAAAGTAAGTTAAAAAAAAATAAGTAAAAAATAAATAAATAAATAAACATGAAGCATAATAAAATAATAAAATACCCCATGGCAATAAGTATATGTGTATACACATTTATGTTAAAAACTTGTTTCAGACTAAATGATTTAAGTAAAGTAAATTTTTTTGATACTAGAGCTATTAATAAAAATGTGTAATACGTCAGTTCAACATTTATTAACAAACATTTTATTAATTAAAAAATGAGTTTCTTCCTTAGGAAATAAGTATTGATTATTTTTATGAATGTTTCAACTTTTTAAAATTTTTAGTAATTAATACATTTTCCATTCACCTCTAGGAGTTTTCTAATGCGATTCGGCATGGAATCCACAAGGTTTTGGAGTATTTCATTTTCAATAAGCTCCCATTCCTCAAGTAAAACAATTTTTCAATCCTTTAGTGTCTCGAATTGCCTTCCATCTTTATAAATCTTTTAGTTTGTCTAAAAAGGTTCTTAACTGCTCGAAATACTTTCGATTGTTCCTAAATTAGTTAATCATATCATTAAATGTTAATCATATAAAAGTTGTTCAGTTAAACAGAAAATGAAATAGAATAGAGCAGAACTTTCTATGCCTTCCGCTCGTTGTTTTCTAATTAAAGTATTTTCTGTATAGCCATTATAAAAATGTTGGTTATGTTTTTTAAGAGTTAACATCTTTAGTCCTCTTTGTACATTTCACATTTATGTAGCATAGCAATTGCCAAACAGTTTTCTCTGAGCTGTTCATTGGCATTAAACGTCATAAAGTTGGCGGCATTCGCATTCAATTTTTGACCATATCCTGCTGTGCATGCAGATGATACGCATTTTAATGGCTGCCAAGCTCTTTGGCCATATGAAATCGGTGTTGGCATTGCACTTACGGCATATTCTGAGCATATATGTATTTACTCGGAATATATATGCATACATACATATATGTACATGCATACAGCTCTCTTCGACTTTTCAACAAATTGTCATAATATGAATATGAATTGGGAATTCTCTTAAGGCTACTCTGTGCTTAATTGCTTTTGCACTTTTATTACTGAGAGGCGAGCATTGGTTAGCCGTTTATAGCCGACTGTAATATGCATATATTTTTGTTCTCTTCATTTTTTCTTTCACCAGGCTCTTTGCCAAAAAATATATGCTGTCTCTCTGCTTGTTACATTTAATTTTATATTTTCTGTGAATTTTGTACGTTCTCAAATTCAGTTGCACCAAATGTGATGTAAAATTTGAACTGAAAAATGTAAAAATATTTATAATATATATTTATTCATATTTTTTACAAATATAAATCAAATATATATATATAAATAAAAATGTAAAAATAAATATTATAAATTTAATTTATTTATTCATATTTTTTAAAATATAAATAAAATATATATACAAAAATAAAAATGTAAAAATATATGTATATTGTAAATTTAATTTATTTATTAATATTTTTAAAAATATAAATAAAATATATAAACATTTATAAATATTAATTTACATTTTTATAATGTTTCTTGAAATACATTTTGTTGTTACTCATAAAAATTTATGTAAATATATATATATGTATATATTATTAAAATATATTCTTATTAAAATATATTCTTAAATATTTTGAAATTAAAAATGGATTCAGGGTATAAACAAACCCAATATACTCTTTTTCCTTTTGGGATCGGAGTATAACAAATATTTCATTGCAAAAAAAATATATAACACTATATCCATTATATTTAGCCGATATTATATGCAATTCCAATATACTATCTGAATTACTTGAGCATACAAATTGGTGGCGAATAAGTTTTTTGGATTGCCTACAATTTGCTTGTTAATGCCTTAATTCTGTCTCTCTTGTCTGCCATGCAGCTCATCGCTCTCCCTCTCCCTCTGCCTCTCCCTCTCCATCTCTGTCTCTCTGTCTGCTCGCTTGGTAAAGTGCAAGGCTTGTAGCATGCATCATTTGTCTCTCTGTCTGTCTGTCTGTCTGTCGCTTCCGTCCTCGGTCTGATGTCGCCATCATGGTTGTTGTCCACGTCCAGTCCAGTGTGACTTGTGCCTTCCAATTTAGTGGCAACATTCGAGTTATAGCATTTAGTTTAGCCGAGCCCAGTCCAATTCAGTTTCACTCCAGGCTAGGCCAGTCGAGTCGAGTCCATCCGGCTAGATATAGCTGCCTGATTGTAATAATTCTGACACTCACTGTGTGCATATTTTCTATTGCATTTTCCTTTGTTTGTGCTATAGCTTCCTTTTTTTCACTCCATTTTTTTGAAACATTTTTTATTGCTTGGAATTGGAATTTCATTGATAATGCCTGCTGGCATTAATACCCTGTTAATTGGCTTTGAAAGAGCTTATAGAGCTTATCATAATTGAGTGCATTTCAATGCTTTATTTGTTGGATTATAAGTAAATTGTGTAACTTGATTTTTGTGATATTTTTAAGTAAAACTAAATTTTTGTTGTTCAGATTTTGTTTTAATAAGTTTTCCAAATTGGCAAGCAAATATTTTATTGAGCTTTTCAGAGCTTTTGTTTATATGTATCTCACAGCTTATTTGACCGAGAATATAAAATAAAATGTTAGCTGCTCATAAGAAATAAAGATTTTTTAAAAATTTAAATGCAAATTTGCCTTAAAGTATTTTTAACAATTAAAAACAAAATTTTCTTATAAATTCTTTCAGCAGATCAACAACAAAGTTAGAAAAAGCAAACATGATTTTAAGAAGAAGAAGAATTAAGGGTCTAAATAAAAAGCAAACCTCAAAAAGAATGATTTGTTATTCTGCAATAAAAACAATTCTAGCTTTCAAGTTTTGGCTTTGAAATACTCAAATATTAAATATAGTAGGTCAATCGCCTTACAGCCTTGACTAATAATGATGATGTCTGTTTGTTACAAATATTAGTTATTTTATTTTATAAATAATAGAATATACAATAAATGAGAGCTTAAGAAAGAGATCTTTGTCGATCAGAGTCGTCAAAATGATTACACTTATAATTCCTTCAATATTTTACTGAACTTTCCAAGTATATGAGGCACTAATGATATTCTCTAAAGTTTAACTCAACTGACTTATATATGCACATATATACATTTTCATATATATATCTACTGTATATGTCAAATATATTACTAATGATTTTTAATGGCCAACTCAAGGCGTCTCCACACCGTCCACAAAGTATTTAATAACTTGTGCCGGCTATAAATTCTCATAAGAAACTTTTATGACTTTGAATTTGCGTGTTTTAGTGTTTTGTTGTTTTAAGCTAAAAGCCCAGGATATTATGCAGTCGGTTAGCACTTGCTGCAATTGTTGTTAGTTGTCTCGCTTTTATTTCATAGCGTTATTTATGCTGTGGTATTTGGCTCTCTTTATTTTATTGTTGTTTTTTATTTATTTTTTATTTATTTATTTATTTTATATTTTTATGTGCGCCTTGAGCGCCGACATCTCATTGGTTTTATGGCTTGTAAGTTGTTTATTATTAATGTTCGGCATATGCCGGAAGTTTCGTCGATTTGATGCTATTCTTGCTACTCTTTGCGGCATGAGCTCATTGTAATATATGAATATATATATATCTCTCGATAAATCTTGCCACATTTGTTGCACATGCAGCGATAAAAAAAAAAAAAGAAACTGCTGGAATGCATTTGAAAAACTTATAAGGAAACACAAATGTAGCAAACCTAGTTTTCTTATAAGCTAAAGGAAATAATCTCTCCAGGGAAAAAGAAAAGAGATCTTTAATAGCACAATGCCTGCAATAACGGTTATAGGTCAATTATAGCAACCATTCATTAACTATTCATCGAGCGCATAGTTAAATTGAGAAATGCACTTTCAAAAAAAATTTGCGAACCGGAAAAACTACGAGTTAAACAGCAATTGAAAAGCGAAAGGCTGTTTATGATAACAACTGGCTAGATAGAATTGCAATGGCAGGTGAGGTAGGTTAAAGGGTGGATAAGTAGGCAACTAACTCAACAACAACAACAACAACAACAACAACAACAACAACAACAACAAGTTGCACGTACTTGAGCTGAGCGTGAAAGGGAAAAGAAAGTCGCACTCGGAAAACTCACTTAAGGTACACAAATAAATAAAACGAATGCAGCTGAAGTTCGAGCAGACGCAAGAGCTGATGCAACAATTGTCGCCAGGGGATAGTTGGCCAGGGTAAGGAGGGGTGGGAAGCAAAAGGAAAAAGCGCGGTAAGAGGTGAAACGATGCGGCATGGCTAAACTAAAGCGACTAAAGCGACAATAGTAAGAGTGATTATTGACGAGCAGATACTCTACTCTACTCTGCAGCTCTCAGTGGCATTTCTATAAAAAAGTAAATAGATATTGTATTTAATTTATATCAATTTTAGTTTTATATTGTGTATAGTTTTCGCGTTGAAACTTTCATAAATACTCTCAGCATTTCTTCATTTCGTGAACTTGCGTCCTCAATAATCCCTCATTAACAAGCTTACGCTCAATGTAACTTACGTAACGTAACAACGTAAATGAGTCTGACTTGCATGACACTCAATTACGTACATACACAAATACACACACATGTATGCCTACATATACATGCACATGACTTATACAATTTCAATGAGCATTATTTCTCGCCCGTTAATTGATTTCACTCAGAGTCGATCGATGCAGTTGCTGGCTGAAGCAACGGTAGAGAGATCGGCGTATTGTTGTTGCGGCGCTCGCGCATTCCTACGTGCGTCGCTCTTATACATGCTGTCTTCGCTTCCACTCTTATACTGCTGTTGATGTTTGAGTGCTGCTGGCAAGACGTCTGCAGCTTCTAACTGGCAAACTCTGGTGACTGTGCAGCGTTACGAGTGTGTTGAACCTGTGGCAGAGCTCTTCGGCATTATTCCAATTGAAAACTGGAATTGGTTTAACTGGAAACATTGGTATGCGAATTTCGGAATGCCGGAACGGTCCATGGAAGTTTGCCAAGAGCTACAACAGCACTACCATAAACAAGTAAGAGTGCCCTCCATACAAACTTCTCGACTGCAAGATACTCTAGCAGTCAGCTGTGCGTATCCAGAACAACAAGCACATAGAAATCGGCACGCTTCAGGCGCAAAACAATTTGAATTATGCGTTCTATAATTCTATATTTACTTTTTGAATTTTATTAACTTATTGGGTCATGGAAGATATGTATGCATATGTATGTATGTATATGTACATACATTTGCGCAATGCTCATTGTACAGATTTAGAGTAACAACAGCACAAAACAAAATAAAATTGAGCACTTGATCAGCCGAAGCAACAACATAAGTTTGCGTTCAAGATTGAGGAAGAATGTGAAAGAGAGCGAGTGAAATTAAAAGAGAGCAAAATACACAGAGAGAGGGAGAGCGATCGAGTGTGTGTTTGTGTGTGTGTGTGTGTGTGAGAGGGGAGGAAAAGACACACACAGAGGCAAACAGAAAGCGCAACGAGAATTAAATGGTCAAATGATATATACACACACACACACATGCATACACTATTAAGTACAACTATTTAAATGTGTGTGTAAATGAGAGTTTGTGTTTGCATTGAGTAATGCCGAATTATAAAGACTCTATTTGATAATTAATATCTCAGCGGGTGAAAATATATATGCATTCCTTATTTTGTGTTACAACATTAAAATATAAAAAGATATTTCAACATTTATTTATTACACTAACAATATTTCAATGATAGTTAAATTCCGACTCAAACATTTCAAGCTCGATATGCAAGGGTATTAAAGTAACCCCAATACAAAGACACATTTCTCGCTGTAATGGAAACGACAAAGAGATAAAAAGCAATTTCTGAGACTCAATTTGAGTGAGAGCGTCAGAGTGAGATAGAGTGATAGAGCGAGAGCATGGTGGTATGGAGTGTAGGTTTGCAGTGCTGTTCCCACTGGCTATGTCTTTGATTCCAATGAGCACTCGACGACGAGTCGATTTACAACAGTACATACACGAACAGGAACACGAACATGAGCACGAACACAAATAGAGGCAGCAGCACGATCGAGTGGGGTTCCAAGACGTATGTATGTATGCATGTGCTTTTGGCTGTGTGTGAATGGGCTTCAAACAAGTAATGAAAGCAAGCACTGGAAAAATAATGATTAGATGTATGAAAAAAAAAAAAAAAAAACTAAAAACTAAAAAAAAAAAAAAAACAGAAACAAATTCAAACTAACTTTGAAAAAAGTCTGCTGGAAAATACAGCTTGTGAAAGGCCATAACATTGTCGAGGAGCAAATGAAAAAATTCCAAAAAATATCGATTTATGTATGTCTGAATGAATTGTTTTTTTTTTCTTTTCTTTTTTTTCGGTTGTTGCTGCATGCTGCACACAGTGATTACACTCTCCCTTAGTCGCTGGGTTTTTGTAAAAAAATTAAATTAAAATTTCCATTATATGCAGCATTTGCAAGTTTTGTTTCTCGAAAATTCATTAAATAGATTTTCGCAAAGATTGATAGAGTTAATTGAAAATTAGACTTTTTGCTAAGCAATACCAAAATAAAATCTTTGAAACAAAAATGATATTGCTTAGAAAATAAAACAGATCTTAAGTATAAAAAAAAAAATGTTTAATATTAAAAAAAAATTAAGGAAAAACTTTTTGAAAGCTTTAAAGTAGTCTCGACTGAATTTTATTTAATTTCAAGTCAAATATAATTTTGTTTATATATAGAAATTAAAATAATATTATAGATATTTAAATAAATATACATCCATATTATATACAATATATATTATATTGAAGATATGTACATATATTACATATAGATACTTAAGTAAACAATTAATTTTCAATGAATAATATTTAAAGAACTGTGTAAAATTCTAATCATTTAACATAAACCCAAACAAAACAAAAATATATCCATAGCAATAAAAAGATATACACATTTTTTTTTTAAAGATTTCTTAACAATATTTTGTATATATCAAACAAAAAGCTATATATTTTTGCTATCTTATAATTTATTTTGAATTTTATGTTGTACCTTTTAACACTTGTCTGATTGATGCGCAAGGTAAAAGATTAAACAACTTTTGCAGAAAAATAGAATTTGTATTTTTTCCTGCTGAAAGCGTCGGATAAAGTAGCTGATTGCCAACATTGCTGACACTTTGATTAAAGACTGCTGCCACAGTGATTGGACTCTGGTTGCAACGTTCAACTTGCAACTTGCAACTTGCAATGGGCGACTGTAAAACTGATTCGTTTTCTTTCGGCCAACATCGTTTCGGTCGCCTGTGGCAGCGTCTTCTCAACTGCATCTGGTGAAAGTTGCACTCGCTTCATGCGGCTGGTTTTCAAGGTCTTTCCGTAGGTGTTGCATGGACGCAACAAGAAGAAAAACAAAAAAAAAAAAACCAACCAAAATAAATAAATAAATAAAAAAAAACCAAACCCAGGGAAGGGAGCACAGCAAAGTTGGCGACTAGTGAAACTAGCTGTGGTATGTTGGGTACGTGAGATTAGGTGAGGTGTTTCCAGGTGAGGTGCTTTGAGGCAAGTGATTTTTCTTCAAGTGAAAAATAGATGTTGAGCTTTGTATTATATAGAAAATATAATATATAAATATCTGATTAAAGTTATATATCCTTATTACTGTATATTCAATTTTGTCTTTAATTAATAATACTATTATAACAATTATTTTATTTACAATTACTATTATCATTCAGTCAAGAAACTTCAAGCTCACTTCAGTATCATCCCTAGCATCTATATATATATAGTATCTTACTTGACCTCGACAAAGCGTAACTGACACGTCCTGATCGTTGGCCTTGATTTTAATAACTTATCATTTATAATATTTATAATATATTTATATATCTGCATCTGTATCTTAATCTGCAGCTGCAGCTCGCACAGCCATAACTACAATCATAATCAAGTTGAGGGTTGGGGGATACCCTTTACACTAGTGGGTCATTCAACTCTTCGAGTCAGTTGCTCTCGATATATGTTTTTTTGTTTACGATTCTTATGATTCTCCTTTAGCTGCAGATTTGCTCATTCGCAGCCTGATTCGCCACAGTTGTAGCTATATAAATATACTTATTACCTGATGAGCATCAACTCCCAGTTCCAGTTCCACTTCCCAGCTCCACTCTCTTTAAATGCGACTCTCGACGGATTTTGCCATATTTATACACGTTCCAGCTTCAGCTGGTTTCTGTGCTGAAGTTTTTGTTGTTTCTTTCTGTGTGTCTGTCTCCTCCATCAGCTTCAACGCTCCATTGCGAGTAGTTAACAAATTGTGCTCATTGTACTCAAAAATGCATATGAAAGGGTATATAATTGGCTGGAATTGACTGGAGATCATATGTTTTAGCAAGAAATATAAATAAATATAAAATGCAATATATAAAATATAAATATAAAATATAAAATATAAAATATAAAATATAAAATATAAAATATAAAATATAAAATATAAAATATAAAATATGAAATATAAAATATAAAATATATTCCTTAGAATCGTTTGAGTTGTGGAGTTAATCTAGCTTTTGTGTTCAAATGAACTATACTGTTCATTGGACATATTTGGTGGTTCATTTCTATTCATTCCCAGTCCTTATTAAAGGGTATCTCTAGCCAGTCAATTCGTTGCATCACTCTTACTTGTTTCGACTGTTGCTATTAGTGTGCGACTGCACAACTTTGGACTTTCTCCTTAAATACTATTTTTGTTAACATTGCCTTCATCGTCATTCGTTGAGCCTGATCCGTTAACAGTTAACGCCATAGCCTCGTCTCGCCTCTTTCCTATTCTCTCTGTCTCTGTCTCTTGTGCATGATTCGACTTTGTCTGTTGCTTCAATGGCTAATTTGCGGCTTTTCTCAATTCGTGGCACTTGCTTCCGTGTCGCATTCATGAGACACCCTCGCTGTTAACTATCTTGATTTCTTAATTTTTATATACTATGCTTTGTTTTTTTATTTTTATGTACATTTCCTTGTAATTAATAAATATTAATTAACGACTTTTGGGTGTTGCAATTGAAACTCTTTACAAATTGAAGATTATAAAGCTAGATACGCTAATTTCGATGGGAATATAACTAATTAATCGAAAATTCTTAAAAGAAAAGTTATGAAAAGTAATTGTAGATGACTCAGAAGTCATTTGTCTATTTCTCAGTAATCCTTCAACTTCTGACATTTTCTTAAAATTTGCAAGTTCCTTAATTATGATTACAATTCTGTAAACCAAGCATTTTCAACAAAACAATTTAAATTTCCCTTTTTTTCTAATTTATAACTGTCATAGCTCAGGAGGACTTTACTTTGAGAAAATTTAAAGCCAAGAAGCTTTATCTATGCAATTTTGAGTTAATAAATTAAAAAAAAAAAAAAAAAAAAAAAAAACAAAGCAGAGCTTAAATGGCATATCTAACCTTCATAACTGTAAAGTTTTCCCCACTCAACAAATACGAACTCTCTGTTCCACCACCACTCTCAACAGCCATCAGATTAAAGTTTCAACTTCAGTTGGTTTTCTCCCAACTATCGACCAGTCCGAGACTCAGCATTGAGATGAACAAGAAAAAGAAGAGGAAGAAGACGAAGACAAAGAAGAAGAAGAAAAAAGTTGCGAAAAAACGCCACTCGACAACTGCAAAAATGTGGGCACTGGCTCTGGCACTGGCACTGGCTGGCTGGCTGGATGGCTGGGAGGTTGGAAGTTGTGGGGAATCGACTGGGTGAGGGGCGTGGAGGAGGGCAGGTGTGGAGCTTGGCCTCATCATGTGGAATTTCGTTGTGGGGCATCGATGGGGCTTGGTTTGCTGGCTATTTGAAAAGTTTGCAAAGCGATTGCCGCCTGTTTGCATGACTTGTGGCTGACAACAAAATCGCTAGAGCAGCTGAGCTGATGCCAGAGCCAAAGCCAAAGCCAGAGCCAGAGTCAGAGCCAGAGCCAGAGCCAAAGCCAGAGACAAAGTGATTTCTGCAGCATTTTCATTTGTTGCCCCATTGAGGCTTTGCTGTTCCACATAAATGCGAAATCGCCCGGACAACATAAGGTGTGACTGAAAATGGAATTTACTAATAGTTCTATTCGTAGTTACCAGACAGACTATTCGCTTATGAGCAGAGAAGAAGTAAACTGGAAAAGTTGTTAAATTAAAATTGTCCTAGACTAAACTAGAGCTTAATTTCTTTGACTAATTTTCCCACATCTGCCTCATATTACGCTTATGAAACTTTCTTATCGAAACTTGTCGCTGTTCCTCTCTTTTTTTTTTTTGCATATCTTTTTTATCCAAATTGGATCAGCATTGAAACTTGAAAAACTCGAAACTCTAATCATCAATTGTAAACTGATTGCGCTACCTAGGTATACCCTGTATTTAGTATACTTATAGACAAGAGCAGTGGAAGCTGTTGCAATAGTGCAATTAGAGAAATCTGGAATGTTGAGATCTATCGAGAAACAATAGATATTTCAGTAGTAGACCTCTTGAGATACAAATGTATCTGAAGTGTACAAATGTATCTGTCGCAATGTTTTCGCGAAAAAAAAAATTATTGAAATCATTTGCAGCTTTTGATTAATTGGCGCTGCTAATGCAAATGTTTTTCTTTTGGCCGCTCGCTTCGTGTACAAATGCTCGCACACATATGCAGACAGATATACATATGTATACATATGTATGCATATGTCTAGTTGTACGACTATTTGCACATTGTCTATGCGCCAAGCCAGCGTATGGCAAACTATTTAAAATGTATCCAAAGAGATACAAAATATATTACGAATGCGGTTGCCAAGTCTTGGAAATTCCCTTTATTGCATTCTTTCCCACACCAGCCAGCCATTGATGCAAAGCTGCAGCTCTCTCTCTCTCTCTCTCTCTCTCTTTTTCGCTCACACACTCTCTCAGTTAGAGGCGACGACAGAGCGCAACTTTACAATATCAGAGAGCGAGAAAGAGAGAGAGCGAGCGAGTGATACTTTAGACCTTCTTGCAGGTTGGCTGCTTGCATGCTTGACTGTTTGGCTGTTTGGCTGTTGTTAAAAGTATGTATGTGCGACTGCAGAGGGCTTACGTCTCCGTCGCCGTCGCCGTCGCCGTCGCCGTCGTCATTTGCAGTGTCGTAAATTATATTAGAGTGTCCCATTCTGTGTGAGGCTGCCACAAAACCTAGTCAAGCCGGCTCGAGCAACTTTAACATCATAATCATCATCATTGCAATGATTATTTTGATTTAGTGACTGCAACCAGAATACACTTCACATCTATAATTAAATGTTGCTGAAATATGATCAAATTATTCGTTTTAATTTAATGCCACAGAAAACATACATGCATATGTGTAGGTGAGTATGTGTGTGTGTGTGTGTGTGTGTGTGTGTGGCATGTCTACCAGCATAATTTTGGTTCACTCTAAGCCGTTGTTAGCAATGAGGGAATAGCTGAAGATCAACCCCAAACAATTGCTAATCTATAATCAATGTATATAAACTATGAAAAACCTATTTTAATTATTACTGATTTATTTGGCAATATTTCAAAGACATATTTCTCTTATACAAATAGCAACAAAATCACAAAAGCTGCCTGCACTGCGCTGCTTGCAAGCAAAAATGAAATATATAAGACAAAAAGAAAAAAAAAAGAAGAAAAAAAAAAAAACGGCACACATGAAACCGGTTCTTTGTAAGCACACATTCGCAAGCGCAAGGTAATGTATAAGTAAACACACTTATAAAAGCGGCCATCGCCATGCTCAATTCGCCAGCGAAGTGCAGCCGGGTATGCGTACCTTATGAACTACTTACGGCTGCCTGGTGAAGGGTATAAGTGTATAAGTGCATAAGTGTATAAGTGTATTGGTGTCGAAGTGTATAAGTGTTTGTGGCGAAGGAAGGTCGAATGCATGCTTGGAGATGAGAATGAATGGATGGATGGATGGATGGATGGATGGATGGTATCTGTTAGTCAGGCAGGCAAAATGTATGTTTTTTTTCTATATATGTAATTACTTTATTTGATTTCTTTTTTTTTTTTTTTTTTTTTTTTGCGACTCATTCAAAATGTACCGCCAAACTCTGGGAGGGTCTAAAGTTCAAATGCTATCGCTAGGCGGGATTTCTGGTTGAGTGTGTAGTTATTATTAATATTATTGATAAAGTCGATGTGCTCTGTGTGGCGGCACCATTTTCAGAATTTGGTTACTTTCGGTTTCTGACCTCTTGGGGTTATCTATGAGCTAGCTACATTATATACATATATAGTAGATAATCTGACTTTTGTTTTGTTTGGTTTTTCTCGCTACATACATTTCTAGCTGAATAAGCGAAATGTTTTGTGGAGGCGTTTATCAACGAATATATGTATGTATAAGCATCTATCCAAAAATCTAACGTGAAAATTGAAGTCAAACCATGAAATCGCTTTCCCATGTGAAAAATATAATAAATTTATCAAACAAAGTATAGGTTGCGTTCGTGGCATTCTTCAAGACTGTAAATAACAGCATCAAACCAAGTGCAACCCGAATACAAATCGTAGCCGCAATCGTAGCTGCAATAGATTTTCTCTTTGTCTCTTTTGTAGCGCGGTTCGCTCTTTGGATCTGCTCTCTTCGCCCACACACAAAATGCAGCGTTGTTAGTGTTGCTTTACCGGTTTTGCCTTTACTACGATGACAACGCGGTCGTTCGTCGGTTTTTGTTTTTGTATTTGGTTGTTGCTGCTGCTGTTGTTGTTGTTGTTGTGTACGTGCGGTCTATCTTTTAGATAAATATGTATCTAACGGTTGATTGCAGTAGTAAATGGCGCTCAGCTGTGCGAACCGGCCATACACACACTGGGCTATGCGGGCGACTCAACAACGACTTTGACTTCGGGCTCGGCTTCCAGTTTCGATTCCAGTCGTGTGTAGAAATATTTCGGACTGGGCGCGTTCCAACACGAGCGTTCCATGCAACATTGCTGCTCTGTTAGCTGCTGCTGCTAGCTGGCAGCGTCGTCGGCACGTTTCGTGATTGTTCGAGGGAACAACGCCAGCATTCCGAACAGTCCGACACTAACTTTCAAACTGTACGGTTTGGCAGAGTTTCCAGCAGCGGAGGCAGCGCGTCATGTTCGATGTTTTTACTCTGCCACTGCCGCACACAACACAGCAGCAGCAGCTAGCTAGCTAGCTACACACAATCAAAAACTCAAGCAACAAGAACAACAGTAACAACAACAACAACAACAACAACAACAAAAACAATAACAACAACAGCAAAAGCGACAACAACGGCTATTGAGCAAACTGCAATAAGTGATTGTTGTTGTAAAGTTTAAGCAATTGAAGTGAGTGCGCGAATATCAAGGAATATCAAAATTTATAACACATAATGAAATTCGCATAACAAATTTATATTAATCAAATAAAAACATGTTCGAGAGGGCAAAAAGAAAATTAACCAAGTCAAGTTGTTATTGTTATTAGTTCACATCCTGCTCTTTGTGTATTTAGATAGATATCAACGTATTCGGTTATATGTATGTATGTATGTACGTACGTATTCAAAAAGTGTATGAACAACAAATCGTCAAATATACAATATAAATTTTTTTTTTTCATATATTTATATTATTTTTGTGGTGATTTTGATTTAAAAAAAAACGAATCCGCTCTTTTCAATTGTAATATCCGGTGTAGCGGAATTTCGCTGTGTCTGAATCTGATAATATACATGCATACATACAAACGTACATACGTACAAACATATATACATATAAATGAACAAACGTATTTATGTCAGTGTGTGTGTGTATGTGTGCTTGCTAGCGTGCGAGTGTGTGTCCGCGTGTGACTACGTGTGAGTGTGAATGTGATTGTGTGAGTGACAGAGAGGGAGAGAGCGAGCGTGTGCACACATAAACAGGCGAGTGAAATAGAAAATTGAACCCAAGAAGAAGAATACGAAGAAGAAGAAGAGGCAGGCGAAGACGAAGAAGAAGCAGTAGCATGGAAAGCGTTCGAGACAATTTTTGTGTCTTCTTTTGTTTATAGAATTTATCGTGCTGGCAACATTGAGGTTATATAAAGATTAATATTTCTCTGCTTTCACAATTTTTGCAGCTTCAAAAAAAAGAAAAAGAAAGAAAAAAATGTTAATGTCGAGCGATCGAAATTAATCAAAAAGTGCAATTAATTAATAAGTGCAATAAAACACGACAACAGCAAATGTTGTTAGAATATCGCCAATGTGTTCATTGTTCCATTGTTTAGCTAAGCGATATTAACAATTATAAAAGAAAATATAATAATAATTAAAACCAAGATCGATAATGCAATAATTAAGATACGAAACAAGTGCAATTAATACAAATTTACACAATTACTAAATAAAGTACAATTAAATACAAATTAAACTTTGTCACAATTTTGAAACAGTAAACAAACAATAAATTGAAATATATATACATATGTACGTACATATATATAAATAAAAATAAAAATTAAATTTTTAAAATTTAATCAATTTGCGGATTATTGCTTGCCTGAAAACTTTCGCCAACTGTAAGTATCTCATAATAAAGAAATTTAAAAACAATACAATATTATTTATTGGCGTTAACATTTGCGTTTGCCACTTCTGTCAAGAGTGAAACTTGTCAAAGAGTTATATGAGATATGTATGTAGAGTATCGGGAATTGTCGATGAAAGTTGCAAAATATATAATGTATATAAAATGAAAACAAGATAATCATATATAATTTGACTGATAATCAATTATAAAAAATAATTTAAATGTTAATACATTTATAATATTACATAGGAAACTTTTTGAATTATTGTTAAAAACAGTCTCTAGTTTTTTTTTTCTTACAAATTAAAATTTAAAGAAACATCTTAAATATGTAGAGTTGAAAAATTCCCCGTCTATGAATTGTCATGTAAACTTTATTATTGTTATCTACATTTAGATTTGGATGAGTGTTTCTCAAATTGATTGTTGTTGTTGTTGTTGTTCATGTTAGCTAGAGAAAAAACATGCAATTTCGTAATTATTGTTTTACGGTCTGTTTGAGATGATTTCTGTAGGCTTTTTATCGTATACATATACATACATATATGCTGTATATACTATCTCTAGAAGAGAGCTTTGCAAAGAACTCTAACTTGAATCTGCACAGAGAGACAGAGAGAGAGAGAGAGAGAGTGAACTCGCGCTCTATGCTAGCAAGGATATTTGATGTTTGAGAGCTTGTTTGCTTCCACAGATGATCGTGTGCTTTGGGTTATTTCTTCTTGAATTTTGAGGTGTCAGTGAACTAAAAACCAGATACTTTCAGCACAGTTGCGTGTTTATTTAGGCTCGAAACCCAAAAAAAAAAAAAGAAGAGAAATAAAATTACACAGCGCAAAAGCGACACGTAATGAATGGAATGGAATGGAATGGATTGTTGGTGGTACGCGAGATGACGCTGACGCTCGAGAGCTCGCGCGGTTATTGACTTTCCTCTCTTTTACTTTCCCTTCCCTTCTCGTTCCATCCCATCTCTACACATTCTGCTAGCTGGCCACTCTGATCGTCATGCTTTTGTTTTTGTGTTTATGTTGATCTCGGTCTTGTTTGCTATATATACACAATGATCTTGAATATATATAGCATACATAAAAATATGCGATTCTTAATATGGCAAGTTTCAAGTAAATATTTAATATATTTGATAAGCTATTTAGAGAAGAATTCTGCTTAATACTTTCTTTTCTCTGGAAATATTGTTCATGCACGCACTTGAACTGTTTAAGATTGATTCGCCTTGACATGTGGATGGGCAGACGAATAAACATATTCCTTGACTAGAGAGAAAGAGAGAGAATGAGTGAGGGAGAGAGAGAGGTAGGGCAAAGGAGGGCGTCATCTGTTGGTGTTGATAAAATGGATTTTGATGTGCAATTAATTTGTGTGTGTGTTTCCATAAAATCAAGCTTTTTATCTGCTAATATATTTGTATGCTCGTTCATGAAACTAAGAAGAGTGTTTTTTAGTTGTGTAAGAGTCACAATGAAATCAATTAAAACTGAAAATCGTTTTTGATAACAAATTTTTTGAACTAAAAATCAAAGTAACTCAATTTACTAGCCATCTCATGGTTTCATTATAACGCATTGAAATAAAACTTAATTCGTCTACAGTTTAAGAGAGATTATGAGCAGCTTATGTGTGTGTGTGTGTTGGGAACACATGTTCTGCTGTCTCCCAGAATGGATCATGTTGCTTGGAATTATGCTGAGGTCATTGGCCGTAAGAGCAACCATTGCCGGAAATTTCAATTTAAATATATATTTTTTTTGTTAAAAACAAACTTGATAATGTGATTGGGAGCTCTATTAAAATTACAATAGTTAATGGCGGTGCATACCTGACACTTCGCTGAGATTTGAGCAATGGGAAAGTTGAGGGGCAATAAAAATCAATATCAATGGTATGGACGAGAGTCTTTCAATAAAGATTGGAAGAAGTGGCACAAGCGCAACCTTGATGTTGCCAATCAATTGGCCCAATTGCTGGGAAAGCCAATAGATGAAATATCTGATCTATTGTATAATATGACGCTACAGAACTATAGTCAGATATTGAATCCAATCAGCAAGTTGGTCAGCAAATGTGATGTGCCATATGCCAGCATTGATGCCTGTAAGCAACTGTTGACCATCTTTGATTTCGAGGGTAATCTACGCCATCCATCGGATCCCGAGAGTCTTTTTCGACTTCTACAACTGATGCAGCAAATATTGCGTTGGGGTTCGGATTGGGAGAGCAAACAGGCTGAATTGGAGAAAATGCAACGCGAAGCAAATTTGGCATTACAAACAGCTTGTCAGCAAAGAGTGCCTAAGAAATATAGGAGAAAGATCAAGAAGAACGACAATACCAGCCTTTCCAGTAAGAGCGTCAGCATCAGCACCATAAAATCTAAGAAGAATTTCAGCACCAACATCGATAGCAACAACAATAACAACAATAGCAACAATAACAAGCTTATCAAGAAAAAAAGAAGCAGAATCAGTACATATAAAAGAAAACTTTTTCACATGGATTCCAGAACGATGTCGTTGGTCAGTAAAAGTACAATGAAATCAATCAAGTCTATTGGTAAAATCTATGCATTGAAAGGAAAAAAAATTCAAATCTCAAAACTCCCTCTGCCTGTGCGTGAGTTTTTATTGATGGATACCAGGGGACGACGTCGTGCACTTGGAATCAAGGAGCTTGAGATATTAATTAAGAAGCAAAAGTATTTATTACGTTTATTGCTGGAAAGAAATATGAACGATAATCCAGATGGACTTCTCAATGCACTAATTTTAGCTGACTTAGACAATCCAAAATTGGAAATAAAAAATCAGCGAACTGTTGCAGCAGAAATATCCAATTTCTATTCGGCAGTCGTATCAAAAACACCGGACACCATATCGTATATTAAATTTCAGGTGCCATTTATCGAACATTTCTATAAAAGTTTGCCCAGATCTCAAAAATTATATAACTTCAAAACACAATTTTTGCCCTTCTATGATCGTGTGGCCATACTATTCCATGAGCCATACGACCGTAAAAAGCCGTCGAGTTGGTATCTGAAGAAGTTAATTTGATTTCTGAGACTTCTTATATATCGATATAATCATGGTATAATCATCCGAACAAATATTGCTGCATACACGATAAGTCAACTGAACAGAAGAAAACTTCAATTGAGATCAGAATATATTCAGAATTATTTTCAGCTATCTGTAGTAGGCGTGTAAAATCGAGTAAAAGTATTTGCTGTCTCAGAGACGGATTTTAGTTTCCTTTTAGTCTTAAAAATAAAATTCTTTAAGTACACACGTTTTTAAATTTTTTAATTTCAATGCCAATATACTGTTCCCCTTCCTGCGGTCAGCCAGTCAGCCAAATACTTCGTTTGCTGAACTGCGAGAAGGAGCCAGAGACTGCTAAGAAATGCAAACGGCTCAGTCCAATCTGGAACTCGGAGGAGAGGCATTGGTGTCTGCGCAATGGGAGCCAGTTAAGAAAACTCGCGGGCATAGTACGTAAACCGTTGCATCAGGTGTGCAACTTTATGTTTGAGTTGACTATGAAAAAGTTTGGCGAGATAACCAATCCGAAGTGTTCGGGCTGGACCCATTGCCGGATACCGCTTGTACGGCCGGATACGTGTGCGCTCTATGATGGCATTTACGATCGTGAGGGCAATCTACGGCCAGTGTTTCATCCGTATATTCTACATTTGGTGGTGTCGATATTACGGCATTATTTGAATTTGCCGTGTGAGGTACAAAAGCCACGTAGCAAAAGGCCAGAGTATGAAATGTTTGCCAGCAGGAAGGGGACAACGTGCAAGGACTTTTTTAAGCCAGCCAGGAAGCGTGGAAAGAGAGGCGGTCGTGGTCGAGGCAGAGGAAGTGGCGCTGATGGCGGTCGTGGCGGTCGTGGCGGTCGTGGCGGTGATGGTGCCGATGGCGATGACGATGATGATGGATTAGGTGAAGATGGTTTGGCAGACTTGAGCGATTTCTTGAATAGTTCAACGTTTGGCGATGAATTTGGCGATGGCACTGATGGTGACGGGTTCGGTAAAGATGGTAGAGGAGGCAGAGATGGTAAAGGTGGTAAAGGTAAAGGTAAGGGTGATGATAGCGATAGTGATGATGAGGATGGTGACGGCAAAGGTGGCGACGATGATAATAAAATGAAGAAAAACATCGCTGATATTTCTGATTTGTACTCAAGTATTGTGGAGACAAAACGAATTGTTAAGAAAAAACCAAAGCCACCAAAGAGGAAACCATTCAGAGGAGCCGGACGACATTACATGGGTGTGATCTTACCAGTGCTAATGCATGAACCATTTGATGATACCAAACCATGGACTTGGATCCGTCGTCATCCTATACAAGAACGAGTGCTCGAAGGAGTTAGACTGGGACGCGGCAAGATACACAAGTATAAGCGTGAAACCCTTGAGGTACAATACATTAAAGCCAAGAATCGTCAATCGGTGCGAAGTTTGTATGGTGTTAAAGATCGTCCATCGATCATTTCATTTGATATGTTTGGCAAGGGTGAGAAGCCAAAGAAAGTTCCGCCATTGCTTAAGCCGTTCAACTATAAGAAACTCTTAGAGAGGAATGATGCTCCCACTATGTCACGTCGCAATAAGAGCCAAGCGAAAATTGTCGGGAAAAAATAATCGAAAGACAACATAATATCAAATTGCCTTCGTAGAGCTCTCTCTCTCTCTACTCTACTCTACTCTACATATTCCTTCATGTTTGATGTGCTAATTTTTCCAAATTTGCACGTTTATTCATGTCCACTAATTTTGATCAATAGTTGTAGTAGTGCGAAGCATATAGTGATACTAAGCACTATTTCATATAATGCTTCCAAAGGCTTAGCCCACTATAGTACGCCAATCCTGACAGCAAAAAAATCGGATTTTAGCTTCAACATGACTTTGGATATATCTGACAACTCTTTAAATACAATTTGACTACAATAAAATAAAATTTAAAAAATTATTTCATTGAATTTTATTATATAGTAATTTTTTTTATAATGGTTAATGGTTGGGCCATAAATATTATAATCTTTCTTCAATATTTTATAAGTATCGACTACTTGATAGTTAGAAAATATTGGCGAAAGACAAATTTATCTATAGAAGATGAAGACTAATAGACTTGGAAGATGATAGATTTAGCTATTGAAGGAAGACTTGTATCAAAACCGGATTGATTATTAAGATAGACTAAATAGACTAAAGTAAATTATATGAAATAATCTTCTAATTGTAAATTACATATCTCACGTCTATATCTTGTCAAGAAAAATCATAGGCTAAATTCTGGTAAATGCTCTTCATCGACTTCTCAAAGCAGACTTGAACTATGAAAAGGAAAGAAAAGAAAAAACTTCTCATACATATACATACATATGCCGATCGGTAGTAGGCTTATAATGTATAATATATATATTATAAATTATAATGTAGGCTGAGATTTAGTTATAGAATAAAATTTTAAAGGTAGAGACACGTTTAAATTCAATTTCAATGCCAATATTCTGCTCCCCTTGCTGCGGACAGCCAGTCAGTGAGCTGCTTCGTTTGCTGAACTGTGAGAGGGAGACGGACACAGCTAGGAAATGTAAACGGCTGAGTCCACTCTGGAACTCCGAGGAGAGGCAATGGGGTCTGCGCAATGGGAGCATGTTAAGAAAACTGGCCAGCATAGTGCAAAAGCCGCTGAATGAGGTGTGCAACTTTATGTTTGAGTTAACTATGAAAAAGTTTGGCGAGATAACAAATCCAAAATGCTCACGTTGGACCTATTGCCGGGTGCCGTTTGTCCGGTCAGATACTTGTGCACTCTATGATGGCATTTACGATCGTGAGGGCAATCTACGGCCAGTATTTCATCCGTATATTGAGCAATTAGTGGTTTCGATATTGCAACACTTTTTGAATATGCCGTGTGAGGTGGAAAAGCCGCGTCGTAAAAGGCCAGAGTATGATATGTTTAGCAGCAGGAAGGTGACAACGTGTAAGAATTTTTTCGGAACAGATTTAAAAAATCGAAAGGATGGTAATGCAGATTTGACGGATTTTTTGGATAATTCGACGTTTAGATTAGGATTTGGTGATGGTAAAACAGACGGTTTTAGTGATACAGATGCAGATACAGACAGAAATGGTAATGAGAGTAATCAAAATAGAAACAATAATGGATATGATAATGAAAATGGTAATGAAAATGGCAAAAAAGATAATAGAAATGGCAATGGCAATGGAAATGGTTTTCGAGATGGAAGTGACGATGGAAGTGACGATGGAAGTCTGGATGCAAATGGAAATAGAAAGAAGAAAGGCAAAGGTGGTGATAATGATGATGAGAATCATGGTAAAGGTAAATTTGGTAAAAACAAGGGCGGTAATGCCAAAGGTCGTGCCAATAGAAAGAGTATGGCTGAAATTTCAGATTTGTACTCAAATGTTGTGGAGAACAAACAGGCCTTGATTAAGAAAAAGCCACCACCAAAGAAAAAGCCTTTCAGAGGCGAAGGCCGACAATACATGGGCGTGGCCTTGCCAGTATTAATGCATGAACCATTTGATGATACAAAACCATGGACTTGGATACGTCGCCATCCAGTGCAAGAACGATTGCTCGAAGGTATTAGATTGGGACGTGCCAAGATACATAAATATAAGAGGGCAACTCTTGAGGCACAGTACATCAGAGCAAGGAGGCTGCAATCGGTGCGTAGCTTATATGCGGTCAAAGATCGTCCATCGATCGTTTCTCTTGACATGTTTGGCAAGGCTGAAGTGCAAAAGAAAGGCACACCATTGCTTCAACCTTTTAACTATAAGAAACTTTTTGAGAAGCCTGAAGAATCACCCGCCGTACCCGCCAAGACCTCAGCAAAAAAAGCAGCCGGAAGATAAATGTAAAATTCTTAACCAATAATATTTCTATTATCTAAGCAACTTTATTTATGTTGTTCTTTTTGTAGAAATAGTTGGGTACACAGATCTCTTATCATTCATCATATGCTTTATATATATTTTAGTTTAATTTTAGAATGTGAGTTAAATATGCTGAGTAGGGCAAGAGCATATTTTCTATAGCTTTCGAGTTGTGTAAATCGAGCTATAAATTATTCAACTTAAACAAAATTTAAATGAAAATAATTTGTTTTGTTTGTCTTATATTATATATAATTTATATACAATTCTGAATATTTTCTATTTAAATCAAATGGAATTTAAGGGGAGAAAATACATATCTTACAGCCTAAAATAGAAATATCTAGAATATAATATATGAAACGCTTAGCAGAATCTGTAGACATGAGCTCTGTACTTAATTTGTTGTTTTATCGATTCCACGATCGAAATGTGGATCATAATAATTGCGCATTTAGTAATATATGTGACTAGGCTCATGTATGTAGAGACTTCCTTTTACATATGCTCGAAAAATAAGTAATATTCATAGGGTGAGCTCTTTATAGTCATTCATTCATTTTGGCTAGTTTTGAAATTGTCTAGCTTTATTTAAGACAGTTTTAAATAAGTATATATTTATCATTAAATTTTTATATTTCATATATATTTATATAAATTATGAAATGACTAAGATGATATAATATTTATATTAGCTTTACATCATTTATATATTCAGCAAAAACTTTGGCTGTATAGAGCTTCATGATTGCATAATTTTATTTTTTAAATTAAGCTCAGCTTTGTTTTTTGCTGCGAAAACTGAGCGGAGCAACCAATGTGCCACTCATCTATCGCTCAACTGATTCACACCACAAATTGCTTGAGAGCAACGAAGGCACAGAGACTTCGTATTTGTTTAATGCTCATTTGTTCAGGCTGCGACATTTGCCAAAAAAAAAAAAAAAGTCGAAAAAAAAAAGACGAACAAACGCGACGATGTTTGCCCGTTCGTCTCGTATACGCTCTTTACATATTTCTTTTCGCAGAGTCTGTTTGCATGTTAGGCCGAATCCACTTAAATCGATAAAAACTATCAAATCTGTTTTGGGGCGTTTATGCCGTTGACTCCCGATGTCGTTGCCTGAGCTTTTGGGCTGCCTTGTCGTATGAGTGACGACTCATACGACATGTGCGCCCCGATGATGCGCCACCATCCTTGCCATGCCATGTCCATGTCCATGGTTTGCCTTGCCTTGCCTTGCCTTGGCTTGGCTTGTGTCAGCTTTCGAGTTGGTCTTGGTCGCCACTCATTTTTCGGCCATGTTGCGTATGCTGTCAAATCTCTTCCGCTCCAGCCTTTCGAATGCTGTTGGCATTTTTTCTTGGCAGCAGCAACCGAAAATTTTTAGCCATTGTTGTTGGGAAATGTCCGTTCTGGCACCGAGTTGGCCCAAGACCATTGTGTTTGAGCCGTGCAGTGGTTGGGGCTCGTGCGTTAGGCTGAAAGGCAAAATGGTAAAGCAGCCAACAGCCAACAGCCAACAGTCAGCAGTCAGCAGCCAGCAGCCAGCATTTCTGTTCTTTTTACTGTTGTCAAGCCGACAACACAAATACATATAATCATATATTGATATCTAAGTGTATGTATGAATGCGCACAAAGGCGCCGCCATTAAAGAGTCGAAAGCTCGCATGCTGGACCTCGGAAGCATCTATGAAGCATTTGTCACATGTCTCTTGTGCCAGCCAGTCCAATTTGTAATTCTTAACTTGATAGCATTGAATTGAATACAACTTAATAAAATTATATTTTATTAAATAAATCTCTCCATTCAACTGAGGAACTGAGCTGAGTGTAAAGCATAAAATGAATTGGTTTGCTTTATGAGCCTTGGGCCTTGTGAACTGATCTCGCATCATTTGAGCCGGGCTAAAACAGTTTAGTGCAGTCATTTCCATTAAATGTCAACGACTTTTCTAACGCCTTTAGTTGTTGTTGTTGTTGTTGTTGCCATTGTCATTTTTATATTAAGACAAACATCACGCACTCGTAACGTTCATTTGATATGAATTGCGTGCTCAGAGTTTATAATTCACTGCGCGCTGAAATGATGTAAGTTCTAATCCTTAATCATTAGAAGATAAATTATTATTTAGACACTTGCAGCAATTGGTTAGCAAGCATATTAACTATTATAGATTTACTAACGGTTCATGATATAATGATATGAATGATACAAATTCTTAAATCATGCAGCTGCATTCCTATTAATCTCTTTTGTGTGCCTTCAATTAGCTGCATTTATAAGATACATTTTGTTGTTGTTGTTGTCTACAGCAATTGAAATACTTTTTAGATTTTATGACACTTGACAATGTGGTTTAATTTTTGCATCCGCTTCTTGTCAAAGAAATCTTCGTATTTATATTGATATATTTGGGCTTTTGTTTGAGTATGTGAATGGGACTATGCAGTAGTATATATATATAAATCAATTATAAGTTTTTTTGAATACTTAAACTTGTGTCTGCATTATGCATATTTTCTCATACACTCTTGAAATGTATTCAAATTGGACTTTAAATAACATTAACTGAGTTATTATATAAGCTCTTGGTATGTAGCTTTTAAATCAAGATAATTCCAGCTATAATTTGTTAATTGTTAATGTTCTGAGAACTGATAAAAAAAAAATGAAAATGTTTAACAACATTTAACGTTGACTATATAAGCTTTTTCTCTTATCAATTTTAATTGTTGTTAATGCACATATATAAAACACTGTGTATTTGTTATGGAAACTGTAATGCATTAAATTAAATTTTTAGCTGCTAATTAGACTAATCAAAATTTAATGCATCAAAAGACAACAATTTCCTTATTACTCTAAAAAATTTTAAGGCATTCTAAACATTAACTGCAAGCGAAATAAATTTGTTGTTTACATTTGAATTGCTTGAAAATAAAAAAATAAAAAATATATATATTTTTTTTTCTTTTTTATCATCAAAAAGATAATAATCTTTATATATCATTGAAATATTGTGTTTTTAGATTTATTGCTTGCCATGATATTCTTTCGCTTGTTAACTCCGTTCTGTTGCTCATTTTTTTTTTCAAAGAAAATGTCTGGTAAAATAAAAAAAAAAAAAAATCAGACTTTATGAATATAAATCAAATTCCAGGGAATGCTTGCCTTCTCGACATCTTAATAAAGCTGAATTCAAACAACAATGACATGAGCGCACATTGTTAGTGCATTTATATAAAGGCATTAACATGCGCGCTGTATATGTATAAATTCGCTAACTAATTTGTTGTTTCTTTTCTTTTAATATAAACATACCACAGTTGTTGAATTAGCTTATGCAATAGCTCTGTAATTAGCCACAGAGTTTTTTTGTGTGTGTTGTTTTTTTTCTTCTTCTTTTTTTGTTTTGTTTGCATTGTTATGTGCCAAAAGCTGGATTATGTAAGCAACAAGCGACTACAAAAAACTGAACAATAACCAGAAATGCCAAAACCGATATTAACTATTTAGATAACTTGGTCGCTCGCTCTCTCTCTCTCTTTCTTTTTCAGTTTTTCTCTCTTTCTCGCAGTTAGAAATGGAGTAGAGAAGATGAAACTTTTATATAGAGAATTGTAATTTTATCTAAATTACAACTATTGAGACTTGCCGATGGGTTTGCTTATGCAATTAACTCTGATTGTTGTGATGTTGCAACATGTTGCATTTAACTAACTGACTGACTGAGTGAGGGAATGAGTGAGTGAATGACTGACTGACTACGTACAGCGACGAGTTGTGTCAGTGTGAAACCGCAAATTATTGATCAGTTAATAGTCTTGAGCCAAGGCGCAGGTGAGGGAGCATTTGAAGCTAGGCAAAGAGACAGCCTTAGTCAGTCTTCAGTCTTCTGCCCTCTTCGCCAATTTGGTCAACTAAAACGAGCACAATGACAGACAGACAAACAAAGCAATGCACATCTATGCAACATTTGCAGTTGCAGTTGCTGTTGCAGTTGCAGTTGCTGTTGTGCCATGCTGGCAATTTCTAGAGACTTCGCTTGTCGTCGAAGCTGATGTACTCAAGTGCAGCATAAAGAAAGCTGTGAAATGTGCGCCATCATCATCATCATCATCATCATCATCATCATCATCATCATCAACAACATCATTATCGTCATCATCGTCATCATCGTCATCATTGTCGACTGTGTGGCATCGTCTCTTGCTCGCTCTCTTGCTCGCTCTCTGTCTCCATCTCTGTCTCTGGCTCTGCTTCTTTTTCTTAGTACTTATTTATGTCTTGGTCGCGTCGCGGCTCTCACTCAACTTGGCCAACATGTCTATTAACGGTAACTAGGTAAATGTTAGAAATTTGCCGTTAGAAAATTGCCCCTGACTGTTGTTGCAGTTTGCTGCGGTTGATGCTTCACTTTGGCTCCAACCGTTTGCGGTCGCAATAACTCAAAAAATTAGATTCTTACAGGTACACAAAGTGAAATTGCAGATTGATTGCAAATAAAAATAATACTTGACTTGGCTTAGCTTGGAATGTATTGTTTCATATCGTATAATACGCTTGAGCGTTAAGTGACCTAATTAATATTCGTGAACAATAGAAGCTTTCTATTTTCTTACCTTTTTCTTGAAATCTTTTCTACCTGTTACAATGCTTGAACTTTTTGGAAGACTTGAAATTGAAATGATTCTCGGAACTCTGAACTTCATTTGTATCACTTTTTACTGTGGTTACAAATATGAATAAAAGTTTGCAGGAATTTACAAAAAACTTAACCAATTTATTAAAATTTCATAAAAGAGCTGATTTTTTCTCTTTCCCTCTTTTAAGGAGCTCAAATCGTAATTAGTAATTTTATTAATACTCAGATGAAATTATTAAAATATGTTGCTCCTTTATACACATCTTTAGCAAAATTCAACAGATCTTAACTCAATTTTATTGCTCTTTACCTTCTCATATCTATGATTGAAAGATATTATACTTTCAATATTTTTATGACAAATTAATGCCAACGACAGCTTGAATACAATTAGCAATACCGTTTAAATTGTTTATTTCGATTTTGGATTATATACTACATACAAGTCTCTGCTACATGCTACAGTCAAAACAAGTGAAGTTTTTCAAGGCGCTTAAGGTGTGGAGGCATGAGGCATGTGGCATGGGGCATAGCTCGAGAGACACACCCCTCATTTGGTCGCTTACGTTTCCACTCTTGAAAGCTGGTCTAGACACTTCTGACACAAATGCGCCAGGGTCTCAGCAGGTCTCTCACTGGGTGTCTCTCTGCCAGACGATGCAGTGTCTGGCATTTTATAGAAAACAGAAGGCGATTGCTAAGCTGCGTAAATTTCCGCGTGGAGTTGTCAACGAGGTGACGTGGGGGTGTCATTGCTGACGTCGCGACGGTGCGTGTTGCCCATTGTCTGGAACGTTAGTAGGTGTGAAGCACTTGAGACAGTCGTAAGAGCGCATATTGAGACAGGTGGAAGCGTTTCCACTCCTTTTGTTGTTGTTGTTGTTGTGTCGCAGATTCGGGCTACGTAGACAGTGCAGCAGACGCACTATATCAACTAAATGGGAATAAACATGACATCTGGTATAATAACTGATGAATGATGATGGACTGAAGGCTGATGAGAGGTGACTGATCACTGATGACTGAGTAATGGTTGATGAGTGATGACTGATGAATGATGAGTGATGAGGAATAAGTGATGACTGATGAGTGATGAGTGATGGCTAATGGGTAATGACTGATGACAGATGAGTGCTGAGTAATGACTGATGAGTAATGACTGTTGCCTGATGACTGATGATTGTAATGACTGATGAGTAATGACTGATGAGTAATGACTGATGACTGACAACTGATGGCTGATGAATAATGACTGATGACAGATGAGTAATGAATGATGATAGATGACTGATGAGTGATGGCTGATGACTGATGTTTAACGACTGATGACTGATGTGTAATAACTAAAGACTGATAACTGATGTAGTTTTTTGATTACTGATAAATAATAAAAAATAACTGATAATTGCCAGCTGTAAGCGAATGACAATTACCAAATGAGCAATGAGTAATGACTGATATCTAATGACTTAGCAAAGCCATTAAATAAAATCAAATTTCAACCAATAGAAAAACGCGACAGTCCGAGGTAATTAGCTGACTTTTGAGATGGTTCAATGAACTGTATGCCAGGTCATACAATACCAAATGACCAACACCTCTGTCGAAAAACTGTCCAGACACTTTAGGAGGTGCGATAAATGCAACAACAGGGTAGAATGTACGAAAATGACAAAAGAAGCCCATTAAATAAAAGCTGCATTAACAGCAAAATACAAACAAAAACAAAAACAAAACCAAGCGACATCAACTAAGTAAGAGACTATTTAGTGGTTGCAGTTGCCACCGTCACACAACAAAGGCATCACATTTCGTCACAGACAAAAAGAGGTTGAGTGTGTGTGTGTGTGTGTGTGTGTGTGTGTGTGTGTGTTAGTGCTAAAGGGAATCCCTGGAAAGGCAAGGCATGCAAGACAATGTTGCAATCCAAAACAAAACAAGTAAGAAGGCTCTAGTCGAGACGGCTCGACTACGAGATACCCTGAACCCTGCAAAAAAGTGGTACTCTTCTTCTTTACGCACTTAGAGGCGCGCGCTCTGCTAACTGCGCAGATGCTGCCGTGGCTTGGGGGTGGATTGGGCTGAACTTTGGACGCTTATACCTCCATTTCTAGATGGATGATCCTCATGCAATTTTCAGAGTAGATTAAGAGTATTAAAATCTATCTATGTGCCAAATTGCAAGTCTCTAGTATTTGAAATGCGTTTTTTCAAAATTGGGAGCGAAGGGGGCGTGGCATCCAAAATCTGAAAACTAAATAATCTGCGTATTCATAATATCTATCTAAATAAACAAATTTGAAGTCTTTAGCTAAAACCGTGTAGAAGTTATGCTCAAAAAACCTTAAAAATGTAAACGAATTTTCGATTTTTAATCGATATTTTGGAAATGGGATGAGTTATCGAAAAAACAAAATAAACTCGTACTGCGTAACTAACATACGAGTGTTCATGTGAAATTTCAGCTCTCTAGCTTTTGTAGTTTCCGAAATCTCGACGTTCATACGGACGGACGGACGGACGGACGGACGGACGGACGGACGGACGGACGGACGGACGGACGGACGGACGGACAGACGGACAGGGCTCAATCAACTTATTTTTTTATGCTGATCAAGAATATATATACTTTATAGGGTCTGCGAAGTCTCCTTCTGCCTGTTACATACATTTTCACAAAACCATTATACCCTGAATTCCCATTTTCAATGGGTTCAGGGTATAAAAACCAGTGTCGAACGTGACAAAAAGTTGACTTTAATGTATAATGTATAATGGAATGTAATGAGAGTTTCAGCATATGATCTGCATATTCTACTTGACATTTTAGGTTTTTTTTTTAGAAATCATAACTCTTTTACAATTAGCTTTACATGCACAAATATGTTTGTAGATTGCAGCCACACGCTGATCTACGCTTACATGTATGTATGTATGTATGTATATATGTATGTACATACATACATACATATGTGCGCCCGGGTTTTGATGAGAAAACTTTACAGACTTATAATTCTGTTTCTAGATGGACAATCATATTGATATGTTCAGATTAAGATTATGATATTCATATCTACATACATATATGCCAAACCAAACTGTATGTCTCTAGTATTTGAAATGCATTTTTTACACATTTGGGGGTGTGGGGGCGAATTGGGGACCGGAATCCAAAATCTGACAAAAACCGAAATTGTATTAAATTAGTATCTATATACATGCAGAAGACTTGGAAACTCTAACTCTAAAGATGAATTAGCTAGAATTTTATAACTGATTCCCGATAATTTCAGTTATCGATAACCTTGCAAATATACAAGTTATCGAATTTCTGAAACAAACTCGTACTGCGCGTGCAATATACGGACCTAACATAAAAAGAATGAACTCTCTAGCTTTTGTATCTTCGGAAATCGACGCGTTCAAACATACGGACAGACGGACGGACGGACGGACGGACGGACGGACGGACGGACGGACGGACGGACGGACAGACGGACAAGGCTAGATCAACTTTTCTCGTCACCCTGATCAAGAATATATATACTTTATGGGGTCTGCCACGCCTCCTTCTGCCTGTTACATACATTTAACAAAACCATTATACCCTGATTTCCCATTTTCAATGGGTTCAGGGTATAAAGATTAACATGCCTTTTATTGGTATAGGAAAAAAAAATAAAGTCAAAAAGTCAACAGAGACTATCTAAAGTTCATAGGGTGTTACACGTTTTTGTTTAGGTAAAGTAAAGTAAAGTAAAGTTTTTATCAACGAATCTTGAACATGACATTCGTTTATTTTCACTGAACTATTTGGTAAATTTTCGTAATTGTTTTAGCTATTCATTGATTTGTCATGTCGAGTTTTTGCAACTAAATTTAAAGCTGTTCCGGCTAAAATAAAACTTTTAGACCTTGGACTTGCATGCAGTGTAAACTTATTTTGCTAGAAAAAATATGTAAAACTTTTCCAATGCCTTTAAAAGTTTTTCTTCGAATTGATTGTGTTTAAAAACATGTTTTGTTTATTAAATGATATTTCTGTTAAAATATTAAAAAAAATAAGTATTTTAGCAATGGAAAGTTAAAAATTAAAAAATTGTAATAAGTAAATTGGAAGTTGCAGATAAATTGCAGTTGCAAGATATTTAATATGTCATATAGCAATAACCATCACAAGTGCTGAATATCGATTTTCAATCTTTAATCGAATTAGCTAAATCTCTATAACTCACTCAAACAGAAGCAGCAAACGCAAATATGTAAAGCCAAGTGAAGTTTTGGAATCAGTTAATTAATTGAATCCAAATCCTTTTGCCATTTTCTTACAATGCTCCATTTCAGAAACGTCAAACAGCCAACAAACATTGTTTAGGCCAATGTCTGAAAGCATGTTCTAATAAATTGAATCAACTGTTAAAGTGCGTCGAGCAATAACTGGAAGGAAGGAGAGAGCAACGGTTGAAGATACTAAAGCTCCTAGCATGGTGCGACTTAATGTTATCGAGCAACAAAGTACCAGCAATATAAGCGATAGCAACAGCAGCAGCGGCAACAATAACTCAACTCACAACAGCAGCCACAATGTGGCCAGATATACATCAGCAACATCGTCCACGACGAGCCTGAATAACGCATTCAAGTCCGCTTCGCCAGTTGCTAATATCATAATGGTGCAGAATACACCGGTCGCGGCACCGCAAGCGGCACCACAGCTGGTGGCGCCAACATTGCAGTTGCAGCAGCAACACCAGCAGCAACAGCAGCAGCAGCAGCAGCAGCAACACCAACACCAGCAACTCTCGTCTTCGGACGGCAGTTCAAATAACTGTTCGCTGCCGTCGTCGCCGCCATTGCTGCAGCAAACGGCGACACCGCCACAGGGTGCCCAAATAGTACCACCAGTGTGCGCGTTACATCATCCGCAGCAGCAGCAGCAGCACCAGCAGCAGCTGGCTCTGCTAGCAGCCATGCAACATCATCATCATATGCTGCAGCCTCAACCGCCGCCGCCAACATCATTGAACAATGGCATACATCATGGGCCACCAAACCTATCGGCAACGCACCAACAGCACCAGCAGCAACAGCAGCAGCAACAGCAACAGCAACAGCCACAGCAGCCCCATGAGAATGGACATGGCGGCATCTCGCCTAATGGCAGCTCGGGTGACTCTTCGGCCAGCAGCGTTAGCAGTGTGTCAAGCAACAGCGGCGTTGGTGTCAGCCAGGGAACTGGCGCCAGCAATGGCACCAATGGCATCGGACCGCCAGTTCAAGCCACGCTGCCACCCGGCCCGCTCTACATTCAATACCCAGGCGATTTCTTTCCATCGGAGTACTATATAGCGCCGCACCCGCACGAGGGCATCTGTCCACAGCATCCGCACCATCCGCACGCACATCAACACCAGCATCAGCATCATCATCAGCCCATGTGCGCCATCTCGGCGGAATATGGTGAGTTCAAGCAACGAATTTGTGCTCCGACTGCTGCTGGCCGCTAATTACAGCCATCGTAATCCCAGCAGCCGTCTCAAGCAGCTCAAACTACGTCCAGAAAGAAAGTTTATTAAGATCCTTTGCTGCTGACTGTGGTTAATCTGCGGCTAGATGAGACTCAAAACTATGTTCAAAGGACACTTAAGCTGCATTAAGTTTGTGTTCTTTCCACTCTCTCTCTCTCTCTCTCTCTCTCTCTCTCTCTTTACAATTGAAAACTGAAAATGAAAAACGAGCCAAATACGAATAGCAAACAAAAAATTATAGTATCAGTAAAAAGTGGCTACTGGCTTGACAACATACGCCCACCCATATAATAAACGCGAGTGGCCAGCGCAAGAGAATTAATCTAAAGCGAAACAGGGTGTTTAGGGTGTTAAAGCGCAGATATGACTAAAATGTGATTAGAGCTGGCTTATTATAAAGCTGTTCAACAGCAGATCGAGTACATAATTAAAGATAAAGCTTAAAATGAAATTTTATAATTTATTTTTAGCCAGCTTTGTAGGGAATTTCCTTAAAAAAAAATAATAATAATAAATATATATATATTTATGGAACAGAAATATTTTTAAAAATTTTAAAATTGAATTTAAAAAAAAATTATCGCTCTTTATAATATTTTTATTGCCTTATAATGTCAGTAGATAAATACCTACTACAGTTGCAAATCGAACACCCTGTATATTTATGATGTTTATACATGAGTTATCTAAATAGAAACGCTCTGTAGAAATGAAAACAAATAAAGTCACAAGCTGACTCATATTTGACTTAATTAAGAACGAGATACATATATATAGCAGATATATGTATGTAGATCTGCCCACAGCTGCTGAAGCCATAAATGGTGAAAATTTATCTACAGACTACTATCTATAAAAGAGATATTTATGCACCTAAATCTTTTCAACACTTTAAGCTAATGTGAATTGATTTAGCTTTAGCCTCAATCAAAGCTTAAAACTTATGTAGAATGAGCTGTGCCAAGGCATCTTTAAAAATGCCGAGAGGCTTTTGCGCTTTGCCTAAACTGAAACTGAATAAACTAACTGAATTAAGTTAACATTAGGAAAGTTTCTCTAGCCTAAAGTGATAATTGCACTTGTGGTTGCACTTGTGCTCACTCATTTACTACTATATTGCCCATTCTTCAAGTTTGCCCAAAGGTGCTCAGAGCCATGTGGCAATAGAAACTTAAATATATGTATGCTTTCATTAAAGGCCATAATTTCCAATTACATGCTGCTGCCTGGCGCTGTCTTTGGCCCACATTTAACGAATGGGGGGAGACTTGCCACCATCTTCAGCTCTGTCTATGTTTCAACAATATTTTTGCCCCACTCTCCCTCTCGCTCTGATTGTAGTTAATCGAATAAACTTGCAAAGGAAATGGCGCTAAGTGCGTGTTGGGCTCAGGCTCGACTTCTAATGGAATTTGCTCCCGGGGCGCGGTCTCCCTTGCTATATTGGTATGCATGCTGTATATATATGTATATATGCATACCATGTTATAATTATAAGAATGCTGAGTATGCTTTTATGACCCACTTCCTCGAAAAAGTGCGAGTCGAGATTGTCGCTTTGTGCGAAACTGTGGAACACAATTTTGTTGTTGTTTTTTTTTTTTTTTTTTTTTTTTTTTTTTTTTTTTTTTGAACCTAAATTGAATTGGCGTAGTTTATACTTTACAGCAGCATGCCTACACATTCTACAGCATTAATTGCTTCATGCTCTTATCAACAGCAAACTACATACTTACATATGATTTTAAATGCCAAGTAAATAGTTCGCCTACAAATGGATAATTAAGAGTGTGCTAGTTGGAAGTGCGTGACTAGAAGATATGTGAGCTTGTTGATATTCGAGTCTATGAAGAGTATTCTATTGGAAATGAACTTAGTTATATTATAATGAGTATTGTAATGAGATATGTAAGCTTGCAGATATTAGAGCTTGTGAATAGTATTCTATTGGAAATGAACCTCATAATGAGTATAATAATTTTGTTGAAGCATATAATCAATGGGCTATTATAGACTCAACTATATTATTAGACTCTACTATGAAATCTCTTCTTTGGTAACATTACTTTAACATTTTTATACCCGGAACCCATTGAAAAGGGAAAATCAGACTATAATGGTTTTCTTTTTATATCATATAATAAATTTTTATATATAGAAACTGCATATAATACTTTTATATGGCAAAGTTCATATATGAAACTCAAGAAACTGCTGTCAAAAGCTCTGCAAAGTCATAAAAACAATTGCATTAAAAGTCTTGAGTGATTTATGTTTGACTCAACATCAAAATAGTGCTAAATAAACTATTTCATAACTTTTTTTCACTTTACAATGAATAGTAATAATATTACTTAAAACTCAGCTCTAAATAACCTAATTAGAGGTCTCAAACATGTGTAATACATGGCGCGACCTGGCCTTAACCGTTTTTGGTATTTTGTGCCCTGACCTTTGTAATTCTGTAATTAGCTGCATGATAATTAATGCTCTAAACACTTGCTCGATTTGCTCTCTCACTCTCTCTCTCTATCACTCTCTATCTTGTTGTCGGTCTCTTAGGGGAAAAAAAAAGTATATTTCTCACTGTCTCTGAGTCATGCTTGGGTATTTGTGATGCTATTTGCATATGGATCTACTCTTGAGTCGAAACAAGTTTTGTCTTCAACTAAAATTTATGAGGGCTCTTAAAGCGCGAAAATGTCATCGTGAGTGCCCAACCAGTTCTTTAACAATCAGCAATGCCGACATTTACCTACCTATCCACATGTGTGTAGAGATACATATTATATATGCGGATTTAATTACTGAACGTATACATAGGTTCATATATAGAATATATATAATTATATATAATCCATTGAATGTTCTAGCATGGGCAGAAAATCGGACATGTTCTTCTCATACTATGAATTAATATAATTAAGTTTATTTTAATATTCATAAATAATAAAGATTTGCATTTATTTAGCCAAGTTCGTCTGAACAGCAGCCACAATCAATACAAATGAAAAATAAAAATGTAAAGAAATTCTTTAAAGCTTTCAGTTTATCTTTAATCTGTATATAAAAATTTGATGACGCCAGAAGGCCTTAGGCTTACGCCGAACCAGTTAAATGTGGAATTTCAGGTGAAAGTTTTTGCTATAAACATATTGAAGCTTGGCAAATCACATGGAATAAATTGAGATAAGGATCAGGACGACTAACTAGGTTGAATTTGCCAGGTTTACTTATTCATCTAATGAAAGTAAGGTCTTATAGCTTTAATATATATACATATATATTTATAAGCTCCATATGAGCAAAGGAATCCCTGGAAGATCTTGCGATCTTAAATATAAGTTATATTTCATTGCACACTATACATACTTATATAGATAAATATATTTCTTCATTTTTATCGTCTTATTCTCTCTTGTGACTCAAAAAATAAATTTTTTGTTGGGAATATCAACTCTGCATCTAGTTGGGCTGATTATATAGTTGCTCAATTGCTGCTATGTTTTACTAGAAATACAATTAATTACTTTTATTAATTAATTTCTCATAACTTAACATTCAAATCTCACCTCGTTAAATATAAATGTTTTCACAGCGTTTCCACTCTAACGAAACTTCAAGTAAATCCTTAAATTCTTTTCAAATTGTGAGCGAGCGCAACAAGTGTTTCATTAGGTGTTAAAGGTATTTTGGTTTTGCCTAATTCTTTACCTCAGGTAAAGGTATTTGAGCGTAGCTCACAGAAGCACAGATACAGAGATATATGTACATAGCTCTTAGCTGGATGTGACCTTGCTGCAAGACACGCGAATAACCAAGTCAGACGGCCTCTGTGAAGCTCATGGCTTACCTTTGGCTAGCATTCCACGTGTTGCAAATGCTCAGTGTGTAAGGATGCATGTGTGTGTGTGTGTGTCCGTGTGTGTGTATTTTTTAAAAATAGCCTTTGAATGAGTTCGACAAATGTGCTGGAGCCAAAAATGGACATAGACAGCACATAAAATAGTCTACAAACTTGGAAATTAAACAATATTAGTTGACAACATTTAAATTATGCAAGCATAAATCTTAAGTTATATATGTAGTTGCACACACACACACACACACGATGCATATACACACATGCATATGTACATATAAAAATGGCGTCCAGCTACTAACTGCTGTATATGTGTGTGTGTGTATACATAAGTGCGTGTGTGTGCTTATTATTTGAACATATTTTATGTGTCTTTTGAACGCATTTTATTTATTTCGTCGTATTTCTCTTGACTCTGGTTGAAAAAATTGCAGCCGGAATGGCAGCGCAGTTTTCATTTATTTTCTGTTACTCTGCTCATTGTTGTTGTTATTGTTGTTGTTGTTGTTGTCACTGCTGGTACTCTTGGCTAGGGCCACTTATGGCCCTAGCGCCCAAGCGGGTTCAACAACCGACAAAAAAGGAGAAGCAATGCAAAAAATTGGCATCAAACAACAGAACTTACTTAAGATAAGCGGGACGGGGCGCGGCCGGGTTGGGCATGGGGATGGGGCTGAGATTGTGATGGGGGAAGGGGGGATGTCTATGGGGTGGCACGATGTGCTGCAGAGCGATGGCTGTTGAAGGGATGACGTACGGGGCAACACACATGCAATGTGCATTAAAAATTGTAACTGTACCAACTTTTATCTCGCTCTCTCTCTCTTTCTCTTGCACTTAGCAGAATACAGTTCATATGCTACTTCAGCCCGCTGACAAGCTGAGTGTCATGCTCTTAATTCTCTATATTCTCAGTCAACTAGATATATACATATGTACATATATATATATGTGTTGTCTGTTATATATGCTTCAATTGATTTTTTTTGTCTTTTTTCTCATTTTTTTTTTTTGGCTTTTACGCTGCTGATGATTTACTTTTCGTAAGCATTAAAAATTTTGGTATATAAAATATGGTTAAGATATATTGTCTTTTTGATGATTTTCTAAAAATTGTGTTGCTAGATTTTGATCAACTTTGTGAATAATCAAATATGTTTTTCAAAACTTCATAAATACTAGACTAGTTTATTTATTTGCTATTTTACATTTTGATTTTCATTAAATGAGGATCAATTTTATATTTGTTTGCATTGGAATCAACTAAGTTCTAAATTAAATATCTGTGGCTCCATAAATCTTCTAGTTAAACTAATAGATATTATTATGAATTTTAGAAATTGTGTATAATGCTTAAATGATCGTCAAAAATATAGTTCAAATTTGCTAGTCTATGGTTTTCTACAGAGATAAATGGATAAATGAGAAAATTTCATCAATAATGGGTTGGCTCAGATTTTTAAAATATTAAATAAAGAGAAGCTATTTATAGCATCTATGGTTTATGTCTATTTTTGTATATGATCATACGTAAGAGCAGAAATTGTTGTTTATAAAATTATGCAAATCGATGAATATTTAAAAATAATTAATTTGAATATATATCCATATTTTTTGGTCTGTTGAACTTTGACAAAAAGTTGTTGTTGACCAATTTAAGCAGCTAATTTAAAAGCCAATAGCCAAAGTTTGACTTATTTACTTTAATTCATATTTGGCACAGGTGTCCAAGCAAGCTTGAATAAGAATCACAAATTTCGTATATTTCACAGAACGACAAATGGTCAAATGAACTAAAAAAAAAAAAAAAAAAAAAAAAAAAAAAAAATTTACTTGGAAATTATTTGAAATTCGTTTGGCTAATTTCATGTAAAAGATTTTTCATTTGAAATGTTTTTTTGTTATGAAAATTCCCAGATGGAAAAATAGCTATGAAAAACAGCTAAAATGATGTTTATCAGCTCAAGTTTTCTGGCTATAAGAACTTTCTCTCTCATGAGTATTTCTACTAACTTACGATTTTCATATCCTCACTGAAGACTTCAATTATCTAATTCGAAGTTCTTTCTTTCGTTTTTCTTTCAGGTAAGCAACACTTAAATAATGTGAATGAATTTAGTCGTACTCAAAGTGTAGCCAAGTGTAAGTGCAAGTGAAAAACTCAACAGCGTTTTCAATTAGCGATTGCTGGCAAAACTTTTGAATGCCATTCGACGAAACAGTCGTAGTACTATCTCAGTGAAAATAAGTGTGGCAAGAACTGCGAGCTTCGAGTTGCGAGCTTCGAGCTGTGCTGTTACCTTTCCAATGCAAAGGCGTTCTGTTGGTCGATGGTGGTACACGGGACAAGGTCAGACAGACAAACGTACAACTTTTTACAGTTATGCAATCATAGCGTTGTCTGGTAGTTGGGCGTAAGCAGATGGGTCGTGGAGGTGCGGGTGGCATCTCAATCCCATTTCCTGACCGCACATCTTTGGAGTTGAGTTGGCAAACAGACGCCTGTGTTGCCTGCAAATCTACCAACTTTTTATGGGCACTCGCAAATGCGGCAACTTAACGAGGTCAGGGTGAGGCCATATCTACATAGCTCTGATCCTGGGTGTGTATAGAACTACACTCCAATAGAGCTGATGATGTCACTATTCAGAGGATTTAGTATGCTCTCAAAGCTATGTATATGTATATGCGTATCAAAACTATATGTTATCCAAATGCTAACTGCAATTTAAATTGTAACAGCTCCTTATGGTACTTTGCATTTTTTATTCAGATTTCCGCAAATGACAAAGCGAAGCAGAGAAGTTGAAAAGTTTTCGTAGGCGAAACCCATTAATCGAAGTTGTAGATCTGCTTGCAACTAAGTTGCCTGCCATAAGTTGCAACAATGTTTCGATTAAGTCATCATAAGAATTAAAATTCTATCAGCAAAAGAACTAGATAGATAATATAAAGCTGTGCATCTGTTTTTACATGAGTTGATTCGCTTGATTGCATTTGATTTGATCATATTAAACATCGAAAATTCATTTTGGTATATTTAGTATATTTATTTACTAAATATAAATCAAATGGGAGGCTAATAGCTGCCAGGATACTTAGTAAATAGGAATGAACAGAACTGATAATTATATATAAGAATATTTTATGTGACTTTATATATTCCGAGGTTATATAAAAATTTGTAAAAATAACTTGAAATAGTTATAATTAGTTTGTGTAAGAAAATGAAATTTAATATTAAATATTTAATATTTAAAAACGAAAACAATAATTAATTATTAAAAAAATATCTTCATGGAACTCATATGAAATTAAATCTCTTTGATCTTTGCTCTCATTCTCATATGAATGAAATGAGTTGAAGAAAGTAACTTCTTAGTTAGAGAACTCAGACAAACACTATATATTTATGTATACAGATAAGTATTTGTTTCTTGTTTATCTTTTCGATTAGAGCTTCTTCTTTTGTATTATTAAATTAAATACACTTCAAGGTATCTTTTTTTTTTTTTTTAAATTAGTTACACTGTGACTGCTGGTGACTCATAAAGTTATTGCAGTAGAAATTTGGCTTGAGTGAATTTTGCTCAGCACAAGTGCTGGTCATGCATAATGCATAAGTATTTGGCCTATCCCCTAGAGCTAAACCTATTTCTGAAAAATTCAGCGTAGCTTGATGATTCATTGAGCAAGGGGGTATTCGGTTTATCTGGTTGCATATGGCATTTTGCTTAGGGTTAAAGATAACTTATCTTTCATTTTAGTTACTATTTTTAAAAAAATATTTGTATTTGCAGTTATCAAAAGTAATTGCTCAATTAGTTTGTTGCAAGCCTCAAGTAAGAACTATAGATAACTCTGAACAACTTTTGATAATAGAAAGTTAATTTATTATTATTTTTTATCAGCAACGAATATTGACTAAATTGAATAGTTATAATCAGCATATTTGAAATATTATCAAATTCAGTTTAAAATTAGTTTTTAGTAATTGGCAATTTTGTAGAAAGTTGTACTCTGTTTAGCAATAATTAATTTATCGCTGCTCATTTCATTAGTATATATCGCCAATTCCCAATGAATTGGAATAATTGAGTTTTGCATATGTTTTGCGATTCAGTGAAAAGGAATGCCAGTTGGAAATTGAGGGCAAACAAAACTTTATACAGGGGGAATCAGTGCACAGCTGCATTTGTGTGTAGCTGATAACGAAATATAATACTTGTTTTCATAGTTTGTCATAAAATATTTATGGCAGTAGCTAAATGACAATTTGTATAGCTAGAATTTGAAATTGAAGTAACTCTTGAGAGTTACAATTTCAATTTGTTTTTGGTATTTCAAATTCATTAAGATTACTCGTTGAGGTTTGTGCTACAGTTGGGTGGATGGGGGGTGGGCGGCCTGTAAGTCTCAAACTGATGATTGTGAAACTATGTAGCCAAGTTGGGTTTAGTTCCCTTTAATTAACTACGTTTTAAGATTTGCTTAGAAAGTAGGAATACCAACATTCTGCCAGGTAACGTGGTGCGCCGCCGTTAAGCTGTTTAGCATTAATTAAGTTTGAGTTTAGTTGCAAACACTCTGCCACTCCTCTCCCCTCCACTCCACTCCACTCCAACGCTTTCGCTCTGGCTGGCATTTTACTGTCTGCTGGCCAAATGGTAAGCTCCACCACGCCTACACCCGCTACGGAAATTCCAAATTCCCAATGCCCGATGCCCGATCCCCTACTGCCTTTTAACACTTTGAATGTGTCTAGTCAGCTTTTATACTCTGGCCGTAGGTATTCGTTGTTTAACAGCAAATTTGTAACGCATGCGAAGCGAATTTTAATTTTATGTAGTTTATGCATAAATATTTAACAAAAATTAATTTTTTTGGTCTATTATGGGTGTGAAATCTTAGTAAATTTACAGTGAAATAATTTTTCAAATATTGTGATTTAATATTTCAATTTTAGTTTATTTTAAATATTATTTATTTATTTTTGAAATATTCAAATACTTCAAAAATTAACTATTTTTTTTTTTTTTAATGGTTTTCTTGTATTATAAAATAATGGATAATTGTTTGATTATTAAATAGTTTAAGTCTTATCACTTTTTATATTGTAAAATATATATGAAAATATTTTACAATTTTGTATAGATTTTATTTACATATTTTTCCAAAAAATGTTTTTTTATTTAGTTATTATTATACAAAAATCAAATGCAAATGTCTACAAGAGTATTTAATCTTTTACTAGCAAAGTAACCCAAATGTTGACTCATTTTATACCCATTTATGAGTAAAGAAATGTATCTAATAGTTTTAGCAAAGAAAGCATAAATCGCTTTCTTTCATAAGCGGATTTTTGTAAGAGCTAGAGTTAATCAAATTCATATGTGGGTTAAGACGCAAAAAATAATACAAATATTAGATTTCCCACAAAAAAAAAAACTTCTTCATAGTTAAATTTCTTAGCAACTTTTTGAACTCTATAAAAAAGTAGTTTAAGAATATCTAAATATCTAGAATATCTTTTCTCTAGTATTACATGCTTCTCTGTGTTTAGCGTATATGCAAGTCGTGTAATTTCTCCACTAAAAGAAAACATTCAGACATTCGCTGCTGCATTTTAAATGAATTGCATTTTCAGCAGTTGCTGTCGCAGTTGCCGTTGAAGTTGCAGTTGCAGCCGCAGTCGTTGCAGTTGTTATCGACTATCATGAATTTTACTTTGCAATGGTATGCATCAACGCACTAAACCGACATTTTTACACCTAAGTAGTGGAGGCGAACGTGTAATGGAGTCGCCGTTAAAGAACGACTGGGCTATGCGCGTCTGCTTTTTACGGCTGATTAGGTCAGACCCCGAAGCTCTGCGAATATTTATATGTAAACTAGTAGTTGAGCAACTGGCTGGCTTGGCACTGTCTGTGTGCTTGACTCAATCCGAAATTGCATTTCAGTTGACAGTATAAGTTTTAAGTTTAGTTTTATATTTGGTTCGATTTCAGCTTTTATTGTAAAATAATGATATCTCTATCGGGTTCTTATTGACTAGTTAAGTAGCTATAAGTAGCTCTTCCTCTGCTCTACTTTCTCTTTTATTAAGAAATCTGCCAAGTTATTTAAGAAAATATTTGCTAGAAGAGCAAAAGCAGCAGCTACTTGTAAAAGTTTTAAAGTATTTCGATAATAATGAACTTCCTTCATGCATATATATTTTACTTTATACACTTCACAGCCTTGGAACTGAGTTTGATTGTGCACTAAAACATCTACTTCCTTTTTGGTATTTTCTTTTTATAGGTCCAACGGCCGTTCAAATGGTCAACCGGCAGCCGCCAACGATGACGATGCCTGTACAGGTGCCACCTTATGTCAATGAGAACGGAACACTGACCCATGTGGTGTTGCCGCCGCAGCAGTACCAGCAACTGCATACCGGTCAGGGACATCTGCATGCAGCACCATTTGTAAGTAGAAACAATATATTTAATATATGTTCACGATTTACGTAACCGTATACTTTGAAGACATTCTATAAGTACTGACAAATACCGTAAAGCTTATTATCATAAAATACGGAACTTGTTTAGTTATAAGCATCGATTCCTTTTACTTAGTTGTCCAAAAAAGTTTGGAGCATGTGAATTACTAAATAGTAAAGCAATGTGCATTGAATTGAAGTAAAATTCCCATAACTTTATATAAAAACTAAATATTAGATATATATGTATATTATGTTCAATATTACGCGACTTTCATTGCCAAGTTTCCAAGCCAATTTCTATGCTTGATCAAATTCTTTAAGTATAAAATATTTGTGCAAAAGGTATAGCTAACTCATAGGTATACGGATATATATTTTTTTTATTTCTTAATTTTCTATAGAAATAATTTTAAAATGTTGCCAAGGCTTTTCTTGCCTATTTTCACCTTTTAGCACTTCAGCATCCTAGCTCTCATTGATTAGTTTTGAAGAGCGATTTTTAGTCACAAATTTGCAGTTTTACAATCAATTTGGCTTTTCCCTCTCATTATCAAATATATATAAAATTGATTACTAATTGAGAGTCAATCAGCGACAGCAATTATAATAGAAAACTCAAACAAATAACAATTGCCAATGCAAATTTTATTATCAAGCGAAATTTGAAAAGCGTGCGTGTCGACAAAAAGATACCCTGTAGTTGGTTATCTCTACGTTTTCACGCTACAAGAATGCCAGACACGAAATGCTTTAGATGTAGCTCAATTGCAGACTAAATACATATATATTTCAGATAACTAGAACGATCTCAATTAGTAAATGCATCTTGAAGTCTCACACGAACATGTTCGTTGTGTGCGATTACGTATGTGTGTAATATATTTTTATTTTTTTTTATTTTTTTTTGTTGCATTGTGCAAACCAGATTCAGTTGATGTTTTCCTGGAACTCGACTGCGGGCTTAACCCAGGCATTTGCAGTTTCGTGTTGTCAATGCTTAGATTAATAAAACAATGGAAAATAGCGAGTGTGCAAGCGAGGCGTTAAGCGATTCAAGTAGACAGGCAAAACGGAACTAAGCTTTTTAAAAAATAAAATAAAATAAATAAGTAGAAAATATTTACTTTTTATTATTTTGTCAATTCTTATAATAAATCATGCAATTATTGTTATTTAAGTAATTTGCGCTCGCTGTGGCTAATTATTCTTATCGGAGAGTTCATTCTGATTGGCATTCGTTTATGAAGTTATCTTTTCTTATTAGTTACTTTATTTTTCTATCAATTTAAGTGGGCGGGTCTAAGGCAACTTATCTCGTGCTTGGCATCAATTATGCATTTCGCTAAAGTACAATATAAATAATTTGTCATTATTAATAGGAAATTTATAATTCGCTTTCAAGTTAAATTTAAATATAGGCTTCAAGCAATCTTCTTCGAATTAGTTAAACGTTTACTAAGAAAAAACGACTCTGGCAGCCGCATAGATAAATATATATGTAAAATTGTAATATGGATACATTGATTTATAAAGCAACGACTATACATATAGGCATGCATATATATCTTTAGATACAGATACAGATACAATGATACCAAAGCACATAGATACAAATATACACAGAGCCAGATTATGTAGGTAACAGCCGTCAACACCCGTCACCCAATGGCATTTTAATAAACTAAAACTTAAATATTGCAGCGCCAACAACTTCCGGAGTCATATGTAGAGCAGCAGAAACAACGTCACGCTCAGTTGCTGAAATAAAAGTGACGGCGTTTCCGAATACACTACCTTTTTTTGGGAGGGGTATTTAACTATTTGAATATGAATATGAATATACATTTGGGCATTTTTTATAGTAATGAAATTTATTATAAAAAAAATGTATCATATTTTTAAAAATATTTGTTATTAATTTTAATAATTATTTATTTTTTTTATTAGTCTAGCTAGTTTAGCTTTGAGCTATATTCCATTTATTTGAGTGTATTTCGACTTTGGTATTCTGCACATGCCACATAGTAGCATATATAACCTTCGACGCCGTGTAGACAAAGTTTTGTTTCTTTGTTTTTCTTCATTTTGGGATTTTCAGCAACAAATTTACTAAGACGAAAGCCAGTTTCCGTTGTATTTGCGCAATTTTATTATCACTTGATTGTATGCTAATGCAAATGGATTTTTTAAAACTTTGTAGAGCATATGCATAAATCTATGTAATTTGCAAAAAACAAAAAAAGTAAATAAATATATATACATATATATATATAATATAAATATTCTTCACACACTGTGTCTGCAGACTGCAGTATTATTAAATATATCTTGCCAGAAATTTATGATATATTTTAAACAAAGTAGATATGTTAGTTGTTTATATATATATATATATATAGAATGACTGAATTACAGGGTATCTCCCAGTCAATAGAATTATCTGTTAACTTGTTTAATGACTGTGGCAAAGATATGTACCAAAAAAATTGCCAACATTTTGTAAACTGCATTGATATGAATAACAGTGTTATGTAATATACGTTTATTATACAGTAGTTTCGTCATACTCGTCATACATACTTAATGTTGTTTTGTCAAATAATTGAGCAATTTGTCACAATAATTTAAATTTACTCTTTGTACTTCAAATGCGCGCGCAGCGTTTAAGCAGTTCAGTTAACTGTTAAATGACTGCAGCATAGCGTTGCCAGATGGGCTATAAATATAAAGGCAAATACTTATTGGTAGAAAAGTGCTCTACGTACTTTTATTTACTGTTTTATTATTTTTATAAACAAGCCAGAGAGTTATCTATAATCAATTTTTGTATACATACAAAAGCTATCGCTTTAGTATAAACGTGCCAAAGCATTATCATCTGAGTGTAATGTGTATATGTATGAGCTGTCATTCCACTATAAACATTCACTGCAGTGTCATTTGAGTATAACAGCGTGTTAACAGCATGTTCTAAAAATATAATTGCTTGTGCTATGTGGATACTGTTTACCATTTAATGTAATGAGGGAGAAGAAAGTAAAGCTAAACAAATAATTAAATGATAAAAACTTAACACATATATATATATTTAAAAAAAATCCAATTAACCAATCATTTAATGATTAAAATAAAAAAATTCAGCTACATCAGTGATAAGTTTCTCATATTGGCGTCGTTTTGCAATTGTTTATCAGTAAAAACAAAAAAAAAAAGTTCGCGTAGGTTTATTTATAGTTTGTCTTTGCATTGACGTGGATACTGTTAGCAATGAAGCCGCAAAAGATTAAATCAACAAAGACCACGTCGACAACAACAGAATCTGTATTTATTTGACAGCAAATTTAACTATTCGCAGTTTCATTATAGCATTTTGCCATTCGCTTTCAGATAAGCAGCAATGGTACATCGCATTTTTATACGCCGCTGCCCGGCTATCCGCCCGGGCCAGGACCAACGGGCAATGGGCCACCGCATTATCATATGCCGCCGCCACCGCCTCAGCAGCAGCCGCAGCCGCAGCCGCCGCAGTCGGGCGTCCAACAGCAAGTGACGTCGACAGCTGCGCCGCCCACGTCACAGTCGCACCTACATTCCCCGCATTCGCCATCGCCGCCCAACTACAGGGATGAGCGCAGCCAGCGGCAGCATACGAAGCTGCTGCGTAAGCTGGAGAAGCAGCGTGAGCTGAGTGAGTATTAATTGTTTATGGCAAATGGATTCAATTAAATGGGATTCTCTCTCTCTCTCTACTCTCTAGACTCCAGTGTGTCCACGCCCACGCATTCGCCCTCTCCGCGTCGCAATGACATCAATGGGCATTACAACAACAGCAACAACAACAACAACAACATTCCAGTAACACAGCAGCATCAGCAGCACAACAACAACAACAACCACATGCATACCCATGTGCGTGGACGTCACTTGGCGCAACAACAGCCGCAGCCGGCGCTGCAGCCGCAACGTAACGTTGTCATTGCTAACACCACAGCTGCACCACAGTTGGCGGCAGCCACGCGCAGCAGTGTGGGAGGCGGTGCCAGCTCCGTGGGCACATCCGAGGATGGCGAGGATACGTCAAGTGTGGCAGCTGAGGATGAGGAGGATTACCAGGCCTTAATCGTCGAACAGATCTCGGCCATTGACAAGCCCGAGGTAATCGATGTCAGTTCGCGTGCAGCGAAAATCATTTGGGTGCCGCCCACAATTACGGATGCATTGCTGTTGAATGTGCGCGATCTGCGCTACCAGGTGCTGCTCAGCGACACGGGCAAACAGTGCAAATACAAGAGTCTGTATCGCGGCGAGGCGTACGAGTGCATTGTGCAGGATCTGCAGCCGGGACAGGAGTATTTGGTGCGGCTTCAAGTGCACTATCAGCAGCTGCAGGGCAGCGTTAGTGAGCCCACCGAGTTCAAAACGCCAGCATGTGAGCCCGACCAGCCGCTGCCACCCAAGCTGGTGGCACGTACTAGGAGCTCGATCAATTTGCGCTGGACGGCGCCGGCTGCAAATGGTGCGCCCATACAATACTATCTGCTGGACTATGACGAGGGGCGTGGCAATGCATTGCAGTTCACGGAGTTGGCCAAAATCAAGGCGAAGCACTATATGCTCAACAAGCTGCAGTCGACAACGGTTTATAGTTTCCGCCTGGCTGCCGTCAACGAGATTGGCCAGTCGGCCTACTCGCAGGTGAGCAGCTACAGCACGGCTGGCAATCCGCCGACAGCACCGATGCCACCTCAGCTGCAGGCGTGCAGCGCCAGTTCGCTGCAGCTCGTCTGGGAGCGACGATCGCAGGACGGTGACTTTTTGCTGCAGCTGCAGGATGCTGAGTCCGGACACGGTTACCTGAACAGCTACAAAGGTGGCGAGACCCGTTACGAGTGCCTGCAATTGCGACGTGCTACCAATTATCAGTTCCGTTTGCGCACGGAAAATGATGCGGGCGTCTCACCATGGTCCCCGGAGGTTACCTACAGCACGGCAGCCGAACGGCCCGGCCGGCCGGGCAAGCCGCATGCGAAGGGCAAGATACATGGCACACATTTCAAGGCGCGCTGGGAGCCGCCAGCAGACAACGGCGGCTCGAACACATTACGCTACCATCTGGAACTAAGCGCGGGACCCAGCTTCGAGCTCATCTACACTGGCAGCGAAACGGAAGCGATGTGTGATCGACTGCAGCCAGGCACAACCTATCAGTTGCGTGTCTGCTGTGAGAGTCCTGCCGGGCAGAGTCCCTTCTCGGAGATCGGACATGTGACCACAGAGGCAGTGCCACCGGGTGCGCCGCCCCAGCCCCATTGCGATGCGCCGCCAACGCCCTATGCGGCGCTGTTAAGGCTCGCCCAACCGGAGAACAATGGTGGGGCACCAGTTCTGGAATTTGAGGCACAATTGCGTTGCCTCGACGGAGCTGAGCCGGCACAGCCACAAATCGTGTATCGCGGCAAGCAAGACTACTTTGTGGCACAGCAGCTGACACCGGGTGGTGTCTATGAGGCACAGGCGCGTGCCATCAATCGCATTGGCGCCGGCATCTGGTCGCCGTGGCTGCGTTTCGAAGCTGCCGCTGCACCGCCCAGTGCACCCACTGATCTGGAAGTTGTGGTCAAGTCGGCGACACATTTGAGCGTCACTTGGAAGCCGCCCACGCAGCTGAACGGTGCGCCTGTGAGTGGCTACAGCTTGCAGAGCGCCAGCCAGTCGTTGCAGGAGGCTCAAGTAGAGCCGCTAAGCACACAGTTCAATGGCTGCTACCAGGGACCCCAGACTCTAGTGGAGCTACGCAATCTGTTGCCTTATACACGCTATTACCTGCGCGTGCTGGCCAGCAATGCAGCGGGTGCGGGTCCCGCAACGGATGCTGTGTGCGTATCGACGCCAGCTGCAGTGCCCGGAGCTCCTCAGATGTTGGGCTATGAGTTCACAGCCCAGGAGGTTACCTTGAATTGGAAGGAGCCGGCGTCACATGGCGCCGACATCAGCAACTACAACATTGAATACGGGGAACGGACAATTGCTACGCCGGATGCCTGTACGCGCTATACGGTCAGTGGCCTGACGCCCGAGACAAGTTACAAGTTCCGGGTGCAAGCGGTGAATGCGATAGGCTGTGGACTCTTTAGTACCTATGTCAAGCTAACGACACAGCCGGCACCGCCAGCACCGCCGCGGCTCGAGTGCAGCGGCTCTGGGCACAACTACTTGAAGCTGAAATGGGGCGACAGTGGCAAAACGGGCTCGGCATCAGCTCTTTCGCCCGGCTCACTCGGCGGCAACAGCGGAGACTTTACCAAGTACTATGTGGAAATGTATGTGGCACGAGCGAAACAATTCCAGACTGTCTACTCGGGCACGAACTGCATGTGCAAGATCCATAAACTGCAGGAGCGCAGCAGCTACACATTCCGCATCTATGCGCACACAGATCGAGCCGGCGATGGCGAGTACTCGCAGGAGTATGTATTCGAGACGGGCGCCACGCTGCCGGCCAACATCAAGGCGCCGCGAGTGGTGCACGAGGGCGTCTGCCTGCTGGACCAGGCTAGCCAGCCGCTTGTGCAGCTGACTCTCGAATGGCAGCACTCCAAGAACAACTTCAACGATCGTGTCGAGTATGAGCTCCAATATGCTATCGTCGCATCCGACTTGGAGAGTTCTAGCTCACCCAAGGCGCGCAGCACGAGCAACAATGCAGCACCTGTGGCTCTGAGCAACCTGGACTACAGACAGCTGTATCGCGGACCAGAGACCAAGTTCACCATAGACAATCTGGTGCCGGGCACCTGCTATCAGTTTCGCGTGTGCCCGGTGCGTGTGACCAACAGCGGCGAACTGTTCCATGGCCAGACGTCAATGGCGCTGCGTTATCAGGTACCCAAAGAGCTGGACGCCAGCTCGGCGCCCTGTCACCATCTACATGGATCGGCCATTGCCATGCCGAGCCAGGCGACGCAGCGTGCCAGTCGCAAGCACTCGGACACGAATAGTGGGCATATGCGTTCGGTGAGTGCATCGGCGATTAGCGGCAATAGTGGTGTTGGAGCTGATGCCCAGGCGATTGGACGATTGCAGCATGAGTTGGCAACGGCTAGTTTCAATGCCTGTGGCGATCCATTGCATCATCATCATCATCATCATCATCACCATCATCAGCAGCATCAGGCGTGCTCTGGTGAGCCAGCGGGCTCAACAGGTCTGGCTGCTCCATCAACGTCTACGCTGCAGCTGCGCGGCAACAGCAGCGCTGCCCATCACATGCACCATCAGCATCATCTGCACCACTCACACCACATGCATCATGCGCATCTACCGCATGCCTCCGCCACCGCTGGCATCATGGGCTCCACGAACAGCAACAGCGGCAGCAGCAGCAGCAGCAGCAGCAACTTCATTATGCCCCATGGCGGCATGATTCGACGCTTTGTCTCCAGGCTGACGGCGCTCTACTACAACAGGAAGCGGCTGACGGACCAACAGAAGGCCGTCTTCTTTGTGGTTTCATTTGTATTCGTAACCTTTCTGGTGGCGATGCTGGTGCACATGCTCTGTGGCTGATTTGGTGAACGATCGTCACACAAATCACGTGTCTCAAAAAAAGTGATTGCAAATCACACGCATTTGTTTTTTCTTATTATTATTATTATTATAATTATTATCATTTTTATATATATGTTTATGTATGAAATCAATTGTACATCTCCTAAATCTCTATGTGTAAGAAGGCAACAATAATCCCACACACTTTCACAAACAATTCCTTAACAATATTATATATATATATATATATATATATATATATATCTATACAATGAACATTCTTAAGAACTCTTTATTTACAACTTTACATAGATATATATACATATAAATTGATATGTGACTAACTACATATTTAATCAATTACACACACACACACACAAGCATATGTATACTACACACAAAAATCTCCATATGTGCTATAGCATTTTGTGCAACAACCAACTCTCAATGTACATACAACTAAACAAAAACTAAGCTTAACTTAGAAATTCTTACAACCTTTACATGAGCCTCTTTTACTGTTTACCGCATTGTTGTTGAACATGGATGTATGTGTATGTTGATGCACTATAAATATTTGAAACGAAAGTTATAAACAATGAATACCGAAAATTATGAATTTATTAGACTATGCTCTAACATGGTATATAAAAACTGATAACAAGCACTATTATATCTGTGTGTTTGCAAATATATATATATATATATATATATATATATATATATATATATATATTTATATATATCTAAAAACTAACAGAAAAGCAAAACTATGCTAAATATATAAATAACTTTAGTGCTGTACAATTGTTATATGGATAGCCAAAAACAAAATGATTCTGGTTCCAACTGGATCCATAGCCCATTCCGAACTGTTGAGATTCGAGTGGCGAATTGAAACTATGTCCATTTCGAGCTAATTTAACAACAGACGCTTTTTTCATTCTCTTAACTTTCCATGTGAATTATTATATACACAATTTATTATTATTATTATAAATAAAAAAAAAATCGAAAATTCATAGCGCGGCTATATAAAACATATATCGTAGCATACAATCCAATCCAATTATAACAGAGCTTACATGAATTATATCTCGTGTTAATGGCGGAACACATGTTGGTTCTTAACGATCCTTAAAGATGCTGCGAACATTATGCTGCAAAATCCAGCTAGGCAAACAACAAAAATAAAAATAAAAATAAATAATTAAATAAAGCTCGTTTCTATAAATACACACAATACAAAACAAATATATATACTTATATAAATATATACATAAATATATTTTTTACACAAAAATGAAGAAAAAAAAATTATAAAATACGATAAAAAAGAATAAAAATAAAAAATAAATAAATAAAAATTATTTAGAACATACGATAAAACAAAATATTTGAAATTTATAGCCTAATGCAACGCAAAGTGATTTATATTCCAATTATTATTATTGTTTCTAATTAAATAAATTAATATAATCGTTTCTTTCCATAGTTTAATATGAAATTTAATGAATAATTACAATATATATATATACTGAAGATATGTATGTTTACGTCGGTAAATGGTTACAATATATACAATATATAAAATATATATATATATGATTATATTAGCACTATATATTGTACTATTTGTCGATATATTTGTTTATTATACAGGCAGATATATGTATATGTGTGTATGTATATATATACATATACATATATATATATATATGTAATGCATATTTATAAAAATTATTTGCAAAAGTATATACACATATATGTATATGTATATATATATATAAATGTGTATGCATATGTTTCTATATATACATATATACATATAATTATATATAAAATAAATGCGATATACAAAAAAAAAAAAAAAATGTTATGATCTTTTAAATATGGATGGGTTAATGAATATATGTGGGCATATATGGTAACTAATATAAGATTTCATTGGAAGCGCTGCCTATAAAATACCAGTTATGGAGCTGCCTTGACGTCAGAGACTCTCTTCAATCAATAATAGTGAACTTAATCAACACAGCTGAAATACATTTATATATGTATATATTTTGAATAATAATTGGTAAAAAACACCTCCAACAGTCGTCGTTACTAAAGCTTTGATATTTTAATATAGCGCGTAATCTTTCTAAAAAATATCGATCTTTGCGAAAGCTGTCTCTTAACGTTCTTTTTATTTCAAGCATACAGATCTTTCCACACTTCATATGATCCTGATTAAGAAATGTGCAGTCTATGGCATTTGTCTTCATATGGATAAAGATATGTAACAAGTCATTTCATATAAATAGGTTTCCCAGAAGAGTTTTTGAATGAAAATAAATTTCTCGTAATTTGTGTACTTAAAATGTTTTATTCTTTATTTGTTTTATTGTTAACACTTTTTCGTTCTACTATATTTAGCTAAAGCAATTCACACTATAAACATAAATTTTCTTGTATTTGTTTTTTTCGAATAATCTTAAATAAAATATAACATAAATTATCTGTTAGTTGGACGTTATCGTATTTTGTTTGATATGTAAATGTTGTATTCGTATTTGTATTTGTATTTGTATATGTGTATATAGTTATATGAAAATTAAATATAACATTTAAATCAACTAGATGTTCGTTTATCGCAGTTTTTGTAATATTATGATTATTATTATTATTAATATTTTCCTGCTATTCATTGTTTAATTAATTCGTTATTTATGTTAGTTTTAGTTTCATTTCGATATTAATCTAAATCTAAGTTTTTTATTTTTGTGATTTTCAACATAGTACAATTAAAAATTTCATTTGCATTTACCTAAAAACCATCTAAAATTTGTTAGTATTATTATCGGAACTACAAAATATATAATATACTTATAAGTATTTCAGGATATAGACGCTAAAATCATTAACAGTTTTGCAATTCGTTTATTGTTTGTTTGAGTTTGGTTAAAATCGGTGTATAAAATATTGTGGTATTTGCTTTATTTGATATACATATCTATATATATATATATATATATATATATATATATATATATATATATATATATATATATATATATATATATATATATATATATATATATATATTTATTTATTTTTTTTATTTTTATATTTCTCACTTATGTATGAAACATGAAAAACATTTCGTAGTCCTAAGTCCAAGTACAATAATTTAATATGCCTCCAAAAACTTGTCACATAAATATGTGAGTTATTTTATTTATCATTTTATTATCATATATTTTATTATTATTATTATATATATATAGTATATTTTTGTTTAAACATTTCTTGCCAACCATCTCTCCAGGCGGATATACCCTTTTAGCTTATACAAAAATTTATTTCTAATGCTAAGGCAGCTTTTAACATCGATATGGGTTAGTTACATATACATATATATGTATATATGTATATATATATAATAATAATAATATTTGGTATTGGTTGCATTTCAAATCCCAAGGCTTGTCTGCATAAAGCATATATATAATATATATAAATGCATTTGTGTTTGAATGAATGAAAATTGAGCAGACAAATTAGCAAAAACTTTGTTCACCTTTGCTCAAGTTTTTGTTAATTTATTTTATCTTTGTTATTGATTTGGAATACTTATTCATTCACTGATATTTAGCCAATGGTGCCCATGGTGGACACACAGCTGCTGCTAATCAAGGGCTCACGCGAATTAACTGAAGTATTTGACGGATCAATGGATAAAGTGAACTCCGTGGAGGCCTCTACTGAATCATGTTGACTTTGCGTTTGCTCATGCCGTCGCGGCTTGACCATCTGAGCAGGATCCTTGTGTGGGCCGTTAACCTGTGCAGTAGCTGCTGGATAGCTGGACACACGTTTAAGTGTCTGAGCGAATTACAAAAATAATAAGAAAATGAATTATCATTGGTTATCATTCAGCAGCTCACCTTATCATTCAAGAGCTCCGCTGCATTGGCAGCTGCAATCGATTCGGTTACGGGACAAATGTTTTTGCTTGATGAGAATTTTTTGCGTTTGCGCTTCAGAGCAGCAATGGCAGTTAGACCTGGAATAAATATAGATATTGTTTATATTCTTTTCTATTGGAAAAGAGTTCAAAGTTCGATTCGATGCACCTGTCGTTGTGTGAAAGAAGTGCGCGCCCACGCCCACATGCGTGTGTGAGGAGGATGTGGCTGCTGGAGGCTGTGGCAGCGTTGAGGCCACCGTTGGAGCATCTCCGCCGTTCTGCCTGTAGCTAACTGTGGGCTGTGCCGAATTCTGGGCATAGCTCACACGCACCTGATCATGCACAGGTGTGGTGTCGTGCGAGGAATTGCACACAGAGTCCTCGGACTTGGAACGACCCAGCATTTTGCTCATGTTGCCCACCTTGGCGGCTTCAATGAGTGTGCCTGTGGATATAGGAAATGCATTTAGTTAACAGATTTGATATATCTAACTGATATGTATATATCTGGCTCACCCCAACGTTTCTTATGCCCTGCAATGCGCTTGTTATACTTCAACGTGGTCTTATTGTACTTTGTGGCAGCCGTAGCGGGCGCTGCAGTTGCTGGGCTCTGAGTGGGCGTGGTGGGTGACTCGCAGCCACCTATGCCGCCCGTGGTATTCTGACGTCTGTGTATGAAGTTGGGCGTGAAGAGTGTGGAGAGCGTTGAGCTAAGTATCTCATGCTGATTATCATAGTTATCCAGCGAGGTGGAGAACTCGGCCACCGGGGCCAATGAGCTCGTCGAGCCGGGTGGCGCAATATTAAAGCCCTTCATGAGCCGACGCTCCTTCTGGCGATTCTTCTTGCCACCGCCACCTGAGACAGACAGACAGAGAGAGAGAGAGGGAAGAGAGGGAGATGTGAAATGAGATTAGAGTGTGAGTCGAGAGCGTCCAAGCGCAGCTTACCGCCACCTTGTCCTGCAGTCACGTTCGTATCCATGCCGCTGTTCTTCAGTATCTCCACCAACTCGCAGCGGAAGGCGGAAATGTCCTGCTTAATCTCGTTGACATCGTCCTCCGTGACGCCCTGAGACTCTGCCTTGCGCTGCTCCACGGTGACATAGCGACGCACCAGATTACGCATTATCTGCTGATACTTAAAGTCCCTGTCGCTGGCCTGCTGAGCTTTGCGCTGGCATAAGATTTTAGTTTAATATAATAAGATCTCCTTATTTCATTTCATTTATTCTCTACACTTACACGTATTGTCTTCAGGTGCTCGCGTCGCGCTGCAGAGGAGCCGCTGCAGAACACCTGACGCATCCATTTGCTGGCATACCATATGGACTTGGGCGTGGGAATTATATTGAACGGAGGCGGGCAAGTGCCGCCCTCCTCGAAGTAACTAATCCACAATTTGGAACGTGCAAATTTCCACTCGACATCAGCGCGTTCCTGGAAATGAATGATGAGCCACGCCTGTGTTAGCTGATATATTGATTTGCCTACTCTACCGATATAAGTTGATAGGAGTGGTTCATCATGGCAATCAAGAGATTGAGCAGCACAACGATGTTGATGACCGAGTAGGTGCCAAACATGAGCATGCCCCAGAAACGTGTGAAGATCTTGATGCCATCCAGCTCAAAGCTGTCCAGATCAATCAGTCCAAACACAGCCCAAAATAGGGTTTGAGTGGTCTCAAAAAGACTAATGAAGAAATTAATTAGTTTATTTAATAAATTTATATATGATGTAATACCAAATAAGGCATAAGGTAATCCCAAAATAAGGTTAATATATAGATATTAATTTTTATGATATAATCAAACAAAATTGAGATACTTAAGGAACTGTTTAAAAACTATCATTACTATTTTGAAATAAAAGTAGGTCAATGGAAAAAAGCTTAAATAATTAAGTTATTTTATTGTTATTTATAAAATATTATTTAATTTATTTAATAGCCTAAACTTTATAAGGTTTAGATTTAATTCCTAAAAACTAAGCAGAGGAAACTTACTTGGAGAAACGTCGCCAGACGATGCAGGCATTCGGATCATTTGTGCCATTCAAGTTGAGCAGCAGACTGGGTGAGACCTCGGGACAGCGCTTCTTCTCCAGATCAGCATAGTACCTGAGTCCGTGAATTCATTAAAAATGTTGTAAAATTTGTAAATATTATTCAAAGTAAGGCGAGCAATAGCAATACCGACCAGAGCAGTTGGTTGAGGCCGCTGCCAAAGGCGAAGAGCACCAGGACGTAGAGGAAGAAGAACTTCATGATGTCCATGACCATGCGCGACAGCGAGACCTGCAGTGGCCCCAAGTGTGGGTTCACCGAGAAGATGTACACCAGCTTGAGGCTACTGAAAATGTTCGCTGCACTGAACAGGCCCTCCGATATGAGCATCGGATCCCAGGTATCCCAGCGTTCGCGCGGCAAATCCGTAGCCTGCGAATTGACTTTCATCTCCTTTTGCACCTGCACGAGTAAGCGCTGAAGTGACTGAAGAGTGCTCATAGTCTAAGGGAATGTTTACCTGAAAGAACGAAACGACTCGCAGTGCCACAGTGGCCACATAGAGCGAATTGGTCACAAAGTCAATGACATTCCACATATCATTGAGGTACTCCTGCAGGCCCACATCCCACAGCTGCTTCACCTCGCTCCAGATGAGGCCGCTCACCCAGGCCAGTATTAGCCACTCGATAAAGGTGGGCTTCGCTCCACGTTTGGTGGGCAGCTGCAGCTCCTCCGTCTGGTTGAGCATCGTCGTCGCATCCGACCAGAACCAGCTGCCAATGAAGGTCTCAATGCGCTGCGAGGCGAGCATTAGCAGAAATAAGAACGTGAAGTACGAGGCGCTGTGACAAATGAATTTGATGAAGGGCTTTCGCATGGTCTGCCCAATACTGGAATATGGCGCGAGTATATAAGCCAGCGAGAAGATGGGAAACAGGATGCCAATGCGTATGATGTCCAGTGTCTGAAGAGCCATGTTCTTGCGTCTAAAGCCGGGCAGGCCTTCATACCAAATGCTGGCCAACAGCTGCTGCACATTCGAATGGGCCACAAACTGAGAGAGAGAGAGAGAGAGTGAGAGAGAGGGAGGTAGGCAGGAAGTGAAAGAGCACTTTCAAATCTCTTTAAAGTATTTACGCTACCTTCTTCTGCCGCAGCTTGATAGCCAGCTTTAGGCGATTCAGATGCATGCGCTCGCCATGCTCAAATACCGGGCCAGTGGGATCGTGATTCAGCAGGATCTCCAGCTCGTGCGAGGTGCGCGTATGATCTAGCAAGGCGGTAGCAAAATCCTGACACTGTTTGCGCAGCTCCTGATACTCGTTCTGAATGATAAAAAAAAATATATTAGCTATATTTCACTCTATATAACACATCTGGACTACCTTGAATTCATGCTCTAGAAAGCTGAGACGTCGCAGCTCCCAGGACAGCTCGAAGGCCGTGAGTATGGGATCCTTGGAGGAGAGTGCTATGAGACTGGGACTGGCAAGCGCACGATAGGCATTGATGCGAGAGCGCGAGTGCCTCAGAGAGTCCTCCTGCCGGGACAAGACGCACTCATCACAGCCGCAACGCACATCGTGCGGCATGGGCAGAACGGCGCCACGATCGAGCAGAATTTTAATGATCTCATAGTTGTCCCGATGGGCGGCCAATATCAATGGAGTTATGTCAGGCGTAAACGTTGAAGTTTCCTCCGAGGCAGACTCCCAGCTCTAGAAAATGTTATAAATAATATAGAAGGAGAGAAAGAGAGAGAGAGAGAGAGAGAGAGGGAGGGAGATACACACATGATTGCCCTCATTCTGAAAGGTAATATTCTCATGATCCAGCAACACCTCCACGGCCTCCACAAACTCTTCGGAAATGGAGTGCAGCAGTGCATCTTTCGTGTCCACATTGTAATTGATGAGCAATTCCACCATCTCCAGATTCTCATTATCAATGGCCATAAGCAAGGCAGTGCGTCCCAGCGGATCGACACAGTTGACATTAATGTACTCCGTGTCCTGTGCCTTCTGCAGCATACGGCGTGTGCCCGCCATGTCGCCGCGCTCTACGGCCAGCAGGAACTTCTTCTCATCCAGCGTCAGCTGACGTATCTCCTGATGCGGTCGTATAGTGTTCTCCTCCTCCATCATGCCGTGTATGCTATGACGCTGCAATGAGAGATTTGGTCATTGGTAAAGGCTCCAAAGCTCGAGCAGTTGCTCAGTTACCTTCACGCGCCTGGCGGGTTCAATCTGGACGGCTATGTGACTGCTGGCGCTACCCTCGCTGCCTGCCGACTTCTTGTCCCCAGCATCTGCACCATCCACACCATTCTTGATCTTACTCAGTATTGGAGCTAGCACCGATTTCCGACGTGCCGGACTAATGAAATGCAATTTTTTTCCTTCGTCTGCAAAGCAGAAAATGAATGATGATGATATAAGTAAAGCAAATGGAGAAGATAAAGAATGTTAAAGATATAGTCTAGTCATGCTCAACAACTTCGATCGATCTTAGCAATAATTCAGTTAATAGCGATTCGAACATAATTCAATTCGAGCTTTCGGCCTATTAAATCTGTTTATTATGGCAACGCTCTCGCCAACCCGTGCTGCCCAATTATGTTGTTCAAGGATGTCTGCAGCAAGAAAAAAAACGTAATCTACTGCAATATGGCCTTGGGGGCCAACACGGCGACAGTCGCAAGGACGCAGCTGTCGCGTCGATGGCCTTGCGCAAAATCAAAATCCAATTAGATTTTATTAACTTGGATTTGATGGCTCAATCGTAATCAGGAAGCCATTAGCGACTAGGGATAACAGTATCAGTGGTAAATTAAAGAGAAAATAAATAAATAATCATAATAATAATATCTGGCAAATAATCACAGCAAACATACGAGACGTATGCGTAATATAATATGAGAAATGGGCTAGAGGGAAATGCAGTTGGTCGCGGTGCTTCGTCAAGAAATCTGGGTCAATAGCTGCTTGCTTTCTTTTTTGCATATGCTTATTATATACAGAACACACACACTCGCACACACACATCCATGCACACACACTTGTCTAGCTCTTCCTGCTGGGGTGTGCGAAAGCCCGCTTATGAATTGTTGAAAGGAATCGGACTGAGGACGACAATATTCAACACTTCATGCATATATGTATGTGTCTCATGCACATTAACAATTTATGTACAGGCAACAAAATAACACTCATGTGACATATGCCATTAATATAAACAATTTCATTTTTAGCACCTGCCAATGCGTATACAGTGAGGCCTAAAGATACGTCAGATTTAGGTAGAATACTATATATAATCTATAAATTAAAATAAATAACATAAGAAATTTAATATTACAATTTTATTTTATTTTTAATAATATTTTCCATTTTTGAATTTTGTATATTTATTTAAATTAACACGAAAAAAATAAATTCTCTTTAAATAATTCAATTTCTATAGCAAATACACATTTTAGCAGCTCTGTGTTCGTCTTTAGGTAGGCCTCACTGTAAATGCATTTTACTGACGACCTTCATAAGCTTACATATATGCACGTACACATTTACGGACGTAGCGTCCGCAAATTTGCCATGTAATATGCCCTACGTCAATATTTCCCTTTCATTTCAACAGAGTTTTACACTCCTCGCGCTTTGTTTGCAAAAAAACAAGCAAAACTGATATGAATTTATTTTAATATTATTTATTTTCAATTTCATAAATTAAAAAAAAAGAAATTAAAACAATGTTTTCTGAAGTTTTTCGTATATATGTATTTTTATTAAATTTAAAAAAAAATACATTTAATAAATATTTTTTAAATTATAAATATAAAAATTCGTTAAAAATAGTTAAAGCATATAAAAAATTATTCTTTAATATATTTTAAATTATTATAAAGTAGAAGAAGTAATGAATTTGCATTTGGTTGGAATGTTTATGGAAATGCTTTAAATTATTATTTTTTTGACGAACTATATCCTTATGTGTGAAGCTGAGTTAATAGAAACAAAATATTTATTTGAAATATATAATTAATTAAATTATGTAAGAGAAATGAAGAACAACAAAATAATAATAGTGCTAAATACATTTAAAATGAATTACTTTAAATATTTTTCGTATCTTTCGTAAGCCCAATTTTAATAAAAATTTATTTCTATTCTATACAAACTTATTTAAATAACTTAACAGTATTTATATATTGAAATATTTTGTAAATATCTCTTAAGAGTATAAACCAATTCGCTTTGTTTAGCAACTATCCTTTTCGGGCAAGCTTGTCTTCACTTCTGCAGCTCGTAACAGCGAGCGTTGAACCTTCATTGATTTGCCACAGACACACAGAGTGTAGCTAGTGTGTGTGTGTGTGTCTCTATGTGTGTGTGAATTGGAAAAATGAGACTGCGCAGGAGCTGAACTAACCTAGGTGCTTTGCCTTTTGGTTGTCGTAGGTCCTGAACACGCAACGCTACAAAACAAAAACAAAATGGTCAACAGTTTCCGACAATCACACACACACACACACACACACACATGCATACACCTACACTCATGCATGTATGTCTGTGTGCTCGTGCAAATATATAAATGCAGCACCTTAGCGGCTACAAAGTAATCACAAAACCATTGAAACGCTATTGATTGACCTAAAAAACAATCTAACTATGCGCAAACACTTTAACACAGCAACTCTTAACAGATTTTGACCCGGTTGCTAACACTATAGCGTTCCCATTAACAATCTCATTTACATTTCCTTGCTCCCGTTTGAGTGTTGAGCAAAAGTGGAAATGGGAATTTTATGCTATATTATTCATGTTAAAATGCATTTAAGCGGCAGAAGGAGGCGTAGTTAATCAAATCAATTAGTATATGTAGAAATGTACATACATACATATGTAGAATTATTAGCAAATGTGTATATGTGTTTATGTATGTGTGTTTAGACGTCTCTCTGTCTGATTGTCTCTCTTTATGTCTATCTAGCTGTCTAGATTCTGCGTCTCTCTGCCTAGATCACTGCCTGTGTCTGTGTGTTTATTTGGCGGCCTGTCTGCTTGCCTGTATGCCTCTCTCTCTGTCTCTCTGTCTTTTTATATACGATCGAATAAATCTAGCCATAAAAGTCACTCAAAAAAAAAACTCAATGAGCACAGCTCGCCTTTGAGTGGGAGTCGGAGTCGGAGTGGGAGTGAGAGTGCGATGCAGTGCCCTATATAAAGGCGATCCGTTGCACCGAAGCTTCAGTTCGCTTCATGATTTTCTGGTGTTCGGTCGTGCAGTATAGTGAAGTGCTCTTCTTCTTCGGATTGTGGTAAGCATTTAAAGCTAATAATATTAATATAAGTACTATTGTAATAGCTTAAATGTATACATATGAAGAATTGTTTAAATAATAATTATTTATAATGTTAACCTAATAAGTATTGTGTGAATGATTATTTGAAGTATGGTAATTAAGTAAATATTATTTATTTTTAATAATAAATATTAAAAGAGAATATATTAAATGAGAATTGCATTTGCTAAAATGTCATTAAAAACATGGTACTGAAAATATTAATAATAAGCTATAATATTTGTACTATACATACATGTTAGTAATAATAAGAATAATGTACACACATTAATAATGATATATTTGAAACTCTTAACAATAATGTAACGCTTTGTATATTATATGTAAATATTATTTGTAATATATTAAAAATTCAAAAATTTGTCAGCTTGGATAATCATTATTTTCATAAGATTTTAATTTAAGAATTAATGATATTCACACTCAAAAAGAAATGGTTGGTATAATAAAGATAATTTTCAAAGTTTTCAAACTCAAAGAAACCATTAACTATAAATTTAAATGTTATTTATTTTTAATTGATTTAAATAATATTGTGATTTTGATCTAAGAATCAAACTTAATGTTAACACCTAACTTTAAAATCCTCACTAGGCGTTTAAGCGTTTTTGAATTTTTTAAATTTTTTACTTACCTTCTCCTTCTTCTGCCGTTTTGGCATCGCTCCATTTCGACAACTAGTAAAAAATGTAGCAGAATAAATTTATGTGTTAGTACGGTTAAATAAGCAAAATCTAAAAGTTAAAAGTATGTTAGAAGATTAAAAAAAAAAAAAAATTTCAATGAATTGTTATTTGAAGTGAGTTTTCTAAAGTAGAAGGCTGCTATTAGTAGGATTATAAACATGAGTCAATAGTTAATTTTTTAAGTTTAATTAGCTATCTTAAAATATTTTCGACATATACAAATATGAATTATACAATAAATTCCCCTTGAATCTAACTGATGCTGATGCTGAGACTGTTGCACATATATGTATGTGCATAAGATATGGTAGGGGAAACCGAGTGGAGAGCACGAGTGTTGCACGCATGGCCGTCAAGTGTCCTTGTTGCCTTGATGCCGGCATCAGCTTGAGCTTGTGTTTGTGCCTGTGGAATACGCACCCTCGCGTCCTTGGCACGTAGTGCTTGGCTCTCAGAAGCCCCACACAAAGACAACAGTGAAGGACATGTCAAAGTACGGACAAAGTTGTAATACTAAGAAAAAAATATCCTCTTTTAATGTGAATGTATTGGCAACTTATTTCCAAAAACTCTATTATACTTCTCTTATTTAAATGCACAGAAATGTGACTGCAAATGTTTACGCCTACGTATAAATGTTCATATATACATACATACATACACACTGCATACATTCGAGAGTGGAGAGAGCGTGATAGCAATTGCGAGTAAGCAACGAGCTATCTAATGCGACGGATATAACGGCAAGTTTACTCTCGATCGCACTAAGCTTCTTACTCTCACTTCTTTTGCTCTCTGTCGGAGCAAGAGAGCGACGAAACGTATCAAATACAAAGTTAGACTTGAGCTTGTCGCTGGTAGTATTTCTTTTTATTTATGCTAAAATAAGTGCATACATACATGTGCACCCAGATGAGCTCTCTCTTTCCTTTACATTCAAATTTGCGAATGATGACACCAAATTAGTGAGTAGGGCTTTTCTAATAACGGCATCAAACGCTTTAGTTTTTGCTAACCGAGCTTTGAATATATGCACATACATATATGTTTGTATAAATGTATGCATTTTTATATGCACAATAAAATAAAAAAAAATAACAAATGTATGTATTGAAACAAAAATTTCCTTTTTATTTGGTAAAGTTACGTATTCGCAACGTTGTTTTCCAATTAATAACAACTGTTTTTTTTTTTTGCTGCGGTTAGTTGAAACTTTGTTGCTGTTGGCATTTTCTTGATGTCAGCTGTTGTTGTTGAGTTGTTGTTGCTATTGTTGTTGTCCTTGGGCGCATTTTAATTCAGGGCACTGCACTCACTGTGACCGAAGCGCCGTCTACTAAAGGCCACCCGACAGTCGCTCCTTACGTGGGTGCTTTTGTTTTATATTTTGTTTTTTTTTTTTTTTTTCTCTCTTTTTTGCTTTTTCCTCAAAGAGTTTCAACTAGCGCCCTCTAAGCGAACGTACAGCAAGGGTTGTAAGTGAAAATCTTGTATTTTAGCTGGTTATTTAACAGGTAACTATGCATTCAGCTATATTTATAATTTATTATAATTTATTTTTCTTTTGATAATTTTTTATAAATAAATTTTTAATAATATAAAAATTTATATTTGATAAATTTACAATGAAAAACATTTTTTTTTGAAAACTATTGCTAAAAAAAAAACATATATATTTCCTTTGCTATTTCTTTGACTCAGAGGTTCTTTTCAATTTCTTTGCAGCACAAATTTGCAATTTCCCATTGACTTGGTTTGAAAACTGCATAAAATTGAGTAACTGGCACAAGTGGCCAACCCACTTCACAGAGAACAAACAAAGCAGTGTATATATAAAGGGTGCTCAGCTATCATCAACCATTGTGAGCCCTCGCTCTTTCCCATTTGTGCATTTACCTTGAGTTGAGATTTCCTCTTGAGTGCGGCAATCGAACGAGTCTGCTGTCGAAGCACCTCCAGTGCAATATTCACGTCAACTTTCCGATTGGCAACAAAAACAACTTAACAAAACAAAAACTTTCCAAATTTGCAATTCAAAATATAATTTTTGAAGAGAAAAACAACAAAATATATGAAATTGCCAATTAATCAAAAGTTCAATTGGAATTATTACGCCTTTGCTTTGTTGTTGAATCACACAATGTTTTCATAGAAATATATTCTTATATTTGTTTAAATAATTATTTTCGATCAATTTTCCTTTTGCGTTGTTTAATCACGTCGTTTTGTTTCTAAAAATAATTAAATTTACGCAATGTACATGGAATTTGTTAGCAATATTATTCGGAATGTATTTCAAAAATGTTCTTTTAATTTTGTACGCACGAATGAATTTGTTTATTTATTTATTATAATTTTAAAATTTAGTTTTTCTCTACTAGATTTGATTTGAAATTGCAGGACTTTAATATTTTTTATATTCAATATGATTTTCTTTTACATCATATATAAGTACATAGTTTTTATAGAATATAATGCAGTCGGTTATAGACTACAACAGTACACAATAATGTTCTAATTAGGAGAGCTATATACATATACAACTATAGTTATACTTCCGTTAGAAGTATTTGCACTACCAACTTTTGCAGCCAAAAGAGAAGTTTTTAATTGGGCAACGCTTAAGGGCGTGAGAAAGTTGGGTGGAGATTGACCTATAAATCAATTCTGCCTTCAGGATATATCGACAGAATGGACTTCAGCCAAAGAAGTTTAGGGCGTGTTGCATGCATAGACATTCAAACAGCACAACAGCACAATCGTGTTTCTTCTTTTAAGTAATTTTATAATTTATAGCACTTAAACAAGTTAAGAACGAAAGTTGAAAGTTTACTATTTTCAGAATTTTTATGAAAACATATATAAATATATATTTTTATTTATTTATTTTTTTTTTTTTTTTTTCAATTCCGTTTTCGGTCAAATATTTGCACGATACAACTCAACTTGTTCGATGTTTATGTTTTCACTCGTTAATTGTGGCGAATTATAAAAATTTTCCCGATTTCCATGCGTCTTGGCCAGTTGTCGAATTGCAACTGAGAAGCCAGGCGATTGTACCTAGTAGTTCGAAGGCAAAAACTTTTTGGATTTTCATTAATAAAAATCATGACCGGCTGTTTTAACAGCAATGCGCATGAGTGTAGTATTGCAGACAGGCGGGAGTAACCAACAATGTTGAAAAAAAGGAGGTCATCATTAGACTAACCTGCAAAATATGATGAATTAGGCTTTTTAAGCGAAGGTGGAGAGAAAAAGGTGTGTCCAAAATATTTTAACTCTTTATGTGTCTCAAATTTAGAAGAGTAAATTGTATATTAATTAAATAAATTTTAAATATATATCCTTCAAAACTCATTCCGCATTTGCAAGGCTTTTAGAAAAATGAACTGTGTAAATGTCATCGACTCCATATATATGGAAAAATATATCTACGTTAGCTTCATGTATACTAGTAAAATAAAATCATTCGCAATCAATATATTTAAATAAAACACTTTTTGCCGCCAAAATGGAAAAGGAATCGATATTAATTTTATAGACAATACATTTCAGTATTTATAGTATTTTCGAAATAATCGATTTACCTCCACATTCGTATTCTATCACCATTTGCGTTTTTCTGTTCACACGCGCTGTCACACTCATCGCTAAATTTGCCAAATGTGCAAACGAAGGCGACAGCGGCCTTTTGTTAAAATCTTCCAAAATTAATACGTTAAAATGTGCGTAAATACCAATGTCTAAAAATTATAGTCATTAATTGTTAATGTCTGTGACCTGGTGTGTAGATTATCTTGTGTAACAAACAAAAAGTGTGCAAATAAAAACGCCGCACCGCTGTGCAATCGCATATTTAAAACGGTAAGTCGAACATTTAATTGACGATAATTAAATATTTACCGGTGCTATAAGTATACATATATGTACGCAAATTTCATGCATTAAAGATCAGTTTGGCAGCCATAAACTTTCATTCTTTTCTGTGTTCTTTTCGCTTTTCGACTGTTTTGGCGCAATTTGTTCGGCGTTTTGTTGCATTGCGCATAGTAATTTATGATGTTAGAGCGAGATAAATATATGTATGTACCTGGTCCCTGTTTTGAGTTGGATATTCTCCTGCGGGATAAAACGTTTGCATTTTTATATGTATCTTTGTAAGAAATAAATAATTTATTAATGTATATAACTGTATAAATATATATTTCTTTTTCTTTTTGTAAAATATCCAAATTACGCTTATGATGTATTCCATAAACTATCTAAATATAACCAAAACGCGTTCTGCTTATGTAGAGGTTGACAACTCTAGATTGTGAGACATTAAATTCAAAGAAATTTTTAAATATTTACTCTAAGAATTCTGAATACGAAATCGAATATAGAATTTTTTTAAATAGCAAAAAGTAAGTAAGTTTTTTTATATTGTCAATAAATAGCTTTTTTGAATTTTTGCATATGTTTTATTGCTGGTAATCTACACAGCTAGTTATAATTTAGCCGGCAAATGCAACAGAACTCATACAAGCGCATACATACACAAAAACATACACATGCATACGCTTATATGCATATCTGCATATATGTAAGTGTATGCTCGTATGCAAAATAAAAAGAACAAGGTTATGTTGATGGTGTAGACAATCGTAGACAATCCATTTGCACCGACAGCGTTTTGTCCCCTACTAACAATTCGATCAATATATAAATTTAGCAAATAAAATATGGCCTGGGCTCCATCAACGAACTTCGAGGACGACTTGGTCGATTTACAGCCTAATTTCAATTTAATACATGGACAGCTAGCGTATGAAGCCAAGGGAAAAAAAGACTTGACTCCACGTCCAAAGTCAACTTACGAATATTTGGCTAAACGGGAAAAACGAAATGCGGAGATTGAGAAACATCGAAGCACAAAGTCTAAGGAAATTGGCGCCAGCCTTGCCATGATGGAGCGTATACAAACGATAGCTGGCACTAAGCCGTTAGGTGAACACGCGACAATGTCAGATTGGGATGATAGAAGCACTGTGGAGAAGGAGGCAATTGCTATGATGCGACATTTTGGCATGATGTCGATGACTGATGGTTCATTAGGTCCGTCACGAGTTGAAACTTTTCCACACGGCAACATTCATGTTATGCGAAGTGGTCGACGTAGAATTCCATTGATCTTGGATCCGAAGTATTTTGAACCAGGAAAAATGCGCCAAACAAATAGTTCTACAAATCAAATGATCGATACATCTGAAAGTAATGATAGTGCCAATAATACTCACAATTCACATTTGAATGATACGGAAAGCAGTCTAGATGACAATGCACCTACCGAAATACCCTATGAATTGCTTGAAGATATAGGAGATGAAAAATAATTAATGAAAGACTCAAAAAGAAACATCGAACACGTAATTTGATACTCTAACTGAAACTAAATCAAATGGCATGGAATTTATTCAAATGAAATGTGTTTCTTAAATAATAAAAAAAGGGTATACTATTATTTACAAAATAAAGTTCGAAAAATAAAATATTTTAAAAAGTTAAGTTCCCGAAATAAAATATTTATATTATAGTCATATTGTTATAAATAAACATATCATGGTTTACCATTTTCAATGAGTCACAATGTAATATAACAGTATACGTATTAGTATGTGAACAACTCCATGCAAATTTTTAGATATAGTAACGAATACCAAAACAAAAATTTCTGAAGGCTTTTTAATTTAAATTTGCAACACTTCCAATTTTTTGAGATACTTAAGCTATAAATAAAAAAAAATAAAGTAATTTAACAAAATATTTTATTCTGATGCAAAAATATATCTTATGAAATTATTTATACCCTGAACCCATTGAAAATGAGAAATTCTAGACTTGTAACTTGGCAAATATACACATTTGGATGCTATTAATATATTCCAAAAGTTTAAAGAAGATCCAGAAGGTCCATCTAGAAATAGAGTTAAAAGCGTCCAAAATATACCGACCCACCCATAAGCCAAGAAAGAATGTGTCTTAAAATGTAATTTCGATTTAAGTTTAAAAGTACATGTTATATAATTTAATCTTGTATTTATATAAATAATAAATATAATATTAATTAGTATATACCATCTGAATAATAATACATACTATAATTCTTAGTTACAAAAAGGAATGTCTATTGTAATAACTAAATAACCTAAGAATAGAATATTTCTTAGTAGGGCAAAAGGCAACTATGATAGTGATAGTTGATATTTGTTTTTGCTAGGGGATGCTGTTGTCTTATTTACGAGGAAAACGAAATTTTTGTTATGCTTGTAGATATTCCTCTACATACAATTTACACAGTCATGCATATATTTATTCTTATGTGTGTAAAAGACAGCCGTTGGGGGTAAACAAGTTGCGGACATATAAGCAAATATATACACATTGTACCTTTATATACATATACATATATACATGTACATATTTACGTAAACGAGTCCCGACTCTTGTCGAGTAGACTTGAATTCTTTAAAATGCTGCAATTCCAGTAAAATAAAAAGCACTCGACTAAGAATTACTCTTACTGATAATAAATACAGATGTGATAAATATCAAAATTCAGATATAAATGCATATTCATTAAAAATGTAATATAGTGAATGTAGACTCAGTATGTAAGATTTATCTATTTAATAATATTGGCACAGAAGTGGGTTCATCAGCATATATTCTAGTAGGGATGTCCAAACTAAAGTTAATATTTAAGGCATTTTTAAGAGTACACTATATAATTAATGAATCATATACTCTATAGATAAATAACCGTCTTTTTAAAGTATGTATGTACACATATTTGAAAGGGTATTTAATCTTTAGTAAAATTAGCTGACCTTTTTATTTGTATTTTTAGCATATTCAATTGCTCGTGTTTGTTGTTAGCACGATATAAAGTAAAGAGGTATATCAGTGCTCTTAATTATAGCCATTTCGTCCCACTCGTTAATGTACAGTCAAGGAATCACCTTTCATTTTATGTACATACATAGAAGTACGACTCAGACTCTCAAAACTAGGAATATCAATGTGGGGGAATGGGGTAACTCTTGTGTTCACATTGACGGACACGTCTGTAAGTGAATACTACTACGCTGCACAATAATACAAATCTACACATGCATACATATATATGTATATATATAGAAGATATACATATGTATATATACGGTATAAGCATACGTATGCGTGTATGTGTTAGTACACATGTGTTAGTAGCCGAAAGACGCAGAAGAAGTAAAAGAAGCAACAGCCCTGCGCTCACCGGCTATCGCCTGCGTAGCGTTTGCCCTTCGCTCACTCACCGGCTATATCTGCTGCGCTGCTTTCGTCTCGGTCGCCGACTTAGTCCCAGCTGCTTCTACAAAACTTAAGAGCTGCAAGTTTCAGTTGGAAGCTGCTGCTGTGAGAGAATGCATCAACCACCAAAATTGACGGCATTTTGGCGCGCGCATGCGTAAGCTTTCGCTCTCAATATTGAATCTCTTCTTCGCTCTCTGTGACTTTTGCTTGCTTGCTCATTCTTCCTCTTTGCGAATTACTCTCTCGCTCTCCCCCTTTCACTCTCTCGCCTTTGGCTGGAAGTTTCGAGTTGCCAGCCTGGTCCATGTCATGTAGATTATAAAATGTTCATGTATCGGTCGCAATTGCTGCTCACAGTTTCATTTCAACGTTTGCCCAGGACGAGCCGATATACTGTGTACATGTGCGACAGGAGACCGGATAGATAGTCTTATGACATGATAGTATATGAAATAAAAGTATTAAATAAAGTAAAGTAAACTAAAATTAAATATCTAGCGCACAGGTTAATAATGTTTTATTGTCGTAAAACCGATTAAACAAAAGCCGGGACATTGGCACCTTTGAGGTGTGTAGATACAGACAAAACGCTACCTACACATTAACCGGATTCCTATATGTATGTGTATGCGCGTGTATCAGTCCCTGTGTGAGTGTGTGTACTACGCGTAGTGTCTGCTAGTGAACGCTCTCCGCAAAAAAAAAAAGTCATCAATCGCGGCGATTGACTTCAGCTGGAAACGGTGGTGGGCTTAAGCAAAAAAAAAATAAAATAAAATAAAAATGAAGGAAAAAAGAAAAGGAAGTAAAATGCAAAGCATAAAAAAGCGGGCGAAAAATTTACAAAAACAAATGAAATTCACGCGCGTGTCTCCAAGGCGAAGGATAACTTTATTCACGGCCACCAGCACGAATTCTCATATGATGGTAATTAAAATCTCAATTTTATTTCGCTTTTCGGCAAATAAACTTGCAAGTTTTCTCTCCGCATTTACACGTGGCTGCAGCCAGCTCCCGCGTATAAAATACACCAAACGAATATAAAATACACCAAAACGAAAGAGGTTATAATAAAAACTGGCTGGGCTGGTATTTTCTTGCCGAGCATGTCTGTCCGTAACTCTGCCATCCACATGATACTAGTATGACATGGACATACATCTCCGTCCCGTCCCGTCCCGTCCCAGCCACAGTCACATAGCCTCAACGGTGATACCTGTCCTCTTATTCCTTATCCGCTACCGCCAACTGAGTAATAGTATATGTATTATCCTAACCATACAATATATTTTTACATTTTCTTTTCTTTTTTCTGAATTTGTTGTTTCGTGGCAAGAGGCGGCTAGAGGCCTCCAGTGCGGCAGGAACTGCTTCATATACAGGGTGCAAAAAAAAAAAAAAAGGAAAAACAAAAAAAAAAAAAAACTAAACCGGTGCTCAAATAAAAATACTTGACGAAACTCGTATTTGCTTAACTTCTTCTTGCTTCTTCTTCTTCTTCTACGACTGGCTGGCGGGGCAACTCTCCCAGCCTCAATTCCTAGTGGTCCCACAGCACAAGCTTTTTTCTTTGTCGCTGTTGCATTTGCTGTTTCTGTTGCTGTTGCTAGGGGACTAGTTTCCAGCTAGACGAGGGATAGGCGACAGCGATCGTATAGGCAACAAGCTCATATCAAGCCTTTTTAATGGAATGGAATATTTTGCATTAAATGAATGAAGTCGTGTGGCGAAAGTTTCTCGACGTCATACGTATCGCATTCACAGCTATTTAACATTTTTATATATTTTCCATTGATTGTGATTCATAATTTTTGTTTATTTATTATTTAAATAAATTAAAAATGTAAATTCCATTATAAATTCTATTTGCTTAGTATTTTACATATTGAGCGTAGACTCCAGACGTTTATTAATTTTAATTCAAGTTTACATCTATGCAATATTTAGAAAATATATAAATTAATAAGCTATAACTTTAATCTTTTTAGATATATAATTTTATAATAATTTATACCCACGTCCAAATATACCTCCATTTCTTTAATATGCTTTGTTCTTATTCAACAAATAATTAAATGCATAAAAAGAATTGATAGAAAAGGAATTTGTAAAAAAGAAATCATTTAGCAAATTAATATTATTGTAATAAAAAGAACAATTTTCATTTGCAATTTTAGAGTTATATATTTTAAAGACTTTAATTTTTAAAGCAAATAAAAAAAAATATTATTTTGTAAAATTATTGATGAAATCAAACAAATTTTTCCATACAGCTCTAACATATGCATAAAGTCTTATTCACATACAAAGCTTTTATAGTTTGCCTATAAACATATATCAGAAATTTCATTATTGTACAAAATCAATTCCAAGATAAGCACATATGTTCCATTCATGTTATTAGGTTTAAAAAGTGTTATTCATGGTTTTTAATGTTGAATATGGTGACTCGCCAGCTCTGTTAAAAAAATAATCATTGAGAACTTTTTAATAAGAAACTCTGATAATCCATTTCCATTTCTATGTTTTATATCGGAAATATGAATGTAATGCTAATCAGATATGTTTAGAATAAGAAATTTGGCCAGCATCGATCCTAGACATGTTTATTTTAATTAGCTACAAATTACTCAATTCACATATGAGTATATCTATTGTGTATCTGACTGAAATTCAATATCTTTTCTGACATTGATGAACTTGACAGAAATAGAAGCCCTCACGACATTCTAATTTGCATTTATAATGCTAAGATTGCATAAATTGTCATGTCTAGAATTCCCTGAAGCGGTTCTCACTATCCTAATCAAAGCTGTACATACGTACGGATAGATGTTCGTTCGTTGAAAGAGAGGAGCAATATTATTCGCACTCTGTCAACTGTTCAATGGAGTACACACCAATACACAACAATATTATAAACAAAAGTTTAGTGGCCTGTTGAACGAACAAACAGAGAACATCGAGAGCTTTCAAGCTGAAAGGAAAAAATACGTGAAAAATGCCGCTTTGAATGTCGCCATTAGTCGTAAGAGAACAAAAGAGGCATACGATGCTTTTATTTGTCTCTGTCTCTGCCTCTACCTCTGCCTCTGGCTCTAGCCGAGCGAAAGGACGAAAGGAACGGTGTGGCAAATGCAGCATCCCGAGAAGCTTTGCCGGCTAGGCAAAAGTGTGTGTGTAGAAGGATTCACGTTTCTATACTACTATACTATACAAAGGGAAACTAATGAAAAAGCTGATCATAATCTAAATATAACTTTGTTACATGTTTAACTTGGATTGTATATATACTATAGCTATAGAGCTTTAAGTGAGCAGCGGAACAGCGCATGAGCGAACCATGACCATACCAAAATATGAAATATTTGAACAGTATAAAAACTTGACGTTTTTCCCTATAGTTTGTACACCACAAAGTTGAACTGCAGCATCCCCAAAAGTACATATACATATACATGTATATATATCTGTTGGAAGCTGCCAAGCTTTTTCGGCAACTCTGGCTCCAATCATTTACGAAGGCACAAAATAAAAAGCCAATACGATTTAATTTAGCTTATTATTTATTAATTTAATGCCGAGTCCGTGATATTTGTTTAGGCAAAGTTAATTGTATGCGAAAAGATAAGAGAGATGTTGCGCGCTTGCAGACAACTTTCGTACAGAATTAGAGAATTTAAAGAAAAAAAGTTACAAGTATAAGCAAGTAAAAGGAAGGCGAAAATTACATATGTATGTCTGTTATGCTTTCTTATGTGTATGAGTGCATTAACAGCGAATGAAATGATATAGAGAATAGACTAATTTAAGAGAAACTTATTTAAGAGTATTTATTAGCTGCTGCGCCGAACATCCTCCCCCCCGTTGAAAGACCAAGTCTTTCAACAGGATCATCAACCGGAAGGACGCACAGCTTATTGACAGCTCGACGTGTAGTTCCAGTGGGCGTACGTAGAACAGCAACTCTCACGACACCATCAGCTCCAGCAATGATCTCAACGACCCGGGCTAATGGCCATTTCAAAGGTGGCAAGTTTTCGTCTTTCACGCATACGACATCGTTGACTTTGATAGAAGACTGCGGGGTGCGCCATTTTCCACGCTGTTGGAGAATGGTGAGGTATTCATCACTCCAGCGTTTCCAAAACAACTGCTGTATGTACGTCATGCGTTGCCAGCGATCAAGGCGATTGTGGTCCAACCCAGTTACGTCTGGCTCGGGGAAACTGATGAGTGGTCGACCAATCAAGAAATGTCCTGGAGTGAGAACTCCAAGATCATCGGGATTTTCTGAAATTGCAACAAGAGGACGAGAATTGATTATGGCCTGAATTTGGCATACCAAAGTGCGCAGTTCGTCGAAGCCAAGAAGTGCCGATCTCATAGAGAGATATAAATGTTTTTTAGCTGTCTTCACTGCTGCTTCCCATAGGCCGCCGAAGTGTGGCGAACGAGGAGGTATGAACTTCCAATCGAAGCTGTTGTTGATGCAGTAGTTGTGGACTTCAATGCGATGTTCCTGGCTCAACAATAGGCGCCGCAAATCCGCCAACTCGTTCCGTGCACCCACAAAGTTAGTAGCATTGTCAGACCAAATGCATTTTGGAATGCCACGCGTACCAATGAAACGCTTGAGGGCGCCCAAAAAAGCAGCTGTCGAAAGATCCTTTGCGAGTTCCAACCATACAGCCTTGGTTGCGAAGCAAACGAACACGCAGATGTAGCACTTTACAGAGGCTTTGTTTCGTCCATCAGGCTTGTAGTAAAAAGGACCACAATAATCCACTCCAGTGACTGTAAATGCCGGTGAGCACTGTGCACGATCCTTGGGCAAGTCCGCCATTATATGCTCAACGAGACGAGGCCGAGATCTGCAGCAAATTATACATTTTCGCAATGCTCGGGCAACCGTTTTCATGCCACCTATGGGCCAGAATTGCTGTCGAATTATTCCAAGCAAAGCCTGCGGTCCTGCATGGTGATACTTCTGATGAAAATGCGAGATTATAGCGAAGGTTAGGGGATGCTCTTTGGGCAAGATAATTGGGTGGCGCGCATCGAAGCCGAGAGTAGAGTGTCGCAAACGACCACCGACTCTAAGTAGACCAAAATCATCCATAAATGGAGAGAGCGAAAGAGTGGAGCTTGACGAATGTATATTCTTTCCATTCTGTAGGGCAGAGTATTCTGGCTGCAACTGAGTTCTTTGAAGAAGATGGCATAGTAGGAACGATCCCTGACGAAGATCGTCTGATGACAACTCAGCTGACTTTATTTTTCTGATAAATTTGTGAATGTAGCCAAAAATGCGCTTCATTATTCCGAATGAATTTATGTGTTTGAATGACAAAGAGATATCTACGTGCTCAGCTGAGAATAAAACCTTTTGGCGCATTTCAGGAAGACATGCTTCAGACAAGCAGTGCCTTGGCCAATAACATTTCTCCTTTTGCAAGAAAGAAGGTCCATGCATCCATAATTTTGAGTGCAAAAGTTCCAACGGTGCTGCTCCCTTGGATAACATATCCGCCGGATTCATCTCGGTTGGCACGTAATGCCACTCCATGCCGATCGTGAGCTGCTGTATGGCACAAATCTTGTTAGAGACAAACACATTGAATTTGGATGGCTCTTCCTTTAACCAAGACAAGACCACGGCTGAATCTGACCAACAATGCATCTCACACTCGAACAAGTTCATTTTGTTTATTTCGCTTACCAAGTTCGCAAGCAGAAATGCAGCGCATAACTCAAGTTTAGGCACAGTAAGAGTCTTTAGTGGGGCGACCCTGGCTTTGGAACAGAGCAACTGAACTTGAACAGCATTCTTCGATGAGCGAACATAAACACAAGAGCCATAAGCCTGAAGACTAGCATCGCAGAAGGCATGCAGTTCGACCCTTGCTTTAAGTTGGAGTACATAACGAGGAAATACTGCATGGCTCACTTGCTGAAAGTCCTTACAAAACTCGCTCCAAGCCGTTTCCAATGGTTGCGGTAAGCTCTCATCCCATTGCAGCTTGTCTCTCCACAGGCGTTGCAAGATGATTTTGGCCCTAGTTAAAGTTGGTCCGATCAAACCTAACGGATCGTAACATCGCGCAATGGTTGATAAAACCGAGCGTTTTGTGTGTGTGCCAGTATTAATTTTGGGCTCGAAAGTGAACACGAAGCTGTCCTTCCGAGGCTCCCAGATGAGTCCAAGTGTTTTTGTCACATCGCTGCCGTCGTCGAGTTTGAGAAAACTCTCCTGCTCAGTTTCTGGAACTCCGCGAAGTATATCAGTTGAGTTAGAGCACCATTTTCTCAATTTAAAATTTCCTCGGTCAAGAAGATTTGTAGTTTGTCGCATCATGTCTCGAACTTCTTCAACTGAATTGCCTCCTGATATCAAATCATCAACGTAGAAATCTCGCAAGACAGTTTTAGATCCTAATGGGTACGACGAAGACTCATCCATTGCTAGTTGATGCATTGCACGAATTGCCAAAAAGGAAGCGGGTTTGGTTCCATACGTGACGGTATTCAATTTGAAAACTTGAATATCATGGTCTGAAGAGTCTCGCCACAAAATGCACTGAAGCATAGAATCAGGCTCTGAGACTTTAACACACCTATACATTTTACCGATATCTCCTGTAAGTGCAATGGAAAATGTGCGAAAACGAACGAGCGTGTTAAACAATGTAGCTTGAATAGTCGGTCCTGACATAAGCAAATCGTTTAATGAGAGCCCAGATGTGGTAATGGCTGAGCCGTCAAAGACAACTCTCAGCTTTGTTGTCGAACTCTCTTCTTTGTATACGCAATGATGGGGTAAGAAATATTTGCATTTATTGATATCTGCGCTGGGCACCAGTGACATATGTTTGAGGTCAATATATTCCTTTATAAATGCTGAATATTTCTCCTTGAGAATTTCATTTCGAGCGAATTTACGCTCCAAGTTTACGAGTCGACGCTTGGCCTGCAAATAAGAGTCGCCCAAAGATTCGACGCCTAGCTTTTTTGGCAAGCAAACTGAATATTCCCCTGATGACAATCGACGATAGTTTGCGATGAAATGCTGCTGACAATGGAGCTCCTCGGTTGTTACCTTGGCTATAGGCTCGAAGACGTGCTCCACTTCCCAAAATTGACGCACTAACTCATCAAGCCGAGTGCTGTGATTAGTGTCATCCGAAGCTCTTTGGGTTGCGATGAACGATGAGAGTTTGGGGGCTGATTGCCCGCCACCTGACACGATCCAGCCGAGTTGAGTTTTCTGCAAAATTGGTAAACCAGGTGCTAACAGAATTTGACCAACACACAACAGCTCGAAGAAAAGACCAGCTCCGATGAGAAGATCAATCCGTTGTGACTTATGGAATAAGGGATCAGCTAGCTGTATGTTTGAGGGTATATTCCAACTATTAGTAGACATTGACATCCCAGGCTGATTGTCAGTAATCATTTGGGCAACGATTGCAGTGATAGTAGTAGAATAATTTGAAATCCGCGATTTCAAAACGAGATCGACTGAGTATCCTTCAGTTGAGAAGCTAGCATCTCCAATGCCAGAAACTGCAGTGAGCGATTTGCTTTTTCGAAGCTGAAGCTGATTTGCGAAACGACTGGTGACGAAGTGAAGTTGAGATCCTGAATCCAAGAGTACACGACACGGAACGAATGTTCCAGCTCGATTCTTGACAAGGATTATTGCAGTAGCTAGAAACACAACATCAGACGAACTAGGCGATATGTGGGCTTGAGGCAGAGAAGGTGACATTGCAACCATGGCAGTGGGGTGTATTGTATGTGCTTGTTGATCAGGTTTCAACACAGCGTTGGATGTAGCTATCGAAGACTGATTGTAATGCAATAGAGTATGGTGCTTCGATTGGCAAGTACGACAGGAGCTAGATTTACAATCCTTTAGCTGATGACCTTTTCTCAAACAATTAAGACAAAGCGCGAGTCTCTTGGCCTCCTTATGTCTTGCCATTGGCGACAATTTCTCAAAGCGCTTACATTGAAATATCATGTGACTTGTGTCTTCGCAGAATACACAACAACTAGGAATCTTGGAAGCAACAAATGATTTTCTTAAATGTGTACTCACGATCTTCCCTGACTTGCCAACCTGACCATCTTGCAAAACTTGATCCACATTTTCAAGCATTCGACATCGCCCTTGCAAGAAAGCTGACAATTTGGCCCACGATGGTAACTCATTAGCAGACGAGCTTTCCTCCCATTTGACCTGAGTTGACTTATCCAATTTCTGCAACACTGTCTGCACGATGATAATATCAGCAACTTCTTCCCTCGACGCTAAAGAATCCATAGCACGAAGGTGAGATGTCACTTTATCTGTTAATTGCCTCAGCCTACCTACAGAGGTATCAGCCTTCTCAAGCCCAAATATCGCTCTGATGTGTGCCTGTAAGATAAAACGTTTATTATCAAAACGACGTTGAAGAATATCCAGAGCGACGATATAGTTAGCCTTGTTAATTTCCAAAGAGCTGATGGAATCCAAAGCAGAACCGCTTAAGCAAGATCGAAGATGCTGGAACTTCTCAACAGGATTGAGATCAGGATCAGTATCTATGATCGTTTTGAACATAGAGTAAAAGTTTTCCCACTCAGTGTAGATTCCATTAAATTTTGGCAGCTCCAGCTGCGGCAAACGCGATCGATTAGACATGACGACCATTGGATGAGCATTTGTAAAACTTGTATTGAGCGTTGAAGATAGCTGTGGATTCGGCCGACTTCCCAGTTCACGCTGAAGCAAGGCCTTAAACTTTAGTAGAGTTGATTCAAATTTCGCAGGTAAATCACTAGATATGGATTCAAAATCTGATTCCTCTAAGCTAGTGTGAACCGCTTCAAAATTTGACTCTAACTTGGTGATCGAATCCAACAGCACACGTAGCTCACACGAATCCATATGACTTAATTTTTCCACGTCTAATTCGGCATATAACCTTTCAAGTCTGTCGAAAAGAGCTTTCGTTTTAAGCCTTAAATAAGTGACCTGAGATGCAGGCACTCCATCAGCATTAGATTCTGAGTTATTCATTTTGATACGTCACAAATTCACTTAAGTTATGCTCAATTCAATTCAATTCACAAGTTCAATTGCAAAGTTGATGCACAAGCTAATAGACTCACTAATGCACTTCCAATTTAGCTGCACCTTTTATATGCAAGCTCACTGTGTGTGTATGTTTGTATGTGTGTGATCTAACACAGCTATTTTCGGATTAGCGGGCCTTCTATGCAGACGCTGCACAAAAGGCGCCAACGGCGACGAACGAAGCGAACGATTAAAAGAGAATGAGAAAGACAAAGATAATGCTCGCACAACTGCATACACTGAATTATGCACTTTGAACAAAATTATTTGTTCACAAATGCTAATGTTTTACACTGTTGCGTTAGGATGAAATTAATTGTTAATTTGAATGCACTATTTTGCACAAATGTTTATAAATTTCACGGAGAAGGCTAATGTTTTACACTGTTGTGTTACGATGAAATTGATTGTTAATTTGAATGCACTATTTTGCACAAATGTTTATAAATTTCACGGTTGAGCGACGACGAAATAGATTAATAACTTTTAGCGCACTAAACGAACATCACGAAGTGTATAAATCACGTCGGGGTCACCAAAATGTTGGAAGCTGCCAAGCTTTTTCGGCAACTCTGGCTCCAATCATTTACGAAGGCACAAAATAAAAAGCCAATACGATTTAATTTAGCTTATTATTTATTAATTTAATGCCGAGTCCGTGATATTTGTTTAGGCAAAGTTAATTGTATGCGAAAAGATAAGAGAGATGTTGCGCGCTTGCAGACAACTTTCGTACAGAATTAGAGAATTTAAAGAAAAAAAGTTACAAGTATAAGCAAGTAAAAGGAAGGCGAAAATTACATATGTATGTCTGTTATGCTTTCTTATGTGTATGAGTGCATTAACAGCGAATGAAATGATATAGAGAATAGACTAATTTAAGAGAAACTTATTTAAGAGTATTTATTAGCTGCTGCGCCGAACAATATCTATATCTGAGGGTAGGTGAATGTACTACTGATACGTATAAATGACAATGAAACTGTAAACTCGATGAACTATGCATATTAATTATTTCTATTATTTGATTATTTACTTGCAGCTCGGCTTATGGCGCACATGACAAAGAGCTAAGGGATAATGGCGAATGGCGACAACAGTTAGTAAATGCAACGCAGACAGGATATTAAGGCACAAACATTGAGCAAGCTAAGGACATGGCAGCCGCAACGTCAGCGACCCGTGAATTCGTTGAGGGCTGGACTCTAGCGCAGACGCTAGGTGAAGGCGCCTATGGCGAGTAAGTGGACAGCAATGCAATGCAATGCAATCTAATGTGAATGCATATAAGCTAAAGTCAATAAACCGGAAATGATGTGAGACGAAAATAGAGAAATCTCGCTATCCGGCGTATTTGCTGTTGTCGCTGCTGCTGCTGTTGCTCCATTATGAAGTTCCGAAGCTCGTTTTTGTGTTGCGCGCATGCTCCAATAACGAAGCTTCGGCAAAATGGTAACAGGAGCACTGCACTGCATCTAGCCAGAGACAAAGACAGACTCTGTGGGGGTAGCGGAAGGAATAGTCTCCCATTGTCGACTGCAGTGACAAATTTTCCCGACAGCTAATGGTGTTCGGCACAACATTAAAAGCGCACTTTTATTACTATCTTTCTTGGCACAGAGTCAAATTGCTTATCAATCGCCAGACGGGAGAGGCCGTGGCCATGAAAATGGTCGACCTGAAGAAGCATCCGGATGCCGTGATCTCAGTGCGCAAGGAGGTTTGCATACAAAAGATGCTGCAGGACACACACATCCTACGCTTCTTTGGCAAACGATCCCAAGGACATGTGGAGTATATCTTTTTGGAATATGCTGCCGGTGGAGAGCTATTCGATCGGATAGGTAAGCACTTTGTAATTTTATTATTATAGTTAATAAAATGTAATAGTTACGAACGTCTCTAAATGTTTTTAAGTATTACATTTATTATTGAGAAATTTAACTTTGGTAATCTTTACAGTTCAATTTTAATTACAGAACCTGACGTTGGCATGCCACAGCATGAAGCACAGCGTTACTTCACTCAACTGCTCTCCGGTCTGAATTATTTGCATCAGCGTGGCATTGCCCATCGTGATCTGAAACCTGAGAATCTGCTGCTGGACGAGCATGATAATGTTAAAATCTCCGACTTTGGAATGGCCACTATGTTTAGGTATATAATATATGTTAGTTGTGCGGATCTGCGTTAATTTAGGAAGTCTTTTTAATGGAATACAGACATTCTAAATATGAGAACGAAGAAGACATTAGATGAAAATACTAATACTAAATAATATCAAGTCTATTTGATAAATGAAAACTGTCTACAAGAGAAGTCAGTTTATATATATAAATATAAATTAATATAAATTAGAGAAATTATATGCATAGTTTATTACCAAGGCGATAACGAAGCAATAGTTAAGCGATACCAATTCTTTTAATCATTAGACATATAAATATTTTATATTTTTAAACAGATTTGAATTATGTCTTTATTATAATCTCAATTCGCCATTTTATTTTAACATAATTTATTGACTCTCTTGAACTTTTCTAATTTATTTATATGTATTCTAGGTTTTCTGCTTTTCTCTTTTAAGCATATCTAATTTATTTCTATTTCCTCTAATTCTCTTTCTAATCTTATTCCAGATGCAAGGGACGAGAGCGTTTACTAGATAAGCGCTGTGGCACCCTACCTTATGTGGCGCCAGAGGTACTATTAAAGCCGTATCATGCCCAGCCGGCGGACATTTGGTCATGTGGTGTCATATTGGTGACAATGCTAGCGGGTGGTGAGTACAATCCACTCCGCTCTATACCGACACCTTTTGCCTGCTTTCTAAATAAGTGACAACAAAAACTGATTAAATAATAAAAGAAAACATTTGCATATCGTTTGCTCTTCTGTCGCACACATTGCTCGTTTCTAATTAATAATAACGGCACTGTTACACACGGTCATTACGATTTGTCTATGTGATTTTTGTGTTTTTTTTTTTTTATATATACATATATATAGCTCACTGTTCTATATGTTTTATGTCTCACCCACACAATTGCAACTCTTTCATTTTTGCTGTTTCTTTGGTATTCTAGCTGTAGATTGTTTTCGCATATTGTATCATCTAAAGCTTTTATACCAAAGCTCCAGCTTAAATTGCTTGACACCGCCCAACCGCCCGCACCATCCGCCAACGTCAGCAAAAAAAAAAAAAAAAAACAGTTCGTTAACTGTTTAGTGCACGAATTAAGCTAAATGTTTATAAACTTTTCTAATTGCACGGAACAAAAAAAAAAAAATAAATAAAAAATAAAAAACTCACATTTCTGCTAGCTCAACTCAACTCTGTATATATTTCCCTTTCACAGAACTGCCCTGGGATCAGCCATCGGCCAGCTGCCCAGAATTCATCACCTGGAAGGACAACGATCGCTGGCAAACGCAAACACCATGGAGCAAGCTGGACACATTGGCCATATCGCTGCTGCGCAAGGTATTGGCCACCAGTCCCGGTGCACGTCTGACGCTGGAAAAGATCCTTGATCACAAATGGTGCAACATGCAGTTCGCCGAGCATGGTAAGCAGCCAACCACAATCAATGCAGTTCTAGAGTGCTCCATTCATGCCCAGCACACCCTGTAGCTCAGGTACTTAGTGACTCTCAATTACCTATTGCTTTGCATACTTTGAGGGTCGCTCTGTGCCTGTGCCGCATGTGTTGCACACAGCCACATAATTGTGAATTCGAAGTGGAAAAGTCGAAAGTCGAACTCGAAGTGGAATAATTCGTAAATGGTACAAGAAGTGCAAGTTCAAGTGTATTTTATATTGAAAAAGTGTTTTGTAAATTCACGGCGCGTTGCCGTTGCTTTGGCGCTTTAGCTGTATGATAGATTTAAATACTTCATAAAGCTAGATTACCAAAGCATTGGAGATGTGACCGAGGTCCAACGAACAAGTGAAACAAGCGAATATATATGCTTACATATATGTTAAGTATTTTATATTATTATTTTGTTTGGCTTTTTATTTTGCATATTATTTGATCTTTGGTGATTTTAGCTGTATGGTGTTCGCGTATTCCATAGAGCTTTATTACCAAAAACCAAATGGTTTTTGCATTGCTTTCTTTTCGTTTATTCAATTAAATTCAGTTTTCGTTTTGTTTACGTATCATTCGACTTTGTTTCTCATTTTCGATTACTTCTAATGCTATTGAATTGTTTCTTTTGCAGATCGTTCCTATGACATAGTTGACTCTGCCGCTGCTTTAGAGATCTGCTCGCCCAAGGCCAAGCGGCAGCGTCTGCAGTCGAGCGCTCATTTGAGCAATAATTTGGATGATTCAATATCACGCAATTATTGCTCACAGCCGATGCCCACAATGCGCTGCGATGATGAGTTCGTGCCGCGAGCCCGTAATCCCAATGCCAATGGCCAAGAGGCAGATGAGGATAGACAGGCACTGGCCCAGGAGGCACGGCTAACGTATTGCTTCTCACAGCCCGCGATGCTGGACGATCTGCTGCTGGCAACACAAATGAATCAGACGCAACAGAGCGCTTCACAAAACTACTTCCAGCGATTGGTGCGACGCATGACGCGCTTCTTTGTGACGACTCGCTGGGACGATACCATCAAGCGGCTGGTGAGCACAATCGAGCGCCTGGGTGGCTACACCTGCAAGGTTAGTGACGAAGGTGTCGTCACAATCTCCACTATTGATAGACGTAAGCTTCGCCTAGTGTTCAAGGCGCACATCATTGAGATGGATGGCAAAATACTCGTCGATTTTCGACTTTCGAAGGGCTGTGGCCTCGAGTTCAAGCGACGTTTCATTAAAATCAAACTTGCTCTCGAGGATATTCTGCTAAAGGGACCAACGACTTGGCCAATTGCTATTGCTACCAATTCGGTGCCCTAGCTTTTACAAATTCAGCATTAAGTTAGATATAGTTTTGATATCAGCATATCACCTGGTTTACGAATCAGACACGTATTTTATGTCACATTTTTAACCTCATTTTTCAACCTGAGTATAAGTACATCAGAAAAGTTTTTAGCTTTGTTAAATGTTAAATAAGTATTTTAACTCTAGTTAGCTAAACGTTATGACACAATAAATTGACAAGTTTTTTTTAACAATTTGAAATGTTCTGCAATTACGTTTATTATCCGCCTTATTATATTAAAATAATATATAATTTAAGATTGAAGATTCGATTACATATCAATTTTAAACTTGTATAAAAAAATGCCTTAAATTATTTATTTTTATGGAGACTCATTTTCAAATTTCCATTTTTGCTATTAACAAGCATCAGCTGAGTAAGGAACTGGGCTAAAATTTATCCAATGGAAAGAGAAAAGAATTGAAGTAGATTTTAACACAAAATAGGCCTGTTGCAGTTGGGCTTAAATATATTAAAAAAGTCTTGTCTTGCTTTACCCTTTGGATTATAAAATTTTCATTTTTTGTAGTCTTTATAATAATCAGAAAAGGTATTAACGAGTTTATCTGATTTCAGTTTTTAGAATTTAACAATTATATTTTAATACTCATTTAATTGAAGTCTTTTTGCCAGAAAAAATTTAGATTTTGTGGCAAGCTTAGAATTTTTAATAAATTTCTCCATTTTATGTATCCCAATGTTTTGCTTTTTATGGACGTCTTGGATGACGAATTCGTGAAATGATTTCATGAATCTTGTGCAGGTTTCATATATTATGCAAATTTTTCGAAAATCATGAAACGATTTCAATTAATCACTTACCTTCGTTATATTGCATACTTACCTTTCATTTTCAAAGACGATATATGTATGTTCTTAATATGTATATACTTATTTTAATTAAAGACAAGCAAGTCCAAAGTTCCATTTCGAAATACTTTGTATGCTTGATTTAAACAAAATATTCAGCTGGTTAGCAAACATTTTTGATAACCTTCTCGAAAGGTCGATTATTTTAATATTTGGTCAACGACATATATATTTCCATATCTATAATATGAGTAGAATACTTTCAATTTTTCTAATGCAGAACATATATTAAATGTCAAAGAATACTTTCCAAAAAGCCAAAATTGTTTTGAGCAAAAGACTTGAGAGACATCTATTTTCAACAATATTTATTTCACATCTACTAACACTTGAGTAAAATGTATTATATGTATGTCTGCTTCTAGAACTTCATGCACTGCTTTACATAAAGTGAAACAATCGATGCTTAACATTGTGAAAGCAGTTACAATAGTGTTTTGAGAGGTCAATCTTTATTAAATTTCCACATTGATAATTTAGCTAAAAGCGCCGTTCAACTGGTTAAACATATGTTTATATAAATAATGTGTGTAACATAGTACTGATATCAGTAAATATAATTTTTAAATAACGATGCAATTTTGGGGCTTAATAAATCGGTTTGTATTGTGCGCCAGACACAAATCTACACCAAATCGACACCTTACTTGGGCGCATGCGCTTGCGTTTGTGCTTGCAGCTGCGCTCTCTCCTTTGGTATTTTTTAATTCGAGTGGGTGTTTGGTGTTTTATTGGAATTTATAAGAAGCGAGATTTATTGTGGGTTCCTGAAGTTCTTGCCAGCGAACTTAACACCCTGGCCAATCTCCTCCTCAATACGCAGAATTTGATTGTACTTGGCTAGACGCTCCGAGCGGCATGGAGCGCCAGTCTTGATCTGACCGGTGGAAAGACCAACGACCAGGTCACCAATGAAAGAGTCCTCGGTTTCACCAGAACGGTGAGACACCATGGTGCCCCAGCCATTCTTCTTGGCCAGCAGATGAGCTTGAATGGATTCCGTCACTGTACCGATCTGGTTGACCTTCAGGAGCAGGCAGTTGCAGGCCTTCTTCTCGACAGCAGTGGCAATGCGTTTGGGGTTTGTGACAGTCAAGTCATCACCAACAATCTGGATTTTGGTGTTGCCAGTCAGATTTGTCCAGGCATCCCAATGATCCTGATCGAAGGGATCTTCAATGGACACAATGGGGAAATCCTTGATGAATTCCTGGTACAAGTTAGCCAATTTCTCGGGCGACAGCCACTGTGCCTTATCACTCTGGGGATTCTTGAAGTCCAAATCGTAGAGTCCATCCCTGAAGAATTCAGAGGCGGCAACATCCATGCCGATCTCAATCTATTTAATTCGAAAATATAAGAACAAAATATTAAATGAAATAAAAAGTTAGATATTGTACAGAATTCAATTTCTCACCTTGCCGGTGTAACCAGCCTTGGCGATGGCGTCGCTGATGAGGCAGAGAGCCTCCTTGTTGGACTGAATGTTGGGTGCGAAGCCACCCTCATCACCCACTGCGGTAGCATCCAAGCCGAATTTGGCCTTGATGACATTCTTCAAGTGATGGTACACCTCAGAACCCATTTTCATGGCCTCAGTGAAGCTGGTGGCACCAGTTGGCAGGATCATGAACTCCTGCATGGCCAGCTTGTTGCCAGCATGGCTGCCGCCGTTGATGACGTTGAAGGCAGGCACAGGCAGGATAATTTCCTTGTTGCCAGCCAAATCAGCAAGATGCCTGTACAGGGGCACGTTCTTCTTGGCAGCACCAGCCTTGGCCACGGCCAAAGAGACACCCAAAATGGCGTTGGCACCAAACTTGTTCTTGTTTTCGGTACCATCGAGCTTGATCATGAAATTATCAATGGCAGCCTGGTCAACGACATCCAGATTGGCCTTGATCAGCTCAGGGCCAAGAGTATTGTTCACATGACCGACAGCCTGCAGTACAGACTTGCCATGGTAGTTGGCCTTGTCGTTATCGCGCAGCTCCAGAGCCTCATGCACGCCAGTCGAGGCGCCTGAGGGAACGGCTGCCCGAAACAGGCCCAACTCGGTGGTCAAATCGACCTCAACGGTGGGGTTACCGCGAGAATCGTAGATTTGACGTGCTTTGATCGACTTGATGGTCATGTTGCTGAAAAATAAATAAATAAGTTAATAACTATTTACTAAGAAATTAAATATCTTAAATGCATTTTACTCATTTAGAAAAATTATTAATAGCTTTTTTATTAAAGAAATACGAAAACTCAATTTTTCGACTTCCGTTTAACTAATAGAATAATTTTCATAAAAGTTAGTTTATTCAGTACGTATTTGAGTAATATTTAATAATTTCTCTTTTGATCTGCCGGTATTTGATAAAATTAATTTAACCAGTGATTTCCCACCCGCAAGGAAATACTTTTTCACAAGCGAAACGTGAGAGCGCGATGGCAACAGAGCTTGCCGCTTGTATGAATGACCTCTACAGAGCGCTTTAAGGTCACAGCAAAAGTAATGGTCGCAGAGGAACGCCGAAAAGTAAGCAAAATTTTCGCAAATTATGATAAGAATTACAAAACTTTTCACAAGTTATTTAAATTTAGTTTTAAAGAAATCAAAAAGTATTTGTTAAATATAATACATACATATATAAGTATTCACAATCACCGTTTGCTTAAATATACATAAAAAAAATCTATTAGATAACTTCAGCTTTCGGAGAAAGCAAATTTAACGATTAAAAACAATTGATATTAAATTGAGAGGGCAAAAATACAACTAATATAGCACAGTTATAATCTCACTTGAATACATACCAAGTACTTTTAAATTTTATAAATTTAAATCCAGAAGAGAGCGACTCTTGTGAGCTTCGGGCTTGGCTGGCTGATTTGCTACTGAAATCGTGTGTCGGACATCGCGATGGGGCGACGAAGTTTTTATTTCGGTTTATGCGGGCTGTTGGTACTGGTATCGATGATTGCAGCAAGGGGAGCACACGCATAGCGCGCGATACTAAAGCCATTGTTGTTGTGGACTGTGGAACTTAAACTGCCTCTATGATTGCGTATACGTCCTCCAGGCAAGGTGCTGCGAGTGGAATTTTTCGGGTGTAAGCTGGCTGCCGGTAGCTGAGTGGGGGATGTAAGATTGACCTTGTGCGAAGGTTAGCCGTAATGGCATCCACATGTGGCTTCCATTCACTTAAACTCCGGTTAAACCTTTAAGATAGAAAGAAAATTTTAAGTTTTATACAAAAATAGCCAACAAATCATGATAATAATTTTGTAAATAATACAAGACGTTATCCATGCTGACACTTTCCAGCACTGTTTTCTATTGCAGCAGCAATATCGATATTGATTCATCGATATTAAATCAACAAACTGTAGAGCACGCGGCCGGCACTGTTTCGTCTGTTTATTATTATCACTTAAACATGTCTGAAAATACAAGCATTATTATGCCCGGCGAGCGTGTTAGGGTTGTGGAAGATGCGGCGAAAACCAAGCGAGTCATACTAGGCCCTGGGCTTAGAAGATTGGACGACAAAGTGATAGCCAGCAAGGCGGGCCCACTCCGGCACAAAGATCCAAATACATTTTGGGTAGAGAACTACCAGCGACGATATGTGCCAGCGAGAGGAGATCTAATAATTGGCATAGTGAAAGCCAGAGCTGGCGATTTATATCGCGTGGATATTGGCTCAGCGGACATGGCGTCCATTTCCTACCTAGCCTTCGAGGCAGCCACAAAAAAGAATCGACCAGATCTAAATCCTGGTGATCTGCTCTACGCCCGCGTCCTCAATGCCAATGCAGATATCGAGCCAGAGCTGGTGTGTGTGAATTCGAATGGCAAACGCGGTAAGCTGGGTGTTCTACAAGACGGATTCTTTTTCAAGTGCAGCCTGAACCTGAGCCGGCTGTTGCTGCGCGAAAGCTGCCCAGCTCTAACAGCCCTGACCGACGAGCTGCCTTATGAGATTGCTGTGGGCGTCAATGGACGGATCTGGGTAAAGGCGCACTCAATGCGAGAAACTGTGGGACTAGCGAATGCTATAATGGCCCTAGAACAGGCGGGGTATGCGGAGATCAACAAGATCTGTGGGAATCTAAGCGGTGTGTTGCAGGCGTGAATAATATATGCAAATTACAAACTATTTACTGTTTAACACAATCTGGGCACTGAATATTGCGAAATATTTTATATGTATGTAAATAAATACTTTAAAATAAGAAAAAAATAGAAAGCAAAGAACTCACTTGTAATGTACGCCTACTTTTATTAAATATTCAAATTAACATTTGCATACATAGTACGATCCATTTATATATATTATGGCTTTATCAATTTGATTTGATGATCATATATTTTAGTTAATTTTTTTAATTTAGAACATTGCCATACTTGGTCTAATCAATTTAAAACGTAACTGCCGATATTTAGCTTATCAACACGCATCACTCATTCTTTCGGCCTAATTAATTATCGATGGTATGCACAGAAATCAGCTGTGTGCGTTATCAGTCAACACGAAAGGAAATTTTACGTTTGGTGTGCAGCTACTGCGTTGCATGTGTTACGTTAAAGTTCAAAGTGTCATAAGATGACTTTAATTGAATTTTTATTCATTTTGCTAATTCTTTACTATGCCGTCTATGTATTGCTATGGATAATACTCGACTGTAATGTGGCGCTATGGTACAAATCTCGTTTCGGAAACTCGATATCGACAATGCGCGGACAGGTGGTTTGGATAACAGGTGCTTCAAGCGGCATTGGCCGCGCCTTGGCGATTAGTTTGGCACGCCATGGTGTGCGCCTGGTGCTCACTGCACGCCGTCTTGAACAGCTGGAGCAGGTGCAAACCGAATGCTTGGCCGCGGCGCGTGGCCTATTGGCTCAAAAGGACGTGCTGATCCTTCAAATGGACATGTTGCAATTGGACAAGCATCAGGCGCATCTCTACACTGTGCTCAATCATTTTGAGCGACTCGATGTGCTGGTGAACAATGCGGGTCGCTCGCAGCGTGCTAACTGGGCTGAAATTGAGATTCAAGTGGATCGCGAACTCTTTGAGCTGGACGTGTTTGCTGTGGTGCATCTATCCCGGCTGGTGGTGCGCTACTTCTTGGAGCAGAACGGTGGAAGAGGTCACATTGCAGCCACCTCGAGCATAGCTGGCTTCAGTCCGGTGCCCTTCTCGGCCACCTATTGCGCTGCCAAACACGCCCTCAATGCCTATTTGTCGGCACTGAAGGTGGAACAGCGCAAGTTGGATGTGACCATATTTGCTCCCGGGCCCATTGCCACAGACTTCCTGATGGAGGCATTCACGGGCACCAAGGGTGGCAAGGTGGGCACCAGCACTGTCAATCAGAAGCGTCTGACAGCAGAGCGCTGTGGAGAGCTCTTCGCTGTTGCCATTGCCAACAAGATGGATCTCACCTGGTGTGGCCTGTTTCCAGTCAATGCGATGGCCTATTGTGGTCGCAATGCCACGCTCACCAAGATCTTGGGCCAGTTTATGACCGAGAAGACCTTGAACAAGATTCGCGAAGGCAAGCTATGATATAACACATAGATCGTATTTTGATAAGAAACTTTTACTAATGCTACAAAGAATCAAATTTAAATTAGATAAAGAAGTTTATTTTGCTCGAACTGCCGCTTTCACGTGTTCTGGAATCTTGATGCGTTTTCTTTTGGCCTTTAGCTGTGTTGTCTGCTGTACTTGCTGGAGATTGGGTTTACTAGCTTTTTTGCTCTTTTTACATGAAAGCGGATTTGGATTCTTTGGCCCCTTAATTTTTTTCGGCTTTACGGTTTCAGTTGGTTTAAGGCCCTGTTTCTCTTTCATGTATTCGATTTTCTGCTCATGTTGGCCCAGCATCAAATTCTTGGCCTTCTTTTGAACCCATTTCTTGGAGGCATCTGAAGGAGCCTCCAGCACTGGCGTCGCTTTGTGCAGATAGAGAAGACAACGTCCGGGCACCTTGCGAAGACTTGCCTGCAGCAGACGATCCTGTGTGGCCACTATATAGCGATTATCCTTTGTCTGCAATTGAGATTGAGTACTGAGTATAGCAGTTGATGCTATTTTGAATTAGACAATCCTACCATCGATTTAAGACATAGCGCAGCTGCAACAGGTTCGCCCTCGTGCCCGCATTTGTGCACATGGAACTGTTTGACGATAGATAGGGCGCCTAGCAATGGAGCTCCCAGTGCCTCAGCTTCGAGTATTATGCATTGCGTAGTTAGAAGTTTCACATTGCATTGAAAATATTTCCTAATTTGCTCATCTATTTCAATTTTGTGCTGAAAGTTGAGGAATATGCCTCAATTATTCAGTTCCTCTACGAGAGTAACTTTCTAACTTACCAGTAAAGCGGCTTGGCAGAAGGTAGCATCGATTAGCACTTGATATGGTTCACGGTAATCAAAATGCGTTGCAAAAAATGCAAGCGTTTTATGAGATTTTTTAAAACGTGAGATTTTCATCACGTTGTTTTAGTTTGTCAACAAAGCACTTAATTGTCGATTGACAATGTATCGATAAATATTAGAATGTGTCATTTTGATACACACTGTTATCGATGAATCTGTTTTAAATTTAATTATTTTACTTATAAATAATAAAAAATTGATAATAATTTTATAGCAATTTTGCTTTATTTAGGTTAGATGAAAGAATCTTAATAATTAATTTACAATTTGAATAATTCGGCCATCGCCACAATGTTGCATCTGCTAGCTGGCACTGCCAACTCATGCGAAAGTCCATTTGCCTTGGATTGACATTTGAAGATTTCAATATTGGCGCTAAAATGAATTGTGCGTATTTTCAACCACCTTTCAGTTTTCACCCTCTTTGCCATTGTTGCGCGTTCTGTTTTCGTTTATGTTTTCTGTTTAGTTATATTTATAGCGCCGTTGCAAGCGGTTTTTATATATTGCACGACGTATTTTCGAACTGATATAAGTGTAGATATCTATAAATATATATATGTTTATAGCTTTGTATATTTGTTGCACTGAATAAGCAGCAGTTTATTGTTTAGTGCGGCGCTCTGAGTCAGAGCTTATATTGTAGTAGTGTGTTATGGTGTAAATGATAATTTTGATCTTTGTTTATGATTAGGCAAAAAACGTACAATTGAGTGCCAATTGTAAAACTTGATTAGATGCAGCTGAAAAAACATGTAAGTAAAATATTTAGTTTTAATTTAAATTACTTAGATTTTTGTATTTTTTTTTTTTTTTTTTTTTTCATTTTTTAAATTTCTATTTATGTATATTTAATCATTTGGGATTGATCAAGAATCGTAATACCAAGATTTAAAAAATTATCAAATGCAAACAAGATTAAATGCAAGGCAATGCCCCATAGCATATGGTAAATCTACAGCACATGTTTTTTCCACATCACCGATAAGCTCAATAGAAACTTCGCATGGGGGCGTTTCACCTGGGCTTGCCCCCATGATCAATTAAAAAAGATATTCAGCTAATGCGCACCGTGTGCGAAACAAGAAAATCAATAGCTATTAATTAATTGAAAATGAGTAATCAGGGTGAAATGTGCTTAGGCACGAATTTGATAGGGGAAGGCGAGTTCCCATGCATCATGGGCTAAAATGTTGATCAAGCCTTGTTCATATTTTCAGTTGTATTCAAGCATCCATAAATTAGTAAATTAAAAAAATTAAATATATATTTTTACGCCACAGTATTAGAAAAAATTATATTATATATTTCTTATTTTATTTATAAAATTAGCAAATGACTTAGTTCAATTAATTTAAAATAGTAATTGCTACAAATTTCATTGATAGCAAAGACTGTTTGAGGTTCCTGGAGTAGCTATAAAGACAATCGGCTAATTAATTTTTTTTTATAGTTGGGTTGCCTTTCTTGATTAGATATAAGGCAACTTGTATTTAGATGTCTATTGTTGTTTTTGCTTTAAAACCTTTTTGATTGTTTTCATTTTATTTTTGTATTTCGGCTGCATTGTATATGACTATTAATCGTATAATCCCTCAATTGGACGTTTGTCCACTGAAAGCGTAGCAATTGCGTTTGAATTAAACGTTTTCAATTTTACAATTGTCAATGGATTCGTGTCTATCATGTGAATTAGCTTATGGATAGGGGAGGGCACAGATTGCGGAGGCAGAGTCTTTGACGTTTCTCATGTATGTACATATATTCAATCATATAATATTGGTCAAGTTTATGAGATAAAGTCAATGCAGCTGCACACACTTGCTCTCATTCAGAGTTCTTAATTGAGCTTTGAAGTCGTGAGCGAAGAATAGAAATAACTGCTTTAGCACACATACATACGTGCATTTCTGTATATGTATGTTTGTGTGTATATGTATATATTATATGTGCGCTTGCTTATATTATTTTTGGGTATTTAACAGAGCATTGCTTATTCGGTAATCCGGGATTGTTTCGATCGTGTCTCGCATGCCGAAATCTATCAGAATCTGATTTACGTCAAAGGTTTCTTGGTTTCCGGCGCGACTTGATTTGTCGTTGCCACTTAGTAATGGGCCAACGAAAGTCACGTTCTTAAATCTATATATATTATAGATATATGTATATATGCGTACTGGAGGTATAATTCAAATAATTGTAATTATATATTACAGTAAAAACCAATTTAGGTTCGTTTGTATGTATTTACAATAAACAGTACTAAACACGTGAGTGAAAAAAATTATAGACTAGAAATCCAGATAATAGATGGAAATTTTTGTGCGATCAAGCGCAGGACATTGAAATTTTTTTTTTAATGTTTATTTTGATATATACGATTTTTAATTATAATTCTTATTAATCAAATATTTATGTTTGATATAAATATATTTTTTATATACATTTCTTTAACTTTTCTATTAAGTGTTAAATTCAATTTGGCTTTGCTGAGCATATAAAATGCTACTAGAACAATTAAATGCTCTACATTTTATGTTTTATTTTAATATAATAGATACATAAATTTTTTTTAAATAAATTGTTTAATGATTTTAAATTCACTTTTTGTGAGCTTTGTGTAATATTCTTCCATTGAATCAATCGAAAGTTAGTTTATATCTTCTATGAAAGGGCAATCTAATTTCGGCTATAAAGCTACGTAATTTTATTTACTTAAAATGATATTGCATTGCGGTCTCTTATGTAATATATGTAAATATAAATATACACATACATATATATGTATGTAAACTGTCTGTGGGCAACAGCGAACAATTTACTTGAAGGCTTTCTCGCACGATCTTCGTTCTGTTCGTCATATAACTAATTCTGAGTCAGGGCGAAAAGCCGCCCAGCCCACGGTTTGTATTTTATTCCATTCATGAGTCTTGATCTATCGTCAAGAGTTTACTTATTTTTTTGTTGTTATTATTATTATTGTTGGTGTTGTTGTTTTTTTTTTTATACAGTTGCGACTCGCCTTTCTTTTTAAGCTGACTACCCCATGCATTTGCAGGCTGCATATCAATTGCTCGAGCTTCAATACCTCACGTCATATGGATTAATTAGTGATCAAATGCCGAGCTGCGTCGATTGATATGGCTGACTTTATGAATTTGCATGCAACTCATTTAAAAAACATTTCGCGTACCAAGTGGATTTTTTTATAATACGATTTTATTTTGTTGCGAATTCAAGTGGGAATTAATATACAAATGAAATTTTTGACTAGGCAATATGTAATGCTGGCGTATGACGTATGAAATGGGTGTTTTAGTTTTTGGGGATAGAAATAACATTTAATTACAAATTTTTCAGTTGGATCATAGTGCTATACAAATAGATCTATAAGCTATATAATCCCCACTCTTGCTTAACTACCTTTGTATTATAAGTGAGTATTTCGAAGTCATGTATACCCGACTACAATGCGCTTGTTAGTTTTCTATTGTACTTCTGTCTCTCAGTTGGTCGTTAAACTTTTCAATCTCTTCTCGCCAATATATTATTATACCATACAATTTAGTGTTATGTCCATATACAGAACCGAAATTGAACCCATTGACCTCAAGCTTAGTAAAACCTATATAACACACGCCCTTATATAAATGGAAGGGTAGTCGCTTGTAAAGCATCGTGTAGAGAATTACGCACGCCCACTAATACTTGTAAGCAATCGTGTCGAGAATTGTCACGCGTTCACTATATGTTCAAGTCTTATCAGTCAAAGTATTATATAGTGCTATAATTTCTAAATCATTTTTGTCATGTGTAAATGAAACTGAAAGTTTTGCTATAGATTATCTAGAAATTGACGACATTGTTTTTAAGTTCGACTTTTATATAAGTCGAATTAGCCTTGATGTCTTGTTCAACAAATTATTAAAAAAAAAAAAAAAAAAGTATCAGTTATTAAATATGTCACCGAATCATAAATACACTTGACCAAATTGAGAAATATGAATATGTTCCTCTTTATCTCTTAACTCTTATGTCCAGTAAGGGTATTTGAATAGTCGACTCTTTCGAATGTGAATAACAGCCTTTCCTTATGATTGTTAATATTTTAATTAGCACGATTATATAATATATATTGATGTACACTTACTTAAGTACAGTGTTTTTCATAATCGTGCAAGCGTAAAGTTAACGTTAACGTTAACTGAAATTGGCCAAGTTTATATCATTATAGACATTCTACAATGTATTCTCAATATATTTGAGGGCGTTTTTATGTGCGTTAATAAGAGCCTTTTTGTGAACTGCTGAACTATTAAATTGCCAATACAATTTAAGCGGAAAACTAGTTTTTCGCCTGACTTCTGTCTAATTGCAGAACTGAAAACACTTTCACAAAATTGTTCAATGTGTCAACATTTAACTGAAACTGAAATAGATATTTATTGAAACAGATGTAAAGGTGGCATAAAAAACACAAAGTATTGGGACTTAAATTGAGCTTATATTATTATTATCAATTATATTAATTATATTACGCCCATTACTAGTTTATAACAAAAGCTCACTTAGAGTATATTAATTTATATATTTCAATCATATTTTTAAAGACTTTTATTTCTGATCTCCCATTCACTTTATAATAAGCTAAACATTTTTTTTTTATTTCTTTGATTCTTTTTCATTTGAAGTTTTCCTTATTGACAGCTGCCCAAGCCTCAACTCAGTATTCAGTAATTTCCTCAGATGAAATATTGCTGATATGCCTTGCAAAAACCTTAACTACAATTAAAAAGAGCTGAGCACTTAACATTCTTTTGTCGTACAATAACCCAGAGGTAGGGACAAAGTAACATTTCTCTTGCTGCATACGTAATTCAGTTAAGAATTTAATTATTAAATTTCTTTTGTAATATACCTTACTGAGTCTCTCGTGGAAAGCATTCTTTTGGAATTAATCATTCATATTCTTAATTCTGCTGCTGACACGTATCATTTTCAGAAATGTATATAATTTCTTATAAATCATTTTGAACAATTTTGAAACTATTTCAGCAATTTTCAGGTCATCTAACTGGTGTAAAAATAAGCAAAGAAAAACAGGTCTGAAATGTGATACACAACTGTTTGTTAAACCAACAAAAAATGTGTTTTAGTTAAGTCATTAAAAACAAAATAAAAAATGGTTTTAATTACAAATAACAACATAACTGTTCGCATTCATAGTGACAAACAATAAACTAATTTTATAATTAGCTTTAAGAGCATTTTTCATTTTTTTTTTTTTTTCAGCGTAATGAATCATTCATTTGCTCAACTCCAACAATATTTACTTCCATTTAATTTATGCGTAAAGTTTTCTTTGAATAAATTATAGTTAACTTTTATGATTTACTTCACACCCAGAATATATGCAATTTATGTCAAGCTCAAAATATTTTAAAACCAGTTTCTATTGCTATTCGAGAGTTCTCAATCGAATTCATTCACAAATATTCATAACTGATGTCGTGTGGGCTCTAATTATTGCGGTTAAATTTTAATTAATGTTCTTCTATGAGCCACGATGTGATCGATGTGAAAAAAAAAACCTAATGGGAAAAGCACTTATAAAAATAGCTTAATAGCTCTCTGATGGTGGCAAACACGTCAATTGGTAATAATTTATAAGCATTACAAAATACCCAGAAATAGAGAAAATTACCGTTTCATATTACAGATTTTTATATGCAACAAAAAATGATATTTATATAAATTCTTAAGTGACTTCTTAAAATATTTCTTTAAAAGAAATTTAAAATACAATACAATAAAGATATACAAATGTAAAAAAAAACCGTCTATCATGCCAATTTCAATTACCTTCGACATTTGTCAGTTTTTTTGGTATCAAACACTTTTCATTTGCTGTTTACGTTGCCCTCGAGCTGAGGAGAAATCAGCTACGCTACAAGTTTGTTGACTCGCCTCTCAGTTGCCAAATAAAATGTACTTACTAGACATATTACATATTTTACTGTATATTACGTATATTTTTGTTACAAAAATGTTACCAATGTTGAACATTTTTGAGTGCAATAGAGTAAATATTTAACCGGTAACATTAAACAGTACAAAATTTGATTTTCAAACAACGTAAGTCACGTAAATGAAATAACGTAAGCGTTACAAGAGCCGGCACGAGAGAGAACAAATGGGCAAACAGTACACAGAGAGCGAGGCAAAGCTTTCGATCGCTCTCATTGCACATTGATATGAGTGTGTATAAAATGTGCTTCATTATTCGAAAACTTTTAATTAATTAAGTCATATTTTCATGCGGCAAGCTTCAACGATATTCAAGATAATAAATAAAAATGCTTCAATAATTATGTTTGTTTGCTTAAATCGTTAGTTTTTAAATTTGTATGCATGTAAAGCAATGGTTTTTGGTTAGTTGTGGTAAGTTCCACTGTACTCAGCTGAGCGAGCATCTGGACTGACTTAGCTGGAGTACTATAATAATAAGCCACTGGGAGCGCGTTCTTTAGTTCAACGGCAGCAAGCGGCTCATGTGGAACGCGCATTAAACGGACGAAGACGCGCCAAAGTGAAAAGCAAAGAAGTAAATAATGTACAAATAGTGAATAGCACACAATTAAAATTCATTTACGCGTCGTCGATCTGCATAAGTTCAATGAAGAAAGAGCCATAAAGCGCAGAAAGCGATAACGAATGACAACAATTGCATTTGTTACACAAAATGAAAACGATTTTGTTCAAAAGCGTTTCTTCTTCAATTCTAAATGTGAATTTTATATATATATGTACATATGTATATAAATTCATATCATATTCATAGACAAAGATTTTTGCTGCAATCACGAATAGCAAAAACCGCTGACAATAAACTAACAATAGAATTGCCGCTCAAATTTACAAAATTCTGTGGAGTTCAATAACAAATTATACGAATTCTGTGATCGCGTGTTCAGTGTGCAAACCCTCGCAATGCTTATATAAAAAAAAAAAAAAACGAGACTCTGCAATTTGTCCTTACATGCATAAGTATTTTCGAACATTTACCTTTTATATACAATTGTGTGTGTGTGCGTGTCCATGTATGTATGTGCATACAAAGCAATCAGACATTCTTATCTAGGCCAGCGGTGACACTGTGTTATACCCTGTAACTATCACATGCTGATGTACATAGTATCTTGGGACCTGGAACAGTTGTTATTTGTTCCGAGTTGGAAAAAATATATGTTACGGAAAAAAACATATTATTGAATATATTAAAATTCAATTTATCATACATGTTATATAGAAATTTATATAAATATTTGATATACATAAATATTCCCTAGATTAATTATTTTTCACGGACAAACAGAAAGCTACTGCAATTTAATATACACATTTTAACTTCGACTGCCGAGTGTAAGAACACAAAAACGCACACACACGCACAAAAGCACACATATGCACACGCAGTCACGTCTGCCATAAGGCACTCACTATGTACTTTCTTGCTCAACACCCGTTACGGGAAGTGCATTCGTGAATAACTTCGGCATTCATTGTCGGTCTGATCTTCATGAAATGCTCCAGGCATATGGCATTCAAATGTGTTTATATACTAAAGTAAAATAATGTGAGTTATTAAAAAAGAAATAAAAATGTAATATTTTTATTTTCGACTTATCACCTCAATCGTGGATTAACGAGGCTGTCTGTTTCATTAAGTTGCGCAAAATAATCTTGCCCTTTTTACCTATTTTAAATGAGCATATATCAATAGATCCGCGATTTTATGAATTAAGTTATGTAAACAATATTAGGTTCATTGAACATACATACATATGTATGTATGTATACCAACAACTAAAACCAAAATAGACCAATGAAGTGCAGCACAGTTACAGACAACGAACGAAAGAAATGTAAAGAAACGGCATAGAATCGAACATCGGCAACAACAGTTAACAGGTTCGTGTTACCCTGGTCTCTCTAATGCTGAATGTGTGGCATATAATTATGTGCGCGAGTTTGAGAGAGTGAACAAGCGAGAGAGAGCACTGGCTTATTTTTGGGCGTTTAGAGCGAAATTATGCTAAGATTGAGTGAGAGAAACAGGGAGAGAGAGAGAGAGAGAGAGAGAGAGAGAGAGAGGGCACGAGAAAGATAATAAATAAGTGCAATAGTCGCTGCACATTTTTGTATTAGTCGAACGTTCTTTGGCAGAAGATTTCTTTTCAGTTTTTGTTTCTTTCCCCCCCTTTGTTGATGTAAATAATCTGCTGTAACGTAGCGCAACTGAAAAGTAGGCCAGTAGCGTCTTTCTGTCTATTTATCTTTTGTCTCTGTCTGATAATGCGACGTAGCATCAGCTAGTTGTAGTAAACATGCCCGCTGGAGAAGCAACATTCGCCTAGAAACCAACATCTGCTTCTTTTCATTTTGTTATTTTTTTTTTTCACAACGAACTCAAAGGTCAAGAGAATACCTTTTCTTAGAATGTGAAGTTGCTTTTAATGGATATTTTCAGCTTTATATACACTTTTGGAAGTTTTTTTTTTGCTAAATTAATTTATATACATAAACATATATACATATACGGTATATATATAGTCTTAATAGGAAAAGAGTTGCTTGCTAATTGTACTTGGCTTTTGATCTGCCTTAAAAAATGGCCTAGGCATGTTGCATGTGTGTGTCCATTTATCTATGTACATACATATGTATGTATGTATCCTCACCACCATATGTTGGTAATATTCGGTACTTTACAATTTTTTAACACATTTTGTAATGCTTAAAATAAAGCACCGACAAACCGGCTACTTATGCTATTTCTTTTATTGTTCCGCTTCACGCCGCAAAACTTGAAGTTTGTACGTACTTATAATTTACTTTAGATGTGTAAGTAATAACATATAACCATATTTACACATTTTACCCATGGCCCTGATTCCTGATTCCGACATAAAATGTTTGTTTACAGCATTTTTTTTTCTAAGTCAATCGCCCCGTGCTGACCTTGCGAAGCTACGTTTCTTTATCGCAAATGTGATTCGAGAGTTCAAATACGTAATATTATTCCCTTGTTAAATTGAAATGAGTTTTTTGAAATATATAGTATATATATATACTATTTTTTTTTAAGGGAAATCACAATAATGTGAAATTACATTAAATGTGTGATGCACACTCGAATACTCTATAAAATATTGAGCCGGTTGATATACTTCTAAAATTTTCATTAAGCCTTTTAAAAAGTTGCAATAAGATTGAATGTTGAAGACCTTTAACAAAAATGAGTACGAACAAACCCGGATAATACTAGCTAGCTACGACGTACATATCTCTGTCTGTATGACTATATAGACGACCTCAGTGACATAGCGAACGACAAGTTCAATTGCCGCTGATTCAATTAATGACTAGCACAAAAACTGCACTCGATATGTACTCAAATCTGCAACAATTCGCAATTCTATATATATACATATGTATATCTTTGTGTATTTGTATGTATATCCATATATATATTTGTGTGTATGCATATAGAAGGCGAATTTTAAGTGAGAATTAAAAACAAAAAACATTCTTTAAATGAGTACAAAGATTGGTCAAATGTTTGCACACTCTAATTTTGATGAATATGTGAGAATTTTGCCATTGTTACCTTTAAAAATCGTAAAACTTAAAGTCCATAAACTAGATCCACATGTAAGCTACAATAACTTTATGATTGTTATATCAAATATTGTATATATTCTCCAAAAGAGAAACAGTGATTACAAACTTAATCTTTATTGACGTATGTGGGGAGTCTCACTTCTGCGAATAGAAAAACAAAAACACATTTACAGAAAGTGTTAATCATGTAACAGAAGCTCATAATCTAAGTTGATATGTGTAAGTTGTGGCATTCGTGTACGGGTTTTCTACAAGTATATGTAGGGTAATTTTTATAACTAAACACATTTTTAATATTTCTGGGCGTTATGCTACGTCAATGTTAACTTTTTAGGCTTGTTCACAATGTAATAGGAGTATATTGGCTTTGTTTAGCTCCCTTTGTTTTTTAGCTATGATTTATTTATTAAATTAAAAAAATTATTTACAAATTTATTGATATCAAAGTTGATTTCATCAACAGATATACCTATATATTATATAGTCTATCTATTGGGGCGTTAGATGTGCAGATAAAATTGATTTTTTAATAAAAGCAAACTACTTTTAGACTGCGAGGCTATCATTTGATTTTAAGTATAACTTTTAATATAATGATACCTTTATTAATCGCGTGTGCGATAAAGATTAACTGATTGCGATGTACATGGCTTTATTTCGGAAGTGTGTGTGGGTCTAAAAACCCTCGCATAAGCTGTATGTCAATGCTTAGCTGTTTTTCTACGAAGGCTGACTCAATGTTAACAAAGTAAATTTTCGCATAAAGTTTTTTTTTTTTTAGAGTCGCCATTTAGCAATGATATTGAAGTCGGGTTGGCCATTTGGTTGGTCTTGCCAAATGCCTCGGCAACAAATGACATTTAGTTTGTTTACCTGTCATGGCTTTGATTCGCTTTTTGGCGCGCATTTCAAACTGGTTTTGTTTTCTATTTACTTTGAATTGCAGTGTGCTATAATATATACATTTGATTATGGCAAATTCAATGAGTTAGATAAAATGTCTGTCTGGCGGATGAAAATAAAAAATACATAAATGAAAATCTAAAGTGAAACCTTCATTTTAATGTTTGACTTACACAACTTTGATTTTGGCAATAATTTTCAAAATTGCTCAAGCGTAAAGCAATTCCCTTTGTTATGCGGCAACGTAATAATGACTTTCTGTCAAGATTTCCAGCGGAAAAGTGCTGTCAACTGTCAAAATATACATATACATATATATTTAATGCAATTTGATTCATTTAATTTTATAAATTTTTTTTTTTTTGATATCGCAGAAATATAAAAACAGAAGTAGATCTCAGCTACGAGATAACCAGATCAATTCTCTTACTACGTTTTACATACACGATCACCAAATTATTATGCCCAAAATTTAGTTTTTACTATTATAGCATAATTTTCTTTTCTATCCAACACAAATACAATGTGAGAAATATACTTATTGTTTGTTACCGCAAATTTAGTTTGATTTTTGGTTTTTTATAAGCTAGAAAAGTTTTTACATTACTATAAATATATATGAGTATATAGCTAACAAATACTTCCCTTTGTTAACTAAATATATCGAGAAAAAAATTGTTTTTGAAAGTAATGCCAATTCTCTAGTATACATACGCATTAGCGTGCTTGATCTACACACATATGCCCTGAGAACTTAATGTTAAATAGTATATAAACACACGCGATTGTTATGTAAAAAAATGTTGTATGTTTGACACAGTTTTTGGAATTAATTCAAGGTCTAAAACTCTAAAATAAAATATGCAAATGCTGTTAAAATAAATTTTAATGTCAAAACTGCAGTATTAAGAAAACATCAGTGCCCAATGCATCGTTGAAGCTGTAATATAAAAAGTTATTAAAATATTTCCATTAAAAAAAAAAAAAAAAAAAAAAAATACCGGTCAACGTGGCTTATTAGCTGGCTAAAAATAATGACGCTATAAAGTAAAATTTAAGTCTAGAGAAAATATCTTTTCTAACCCCATTCATTGTGTGACTGAACCTAGTTCAGGCTACTGTAAAATATATACGTGTTGTTTACCTGAACAAAGAACATAATTCTTATGACCTGAACCCATTATAAATGATTTGTAATAAAAACCTTTTTACTTTTGTTTTTTTTTCTTTATAATAAATTTAAATACCTTTTTTTATTAGTTTAATTCTTGAGCCTTGTACTTTGATATATATTTGCACGCCATTCAAAAGTATGAGCGCATATTGTTTTATAAAATATAATGCATAAAATATAAAATACAAATTGTATAATAGTTGCGTTAACTTCTGATAAATCCAACTATAATTATAAGCCTCTTGACCATAGCACATCTAATATAGAATGCTTATAGAATTATGATAAATCAAAATAAATATTAGCTAATTAAGTTGTTTTGATGAAAGTCGCAATTGCTTATTAATTTGTTTGCCTCATTGGCGCCTTTGTTTATTTTAGGGCCTTAGCTAAGACGCAACTAATATAAGGTGGAATTGGAACCTCGTTCCGTTGTAAACACCTACAATGACACTCTTGCCAGATATCAAGGCTGCCGATGCCGCCTGCTGTGGAGGCGGCGGCACCGATTCCAGCAGCAATAGCTCTTGCACCGTGGACAGCCATGGCGACCATTATGCTGGGCAATCTAAGGGGAATAATCCCTGTCTAAGCATCAACTGTTGCACATTGGCAAGTGGATCGGCGTCGTCCATTGATGAATCATCTTCGACTTCAGCTGTTGGCAAAGTAAACAACAATCTTAACGATCCACACAATCATTTTGCCCAATGCGAAAAAGTGGACATTGAGTTCTCAGACATTCGCTACGAGGTGCGAAAGTTCTCATTTGCAGAACGCAAATTTGGTAAGTTATCACAAATTTAATAACTATTTAGTAATTTAAATTATAAATTTATTAATTTCTTAGTTACCAAGGAAATCCTTCACGGCCTCCAGGGCAATTTTCGATCTGGCGAACTGACGGCCATCATGGGTCCATCTGGCGCCGGAAAGAGCACACTACTTAATGTTATGTCAGGATTTTGGTAAGTTTTTATATATTTACTATATTTATATTAAATATTTAGTAAATAGTAAATTAAAAAATTTGTGAATAACATCAGAAAACATCTTCGAAAATGGATCTCAATATGAAAGAGATTTAATCTATTAATTAAATATTCTTTGTTTTTGTTCACCCATTTTATCTCACAATATATGTATATATATATTAGAGAGTGATTCATGTTTTCTAAAACATATTTATATACTCATATCACAAAATATTGGATGCCTTTGTCTCTGTTAACGATAGAATTAGTTAAAAAAAAAAATAAATAAAACTAGATCATAAAAGTAGTCGGCCGAAACCGATAACGTCATTCATAATGGTCATTGAATAACAGAACATTTATTTGCAGAATCAAATTATATATATATATATGTATTGAAAAAACCATCATTAAGCTTTAGTATGAAATTTAATTCATCTCTTTTCAAGCAGTTAATATTATAAAACGTAATCAGATTTTTTTATGGATTTCGCAATTCAATAATGTTAGATATGTGTTCAATACTCTCATTCCGCTTTCAAATTAAGCTTAAAAATTTAATGTTAAACTTGTATAGAAATAATTCCCTAAGTCTGCTGCTGACAAAATTTGTCGCTGTATATTGATTATTATAAATCTCATTTCTGTAGTATAGCCTTCAACTTGTTCTACGTAGAATGCAACGTACTACATGTAAAGATCTTGAGATAGGTTTAATCAATGTTATGCATGCGCGCTTGATACACGTGGTTCTCACAATACATAAAATCGCATAATTAAAACTATTACATAAGACGCATTGAAAGTGATTGCAAATAAAACATGTGAGTCATGCGCTGTTATGGAAGTATGCATATATATATATACATGTATAGTATGAGCTGAGCATCGGCAGTGGACTGTAAAAGTCGAATGCTGAAGTCAAGTAGCAACTAAAAACGCATTTGGGGTCACAATTCTAATCGATGTCGGAACTGTCAGCAGCTGAAAAGGAAAACACTATCAACGAACGCATTTCATTCGCATGCGTCGATCGATGAGCAAACTGAGAGCTAGACGAAGTCCAATAATCAGCAACAATATTATGTGACTCTTTTGCAATATATATATATATTTGCTATTGATGTAATTTCTATTACAAATATATTTATTACATATATATTATTAATATATTTCTACATATATTAGTTCCATATGATTGTTATTGTCCGATCTTGTTAATCTCACTGACAGTTCCTTGTTTGAGCTGTCACTTTTAATATACAGCCCGCTCTCGCTAGTTTGTACAGTTTAACGATTTGCTAATATTGTGGCACACTGAAATGTTAATCGTAGTTTTTTCATTCTAAAGAGTTTTAAATGTATTTTTTTTAAATTTATTTTTACTAGCAAGTGTTTGCCTTAGGCAGTGTTTGCTGTATATGACAATTTAGAACGTAGAATCAATGGAAACGTAAATGTTTTTTTATTGCTAATTAAAACAATCTGCTAATGATATTACTTTAACTTTTACTTGGCGAACATTAGCTTTAGAGCTGTCTAAGATATACATAGTATATATAAAGCAGCAAATAGGATTAATCACAAAATCAATGTATTTTGTATTGGATTTCAATTCAATTCGTTTTCAACTCTATAATTTATAATTTATAATTTATTTATGTGTGATGCTCAGTACAAAATAATTTACTTAGACTATTGAAATTTTTAGTTAAAATATATTACTTATAAGTATTTGTAGAAGAGATGTGAATGAGCACAAATTACAATACAAATGTATTATTATATCATAATTTTAATTTTTATGTCTGAATCATATAATAATTTAGACAGTTATACACCTGGAAAATTATTGTAGTCTTACTTTTAAGGCTGTGTTATTCTGTGGATCTGCTGAATAAGTATTCTGACTGTCGAATTTTAAGATTGAAAACTAATATTTCCTATATAAGCTTTATGAAGTTCGTTGACGAGTATGCAAAAAATTTATATTTACTTATTTATATGTATTTTATGATGTATGCAAAAAGAGTAGAAATCGAAAAAAAAAAAGAAAAAAGACAATTCAAAATTATGTCTACAAAGCATATACTTATGTATGTATGTATGTGTGTAAAAACTTGTATATGAAATATGAGTGGAAAAACAAGTGTATGTAGCTAGCAGCGTGTGTGAAGGGGAGCAGGGTGTTAAGTTTCTTTTTGTTTTTTTTTTTTTTTTTTTTGTTTTTTTGTTGTAATTATTATTACTCATTCACTTTACCATTGTCGCTTATCGGTCATTCAACTATGAACTTGAAACGGCTGCTCTACAGTTGATGATGATTGTAACATATATATGAGTTAATTATTATTATTGTGCGAAGCTGAAGTGAGATCGGACACATAGATTTTCAACTGGTTTCCTTTTTTTTTTTTAACTACCTAGCGCCACCGGGGTCACAGGCAATATACGCATCAATGGCAAACCGATGAGTACAATATCTGAGAAATTTCGCCGACTCTCGTGCTACATCCATCAGGATGATCTACTGCGTCCCCAACTAATGGTCGGCGAGATAATGCTAATGGCGGCGCACTTGAAACTTGGCTTCAAAGTGTCAAAAGAACACAAACTAAATACGGTAAGCTGGCAGTCAAGAATATATATTAAATTGCATATATTTATGTGATTGATTTGTACTCTTCTTTGCTTTCCTTTGTCTATTTCCCTTAGATAAAGCACATCTTATCGCTGTTGGGGCTAGAGCATCGCTATAATGTCTACACGGGAAAACTGTCTGGTGGACAGAAGAAAAGACTTGCCATTGCCCTGGAATTGATAAGCAATCCGCCAGTGCTATATCTGGATGAGCCGACAACGTAAGTATATACAGATTATATAATTAACTAATAAATAATTCTTACGACTAATGATGAACTCACTGAGCAATCTAAGCTATTAACTAGCCTTTTTTATTCGAATTGTAAACTCATTAATATGTGGGCGGTGTAATACAGGAGTGTATTTAAATGAAAAGTTGAACTTTTCTTGGAATTGTGTTAAATCATTCAATTTTTACTTAATATTCTCATACTCATATGTATATTGATACTATTTACCCAACCTTAATTTGTATAAAAATATATTCATTTATTTAGAGTGTATAGAGTACATTTTAGCCGTTCGCAGAAACTGCTTCAAGATCTTCATTTAGTTCTATAATTATTATAAAAAAAAATAATAACAATTAAGTTGCTTACTCAGTGGTATTGCCGAGCATTACGTCTAATGATTGGCAATTGAGCAGCCATAGTCTAATGACCCCTTAATGAATAATCATTTACGACGATTATATCAAAATATCTTTTTAATTGACTTAAATGGTGTAAAAAAAAAGAATTTAATGAATATATCTTATCTATATATGTAGATATATTATATTTGCATTATATTTTAGACATCCGTATAGTTGACTGATCTTGACTTATATATAAAAATCAAATCTCTGAGGCCTTTAAAAATGAATTAAAAATAGCTTGAATTTTATTGAAGTTAATCTAATTGAAATCTGTATTTACGGAACCAAAACGTATATAGAAGACTATATAATCTCTAATAATTAAAACAATACATAATATAAATATGACAATAAAAATTAGTTCATATGGCATAGGAACCCTGACAGTTTCCTTGATTACATTTTCCTCTTTCTGATTATGATTTTTATAATATGTAACATTATGTATACTTTATACAGATTCATATTCATATTGAATACTAATATCTGTTTTATACTAATTGTAAATGTTTCTAATCTCCTTTTAGTGGTTTGGATAGCTCGTCGTGTAGCTCTTGTGTATCGCTGCTAAAGAAACTTGCCTCCCAGGGACATACAATTGTGTGCACGATCCATCAACCCAGCGCATTGATATTCGAAATGTTCGATAATCTATATACGGTTGTAGATGGCCATTGTATGTACCAGGGCACAATTCCAGCATTGGTGCCATTTCTTGCCGAACAGCAGCTCGTATGCCCCAGTTATCACAATCCAGCCGACTATTGTGAGTATAACAATAATCTATCTATATATTACATTTGGATAGTAATGACTATAATTTAATTTACAAATAGTGCTGGAGATTGCAGTTGGGGAACATCAATGCGATATTAATGATCTGATAGAGGCAGCGAATAAAAAGTATTACGTCGATGCCCAACAAGAGACATACAGCAAGAATGTTAATTCATCTCAAATTGTAACAGCTTTAAAAGGTATGTATATTATAATGAATATAATCAAGATTAACTGTGAAGCTCTTTTCTGTAATATTCAATTAAATTATACACCTTATCCATTTCAGCTTCATTGGGCAGCAAGAAACTGAGTACTTCGGGTCAAGAACTGTCTACAATTGAAGCGGTGCAATTCACACGATACAGCTATGTGGAACCGGCACAGCAAGAGTTGGATCTAGAGGAGATCAAGGCACTTACCGCACCAGCAGAGTCACTCGAGCAGCCGCTAGCCAAGGCAACATCAACGGCAAACATGGGGCTTGCCAACCAGATGGCGTTGACATCGAAGCACAATCATGATATTATCTCCGCGTCGTTCCTCATGCAATATTTGCTGCTTATGCAGCGCATACTCATCTGTGCCAGACGCAATTATGTAAGTAAAAAACAACAACATATTTAAGATCAGGGTATAAAAAGCATAGGGGGTATAAAAAGCATAAATAAATAACTTGTTAATAACATCAGCAAGGTCAACTGTGCTGTTTAGGACAGCTTCACTTTGACTTTGACTACGCTATCAACTCGTGTAGTTTTCGGTAATTTTCTACAATTTACGTTGCGTTTTCAATTAAGTTAAGTACGATTTTATGCACTCGCTATGCACAGCAATTTTAGATTTTTGCAATGTTTGTTTATATACAAGTTCGATAAAGTGCTAAACAACGTCCTCTTTACCACACAATCAACGAAAATCTATTTGCACTATGGGCAGCAAAATTTATATTTTAATAAAAAAATGTTAATAATAATAAAAATAATAAATAGAAATAAAAAAATAAATGAAACAAAAAAAAAAAATAAAAAAAACCATTAAATAAAATAAATAAAAATAGAATAAAAAAAATAAATAAAATAAAATGAAATATAATTATGTTCTTTAAAACTCAAGACTGATAAAAATTAGATTTTTATACCCTGAACCCATTGAAAATGGGAATTCAGGGTATAATGGTTTTGTGAAATGTATGTAACAGGCAGAAGGAGACGTCGCAGACCCTATAAAGTATATATATTCTTGATCAGCATAAAAAAATAAGTTGATTGAGCCCTGTCCGTCTGTCCGTCCGTCCGTCCGTCCGTCCGTCCGTCCGTCCGTCCGTCCGTCCGTCCGTCCGTCCGTCCGTCCGTCCGTATGAACGTCGAGATTTCGGAAACTACAAAAGCTAGAGAGCTGAAATTTCACATGAACACTCGTATGTTACCTACGCAATACGAGTTTATTTTGCTTTTTCGATAACTCATCCCATTTCCAAATTATCGATAAAAAATCGAAAATTCGTTTCCATTTTTTAGGTTTTTTGTATATAACTACTACACCGTTTCACCTAGAGACATTAACTTTATATATTTAGATAGATATTATGGATACGCAGATTTTGTGATTTTCAGATTTTGGATGCCACGCCCCCTTCGCCCACAATTTGGAAAAAACGCATTTCAAATACTAGAGACTTGCAATTTGGCAAATAGATAGATATAGATACTCTAAATCTACTCTTAAAATTTCATGAAGATCATGCATCTAGAAATGGAGTTATAAGCGTCCAAAGTTCAGCCCAACCCACCCCCAAGCCACAGCAGCAACTGCGCAGTTAGCAGAGCGCGCGCCTATAAGTGCGTAAAGAAGAAGAGTATCACTTTTTTTGCAGGGTTCAGGGTATCTCGTAGTCGAGCCGTCTCGACTAGAGCCTTCTTACTTGTTTAAATTAAAAATTCCCCATTTACAACATAGATTTTTTAGCTTAAATATTCATTCGACTCCAACATGATTAAAGCCTTATTCTAAGTTTAGTCTGATTCTTTTATTTTAGTTCTTTGCATATATTTTTAATTAAATTATTAAAGCCTACAGGTGATCTACATTCTAAAGATCAAGCCAACGAAAATAGCCATGAAAATTAAACATACACCTTTTTGTTTATTCAATATTAGAATTATATAAAAACAACAAAAAATTTTAATTTTAGTACTTAAATTTTAATACAAAATATCTAATTGTATCCATTCTACAATTACAAGTTTTTGCCGAAGTTGATTTGGCAATTGATTTCTGCCCACATACGTACAGACTTAAGCATATACATATGTAGATATGTATGTATAGTAAATATATGTATGTATATAGAGCTTAGTTCTATTGGGTGTGCTGCTGGTCACTCAACTGTTGCCATATCTTGAATGAAAAAAAATCAAAAAACTGAAATGCGATGCTGACCTTCACATAGTTAATGTAACCGTGCGCTGTGCCAATGGCAGCAAATGTTTAGCTGCAGCTCTTGCAGCGTGTTAAATAAATAGTTATATACATAAATATACATATGTATATATATAAGTAGATACAATAACCATATGCTCATTTACTTGTTAACATTTATTTGCAGTTTCTATTGCTGGCCCGAATCGTTTCGCATATCATCATTGGCGTCATATTCGGCTACCTTTACATGAATGTGGGCAGTAACGCCAGCTCAGTGCTGGGCAACTATGTTTATCTATATGGAACCATGCTGCTTTTGGTTTACACCGGTAAAATGGCAGTGGTATTGACCTGTGAGTAGACAAAAAAAAACTGATATAAATAATATAGCTTTATGAAAGGTCTGACATGATTATAATGAGAGAATTATCTATGCTAGGGTGGCTATGATACCTCTGTGCAGCCAGACTGATGGGATAGAATTATTAATACTTTCAAGATCTTAGCATAATATTGATAACTTGAATATCTACCATATAGTAAAATATGTTGTCATGGGCGTTAAGATACTTGTATGACGTGTATGTTATATAGATTGACAAACTAGGTCAATTCTCTTGCTCTCATATTTATTGAAATAATTCACAAATATTTTCTATGAATGACAATATATTGTATATATATATATATTGTATATATATTGAATGATTACAAATCGAATGTCTCTCCTGATTTATAAAGCTACGTCAAGTCAAATTTATTACATATTCAATAAAGCGTATAAATCATTTTATTTCAAGGTGAATATTGCAAGTAGATTTTAAACTTTATAATATATATGAATATTCATATGTTATATTTATATACATATATTTATTTTTTCCCAGTGAATTATTTATTTTTAAGTAAAATATACTCGCTTTCATTTACAAAACTGGATATTTTTTTGTATTTTGATTTCGGTACAGTGAAATGGCCTAAATAAATATAAACGCATTGATGTATGAGAAGCTTTTATTAAATGCCAGAGAATTTCTGGTTTTTTTTTTTTTTTATCTTTTATAATTGAATAAGAGAAAGTGGAATATAAAAATGCTAAATAATTGTTTTTTTATCTGCTTGCAGTTCCACTGGAGATCGATATGCTGACAAGGGAACACTTCAATCGCTGGTATAAACTGGGGCCTTACTTTCTGTCGCTGGTCTCCTTTGAAATACCCTTTCAGGTGAGTTTTTTTTTTTATCAGAGTATGCAAATTTATTAATTAATTAATTAATTAATTTAAAGAAATATATATGTATATATTTCAATACTCGAAATATCAAATTGTATTAGAGTAATGAAATAAACAAATTTATATTTTAAATAATTATTGACTATAATAATAATAAACAATCAAATTTATTTCTGGCTTAGAAATTTGATAAACCAGATTTTCTGTTGATGAGCCTTTAAATGGGCTTTAAAATTGTTTTTTATAATACTTGATCTGAGAGATATATATGAACCAGGCAGATGCCGTCGTCTATAAATAGCCATTGCTTCATATTATTAAATTAAATTTTAATTTCTTTAATCGACCAGAGTCTTTGTACTGCTTTGTACATTGTAATCAGTGTACGGCTAACAGATAATGATAGCGTGGACTCGTTCCGGATTTACTACTTCATGTTGCTGGCCATTTTGGCGAGCCTCAGTGCACAGGCCTGGGGTTTCTTTGTGGGTGCAACGCTGCCAACAAAGGTAAACTCTATAAAATATAAACTCAATTTATTAAATTTTAATTTTAAATTAAATTTTTTCATTACAGCTTGCCGTCTTCTTGGGTCCCATATTGGCGGTGCTCTTTTCTGTTTTTGGTTTCTGTACGCGTTACATAGATATAACACCCATGTTCCGTTGGATGTGGCATTTGAGTTATTTCCGTGCTGGTTTCCATGGCGCTTTGAATGCGATTTATGGCATGGATCGTCCATTTCTCGAATGCCCAGAAAATGTTATGTATTGTCATTTTCGTAGTCCCAAAGTGTTTCTCAAGTACATGATGATCTCCGATGTGCATATGTCCGATTGCATTATGCTAATGGGCATTGTGATTGGTGTAATGCATCTTTTAACCATAATCACCCTGTGGCGCAAGTTGAACAAACGATAGGAAATTTCTTACCAACTAAGTTAGAGTCTTAAATTAGTGTTATATATTTTTTTTACGTTCACATAGCTGGTGTCTATTGTTTGTGTTTTATATATACCTATTTTTTATTGATTTCAATTTGTTCGTTTTACTCTAAAAAAGAATATTTTATTCTATATATGAATATGTGTGTAACTTAACTATTTATTTAAATTAAGGTTAAACAAACAAAAAAACAATATTCAGATATGTTTTGTTTGTGTGTATGTTGAATCAAAGACAATATTATTATATTAATTATTTATGTCATTTGGCTAACATGTACTCAACAGGCTTTAGGGTAGTGGATTTTACATTTCCAGCATAGCAATTAATTTTTATAAATATATTTTATAAGTGCTGATATACCAAAAACATAAAACGAACAAATTACAAATTATAATTTTGATATAATGCAACGATCTACGTGAAAGAACAAATTCCAGTTAAGGTTAATATGATATACAATCTTGCCGTTTATACAATTTTCAATTTCACATATCAAATTAAAAAAAAAAAAAACAAATCACATACATATCTTATCATTTTGTAAAGGATATTGTTGTTTTGCATATTTCTACTGGATTAAAATTGTGAACAAAATTATATTTATGTGTATAAAGAAATGTGGGCATATAATTTATGAGTCAATGTATTATGTATGAGAAAGTGAGTCCTATGCAATAGGTTGTTACAGATTGTAACAAGATAAATTCTGATATTTTAGTTAAAATATAGTAAGTGATCTATTAACTAACTAATAATTAATTTTCTATGAGAACAAAATGTCGTAGAAATTACTCAGTCAGACCATCCATATATCCATATTTTGTGTACCTATAACGTTCGCAATAGATTCAATTTTCACAAATACTTAAACAAACAGAAGCCCAAGCCGTAAAATCCGGAATACAATTATATCATAAACGAGCTACTAATATGCTAATATGTTGACTTCTGTTGCATTTATAATCAGTAATAATTCAGCACTAATTAGAGATATAATCTTATTATTTTACAGACTTGTCAGCAATGACATGCAAGTTTCTCTATTTTCCTAGTGGTGTATCAACAATGATAATGTCAAGTTCGCATTTTAAACTGGAAAGTAAATATGTATATTTTACAATTTCGATTCGCAGTTTCATAAAGTCTGTCCCAAATAATTTAAATCACTCTTACTCTTATGTAGTCTTAATAACCTAAGGCGTTTTTTTTTTATTAATGCAAAATGTAAATGCTGAAAACAATAAGTTAAATACATTAATGGTGGATAGGCGTTTTGAAGAATACAGCGAAAATGGACACGCAAAGCTCTATTCACATGGTGGACATTCGCGCGTATCCATATCTTATAATCTGGTCATGGTTTAGGGGCACTTCTGTAGTCAATTGGACGCGTTGCCATTGACGTGTTTCATTCGATTTGCGTATGGCTTCGACAACAGCTTGGACATAGAGGCCATCCTCGAAGGTGGCTGCGGTAGAAACGGGCGCCTTTATCCAGCTGGATTCTTTGCTGTTGAAGGCCTCTTTGAGAGCGCCTACCATCTTACAAAGACCTTTGATATAGGGCCGCGGCAACAAAGAATTGTTGGTGCAAACATGCAAATCCTGTACATCCACGTAGACAGCTTCTTCCTTTTGCTGGCACTCCTTAAGAATGAACAGATCGCCACCGCGTACCACCAGATGACCCTTGCTGCCATACACGAGCACCTCCTGGGAAAAGCTCTTTGTCGGCACTGTATGGCTATGCAAGGCTACCGTGACGAGGGTGCCACTTGCCAACTCCATTTGAAAATTGCAAAAGTCCGGCGCTGTTATTTGGCGTATGCCATTGATGGATGGTGTTGTTTTCGTGTAGGCTCTCAGCACACCGTGCACACGGATTGCCTGCTGTTGCAACAAGAAGTGAACGAGATCCACGACGCTACCAACCAGATTCAAGGCGCCACCGCCCATTTGAGCATCGCACATCCAGTTATACTTTTCAGGGAACAGTGTGCCCATTTGCACACGCACATCCATAAGAACCACCTCACCCAGCGATCCGATGAGTCCATCCTGTAGACAACGTCGCATTTGTGTAAAGGCGGGCAGAAACCGAAGTGGATGATTCACCAGAGAGATGAGTGTCGGGTAATACTGTGCTGCACGCACCATTTTCATAGAGTCTGTCTGATGAAGGCCAGCTGGTTTGTCACACACGACATGCTTTCCAATGCCCAGTGCCTTTACAGAGATCTCAGCGTGCAGAAACGGCTGGCACACTATAAATACCAAATCGACGTCTTTGCGCAGGAGCACTTCGTCTATGACGTTTGTGTAGAATGCGACATTCTGTGCGTTGGCCGTTTCCTTAGCCTCTCTCAGTGTGCGTCCCCATATCGCTTTAACTTCGAAACCCTTCTCTCGGAGTAGGGGCACCAGGACATTGGCAATTTCACCTGTTCCGAATACGCCAACGCCAGGAAGCATTTTATTTTAATGTTTATATTAAATTTATCCAGTGTGGCCAGTTTTCGAATTTACAAGTTAAATAAACATGTACGAAAAATACCACCCTACCAAATATATAGACTAAAAATAACCAAAAGCTGTGACGATAAGGTGCACATACAACTGGTCAAAATTGGTCAAAGGATAAAACATGATAACGAAAATGTATTACAATTAATTAATAAGACTACATTATATTTTATTATGTCTGTATTTATATATATGTAATAATTGTGCTCAAGTCGCAAAAAATGGCATGGTTATTCGCAAAGCAACTATACAAAATATACTACTTTTAAGTTTATGTTTAATTTTTATATACGGCTAAACTGCTCAGACTGGATCATTTGTTGTTTCGTCTGCGCAGCTCAGCCACACCTTTATATTCTGTAGGCGCCAGACTGTAGCTACTTGTAAGGGAACATATATCACAACTAGTGATGGGAAGTACACCAATTATGTGTTAAGAATATCGTTATATTTAAAAATGTATAGCAGCTTCTATGAAATTATACAAAAAACCAAACCACATGTTTATACTTTATTGAATACTTTGAATGAATGCGTTGTATATATACATATATACATATATCATATTGAATATGATATTCCGTTATTAGTGATCATACTTTTTGAGGTGCCTATCGCATATTGGCTTCCGATATGTTCATATATCGATTTCTTAACCAGCTCTTTGTTTCCATCACTTGATATTAAATAAAACTAACAAACTGTTGTATGCAATTTGCATTGTTTTTGTTTGATAGACTCTAAATTCAGTTTGATTAGTATATATATTTTATATATAATTTCAAAACAATAAATTGTCATTTGGCTAATTGAAAATCCGAATCTAAAATGATGTGAATCTATTAGTATGGAAATTCAATAGAAACACGCGTAAGGCAAATAAAACGAAAATGAGAGCGGGGTCGAAAGTCAAATGAAACAGCTTCACCTTAAAAGTAAGTTTTTATAAGATATACTCATTTTATATGTTTTGTAAACATAAATTTCTGTGTATTTTTTAGGGAAGCTGCTTGTTCAACACATTCAAATCATAATAAGCAATAACAGAAATTAACAATGGCGCAACCTGCTCCATTGTGGAATCTTGATTTTAATAGAATTTATCTATTTGCTTAAGATGCTACCACATTCTTTCAAATCTTAAATCAATCAAACAACACGCCTATCCCAACCACAACAAAAGTCTGCGAATACTCAGTACAGGCATTCTGGCCAAAACGAAGACACGCATGATACACAGGTAGCTGAAGGCAATGGCTGCCAATACCTGTTTGAACTACACTCAATCAAGATTGCACACGAGCTGATTCTTACCTGTTGCGAATGACAAGTTAAAGAAGCAACATGGACAAAAACATCCTTACATTGCCACACACTTCAATGCTGCGACTGGATAACGATGCTAGTTCGATTGACTCGTCAATTGTTTCTAGCAGAAAAAACAGTTCAAGCGAATTGAAGCACTCACACATGGAGCTTGCATCAAATGAAGATCATAAATCCCAAGTGTTGCTTGTATCATCTAATGCATTGTCGCTCAGCACAGCCTCAAATCCCAGCATCGGTTCACTGGCAAGTACACCAAAGAACACAGGATCTTCAAGGACGCGCCTTAATTATGGTTTCCATCAATCCATGCCGTCTGTACATGGGCGTTCGGATCTGAATTTAGTCTTACCTTCAGCTGAACTAACCGCCAACCAAGCCATCGATAGATCTCCAAAACGATTACCGAAAAATCATAGGAATTTCAGCTTAGATTCAAGGTAAGTTCAAGATTATGAAATCTCCATAAACAACGATGGAATGTGTTTTGTAATGCCAGTGCTAACTGTTTTATAGTAAGCAGTGCTATTTTCGTTAGCAGTTAACATGACATGTTAGATTAATAAATGAAAACTTTCGTGCTACCAGCAATTGTTTATCAGAAGAATAACTGTTTATGTCGTATCTATTTATTCATGCACTTGTTGTTCTCACTATAGCACATTATCTTTGTTATTTACGTTCCAAATATTGATAGCTTTCTATAAATATATTACTGTTTATTGACACAATAGAAAACGTACGAATTTGCTTTATTGGTATATCATAATAGAATTGTTAGACTTATTAGTTTAGTAGTTCATATGCTTCTCAGTTTGGCTTCTTGTATGCTTAGACTCATTCCAATATATGACGAAATTTTATTGATTTTTTCCTTAAATAATTTGAGCTTATTTTAACATATTTTACTCATTTCTAGATCAATGGGCATATTGCAGTCGCCAGTTTCCTCTTCTTCGGTGAGCAGCACACGCACCAACCACACGCTACATCATCGTAATCGCAGTCTCGATAGCTTCCTGCAACGCATACCAGAAGTGAGTATATTTTATATTTATTATTTTGAGATTGAAAGAAGTCTGTTAACATTGCAATTTTGAATAGTTGAGTTTCTTACTCTCTTGTGGTACTCTTTGTTTACACAGCTGTGATTTAGGATCAAACTGTTTATATTCATGTACAAAGTAAATCTTTGTCATTTTTTATATGCATACCCTACTCATTAAAGGGTTTCATTTATTAGGAAAATAATGTTTTATGCTATTGCCATAAAAAGTTACAAAGGCCTACCTTTTTGTTAAATTAACTTTTCATCCATTTTATAAATAATCAAAATCATTTTTTATTTTTAATGTTTTTCTTTCATAAAAAGAATTTTTAATATTTTTGAAAGTTTGTTTGTATCCTAGAAATATTTATACACATTTTCATATTTCATATTCATCTAGTTCATGTTCATATTCTTAAAATTATTCATTAAAAAATGTTAATATCTCTTTAAAATATCTTAATATGTTATCCAAAAAAGGGTATTAATATTTCGGCGTGCTGAAAGCAAAAGCTTCTGCATGTTTTTATCGCGATTCGCAGTGTTCACATTTTGCATATTTTGCTATTTTGTGTACTTTTCTGGTTATCAATGATTACACTAAAATCCAGTTGTGCTGATCGCACCAATGAAAAGATAGAGAAAAGTGAAGTCTGAGAGAGCGAAAGCTTGATTCTCCGTTACTGCAGCTTTAAGCTTTAAGAGCGATTGCAATTTAACGAGAGAGCGAGAGAACAAGTTAATAAAATTTTTTTTTGTTTTGCACCGAACTGTGGGATCTGGCGAAGAAAATGAAAAAAAAAGAACAAAATAAGCTTTTGCTGACAAGTTAATGTTTATTAAATATTTTAATAATTGCAGGTCGAGAGCTCATCTCCCAATGCCGAGAGTGAAACAGCATTTGGTACAAATTCGCAAAAATTCAATAGCAAAATCTGCTCAAAAATGGAAGCGACTAAAGCTGATGATGCAGCTGCAATTGCCACATCCCAGCCAAAAGCAGATCAAGTGATTGGAGGCGTTCCCAGTGCCCGGAGCACATCTGCAGTCTCAGTACACTCACAGAGAGCCACTGGAATTCCAGGTAAGTTATTATTGTTAGTTAATCTGAATTTGGTTTTTAATCGAATCATTTCATATTATAGTTGATTCCTGCCCAACTGAAGCAAAAATCTCAATGATAGGCCCACAGGACACAATCTATGTCTGCAGCAGCACAGGCAACAACAAAAAGCGTGAAGATCTGACGAGTCTTGGTTCGGATGATTCCGGTAGGGAACTGTTTCGAAATAATTTCATTCATAGTTCATGGACAATTTTGTCATATATGAAGCTGTCTTCTTATATTTTTTAATGGACAATATGTAAGCATATTAACTAATACACATCCTCTACCATTTGTCTGTCAGGCATTTTATGTAACTCAGAGTCGGACCAAATATCGCTAAATCGCATATGCCACTCTCATGAGTCGCTCGATCTGGGCACAATGGATGTCATTGTGAATGTGGATGGAGATGTCGAAGCAGAAACAAAGCAAAAAACAAGGTCCATTGATGCTAATTACGAAAACATAGAACCAGATCTTTGTTTTTTGACCTCCACAAAAGTTGATGAATTCGATTGCCGAACGCTGCTACCCACGCAGAAATCAAAGCTGATCACAGCAGATGATCGAACGCGTTATCGTGTTATGAATATGTCTCAGGCTGCCATTAACTTGGAGCTCGGCACGGCACCCAATGAGATAGAGCCGGTGCTGGACGACACCATGAACGATGGGGACGTCATGCCCACATTGCCCACACCACAAACTGTGTCCAATAATACACCACCTGCTGTAACGCCATCAAAGACAGTTACAGCACACACACCACCCTCTGAGAGTACTAAAAACGATCAAGTGTTGTTTAAGAGCTTCTTCGGTGCCACCAAGAATGCTATTTTCCGCACGGCCCAAAGCATTATCGAAAACCATGAAAAGAAGCACTCAATCAAGCAGAAAGCGACCGAACCCCTGGAATCGCCTACAGCTACGATGTGCACACCTTCAAATGGCGGAGTTCAAATGACATCAGATCTGGTCAAGTCGCCCACAGAGGTTTCCAAAAGGAAAGAGTTCTTCAGCTTGCTAAGCTCCAATTCCAGCAAAAAAACAGCTGCGGCAGCTGTCAACACTGCTGCAATCGAAATCACGCCAGAGATTGCTAAAACAGACTCGGAATTAAAAGGGGAAAATGAGGTGAAGCTGCCGAGGAGCTCCTCGAAAAACTCGCTGCAACAAGTGAAGACTCCAGTCCCGGGCGTTGTGAAGTATATTAACGATCATCCACCCGCCGTCGATGCGCCACAACAGCAAAGCTACGAACGAGGACCGAGCGGCTTGTTGCGGTTTTTCGAATCACCCGTTTTCAATATACACTTCGCTGTGCATTATTTGTTCTACTCAAAGGAACCAGGTGTTCTGAGCTTCATTGGCAACAAGATCTTTAGCTTTTCTGACCAGGAAGTGGATCTATATATACCACAGCTGATCGTAATGTATATTGAAATGGATGAACTGGCTGAAGTGATTGATCCCTATCTCACCTTTCGATGCCGAAAGTCTGTTGACTTCTCGCTCAAATGCCTGTGGCTTCTGGAGGCATACAACCACCAGGTGGACTCGCTGGGCAGCTGCAGTAAAGGTCGCAAATCCAAGCTGTCGCTTCTCAAAGAAGTATTTTCCAAGAAAGAGAGCAAGCCTCAAGCAAAAACAAATCAAAATCCAGTGGTTTCCCTGGTCAAGAAGACACATTATCGCTCCCAGTCAGATGCCACAGTGCTTTTGGCCGATTCTAGCAACGCGCATTCCATCAATATAGCACATCGTATATCAGCAGCACCCGCAAAGTTATGTTTGGGCGATCTGAGCTCGGGTCGGGCCTTCGACAATGGCTGCACGTGTTTTCAAACTGTGCGTGGGCAAGTTAATGGTTTGCTGGGACAACGCACTTTTTGCAATTGTGGCGCACCGAAGACTGCGCCGCAAAAGGAGTTTATGAAGGCGCTAAGAAATGCGGGCAAGAACTTAACATCCTTGTCCTCCAAGGCAGAGAAGACATCAGCGCTGCGCATGTTCCTCAATTTGATTAACAAAAATTTGCCAGCTCGTGTCTGGCTGCCGCTCTACTCAGATATTCCGCATCATGTGGTGCGCATCACAGAGGAAAAGACTGCCGTATTAAATTCAAAGGACAAAACTCCGTACATCATATACGTAGAGGTGGTAGAAGTAGTCGACATTTACACCTCGCCGCTCATTCCAAAGATGATGCCGTCGCTGCGGCATACCAAGAGTGAGGAGCACTTGGAGGGAGTTTGTCTAAACACCCAACACAATTGCAGCCGCACCTTTAGCAGTGGCGATAGCCATCAAGGCTCCAGTTGTCGGCGCAAAAAGGGCACCGAATCATCGTCATCAAACACAGACAGCGGCTGTGGGGAGCCAGCTGCACACAGTTGTTGCTGTAGTGGTAACCCAAGTAATCAGCTATCACTGGGAGGGCTGCACCTGACTACAGATGATGTCTGGTCACAGGAGGATGATGACATCACGGCGCTGTACTTGAATATGCGCAAGATCAGCGAACGAGACTCCATCTCACAAATGTCATTAGATTCGTGTGATTCCAGAGATCAAGGTAAATTCTTCAATTAAAAAGTTGGTCTCTAAAGGGAATAACTTTGAAATTATAGGTCCGCCAGTTGTCTTTAACATTGGCGATGTTCGCTCTCGGCACTGTAACAATTTGAGTTGTGAGAACACGAAGCCGTTTAGCAATGATCCCGAAGATCCATCTGCGGCAGCTCTGAAGGTAAGTTCGGGATCATAACTCTCAAACAAGTTTGTAATCTATATTTATTTCTAGGAGCCCTGGCATGAGAAGGAGAAGCTCATACGTGAGTCCTCGCCCTATGGTCATTTATCAAACTGGCGTCTCTTATCCGCCATCGTCAAGTGTGGTGATGATTTGCGTCAAGAACTGATGGCCACTCAGCTATTGCAGGTATTTATAAAATTGTATTCACTAATTTTGAACGAATTTTTCATAAATTCCTTTTTAGATGTTTCAAATCATTTGGCTAGAGGAAAATGTGGATTTGTGGGTTCGTCCGTATAAAATAATATGTCTCTCGAATGACAGTGGTTTAATTGAGCCCATATTGAACACGGTTTCATTGCATCAAATCAAAAAGAACTCCAACAAATCATTGCGAGATTATTTTATTAGTGAATATGGAGCAGCAACAGGCGAAAGTTTTTGTCAAGCTCAAAAGAATTTTGTTCAGAGCTGTGCGGCATATTGTCTGATATCTTATCTACTTCAGGTTAAAGATAGGTAAGTTAAGTGATATTTTTATTAATCATGAGCCAATCGAATTTATTTTTTTTTCAATTTATAGGCATAATGGTAATATACTCTTACATTCTGATGGGCACATAATACACATAGACTTCGGTTTTATTTTAAGCATATCTCCGAAAAACTTGGGTAATTAATTAGAATGTAAATAATTGTAAAGTAAATACTAAATCTTAATTATCTTTCTCAGGTTTCGAGCAATCACCTTTTAAACTCACGCATGAATTTGTAGATGTGATGGGCGGCACAGAATCCGTTCATTGGCGCGAGTTCAATCGTTTGCTGCTCGTCGGCATGATGTCTGTGCGCAAGCACATGGATCGCATTATAAACTTGGTGGAAATCATGCGAAGCAGTATGTAAATTGTGATTTATAGCAACAACATCTGATATATTGTTTTTTTATAGATGCGAATTTGCCATGCTTTAAGAATGGCTGTTCCGGTACCGTACAGAATCTCCGAAAACGATTTCATATGAATTTAACTGAGCAGGAAATGGATCGCAAGGTTGAACAGCTTGTACAGGACTCATTAAAAAGTCTCTCAACTAAACTGTATGATGGATATCAATACTACACGAATGGCATATTGTGAAAATGGTTTCTGTAATAAACAAAAATCGATAGGATTGATCGGGAAAATGCCAATATGATACACCAAACCTATGGACTGTTAAAAACAAATATTTTAATTCATATATTTATATATATATGCATTTTAATGCATATATATTCAAATATTTATACATTTAAATGGATAATCATATATTCATTTTTATATAAATACATTTTTATGAAGATCGGTAGCGTTCACAGAAAATGAACACTTGTAAGAATGCAAGAGAATTAAGATTGTACCTATTAGCACCTGTTATTTAATCCAGACTCGTTAAATATTCATATTGGCACTGTTATTATATCTAATTATATTATATTAATATCTTAGGGTAAAGTGAATGTTGTCTAGCTTTTAAGTAAAAATGTAAATGTATTTGACTCTTATCTCTTTGTCGTCTTCTGTCGATCCTACATTGCATATGGCCATCCAAATAATCAGCGATAACTAAATATAATTAAGATCGCAAATCTGTAATTATTCAATTTGCTAACGCGCTACGCATATTAATTTTATAAGAAACTATTTTAAAATTATTCATTCAACAATTTACAAACTACATTCGATAAATTTACTGAATTCTAAAAATTGAAGATAATAGCTTATGTATTTTAATTATAGTATAACTTTCTAAATATGAACTGTATATTTATCAAAGGTGCCGCATATATAAATCTCTGTTTGCTTTCGAATTTATATAATCGAAACAATTTTTTTTAATATAATTACTGGCAATAGTCTGCCAAGAACTCAAGAGAAAGATGAGAGAGTTAAGCATTTGAAGCTTAAATTTAAAACTTGTTGCATGTTGAACCAATATTATTGTATAGCTTTTGTGCATAACGTAAAAATAAACATTATGTATATGATAACTATATATGCATATATTTATATCATATAAGAAAGCTTTAATAAACTCAATAATTATCAAAATTATTTAAGTAGTTGTGTAATAAGACATTTAATATTTTTATTTTAAGGACGACTGGTTGCTAGCTACAAATGAAGTTTTTATGTGAGCGTATTGTCGATTTCTTTACATGGAAACCAAAGATTATTGATTATATGAATGTATTTTCGTGTACAGAAAGTTTGAAAAATGTATATATAATAGTATAGCAAAACAAACCAATATTCAACTCCATTTTTAATTTCGTTGCCATAGCAAACTTTTGTTTATACAAGTTTTGGTTAAGCCCATTATACATTTCGTATCCAAAAGAAATTTATTTAAAATGGATCCCACTAAACTAGTTGGAAGAGTGTATGTTATAATATATTTAGATTCAAATTGAAATAATTGTATTAAAAAAGAGTCTCTTTCTTTTATAGCAAGGAAGCTGTACGTATAGAACACAGAGCGCGTAGCAATTTTTCACGTATTTGGAATGAAATTGCATCCAGTTCGAATAATAAGTTTTATCATCCAGATGAACTGGATAAACAGCTAATGGAGAAACTTCATCTACCAGGTGTGTATAGTTATATTCCAAAATATATGTATTTATAATTATTAATATATTTTTCATTTTATTTTAGAACCCGATAATAAGGCTCAATCGCACTTCATTTCAGCTGAAATGCGAAAGAATTTGCTGGACATTTGTCGCTGTGGGCGTCCTAGGCGTGGCATCCATTTGACCAAGTGTCTGCAGCGAGCTGTGAATACAAATCTACAATCCGAAGAAGACGCTGACACGAAAGCCGTATATAAAATGCCTCAAACATCAAGTTGTAAGTTTCCAGCTGTTCGCAGTTTATTTTCTCCAGTTGTTTATATTATTCTAATTTCAGCTTTCATTGGATTTAAAACAGCTCCTTATCAAAAGTTGGAAAAATCCATGCAGTATGTATCGCCTACAATCTCTATGCCTGGACCTCGTATCACTGCTGCTCCATACAATACCATTATTATAGGTTGACAAAGATTTGTAATTGCACAGCTTAAACTGCTCAAGAAGTCCGAGTAAAAATATGATGTCTCGAGCAATATAAATGATCTCAAATATACCTGAACCAATGGATTTATAATAAAGCCCTTACTGGTCAGCAAATCTAAGCTCTCAGGAATAGTATAGTCTCTTTATAGATAACTAAAATGCATAACATTTTGTATATCTATCTGAATTAAGATAAGGGAAATTTCCCAAATCTTAAACATGAACTTGATATTGATATTTTAAAATATGTTTAACTTTTAAAGTGTCTTGGGGACATCCCGCTTAAGGTTTCTGTGGCAACGTGATATAATAAGCTTCGAACTGGATTTACTAGTAATTCATTCATTGCGAAAACCAGTTTTATGAAATCATTTTATGTGTTTTTTAGCCGTAGTAGTTGAGTGTAGGCTAACTAGCTGGGGTTTTAGTTCAAATGCAACTTCGCACTGGGCTACTTGTACGGAAATGTCTTACTATGCGCAACTCTGGCTACTTGCGATTTGTTCTCTTATCACTGGCAATTTGGTGGCCGGTCAAGATTTCCTCATATTTGCGACAACAACAAGATCGCCTTTGATGACAACAAGGCCAACGATTCGTTCAACTGGCGACTTTGTGCTGGTCAACAATTCGCCAGTTGTGGGCACGATGACACCATTTAGCCCATCAGCAGCGGCGCCCAGTCAAGCATTTATCGATTGCTTTGGCCGTTGTCCAACTACGCCGGAATATAATCCAATTTGTGCCAGCAACAGGCAATTGTATCTCAATGAGCAGAAATTCAATTGCGCTCGCTTTTGCGGTGCGGGTTAGTAGAACTGTATTACTAACCGAAATATTTCCATTTCTGACTCAGCTCTATTTATTCACAGATATACGGATTGTGCGTCGTGGAAGCTGCGAGGGTCTGTTTCCCATGCAACGCGGCTGACGTCAGTTATTCAGAGCTTATGGTGATTGTTTAACTTATGAAATGTAAAAATTTGTATAAACATTATTTTTATATGTATTTGTATAAGCATTATCCGATTATGGAATATTCTAGTTCTAATGTATATTTAAGTCTGCAAGCCTGAACTTCCCCACTGTACAGAGAATGTTTTATAGTAAACATGTGCCTGGAATTCTCAGGAAAGATCTGTATAAACATTCGTGATTTTGATAAGATTTTCTGAATATTAATATGTGTATGAAAAGCAAAAACAGTTCAAATTATTTAGATTATTAGACTATATGATACCCTGTACAAAAATGCTCACTATTTTTTATTGTATAAGTATATATATGAATTTTTATTGTTTAAAAGGCTTTTATATTTACAATGTAAAAAATGGAGTTGGAGATAGTTATCAAAATTCGAAAATAATTTTTCCCCCGTAGCTTTAGCTGTTGCTGCTGCAGGGCTCCACCTTCCTTCTATAACAATATCCACTCTAGGTCAAAATTTTGCATGCAGAGTATACTGGACTTGGAAAGCTGATAATATAAAGTTTTACACCTTCAGTTTCATTTCAAACCCCGAAGCGCATAGCACACACGGTAGCAAAACCAACGAAATATCTTATCAAGATGCTAAAATATTATCAGCTGCTTTTAAGCATAGGTTAGCTTGTTTGCTTTTGCAATATTTGCTCGCAGCTCCTGTTTTCGCTTAATATCTTCCGTTTTTCTATAGTGTTGATGTTTGCATTTCTTAACATTGGGACAAATTCACTTGCATTGAAGTTCAATCCACAGCCCCGACGCATGAATGCAACATATTACAAACCTGCATGGAATGCTCCGAGATACAATAATACAAGACCTTATTACGGATCATTGAATGGAAGTAGAGTTATACAATCCGTGCAGACCAGTCCACAATATGCAGCACCATACCAGGGAGCGGCTCAACAGCCGAACATAGGCTTCAACAACAATCTTTTCGGCTCTGGTACACCATTCCAATCCAATGGCAATTATGGAATTAATGCTCAGCCGTACTACCCAAACGGTACTACGCATGGAAATTTTAACTATACAAGAGGTACTCAAACCAACAGCACCTATCCATACACAAGGCTTTTCAAATTTTGGTAGACTTATGCTGAATATTCCAATCCTAAAGTAAAGCAACATTTAAAATGAGAACAAAATGTATTTTCTTTTTTCAAATAATATTTATTTTGCAGATAATCCACTTTTTCTCCTTTACATTTAGATGTCGGGATTGATGAAGCTCAAATTCAAAATTCAAAATTTTCATTTTTTCAAACAAAATTTATTTTGCAGATAATCCGATTTTAATAGACAGTAGACTATCTGGATCATCGTGTTAAATTGCTTTCCGGTATTCCAGGAACGTTAATATAGTACAGTAAATGTTGATATGATGATTGGCTCCACTCATGGGGTTAATAGGTCAAGGGTGCAGGTTATTGATGTTTAATCAAGCACTAAGTCAGTCGGTGGTTCTATATGGATGACGGTTGTATAGAGAGATTGAGCATAGCTAATTATGTAAGTATATCAGCTTTGAACGTATTATTTTGTCATATTCTTGGGGAATACCGACGATGATCATAAAGAAAAGCAAAACCCGATGTGGTTAAAATTCAATGAAATCCCCCGCCGCCGTCAGAAAATCCCACGCCGCAGTCACGCAACTCCCACGCCGCAGTCAGATAATCCCACGCCGCAGTCAGGATCTCCCACGCAGCAGTCCGCAGTCCCTGCCCGCAACTCCCTCGCAGCCGTCAGTTCGTAAATCCCACGTAGTCCTCAGAAAGGTCCCTCGCCGCAGTCAATTCACCGTTGCCCCATTATTCCTATAGAAGTGATGTACCTAGCGCCCTCTCCTAACCGAATCCCTAAAGGTCCCACGTCGAAAACATGCGAATCCCTCGCCGCCGTCAGCTCTATGGGTATCCCACGCCGCAGTCAAAGATAACGAGTCCCACGCTGCCGTCAGAATGTAACCCAATTGATGTTCCGAAATTTCAGAAAGTATATTCTCAATTCTCAAAAAAATCCTAATTTCCCGAATCGATGTCTTCTCAGAAAACGTCAAAAAATAAACGGCCTCATCGTCAGCCTTAGAGTGAGGGGTCGAGTAGTAGAGTAGAATAAAGTAGTGGAGTAGCAGAACAAAATGACCAAAGTTCCTATCGCTGCCAGCGAACCCTAATACAGGGAAATGTGTGTGTGTTATAGATGCGAAGCAAGATTTCTTAAAGTTGAGGTTGCAGTTGTCCAAACAGAGAATCAAAAAGTATCCTATGCGTTTATATGCTAGCCATCGTACGAAGAGAAAGGTGATTTGTGCAGGCGGTCGTGTCGATGAAAATGATGATTTCTTTTCGTAATATATTAGTAGTAGAATTGTGGTTTGGAAATCGATGGAGGTCTCGTCTGCCTATTCGCCTCGGACTGGATGCAGTATTGACAAAGATGAAAATGTTCCCAACTAGTTAAAGGTTTGTTCCTAACGAAGACCTCCAGAGGTACGTGCAGATGTGTTTGTTCTGTGATAAGCCGTCTAATGCCGTAAAAGATGATTTTTAAGGACCCTGCCGCTCCAGCTCGTCAACAAGAAAATGTCGATTAAAAGCACTGCGACGATATCTGAAGTCGACTTAGAAAAACAACCAAGCTCGGAAGAGATTCAATCTCATCACTTGGGATGTTGGATGGTTGAATTGTCGATCAGATTAGAATAGAAAGTTGGCCCATCTTGTAGATCTATCTCTGCCAGCCAAATTTGAACGGTTGATTGTCTCGTCCCGTCCCCTCTCAGTAAAAGCCCCTGAAGATCGATAGACAAAGGTCTGGACAGGCCCGCAGAGAAATGAAGTTGTCTCATTCAAGTCGCTCCTTCACACTCTCTCATTACGGGCGGATCGGCCATCATCAGGGGATCCTCGTCAGTCGATTTCATCTACGAACGAGTCGTCCCTGCTGTTTCTTAAGCCATACTAATATGTACATGTCACAGTTTTACAATAATTCAAATACAATTCAATCTTACAATATCAGTGTGGGGAAACTTATACAATTTTTAACAAATAGCATGTTATAGCACATTTGCATGGCTGTACAATATACATTAATATAGATGACAATGGCTCTGTAGGCCAGAAGACTTTCATTTTGACAATATGCCATTTAGAGATTCCCCCAATGGAAGGATACATACTTCATCGTATGATCTAAAATACATAAATAACTAAGACATAAAAATACATAGGAGAAAAATAAAGGAAATGATACAGAATATAAATGTAGCGCGTGTCTCATGGATTCCCTTCGAGAACAACTTGACGTGTGCTGGCTGGACAGACTAACAGTCGACCAGGTTGGGAAGAGTAGTTATCTGAAAAACAAGTACACACCAACAACAACAAAATGGATAATGATGACGACAAGGATCAGCTATTCAAATTGATGCTGGCATCGATTCCCTGCCTGTCTGCTTGCTCGCTCGCTGTATGGTGCTCTCTTCATCTCGAGGATACGGATGATCATTTTTGGGCCGCCACATAACAGGTAATCCCGTATGTGTGTGCGTGAGAGTGTGTCTGTGTGTGTGTGCGTTGCTGCAGTACCACCTCGCAATTGTTTCCCGTTTGCGGAATGTTGATCGGTGCACCAGGAGTTAAGCGCTCAACTGGCAAATCGAAGCGTAGCGTAGCGTAAAGCTGATTTAACTAGCTAGCTTCTTCGTCATCGAACACTAATCGCATTTGATTCCCTTTGCGATGGATTTGATTACCGGGGGGTTTTATATTCTGTTAAAAATATGTGCGACCTAAGAAGTGGGATTGAGCGGATAAGTTACACAACAGATTATAGAACCGGCTGAGATACCACCACCGCCGTCGTCTGCTCTTCGATCGATCTCTTGATCGTTGTCATCTGTCGCGACTGCTGCTGCACAGGATTCGATCTGATGCTTGGAACACTAGTCGCATTTGATTCCCTTTTGCGATAAGCCACGAGCACGATTTCCTTAGGTCGGATCGTTAAGGCTTCATAGCTGTTTCTACTACATACTACAATATACATACACTTGCAGGACGCACAAAATGCTGAAAGCGAGAACGAGGCGACGGCAACGTTGAAGACGGCGACGACGCTTGAGTGCCGGTAGCGTACTTGCAGGCAGCTGCCCGATAACAACGACAACACATCAGCTCGCCTCTTAAGAGAGTGCTGGTGATTGTGTGGTGTGGCGGGTCTCGGTCCAAACGCATTTGTTTCCCTTTAGCGCGGACCGAGCGCATATTTCTATGCGGTGCAATGCATTACGTGCTGGACTGAGAGCTGACCCCAGTCTCGTATTGGCCGAGCTAGGCTGTGATGCCTCCTCAATAGAGGGAACAGAGTCTGCTCCTCGTGTTCAAGTGGTCGTGAGTGCGTAGGAGCTGGAGTGCATCAACTACCAATTAGCCATTAGCCAATAGCCAGTAGAGGACTATTGTTGCCCAATGTCGTGCAGCTTACGTTTTCTGTAATGTAAAAACGTTAAATTGTACAAGGTACAAAGCGATCTACTTGGATCTGTGATTTCAGCGACTATCTGGCTGTACTCGACTCCCTTGACTCGCATTGGCCATCAAAGGGCAGCGGGAGCGGTTGTTATACATTTTGTTGTTGTGGTGCTGGCATTGCTTGAAGATTATACCTAGCTGGATGAACTTGATGTATCGTTTTTGATTCCCTTTAACGATTTTGTAGTGTGCAAGCTAGTAGAGTTGGAAAAGAAAAAGAATTTGTGTGTACAAATAAATTGTACCTCCAGAGCGTTCCCAAAATGAAATTTGCAGTAGTATTAGGCATTGCATTCAACTGTCTCACAAATCGCTGCAAAAGTGAAAGTGCAAAGCAAAAATGGTAAGCGAACAAATTGCTCACGTCGTGAATTGAGTCCCAAGTGATAAAAGCATGAAGGCCTATCTCCTAGTATGTGTATGCTAGAACTTCAATATCGTCTTTTCTTCGCTTCTTCTTCTTGGCTGCAAAACATATTTAAGCAATTCAAGATGAATTCAGTGTCGGGCTGACCTTCACAGTTAAGTTCGCAGGGTTATCTGTCAACTGGGATGATGTTGGTCAACTGTCGAGGTGTTATATTGCTTGCAAGCTGGCATTTCATTCTCATTGCCTCAAGGAATCTTGCTATAGGTATTCAGGTTTAATTCTTTCCGGAAGGGAACCAAGAAACGCCACTGTAATTAATACATGACATGCTTAGAAATGAAGCTGTAGGTAAATGGAGAAAGATAACAAATCCTTTATTGCTGCTGATGCCGCCGCTTGTAAAGAACAAAGCTTTGATTTCCTCGCCGACACTGCTTTATCCTTCTTTATCATTTGGAAAGCTACCGACAGATATGCGCAGGCACATTCAACTGCGGTTATTTAGCTACAAGATACAAAAGGAAGAATTTTGCACAAGGGAAATCGCATAATTTACATGAAAATCCTTCAGATGGCGTTACCTTTCTTGAACTACAAGGAGTATTACCCTATTTGTAGAGATCAACAACTTCCAATATGAGCGCAGGCACCGTTCAACTGCGTCATATTGCTATAAAATACAAAAAGAAATTTTTTTTGTTTGGCAAAATCTCAAAAATTACGCTTTGTTCTTTCTGTTATGTTGATATACTGTGCTCAATAGGCTCCACCGATCATTCTCCCGGACAATAAGTCCACCTCACTGTCGTATAGATTTTGTCTTTGCCGTCTGGCTGGAAATCATATAAACACGTTGTCTGGCTACGAGAACCAAATTAAGAGTAGAAAATAGTAAAAGTTACGCTATCCACGATTATGATTCTGATCATCCATCAATATTCGTAAATTACTTTCTCGGTTTCAGCTCTTAATGAACAGACCATTGGCTCAATATGCTAAAAGAGAAACAAACGCAACATTTTTCCTTGTTAGGTAATAAGAAATAAGTTACGCGTGTTTTTGGCCAGTTGTACATCTCGATTTGTAATCCTGGCGTACTTCTAAACTTGCAACTTGACTTGATAGAAAAGATGACTTGGACATATTGCTTGGTCTGTCTGTGTATTGCTTGGTCATATCCTTGCTTGCAGACGTACGCAGGCACCGTTCAACTGCGTCACGTCGCTAAAAAAATATATGTGTAAACGAGAAAAGTTGTGTATCCTAAAATATAGAGGTGTCCTCATGGTGGGCGCTTAAAGCTTGTGGATTGTATACTTTCAGACCGTGACAGATGCTAGGAATGGATGCGAGATTCCATTGATGACCCCAGACGCTCACAGGCACTGTTCAACTGTGATGCATCGCTACAAAAAAATTGAAGCCCACATATTTATGCTAAACATAGCGATAGTGACAACAAAATATAAAACTTCTTCCTATATTACGATACAAGTTCGCCAATTCGCCGATTCCTCTATCAATCTGTCGATAAGTGTGTAGCCCCTCACTCTTCATGGAGTGTGTGGATAGGAGAGTTCATTGAATTTCATTGTATATCTTAACTGCAATTCAAGAGTTAATCAAGAAGAAAAATTCGATACGGCTTACGTGCCAGCAAATTCAAGTGAAGAAGTGAAGCGATAAGTAGAATACGACGATGTTGACAAGTTGCTGAAGGTTACGACGATGACGATGATGAAGACGGAGATATTCCATTTAATGTTTTCCTTTTGCTGTAAATCTGTTTTAAAAAGTAATTGTTTTGCGTTCGCAGCTGATATACGAATACACCATGTATGCAGAGAGATCTGTGTGGATTTGGTAGTAGGTGCCGTCAGCAACTGCTAACCGCTTTATGTATAGTAGGTAGTGATTGTTGTGATGGTGGTAACCGACCAGGAAGCATAAGGCGCACACACATGTGTTTGCTGTTGAGCTCAAGCTGCTGCTGCCGCGCGCAATTCCGCCTTGTCCCCATTTATCTGTCAGCTGCATCTGGCATTTTGGTTAAGGGAGACTCGGTGGTGTTTGCTGCTGCTGCTGCCGCTGCTAATTTGCTGTTTCGGCCAACTGTGTAGGATCGGCTGGTGTGCAACTGGCTGCCATTGTGGATGTAGAAGACGGACAGACGTGAAGACTCACTCAGTGATAGAAACGAAAATCAATCAGACGATTATCGGATTGATTGATGATTCAGGTTGGTGTGGATAGGTATCGATTGCATTGCCCATCGATTTAAATGTTTTCTGTTTTGATGTGGTTGCTCTTGCTGTTGTTTGTCAAGTGTTCCGTTCCTCCTCATCGTTGCCATTAACGTTTCGAGGAGCAGGAAAACTGTAAAACAAAATCAGTTATAGACGAATATGTTTACGACAAAATGACAGAGAGAGAGTGAGAGACTTAGACATGTAAAAATAAAGGCAACACTGATTTCAAAATTACATATGTTTTTAATTTTATTTAGCTTACAAACATTTATCAGTTCTATGTATTTGATCTATATACATTTCTAACACAAAGCTAACGACAGTATTTTGAAATAGTTAAACCTAAATTACCTATCTTGATATTTACTTTTTCGATTCAATATGAATCACATTCTGGCTCAAAATTATTTCACAGAAGCGGACATACTGATAAAATATAAATAGTATACAAGTCTATCCAAGGTTTGCCTATGCACAAAAGAAAAACTAAAAACAAAGGCAATGTGTGCATGTACATACATATATACTTTCAATATATGTATGCATATACACACATGCACACACACACAAATAAGGTTATTCTGTACAACGAAAACCTTGTCTGTGTTCACAAATACATACCTACGCAGCGCGCATGTTCGTTCACACATATATATGCATTTGGGTATACAGACACATTTCAATATGGCGTCGCTCATGTACGTACCTGGGTATGTATGTATGTGTCATCTTTGTGCTAAGCAACCCTCAGCTACACAAGCCACTAAAAACGTTTTCTCTTGTCGCTTACTATGAACATATTGGCTAGTTTCAGAAACAATATTACTAAATTAAAACTAATTGATTAGATAAATTTACAAACCGAGTGTGAATTCCGGACCAAAGGCTTCAGGTGAGCGTTGATTGACAGCAGCTGCTCATGACTCACACCACTCGCTCTGTCACGAAGGCCATTTGCTCGTCCTCATCATATCACACTCTTCACAGCCTTCACATTTTTTCATTACAATCTATGTATGTATGTATAACAGGTTTGCACACGTATTGCAACTGCAAATGAGAAATTTCTTTCGTAATAAAACTAATTTAAAAAATATATCAAAGAAATTAATAAACAAGTTATTCATGACGAATTTTTGAGCTAATTCACATTTCTCATATATCAAAGTATATATGGTTGTCTCTTTTTAGCTAACTGCTCACTGCAATCGCGCATTGGTTATTGCTGTTTTTGTTGTTACTGCTGCTTAAACTGCTCAAAAATTTGTCGAGGCCACTCAGTTCGCTTTGCCACAAATTATTTTCGATATTGCGACGCTCGAATTCTTCCGTCTCCTTTTCCAATGTGACGTCACAAGCATGATGAAATTTGTCGTTGTAGTTGTTCTTGTGAGATTTGTTGCCGTTGGGAATGAATTTCGTTTGTACGTCGAGCCAACGACTGAACCGTTCCTGCTGCTTTCTGCGCAGCTCATGCTCAGCGCTGAAGAGAGCCGTTGACAAAATGGCGTTCACGCGTAGGCTGCCTGAGCCCCGCAATTTACGACGCATTTGCAAGCGTTTCATGCGAAAATTGCGCACCCAATACGTTAATGTTTTTGGCTGCTCAATATTATCGAATTCATCATAGTATGCAACCATTTTGTATGATGATTTATTTTTTTTGTTCTCTTAATAACTTTCTTTTTAGTATACACACATAGAAACACACCTCTTCTGCTGTCAAGAGTTGGTCACGCACTGTCTGGCACTTTCCAGAAACTGAACTATTTTTTCAACAAACTATGTCGTCAGAGTACGACTGCTCAATATAGAATGCTCGAGTCAATGAAAATGACGCCTTATTTATAGCTGTGCTCGCAGTAGCGATACGTATTGCTACGCGACGCTGCTGAATGTAGTACCTGGGTTACAACCCCTTTTTGGAAGTATTAGGAACTGGATAACGCAGAAAACTAGTTTTAAGAAAATTTAAAACTAGAGCAAGAACTAGTTTTGACTAAATTTTGTTTTTCCTTTTATTTGGATTATTAAACTTAATTATTAAATTGCCCCCTATTATATTGTCAAGCAAGGCAGCATTTTAAACTTTCGATGCAACTGCCAACTCGCTTTAAATATCTAAATTAAGTAAAATGAGTATCGATATCTCAAAAGTATCGATAGTTGTTAATAATTTATTATTTAAAATTACATTTAAAAATTAAAACAAAATATTTAGGAAAACTAGTTATTTTTACACCTACTTTTTGCACAAAAATACTTTTATTGAAATGTGGCATCAAGGAGGATTATTCTTTACTAATTCCTTGCGTTCATCTTGGCACTAACCATACAACATGTATGTTGTATGGTTAGTGGTTGTATGGTTAGTGATCTTGGTAAGTTGATTCTTTGGTTGATCGGTTGGATTTTTGAATTGGTTCGTTAGTTCATTTTAAAGATTCGTTCATTCAAATTTATTATCGAATCGATTCACTATCTTTAAGATAGTGTTTTTGTATGCAGCCTAAATGCATGCAATATTTTTAGTTTGCATTGTTTTCAGCTAGTGAAAAGTCCGCACAAGTAAACAAAAAGGAAAATAATTGTACAAAAATGTATTTAAGATAAACGATTATTCATCGCTTACTCACAGCTCTCAGTCATTGCCTAAAAAGAGTTGACAGCTTTTTGTGAGCTTGCAGGCAAATAATGTCAATTATTTCCATATCGAGTTTTACAGCACTGAAAGTATTCAAAAAGTGTGTGACAGGCTGTAACTTACGACATTGTGCGTAGTCATTTTAATTTTGTAATGTCACTGAGCAATATGGCTGCAAAAGAACCGAAACCTAAAAAGCTAAAAAAGGAAGATAAACTGTAAGTAAAATTTGTTTGAATAGTAAAGAAATAAACGAAAATCTTACGTTCTTTATTGCTATAGCAATCCTTTTATTTGTCCTGTAACGTACATCAATCAATTGCCCGACCCGCCAGTTGGCTGCAAATTTCTGCCATGTGGCAAAACTTTGATGGACTACACCGAGGAGCCTGTTTCGTTTCCGCATCTGGAAACTCGTTTTAGTCATAAATTTAAGGGTCTGCATTTGTTGTTCGACATCGATTTGATCAACCAAAACACCTATAACCAGGTTCCTGGGGAGCCCACTGAAATGGATCCCAAAGATGCGGCATTGTTGGCTGACATTGAGGCGCTACATATTATTAATTCCAAGGTAAAGGGCTCGAATAGTTTTCCCACACGTGCCCAGGAATGCCGCGAACTTTTTGCCAAGGAGCGTTCCGCTGTGCCACGCTCACGCACAGGCTTACAACGCCGACAGCCAGAATCTGAGCAACTAGATCTAGAATCGTTCAGCACCGAACAGCAGATTGAGATTGTACAGCAAACATTTGTGGACATCGAGAAGCCATTGGGTGCCCATCCCACCAAAATGAATAGCAATGCTCGCCCCATCGCCCAGCTGCCGCTGTTCCCAGAGGCCAATTACTCTCAGCACGATCTAGTGCAAATGCATTTTGGCATACCACCCAGTGGCAATAGCAATGGCTTGCTGAAGGATTTCGGCAATTACTTTGTTAACTTTAAGCAAAAACCCGATCCGTTCTTTCAGCAGGTTCACCAAACATATGGTAAAAATTTGCTCACCTATCTTTCCGAACAGCGCTACAAGGAGGAACGCACCGCAGACAGCTCAGATCGTGGCGAGAGATTCATATTGCGCGAGAAGGATGGCAGTTTCTACTATCAAGTTGTCAATAAGCATATCAAGCTACGCAAAGACCGCCCAAGTCAACAATCGCTTTCCAATCTCTGTCTGCTCGTAGGTATTTATAAATATTTATTATAATTATCTCTTTCATTCTCTTTGATAGGTCAAGCGCACTAAGGAGAATTAACAACAGCCTCAACAGCTCTTGGCGACCTTAATCAAGTCATGCTGGCAAGCCCAAATACTATTTAAATTGTATATTTATCTTTATATATCTATTATATTTATGCCTTTCTCTCTTTAACAGGTCAAATGCACAAAGGAAAATCAACAACAGCTCAGCTCTGGCAACAAAATGTGATTTCTGTGACCTTAAGCAGGATTTATGCATAATTGTGTTTCAGTTTTGAACATAATCTATACTAATATAAAAAATAATAATTATACCTCAAGAATTTTTTTTGCAATTATATATATTTCTAATTAAAGATTTTTTTACATATTATAAAAAGCATCATAAATTCCTTTCAATTCTAATCGTGTAAGAGTTTTTACAATATGTTATTTCGAATTAAGCAATAAATAATATGAAAAAAATAGTTTCTTTTAAGATATTTATTTCCATGATTCGCATAACAACTGTGGTTAAATGTGTATGAATATGATGAATAATATGATCTACTACCCATATATGTATACCTGTAATATTTACTGGAGTTGCTTCTGGATCACCATCATCCTCAACGTAAGAAATGTATCCAAGTATCATTTTGAAATGTTTTCAAATCCCAGAGTTAAGCTCATCGCACATAACATTCACATTACATAAATACATTCAACGTTGGCTCTATATTAGTAGGCCCTATGTAGGAAACATACATATATACATATGTAATAAATTTCTTGATATAAAGTAGTATAATATTTGCTACGCGCTTTAAATCCCAAATTGTAGAACTATGAAGCCGGTTATCGAATGGCTAATCAGCGTTTGTGCTGGCCTCCTCTTTAGCACTCAGTCCATGCGTATTTTGAAGATAGCCAACGAAGAGAATAACTCATCAACGCCGTCGTCGGCCTCCTCCTCATCATCATCACAGATTAAATCCGTAACAAAAGTTCAAGATGAACTGGAAAAGTCCTACATTATGGGATCGGAGCAGATAAACGCTGCATTGCAAACAGTTTTGAATAGCGATGGAAGTAACCTAGATACTCAGATGCTACACGACAACAACAACCGCAACAATGGTCAGTTGGAGTACACATTGGGCTCAGAGTCGTTGAATCGCATGTTGGAGGATATATTGGCACGTCCATGCAGCGAGAATTTGGAGCTACCCCATATCGAGCCGGCAATACAACTTTAAGTTTCACATATTCTATATATTTATATATATATACACCTATATATAAATATGTATACGTATGTGCATATATATGTATATATGTATATATATATATAAATTGTCAATTGATGCGTTCAGTTTCCCTTTTTTAACTGTAAGAATTCTCTGAATAAATTAACTAATACGGTCGACTAAGCAAAGAGTATTTATGGATTCATGAATTCATAGAATCGGCAGATATGCATATTTATATATGTACATACATATGTATATTGGATATTTCACAAGAGAAATAACTATTTTAGATTCCATTCCTGTACGATTGGCTCTGATTGTTTTTCGACCCCACAGTTTGTTCGTATGCAGTATAAGAGTTAGTATAAGATCTAGTATAAGAGTCAGGAGAATTACATAAGTAATTCCCTTTTTTAGCATTTGCTGATGGAATTTGTTTATTCCGAAATAATATATCCCGAAACCTATGGAATAAAAAATATATATATTTATAAAAATAATTAAAAATATAAGTAATAAATAAAAGTAAAGAAAAGTGCATTTTTCAGTCATGTAACCCCGTTTTTAGTCCTTGCGCTATGCCAAGCCGTAGGTACTTACATACATATGTATGTCAACCACTAAAATCTGTTCGCGATAATCGAATTGCATAAATTTACAGGGAACGAGTTGAAAGTGAAAAACCACAGCAGAAAATGGCAGCCCAACTTATTTTCACCGTTTTTCAACATTTCCAGCATTTTCGCAACTGTCATTGAAATGTCAACATAACACACACACACACACAAATACAAATACACACACTCATCCATGTATATATGTATGTGTATGTATGTCTATGCTACTCTACAGCGTGTTCGCAATCCACAAACAGCGGATTAAGGTTCAGACTCTCAGCCTCTGTGCGCTGCGTGACGTAAATACTGATGAATACCTCACAGTTCCCCAGACTCCCCTCGTATTCTCTCCCCCTCCCATCAGGGCTCCAGGTGGGGGCAGCTAACAGTGCAGCAATTGTCCTGCTGTTTTGTTGAAGAATAGATGCCTGTTCTGTTGGTTCTAAATGTGCGCTGGTGTTCATTTAGCGGAGGTTTGTCTATTTTGATGAACTAGTTCCTGCATATACATATGTATATGTTCAACTGCTCAATTAGTGTTGGCAATTCCAGTTGACGTAGGTGAACAATTTCAAATCATTTCAGTTAGTTCAGTAAGTTAGTAGTTCACAATGTTTCTTAATTATTTGGACAAGTACATATGAATAATATGAATAGAGTTGCTGAGGCACAGCGTAATTGTAATTGTGTTAATATCCACATGGAGAGCTCTGTTTATACTATTCTTTTATAGTTAATTTTTAGTTCATGACTTCCATTAGTTAAATTGAGATAAAATTTTAATTTTAATGAATAACATAGAAATAGTCCACTTATGTTACAGAATTTACAGCTATTAGCTTTTGAGTTGTGAACTAGTTAAATTATCTAATTTGATAAATCAGCTTCAGTACTTTGTTCTAGTTCATTCGAATGACCAGCTCAAATGAGCTGTTGCTGAGTTTTTCAATACATCTCTACTGATTCCAATGTGAGAGATCTCTGTGCGGTTTAATTCATTCATAAGTCATGAGGCAGGAAGACGTCCCAGGCCGACGAATGCACCAAGATTAAGCCACGTAAAATGGTGTCAACATTCGGTTGTGCGGCTTATTTAATGTGATTTCCTATTTACTAGACATACATACATACATACATTACAACTGTCATGGACGTACGCTCCAAGTTCAACTGTCGCCGAGCTAATATGTACATATGTATGTATGTATGTGTGCATGTTGCGGGTGTGTGCATTACGTATTAAGCCGGCTTGAATATGATTAATTAAATGGTTTAGCTCTGTCTTGCGGCGCATAAAAATGACTAATGGATACAATAAAGTTGTACATACATATATCTATAGTCATATTATGTTCTATATACATATATATATATATTATATAGACTTGCATACATATATATGTATGCACATATGTATATATTTTGCATTAAGTATTACTTCTATTATACTACTTATATCTGATATGTAAGTAAATCAGGCATCTTTTTATATTTTTATTTATTTTAAGATTCTTGTAGAATTGTCTACAAATTAATTTTCAATTGGTTAAAATATTGGTCAAATAAAATTTCAGATAATTTTAGCAAATCTAGAACTAGCTCAATAAGAGTTCAACTCACTCACTTTCTGTCTTTCTCTGTCTCTCCCTCTCTCTCACTTTTACCTCACTCACTCTTTCTCTTTCTCCCTAATTTTGCAGCTCAACTCGTTAAGTATAAAATGTTGTTCGGAGCATATTTTCAGCTCAGTCCTATCGGAGTTTTCTAGCTTCTGCAGACTGCAGTGGCAATATTTTCATGTTTATGGTCCAGAAAGTGCTTAGTCCTTCAGACGTAACTGTCACGTTTCACATAAGTCTGCAGTTTTCTAATCTTTATAGTTCAACGTTTCAAGAGTTGTGCGCTTAAGTGTGCAATTTATATGTAAAGCTGCTTAAAAAAATATCAAGCCATATATTTCTGTCGCGCTCTCTCCCTCACTCTCTCTCTCTCTCTCTCTCTCTCTCTCTCTCTCTCTCTCTGTCTCTTTTGAGTCAATTTTTGTAGGACATATTTATGAAGGCAACTTAACCAATTAGTAGCCCAATTAGGCAAGCGACCGTTGGAGACGAATAATTCTTTGGTCGCCTTTTATACCCTGTGAGTGCGTATTCAAATGGGGTATAACAATTTTATGAAGAGCTTATGGGAAGAGCAGATGCATAATGGAAATGAAATGAATTTTAGATATTGATAGAGATTTTTTCTATGCTTACGTGCTATCGATATATGTTCACCTTCTGTAATCGATAACTGCGTGGACTTATGATATAGATATATGTATGCTTAAATTTTGTTTTTAATTTGCCTTTATATACAATAACTTGAATATCATCTTGCAATATTTCATAATTCATGCTCATAATTCAATTAAATTCAATCTGCTCATATGTAATAAGTCATATTACGTACTCTCAACAATTGCAGCCTTTAATATTAATATTTCCCAATTGGGTCTTTCGTGCAATCTAAAACTCGTAATCAATCATTTCCAAAATCAATTCCGTATTTTTCGTAGACCCTAATTCATAAACAGCCACAACAACAGCAACAGCAACAGAAAAGGTTTTCTGACCTTCCCCACATGTGTGGCAAATGCGACTGTCTGGCTCCTGAAAATCGCAATACGGCCTTTTTTTTTTTTTGGTAGGTAGCAACAAACAAAGGCCACTGGAGCATGCACTTCATGAATAATGTGAAAGCTTCGGCTCAATTTTATCTGAGAGTGCGAAATTATAAGAAATTAAAGAGAGTGAGAGGGAGAGAGAGAGATTGTGTGTGCCATAAATGTTGCTAGGTGTTTAGCAACATATTGCAAACTTTGCACTGTTTCAGCAGCTTTCACAGTTGCTGCAACACACGCCGCCTAGCAGCATCTCTCGCATTTTGTTATTGTTGCAGAGTGCTTAGCAACATGCTGCAAACTTTGCACTGTTTCAGCAGCTTTCACAGTTGCTGCAACACACGCCGCCTAGCAGCATCTCTCGCATTTTGTTATTGATTTCTCGCCTCAATTGTCATTGAATTAATACAGTTTTTAAATTATAAATTATATTAATTGAATTATATAAATTAAATGTTTGTTGTAAAAACTAAAAAAAATGTAACAAACTTTTTGAGAAAAGAACTTCTAATTTCTTTTTATGTACATATATTATTTAATAATAATTTTACAAATTCATAAAATCGAATTGCACCAAATAGAGAATATAAAGCACTGAAGTGACAATCATGCGAAAGCCCATTGCATTATTAACACGAAATAAGCCGCAATAATTAAATCTGGGACGTCGATGAGTGCAAAATAAAGCAAAATTGGTGATCTGTAAATTTCAAGAATTTATTATATTTGATATAAAAAAGTAATGTAACTCACAGTCCGATCTAGCCGTAGATCAGCTTTAGCTCTATCATTGAAGAGCCTTAAAATTCTTGAGGTATCTTCGGCTGCGCGTTCTGTCAGCTCACAGATGGCGATGTTTAGCCAAAAGTCGAATATGTTAATGGCAAGGGCCTGGCTAAAGTTAAAGACCAAGGGGAAAGTCAGAGTCTTTTTCAGGCTAATGCTATAGACAATCATATAGAATATGGATGTGATATTGACACTCAGCAGGCACAGCATGAACAAAATCATGTAATAGCTATAAATGGAGGCTAAGCGAGTGCTGAGATCTATGAGACGACTATAAATGCCATGAAGAACATGAATGCGTCTCGATTGGTTCTTCTCTTGCTTTGCCAGCATCAGCAACTCGCGATTGATGAGCCACATCGAACGATATATGTAGAGCACAGCCAGATGGAAATGCATTCCTAGCAGCAGGATGCTCAACTGATTGGCCATAAACGCAGCCAATCCAAGGAACAATTTGTAGCTGATTGATGCATTGAATCCGAGTTTGAGGCCTATCATTGAAATGAGCTCCAGCCAGATTGTCAAGCTCTTATAGATAATATAGCTATAGAAATTTGAGCGCTCCAATGATTCGTAATCATCTTGAAATTTATTTTCATACAGCTGCAGCAGACTATTCAAAACATTTCCAAGCTCATCGCTCATCCACCAATTCCGAATGAGCGTAACGAAAACAGTTATTAAAAGCAGACCAGTTTGTATCTGCGTGATTTGCTCTGCCAGAATATTACGTTGATGGATCTCGGCCAAATCGGTGACTTCTGTATCCTCGTGATAGTGAAAGGAAACTCGTATGATTCCCAAATTCATTAAAATTCCATATGCAATTAACCATTTAGAGCGTCGCAGTCTTTTGCTGCTCGCCACATAGACGAATGGGAACAGGCCCAGGGCCCAGGAACTATAGAGCGTTGCCCACTGATTAAACCGAGCGAATTTGTGACGCCAACTGCGATGAGCTCGCCACATTATTACCGAATGAACTAATTTAGTTGAAAGCTCTACTCACTGAGCAGGCCACAGAATGAGGAGCAAACAAACTAAGGATAAATCAATTACACTAATATGATATGATATATTACGAAATTATTTATGTGCTGCCAGAGAGCTTTGGTCAATTATAAGATAATCGAAGATTTCATTTGCTGACATAGCTTACAAGTATTATAGATGTATTGGAAGCATTTTTAATGGGATTTCGTCTATATATAGATCAAGCATAATCAGATTGATTGAGCATTTATCTGTTTCTCAGTCTGAATGTCGCAATCCAAATTGTCTATATAATTAGAAGTTATTTATTTACTATGAAATCGATAAAAATCGCTTAAGAATCTTAATTTTTTGAGTACTCCGCTTACTTGTACAGATATTTATCAATGTTTCAATATTTATATTATATCAATATATATCTATTTGATTGCTAAGCCAAGTTAATGCTAGAAACTGCATTGGTATGAGCTCGTCATGAATGTTGACAAAAAAAAATGATAATAATCAGTCCCTAAACGTTTCGACTACAATTTCGATAAGCCAAATGGAAGATACATTACTGGATTACATGAATAGCTTAATCAAGTGCCGAATACTTAAACTAGGCATAAAAGTAAGCAATAAAGCCCAACTTAGAGTCCAAAGACTATTTAAATATTTCACAGCAATGCCCGTAGAAAATGTAAAACTTCAAAACATTTATAGCAAATATCGATTTTTTTTTGGTAATAAAATTGAGAACTTTTGACCGTTAAATAGTGGACGTTGGAATGGAATGGAAAAGTTTGAAATGCAAATTTGAATATTTGGCGAGACAAATCCGAGCGCTGAGTCCATACGAAGCGGGCGAAACTAATTACAAAGTACAAATGTGTCATTTGGCCATGTTATTTGAGTACTTTATATTCAAAACTGTGTTATTTGCAAAAGTCGAGCAATTACGACGGCAACAGCTGCCTCTGTCACATTAACCTGATCTGGAGCTGGGGATTGTGGGATTGTGTTTTGGACTGGGTTGGCTCGTGTTCTCTGTAGTATAGGCAGTTGCTATTAGCTGTTGGCTGTTGGCGGCTGGCTGCTGGCTGCTAGCTGCTGGCTATTGGCTGTTGGCTGTTGGGGCTCCCCAGCTTCGTGGTTAATTATGTTTTTTGTATTCTCGGCATACAGCAATAGGCATCGTTAGCATCAGAGTCGGGCAAACGTCTGGCCCCCAGTTGCCTTCTATGATTATCGTCTCGGATTTAATGTGTACTTTGATGTGAAACATTGCCCTATTTACAGTGCTGCTGTGATGCTCGTTCAGACAGTTAAAGGCGTATATTGGCTTTTATTGTAGGTTGACTTTAAGCTAAAATATTCTCCATTTAAAGGTGATTATTAATGAAAGATGGGTACATCATTTTTGTTAACTTTAACTAAAAATATATTTTAAAAAATTATATTGTTTAATTATTATTTATTTATATCATTTTTGTTAACTTTAAATAAATAAATGTTAAAAATTAAATACATTTTTTATAAATAATAAAAATCTAATAAAGTATTTGTAAATAATAAAAACTTTAATTTGTGTACTAAAAAAAAAAATAATAATTAATAATAATTAATAATTTAAAAAATAAATTTAATGAATTATATATAAATAATACAAATTTTAAAAACTATTTATAAATAATAAAAATGTATGCAATTTTTTACATAAATTTTACTCATTTAATTTAAGTAATTATTATCAAATAAAAATAATTTAAAAAAAACAATATTATTATTTAAATAATTAAATAATATTATTGTTAAAATTTCACATAATTCCACAGTTGAAGAACAAGAAAGGTAAATATTATAATTATAATTATTATTACTATTATTATTATTGTTGTCATTGCTTTTGCTATTATTATTTTTAAAATTTCTTTTAAAATCAAATGTTAACAATATAACCATAATTATTAATATATTTTTCTTTTTCTTTACAGCAATTCAAGTTTTCTTTCTCCGAGCGGGCATTTGCGGCAGCCATAGACACCCGACACAAATATTCATTGCTTGTAGTTCTTCTGTTTGTTAAGTCCCTGTGCTCAAAGCAGGCAGCGTCATTATCCCATTGAACTATATTTAGAGTCTAATGAAAGCTTTGGTTTGTGCATGGCTATTAAAGCGAAAAACATATATATATATATATATATACATATATATATGATGTTTTCTTTTGATATATATGTTGTTGTATATAATGAAAGCAAGCAGCTGGAGATGTGTACAATGTACTCAAATATATATATTATTATTATATATATATTTTTTTATATGTATACAAGTGTGCTGGTATTAGTCTTGGGGCATGTTCTCGCCTTTGAATTGTTGACCCGGCTGAAAAGCCTTAAAACTTAATCGAAAAGAACACATCAAACAACATTTGTTGCCTACTTTTTTAGTTCTATCTTTTTGCGCGGGTTCAGGTTGAGTTGGGCCTTGTGAGTCGTCTTTGCTGGCTTGGCTGTGACGTTCAGGTGTGTGCTTAAACTTTGTTTGGGTAACTTTTTTACAACTACTTAAGCACGTAGCTGTGGCAGCTATTGTTGTTGGTGTTGTTGTTATTGCTGTTGTTGTTGTTGTACAGCGAAAAAAGTAATTTTGATTTTATTAGCTGCGTAGCAGCCGATGCTATTGATGCCTCGGCTCACCTGTATCACCTGGCCCGCATTTTAGTTTTTTTCTTTTACCAATTCACTTCTTGCACTATTGGCTGAAAAGTTTACAGGTGAACAGAAACGAAGTATTGGCTGATGGCATTGACATTTTCATTTTCATTTTCATTTCTTTTTTTTTTTCATTTTATGGTTAAAGAACTTTGGCCATGCCACATGCCACATGCCACAAAGTCAGCCAACCGTTGAGCTCAAATGAAGCAAAGGCGTCAATAGCTAAACGGAATTTTATGAAAGTCCTTTCAGCTAAGAAATACCATCTTAGACATCTTAGAATTCCAACTTTGCAAAGCTTCTATTAAGTGTTCGTTATGTGACTCAAGTTGAGCTTATCAAAAAGAGAAGCTCAATGAAAATGAAGAGAAGATACATATGTTCATATATATTATGGCAAGCAAGAGGAAATAAAAACTATATACATACATATACATAAATTATATAAAGTCTTGATCAAGACATGTTATTCATTTCGTCTGCCATATAAATGTATTCTGTTCATGTTTCCTCTGCCGCCTAATTTATTACATTTCCATATTATTGATAAAAATCACAGCACACAAATAAATATTCACCGTTTCATGATGCGGCTTTTGAGTGTCTTTCACTCACATTTTGAGAAGAAACTCAAAGAGCAACCGATTGCTTCGGTTCGTCGACGAGGTCGTTCGCGATCGCATAGCACCTTATTGGTTCGTTTTCTTTTTCGCTCTGCTTGTATCACGACCGTTTCGTTGAGTTGAGCAAAAAGTTTCGTGCGTATGTGTTGGTATGTTAGAGAGGGCTGTGTTCGCTAAATACAACAATAGCGCGAGTGAATTGATTGTTTGCGTGTGTATGTGAATGAGAAGACTCTTTGAGTTAATTGTCCGCGCACTGAGCGTCAATTGCATCACTCGCTAAACGAATGCCACACGAAAAGAACCGAAGACTATTGATTAGAGCGGGAGAGACTTGGTATGTTTTTTTCGTGTGTAAAATCTAACTCAGAGAAAGTTTCACGAATCGAGCTCGGGTTTGAGTGAAAGTGGATACTGTTGCCGTATATATATCGAGGATCTCTTGCTGCGCTTCTTCAGTTGCCAGGCGGACCTACTTGGTGATCGGTCATTCTTCTTTGCCCTCCGCTTCTTTTCCTGCTTCTGCTGCTGCTGTGCCATTGGTGAGTATTTATTAGTTAATAATTTATAAAGTATGTTAAGATGAATTGTAATGGTTTTACTAATAATTTTAACAAATGGTTTTATTCCTAACTCAGAGAAAGTCTCAAGGGTTGAGCTCGGGGAGACTTTTGCCGTATATATATGGAGCGTCTCCAGCTGCGCTTCTTCAGTTGCCAAGCGGACCTACTTGGTGATCGGCCATTCTTCCTTGCCTTCCACTTCTTTTCCTGCTTCTGCTGCTGCTGTGCCATTGGTGAGTAACTCTGAGAGAGAACGCCACACGAAAAGAACCGAAGACTATTGATTAGAGCGGGAGCGACTTGGTATGTTTTTTTCGTGTGTAAAATCTAACTATGAGAGAGTTTCAAGAATTGAGCTCGGGTTTGAGTGGAAGTGGAGACTGTTGCCGTATATATATCGAGGATCTCTTGCTGCGCTTCTTCAGTTGCCAGGCGGACCTACTTGGTGATCGGTCATTCTTCTTTGCCCTCCGCTTCTTTTCCTGCTGCTGTGTCATTGGTGAGTATTTAATTAGTTAAGTATTTTAAGATCAATTGTAATAGTATAAGTTTGATATATGCATAACCAAAGTTAAAAGCTTTAATAAAACTATTAATGATAATTGTTGGAAGCTGCCAAGCTTTTTCGGCAACTCTGGCTCCAATCATTTACGAAGGCACAAAATAAAAAGCCAATACGATTTAATTTAGCTTATTATTTATTAATTTAATGCCGAGTCCGTGATATTTGTTTAGGCAAAGTTAATTGTATGCGAAAAGATAAGAGAGATGTTGCGCGCTTGCAGACAACTTTCGTACAGAATTAGAGAATTTAAAGAAACAAAGTTACAAGTATAAGCAAGTAAAAGGAAGGCGAAAATTACATATGTATGTCTGTTATGCTTTCTTATGTGTATGAGTGCATTAACAGCGAATGAAATGATATAGAGAATGGACTAATTTAAGAGAAACTTATTTAAGAGTATTTATTAGCTGCTGCGCCGAACATCCTCCCCCCCGTTGAAAGACCAAGTCTTTCAACAGGATCATCAACCGGAAGGACGCACAGCTTATTGACAGCTCGACGTGTAGTTCCAGTGGGCGTACGTAGAACAGCAACTCTCACGACACCATCAGCTCCAGCAATGATCTCAACGACCCGGGCTAATGGCCATTTCAAAGGTGGCAAGTTTTCGTCTTTCACGCATACGACATCGTTGACTTTGATAGAAGACTGCGGGGTGCGCCATTTTCCACGCTGTTGGAGAATGGTGAGGTATTCATCACTCCAGCGTTTCCAAAACAACTGCTGTATGTACGTCATGCGTTGCCAGCGATCAAGGCGATTGTGGTCCAACCCAGTTACGTCTGGCTCGGGGAAACTGATGAGTGGTCGACCAATCAAGAAATGTCCTGGAGTGAGAACTCCAAGATCATCGGGATTTTCTGAAATTGCAACAAGAGGACGAGAATTGATTATGGCCTGAATTTGGCATACCAAAGTGCGCAGTTCGTCGAAGCCAAGAAGTGCCGATCTCATAGAGAGATATAAATGTTTTTTAGCTGTCTTCACTGCTGCTTCCCATAGGCCGCCGAAGTGTGGCGAACGAGGAGGTATGAACTTCCAATCGAAGCTGTTGTTGATGCAGTAGTTGTGGACTTCAATGCGATGTTCCTGGCTCAACAATAGGCGCCGCAAATCCGCCAACTCGTTCCGTGCACCCACAAAGTTAGTAGCATTGTCAGACCAAATGCATTTTGGAATGCCACGCGTACCAATGAAACGCTTGAGGGCGCCCAAAAAAGCAGCTGTCGAAAGATCCTTTGCGAGTTCCAACCATACAGCCTTGGTTGCGAAGCAAACGAACACGCAGATGTAGCACTTTACAGAGGCTTTGTTTCGTCCATCAGGCTTGTAGTAAAAAGGACCACAATAATCCACTCCAGTGACTGTAAATGCCGGTGAGCACTGTGCACGATCCTTGGGCAAGTCCGCCATTATATGCTCAACGAGACGAGGCCGAGATCTGCAGCAAATTATACATTTTCGCAATGCTCGGGCAACCGTTTTCATGCCACCTATGGGCCAGAATTGCTGTCGAATTATTCCAAGCAAAGCCTGCGGTCCTGCATGGTGATACTTCTGATGAAAATGCGAGATTATAGCGAAGGTTAGGGGATGCTCTTTGGGCAAGATAATTGGGTGGCGCGCATCGAAGCCGAGAGTAGAGTGTCGCAAACGACCACCGACTCTAAGTAGACCAAAATCATCCATAAATGGAGAGAGCGAAAGAATGGAGCTTGACGAATGTATATTCTTTCCATTCTGTAGGGCAGAGTATTCTGGCTGCAACTGAGTTCTTTGAAGAAGACGGCATAGTAGGAACGATCCCTGACGAAGATCGTCTGATGACAACTCAGCTGACTTTATTTTTCTGATAAATTTGTGAATGTAGCCAAAAATGCGCTTCATTATTCCGAATGAATTTATGTGTTTGAATGACAAAGAGATATCTACGTGCTCAGCTGAGAATAAAACCTTTTGGCGCATTTCAGGAAGACATGCTTCAGACAAGCAGTGCCTTGGCCAATAACATTTCTCCTTTTGCAAGAAAGAAGGTCCATGCATCCATAATTTTGAGTGCAAAAGTTCCAACGGTGCTGCTCCCTTGGATAACATATCCGCCGGATTCATCTCGGTTGGCACGTAATGCCACTCCATGCCGATCGTGAGCTGCTGTATGGCACAAATCTTGTTAGAGACAAACACATTGAATTTGGATGGCTCTTCCTTTAACCAAGACAAGACCACGGCTGAATCTGACCAACAATGCATCTCACACTCGAACAAGTTCATTTTGTTTATTTCGCTTACCAAGTTCGCAAGCAGAAATGCAGCGCATAACTCAAGTTTAGGCACAGTAAGAGTCTTTAGTGGGGCGACCCTGGCTTTGGAACAGAGCAACTGAACTTGAACAGCATTCTTCGATGAGCGAACATAAACACAAGAGCCATAAGCCTGAAGACTAGCATCGCAGAAGGCATGCAGTTCGACCCTTGCTTTAAGTTGGAGTACATAACGAGGAAATACTGCATGGCTCACTTGCTGAAAGTCCTTACAAAACTCGCTCCAAGCCGTTTCCAATGGTTGCGGTAAGCTCTCATCCCATTGCAGCTTGTCTCTCCACAGGCGTTGCAAGATGATTTTGGCCCTAGTTAAAGTTGGTCCGATCAAACCTAACGGATCGTAACATCGCGCAATGGTTGATAAAACCGAGCGTTTTGTGTGTGTGCCAGTATTAATTTTGGGCTCGAAAGTGAACACGAAGCTGTCCTTCCGAGGCTCCCAGATGAGTCCAAGTGTTTTTGTCACATCGCTGCCGTCGTCGAGTTTGAGAAAACTCTCCTGCTCAGTTTCTGGAACTCCGCGAAGTATATCAGTTGAGTTAGAGCACCATTTTCTCAATTTAAAATTTCCTCGGTCAAGAAGATTTGTAGTTTGTCGCATCATGTCTCGAACTTCTTCAACTGAATTGCCTCCTGATATCAAATCATCAACGTAGAAATCTCGCAAGACAGTTTTAGATCCTAATGGGTACGACGAAGACTCATCCATTGCTAGTTGATGCATTGCACGAATTGCCAAAAAGGAAGCGGGTTTGGTTCCATACGTGACGGTATTCAATTTGAAAACTTGAATATCATGGTCTGAAGAGTCTCGCCACAAAATGCACTGAAGCATAGAATCAGGCTCTGAGACTTTAACACACCTATACATTTTACCGATATCTCCTGTAAGTGCAATGGAAAATGTGCGAAAACGAACGAGCGTGTTAAACAATGTAGCTTGAATAGTCGGTCCTGACATAAGCAAATCGTTTAATGAGAGCCCAGATGTGGTAATGGCTGAGCCGTCAAAGACAACTCTCAGCTTTGTTGTCGAACTCTCTTCTTTGTATACGCAATGATGGGGTAAGAAATATTTGCATTTATTGATATCTGCGCTGGGCACCAGTGACATATGTTTGAGGTCAATATATTCCTTTATGAATGCTGAATATTTCTCCTTGAGAATTTCATTTCGAGCGAATTTACGCTCCAAGTTTACGAGTCGACGCTTGGCCTGCAAATAAGAGTCGCCCAAAGATTCGACGCCTAGCTTTTTTGGCAAGCAAACTGAATATTCCCCTGATGACAATCGACGATAGTTTGCGATGAAATGCTGCTGACAATGGAGCTCCTCGGTTGTTACCTTGGCTATAGGCTCGAAGACGTGCTCCACTTCCCAAAATTGACGCACTAACTCATCAAGCCGAGTGCTGTGATTAGTGTCATCCGAAGCTCTTTGGGTGGCGATGAACGATGAGAGTTTGGGGGCCGATTGCCCGCCACCTGACACGATCCAGCCGAGTTGAGTTTTCTGCAAAATTGGTAAACCAGGTGCTAACAGAATTTGACCAACACACAACAGCTCGAAGAAAAGACCAGCTCCGATGAGAAGATCAATCCGTTGTGACTTATGGAATAAGGGATCAGCTAGCTGTATGTTTGAGGGTATATTCCAACTATTAGTAGACATTGACATCCCAGGCTGATTGTCAGTAATCATTTGGGCAACGATTGCAGTGATAGTAGTAGAATAATTTGAAATCCGCGATTTCAAAACGAGATCGACTGAGTATCCTTCAGTTGAGAAGCTAGCATCTCCAATGCCAGAAACTGCAGTGAGCGATTTGCTTTTTCGAAGCTGAAGCTGATTTGCGAAGCGACTGGTGACGAAGTGAAGTTGAGATCCTGAATCCAAGAGTACACGACACGGAACGAATGTTCCAGCTCGATTCTTGACAAGGATTATTGCAGTAGCTAGAAACACAACATCAGACGAACTAGGCGATATGTGGGCTTGAGGCAGAGAAGGTGACATTGCAACCATGGCAGTGGGATGTATTGTATGTGCTTGTTGATCAGGTTTCAACACAGCGTTGGATCTAAAACTGTCTTGCGAGATTTCTACGTTGATGATTTGATATCAGGAGGCAATTCAGTTGAAGAAGTTCGAGACATGATGCGACAAACTACAAATCTTCTTGACCGAGGAAATTTGTAGTTTGTCGCATCATGTCTCGAACTTCTTCAACTGAATTGCCTCCTGATATCAAATCATCAACGTAGAAATCTCGCAAGACAGTTTTAGATCCTAATGGGTACGACGAAGACTCATCCATTGCTAGTTGATGCATTGCACGAATTGCCAAAAAGGAAGCGGGTTTGGTTCCATACGTGACGGTATTCAATTTGAAAACTTGAATATCATGGTCTGAAGAGTCTCGCCACAAAATGCACTGAAGCATAGAATCAGGCTCTGAGACTTTAACACACCTATACATTTTACCGATATCTCCTGTAAGTGCAATGGAAAATGTGCGAAAACGAACGAGCGTGTTAAACAATGTAGCTTGAATAGTCGGTCCTGACATAAGCAAATCGTTTAATGAGAGCCCAGATGTGGTAATGGCTGAGCCGTCAAAGACAACTCTCAGCTTTGTTGTCGAACTCTCTTCTTTGTATACGCAATGATGGGGTAAGAAATATTTGCATTTATTGATATCTGCGCTGGGCACCAGTGACATATGTTTGAGGTCAATATATTCCTTTATGAATGCTGAATATTTCTCCTTGAGAATTTCATTTCGAGCGAATTTACGCTCCAAGTTTACGAGTCGACGCTTGGCCTGCAAATAAGAGTCGCCCAAAGATTCGACGCCTAGCTTTTTTGGCAAGCAAACTGAATATTCCCCTGATGACAATCGACGATAGTTTGCGATGAAATGCTGCTGACAATGGAGCTCCTCGGTTGTTACCTTGGCTATAGGCTCGAAGACGTGCTCCACTTCCCAAAATTGACGCACTAACTCATCAAGCCGAGTGCTGTGATTAGTGTCATCCGAAGCTCTTTGGGTGGCGATGAACGATGAGAGTTTGGGGGCCGATTGCCCGCCACCTGACACGATCCAGCCGAGTTGAGTTTTCTGCAAAATTGGTAAACCAGGTGCTAACAGAATTTGACCAACACACAACAGCTCGAAGAAAAGACCAGCTCCGATGAGAAGATCAATCCGTTGTGACTTATGGAATAAGGGATCAGCTAGCTGTATGTTTGAGGGTATATTCCAACTATTAGTAGACATTGACATCCCAGGCTGATTGTCAGTAATCATTTGGGCAACGATTGCAGTGATAGTAGTAGAATAATTTGAAATCCGCGATTTCAAAACGAGATCGACTGAGTATCCTTCAGTTGAGAAGCTAGCATCTCCAATGCCAGAAACTGCAGTGAGCGATTTGCTTTTTCGAAGCTGAAGCTGATTTGCGAAGCGACTGGTGACGAAGTGAAGTTGAGATCCTGAATCCAAGAGTACACGACACGGAACGAATGTTCCAGCTCGATTCTTGACAAGGATTATTGCAGTAGCTAGAAACACAACATCAGACGAACTAGGCGATATGTGGGCTTGAGGCAGAGAAGGTGACATTGCAACCATGGCAGTGGGATGTATTGTATGTGCTTGTTGATCAGGTTTCAACACAGCGTTGGATGTAGCTATCGAAGACTGATTGTAATGCAATAGAGTATGGTGCTTCGATTGGCAAGTACGACAGGAGCTAGATTTACAATCCTTTAGCTGATGACCTTTTCTCAAACAATTAAGACAAAGCGCGAGTCTCTTGGCCTCCTTATGTCTTGCCATTGGCGACAATTTCTCAAAGCGCTTACATTGAAATATCATGTGACTTGTGTCTTCGCAAAATACACAACAACTAGGAATCTTGGAAGCAACAAATGATTTTCTTAAATGTGTACTCACGATCTTCCCTAACTTGCCAACCTGACCATCTTGCAAAACTTGATCCACATTTTCAAGCATTCGACATCGCCCTTGCAAGAAAGCTGACAATTTGGCCCACGATGGTAACTCATTAGCAGACGAGCTTTCCTCCCATTTGACCTGAGTTGACTTATCCAATTTCTGCAACACTGTCTGCACGATGATAATATCAGCAACTTCTTCCCTCGACGCTAAAGAATCCATAGCACGAAGGTGAGATGTCACTTTATCTGTTAATTGCCTCAGCCTACCTACAGAGGTATCAGCCTTCTCAAGCCCAAATATCGCTCTGATGTGTGCCTGTAAGATAAAACGTTTATTATCAAAACGACGTTGAAGAATATCCAGAGCGACGATATAGTTAGCCTTGTTAATTTCCAAAGAGCTGATGGAATCCAAAGCAGAACCGCTTAAGCAAGATCGAAGATGCTGGAACTTCTCAACAGGATTGAGATCAGGATCAGTATCTATGATCGTTTTGAACATAGAGTAAAAGTTTTCCCACTCAGTGTAGATTCCATTAAATTTTGGCAGCTCCAGCTGCGGCAAACGCGATCGATTAGACATGACGACCATTGGATGAGCATTTGTAAAACTTGTATTGAGCGTTGAAGATAGCTGTGGATTCGGCCGACTTCCCAGTTCACGCTGAAGCAAGGCCTTAAACTTTAGTAGAGTTGATTCAAATTTCGCAGGTAAATCACTAGATATGGATTCAAAATCTGATTCCTCTAAGCTAGTGTGAACCGCTTCAAAATTTGACTCTAACTTGGTGATCGAATCCAACAGCACACGTAGCTCACACGAATCCATATGACTTAATTTTTCCACGTCTAATTCGGCATATAACCTTTCAAGTCTGTCGAAAAGAGCTTTCGTTTTAAGCCTTAAATAAGTGACCTGAGATGCAGGCACTCCATCAGCATTAGATTCTGAGTTATTCATTTTGATACGTCACAAATTCACTTAAGTTATGCTCAATTCAATTCAATTCACAAGTTCAATTGCAAAGTTGATGCACAAGCTAATAGACTCACTAATGCACTTCCAATTTAGCTGCACCTTTTATATGCAAGCTCACTGTGTGTGTATGTTTGTATGTGTGTGATCTAACACAGCTATTTTCGGATTAGCGGGCCTTCTATGCAGACGCTGCACAAAAGGCGCCAACGGCGACGAACGAAGCGAACGATTAAAAGAGAATGAGAAAGACAAAGATAATGCTCGCACAACTGCATACACTGAATTATGCACCTTGAACAAAATGATTTGTTCACAAATGCTAATGTTTTACACTGTTGCGTTAGGATGAAATTGATTGTTAATTTGAATGCACTATTTTGCACAAATGTTTATAAATTTCACGGAGAAGGCTAATGTTTTACACTGTTGTGTTACGATGAAATTGATTGTTAATTTGAATGCACTATTTTGCACAAATGTTTATAAATTTCACGGTTGAGCGACGACGAAATAGATTAATAACTTTTAGCGCACTAAACGAACATCACGAAGTGTATAATCACGTCGGGGTCACCAAAATGTTGGAAGCTGCCAAGCTTTTTCGGCAACTCTGGCTCCAATCATTTACGAAGGCACAAAATAAAAAGCCAATACGATTTAATTTAGCTTATTATTTATTAATTTAATGCCGAGTCCGTGATATTTGTTTAGGCAAAGTTAATTGTATGCGAAAAGATAAGAGAGATGTTGCGCGCTTGCAGACAACTTTCGTACAGAATTAGAGAATTTAAAGAAACAAAGTTACAAGTATAAGCAAGTAAAAGGAAGGCGAAAATTACATATGTATGTCTGTTATGCTTTCTTATGTGTATGAGTGCATTAACAGCGAATGAAATGATATAGAGAATGGACTAATTTAAGAGAAACTTATTTAAGAGTATTTATTAGCTGCTGCGCCGAACAATAATGTTAATATAATCAACGCTATTAATAATAATTTGATAATGTATACTTTATCATATTTTATATATTTTTTACATATTTCATATTTTATATATTTTTTTTGGGTATATACATATATATGTCCTTGTTTTATGTTGAAAAGATTAATCTAAAGTCGCGCCTTAAAAAGAGTGATATTTACAACAGTTCGTCACTATCAGAATCATCGCTGTCAATCAATTGGCCAATGATGTTGAATTCGGCATTGAGGCTGCGCTCCCAGCGCTGAATGACATCAGCTGTGGAAACGCCCATTGAGCCGCATGCAATGCTGAGCACTTGATTGGCATTGCAGCCGGCGAGCAGAGAGTACGGGCCAGGCTTTAGGAAAGTATCACGCGAGGAGCTGAGATCATAGATATTACCATTGAGCGCCGTGTATATCGGTTCGCCGGCCCGCATACCATCGTAGGCCATCAACTGGAGGCGCGTTAGTCGCAGCATCTCTGGCGCGGCAGACAGCTGAGCTTCACTCAGAGGCAGACTGTTCTGGCTATCGATTGCCTGCGTCGTGTCTAAGCTCATTTTCTCTTGACTGTCGCTGCCGGCATGCGTTCTATATAGTATATAGACCTGGACAATCTTTGTTGTGGCATAATAGCCCACAACAAACGAAATTATCATTTGGGCAATGGGGCTCTTCAGCAAAGGGCGAATCGTGCGAATAGCCGCGCATATATTCGAATTGGCTAGCGAAACAAAAATCTGAAGTACTCGCTTGATATTGGATTGGAGAAAAACTTACATGCGAGCTGGAAGTGTTCCTGCAGCACTTTCATTAACGACATTTTAATGGATAGTATTTTCGATTCCGGCGATTACTTATTTATATACATGTAGTATAATATTTTTATTTTGTGACACATAGAATTTTGTAAATTTTGTAATTGTACGTTTCATGTTTGTCGTTGCGTGAATTCGTATTTTATTTGAAAATATTGAACGATCAGAAAATACCCTGTAACTGCAGGCAGGCGCATTTGTATTCGATTACTTTGCCTTTTTCTTTCCCTATCTCTTTATCTCACAATCTCTATTTATCTCTATATCTGCAGAGACAGCGATATCTGTTTCTCTCCCTGCTCTATCACCTCTTACGTTTTTATATTTCACAATGTGAATATTGTATAAACCAATCGATATTTATCGATATATCATAGAAATGTTCGTTTCAACCTAGTTGCATATGCATAAATAGACAATTCCCAATATAGTTTTAACTCAATTTGTACAGTTAGTTCAATCTCAAATACCCAACCTTGACTATTTTCATCTTACAGGGTAATTATATGAAGAAATATGAGAAAACAGCAAACGCCAAACGCCATTGAATGTAATTAATTTATTATAATATGGGCAACTTGATAGCACCTGGCGTGTGGCATACGCCGTACCACAGGCTAATAATGCGAGCGCGTATTGCCAACATTCTGTTCAGTTCATCTGCTGTTAAGCCATCTGACAGTCTTCATTTATAATATTCGCATTTCGGTAGCAATTTGCATTAACTTTATTGCCCATATGTGCGCGCATATGTAGCGAGGACTTAAAAACATTTTCATGTTTGTAACTCATCTGGGCGTTTGCTGTCATTCCGTTTGCGCCCATACAGTTGTCGAGGTTATTATAATTTTTGTGTGAAGCTATGGAATGAAGCGTTGGAAGCGGAGTTAATATATTTTGCATACTTTTGCTACTTTTCATATTTGTTGTAGTCAAATATAATTTTAAATCATTTATTTTCTTGTATAAATATGAAGCTTTTTTTCTTTATTGAAGCTAAATTGGTTTTTATTTTTAGAAATAATATATATATATATTGTTTTTAATCAAAAGATTTAGAATATATATTTTATTTATTATTTATTTAATATTGTATTATTTATTTATTAATCCATAACATAAATAAATGGGAAAATAATACAAAAAAAATTTATTCCTAAAAAATATATATTAAATACTAATTCATTTCAGTCGTTAAAAAATAAATAAATAACAAAATAATAAATAAAATAAAAAACAAAACAAAAAAAAAAATAAAAAAAAGTAATAAATAAAATATATATTTAAAACAAATATATTCATTCCATTAAATATAAATTATTTTCAGTCGTTATATTCTATGCGTATAAACAAATATTCAATTCTTATTATCTAAGAAATATTTAAAACTTTTTCACTTTATAGTTAAATATTATTTAAAATATAACCTATATAAATGATTTCCATTGAGCGTATTCAGGCTTCGACTTGCCATAAATTGACATTCTTTCATGTTTATTAAATTGGTTGTAATTGGACTTTAATATGACTTAAAATTCTCATAACAAATGTTTTTTGTTGGCTGCTGCATAAAAGTACGCACAATATATATCACGAAAATACAAACGTACAACAAATTTATACACATACATATTAATAATGCCGCAAGGAAGATAAAAGGCGCTAGCTGGAAAAAAAATTGGATATTTTGTTGGGCTAACGAATGTTGTAGACTGTTTCCAAATGACTTTTCTTTGGCAATGTTTATATATTTTTGTGATTTAATGTATAATAATAATATATTAAGTATATAAAATGGCTAATGGTAAAGCAATTTATAGAAAATGTGAAAGATTATATCAGGAATAATAATATATTTTATTATATAAATGTTTATAAATTCACATTAATATAAACTCATACAATGAAGCTGACTTGGATATTTGTTATATAAAAATACATTTGCTGCTTAAAGAAATTTTGATTAAAGCAAAGTCTGTTTACTGCATTTTATCAGAATTATGCTGTTCAGAATAATGCTGATCAGAATTATGGCAAGATTATCTATATAAATGTGTTACTCAATTTGCGAGCAAATTCATGGAACAGCATAAGCTCTGAACAGCTATTGCATTATGCTTCAGTTGAAATTTGCATAACGTTGATTTTGGTTGGCATTTAATGCACTCGTTGAGCAGCTGCATAAGAGATTACATTAAGTATACGCCATGGATTACGCTGATCATATGGCCCGAGGCTTATTTGCTGCTGGAATGTTGCTGGCAGAATTATAAAAGTTGATGCTCTGCATGTATTGAATGAGATGGATATATGTAATTCAGAGAAAATATTTGTTGTTGTATAAATCAGTATTTAGATTGCTTTGCTATAAAATATATAAGGTATATCAATATAATATTATATATTGCAGGGTATTTTAATGCCAGCTCCACTCGATGCCTGTTTCAATTTAATATAAAAACATATTTTGCATGCTGTTTAAATATAATTGCATTCGTTTTGCGTGCTGAATTCATAATTTAATTAAATTGAAAAAAAAAAAATTCATAAATTACTTTAGTTTAATGCAATCTTTTTTGCCAGCACGATTTGGTTGGTTATTAATAAACTTTTCAATTGCCAGCAAACAGCGTGACAGCTGCTCACATTAACTTTTTCTTTTCGTCTACAATTTTTGTTCATTTTATTAATTTTGTTTTTTTTTTTTTTTTGCCTAGTGAGAGGCATTCTCGTTGGGCTTTGTTGAATGCAGATGGAGCTGGAATCATGCTGTGCCTATATTTCAATTAAATTGCTCTGTGGATTGTTTAATTGGAGTAGGCAACGAGGATCTGGATATGGGTGGGGCTGCATGTCATAGATTAATGTGCACATATAATAATAATGATTTTCTTTTCATCTCTTGTCAGAGCTTTGCCCAGGGTCAATGTACTGCGTGTCAAGGGTCTCGACTTTCAGCTGCCGACAGTCGATGATCCTTTTGGTTGTCATGCAAGTGTGGATGCGGCTGCTATTCAAATGTAAGCAGATTCTTATACAAATTAAGAGCTTATGTCTACTTAAAGCTGTTTTGCTGAAGATAAAATTGACAACGACCTTTAAACGGATTTTGGACTTTTAAGCAGCTTGCTGGGTTTCTTTCCGGTATTTAAGATGTGAAATAAATTATAAATACTAATTTTTGTTGCTTTAGATTTTTATTTGAGAAATCAAATATAGTAAAACTCATCATTGAAACAACTTCTTAAGGTCAATAAACCAACATTAAATTCAGACAACAGACAAATTCATTTTGCATAATTCATATAAATTACCCAAGCAAAACAACGTCATTCAAAATATTTAAAAAATAATGAGCGATAAGCAATAAAAATATAAAAAATGAAGATAAAAACCATTAAGAGTTTATAAATAATTAAAAGCAAAAAAAAAAAATGTCGCCCATAGTCAAATGTTTTCCTTTTTTTTGCTCATCATTCGAAGCTCTCTCTCTCTCTCTCTCTCTCTGTCTCTCTGTCCACAACATGCCGCAGCAGCTGATGCCTCAAAACAGCTGTACGTAAATGTTTTGGGTAATTTGAATAATCCTTTTTGTTCACTCGTGGCAAAATGGTCCAAAATTAAACCCAAAACAGAAGCAAAGGATGCTGTGCGCATGTCCTGCCTCAGATGTGCTCTCAGCATTATGGCAAGCGAAAGCTTTTATCTAGATAATGACAGCATCCATTGCATTGAGGGCGATGCCGCTTCAGTAGCGGACCAGAATTCAAGCGTCACGGTTGGTCAGCGCTAAGCAACAAATGCTTCACAGGAAGCCAGCAGACAGAGACAGAAAGTAGTCAAAGTGATTCCTTGAGAGTATCGCGTCATGCAGTTGTAATTGTAAATTCAGAAATCAGAAAGTTGAAATTGTTTGCTTTTTGTAAGCTAAACAAAAAGTCACACTTAAATACTCATTTGGCAGCTCAGCTCGTGTATGTTGGAAATTGTTTTATAAAATATGTAAATTAATTAAATGTGTTCAACGAATGTGTAATTCAATGAAATTGAAATATAAATAAACATGGAAACAATATTAGCTAGACAAATAATATGAAACAAGTGACTGTTGGAGTAATTTTATTGTGCTAATCATAATAAAATATTTGCTAAAAAATTTGAAGAGCATAAAATTTAAAAAAATTAATACAATATTGGTTACATTAAATTATTTTGGGACAATTTTAAAGTTTCGTGAATAAATAAATCTTATAAGAACTAAGCAAAGCAAACAAATTCTTTGGCAGTTGAATTTAAATTATATTGCTAACTTAATAAGCAAAGTAAACATTTTCTAAACAAAAAATTTTTTTTATTTATATTAAATTTTTATTATATTTTATATTTAAAAAATATACAGAGACACATTTTTTTATTAATTTATTTAATTTTTAATATAATTAATATATAATAATTAATAATTAATTTTGAATATCAATTATAATTTAGATTGCATTTTTGTTTGCATTAAATTTGACTAATGCTTGGAAATACGCAAGTCCCAAACGATCTTCGTGCTTTAAATAATAATTTATTATTATTATATTCAATTAATTTTTAAATATTTTCCATTTCACATTTTCTATATATATTTGAATCTTAGTTAGCCAAGTTGCTCAAAAATTTTCCTTTTTCAAAATCGTATTTAATTGAACAATATAAAGTGAATTGGGCGAGTATAATGTTATTATTTAACTTCATTGAATTTTAATAGATTTAATAGATTTATATGATGAATGAGGCATTCATTGATTATTCTTAAAATGTACAAAACTATTTTGCTTTCAGCTTTATCTGCAAACATTTATATTAGTTCTACTAAATCTTAAGCCATTACAAGTTCAACTAATAAAATTGAATTAAAGACTCATACATGTCTTAATGTTTATATAATTTATTGAGCTGCTTACAACATTAATACGTTAGCTTGTTATTGGCCTAAAACAAAAAAAAAGTGGTCCCATCCATCTCTACCACTACCCAAATCTGAACGTCCTAATCGATATTTCTCTAATGGCTGAATCTATAAATAAATATGTGCTTAGGATGCTAACCGAAATAAGCAGGAAATAGTACAAGACTGAAAATATATTTCCAAATAAGAAAAAAAATTATTTTTTTTTATGAATTTCTAATGTTTAGCTGTAAAATTGATTAAGTTGAAATATTCCATTTCGTTAGACATTTATTTTTTCCGCTAAACATTTTCGCCATATTTTCATATATTATTTTATGCAATATTTTTTTTTATAAAATATTGTTTTTAAATTTTCAAAGAACTTATTTAATATATTTTTTCATTTAGAATATATCTAAAATATTTAAAAAATGTATGTTAAGATATCTAGTTTAAAAACAAAGTTTCTTATCTAAATTTTCTTGCATTTTTTAAATTTCTCGCATGCTGAAGACGCCATACAGCTCTAAGGTGTTGAGCATATTTCGCTTTACCCACGAATAGTTTCGTCCATAAGATCTAGACTGAATTTCTATGCAACAGCAGGTAACATGTTGCGTAAAGTTTTGCACATAGCTCCAGTAAATATCCGCAGAGTTATTTGCAACCTTTTCCGGCAACTTTCGCCAGAACCTTCTTTTATTATTTAGTAGCTTCATAAAGTTCAACTTCGCTGCTTTTATACTAGAGAACTCGTCGTGTAGAATCGTAGGAGAGCGGCAAGCAACTTAAGTTCTTCCTTTCGAAAAGCTAAAACGCAGCGACCCACTTAATATGCGTCCCCCTTATAACTCTCTCTCTCTCTCACTCACTTTTCTTCTTTATTTCTCTCTCGCTCTTTGCGGAAAAAACGTTTTAAACTAGAAACTTGCATTCGTCGCTCCTTCTCACTTCATCTGGCACTCTCCATCTCTGTCTTGATGTTGTGGCATCTTTGTGATATAAAAATAAAGATTAATGTGAGTTCTTCACAAAGTAGCACACTCTGGCGACAGCACACTGGCTGAGTAGAAAAAAAAAAAAAAATTCTCTTAGTGAATTTTATATAATACCTGAGTTAGCTAATACCATGATCATCATTTCGTATGAGCCGAAGCTAATACCCTAGCAGCTGCTAATTAAATAACTCTGAGCGAGCCAGTTCCTATTGCTAGAAATTGCTATCAACAATTATATGTGACTCTTTCAGCAAAGTCTCTTAGGGTGAGCTTCAGTGAAACAACAGTTGAATTGAAATTTAAAATTTAAATAAATTTGTGTACATGTGCTAGGGTATTTAATTTACAGCACTCCCAGGCTAACAATTCGTTCTAGTTTACCTTGTTTCTTAGCCGCTCGCTGAACCTCTCTCTCCCTCACTCTTATTCTCTCTCTCTTTCTCTGTGTGTAATGCACCTCGCTTTGGTATGCCTTGAATGGGACTCATTTTTACAAAAAACCGGGCCGCCGCAAACAGCAGCAGTAGGAGAGAGTGAGCTAAGACCAAAGCGCCGAGTTGCCGGCACTTGACTTGAAATTTTTCTAGCTCAAAGCTGAATAAAACAGCGTCGTCCTTTTCGCCTTTCCTGTCGTTCTAAAAGCATGCAATTGCGTGAATGGAGCCTACCTACAACAACAACCACAATAACACCAACAAAAGCAACGACGACTTATGAGCTCTGCGGCTTGCCACTGTGTACAATTTCAAAGTACTATTTTTGCGTTTCACCGAAAAAATGCGGCCCCAACAAACATTCTAGATAAAAAAAAGCAGAGGAAGAAGAAATGCTTAGAAGGGGCCTGCTTGCGGTGCTCGTAGGGATGGTGGAGCAGATGAGGAAAACGATTTTGTCGTCAACGAAAGCTTATCATCAGCATCCTATCGCTAGCTCACATTTATTCGCCACTCAGCTGTGCCCAATTCCTAATACGCTGTTAAAGCGTGAAAGAGAGTGGATTGCTTTAGGAATCTAACTGGTCGATGAATCAAATATTTGTAAAAACATTTCTACTATTTATTTTACATAAATTCCGTAAACAAAACGCAGCCAGCAGCTAATCCTAATCCTAATCCTAATCCTAATCTCCTAAACCTATTTTTTTACAGAGTATCTCACAGTCGCTAATTCGCGCCTAGCTTTGAAAAGTGCTTATTCCGTTGATATTAGATGTGCTCCAGCCAGCGTATATACCATGCTTCGTCGCATTTTTAATTAAGCTTCGTTTTTATTTCTATTTACATTTGCTTTTTACTCAAACTGTTTGTAAACATAACACAAAATGAAAAACAGCAACAACAGCAACAGAAAATAAAAAAAAAAAAACCAAAAACAATATAAAGAAACAAACAAAATGGTTTAACAGCCTCCTTCAATTCTTTTCGCTGTGGCAACCATTTTTTATTTGTGTGTGTGCTTTTTTTTTAATTTCACTTTTATTATTTCTATATCTTCAACTTTGCTCATAAAAAACAAAAGCAAAACATAAGAGCAAAAAAAAAATATATATATATTTTTTTTATATATATTGAGTAAAAAAGTATTTCGTACAAATCCACTTCAGCTCTTAGGAATCAGGCAAACCTTCTTACTTTTTGAAGGTCATGGAAAATATTTTATCCTGCCAGCAAGCACTTTCATTTTTCTATGAAAAGTGTAACAGATATAGCGTACCTGATTAGCATGTGTTAGGTTAGAAGTCTATGGATCTGTATCTTAAAAAAGCTCAGCATTTAGCACATATTTTGCTGCTGAAACTGCAAGAAATAGATATGGAAAAGAAAAGAAAATAAAGTAATAAAATAAATAAAAATGAAATATATAGAAATCTATATTTTTGTTTGTTTCGCATTATAGTAAACAAAAAGATATATATACTATAAAATATATATATTAAAATATTGTATTCTCAGTCACTTTTTCATATAAAATAAATGTATAAAAATACTACAACATTTTGCGTAGAAAATTAATATATTTTGCATTTTTATATATTTCGCTTTAAATATTTAGTTAGAAATAAAAGAAATATTATTTTTTTTAGAAACATTTTCCCTTAAATATTTCTAAATACAAATTTCCCTTCATCTGACTGCTTTCTATTGCAGTAATTGCTTGCTTATTATGGTTATTATAGTCCCCTAGAAAATATCCTTTGGGCTATGCTCCTATTATTCACTGTGCTCATATTTAATATTTTTTCATCTACTTTTGAACTAGTTCTTTTTTATGCTGCAAGCAGTGTATTCTGTCGTCGCTTAGAGTAACTCTTTCTTTTTGCTCTTCTGTTCCCATTTCATTTCCCATTCCCTTTATATTTATTTTGTAGCTAAGCATTTTTACATTTTCCTGTTTACATAAGCAATTTTCACATGGTTTATTTTCTTTTCTTTTTTTTATGGTAAATAGAAATTTATAAGTGGCGTCTATATATCATTTGTAAGCTAGATTTGTGCGCTGGAGTTAAGCCAGAAAGGCAAAAGCAAAACATTTCGAATTCTGTTAAGCGAATTCACCAACAGCAAACAACTCTTCAGAACAAATAACTTTGTTCTGAACAATCTCGTTTGAGTATTCAGTTGATGATGGTTAATGTAAACAAACAATAAGTTATTGCTGCTATGGCCACTATATCGATGAAGTGGCTCAGTATTTTTTGTTGTTTGCTCGATTCAATTATTAGTTTTATTTTTATTGGCATTCAAATGCAAATATATATATTATTTTTATGATATGAAATCATTTCTTATGAATACTCTATTGAAATGAAAATAATATAAGGCGTGGGTTTGTTGCTTGGACTTGAAATGTAGCTAGATATAGGATAAATTCTAAATTATGTTGTTGGTTCTCAAGAACTACTTTGTCTCTTTTTCTCATCTCTCAACTCTCTTTCATCTCTCTTACCTTTCGTATGTGCTTTTGTTAAGAAAAATGTATGATTCTCTGGAAATAACAACATTCTGTTGTTTCACATATTTATTTTTATTGTTATACGCATATTTATTAATTTTTATTTTTCGTCTATTTTTCGTCTTATCTTATTAAATTAAAATGACTTACATACAATTTTAATCTGCATAAAAATGACTTTTATTTATGTTCTTTAGTTCTTTAGTAATAATTATTGAAGCTAGGCACAAGTTGTTACATAATCAGATTTGTTTGCAACTGTCTAAACTTCATAGATGCAGCTGTAATTTAAACAAATTCATAATTATTGCTAAATTGTTTAATTGAAAAATATAATGACAATTTTCATTAATAAATAAAAGTATAGTATGTTATAATACATATTAAGAAACTCATATAAATACAATTTTATATCTTAAAAAATAATTGCATTATTTATTCATTTACTTTTCTTCATTTGCGTAGCAATCGCCGATGTAGTTCGGAAACTGCATGTAGCTAAGGGAAAAGGAAAATCATTTGCAGCAGCAACAACTTAATATCCAGAGCCACAAGACGAAAGAATATTTTTTTTCGAAAATGCTAATGAAAGCAGCAAAAATGTGCATCTTAACATTTGTATTTGTTTGTGCAGTTTGGGAAGCTGCAACAGCAACGCCAACGGCAACGCCAACAGCAATACCAACAGCAACAGCAACAGCAGCAGCAACACCAGCAGCAACAGCAATACCAACAGCAACTTTAACCATAACAAATGACTCGCACAGCAGCAACCATGGCAGCAATGTGGTCAGCACTGCAGCTATGGATCGAAACGAAGGAGTAGCGAAAACTTTATCGGAAATACAAATTGGAATTGTGGGTGCTTTAGCCACCTCAACCACGACGTCAACGGCCAAGCCCACCACCACGACAGCAGCAGCAGCAGCAGCAGCAACAACAACAGCGAGGGTTGCCGCAACAGCAGCACCGACACCAACTCCGGCAGCAGCAACAGCAACAACTACAGCAACATCAACATCAACATCCATTTCAAACGGAAATGAAGCTGGCAGACAAATCAGCAATTTTGAGGCTACAACTACCACCATGGAAGACTATGCAAAAGCTGGCAAAGAAATCTCAACAACGGAAGCTACAGCCGCCACTGTGGCGGATAAGCTAATGACGACAAACGTGCCGCCACTTGCATCGTTGGGCAGCATTTTCGAACGGCTTTATCGCATTAAAGAGAGCTCTGATATCAGCTCGTCGGCAACGCCACTGGATATACAAATGCAGGCAGCTGAGTCGTATCAGGTGGCCGAAACGCTAGCCGATCTCAATGAGGATGAACGTTCACGCTATGGCGCCATGTTGGCCCAGCAGCCATTGAGCCAAAGTAAACTGAATATTGTTGATCTGTATCCGGTGCAGCTGGAAGATTTTCAGCCTGTGATACGCGCTGATAATATGCAGTTACTCAAGGAGCGTACGGTATTCAGTGAGTCGGAGAATGCTGAGAATCTCATGTCTAATGATGTGGGTGTGCGTCCAGAGGACTACAGCTCCAGCTACAATCAGGCAACCAATCAGGCAACAATAGTGAAGACCGAAACAACTCCATTGCCCGCAACGGCAGGTGTAGCCACCACTTCGAGCTATTTCACTGGAAAGCTCTTGGCCGAACAGGATGATTTGATAACCGAAATCGAGCGTAAGTTTCAATTGGATGAAACAACAACTGCGGCACCCACAACCAGCGCTAACAGTGCTCGCCTCACTGAGCTGCCTCAGCTGCAGCCGGGGGATACGTATATCGATCGGCGTGTCAAGAAGAGCTTCGAGTTTCCCATGCAGCAGCGCGCGAGCGATGTTATGGCCCTGCCACACATAGACTTTGCCAATACCAAGTTCAATACTGATGCGAATGATGGTCGACAGGTCAGGATAACAACTGGAACCAGAGGAGTGGGTGTAATGGGAGTTGGAGCAGCCGCAGGCGCAGCAGGAAAGGGCGCAGGAGCAGGAGCTGGAGCACCCACACATCTAGAGTTCTCGACCACAAAGTTTTACAACAGTAAAGAGTTGTACAACGAAATGTTGTTGCATAATAAACGAAAGTTAATGAAAGAAATTGGGTATGCGACAGCAGCTCCAATCGAGACAGCGAGCAGCATTATAAAGTCATCAGAGACCATGGTTGGACAAAGTTCAGAGCAGCAGCCACGTCAAGTCATTAGACCAAGCGAAACCACAAACTTGGAACTAAGCAGCTCAGCAGAGTCGACTGCGACTACTGCTGCGACTACAACCCGGGCATTGCCAGCCAGACGCGTGACTTTGACGTCTACGGCACAAACTTTTGATGGGGCCACAGCAAAGGCGGCAACAACAACATCAACGACAACAACGACGAGCAAATTGTCTACTATGAGACCCATTAAGACGGGGCAGGAGCTAAAGCGCGCTAAGTTATTGTTGAAGACTTTAACCCCGGCCGATGCCATCGAACCGCAATTGGAAAAGCTTGAAGTGGTCTCGGCGAAAATCAAAATCACAACAACAACGGCAACGGGTGGGAAACAAAGTCCAGCTGACATGGAAAAATCAAGCCAGTTGGCTAATCTTACAAAATCGTCCTTAAAGCCAATTGCTGTGCCGCGCATTTTAAGTCGCCTCCAGGAGAAAATCAATTCACTTGAATGTGACATACAAAATGTGCCGCAGGATTCGCATTTGTGGCGTGGAAACGAAACGCACGAGCTTCTCCTGCCAAATGTGGTAAGTTCCGACAGCAACAGCAACAACAACAACAATAAAAACTCTATACACAGCAAGAGACAGAGAGAGAGAGAGAGTGGGAGTGGGAGTGGAAGTGAGTAAGACTGCTAGAGATTAAGAGATATAAAGCTTTAAGGCTTTGTGTATTGTTTCTTGAAAACAATTGAAACGTATTTAGCTCCAACCACAAAGACGTATTATAAGTAAAAACTCAGGCTCAATACAGATAATTCAATTCAGTTCACTTCATGAACCACATACGTTCACTCATTTAGTTCTTCTCCGCACTGTCTTAACAATTAGTTCATTAGTGATTAACATAATGCAGCCATTAAATAGTAATTTGTATTATTTTCTGTGATAAGATAAAGGGAGACAGGGGCAGGTATAAAATTGTGGAGATAGAGGCAGCTATGATAGTGGTAGATGGGTTGAGTCTACTAGTTAATGATGCTGTACTTTGACTGGAACGGTTTTGGAAAAGAAAAGAAAACTTTAGAGTATGAAATATTTCCAATATTAAATCACAACTATTTTCTATAATAATTTCCATTCATTATACCTAATATCTGCTCTTTAAGAAAATGTGTACATTTTTTTTATTTAATATAATTTATATATTTTTTTTTAATTTTCTGTCAAGCATTTCATATGATATAAATAATATTTGTCTTGGGTAAAAACCCTTCAAGAAGTCAAATGAAAAAATTCCATTTGTATTCAATTAATTTTACAAAAGGTGCTTAGGAATTCTGACCCAAAATTTATTTGTTCATTTGTAATTCCAGTTCTTCATCGGTTTATTTTATGCAATGAATGTTTTCGTTTTTAAATTGCCAACAGACCGTTATTTTCCTTTTTTTTATTCATTTTATTCTTTTAATGACTCAAAAGGTCAACTTAAAATTCAAGGTGCTTCGTCTCAAACCCTTGCCAAGTCGTAGCAAGCAAAAGCTTTGTATTAGGATGCCAGTGCTCGCTCTTTACTCTCTATTCAAGGTGTAATTAAAGGCTTGATAAAAGTTTTCTTTCAAGTTTGGATTAGAGGTTCTTAGAGAGCAAATTGGAAAGCAGCGTAAATGCTTGGAGTTTATCTACAGAAAAGATCATTTAAAGACTTTAACTTATTTATTTATTTATTTTTCTATGGCAGCTCTTGGCAGGATCTAGACTCTATTATAGTTGCTATGTAATGAATATATAATGTACAACTATAATGCGAAAAGCCAATTTTGTTTCTCTGACTATGTCAACAGCAGAGACAAAAAGAAAATTCAAATATTGTGTAACTGCTGCACTTACATAACAACATTTTGGCACCTTCGACGCTATAAAGAGCTGGAATTGCCAAGTTCTCTTGCCTGCTCGTAAATCTATCAGCATGGCCTTCATTTGCATGTAACTGAGTGTGCATGTGTGTGTCTGTGTGTGTCTGTGTGTGTGTTGGCAACCAGATACACGAGCGCTAAGCAAAAGTGCGGAAAATAATAAATAAACATATAAAAAATATTTTTACGATTTTTAAAAATTTACTTTATGTTGCCAAGCGAACACTGCGCACACATACATATATAGCTGTTGTACTTTTATGGAAATTTAACATATATATGTATATAAAAATTTATAATAATCTATATTCATGTGTATATATATAGTCTGAAAGAAGTAAAATTGTTTAGGGTATGCCTGAGCTGTCTGACTATAGAGAAATCTTTAAACAATATTTTATAAAATATTTATAAAAATCTTTCAACTCTTTCTAAGAGCTAAGCTTTATAGAAATTTGAAATAATCGACCCATTGTGAAACTACCAAAGTAGGAAACTATTCTCTTATGATTCCCTAATTCCTCATACAATTCTCATACATAAAATTTACTTATAGTTTTATATTTTATCGCCTTTAGATAAAGTTCAATTCATCTCAATTTAAATTACGTTGCTCATGTTTGTGTAAAATTTGCACAACAATTTTCTTTTAAAATCTCGAATGCTTTGTTTGTCTTTCATAATGCAATATAAAGTTCATCTAAAATGCATTGATGAGCCGATAAAGCGAAAATTCGTTTCTTCTGAAAAGGTGAACGTAAAATCAATTTTGTGCAATGTTATTGGCTTGAAATTAAACGAGAAAATAAACTAAAAAGAAACAGAAATGAATGAACAAACGATTAATGGTAATAAAATCTCTCTCTGGACACTCGCAAAAGCCAATAAAGAGACAAAGATGGACAGAGACAGTGACAGAGACAGCGATAGCAACAGAGATGGCGATAGAAAACAATTTAACATTGAGTAAATGGCAGCTGGAGGATAGCTCTAAGAAATAAAAAAAAAGGAGTTAAAAGAATTCAAAAAAAAAAAAAAAAAAAAAAAAAAAAGTATATATACATTTAAATTGTTGTCTTGGGAGAAGCGAATGAGTGTTTTGTTGTTGAAAGTTGTGCCTGGGCAGGACTGAACCAGAGTATGTGTGTCATAGCAAATGACTTGATTTACGAGGATATAAAAAAGGGAAATGCAAAGCAGGCAGACATTGAATATAGCAAGTCCTTTTTCGATACACTTTAAAGCAAACGAAATGTGGGTATATTGGTTTGTCAAGCAGTATAATTCATATAAGCTGTAGGCTGGTCGCTTCTATATGCCCAACTTTTATCGAACTGACTGATAAGCAGAGTATTGTCCGTTCGCTCTTATTAGTTTCTTATAAATTTCTTTAGTTTTAGCAAATGTGACCTAATATATGATAATGAAACTACATTATTTTGTTTGCCCGAAAGCCCACTTTTATCACATACTCAGGCAAGTTTTTCGTCAGCTTCCTTCCCTCAGTACTTCCGTTAAGCTTTCCGCTAAGAGTTCCTTCCTTGTAACAGATGTGTAGCCAAATAATCAATAAGTTATCTTAGTAAGCCTTAACTCACATTGATGCTGCTGCTGCTGACTGGATAACTTTCCATAGCATTAAATTTGTTGGGTTCATTTGAGAATGTCAAATGTGTTGGCTTATTTTCTGTCTGAACGAGTGACTATCCCATTGGCAAATGGTTTTGTTGTGCATATCGTTCGATTGTTACGCCCGATTGGATTACACTAACTTGCTGTTGTTCATTTTGTTGCTATTATTATAGTTTTTTTTTTTATGTAAACGGTTTTCAATACATTTTGTTGCGCACTTAATCCGCATTTATTCTTATGCAAGTGCATTTATAACTGCAACGAATGCCAGGTAATCGGCTAACAAACTTTTTTGTTTTTTTGTTGTTATTGAGCCAGGTGAATTTATTTATTGGCCTAAATCGCTGCAACATTTCGTAATTCATTTTATTTTTAATATCGCTCAAAGTGGATTATTCGATGTAAATTCGCGTTGTAAAAATGTATAAAAAAAGCTGTCATATCATTGACAGCTTCATTTTTTTTTTTTTTTTTTTTTTTTTTTTTTTTATGCAGCTCGATGAAATACGAAAATATAAAACTTTTAGCTTAGTCTTCATAATGTATTTCTATTTTATATAATATGATTTGAAGTTTGGCACATCACATATTCTTATATAAAGAAACTTAAATAGAATTCTCATTTCACAAAAAATGCCAAACAAATATCTTAAATAGTAAAAGATCTTCTTGCCTTCTTCTTGAGTAAATGAATGAAGTCTACATATTAATATGGTCTATAGGATATAGTCTACATATGAAGCTTTAATACTTAAAGGAGCAGCTCATAGAGGCATTTAGACAATATTCCAGTTCAACCGCTTCAGAGCGCAAAATATGGGCTTACGTCAGATTGAAATAAGATACATTTATTACAATTTTCACGTGACAGCCCTATATTATTATTATTCGTCGTTGTACAAGTAATTTTCCCTAATAAATATTTTAAATAAAATATTAAATTGAGCTGTGGCCGATAAAGTCTGAAGTTTGTCAGCTTTTCATTTATGGCCGATATAATTATATTTATATTTAGAGAAAACATCTCAGCTCTCAGCTTAGCTCTATGCACTCAACATTTATATCACTTTCAATTATTTTCAACTATATCCAAAGAATATTATAAAATCTCTTCTTTTAATATATTCTTTAGTCTGTAGTGCTGCCCAGTCGAAACACTCTCAGCTGCAGATTTGCCTTTTCCAATTAGACATGTGTAAAAGTAATTGAATTTTTGTTAAAAACTTTTTGGCATATCCATTAAAGTAAAAGTGTAACACATTTACACGTTTACAGTACACTAGACATAAAACAAAATGTGTAAATAAAAATATTTTTAAAATATTTGTACACGAAACGTGCTATTAAAATGCTACAAATTTGAACACCGAGAAATTCCTTCGAATGTAGTATTTAAATAAAAAATAACTGAGCTAAATGAATACAATATTTCAGACGTGACCCTTTTCGACAACCACAAACCACAATTGCTATGCTGTAAATGTTGATGGTAGGGTATATTAGCTATGAGTGTTTGTATGTGCAGAACTGAAATTGGAGTCACAGAGAGTATATTTATATTTATATTTACTAAAAATATAGCACTGGCTTAATCAGATTTAATAATATTAAAAAAAAAAGCTAAAAAAAATGTAAAATAATTATTTATATATTATATAGTATATGAGTTACTAGAGGAGCTACTTAAAAATAATATTCAATTCTTTTACAGAAAAAACAAAAAAATAATAACAAATTTAGTTAAGAATTTACATCTTCTTCAGTATTAAAGCAAATTTCGTATATATAAGTAAATTTCTGCTTATAGGATATCTTCAAGTTCACCTATTCTGAACCTCTGCTCTCAGTCACATTTGTCTTGTAACTAATTTTATTTTGCTTATAGACTGCAGTTTGTTTGCTTGGATTAACTCAAACTAATAAAAACTGTATACAGCCAGTGGATATGCGTACATGTACGCAGCTGGCTTATGTTATAAACGTGGCTTTTATATATATGTATGTATATATATAGCATACGGTTGACTTAAGCCGAAATCCTCACTCGAATAAATGAACCTTTGACAAAGTTTATTAGGCCTAGGGTTGGATGAGTCAATATGCAAATGTGCTGGCCTAGGCTATGTAAAAGGGAATTGCGACAAGAAACTTAAATTATTAAATTATTCAGTTAAACAAGTTTGGGTTTATTTTGTGTTACTCTTTTTTTTTTTTTTTATATACATTTTTTTGTTTGTTTTTGTTTTTTTTTTTGTGAGCTTGACATGCTTTGCGGCATCGTCCCGAAAAGGCAAACCTTTTAGTCCCTTTTGACTGTTTATTTTTTTACAGGAAAAACACATTTGCGGCTTTTATTTTAAGCCTTAACTTATGCCAAAAATTATTTCATAATTCTTCTCTTCCAGACGCCGCAGCACTGCGAACCCAACGAACCTTGCACTCCTAATAAGCTGACGTGGGAAGGCGAAGCTGATATTCAATCCGGGGACATTTTAATTGTGGAAATTAACGATGCTAAACTGAGTACGGAAAAAGTGCTGGATAGCATGAAGAGGTAAATAAAGTAGAATAAATGTGAATGTGAAACGATATAGCAAGTTTACAGATTATTTCTGAGATATATGAAATAGTTATATGCTAGATATTATATTATATCTCAGATATTGAATCTCATTGAATCCTTTCATCATTTCATAATGATTTCATTACGCCAAGTATAAAAGCTAGACTGACCCCAAGTATCTATGTCTAGGCCCAGCTCTAGGTCTTATCCCTCGTCAAATTGTGTAATCATTTTAATACATTTGGCTAAATTCCAAGAAATTTCTGCTGAGCTCCCAGCAAATTGAGAGAATATCTTAATTTATTTTGGCGATTGCTGAAGCGTGAACGAGTATTACGCAGTTGGCTGGGTTCGATTGCAATCAGCTTACATCATTTTTTAAGCTCTTAATTTGCTTTGTATAAATTCGAGCCGATAAAATGATTGAATTATTGCGGATAGTTTATTGTGAGAATTGTTCGCTTAACTCGTGCTTCAATTGTGCAAATATGTTGCGAATTTTAAGCCTCTCTCATCTCATCTCTTGAATACGTTCCTAGTTTATTAAGTTATGAATCCAGCAGCTTTCCCAGCGGCCCTCAGCTATCAAGTAAAACGCTTTTCTTTTATATATATACAAACGCTGCTGCAGCAGACGGCGCAATGCCCTAAAGCAAAATTTCTTATAAAAAATATCAAGAAAAATGAGAAGAAAAGAAAAGAAATTTCGCTCTCTGTAAAATTACGGTTGAGCTCAGTGTTTTAAGCATGACCTTTAAAATTGATAAAAATCTACTATGGGCCAAGTTTCATCTCCATTGAAGGCACTTTTATGCTGGTTAGGACGTGTTTGTTCTGTTCCGTTTCGTTCGGTTCGGTTCGGTTCGGTTCGGTAAGGTTCTGCTTAATATATAATCACATACATTAGGAGCTTTTTATTGATTTTGCTTCAGCACGTTTGCACAAGGGCGCAGCACTACATGTTTAGTTGAGTCAAATCCTGGAAACCCCTTCGAGCTATGCATAGGTCACTATTTCATGTGACTCACGTACTGCCATCGGAATGCCCTTTTTACAGTTTATTAAATTGTTTGTACTTTTCCCACATTTTCTTATATAAATGTTGTATATACATATATATATATATGCATGTATATAAGCTTTATATAAATACATATATATATATATTGCAGTATACATACATCACGTATTTTCGGCTTGCTTACCATGCTACCCCACATATAAATATATATATATATGTATGTATCTGTATATTGCTATTTTTGCTTATTTTATAGCTGGCAAAATCTCTTACAAAATGCGCATATTTATGCCAAGCGGGTGCTTTTCTAGTTCGCGATTCTTTCCGCTGGCCATTAGTCATTTTGCGGGTCACAAATTCCGTTTATTCAGAGTCAGATAAAAAATGAAGAAGCAGCTGACCCTTTTGCCCTAAAGAGCTGTAGCAATTATCACGTAGCCATGCCAGAGCATTTTTTTGTATTTTCCTTTTTTTTTTTTTATCATCTGATACTCTTTGCAGCAACTTACAAGTCTGGCTTAAGCAGGTTCATGATATGATATATATATTTTTATAATATATACAAGTTGCTGTGGCACTCGGAACTCGCAAGTTAACCCCACACAGTTGGGTGTCCAAGCGTTATGCTGTAAACATAGCTGAATTATAATAAAATGGCAGTTAGAGATATTAGGTAAACTGAGCTAAAGCTATGGCCTGGAAAGACATTCAAATGAAGTGGCATTTGCTTTGCTGCTCTGGCATTGCTACAAGTGTAAAGTCGCAGCGACTTTTCAAGCTGCTTCTCATAAGCTGTTTGCTGCAATTTCTATGTTTTCTATGCTACTTTGTAATTACCACTACACTATAGAACAAATTCCTGCTCAACATTTATAAACTTTGCAATGGGCTTCCAGCACACTGAAGCCAATCATGAAGATCGACTTCATGCTGATGCTGATGTTGTTCTTGACTACATTTTTAGGATTTATTTCACTAAATTGAATCGAAAACTTAAATAGCTGCTGAGTTATTGTCATTGCAACTAGCATTACTCTTGCTGGGTCACTTCTTAAATATGATTATTGTATGCATATTTATAATACGCATATTTTCATCAAAATTCCATTGAAACTTCTGATGTTGCTACAAAGTCAACTTCAACTGTATTATCCATCTGCTGACAACACAGCTCAAGCTTTGCTTATTGTGTGCAAATTTAAAAAGTTATGCGCATCAAAAATAAAGAAGAAGAAGAACAAGAAGAAGCAGAAGATGATGATGATGATGAAAATAAAACAAATATCGCAGCTCGCATAAAAAAAGTTACAAATTATGAAAATGAGATGTCAAAAAAGTTTTTATTATTGATTTCATGCATGGGCGTTTGTGTGTGTGCTTAAAGGACGAAAAGGACCCCTCAGCCAACAACAAATTGGCAACAAATCATATTCTGAACGCAACGCAAGTGAGTCTCAAATAGATTGCGTCGCGTTGAAAGTGAAAACTTTTTTTTTCTGAGTTCTGACTTTGCAATTTGCTCCTGTCGATAATATCATATGAAATTGTTACAAAACACTTTAAGCGATACATTCGGTTGAATACGGTTTCCGCTTTAGCCCAAGTCTTATATTCCACAACATTTCCACTAGGTCAAGCGACATTTGACTGTATTTGCAATGTAATTGAGGAAATTGAATTTAGCTGCAGAGTCTGAGGAAAATTTGCCTTTTACGTTACTTGTCTATCAACAGCGTCTGATCAGAAAATGTTTTGCTTTTCTTTGCATACAGCGAGAATTATAAATAAATATTAAAAATAAAATTGCATTTGTTTTTATTTAGTTCACTAATTAATAAAATAGGCATATTTTGTTATAATATTTGCATATAATCTTCTTCATTTATAATTGATTTTCAATTAAAAATTCTATTTAAATTAATTTTTACATCTTAAAAATAAAATATTGTTTTTGCTATAATATATATTATTATATATTATTTATGCAGCAAATACTATATTAAAATGTATAATCTCCTTTTTTTTGCTGTCCAAATTAAACTTGAAATTTTTATAAATATTTTGTAAATAATAAAAAAATATTATAAACAAAATATTCCAAATTTGTATTCTTTTTAAACAAATCAAATACATTTATCTATATATATATATATGTTATATTATTATTTATATTATTTATTTAATTATTATAATTATTCAAATAGTTAAAATATTATTGATTTATCTTTTCTTTAATCGCTAAATAAATTGTCTGCATATCTGTTCTATTTGTTTACTCTTGAATAAATTAATTATTTGGTCTAGTTGAGTGAAGACGCCATCGTAGCGCAGCTGCTCATAAATAATTGCGTGCTAATTTAATTTCCGCTTGTGCTATTTAATTTCCGACAAACAAAGTGGGCAGCAATGCTTATAAATAATATCAATTAATTAAGTACACAGTGCAATGAGACGACACGAATTGCTTGGGAGCCCAGCCGTATTTGTAGCTCTAACTTTCAGCCAACCAACTCAAGCACTCGCCTTATCTCCATTTCTATCTCTGTCTATATCGCTCTCTATCTCTTTATCATTTCTCTACTACTATTACATTGCTGAATATTGCGCTGCCTCATCTTCATCATCGCTGTACAGCCAAAGCGCTGCTCATGCTGCACAGGTCTACCAGGTAACTCGTTCCGGGCACGAGCATTGCGATGTCACCGAGGGCGTACTACTGGATATAACGCCTCTGGTGGTCGATGGCAGGAAGCTGGTTACGCTCTACGATAAGGACCTCACGGAGGGAGTTAACTTGTTAATTGGTAGGTAGACTACACCTTAAAATGTTTATTAATGTGCACAGGCACAATACACTTACTTGTACATTGTATTTTCACATAGAATTGAAAGGCTTTGCCTTGGCTCTGAGCAGAATTTTACTTTGTTTAGTTATTAAAAACTTATTTACTAACGATGTTTATCTTATTTATTATTTAGACATTTTATTATTTATTTATATCTTTGGCAAACAAAATTTTTAAAAATTTATTAATGCAAGCTTTAATTTATTCACAAAAAAATGTGAAGTATAATTAAAAGCTTGATATAAAAATTAAATAAAAAATATTTTTAAAAAAAGCTAGCAAATTTAATTTTAATTTTTTTCATTAAAATATTTGTATAAAAAAATTATTTACTACTAATAAATTTCTTATTACCATTTAATAAAAATATATAAATTATTTGAAAACAAAGTCAGCTTAAAACATATTTAAATACAATTAAATTATAGTTTAATATTTTGAATATGTTATATATGATTTTATATTATATTTTATTTATATACATTAAACAAAATTAAGCAATATTTATGTTCTCTCACCCACTCAATTTGTTAGAGCATCAATGTCTCGCCTGTCATTGAATTTAAGTTTTGATATTTAACTTTTACGTTGTCTTAGGGGCCACATTCTTTTTTTTTTTTGCCTAGACCAACTTTAATTAATTTCAACCCTTTTTTCTCTTTTTTCTCATCTTCTCCTCTCTTTTTTTTTATGTTTTTAGTGGTGTCCGAGCTGTGGGGAGCGCAGTGTGTACGCCTAAAGGTGACCACAAAAACCGACAATTGTGGCGAGAATGCCGATTGCTCCGGCAAGGGTGTATGCTATTCGAATGCCATGATGGAGGAGTATGAGTGCCAGTGCTGTGGCGGTTTTGCGGGTCCACATTGTGAGGAAATTGATGCCTGTAACCCCAGTCCGTGCACCAACAATGGCATCTGTGTGGACCTCTCGCAGGGCCATGAGGGCAACTCGTATCAGTGCTTGTGCCCGTACGGTAAGCTCATTAACAATAGCGCATTACCTCTCATTAGCAGTGATGTATGCTAATCTTGGCGATATACCATCTATTGTCTCCGCTTCAGGTTATGCGGGCAAGAATTGTCAATATGAGTCGGATCTATGCAATCCAGCTGAGTGCATGAATGGCGGCAGCTGTCTGGGCAACTCAACGCATTTTCGGTAAGTGAAGCCAATTCACTGACAGGTCTCCCACTGCGAGGATGCTCAAAGCTTGTCTATTTGAAATTTGATCTACCCAGCAGTGAAGGCAGTTCAATCAGAGGTGTAGGAATTTTATATATATTTTATATAAAAGAAATATATTTGTTGGCATGGTATTCAGTTACTTACTTGCTCAGGTTATTGAGCTTATTTTTCGTGAATAACTAAAGGCATGTAGAAAATAGAAAATACAGCTCAAATTGAAATTTTTAGTAGGAAAAACACTTTTTATTTTAATTTATTGTTACACACCTTAATAAATTTATTTAATTTTAAATATAACAAAATTGTAATTCAACTAAAAATTTACGAGATTTACATTAACAATCATCACTAGAAACCCTTCTTCTTTCTTTTTCAAAAATCCACAAAATATAATATAAACTCTGCACAAGTTTTCCACACAAACGCTTTAGCACCATTTAAGTGTGCGGTTTCAACAACAACAACAACAACAACAGCAAAAGCAGCTAAAACGTAACTGCTTTAAAAATTCTTAAGCTCTTATGGCTGTTGGGTGCTTCGTGGTTTACCAATTAGTGGGAAATAAACATTTTTACAACAAGCGAATGCGTTGTCAAGGCGAAAGTGTACGACTCTAAGATAATCTGAAGCTCGCATTTAACTGCTGTTTAAAACATTCCAGCTTACTTTTAATATAAAGCATATACATAAACAGAAACACAATCAGCGTCTGAACACGCTTTTGTTTCTGTTTCTTGGTCTAATCTTAAGAAAAGTTTTACATGGAGCAGTAGGTGGGTTTGTTGTGTAGATACTAGAAGAAACTATAATGTGAGTGTGTAGCTGAAGAAATGTAGAGAGAATTATATGAAATGTCTATAAGGTGGTTGTTTGACGTGCAGTTATGATTAGGTATTATATAAATAAATTAAACAAATATATATTTTTTTGTATAAGTTATTTATTAAAAAACAAAATTGAATATGAAGAAATGGCATATCAAGTTAATATTATGTAAAACTCTTATTATCTTAAGCTTATGCAGTTGAGAAAAAAAAAAGAAATTAAATATATATAAACATTTAGTCGTCTACCTGACATATAGTTGTTTAAATATTTTGTTTTATTTTTTAGTATATATATTTTTTAATTTTTAGTTTAAAATATATCTGTCTCACAATTTCAACATCTATCTATAGCTCTAAAAAATATATATAAATATATTAGTCTCTATTTGCTTTAATGCATGCGAGCTGTAAGTGAGGATGTTTAGAATATACATACATATATCTATATTTGAGAAATTTCTATTTATCCAATCTAAAACACATACTTTACTATTTATTTATATATTTTACTAATAATTGATTTCTTTTATCGTTTTAGCTGTGATTGCGCACCTGGCTACACGGGTCCACTCTGCCAGCACAGCCTAAACGAATGCGAGTCGTCGCCCTGTCTGCACGGCATTTGTGTGGATCAGGAGGATGGTTTTCGCTGCTTCTGTCAGCCAGGTAACGTAACATAGAGTACTTGGAACTCATAACTGTTTATCGAAATCTTACAAAAGTGAAAGGCGATACACATACATACATATATAAGGGCTCCTTGTGTATGCAACGATATCAAGTAGTTCAAGCAAAGCTTCAGCTGCTCCCATGAGGCACGATAAAGCTGCTCAGTTCTCAGCTCCATTAAAAATACTCGAGTAACTGATGTGCACTCGGCTGTAGAGTAATACCAATCAACAATGAGTTTAATTGAATTATTTACATCATGTATTGAGCATTTGCAAGGGAAATTCTTGGATGTTTGTTAAGGTTGCCAAAGGCATTGCAACTCTCATTGAGCTGCATGCAGCTGACAAATTTGTTGAGTCTTCTTGGCTGATTTCTGGCAATATTTGCATTAAATTAAAAAGCAGCAACTTCATTTGTAGTTAATGTCCAGACTTACTGCTTGATTGACAATGCTTAAAATATTATTTAATGTGCAAATTATATTTGCTGCGAATTTGATTTCGAAACTTTTTCAGCTCCAGCCCAGCTCTGTATGAAAGTTAGCAATAAAATATGCACTAAAGCTTATAAATTATTTCATTGGCACAAACACAATTTGCACAAATCAAACTCGACAACAATGAAGAAGAGAAAAGAAAAGAAATCAGAGAAGAAGAAGCGAATAGGAAGAGCAGCAAAGGCAGCACTGGGAGTCAGGTCCCCAAAGTTGGCAACATCCATTTCGTTGGAAATTTCCATTTCATTTATTTTGCACATTAGCATTACAGCGCACTCGCTCATTCACACTCACTCTATACACTCTCTCTCTCTCACTCTCTTTCTCTCATTCACTTGGCAGGCTTTGCGGGCGAGCTGTGCAACTTTGAATATAATGAATGTGAATCGAATCCATGTCAGAATAGCGGCGAATGTATCGATCACATTGGCAGCTATGAGTGCCGCTGCACAAAAGGTTACACGGGCAATCGTTGCCAAATAAAGGTGAGTGTCAAGGTGAGGCCATGCGGCTGCCATTCTATAAAAAAAAAAAAAAATGCTGCTGTGAATATTTCGTATTCTATATTTCCGGTCTGTATGCACTTAACTAGAAATAAATATTTAATTTATTCGCATTTTCATGGCAGGCGAATGTGCTGGGCACACTTTCATTTTTATTTTTGTTCTGTTTTAGATTTTATTAGAAGAGATTTTATGCTATGCAATAAGAATATTTTAATCTGCAGACAACAAATACGATAAAGTTAATCAACATATATAATGCTGCTCTGCCAATAAAATCAGACACAGTGCAGAAGACAGAGCGCGTAATCATCTTATAATACCATTCCATATGTAAGCAAGATAAGAATATTTGAATTTCAGATTATGGGTCTCTCTTGCATATTTGCATAAAAGAAAATATGATGAAAAAAAAAAAAAAAAATCAACAACATAATTTTAATTTAAAATAATCTTTGAGACTCGACTGGCATCCTCGTCAAATGCCTCCAGCTAGTTGTCAATGCAATAAAAATTGGCAAATTGTTGATTGAATTTAGCATAGCTGACATTCAACTGTCTATATCAATAAGGTGGAGATGGTGGAGGCAGCAAGGCTTGGGGATTTCTTATTATATATTTTGTTGAATATGTAATGAAGTCCAGCTTTTCAATATGCTCTCTTCTCTAGTTGTGAGTTGTTTTGTTAAGAGTTTCATCTGTTTTAGGTTGATTTCTGCGCCAATAAGCCCTGTCCCGAAGGACATCGTTGTATTGATCATGGAAATGACTTTAGCTGCGAATGCCCAGGAGGTCGCAATGGACCGGATTGTAATCAAATGCCACGAACGGTAAGTCATGATTTATGCACTCAGCAGCCTGCGCTTTCTCACTGTCTCCGTCTCACTCTCTCTCTCTCTCTCTCCAACTCTCTGCCTGAAATGGCTTCCTGCAAAGGCCAAACGTTTTCCTGTGCGGCAAATAGGTGTCGAGAGTTGTGGAAGTGGGTGTGAGTGTGTGTCTGTCTGTGTGTGTGTGTGTGTGGCAGTCGGAGATGCATAACAAAAAGCCCAAAATACCCACAATTTGCTGACAACAGATTGCCAAGCCACAGCAGACTCTCGAATATACATACAGACATACATACATACATACATATATACATATGTATGCATATGTACATTGCACATAGAGAGACAGTTGAGCTGCGCACAATGCACAAATGTTCTGCTCGAATGCAACTTTGTAATTGTTGCTTTTGTTCAATTGCAAACATGTTGGATATATTTTAGAGCTGAGCTTTGTGTATTTCATACTGATTTACGTCTTTAGATTGTTTTCTCTTGTCTGAGAGTGCAACACGATGTAATAATATTGATAGTACATTGTTGGCCATTGTAATCCAATTAGCAAGTGATTCAAATTAGTCTGATATAATATCCATGAATATATTATAGATTTTTACAATTGATTGGCTAAGCTAAATGGCGTGAATTTCAAACTTTTGGCATATTTATCTTTCAGCTTTTTGAACAAACTTCAGTTTCTTAGAATTTCTCAGTGTAATGAATTATGTTGAATTATGATAAATTAAACTTTTGCTTTAGGCATGAGTGAAAATGTAAAAGTTTTAGTTTTTACTGTGAAGCTATATTTTTAAAATAACTCAATTTTGGTTCATAGTAAAAAAAAGATTTGACATCTGTAAGTAAATCATTTTATACCAAAATCTACTTTACTTGTTCACACCCACATTAAATTTCCGTCTTAAACTAGAACCCTTTGAAAAGCATTTGACCATTTCGAGCATGTCAGCAAGACAAGTGAAGAGACTTGAGTAAGCCACAATTAGTAGCTGTGCGTGCCATTTCATTAACGCCAGCTGGAAGCACACTTCAGAATATTTAATAAACACTCCATGACTTGATAATTTTCGGTGGTAAAATAGAAGTTAATAAAGTGTCCATAAATTAGGCGTCAGGACGCTCCATAATTAAAGCTTTGCAGCGACGATGATGGACATGCTCTTTAACCGCGCGCCTGGATGTGCGAGAACCAACTCCTGTGAGAGCTTCATTTCGCCGTTTTTTTTTTTTTTTTTTGCTTTGTTATACTATATTTGGAGAGCAGACTCGACGTCAGCATCAGCAACAGCAACAGCAACAGCAACAGCATCAGCGACAGCGACAACGGAAGGAGCTTTGGTTAGTTAGGAGTGAGAGAGAGAGAGAGAGAGAGAGGGAGAGGTAGAGCGAGCGAGCGACCTGTTTGCCAGCGGATATAGGGGGCAAGTGCTGATGCCCGTGCAGAAGCCGAATGAAGGACGCTTGGATGCCAGCCGCTGGCGAGTTAATTACTTTTTACTATGGCGCACAATTATGGGCGCGTGTAATATATTTAATATGCCAACAGCACACAGAACCTGCCCAATTAATTGTTAGTTACTATAGGCCAAATATGTACATTTCTGCGTGAGATGGCGCAAATGCAGACACAGAGAGACGGTGAGAGAGAGAGAGAGGCTGGGAGGGAGAGCGAAAGAGATCACGAATCATAATCAAATGCCAACAAAACAAAAAAAAACTTTCATTTAGTATTTCCAGCAATGTAGCGTGAATCCGTGCACCCATGGCGGCACCTGCTGGTCGAGCGGCGATAGCTTCTACTGTGCCTGTCGTCCCGGCTATACGGGGACCATGTGCGAGGGTAAGTGTTTGTCGACTCCACTCATATTATTATTAAGCTTAGCCTGGCTGGCTGGCTATCTAAGTCTAGCAGGCTGACAGAGAACTAACCATTTATATTCATTTTTGTGGTCTGCAGATGAGTTTGTGGTGGAGACCGTCGTCAGTTCAAGCGAATTTATTGTCGACGACGCGAATGCCAGAAATTTTAATGACAAAACTTTTAGTTCATCGGTTGTGCTTAAAAGTCCCATTGAATTGCATAATGCATATTTTGCGGCTGGTGTTCTGGCGGCCGCAATTTTCATCGTTGCCATTGTGGTAAGTAAAACGCAAACTCACATACACACACACACACTCACACAAGGACGAACATGAACATGAACATGGCCTGGCCATTGAGGAAATTGTACTTTGCGGTCTTGAGAGGTGGAATTGCATATTCATTTCCCTGTTTTAAGTTTCAGGTTTTTTTTTTTTTTTTGCAACACGAAAGCCGTAGCCGAAAGCTCAACTGTCGCTTGTTTTTGGGGTTTTCTTTTCCTTTTTTTTTTGCAGTGCAGTTCAATCGACTGGTCAGGCAAATTCGAATTTATGCATAAAGTATGCTCGGTTGGCTCTTTGAAAGAAGTCAAAAAGTCATTTCAAAGCCTTTAGTTTATGCTTAAATACATTTAACAGCTGACATTTGGCATTACTTAACTGTTTTAGTTACTTAAGCTAGCTGTTGCGAGGTATTCACTAAAGAGCAGCGAAATGCATATTAGTCAAGCCTGGCAGAGCTCTGTGCTCGCAGTTACAAACTTAAGATGATTAATGAAGGGAGGAATATAATAAAGTGTCATACTTGAAAATACTTCGCCCTCGCTCAGCCCTCAGGTTAATTTAAATACTTCAGGGATTTTTTTAGTGCTTTCAAAAGTATGCCACCAGCAAATATCCTGGAGTTTAGCATGAGTTAAAATGTAATTAATAAAGAAATTGATGAATTAAAAGAAAGAAATGGCCAGCAGGCAGCTAAGAACTTAGCATATCTAATAAAAAGAAGGTTAATTAGGGAGTAAATGATTAATTCTGCAAAGAGTGCAAACTTTTCGCTAATACCCTGTATTCAGACATGAGCTGAAGTAAAAGGAAATTCACATTAATCAGCAGCATTCCATTAATAACAAAGAAAATACAAATAGTAAAGAGTATCGTACTAGTATATACCCTGTATGCAGTCAACTTTATATTAAGTTAAGAAAATTAAAATCATGAAGAGTGTTATACCGCAGACGTAGTGTAGCGCTATGGGAAATGACTTTTAAAAATTACTCCTACCTTGCCATGACCTTAATTGAAATACTACTCAGGGAAATTAAAAAAGAAAAACTGTAAGGAATACGCAACTACAAATTACCCTGTAAATCATTCCATATCTTATACACATTGCTGGGTACATGGGCCACAGCTGTGCTGGAACTGATTTATATTTATACATATATTTACATTTGCATTGTTTTGGTTGCTTTCATTTTTCGGTTCTTTTTCTCCTTCGCCTTCTACTTCTCCTTCTTGTCGTCTGTCAACTAGGTCACAATATGTCACTGCAACGTGAATCAAACGTACCGTAAGTTCTCGACGCGTTCCACTTCGTTTATACCCATATTGGGGTTCACTCGCCGGCCCAAGATGCAGGGCACACTCAATAAACATTGGCTAAGTGGCAAGGCGCTCAATGATCCCGCTGCAGTGGCACAGCGTGACGCCAGCTCTGCGTCAGCCAGCAACAGCAGCAGCAGCAGCAGCAACAGCAATCCGGCGCAGCAGTCGACGCGCCATTTGTCCTCGAAGTCAAATGGCAGCAGCCACCACACACAGACAACGCTCGGCGGGCAGCTGCACGAGAGGCCCTTCCAAAGGCATCTGGCCATGAATATGGAGAACGATATGTACTACACGGTAGACTTCAGTGAGAGTTCCTCACAGCAATTGCCGCTAATACAGTGAGATTTGCCTACAGCAACTGCAACTGCAACAGCAACTGCAACGGCAACTGCAACAGCAACTGCAACTGGAAGGGCAGCCAACGATGACGATGATGATGTGCGCTGGTTAGTTAAATTTACGAAGAAGCTTCCAACACATTAGTAGAGATAGAAGCTCACTTCTTTGTGCTACTCTAGCAATAAACGTTGCCAGTACTGACAATATGGAACAGTATTGAAATTATTGAATGCAAAAACAATTAAAAAAGTTGACAACAAATAAATTAAACTTTTAATTAAGCTAATATAATATGATAATTACATGATAATACTATATATGCTAAACTGCTTCTGTACTTATTTTCTAAACCATCAAATCAAGAAATACTCTGCACAGTCTGCACTGAGAAGGGGAGTTTATGCTTTGTTATAAAAAAATATATATAATTTAACTGGAATTCCTTTCAATTCTGTATTGTAGAACTGCCAACAAAGCATTTTCATCAATTGATTATATTAATTAAAATTAGTTTTAATAATATGCTCATTATAGCTGCAAATATCCGCTGCTTATGTTCTTGGCACAGTTTTTTGAATGGGCTGCAATGCCGAGCCAAATAAATATTCAATTAAAATTAACCGCATTGATCAAATTTCATTATTTGCGTGCATAATGAATACGAAGCAAACTAATATGTAATTACACTGGCCAACAGAATTTGTTACACGTACGTTCAATAATCAAAGCATAGTCGAAACTTGAATTTTAATAATTCCATTACAACAGACTTTTTTATATTTATATATTTATTTTTTTTTTGTTAGAGAATGTAACAGGAATTTCTGCTCTTTCCCTTTTATAGATAAACTAAAATATTTCTAAAATATTTGCTCTCACCGAGATATCAAAAATTTTATTCAAAGTGCAAAAATCAATTTTAAGCTCACAGCTTCACTTACATATTCAAAACAAAATAAATATAAATAGTTTTTTTATGCTGCCACAGAGCTCAAAACGTGCTCAAAATGATTTTAGTTTTCACTGCGTTCTATTGAAATATATAGAAAAATACTAATCCAATAGAACTCGATGCTTTTTCGTGATGATGAAAAATGAATGTAACCAAATTTTGGCTTTGGTTAACAAATCCTGTTGGCCAGTGTGTTTTGCTTTGTCATTTGGCAGAGATTATTGTAGCTAATTGTTTGGAGTTGCATGGAAAGCGAAATGTACATTAAATGGAAGCTAATGGCTGGCGGCGTAAACATAAGCTCTTATTAAATATTAATTAACATAAATCAAAAATCATGCCAAAAATTTGTTTGTGTTTGGTTTGCGGCTAATGCGTGTGTTGTTTTTCCATTTTTGTTTGCTTAATACTAGCTCGTATTATACAATAGTATTTATATATGTATGTGTGTATGTATGTCTGTCTGTATGTGTGTTCCTCTTAGCTACGTAGAGCATATTGCTGTAAAATTTTTAAAGCAAATGTCTGCAAAAGTCAAATCAAATCAAATAAAACTGAAATTATATGAGCACATGTTGAGTGTTTCTGAAAAATTTTCATAAATATATATATTCATATATATAGTATATAGTTCTTCTGCCAAATTGTATTCTTGATTGCATTTTTTTCATATCTGAACTCTGTCAGAGAGTTGCAGCTTCAGCTTGATTGAAGAGCATCAAATATACTTGCGCTTCTGCATTTTCGTTGAACAAATATCCTTTGAGAACGAGCTCAATTATTGCAAAATAAAATTAATGAAATTATATTAAATTGTGAAACTGTGAACAGACAGCATTAATCCATCATAGTTTAAAAGCAAATAATTTTAAATGCAAACTAATTTAAAATTACAAACAAATAATTATAAAAAATCTATGAAAAAAAAAACAACTACAGAAAACTCAAATCAAAAAGTAATTGAAAATTTTTAACTAATAAGCAAATACATGAAACATATGTGTAAATTTAATTAAGGCAATACAGTTTTTTCGTTAATAATGCCAATTACAACTTAAGCAAAATGGCAAATAAATGATTTACAAAGCAAAAATCCCGCTGGCGTATTTTATTATAATTGAAATTAAATTTTTTCTTTTTTTGGGGTTTTTTTTCAACAACATTTTTGTTTATTTCTGCATAATTTATATAACATATTCGTAACAAATGTACAAACTAACAAATAAATTGTTTAACATTCATTGATTGATTTATTTATTGATTTGCATAATTTCAATTAGTTTTCGTTTCTTTCCTTGTAATATCACTCAAACGCCCTGTTCTAAAAAAAAAGCGCATCAGCAGCCAAATGCGAGATCCACTTCAATTGGCATCCTCTTGCACGCTAGCTGATTGAGCCTTTGGAGCCGACTCCTCTGTACAGCCTGATACAGTTACTTTGGACGAATTCAGTTCCGTTTCTTCGGGTATTACTTTGGGGCCCTCCTGATCCTGCACATTATGTTGAGGTGGAAGAGAAAGTCGTGAGTTAGTAGGTAAGTAAATTGTAAATATTTAAATTAAGCGCATGCCCAATGCAATTATTTACATACAAATGCTTAAAATTATTATATGTAATTTATATATGTATATTAATATGATATGGATGATATCATTGAGCTCATGAGTAATATTTCAAGTAAAGTTTGTCAAGTTTCCATTCAAATATAGTTTTAAAGCTCTAATCAGATACTTTGGTTAATAAATATTTATTGGCATTTTATTTAAAATATTTAAAGTGATATTTAATGTTCTCCAAGTCTCGTTATATATTTAGAAATTATATTTATAAATTTTAGGTTATATGGTTTTTTTCCCTTCTTTTCTCTCTCTTCTTGTAATAGTATTTTTAATTTATTATATTTGATCACTGTATTTTATTAACTCTTATATTTTTTAATGTTTTTTATTTTATTTATTTTTTTTTTTTTTTTAATTCCATTTACAGGTATAGAATTATTTTATTGGACATTCAAACTACAATAATTACAATTTTTGGTATTTACCAACAATATTTAATATATTTATATTAATTCAAACTCAGAAAATCTTCTTGTTGGCTTGCCAAAATAACAATTCATATTTCATTAAAAAAATAAAAATATTTTATATATTTAGCCTTTGGGTTATCTCCTTTTGCTTTTGCGTTTGAACACAAAGGAAATATTTTCGCCATTATTAAAGTTGACATAAATGCTCGTTAATAATCGAATATTACATTTTTTTCTGTGCCTGCAGGCGCTGCAAATTTGCATGAAACTAAAAATTGGGTAAATAGAACATTGCAATGCTCTATTCAAATATCAAACTCACAGTCCATTGAATGGAAAACAACATTTGTTGGCATGTAATTGAGTTTGGAGTACTTGTTGGCAGTTTAATGGCACTAATAAAAGTTAAGTGAAGCGTTTTTAAATGATATATTGAATAGTTAAGCTCTTAATATGTTTAAATACTGAATGTTAAATAATCATAAAATATTGGCACATAGTCAAGAGAAGCATATTTTGCTGAAAGATATTTTTGTTTGCTCTGCTGCTCAGTATTAAGTTTATAAATTCATTTACATATATTTTAAATTAGTTAAAAATCAACATTTTTCACTCAACTAGAGAAAAAAAGAATATTCTACAAATTTAATAAACGATTTTCTATAGGGTAACTGTGCAGCCCTTTGATAAATATTTGCATACGTTTAAATTGCCAATTAAAAACTAAAGTAAATATTAAACCAATTTCAAAGCAATTCAAACTGTACACACAAAAATAAAATAAAAAAGAAAAGTATAAGCAAAAAAAACAACCAAAAACCAAAGCAAAAGTTCTGTGAAAAGTGTAAACCAAATACGATTTAATCACACAACATATTTGTTGGTTTCTAGTGTTATTTCTGTATTGAAATGCAGGCAAGTGGACTGGACTTTTAAGCTGCATGCAAGTTCCAGCTCATATAGCACTAAGTACATGCGAGTATAAAATAAAAACATTTTAGTGCACGAGCATGGAAAGTTGAGTTGCGTATGCAGGCAGGCAGCTAGCATATACTCTGCACTCCATTTGGGAGCGGATAGCACAGGTAACTCGATGCTCGGGGTATATAAATAATACTCAGCAAGGATATACATATTAGCCGGCTCTGTCACAAAAGTTAGCCGTATTCCGTATTCCATTTCAAGTCTATGATTTATAATTTGCTTTATATAAACACACACACTCTCACTACAAAGCAAACAAAATTTGCATTCATAAAGCGCAGAGAGCGAAGCATATAAATATATGCAGCAAATTGCACTGCAGAAACTCTTTGTGGAACTAGCCAGCTGCACCTGCTGAATAAGTTGTTGCCCCCAATTAAAATATGTTTATTTCTGCTCTTAAAGTTTCGAGAGCTGCAATTGACCAATAATCAACGAGAAGCATGCGGCGTAGCTAAGTTAAATGAGTTCTTTATGCATATGTTAAATATTTATTTATGCATATTCCGCTATTGGAAATGTGTTGAAAATTGTTAGAATGAGTTTGTGCATAACTGACAAATACATGAAAATTATCTATAGCTATTAAGAGCAACTCAGTCTTTATAGTTGAGTTAATCATGTCTGAAAACTTCTCGCTCTTTATACAAGTTTCTTTTACTTCATATTGTTTACAAACAATTATCTAGGAAATCAATAATAATATTTGAAAAACTTGTTCGCAAAACTTTCTTTACACAAAATGTATTTTAATCCAGAGAAAAATCTTTTACTATCTTTTACAATTTGCTTCAACTTAAAAAGTACAAACTTGAATTGACCTAACAAAAGAAAATAACTAAAAAAATTTCTTTACTTGTATTCATATTTTGTTTACTTTCTTCCAATTGAAGTATCTTTTATATAAAAATAAATTTATACAAAAGCTGAAAATTAGCTCTGATTTAGTTTTATTCAAACTAAAATATATTTTAAAAAAATGAGCATATAAGATATCTTTTTATTAGACCTAAAAGAATAACCATATATAATTGTATATTTATTTATAAATTAACAATAAGCCAAGTCAATTTCCAGCTAGGAAACATCCAATTATCTATATCAAATCTCAACAGTATACGAGCTACAAGAATATTTGACTATTTTTAATACATTTGCTCGCTGCGTGCACAAATTGAAATGACAAATAGCCCTTTGTATTATTGTTGTTTATACACACTCACTCACTCACTCACTCACACACACACACATACGCACACACGTACACACACTCACATTTGAACAGCATTTTTAGGGCCTGAAAGTTTCATTACAATCGGACAACAAACACACAAACAGACCGCAGCCATTCACGAATGAACCTGATATCAAGTGGAGCTGCTGCTCAGCCACTGCGTAAATTGTAGATTGTGGCTTTTATTTGTATATATATATGGATGTGTGTGTGTGAGAGAGAGAGAGAGAGTATGTGCGTGCACGTGTGAGTACATGTAAACATGTAAAGCCCTCACAGGCTTCCATAGATCTTAAGTGCCATTTGTGCAAAGGTGGGTTTCGGTTCATCAGTTTATTTCGTTTGATATAAAAAAAAAAACAGAAATTTTGCTCGCCTTTGTTTTGCGAACACATTTTGCAAAATGAACATGGAACATCGGGTATAAGACACGAAGCACTACTCTACATTTATAAAAAAAAGTATTAGAGTAAATTAGATTATATATTGGATGATTATTTGCAGCATTTTGAAATAAAAGTAGAACTAATCTATGAAAAATAAATAAAATATGAATATGAATTTAATTGAAATAAAATAATGCTTAGATGTCAAGGGCTTTATATAAAGAATATGTATTATATTAAATATATTTGTGAAAATTTAAGAATTCTTTGTTGATATATTACTTTAAGAATATGTAGTAGAAATATTTATTATATTTTAAATTATATTAAATGAAATTGAAGAATTCATTGTTGATAAATTAATTTAAAGAAAACTGCAACAAATCAAAGATATAGAAATAATTAGTAGTATATTTAAAATATTGGAAATAGCTGCCGAGAAGAAAAGTTATTAGCAGAAAAAGAAAAGAATAGCACAAATTTAAAAAGAAGTACAATTAGTAAATATGGTAGTAGCATTAGTAGTGTAAATTGGAAAAATTGAAACTGGCATAAAGAAAGATTATGGGAAATACTGGTAGAAACATCATAAATATAATGAAACAACAATTTTGGTAAAAAAGTAATAAGAAATATAGCGGGAATATAGCATGAAAGAATATTAATGACAATTTTAGGATAAATACTAAAAATAGTAATAGATATCGTATAGAAATAATACTAGAAAAAACTAGAAATAATTCTAATAAGGGAAGTCTAAATACCAAATTAAATATTGCACTAAATAATATAGATATATCATATCATCTAGATCATTCACCCAAGACACTAGACACACATCCAGTATACTCTCTTCCTGGTGTGAACAAGTATAACAATTTACAAATGAGCTGTGCGCCTAAAATTTAATTGCCCATGGAACGTCAAACTCTCAAAGAGAGATGAGAGAAGCGAGGAATAGACCAAAGGGAAGAGAGCGAGAGGAGGAGAGCTAGGCCACGTGTTGAAAGGCGCCTTTTGAAAAGCTAACAAGTATATATTAATTAATTATTATTTTTTTTTTTGTTGTTACTTTTCCCTACATTATAAAGAAAATGAATATGTTGGGTTCTCATGTGCGTTATATATAATTTAATCAATTATTTGAAAAGAGCTTTTCTAGCATAGCAAATTGAACATTATACAAAATCTGCAATTATAATAATTGAGCGCAACCCAAAAATGAGTTTGACTTGCGAAGCTTTGATAACTTGTTGAATAAATTTGTATATATACATATATATATTATTATATTGTATTATTCATTGTGAACATTGTAAATTACTTACGAGTGATTTCGCAATCACTTAATGGGCGTTCGAATTGTTTTGTTGAACAATGGCTAACATTTGCCATTCAATCAAGGGCTTCAAATTATTTGGCATTCGATTTAGAAACGCATGAGTGAGTTTTTCTCTTTTTATTATGAGTTGTCCTTTAAGAGGGTAGAATAATTTGAAGTGAACTGATATTTGTTGTCATAATGATTTAAATGCGTAATTAAGTCAGAAAGCTATCAAGATGAACTGCAAAAGAAATCCGCATGAACGACTTTCTATGGCAGCTGATAGTCTTATCAGAATCTTATCGGATATGTTTAATTTAATGATTTTAGCTAGAAATTATAGAAGCTTCGAATATTTAAATATTTATATAATAATTATAATTAAATATTTTTATTTCTATTGCTTTGATTTGATTTATGTCTTATTTGATTTAATACACATTAAATGTCAATATTTATACAAAATTATGTTTTAAAAATAGAGGTCAACAGCATTACAGCTGCGGATAGATACGATGCATAATAATAGCCAATCGGGCTGTGGCAACAACAACACTCTTTCCCTCTCTCTCTCTCTCTCTCTTTCTTGCTTATACTCTCTCTTTTTCTTACCCTCCATTAATTTAAACCACAACAAAAAAGGGAGAATGAAAAAAAGAGACTAAGCAAGAATAGCTAACAGGAAATCGTAGAACATTCGCACGTGCCATTAAGAATAGTCGAATATTGGAATGAAATCGATTGTTGTGTTATTTCTAATACAGTGTGACAAAGTCATTTGGCTAATGTGAAAATAGTAAAAGATTTTCAAAGTTTCAATTTCTAGAAAGTTCATCAAACAAAAATGTTGAAGGAGCTATATAAATTATAAATGAATTGCAATAAAAATCATTTAAATGTTGGTAAATATTATTAGCCATAATAAAAGTAGAAGCATGCTTACATAAATATAATCATAAATACTTTTGCTGCCTGTACTGCATTCTGTTCTGCTTAAATCTTAGTTTAAAATCTTGCATCAAATAAAATAAACTTTCAAATAAAAAATATACTTTTTATATAAACTCGAAAGTCGAATTCATATTCATATATATATGAACATAAATAAAACTCTTGTTGCAAAATTCTCGCGTTATTATCACATTTGAAGCTGCTTAACAACACAGTCGATTAGATCAGATCAGAAGTTGTTAAGGCTTGCGTTAAGTTGCCCATGAACAATTTGGCATATTCAGCAGCAGCTGAATAATTTGTAGCCCACTTCCAATTGACAGCTTCAGAGACGTTGCCAACGTTTCAAAATTTTGCTCCTCTTTGTTTGTTCAAGCGACGGCAATGTTTTTGCTTTTGCTTTTGCTTTTTAGTGCGAGCTTTCAGGCAGGCGAATGGGGCTGTTTTGGGGCTTACTCTACACACTCATTGTTGCCTTTGGAGCAGCTGCTATTGTTACGTTATTTTTTGTTGTTGTCAACTTGTGCTAAGTTGAACAACAAATCACTCGACTCCCAAAAAAAAAAAAAAAAAAAAAAAAAAAAGAAATGAGAAACAGAATACAGAATACAAACAAACAAACACAATCACAGCGAAAGAAAAATACCAAAAATTTAAAATTTACAATCATCGCAATCGGCCAATAAGAGAGAGATATATATAGTTTTTATTTGATGGTTTAAGCGCAAATTTGGCATGCATTTAAATATTGTTAAAACAAGTGGAGCCAAAGTCAAACAGTGCAAGTGTGGGCCTTAATTAAACGTTATAAAGTAATGCCCGAGTGGTTCGCAACGCAAACACAAAACCAACATCAATTAAAACTAATTTAACAAAACCAACAACCAGCGACGAGCAGTCGAAACCCAAATCTAACGCAGCCTCCACACACATTTTGTCAGCGCAACGTTGCTGCTGCTGCGGCTGTCATTGCTGATGCTGGGAATCACGCCCAATCCATGGATGCAATACGAACATATATGTATATTCGCTCAAGAGTGAAAATTATGTTTGCAGAGTGAGCGACAGCTTTAAAAGTGATTTTTATATGAAATGGCAAGCTAATGTGAAGTCGTTTGACTCTTTGCATTTATCTCTTAAGCTCTGAATTAACTTCAAACTCCTCGAATACTAAATTGATATTAAATGGGAAATTTGTTATAAGCGGAATTTTGTATCATCTATTTTTAAGCTAGCTAATGCCATATGTGTGTTTTCATATGTTAATTTAATGTCTATTTAATTGCACCTTTTTACCTTAATACTTCAATCCTTTAATTAAACTAAACTGCTTTTGAATTAATATTGTGCATTTACTAGTTAATAATTATTGATTAGGGGCAAAAGAGCTAAATGTACTACATTGCAAATTAAATGTATTTTTTTTTTAAATATTATTAAAATGTAAATTTAATATACTGATTTAAAAAATAATATTGTATTGCAAATGTGAAATTGTAATATTTTTAAATAATATAATTTGTAAACTATTTTTTTTTTATAATACTTAACAGCAAAGTTTAATATTGTTAAATTAGATAACATTATTTGATGAAATTGGAAATTTTTGTATTAAAAATATTATGCACTCATATATAGAACTGAAAAGAGTATATTGAATATTTGTTTAATAATATTAAAAATTTAATATATAATAAATAAATATATATATTTATTAAATAATGTACAATTATTAATTTGATATATTTTTAATAATATTAAATTTAGTACATTTTTTTATATATATATTTATTTTATATTTTTAATAATATTAAATTTAATATATTTTTTTTGGTTGCAGGCTCTGTTGAATCTTTTTATATCAGCTGCTGATTACTAAGTCGTTCATCTAATATCTGAGTCGTTTTTTTTTTGTACTCTATTGTATATCTAAGTTAGCAAATTATTACTATGCAAAAGCATTAACAATATCTTAGGTCAACAGAAGTTGACTAAATCTAGAAGATCCAGAAATACATTTAATTGGCAAATATTTGTGCTTCTCTTTTGATATAGCATAAAAATATGGCTTTTTTTCCTACAAGCTCTTTTTGAAATTTAAAAAAAAGAGACACTGAGAAAGCCTACAGTTTAGCGTAGATTTTTAAGTTTTTTTTTTTTTTTTTTTCTAGATACAATAAAAGTATTAAAAAATTGATCTATGTTTAACTACATCCGGTTGGTCTGCATAATTTATGATAAGTTTATCAAAGCAAACAAACGGCAATTCAATTGCAAATTTTTAGTATAAAAGCTAGTTAATATTATTCGCTTGTTTTTTCATTTGCAGATGCGGTGTTAAGCTAATATCTATGCTGTTTTGCTATTGCAAATCAGCAACAATTTCTACAAATTTAATTTAAAATTACATTCTGTTGAATATATATTATGCAAATTGTTAACAGCACAAAGAGAAATATATATATACATATATATAAAAAAATGTAATTTAATTTAAAATATTTACAGTAGCTAATAAAATTCCTAGAATTACATTTTAAGCCCCAAGGCCTTAGGCTTCAGGCTAGAAGCAACAAATGCAATTTCAAATTAATTTCAAATGGCAATAACAACATATAAATTAAATACCAAATTCAATGCACATATATATACTAGTATATATACCTAATTATCGATCTGTTTGTCGCTCTGCAAGCATTTAGCAACTTCGGTTAGTTCGAAAACTTTTCTAACATGCATTTATTTTGGGGCCATTTGGCACTTGTACTTTACCATTAACATAGAGGTGGGTATTACGGATAAATCCACAGCGGGTATTGAAGTTAACAAACCACTTGGATACTTTTTCATGCGGCTCGGGAAAAATGTTGATTCCACGCCCTATTTTGTATGTGTGAATGGCATTTGTTATAGCACAGACTGGGTATAGTTTTATATACTTATGATAGAGATGCAGTCACACACTAATTCAGACCAGCACACATACAGAACCATATATACTCGCACACACACATAGACAGATAGCAAATGGCGCCCATGGTTTTGGCAAATTTATTTGGCACAAACGCAAAAAGCCAAAAACGAACTTTTTGGGCCCTTTGGACTCTCTAGCCTGCAATTTGCAAGCGAATGGCTGATGCTAGAGCCCTGCTGCTGTTGCTGCTGCTGATGCTGCTCTGGCTGCTGCTGATGCTGCTAGTGCTCTTAGCGCCCTGCTGTTCTCGGTTGCTAGCTTTTATTTCCTGCGCCCAGTTTGTCAGTTTGTCCAGCTGTCCAGCTGTCCAGCTGTCCATCTGTCCGCTTCAGAGTGTTGTTTTGCTGCCTGGAAATGCCAAGGCAAAACTTTGGCATGTTCATAAATTCATTAATTTGTTGCTTTTGTTGTTGCTTTGGATTCTTTTTTTTTGTTTTTCGTTAGTTGTTTGTTGCCTCTGTTGGATGCGCATTTGTTGCAACCACATTTGATTTATTGAATTATGCTTGCCAGGCAGCCATAAAAGCTCGCTTGAAAGCTTTGATAATTAATTATGAAATTAACTGCGGCACGCATCCATTTATAGTCGCATCGATTGTCCTCATATATCATATTAAGTTTTTAATTAAACCGGTACACTGATTACATTTAGTTTATTCACAGTTCCATTAAATAGTCAAATCAGTCTGCTGGGAGATTCGTATCAATAAATTTACTCAGTTGAGCTAATTAAAAATATATTTTGTTATTAAATATTATTGAATGTAAACATAAATAAGAATGTGAATGAATGCCAATTGGTTTTCAATAGACACAATGGGAATTGCATAGTCTATAAATATAGATAAATTGATATATACTCTATAAATATAATTAGTTTTTATTTTTTAAGTAGGAAAATATTTTAATGTTTGAATTACATAGGCTCTACTGTGCTTTGTTTACTTTTCAATTATATAAATATTATTTTTTAACAGAAATTAAATTTGAAAAATTCTTAGAAATTCGTTCGAATTTTTTCAATTTGTTAGAAAACATTTTTCTACTCAAATATCCGGTCTAGTGAAGTGCTCCCATTGTGGAGGCAGCACTGTGTCCTGTTTACTTTGTAAGTATAGAAAACATAACTTTGATTGCGTGGCAAATATACATATGTCTATATTGAAAAAATATCTATGTATCTCTATAAATCTACTTTGTTGAAATCATATAACTTCAAATGTGTGTTCAGTAGAAAATCTCAAAACTTTGAACGCTCAGCTTACGCAGGGCAACGAATTTCAGGACTTTATGCTGTATGTGTAAAAAAAAAAAAAAAAAAAAAAAAAAGACGCACAGCACACTCTGAAAAACCCAATGAAGCTTTCATTCCATTGGCTAAGTTAGCTACGCTAAAAAGAGAAATCAGAAGCATTCGAGCGGCATCAGAAGCAGAGGAAACAAATGCCAAACACACGAATGCTGAAAAATAAACAATAAACGATAAACGGCAAACGGATGCAGTGGCGCACAGCATCCGGCTGGCAGCAAGGTGGCAAAAAAATAAAAATACAAAAAAAAATAAAATAACAAGCGAGGTCGAGAGGAATACATGAATACAGGCATGGCAGGCTGGCAGACAGGAAGAACGCAGCAGGACAATAGCATTTGGGTATGCTAAAAAGTTATTGGCGCAACAGCTGCTAAACATTTTTGAAAAACTCTCAAACTCGAGTCCGTGAGCCACAGGCGCTAAAGGCGCTGCTCCCCACCCACAGCACAAGTCAAAACAATTGAGGACAATCATCGACACACACACACACACAGGCATACGCACAGCCTAAGCTGTTAACAGAAGTTGAAAGTGGAATGGGATAGCTCACCTCTAATACGACGCCCTCGAGAGCGGGCTGTGAAATATTCTTTAGATTGCTGTGATTCAATTTGGGCGCACTGTCGGCACGATTGCGACCCAGTGATTGATTTGACGTTTTGTTATCGGCTTTGCTCAGTATCGAATGGTTGGAGGACTTGTGATTGATTTCCAGCGCTGAGCGCAATATATCCACCTTGGATGCGCTATGACCAATATTCCCATGCTTGGGCACACCCCTAAGCGACTCCACATTGTAGCTGCTCCGACGCACCGACAAATGGTCATGTATATCCGCCTGTTCGACAACAACAACAACAACAACAACAATAACAACAACAACAATTTCAATTAGAAAACTTTTCTGTTCGCTGTTCGAACAATTAAGTCGCGAAGCTCTTCTTCATACCCGCGAGCCCCTTGGCAGCGATGACAGGCTGCCAATTTGATTGTACTTGATCATCAGGCTTAGACGCTCGAGCGACATGGAAGTGCCCTGCTCTTTGGTGGCCGGCTCGGTCAGCTTTTCAGTTTCGCCTGCCTCCACAGTTTCAGCCTCCTCTTCGGACTCCTCGGTGGTGTGATCGAATTTGCGTAACCAAATCAAATGCAACAGCCCATACGCAATGCCGCCAACGACAGCCAGCAGACCCATATACCGGAAGGCATCACGTGTGCCAAACTGGCCAATTAATAGGCCGCCCGTAAAGCTGCCACTGCCACGTCCTGCAGATAAATAGAATGGGTGAGAGAACAAGTTATATTATATGCTTATCAGAGCTAAAAGATCAATGCTGATGCTGCTGCTGCTACTGCACTTGCCCAGGCTAAAGTGGGCCATGCCAAGGACGCCAATCAGGGTGGCCAGCAGGGTCTTGGGCGCCAGCAGGGAGCAGTAGGTGGCCGCTGCCACCCACATCAGATGGCAGGAGAGCGATTCCATGGCCTCGAATGGAAAGCACCACCAGGCATTTCTAGCAATGGAAAAGAAATACGATGTTGCCATCAAATTAGATTAGGCGCACATGTCTACAATCCACACCACACCACTTCATTCCACTCACTCGATAAAGGAATAGCCGACCAGGCGTCCGGCGTGCGAAAAGAACGCAATGATAATCAAATTAACGTGGCCAAATATGCGTGTGATTTTCTCGGCTCCATATAGAAATGGTATGCTGCTCACAGTGCCCACAGTAATTGTAATGCCTGCGAATGGACGGGGAGTAATGTATGAGCCATTAGCGCTGGAACAGCTGCTGTTGCCGTCTAGCTTACCCAACAAGTAATTGGGAGCGCCCAGTTCCTTGAGATACAAGAATAGAAAGCTTTCGATGAAGCCCCAGAAATTTCCCAACACAAACAAAAATATTATGAATGCAATCACGTGCGGCATTTTCAATAGATTCCATAAATCCCGAAATACATTATCCGCCGGCAATTTCTCGCCCAGCGGCATCATTAACACGGACATTGTCGATATCACCAGCAGCACATCGTACGTATAGAATGCGGCCGAATAGTCCGTATAGCCCAATCCCCGCGACGAGTAGTCAATCATAATTCCCGTGATGGGCGAAAAGATTGCCATGCCAATGCTGGAAAACAAGCGTTCGCGTCCAAAGTCACCGCCAAACTTCTCTATCATTGTGAGTGCTATGGGATCCATTATGGTAACGCCGGCTGACAACATCGTCGTAGCTAAAAAGCTAAAAGAGAAAACATAATTAATTTCAGTTCAAGTCTATAAATTGCGTGATATGCTCAGCATATTATGCTCTCATTCTAGCCTCAATTTTCGCAAATTCACACAGATTTTTTTTTGTAATAAAAGTAAGTAAAAAGGCGCAAGTGTTCGACTAGGAAATACTCACTAGGTTGAGTAGCTATTGTCATGGAATGATTTTTATGTTTTTTTGTACAAAGTACAATTCAATAAATAATGGATTTTTAGTATAGTATTTAAATAGTATTATAGTCAAAAATATTATGTGTGTAAAATATAATAGACCATTTAAATAGATTGTTTTTTTTACTACTATTTTTTTATGAGCTCAAAATAAATAAATAAATAAAATAAAAATACTAGTAAAAACGAGTAAAAGTAAAACAATCTTAATTATATTATTAAATTATTTCTTCATTGCATTATTGCAATATTGATTACAGTATTTACCAACACTATTTATAACAGCTGTTAACATGTTCAGAAAAGTATTGCTAAATACAATGAACACAGCTTTTATTACAACTAGTCATGATATCTCTGCCACCTTCAAGAACTGATGCCTAAAATTTGTATTAACCAAAATTTCGTTCAACTCATTACAGATCTACAATGCACATGGAATACCGAGAGAAAACAAAGTCTTTGCTGAATATTCATGTATGGTATTCAAGCAATGATGTAAGAGATATTTGATGCAGCTTCACTTGCTTGAACAAGTATTACGACAATGCAACTACAACTTTCTAACTTCCTCAATATAAAGCCTAAACATACCAAAACCAATTTAATTGAATGCCACTTGAACGTACCGTAGTAAAAAGTATATCCAGAATATTGTATCGTCCGTCTCTTTGTAATCGGGTGGGCAAATTTCTGGTGCATTTAGTGTGAACGTGCAACGCTGCATCATGCAGCGCACGGCTCCCGAGTTCACATAGGACATGTTCGTGCGTCTCACCAGGCCACCGCAGCGTAAATCCAGGTCATCCATGTCAGTCAGATTGATTTGCATTTTCACCAGCCTATCCTCGCCAAATCGCTGTCTAATGTCGGTGACCGTCTCGTTGTCATCCTGTTCAATCTCCATGCCCAGCTGCTCGGTGGGGTCGGCCAAATCAGGATGCATTTGCAGCATAAAGTATGTTTCGTCCGCATTCTCTGAATGCACCCAGCTGATGCTTGCCTCTGATTTGCCGTCAGCAGTGCCTGAATTGCCTGTGGAGACTGTGAAAGGGAGCAAGCGTGTTAACTATGTGTGTGTGTGCATAGAAGAGCTAAAAGTATTTACAGATTACAAATCTAAATCTAAACTTAGTCAATTTGCTGATGTTCATGAGGTAAACAGGGAGAATTTGAATTGAATTGCTGCAAGTTTGTTAGTAGAGTAAATATTTTGTTTAATATAATAATATATGCAAATACATATACACATGTATAAGTAATTTTAATGTATTTATATTTAGTTTCCATGTGCATATATATATTTAATAGTTATTCTCTTATACACATACTATTCTTACATGTATCTTGTTATATAGCTATAATTAATATTGGTTTAAGATTTATAGATTTGCCTTTGGGTATGTAGCCCAGCTCTGATGTCTTTATCTGTTCAGCGTAGCCAGCTTTTATGGATAGTAAATAATGAAATTTATGACTTGTCAAAGGAAGGTTGAAAAAGCAACATGAGAAACATTCTGTTCTCAACTCGTATATTAAATGCCCTTTACATGTGTAATAATACATGTATATTGACAATGATAATAATAATATATTTATTTTATTTTTCGTACTGTGGCCTGAACTGAGAATAATGACTTTATTTAAACTTTTAATTTAAAAAGCATTAATAAAAGTTGCTCATATGACATACTTGAAAGTTGGACTTGACATTCATGATACTCAAGATTCCGGATACGTTTCTATGCGATTGCTTAACTTTGTCTACATTTCATAATAATGAAAAGAAAACCTGAACAAATTTCCAATTTGTTTTGTCTTAAATTTATCGTAAATACTATCAAAACTGTCCTTCATATTATAGAAGCTTCTATATATGAAGGTGCGAGCATAAAAGCTAGCGACAGCTCTAGAAAATATAGTTGACATTTTATAAAAAGCATTTTATGTACTTTCCGTTAAACATTGAGAAGTCAAGCTGCAACTCCTGCTCGGACATTTGTGACATATATTTTTTGCTCGCCATTCAGCGACGATGGCAAAAACAAACCTATTAAACTAGAAAAACTAACAAGACAAGACGGACAAAGAGTCAAGGAGCCAGGTCGTCTGGTGTTTGTGCTGACAAGAAAACTAACGGCTAACAAGCAGCTTGTGGCAGAGTAATGATAATGCTGGATAGGGCAAGGGGGAAAGGGGAGGAGGAGGAGAAAGGGGTAGGTGGTAGAAGAAGAGTGAAGCTAAAGTTGTTCAAGTCGCTGAACGCAAGATGGAATGGCTGGTCAATAGTAGCTGAGATCATCATGTAGAAGTGACACTTACGATTCAAACCCTGCATGGACATCGCTGGCAATTCAGCTGCTGATGGTGATGATGCTGCTGCTGCTCCTGCTGCTGCTGCTGCTGCTGTTGCTGACTGCTGCAGCTGCAGGGACAATGCAGGCGGAAACATGGTCGATGGCATATTTAGTGCGTCTTGATATCTGCTTCTCGTTTGCGTTGCAAATAATGCTGGTAACGATGACGCTGGCGAAGATGTCGTCGATGTTGTTGTCGTTGTTGTGGTCAATGGAGTTGACTGCGATGTATCTGTACTTGGAGTGGGCGTTGCCGCCGTCGTTGGCGTCGCTGTTGTTGTTGTTGTTGTTCTAGCTGTGGTTCTGCCATGTTCCCCTAAATCGGTATAAAGTTCTGGATTCTTTTGCTCCTGCATTAGACAATAGTCAACGCATTGGTGCACAGCCAAGTCCAACTCGGGCTCTTCAGGGCACTCTCGGCTGGGGCAAGGCGACCACCAGACCTGCAAAGAGAGATTAAAAGCAGTAAAAAGTTAAACTTACTTTATTAATTATGCTGCGGCACAAGTTTTCAAATTTCCTTTAAATACCCTGTGTGCATTAAATGTAGTACAAAGGGTATGCCTAATTCTCTGACTGAGGCGAATGAAGTAAACTTAATATTTTGTATATTAAACTGAATTCACGATCAATTTAAGACTTTGTAAAATTGTAAAAATATTTATTTAAAATATATATTTTTTAATTTTTATCAAATTCATTTAAATGGAAGTCATAGTGGAATTTTTAAATACCAAAAACATTTCACATAAAAGCTTCCAAGAGTCTGGCAAGACAAATTAAAGTAAGCTTGTCTGCCTTTTGCTACGAATAGATTAATATTATTAATATATATAATTCTTAAGTCTGATTTGCTTGAGAATAGTATTTAATATTATCTAACATTGTCAGATTTGCTAATATCATAAAGGCAATATAATTTAAATTTCCACTTTCCATCAGTTACAGCCAATAAAATTATAAATCAAATACCTCACATATCATCTCCAACTTATTCATAGGGTATCAGCTTGTCGACTACTTGTAGCATTTACAAAAATCACTGCAGATGCTGTAACGTGAACTCACAGCAAAGTAGACGGCATCTGCCAGTCGATTAGAGGATTCCAACTTGCAACGAATCATTATATTCTATGGCTCGCCTAGGAGTTGTGCAAGACATTCAAATTATGCTTCGCTTTTCTAATGAGCAAAACTACTTCAACATGAAATTGAGAACTTTATTATATATTTAAAGATGTCTCCACAAAAGTTAGAAAATAATTTACCTCAAATATGACTAATTGCCTTATTAATAAATACTTTGTTGACACGAAATATTAATATAATAATTTCCTTTAATATTTTAAAAGTATTTTTATAAATTCACATTAGTATTTTTCTCTCAAAAGTTCAAGTTTTTAACTCAATAGGCTTTGCCATAGACGAAAATCAAAGTAGTCATTGACAGGCTTTAGTCTAGCGCTCAGTTAGGAGAATACTTAAAAAGCAAAAATTAATAATTAACTAAAAACAACATTCATAAAGATGTCTTCGCTTCCGAGCCTCACATGGAGCGAACAGCTCCGGGATGCGCTCAGCTCGCCCCTGGGAATCTTGGCCTTGACGTGCATGGTGGGCTTCATGGCCTACATGCATGTGCGTCGCGAATATCCCACATACGATGACGAGGACTATGAGAAGGAGGGACATGTTAAAATTCCGGCGCCTCTACAAAATCTTCGAATGACCAAGAAGAAACTGGAGCAGTACGATTCACAGAATCCCAAGCGCCGATATCTGATTGCTCTGCAGGGCATCATATACGATGTTTCGTGTGCCCCGCACGACTTTGGACCCAAAGGGAGCTACGAAACGCTTTCTGGCACCGATATCATGTGGTATATTCGGAGCACGGCTCGCTTCGAATCGCGCGACTTCAATACCTATCTGGATGAGTGGAAGACGATGCTCGAAGATCATTTCTATGTCGCTGGCGTAATGGTATCAGATAATGATCAGACCGACTCGGAGGGAAGTAGTCAGTATGACACGGCTAATGATAATAATGAGAATGAGCTCAAAGTGGAAGTGAATGAGGGCTATATCACATCGTCAGATAAGAACGATGATAACGGGATCAAACTTCAACTTAATGAAGATATAAACGATAAACTCGATGGAAACTCAAATGATGCAATTTTCGAGGATGTTGAAAACACTCTGATCGATTATTCCGATGGAGACAAGACCATTTCAGCTATGTAGACGCGACATTTATTTTAGAGAGCAACGTCTAACTTATGAATCCAATTGTACTGAATCATAGAACATATAACATGAAATATATACATACATACATATACATACAATATACATATGTATATATATATACATATATTTATTTTTACATTTTATCTGCCTTTTACAGCAGGAGTGCTTGCTGTCGGTTGTGATTGGGCTTGTTCTGCTGAGATAGTTCGTGTCCATGCATATATACATTACTAATTTCAATGCGAATTCAATAAGTGGAGCATGAGAGACGGCAGCACCGACAGCAGCACCAACAGCAGCAGCATCCACGTACAGACGACGCGTCGGCAATGCCTGCAATAATAAAATGGTAATTTCTGTTTTTGCCCTCGAACAAGGAATCCATATAAATGTTTACCAAACGGCAAACCAGACTTGTCCTTTCCTGCATAATTGTATAGCACGCCGCAAAGCAAGAGCAGAGCCAAGAGCAGCATCAGTAGCAGTAATAGCAATAGCAATAGCAGCCAAAGCAAAAGCAACTACCAGCATAATGTTGGCCCAGATGCAATCGGCTTTAAAGCCTTTGATGCCATTCAGAAAGTGTTGCAGTGCTTGAGCAGCAACTATGTGGGGAGTCTATGAAAGGCAACTATATATAATTTGTTATAATTGGATGGTTAAGCCTGCACACTGTTGAGTAAGCTCATCATTAAATGCTGCCAACAAACAACAATTTCTTCCATGGGTATTGATTAGCTTCATCTTACAGAATTATGTGTAAGGAGAGCTGAGACTATGAAAAGACAGATAGAATTTCTTACTAAGGTTTAAAATAATAAAATTGATTTTAAATTATAATTCCATAAATGAGATTCTATATTTATGAGCCCGCAATATGAAGTCTCTATGCAAATCAAATAGATTTACTTAATCAACTCGATTTATTGATGCTCGATATCGATTTAATAGAAATAGTATTAAATTGTCTTTGCATTTATTTAGTATTATCAATACTCAACTGTTTCATTGCTAATAATAAATTACATAATTTTCTTAAAAATATATTTCTTACCTATAAACATATTAAAATTTCTATTCTATTTCTTCCTTATTTAAAATAAAATTTTTATCGATATTAACAAATTGCTTGGCAAGTTGAAACCAATTCTCAATCGAGCTCATGGCCAAATGAAAATAGCTGAAAATCCCCTTTGCGATGCGGACTAAGAAATTCCAATGAATGAACCTTGTAAAATGGACTAGAAACAAAGCTAGTTAATAGACGTTAGTGAGTGGGAAAATGTTTTTATGCAATATCTGGGTCAGCACAGCTGAGAACGTTCTCTCTGCTTACGATAATGTCGAAGGTATTGTTGATGCAACTAGGTATTGTCGTCATTTTATGGTACTTTATGTGCACGTCATAAATACAAATCCCATGCACAGCATTGCCTATAGTTCACTCTGTATATGTGCGTGTGTGTGCGCGTGTGGGCGTGTGCGTGTGGCTAAGTGTCCAAATGACGAATGCGAGAGTGTTTCGAGTGTGCGTATCTTAAAGTTAAGGATACTTTGCGCAAAATTCGCATTTAAGGCAATGCGTGCGACTGGCACGGGTCCACAACGAGGACCACAACGAGGCCCTTAACACGCAGGTCCATTGCGTTTCATTACGACTAACGACAACGGGGCTGTAATACATACAGTATTGCAGCTCAACTGTCTCTGTGTGTGTATGTGTGTGTGTGTGTGTGTGTGTGTGTGTGTGTGTGTGTGTGTGTGTGCGTGTATACGTGTGTTGCTAGTGTAGTTTAAGTGCTGCAAAACGACATCAAGATAAATGTACGTGATACACACACACAATTACATTTTCACACACAGAGAGAGACACGCATGTGTAGCTGACGTGCACTTCTATGTACATAAGTGGATTCTTCTTCTTTTTTTTTTCTTTTTTTTTTGGCTACTGCCTCTGCCTCTGTTTAGAACTTGTTCAGATCTTACTCTTCCTCCATCTCTCTCTCACTCACTCTTTAGTATTCCGTGTTGCTGTTTGTTAGTAGTCCTATAGTTGGTTCTTAGATGCCACTAATACATTTCGTTCCTTGTTATCAGTGAAGAGCTGCTGTATGCTGTCATATTCCATTTTGTCCATATTTGCATTTCTTTGACTACTCAATGGGAAGAGTACTCAAGCTAAGTTTTCCATATAATATTGAACTTTTCAAAAATACGAACTCAACTCAAATAGCCAAATAGGTCATCTAAAAGTGCAAATGTATATATATGATTGTATATGAGAATACGTTGATATATGAGAAGAAACCGTCATGCTTCATTTATTTTTTTATATTTTATATTTTATATTTTATATTTTATATTTTATATTTTATATTTTATATTTTATATTTTATATTTTATATTTTATATTTTATATTTTATATTTTATATTTTATATTTTATATTTTATATTTTATATTTTATATTTTATATTTTATATTTTATATTTTATATTTTATATTTTATATTTTATATTTTATATTTTATATTTTATATTTTATATTTTATATTTTATATTTTATGTTATTATGAAATAGCAATTAATCTCAACTAAAATTTGAGCAAGTTTTACTTTAAATCTCGCCTTCTGTGGATACCTAGAAAGATTTATTTCAAATCAATAGCAAAGTTAAATTCCCTTAGGCAAGTCTTATTCTTAACTTGCTAGAAACTAGAGTTACCAATTTGATATATAAGTAAGTTGGTCGCCGCCAGGTGTGGGCCGTCATTTCGAGTAGCTCTTCGTTAAGCACAACTTCCACAAAATCATTTTTAATTGCTACAGTCAAAGTTTTATGCAAGTCATTCATAGGCAATCTGCTAAATGTGCGCGACTATAAGTTACCCAGTATGGGTTGTACGTAGCTGCCAGCTGCCTTTAGAAACATTTAAACTTCCGTTTCAACATATTTACACTCACACCCACTCACACACACACTCACACCCACTCACACACACACACATACGCGAGTACAGACAACTACGAATGCCGCAAGCTGCGCACTTAATGCTTTCTGCTCCACACAATGTAAAATTCACACATGAATAAGTTGCGACCGCATTTGGCATTTAAATGTGGGCACTAACCAAAATTGAAGGCTCTACCTCTGAAAACGAGATATTTAACTTTCGTGTGGGTGCCTTTGTTTGTGTGTGAGCGAATATATGTTATATGTTATATGGCATGCGTAGACCTACATAACAAATTGGATTTGCTTACGCCTCAGTTGAGCTACAGCTCGAAAGCTGATTAACAATATTTATTAATTTGCATGTTGAGCAGATAAATAAGTATCACGAACATGTAATTAATAAGAGCTGGAAGAGCATGCAAAAGGCTAATAAACTAAAATATGCTTTTGGGCTTATATAATCATATACATATCACATAAACAAAAACTTAACATAAAGTAGATGCTCTCGTTTTTATAGGCCTCGAGATTTGGTTGTTGTTAATGCTCAGCCATGTGCATTAAAACATTTTGGGTCCGTTTACTTATTCTGATAGTATAATTACCACTTTTTTCTCTGAGCCCATTTTAATATTCACAGAATATTTTAACGTTCGAAAATGTTGCAAATCAACTGCCATGAATTTACACTGCACAACAAAATTGAACTCGGTTTTTTTGTGGAATAATATAATAAAATAAAATATAATTCAGATAAATTTTTTACCGCATTAATGCTGAATTCATATATTATTTTTAATACAATTAAATTTCTGTTATTTCCAGGTAATAAATAAAAATTCCTTTTTTTTATTTTAACGTTTTTTTCCCTTTTTGTATTTTTTCTGTTTAAGCCCTGCAGTTGAGTGTTATTTAAGCCAATGAATATTTGTCTTGAACTTTTTGTTATTGCTAAGTGTTTCTATTTGAAATTCGAAACCGGAGCCTGAGTGCTCTATTCAGCATTTTATTTGTTCAGCTCGTTTTCAATATTTGCTACATAAATTGTGCTTTGCTTCGTCGTGCATATGAGAGACAATTCAGTACTTAATATTTTATTAAACCAATGACAACAACGGGCAGCAGTAGAAATTGCAAAAGCAATAATGAAAGAAAGCACCAATAACCCCACTGTCCACAATGCATAAAATACGACAACAAAACTGGAATAACAGCAACAACAACAACAACAACAAAAAAAGTATAAAACGAAATTTGCTGGGCAACAAATTTTATTCGATGCGAAGCGAAGCGATGTCGAGTATTAGCATTTGAGAAGGTCCAATAGGTTGGACGAGCAGACAGTTATTTGCCACAATCAATGAATCGACATGACATGAAATTTATGCGCATGCAGGGCCTTAAACATAAACCGGGCCAAACCAAATACTATGCAATGCAAACAGCAGCTGCAGCATCTGTTACAGACGGGCCAGGGCGACATGGCACACCGTGCGTATGCGTAATACGGAATACGTACAGCTCTGCATTTGTGTGCGAGTCAACGTGAGTCTGGCTGCTGGGCGCACAGCAATGTGTAGCCAGCATCTCACTCTCGCTCTCACTATCTCTCTCGCATTCAGTCTCTCAGCAAACACACACACGCACGCACACACACGCATACGCATACGCATACACGCATTCAGAGAGCGAGACACTTATAAACTCACTTGTTAGCTTTGTGTGCGTTTTATAGCTCCATGTGGGCGTGTGCCTTAGTGTTTAAGTCTGTATTGATTGTGACAGCGTTATGGTGGCGCCACAAATAAATGCCGGGCTCTTATGCTGTTCAGCTACTTACTACGCACGGACTGTGTGGCTGCGCCTCGCAAAAATATAGACATTCAGTGTAGTCAGTGTCGAGGCGGCAGACACAGACACGAAATGCGTTCGCCACAATTGAATACGTGTCCGTTGCAGCAATTTGAGACTAAGTAAAACATTCCCAAGGCAATATTAAATAGACCCCATCATAGGTATTCATTGAAAAGCGATAAACGATCAAAATAAATAGGGTTTAATGCAATATTTGCAATTGCAATGAATCTATTTAGGGAATGAATTAAATTGATTCGTTGTTAACTAATGTCTAAATAAATTTAGTAAATACCAAATGCCAATTCAATTGCTTGCAAGAATTTAACAAAATTGATTTTGCCTTTCTTGAAGTTAAATATAACTAGAATTATAAACATTTTCAGCAGATTACGATTTTTCTCTTGGTGAATAAATTTGGGTATTTCAATTACGATTTATCAGAAATATGCTTAGCTTTTTTCTTTTTGATAAAACAAAAGTTGTACTTTATAATCCACAATTCTCCATTAAATATTCCATTTACATTGTCAGTAAAGTAAATCTAAAAATGGGTTTTAGTTGAATAAAAGCTAGCGAAAAAGGAATATGGGAGAAGAAAGAACTTTTTAGTATGCTTGCCTGCTTAATACTTAAACTGCAGCTAAACAAAATGTTGGCAATGATTTTAATCATTTAAAGAGAATATAAACTAAGTTGAGCTTATGAGCAGAGATATAGTTAGCTGCTATTTCCTCTCAGGACAGACCATCAATTTCAGTGAATCATCATAGAGAAATACAAATGATAGACATATAAAGCTACTCTCACTGCGACTCATGAATTTAATGTAAATAAAATAGAGATCAAGTTGTGAATGCAAAATATATTCTATTATTACAATGTTTTAAATATTATTATAAAATTCATGTTTATTATAGGAAAAACGCTGAACGTACTTTGACTAACATAGATCAATTCGTCCATTTGGGAAACGAAAGCACATATCTGACTGTATTAAAATCTATGATTTGTTATTAGAAATCTATATATATGAACAGAGCTGTAAGCCTGTCATTTCAGCTTTCTCTTCTGGGCGTGCTTGAAATTAAAAAGCAGAGATAGTGGAAGCATCAGTACTCATCATAAGTCATCCCAGGTAAGCTGTAAAATATCCCCAAACCCAACTCCATTAACCCCATCTCTTCATTGTATACTAAAGTATATTTTCTCATTTCAGACTATAACTCTTCTTCAGCTAAGGATATGCAATGACGTCATTATCCTCGATCGCAAATATATTTAGCAGAAATATAGACATGTAAAGCAAAAATGTTTCATTATAGTATTCTGATTGTAAGAGATATCAATTAATTATATATTAAATAATATAATAAAAAATATATATAAATATATGTAAATATTTACATTTAATTAAAAAAAAACTGTATAAAATTTAAATTCAATAAATAATTCTTCTCAATAATTTATTCAAACTGTGTTCTTATTTAACAGGGCTTCTTTTGTAGCGTTTAATGTTCAAAAATCAACGGTCAAAATATGGCGGCACTTTACAAATACTATCTATCTGTGGCCGTTGAGGCTCAAATTTGACCACATATTTTGAAAAGTAACAGGCGAACAGAAACTAGCAGCAGCGTGACAAACACTTATTAATTTTTATTTTTCATTCTCTCTCTCTCTCTGTCTTTCTCTCTCTCTCTCTCTCTCTCTATCTGTCACTCCCACTCTCATCTCATTCTGCTCGCTCGTTAACTCACCAAAAGTGAGGCGAGTTATAAATCTACCAGGCGAGCAGCAGTGAGTAGTAGGGTGGCAATTTTTAGTAAACAGCAAAAATTATGCACTTTACAAAATAGTGTTGCATAACCTAGGGGGCCGTATGTGACCGTTGTGTGCACAATTTGAGCACATGTTATGAAAAGTAACAGGCAAAGAGAAACAAGTAGCTGAGCGACAAATATTAATTAGCATTGAGTAAACATAGATTACTGTTTTCACTCTACAGCTAATTTCTGTGCGCCTGGTAGTTCTCAGAAATTTGTGTGACTCATGGAGGTACCAGGCGAACAGCATTGAGTAGTAGAGTGAAAAATGTTAGTTAACAGTAAATTAATAGATCACTTTTAAAGCTCTTTTAATCCTCATTTTCCCAAGATGTACTTGAAGTTTTTAAATAATTTTAATTATTAGAAATATTAATCAACTGGTTAACATATGCGAAGTCTATTCAATATTATTATATAATAATATTAATTTGTTTTTTTTTTTTTTTTTTGGCCTTTCCTTCAATTTGCGTTTGCCGCTTCCTTCCTAAAAACGGAAAGAAAACAAGCAACAAAGAGCGGACGTCAGAGTTGGACAGGTTGAAATTCTGTGTCACTTTTCAGTCAACTAACGCAGTTTGCTAATGTCAACTACTTAGCTTTGGCCAAACTATTGTCACAGTCATAATTGCAGGTGCAAGAACAACATCAACAACAACAACAACAACAATGACAGTGACAACAACGTTTCATAAGGTAAGCGCATTAAATCTACTGTGTAACAGCTGCATGGAAATGACTTTGTATGCCACAGCAAGTAACGGAGAGGTGTCCGTATGCTGAGTGTTTGTATGCGTGTGTGTGTGTGTGGGGTGTTGGCTAATGTATAAGCAGATTGCACTCTAGCTAAAAGCCAAACACCCGCACACAGAGAGACGCACTCAACCACACCCACACGCCCAGGCGATGCGGCTGCATTAATTTTGTACTTAACCGAAACATCGACATGCGTTACTCTTAAGAATTTAAAGCAAACACTGAGAGCATATTGAGTCGACAGATTGCTTTACCTGCTTGTTCCAATCCAATTTGGGTATTTGGAAAGCAGGTTTATCCATTACGAATCGAGCAATTAATCTAATTAAAGAGAAAATTTCAGCCAGACAAACTTGACAGAGTTTTGTAGTTTTAATACCCTGCTAAAGCGATTGCAACGTAGGTGAAAGAGTATATTGGACTTTTCTTTAAGTTTATGTAGGAAAATGGAAAATGTTAAATAAACTCCAACTACTTATAGATATTTATCATCATCAATGCTGTTTTCAAATCTGTTTTGGTATATTCAAATCCACATCCAAATCTTACATTTGCAGCTGAAGATAATCATAAGCTAATATACCTCAGCGTTGAGCCTTATGAAAAACAAAAAAAAAGCATGTCTGATAAAATTCAGGTTATTTGCATAGTCAGACACACCCTATACAATCGATTCAGGGTATCTGCTAGTCAGGCACAGTCAATGAGTACAGACAAGATTTAGGGCATCTTCTACTAAGACACTCCTACTTAACCAAATGTAGGGTATCTGCTCGTCAGGCATACCAGACAGATGCCCTCTTATTTCTGTTATTGAAATGCATGCTTACCTCAACGTCTCCGCTGTCCGGATGCCGTATTACAAACGCCGATGGCACCACACCGGGTATCTCCTGTTGGGGTATGAACAGCAAGGAGTGATGGAAAATTGCATTCAGCAGTAGACTCATCACAACGACTGGTTTGTATTTGCCAAATTTGTCAACGAGAAAACCTGCACGGTGACAGAGAAAAGTAGAGAAGTGAATGCCATGTTAGAAACTCTAGATAAATGAGATTTGTGTCTGCATCTATGTAAGTGTGTGTGTGTGTGAGTGTGTGTTTGCGTATGTTCATCTGCCTCTAGAGCTGCCTCTGTGGCTTGGCAAAGTGTTGCATAAAGTGGGCAAGCTTTATCAAATAAGTATGTTGACTACAAGATGGCCCTTACCATTGATAAAGTTGCTCACATCTAGTTACAGATGGAGATGAAAGGAGCTGCTCGAATTAAATGTAAGTTAAATGGCATTATGAGGTAAGAACCTGATTTAATTAATAAACTGCATAACTTGCAATGAAATTCTGAGGTGCAGCAACAAATGATTTAAATATTCTATGGACTCTCTAAGGTATGCTATGAAATTTAAAATGAAATTCAACTTGTTAAGCTGCCAATTAGGTAGTAGAAAGCTTGTTTAAATAAAATAATATAAACCTTTTTACCAAAAAAAAAAATTAATATTTACGAGTGACGCTTGGGATTTGCCAAATATATTAATTAATAAACATTAGTATAATTAAATAAAAAATTATTTAAATAGTTATAAGTTCTTCTGTATACAACAAAAGGTTAGGTTATTATTTTAGTATATAAATGTGTTGTTAAGTTACTACAATTGCAATGTATGGGTTCAACACTTAAACAAATAAAATAAATAAAAAAAATTTACGAGTGAGTAAGAATAATAATTTGAATCAAACAAAAACTTTGTAAATATTCAAATTGAAATTGCACTTTTATGAATATTAATATTGAAGTTCTTGTGAAATGTTTTACAATATTTATATTTATAATTTGCATTTCCTTTCATTCATTCATTCATTTATTTATTTATTTTTGCTTTTTACATTGCATTCATTGTATTCATTTGGATTTCATATTTCATTTCACTCAATTGCATTCCTTTTGATTTACTCACTCACCTGTTATTGGCGGACTGAGAAAAGTTGTGAACGGCAATGCCAAATAGATAATCGCAATTTCTTCCACCGTCAAGCCAATTGATTGCATATGAATAGTTAAATATGGCAACAAGGATGAAGTGGCTGAAAAATCAATGAGACAAATATGAAAAATTTAATTGGAGCTGAGCAAGTGTTAAGTAACAAAATTTAATAATTTGTTTTTTAATGAAAATAAAAAAATACGTATATATATTATAATTTTTATTTAATAAAATAAGATTTGCAATTTCAATTTCAAAGTATTATTTTTATATCATAATTCGAATAAATACATTTTCGAAAATGACTAAACAGTTTAAATGCTAAAGACACATAATCTTATGTTTAATATACAAACAGTATCTTAATTACTATAATTAGACTATATAAAATATAATACTAAACCGGTTTAAACTTTAGCTGCCATAATTTAGTTCTAGGCAACAGAGATTAAGTTAGATGAAAGCTAAGCAAAGACACAAAGTTTAGGAAATTATAAAGGAAAGCCAAAGAGATAGTGAATAGGAAGGCAAATACAAAATAAAAACTTGTTGAGTATATTTCAAAGACTGTATTATATGAGAGAGAGATGTTGCACTACTTCTACTACTTGTACTTAAGATATTCCAATTTAGGTAAGCCTCACTGTCATAAGTACGAGATCTGATTAAATCAAATCTCTAGCATGACAAGTCTTAGAACAGCTGAAAGTTGGATCACATAAAATTAAACGCTATGAATACTTTTATGCATCCTCGAGCTTTTTTGCTATTCCTAATCGATTTAAATAGCTTTAAAATATAAATTAGTGTAAGCATAGAAGTCGTAAAATTCTAATTTAAATTAGAATACAGAATACATGATGGAAGTGTAACACGGCCGCATACAATTGAAGAAATCAAGTCAAATTTGAAATATAGTTGAGTATTAGAGAGGCAGAAAATATTAACCGGCTGTCAACTAAATGTGTGGACAAAGGCGTGAATATCAAAGCGAATAAAAAACACATTAATACTAATATTTGCGACAATGCGACTTTAATGATATGAACAAATAAAACTTACGACAACCAATGGCCAAACTGAGGTCGCCTTATTAGAAACAGACAAAAAAAAGTAATAAGAATAATAAAAAAGAGGAAAAAATTGAGGAACAGCGCGAGGGGACAGCAGAAATGATCGCAAAATGTTTTTGTCATTGACCGCTGGCAGCGAAAAACGGCGCACGGTCAGATGATTTGACTTGATTTAAGTTTAAGAGACAAACATAGCAGCAGCAGTCGCAGCAGCAGCAAGGCGAATAAAACTAAAACTTACGCCAAGCTTAGATTTATTTACAAAAGCAATACACTTTGTATAACAGACATACATATAAGCGTATATATATATTTATATATATATGCATGTGTCTGTCTCTTAATTGCCACATACTGTGAGAAAAGCTGTGTGCAGTCAGTTTATCAAAAGGAAAAGCAAAGCCATCTCTCTCTGTGTGTGTTTGTGTAACTAAATTTATACAAAATGTGTAACTCATTTTGTGCCTAATTGATAACTTCCGACCACGGCCTATTCCCCCAGTTCAGCATTTCCCAAGATCGAGAACGACATCGAGTATAGCCAGCGCATATTGTGATAATGAATTCCAAGATTCACTGTCAGCCTAACTCGCTCTTTGTGTTTCGCATACGACCAAGCGAGCTCTGCGCCTTGCTGTTATGTTTTGCATACACTCTGTTTGTCATTTGAATAAAGGGTATATGCGTGGGAGAAGCGTCGAATACGAATACCCGAACGAATGTCAACAAATATTAAGTGAAGAATAATTAAATGAACATTTTAATTTCAATTATAATTTTATCATTTTTAATTAGCAATTTAATTACATATTTATTTAATATTTAATATTTCTCTTTGTTTTTAATATTATTTACAATTTTTATTTTTTTGTCATAGTTTTTGCGTTTCAATTTGAATTTTCACTTTGATTTAGTTTTCACTTAATTTTTATTTTATATTTTAATTGTAATTTAATTTTTTCTTTCATTTGCAGCAAATACATTTAAATTTTATTTTAGTTCCTATTTGAGCTTTTATCTAAATTTTGTTTGATTTATATTTAATTTTTATATATACACATCCAATTAATTTTACAATTTTTATTTATATTCATTTTGATTTTTATTTTAGTTTTCATTTTTATGTCCATTTTTATTGTTATTTAAATTTATGATAATTTTATTTAAAATACATCATATATCAAATATATATGATAAGTTTTTTTTATTTTTATAAATTTTATTATGCACTTTAATATCATGTTTATTTTTTCTTTCCATTTTGATTTCCTTTTAAAGTTTTATTCTTATTATTTTTTTTTTTTTTAATTTTTTAATTTTTATATTAAACTTTCATTTGAAATCAATTTTAAAAAACAATTTTTTTGTTTGCATTTAACTTTAAGCCAATTAGTATGCGTGTAAACGCGTTGACTCCTGCCACTCCCTCGAATCCGTCTATCAGCAGTCATTAAATATATAATTATTTATTTAACAACTTTTACATAAAATAAGCTTAATACAAGTTGTAATGCGCACTGGGCTAGGCTTTTGCCTGCACATTAAATAAATCCATTAATGGATTAACTAATTGCAAGTGCTGTAGGTGAGCTCGCCAGCTCGTGCAGCCTTGCCATGTCTGCAGTTAAGCCGACCAATGTTTGGCTGCTTGCAATGCTCTGCATCTGGTGTTCAGTTTCCGGCTCTGGCTTTGTAAATTGTGTCTGATTAAATAGCCAACTCGTTTATGGCCAACACAGCACATCCCAGCCAGATCCGGGCGCATCCCAAATGCGCAGCTGACACGAATGGCGCCCAGGCGTCACAGGGCTCGTGTCTCTTGTGTGCTTGTGTCACATATTTGTGATAATCAAACAAATTGCTGATTCGATATTTTTGTCTAAGCCAACAAAGCTTGTTATATTGGTACTGTATATGAGTATTTGTTCGGCGATTTCAATGGAAGCATTTATTGAACCATTTTTTTCAGACAAATTTCATATTTGGCTAGTGCTTTTTTTTATAGAGTGTGAGAGATGGGTATGCTGAAGTACTATATACATATATATATTTGATATAGACTATGAGTTTTCTTTGAATTATTTTACAAATTTCTAATGAAATTACATCCAATAGGGAAGCTAGAGCTTAATCCATTGGATGAGAATACTTATTCTTGAATTAACAAATAACTCAAGCTTGGTATGAAAGAATTACAGCCAACAAATAATGTTGAATCATTTATTTGCCAGACAACAATGGTAGTTAGAGCAAAATTCATTGTATTCCCTTGGGAATTGGGTATTGCCTTTTAGACTGTTTTACTGTTTATATTTTACTGCTGACAATTATTGTCTAATATACAAACATATATTTGGATATATCTCTATATTACTGTAGATTCATGTATATACTATAAATGCTTTTGTAAATACATTAATTTAGTATAGAGATTGACTTCAATGGAGCTCAATAACATTTGGCTATTTATAATTAATGTCTATAAATTAATACAAATAAAAAAATAAGTTTAATGTTTGTTTACTGGAAATAAATTTAATGAAATATTTATAAATGAAAAAAATTATCTCCGTAATTTTTTTGACATGTTTTTTTTATAAAAAAAAAAAAAAATAAAATAAAATTAAAAATAAATAGTAAGAATAATAATGTTAAATGAAATTCTAATTTAATTAGAAAACAAACTTGTCATTGTGTTTATTTTAGTTCGTAGCCTTTTCATTTTCATAATATAAAATTTAAAAAATAAAAAAATAAATACAAAAAAAAAAAAAACGTTTTGATTGAATCTAATCTTAACAACAACAAAATAAATCAATAAAATTATTAATTTATTTTAAAATATTATTAATTTTTATATTAAATATAAATTTGATAAAATTCATTATAATGTTATTATTAGCACCGCCTTAGATTTCCCCATTCAGATTGTGTGGAAATCTTTCTTTTTAAATTTATCTCGTGTCTAACCTGCTGACAAAAAAGAATTAACATTCTAATCTCTTTGAAATCTTTGCTGGCATATTTAATATGATTATTTAATTATCATAATTGCTTAAGCTGACATTTGACTAGTCTTATCAGTAAAAAGGTACAAAAAAAAAACAAAAAGGCCAAGAGACACCTGCCGCCCAACATTGACAAGACGTTGATTGGACGTCACGTTTCGTTTAGCCAGAAATTCATCAGAGAGCGTTTCCTTCCCCTCTATAATTACTTTTTAATGGCATTGTCTTTTATCTATATACATGTATATACTTGTAGCTGTATCTATATATGTATATATATATCTACTCACCTCCATACATAACAAAGAGCGTTATCTTGAGCATTATCAAATTGGGATTAATGCCGCGACGCTGACAGAATTCACCAAAGTGCGACAATTCGACTTTTTCGGTGCGTGTCGCCTCGGTGACCGTCTCCTCGCTGGCCATTTTGACCATCTTGCAGATACTTTCAGTTACTTTCAGATACACTCACACACATGCACGTATGCACACTTATACACACTTTTTCCTATGTGTTTGGCTGTTTGAAGTTCGTTTCAATAAAATGCAGCGACGCAGCGACGCAGTCTTAGTTTCTCGGTCAGACGACACTGGGACACACACGCACAAAGACACATAGACACAGAGAGAGAGAGAGAGGGAGAGAGAGAGAGAGAGAGTCTCACACCCACACACACAGGTATACTAACACACACACAAATTAATAGACAGTGTGTGTGTTTGGGTCTGTGGCAGAGTTTTCTTATGCTTTTGATTAAATCCAATTGAGATTTGTGATCATAAACGGCGCACAAAAGTCGAAATTGTTGTTGTTGTTGCTGCGTTTTATGTAAATATTTTTTAAAATATGTATTTAAAATTTGATTTTTTATTTTTTAAATTATTACATTTTGTTACATTGTAAACAAATATTTGTATATATTTGTATTCCTTTTTTAGTTTAATAATTTTATTTGATATAATTTTCTATAATATTTTTTTTCAAGGTTTCTTTAGCTTTATTCGATTTAAATAACATAATTATATATTTTGCATTTTTACAAGGTTTTTTTCTGCTTGGCTTCTGCACTCAAAGCACTTGATTTGCCTACATTGCGTATACTTGATATATCAGATTTTTTTTGTCAAATATATCTTTACTCTAATTGGATATTTGTGTTGGATTTCGGTTGCCGCGTTTCCACTTTCACAGTCGCCGTTCGCACCGAGACTGAGTGAACAAATATATAAGAATCTCTTATCGGACGGGCCATATAGATAGATTTGTGCATTTGTATAATATCTTTTGCAATCTCCTGAGCTGAACTCGCGCTCACGCTCGCTAATCTATGGAGAGCAATAGCAACAGCAGCAGCAGCAGCAGCGCTGCTCACTTCCCCAGACGATATGCTGCTGAGATTCTAACTTAAATTGGAGCAGTTACCGTATTAGTGACAGCTCATGAGACGACGACGACGACGACGACGACGACGCCGACGACGTTCCTCTGCTCTCGGCTGAGCAGTTGTTGTTGTTGTTGTTGATGGTGCAGACGACAGTTGAGATACCCCTAAGATAATGTCTATTCTGTTCAGATAGTCTGTTTTTCTTTTGAATGAGCGACGACTGACGCGCAACAATGTCACGCAGAGTGACAAGTCGACAGTGGAGAGATTGCGGTTAGGCCAAGGTTTACGCGGAGGTGTGACAAAGGCAAAATCTTCCAACAGCTGCAAGCTGCGAGATCTATTTTATGCTTCTCTAGAAATGGGGGCTGTAGATTAACGAGTAGGTCACTTGAGCTGAGAGCAAATGCAAAGAGTTCTTGAGTTGGCAATATTGCGATGGAAAATATTATGAGACGAATCGAAATTTTCTTACAATTTTCTATTTTTATCTAAAACATTTTAATTTCTTTTTAAAATATCTTTCACTTTATACTAATTTATTTCTTTATTTAAACTCTTTCAGCCGCTCATCAGCCGTATTCGTAGGCCGTTTCACAGTCTGGCAAGGATTGCAATGGCTCCTTTTGTCCAGGCCTTCGATAGCCGAAAAGTTTTGCACACGAAAATTGACGCTGAGCGGTAAAAGTTTTAGGCATTTCGTTGGGAAAAACTCTTCAGAATAAATGAAAAACGCGCAACGTGTTTTCCGGCCGAGCTAAATGAAATTGCGAACACAACTAAGGCACGATGAAACTATTCGAAACTATTCGATGCAAATCACATGGAACGAGCAATAAGGCAACAACAAAACTTTACAATTAATTGATTAATATTAAATCACCTTGATTGATATTGCCAACAGGTGTTTATCAGTTTGATGATCGTACAATTGCCGCTTGGTAACGGTAAAACATGTGCTCTCCCCCATTACAGGTAAATTGCGAATATTCGTAATGGAATGGAATGAGCTAAATGGAAGAGGTGATTGGGTTGGTAAAAGTAAAACTAGACTTTATATTTTCTTAAAATTTTTTCTATATTTAAATATATTTCATTTGCAACTGTTTTGTGTACGAGGGTTGCTCATTAAGTTAAAGCTCTTTTTACGTAAAAATATAAATAGAAGTAAATAAAATATAGCAAACAAATACAAGATTCTTTTTTAAGTGAATAAAAGTCAACAAAAATACGCCCTTTTCATAGATCATAGACGAGCCCAAAATCGCTTTATGGGTCACATATAACACTAAAGGTGTTTGCGAGAGACAAAAAAAAAAAAAAAAAAAAAAAAACAAAAAGCAAACAAACAAAGATAAGATTGTTAGCCAAAAAAGGTTAGAATTGTGCCAACTAAAATGAGTTGAAGCTTTAAAGTTTAAAAATTGAATAAGATTATTATATATTCAATAAATATATAAAAATAAATAATTAACAGCACAAAATTAGTTATAAATTCAAAGTTTGCAACATTTAGCAATTTTTCTTTATATCTTCGAAATTATCCCACAGTGTTAACCCCTAAAGACTCTTTAACTTTGATTATACGATGTATTTTTAGCGAGCTCTATCAAAAAATATATAGTACATATATTATATATATTTAGTATATAAAATATGATATATGAGCGTTAAGCAAGCATATTGTAAAACATCTCATACGTAAGCAAATTTGAGTTAAGAATCATTCTTATCACAATCATTTTCTTTATCATTCACAGATAAACGGCGCTACACGAGCGAGAAGATGCTGCAGAAGTGTATCAGTCAGCGAAAGAGAGGGAGAGAAACAGGAAGAGTGAGAGAGAGACAGAGAGAGAGAGAGGATGAAGTTTTATGCAATTCAAAAATATTACGCAAAAAGCGTTATACAGCAATGTGGAGCAGATAGACTTTGCTTTTGGGCTTAAAGAGCTCTCGAGTTATGTAAATGTGTGCTCCTAGGTCTATGGCAAGAAGTGGTTATAGCTTAAAGTATTAAGTATGTGCTTATCATGTCAGATTTCAAACATGACGTCTTTGAGTGAATAAATATTTATATTGAATACTATTTAATATTTAACTAAGAAGTTGGAATATTACTGAATTATTTAATTTAATTTATTTTATTTGTTTGTCTCTAATGCGGTAACTATTTAAACTTGCCCAGACTTTGAATTTCGCGCCATTTACTAACAGTTGACTTAACATCTAATAACAGCGAAATATGAGCAGCCCGCGCTAACAGCGACGCAAGAATGCTCGTTTATCGTTAACATTTTAGATTAACAGAGTCCAATATTATGTTTACAGTTTGATATTCAAGTGCTGGCTTAGAACCGTTTAAATGCAATTATGTTAATATTCATATATCATATAATATATATGCATATTTATGTGAAATGTAGGTAAAAATAGCAGCACGAAAGTTGAGCACCACCTTTTTTCCGAATTTACATTTTAGTTGCTTTTTTCACCCAAGTTGTTCCACAAACTTTATTCCACATATCTCTCAGCTTTTGGAGAAATCCAACTTGTCAGCAAAAAGGCCGCTAGTTTTATTTTAGCCCTCTAGCGACAGTTGGTAGAAACATAGTCAGTGCCCATAACGTGCAGCTTTTGGATGGCTGTTGAATAAAGTTTTGAATATAAAATACACAAAACAACGACATAAATTAATTAAGTGGAATATTATGATTTATTCAATCTTGAATATTTAATTTTAGTCATTTAATAACTGAAAATCGATTTGACTTTGTTTTGTTTATATGAACTACATTTACAGCCTACAAAATACCAAACTACCATAGCGCCAAACTGTGAATGTATTTTTTGTATGCGGTATTTTTAAGATATAATGGATACGGGCATATTTGGTTTGTTGTTCGCAGTTGTTGTTGTTTCGACGCCGAAGAATCAGCACGTCGGGACGCGGCTGTTTGAAAGAAATTATTAATTACGAGAAAAAGTGTATGCAAAGGCGACAAAACGCTAGATAAGAGGCTATTAAGCATTATCTAAGTGTGCAAGGCAAACACGACCCCGCGATTAGATAGAAATTATATCAATATAAAGTCTTAAGTCAAATGTGCTGCACCAACAGAAGCCATCAATGTCGCCGCCGCGTGCAAAAAAAGCAAAATAAATAATATAAGAAATTTACAAAGAAAAAGAGCATGAAAGCAGAGTGCCAGGTGCCAGCGTCCGCATCGTTTGTTTGTCTCTCATGTCTGCGCTTCGTGTCGCGTGTTTGTGTGCGTGTCAGAGTGTTTGATAGTGGTAGCTCTGGTAACTGTGTGTGTGTGCGTAAGCGTGTGTGTGAGCTCTTGTAAGTGCACCTGCCAGCCTGCCTTGGAGAACTAGCAGCTCCCGCCGCCCCTCTCCAACTGAGACTGCAATATCAACAAGAAATTTCGCTGACCAGCGCCGCGTGTGTTTGTATGAAAATGTCATTGTCAGTGGCGACGCTGACGCTGACGCCGCAGCTAAATAAAGATAAAAGATAAAGATAAAATCAAATAAAAGTGAATCAAAACGTCGCCGTCTGCGTCTGTGTCTGTGCGAGTGTGTTGTGTGTATAAGAGAGCAGAGAGCTCGCTTCATTAATCCGTCTAGCTGTTGTTACTGCTGTTAAAGCCGACGTCGACGTCGACGTCGACGTCGCCGTTGCAGACCGCAGCAGCATCGAACACACAGTTGCCATTCGATTTAACGTCCAAGCTCACATTCAAAATTCTGTGCCAGCTAAGAAAAAAAAAGTAGAGAAAAACATAAACGAGGTGAGTGTACGAGCACCGTTAATTGTAATTCTGACACAGTTTCTCTTAATCAATGGGGTTGAAATGTGAAAATTCCTATGGATGCTGCTCCAAGGCTAGCTCGATGTGCCGAAATTTCTGTCAAGCTGCTGCTTTATGGGGGCCGCCAGTCGGCTTTGAGGGTGGTTTTTTGTTATGCCAGTACTCAGCTGACAAGTGCGTATGTGTGTGTGTGTGTGTGTGTGTACGCATACGCATCTTTAGTAGGCAAGCGTACTTGCCGTGCACACACACACACACACACATGAAGCTGTGTGACTTTGAGTGCGGACTTTGCTTTGAAGGCCATTTGCGGCATTTATTTCTGCGCAAGCAACAACCGTTAGAAGAGGCTTGTAACCAGCCAAACAACATTTGCCCATTAGAGCTTTAAGTTTCATGAGCGCCCACAATGAAATCTTCAGTTGAATCAATATTTTTGTTGTATTTTGTTAAATGTTTTTTTGCATTGCTGCAATGAACTTGACCCTAAGGCAAACCTTCAACGTAGCACGAGACACGTCTGAATGTCTGTCTAATTGGAATTGAATTATAATTTACAACCTTAAAGCGCCTCGTAATTACTAAGACAGTAAATGTTCATATATTATAGAGTTAACAGCTCAGCTTTGTTTACTAATAATAATGACTATATTTTTACTTATTTCAAATAGACAAATCGGCACATGTTTTCCTCATTCTCTTATACAAAACTCTTATAAGAAACTAGTTGCTTGGAGCGCAGTATAAGAAAGAGGAGTTGAGCTTAAATGTAGTATAATTTTCTAATTGTTAAATGTGCAACAAAAATATATATACATACGTATATAATGTACATATTTATATATATTATTTGTTTAAAGTAACTTCTCCATTCTTTCCGCTTCTCTCTATTTTCTACCACGATCAAATGTCCGCAGCACTCAGCATTGACGCTCGCAATGCAGCTGAGTGAATGAGAGGGAATAAGTGAGCGAGAGAGGGAGAGAGAGAGAGAGAGAGAGAGAGAGAGATGGCGAGCATGCGGCATATTGGCCATGACAGGTGGATTGTTCTGTGATTCTCTATTCTCTTCTTTATGCCTTTTACGTATTTTTCTTTCTATTCTTCTATTTCGCTGCTGTGCACAGATTTCGTTTTCATTTACTCTCTGCGCGTTGGCATTTCGTTTGTTTACCATACCCTTGCAATGAGTCTATTAGTTTCTATACAAAGTATGTATGATATATATGTATATATTCTTATATATAGATAAAACAAATTAATAAGTATAATGATTGCAGCGTATTTAATGTGCAAGAGTTGTGTATACAAAGCGTACATTTATTTTTTATAAATTGTTTTGATCTTAACTGATAAACCTAGTCGGTAAACATATATACATGTACATATTTGTTTAATATTGATTTCTGATAAGACTGCACCTCATCTTGCAGAGTATACAATGTTCAACAACTCGTTCAAGTGGATTCTTTCTTCATCTTCATCGCGTATTTTCTAGCTACCTGAATTGTTAGCTTGCCTTTTGCTCCACATGTTCATTCGCAGCGATGTGCTGACAAACACGTAGATGTTTCGAGTCCACTTTTACCTGTCACAACACCTGTTTATCCTATGCTCCCTTAAATGATCTTTCCAAATATTTCATATGAGAATTTTGAGAATAAATTAAGATGCATTTGATCTGTTAGCATTGCCTGAGATCGGTAGAGATCTACTTCGACTCGTTTCTATATGTATGCACATAGTTCTTTCAAGTGACAAGTCATTTCAGACTAATTTAACGCTCATATTAAACTCAAAATAGACAAAGCAACTCTGAAAAGAGTCAAGTCACAGCTGAGGCCAGCTTAAAGACTAAAAGCGACAATTAAACGACAAATATATGTGATGATTAGTTGGTGCAATTCCCACGATTCTGAATGAGAAGAAACTGACAATAGAAAGTGGGTCTTGAGTCAACACCTGGGTAGAGCAAGAGCAATGCTCTCTTTATATATAACGAAAATAAGATAACAAATAGGAAAATCTGAGTGTTAGAGAGTTAAGAGTTAAGTTACTGCAGATTCTTGAGACAAGTATCATGCAGTCTGTTATGCCCGTCTATAGCATTCTTATTTGATTTCTATTTCAATTTTTTTAAATTTTTTTTTGCATAAGTTCAATGTTGCATCATAGTCCACTCTTAATCTCAGATTGAATGCTCTGCATAATCAAAGTACAAGGTGAAAGCTCGTACATTTGATGTAATTCAGTTCAGAATGAAAGGTACATTCACAATAACCTTTAGCTTATACATCTGTCTATAGTACAGGTAATAAAATTGTATCAAATTTAAGGATTATTTTGAGCACGTGCACGTGCCATGTTGGGCCATACATTTCAGTGGCTGCAACTCACCTGGCTTTTATAGAGCCTAAATAATGCAAGAAGGCAACAAACAAATTGTTCACAAGTTGCAAGTTGCAAGCCAAAGAGTTTGAGTCAGCCAGACAAAAAGGAAGAAAGAGGCAAATGGCAAAACGAAATTCCAATCCAATTCAGTTTCAAAATAAACTATGTGAGTTGTAGCTATGTATATCAAGGGAACTCTCCCGACTTAAAGCTAAAAGCATTGCACATTTTCTCTCCCAAGGGCAACTCTCTCTGGTTCGCTCTCTCTCTCTCTCTCTCTCTCTCTGTCTCTCTTTTTCTCTCCCTCTTTGTTGTTTTATAAATTTGCAATGCGCACTGCACAGCCATAAACAAGCTACTGCCTGAGCTGTGTCTGCAACAAGGTGCAACAGCATTCCTAAAAGGTTCCACACTTCAATCTGCGCTCTCTCTCTCTCTCGCGCACTCCCTCTCCTGTTCTCTTTCTGTTCGCTACCTTTTGAATGAAAGCTTGTGTGTGCTGTGGTTTTTTACTGCTTCCACTGCATCGCACATTGTCTGCCTTTTACTGTCGCTGCTGTTGCTTCTGAGCCATCTTCTTGTCTGACACTAAACTGCATGACTAAGCGAGGGTTGCCTACAAAGTTTGCTGTGTTCTATGATTTTGTGAAATAAATTTAAATGGAGCTCTGTTGAGCTAAAGTGGTTAATAGAAGTTTTAATGAATAAGCAGAACAAATTAAGAAGAAATCATTTATTTCATAATTGCTTATATTAAATATTTATTTTTATATTTTTATATTGCTCATATTTTATATATTTTATTTAAATATTCAATTTTCTTTTCATTCTTTTGCATCTCTCAAATTTTCTATACATTATTTTAAGCCAATTAAAAGTTCTTTAATGTAATATGGAAAATGTCCACCTTGACCCTATTTAGCTAAAAAGTTGTTCAAGCTCAAACGTTTTTTTTGCTCAGTGTATACATGCATATGCACACACACACACACACATACACACATGAGCTAACGTGTGAGCGTAGCTAGTGGAAAAACTCTACTTAATGATGTTTGCTTCTGGCTCGTAAAGCGCAGACTTCTTTGCTGCCTCACTTCTACGTTTTTTGTTTCCCACACCAGGTTCTCCTCAATAATAATCATAGCAACAGCAACAACAACAACAACAACAACGCCCTGTTGGGGGCTGGGCAGGTTTTGCCCTCTGTCTTAGTTTGTGGCCCGGGGGCAGGCCCTTGGCCCTCTCCTACCCGCAGCTTTCTTTTCAATTGTTTTTGCAATTCGCTTTGGCTTAATGTGGGAGTACAAATGGCTTCTTTTTTTTCTTGCTCTCACAAATCTTAGAACAGTAACAAGGTCACAATTTCCTAGAAGACTTTATCTAAGCCACATGGCAAGGAAATGAGAGAAAGAATGCTTTTCTTATTCCAGAGCTGGCTTATATTTATATGAATATTTATATATTCATAATTATTTGATTTATATTTATTCATAAACACGTTGCTTTCATAAAGTTGAATTTTTAACGATGTTTTGATACTTGGGAAAATTCGTTATAGATGTGAATATATGCATATATTTATATCTATAAAATATTAAATAATATAAGGCATTAGAAATTGTTATAAATTATCAGACTATATGTAATGTGAATTAAGTTCGGGTTTTAATTGAACAGGTTTGAGTTGTCAATTTTACATATTTTTTCCCTTGCTGGCACGTCATTTCTCTTTCTATATATAGCTTTAATTCGCAAAATAGAAATTAACTTTAAGCACTCGTAGCGCACTTTGTGCTTAGCATAATTCTATGATTTTCAATTTTTAACTGTCTGTCAATTATGTTTACGGTCAACAAGCACTTAGATTTAAGTTCTATTATAACTCATTATGTAATATATATATATACAGTAGTGAATACTTATATCTAACTGAGCCAACTGCAGTTGGCTTAGCTCAACTGTGAAAAGTATCTGGCTACATTGAGGCAGCAATTTCATCACTTAAGTAATTGCTTAAAAAAAAAAAAAAAACAAGCAAGAGTGATCAAGGCAGTGCTTGACTTGTAAATACTCTGCAAGCTAAAGAGATATTGCAATGGCAATTATTCTTAAAGTCTATCAGACATATTCATATTCAGTAAACATTTAAAATCTTTGAAATGTATTTATTATTTTATATCAAATGCCAAGTGAACTCTGCTCTTAGTTATGCTTCAAAATATATATTTAAATATATTTTCTTTTAATTATTTGTAGTTTCTTTACTTTATTTAATTTATGTATTTTCTAATATTCTATCTGGCAGTTACATAAATTTCATAAAAATTAATATACCCATCCACTTTTCTACACTTTCAATGGACATGAAATGAAATTGTAATGCTTTATAACTTGCCAAATGTGTAGTAGTAGACAGCATTTCAAGTAAATACGTTTTTTGTTTGAAGGGGAAATAAAAAATAAAAAATGAAATAAATTGTTGCGCAGTGTGTCATAAGCTATTATAAGGCTAATCGGGATTCCGATTGGACTGAAATTGGCAATGGGGCCAGTTAGGCAGCTGCCAAGATTTCATTCGTTTCGCTGTGCGGCAATGAACTACTCAGCAGCAGTGCCTAAGAGGAAGTATTTTATATGGTTCGCAAGTTTATGTACATATATATTACAATTACATATAAAGTCCATTTGTTGCAGACTGTTAAATGCGATATATGAACTCTTTGCACTGCTTTAGTCCAAAAATCCTTTGCATGTTAGAAATGCTGACAATTTAAGCTGCTTAGCTTTTCAGTGTTATATGTGCTATGATTTAGTTTACTATCACTTCAAGCATAATTTTACTTTAAATATATATATATTTTTGTTTGTTTTAAACTTTCACAAACTTTTGGCCAAAAATTAATTGGTTTAACTTTTTGGTAACAGCTGCGAAAAGTTTGTCAGTTACTTTATGAATGGTAATATTATATTCTATTTATTATTTAAATCTATATTAAATAAAATATTGTTGTTTGATCGAACTGACAAGCTGCCCTATACTTTCTTCTAGGAAACTACTAAAAGGGAATTTATTTTTTTTTTAAATTTTCAATCTGGTTTGGGAGGAAAGAGAGGAATTAAAATTTTATGGCTATATCTTAGTTGAAGTAGAGTACTCTAGTATATAATCTTCTACTTAAATACTCTTCGCCACTCTGTGAATAAATTCGTATGAATTTAACTTAGTCGTGCAAATAATTTGTGTCTTATCTTATCTGTCTGAGTCTTTTGTAATGTACTTGACTTACTTGGGCTCGACAGAGCGAAAAGTCGTGCAAATCGTGTTCTAACTAAGGCGCATATAAATATGAAAATATATATCATACATTAATATAAATAAAAATATATTTTTTTATGTATACAAAGAAAGGCATATGTAAAATATCAAAATATTGATTCAAGGTGTTTGCTTTTCTTTTATTTTTTTTTTTTAATTTTTATTTTTATTTATTTTTTCATTTCTGTCATAAGGCTTTTCTTTCTATACTCGAAATGCTTTTCGCTTAATTAGTATTAGTTTCTTTTTTTTTGCCTTACCTTCTGTGCGTCATTGATTTTTTGTTGCCTGTTTGCTACGCTTGAGGTTTTAATACCCTATAGGCATAGATGAGGGCATACTGGTTTTAAAGAAATGTGTTTGACAAGCAATTGCAGGTATTCTTACCTCATTAAGTTTTCCTTCTTGGGCTTAAGACCAAATTTGAATCATCTTTCCGTGCATCAGACATACTGATAAAATGATCAATTTTGGAGTAATTAAAATTCCAAGCAGCAAGAAACAATAAGAAATGTGAGAGAGTATGCTTGCCTATGAGATACCCTTTAGGCAAGTTTAACAACATATTGTAATATGTCTTATCTAAAGGGTATGTTATTAGTCGGTAATTGCTAAATAGATAATTTTGCGGTTTCTCTCTTTTCTTTTGTTCTTTATAAATCAATCTGAACAGTCTGTTTTGCTAAACGAACACACCTTAAAACAAATTAGTGTAAAATAGCTAAGAGTGCTTGGCATTAATATACGCTGTACCAAAGTCTTAAGTACTTTACCCATATGTTTATATATATACACAATATAATTTATCTTGTAGTAGTTCAGCTACTGTTTATATGTCTAATAACAATTTTTAAACATTTAATTGTCGTTGATGAGTTAAGAACAGAGTATATTGGCTTTGTGATATGTCTGTTTTGATGTCCATCTGTTGGAAGATTTGAACACAGATATATATTATCGTTTATACCATTTCCAGCGATAACTTGTATTTTATCTTATCGTTAGATCTTAATGATCCACAATATCAGTTATTGATCAACATAAAAGCGATATTTTTTAATGTCGTATGACTCAAGTTACAAAAATAATTAAAACTTAATATTTTTTGTATGGTCAATGGACCACAGTTGTCAGAGGGTATTTAGTATTTGTTCTTTGTTGAATTTCAAAATAATATAAAGGGTGCAATTAACGGAAAATGACAATTAAAACAGAGGCAAACAAATTGCTCTCTGACATTGCCACTGAATATTTTGTTGCACTGTTGATTTTGTTGTTTATTGTCAAATGAATCGGAACCAGTGGCTCATAGTGGTTGCTTCACCCCTTTCATTCTGCTTTTCCAAATCAGTCTGTACTCAGTCTCTGTTGCTGTTGCCTCGTTCGTTCGTTATTGTTCGCTCATTTCGAGTGACCCCAAGCACTATAATAAAAGCAATGTACTTCCTTTTGTTATTGTGTTAACTCTTTCCAGTCAGCTTCATTGTTGTCTTTTGGGGCTCGTCTGGGTTATGTCAATTTAAATTTTACACAATACTAAATCTGGAAAATAAAAAGAAGACGAAGAAGCTTAAAGAATATGAGAAGCGCAATAATGAAAATTGCTCAACTTTGACTTGATGTTAAAAGTTTATTGAACTCTAACAACTTCACTTCATGTTAACTCCAACTCCAACTCCATGTCTATTTCGGACACGTGTTTCATCGCCTGATAGAGTATGAAAGATTAATGCTAGTATTTAGCTTGAAACTGTTTTTAGTTTCTAAATGAATGTGTGTTGTCAAATACAAGACCTTAACTAAAAATAATAGTCTATAATATATATTAAAATAAAAAGTTAAATAATTTATTTGGTTTCTTTTTCCTATTTGAAATTTTTGTTTAAAATTCAGATGATAATAAGATTAATCATTGTTCTAAAAAGTCTAAAATAGTTGTTAAATGATTTCTAGATTTTAAAGTACTTCCTTAATATGCATACCAAATTCTCAACTAGAAACTTGAACTTGTAGTGAATTGAAATTTATAATATATGTATATTGTACACTCATGGAGATCAAGAGAGAAAATGGGGATACTCTATATCTTCTATAGTTTCATTTATAAACAAAATGTATACCAAACACTATTTTAGGCAATCGAGAAAAGTTCTCAATTAACACAGTTTCAAAAAATTAGGCAACTTGAGATAAATAATTAAACTGTTAAAAGCCGATTCGAGTTGAAATAAACAAATTACAGAAATAAATTCAGTTTAATTGCAATTGCACTTCAGATTAAAATGCCCTCGCTGCAAAGGTGTTTACAAACACGAATCGAATTAGCCGAGTTTTTTTTTCTTTTATAATTAATTGCTCAGCTAGGTCATAGACCCACCCACACCCCCACTCAATTAAATAATATATTGGAGAAAGAGAAAGAGAGAGAGAGAGAAAGGAGTGCAAATGAAATTGCATTTGCACGTTAAGAAATGCCATTGCCAAGCACACACACATCACCTGTGTTGGGTGAGTGTCACGCGACGGTTTAGCCAAATCGAAAAGCAATCTCATCGCATCAGCTTATAGCTAATTGGCCCTTTGACCTAGCCCAATTAGCAGCAATTACATAGAGTAGCAGTCAATGATATTACGCCTCCTTCTACTTTTCCTGCTGCAACTTTTACAAATTCGTTTCTCAGATTTTCCCACTAACAAAAATAGAAAGTCGTTAATATTATTTTTGTGTTATTATTAACACACAAATTATTGCTGCTCTACGATGGCTTTTGATGCAACCCAGTTGGCATTTACTTCATGAGCTTTATGAAATGTAGGAGTAAATAGTTTTTTGTTCGTGCAATTCAATGGCAAATTGCAAAATTTGAAATTTTTTAAACTCATTGTTGCATTTAATCATCAAAAGCAGAATACAGACCAACTGCAAGATTAGTGTTTCACAAGAAATAATATACAAATTATACTATAATAAATTTATAAATTATAATAATTTTTCAAATTTATTTCTCTACAATATTATAATAATAAAATGCACAGCAATAATACGAGTAATTGAATTTCCTTCGACGATATTAACGTATAATCAAAATGTGAATACAACTCACCAAATGCCCACTCAGATATTATCGCTCTTACCTATAACCCCCCCGTGGCTATCTGAAAGTAACTGTTTGTGCAGCTTTAGCGTTTACTCACGCTTGCTGTGTTTAGGCCTTGTTAGTCGCAAATCAACATTTGCGGGGCGTTCGTTGCGTCTCATTAGACGCGGCGACAACAAATTGTTTAACTTTTACCCGAGTCGGAGTTGCTTTTGTTGCTGATTTTATGTGTTGCCTTTTTATTTTTTTATGCTTTTTACACATTTTGTCGACAGTCTGAGTAAGCCAAGCCGGCAGGCATATTATTGTTTTCACATATTTTGTGCGATGGACACGTTTAGTTAATTTAGCTTTCGGCGCTTTGTTGTTATGCCTAACTTATGATTAGCGGTTTGTCATTGTCAACGCAGCGCTATTGATGCGGTTGCTTATGCGTTAACATGATATAAGCAAAAGCGATTGACCTGAGAACATTATCATCAACATCAACGGCAAACCTGACAGACACGCGGCAAATGAATTGATTCGACTGGGTGACAGGTGACTCTGTTGGCCATTGGAAAAAGTGCAGATGTTATGATATATATGTATATATATATATGTGTGTGTGTGTGTGAGTGCTGTATAAATTGGACTTTCCAATTCGAATGACCAGCGAAAGTTTTTCACAATTTTCACAGCTAACTGAGTAGATTGTTCAAGCAAACGAGCGGGAGTTTAGAGTACGGAACAGGTCTGTTTAAGTATTACCATAAATATTGTATATAAAATGTCTAACTTGTGTTTACTTCCTATGGAGCATCTTATAGCTCTTTGTAGACGGAAAATATAGCATTAACATATTGTATAAACATTCTAAATTATAAGCTCGAGTAGAGCTTAAGTAACTTTATATACTTGAGATATTTATATGTAAGAAAATATTAGAAAAACAGCTAGTATTTTTTTAAATTTATTTAAATTTTCTTTAGTTTTCTTATAAAAGCTATAAAATGTATATTTTTTATAATATATATTTATAAGTTTTAAATATTTGTAATTTATTTTAGTGTTTTTTTAGACTTGTTATGAAAATTATAAAATTTATATATTTCATAATATATATTTTATTTATAAATTTTAAATAATTTGAATTTATTTTAGTTTTCTTAAAAAAATCTTAAAATTTTATTTTTATTTTTATTTTTTCATAATATATATTTTATTTATAAATTTTAAATAATTTGAATTTATTTTAGTTTTCTTATAAAAACCTTTCAATTTTTTTTTTTTTTTTTTTTTTTTCATAATATATATTTTATTTATAAATTTTACACAAATAATCAAATGTTTATTGAACTTTTTTCAATATTGTTCAATAATGTTTTCTTTTGCCAAAACTATATATATAGCTACATATATAGAAATTGCCCATCTTATGTTCAAAACTTACGTAAACATGAAACTATGTTTCGTGGCCTAATAACGAACAGCGAACGTATTGGAAAACATATCGTACGTATCGCTCGACAATTCGAAATACTCAAACAAATTGTTCAATCTAACTAAAAGTTTGTTGCGTGCTCAATTGGCATTAATTCAATATCTGACATTTTATTTACCAAATACAAAATTATTATTTTGTACGAGTCGCGTATTTCAGGCAAACGTTTTCCGGCTCTTTCAATTACCTTGCCCTCGTCTGGCATTCGCATTGTGCATAATTGTTATTTGTTTGTATTTTATCGCTCTCACTATATATTTCTCTTTCCTTTCATTGCGGTTATTAATGAATTCGTATGGGTGCGTTAAATGGACAAACTTTAACACTCTGCTGCTTGATGAATTTGTTAAATTTTTGTGGGTATAGAATATTGCTGAGTATTTGAAGTATTTTTTTAATACTTAAGGAAATATATATATTGAAAGTGGAGATATTTAAGCAAATTAAAAAAAAAATAGAAAAAAACTCCAATCACCTAAATTATAGACAACAAATACATTTTTACTACTTTTCATTTGAAATATCACGTATATCTATGAAATCACGCCTTAGCATTAAAAGAGTTAAAGAAGTAGCACGTCGCAAAACCTTTAGGAAAAACCATTTTCAATTATTTTTTCGCAAAATTGTTTGTTGTGCATTGTTATTTTGGTTTTGGATCTGTCATATTTGTGAGATTGCTTGATCGTGAGTGAATTAAACTGATTTACTATATAACTTAGCTTAGTACATTAATATGTGACTTAATATAAGTATTATTATGGCAGAGTTTATCTCTTAATATGGAAAATTATATTGTAGATTGGAATAAGGAAAAATGAATGAACACTTTGCTTTACTAATATTAAAAAGTAAATTTATAAATTAAATAAATATATTATTTTTTAATCTGGGAATAAGAATGTATACACATAAGTATATTCATTAACATTTATATATATTTTTTGATATATTTACGTCAAACTCTTTAAAGCAATCTGATCAAGTGAAGAGGAAATAAGATGACAATATGATTTTTTTTTACATATCTAAATTAATCACAATTAATACAACGAACAGAGTTCGTTTGTGTTGAAGGCTCAACGTACTATTATATGAAATAGCCCCGAGCAAAGTCGTATATAATGCTCGCTAGTTAAGTAGTTAGTAAACAATTTTCAATTCTCGCTTGTAATGTGTGATTAAAAAAGAGAATTCATCATTGAATGTGTTGGCTAATAATTTAACTAATATGTGCAAAGTGTCGAATAATGCATAAATAATACATTTTAGTTGTTTGTTGTTGCCAAAAGCAGACAGAAAAATGTTCAGACAGTCGCAAATCGTATGACATTCATGTATGACTACTGAGCTGGCTAAGTGATAGCATTATGAGCAGCCTTACTTTCTAGCCGTAAAATGTAAAATCACCATAGAAAGTCAAGCTGGGAGGCATAATGAAAAATGTAATAATATACACGATGCCCAATTTGGCGCCGAGGAAGGTCAATTTCGCGCATATGCTCTGGCGTTTAAACGTGTCCGAAAGGTAAACAGGTTTGATTTCTTTGTGCTGCTTGTGATTGGGGGGAAAAAAGAAAGAAAAGAATTATGAATGCAGCTTTAAGATGAAAGCAATTTCGATTATGACAGGCTGCCGTTCAAATAATCTTTCGCCCAGATCAATTCATATACATAAATAATAATATATGAATATATGTGAATATGTATTTTGCCGAGTCGAAAACCCGTTACTGCAGCAGTCACTCTTTCGCATGTACATATTTATAATGTGTTTATCGTTCGACTCATTAAGCATGATTCATTAGTGGAAGCTAAAAAAAAAAAACCAAACTACATTTCCCCATAAATAATACACTATGCGCCACAATTCATTGAGTATATTGGGTTTTGCAAGAGTTTAAAGCTTAGGTAATATTCTTATCAAAATATTAGAATATTTTATGTATTTGACAGAAGAAAGTTCATTAAGTATTCAATGGTTATATAAAGAGTTCATCGATCTCGGGCAACATAGATCACTAAAATTTGCAATTTCAATACAGGCGGAACAGCTTTCATATTCCAATATTCCAATATAAACAATTCAACTATCTAACATCGTAATCTTTTCGCTTTTATTACAAAACATATCTTCAGTCTCTGCACACTTCCTACAATTGGCAGAGTATTGCAACGTCATTTGCTGCTTTTGTTATTTGCTGAAACAGATAAGCTAATGAAATATAAATGTATAACAATGACTGCTAATCGTGTGAATGGCAAAACGAAAATTAGGTTAATTTATATTTGCACAGACTGAATATGCAAATGAAGAGAGAATAAACAAATTGACTAACAATAGAGCGAACAGCGAATGGGAGTATGCTGAGAGAGTGCTATAGTAAACTGATTTCGCTTAAGATCTTTAACTCATATATTTATAGTATTTGAAAGCATAAAAAATGCATATTTTTAATATATATATATCTTCATTTTTTTCAGGTAAGCGTGATGGATAATCTTCGATTGTGTTCGTGTGCATAAAGTCGGTTAAAATATTGGAGGTAATATTTGTAAATATGTAATGTAAAAATTTCGTATTTTGCTAAGTTTAGACTCTAGACTACTTAGATGCAGTTGAAATATCCATTTATAGACATGTACTGCAAATCGAGCGTGAAATTAAATTTGAGCTTTACTTAGAAGTAGAATATCTATAACACATGACGCCAATATAAGTTAATTAATATTATTGTGGGTTGTAGCTGTAATAGGAGTAAGGTAATTAATAAGTTTATAATATATATATTCTATAGATTTGGTTACTGTCGTCAACAGCAACGAGAATTTTAGTCCCCTTCTTTTTGTTAGAAAATCATGACTTTTATAAATTTTATTTGATACTAAAACAAACTCTTTTGAACAAAATTAAGAACTTTACATGAATCCAAGCTAACTGCAATTATTAATTAATTATATATACAAGTATAGGTGACAAAATGTAGATTGTCATTAAAATAAAAACAAAATTAAATGTTATATTAATGCTATGGCAATAGTCATAAACTGTGTTTAGTTCCTAGCCCAAAAGATAGACTGAGAGCAGCTCAAATTGAAATGGAATACAGTTTGTAATTGCTAGATAGTTCTGCAAGCCTTTGACAACAAAATTAAAGCTATAGGCAGAAAAACTATTTGACTAAACAGAGTTTTCAAGGGTTGGTTTGTTGATAGACTGCCGCAGTCGGAGTCGCAGTCGCAGTCGGAGTCTTGCCAACCGGACATGCAACTTCATAAATATATAGACTCATAAAATGTGGCGGGTGGTTGTTATTTGGAGCATATCCCAGAACAGACATTTGGGGAACCAAATGCCGCTCCCTGTTTTTGGCGTTACTGGCGCTGTGCAGAGTGCGTGGCCGCGCCCATTTCATGTTAGACCGGCTATATGTTGTCCATTCTTTTATTTTCTATTCGCCATGGTCTGGTCAAATAGTTTTTATGCTCGACGCCGGATGCATAAGGCTTTCGACTGTGTGAGCTTGAGTTATTTACATTTGTCATTTGACACTCCTTTCCGCTGTTGACCGCAGTGTTGTGCTACAAATATCTAGCTCCTTAAATGGGCGAGTCGATCTCAGTGATTATAATCAAAAATAACTATAGAGCTTATAGAAATAACTTTGGATTTGTTAAAAGAGAGAGAGAGAGAAGAGTGAGAGAGATGTGAAGTTTGTTTTATTTAGAGGTTTTTGCCCTCACTTATGCCATCATCGATTAAACATGGCTCTGTTACCATAAATTGTAGCCGGCGTTTCTGGGCATTTGTGACTGCAGTTGCAACTGTGAATTATAGAAATTAACTACAATATTTCATTGCATTGAAATCCATACCAAGAACACTTCATTTCTTAAAAATACATTTTACACACTTGAATTTCACTCAAATTAATTTTTAAAATGCTTCAAATTTTTTGCTAAGCTAAGACAGCTGTCCGAACTGCCTAAATGGCCAGCTCAAATAACATTAAGTAATATTTATTATATGTATAAATATATACATATATTTGTATATAAAACATATATTATTTGATGTCATTTACAATTTACATTTACATTTTTTGCCCATCAGTTCAATGCTATAGTTGACTTTATCTAGCTGCCATGTTTTTTGTTTTTTGTGGCGTATCATGCTGTTTTGCAGCCACTGTAGCCAAGTTTTTTGTTTTTTCGTGCTTCTAATGTACTTTGCTGGCTAGCCAGTTTGTCAACTGCATAATTTTGATAACTTACAATTTATTGCAGATATTATATTGACAAAACAGAAAAAACTATAGAAGTTTCAACCCTTAGAAGCTTCAATGTGTATGTGTTAAGTACACGACTAGCTGATACTCTGTACATTTGATAATATTTAGACCCGAGTTTATATGCTGAACTTGAAACAGTATATAAATACCTAGATATAGATGTCTATATGTTTAGCACTTAATTTCTTGTTAAATTTAAAGTATTACAAAATTTGTATATTATATATTCTTATTTGATTTAATTTAATTTTATTTAATTTATTTTTGTTCATTTATTTATTTTTTTTTATTAACTTGGGTTTATCATAAAACATTTCTCCTTATTTGCATCAACAACAAATGATTGAAGTCTTTAATATATTTGTTAAGTTAGAATTGAGCCTCTTATATCATGCATCTTAGCAGTCTTGTTCACTTACTCAAATTTCATGAATATACCCTGTTTGACTTGTTTACAATGGGCATGACCAATTCAGTAGTCGACTTCTGAAGCCTCTGCTGTTTAATATAAATTACTGACAGACAAAGGCAGAAGTAAGTAAGTTTTCAATGATAAATTTCCAGCATATTAATATGGCTTTTTAACCAAATTCAATAATAAATAATATTATTTGCTTATAATATATAATTTAAATGTTTTTCCATAATTTTCTTTTGAAAAAGGGGTATATTTGGTTTTCCTAAACGCACTTGGGGTTTGGAGTTTCCTTTGTTGCTTTTATTGAGCAACGTTTCAATCAAGTTAATGACTCAATTCTCTCATACGAGTTCTGTTGTCTTTCGTTATTTATGCGCGCTTCCTGGACTCGACTTTCTTCATTTACCGTTTTTGTTTTTCTTTTACCCATCGACTCATCAAAAATTATTCTGCAAAAAGAAGCAGCCAACTGGCACTGCTTTTTGCTTTTTACCTTTTACCTTTTATTTTTTGTTTAATTTTTTTTTTGTAGTTTTTGTCTTTTAAACAGTTTTTGCTATTTTTGACATTTTTGTTGTAGTTGTTCTACGAAGTTCTACGTGCAAATTGACAGAGCGCGATTTATGTATTATTTGTTTTTGTTTTGTGGCTTTTCTCTTTATCAAGAATGTTGAATATTAAGCTCTAAGCTCTACTGTCAAGCGCTTAGCATGTGCACATGACTAGAAACGAGGTTAAGCCCCGAAAAGAAATCTTTTTCATTTCTTTTTAGAGTTTTTATTTTTTTTTTTTCCACTGACAATTGCACAATTTTGTAAAACTGTTTGCTTTTTATTAAATTATGCGAAATTTTGTGAAATTGGGGCATACTTAACTTTAGATTTATGCTGAAATGCGAAATAGACTATGCTTGGAAAAAAAACGTTAAGATTCTTGAAATTTAATTTATTCCAATCTCAGAAAGAAACAAAAGCAAAGCTAAGAAGAAACAAAGTTGTTAAATATTATACGCATTCATAAGACTAAAAGAGTATATTGGTTTTGTGAACTGTGCTAATATCTCAAACTCTTGCCATTCGAACGTAAATCATTAGAGCTAAAGACTTTATTCTTTCATACATTCGAGCAGAAACTCGAGCTCAAAGAGCAATTAAGACTGTTTGTTTCTAGTACAGACTCCTTTGCCTCAAGTTTTTATACATAAATCAAAAATTGATTTTAGTTTTGCTATGTTGAAGGTTGCCTGGATGAAATAAACAAGTATTCAGAATTGCGTATCTGCCGTGACCCAAAAACCATGAAATGCAAACGCCGCTGACCTTCACTTAGACACGGTTCAAATCTCTCGCAATAGCCACTTAAACTTTATGTTTTTCTACTCTTTATTTATTTTTTTATTTCTCTGAGCCACCAATGATCAGTGAAGCTTTGAAGCGATGGCAATCGAACGAGCCGAAAAATTTAATTATTGTTTGTGAACGCATTTAAATGGATTTTGTTTTTTTGTTGTCTGTTTAAGCAGCCCACACGCAGCTGCCATTAAAGCCGGAGACAAACCACAAAACAATCCATCAACAATTTCGAGTCGTTCATTGATCGAAAAAGCGACGACCCTCAATGCGGGTCAAGTGGCTTAGGTTGAGGATTTTTGTTTTGTTTTTTTTCTGTCGAAATTACATAGAGGTAGGTGTCAGGTTATAGGCTTTCAATTAATTTGAAGAAAATTATTTGAAATAAAAGATTTCTTTCCTGGTAATGAAAAGTAGAAAATAATGACTTAATCATGCTTTTGTATAATTCTTTGGTAGAGTTAAGTTAATGTTATTTTATATTATTTTTTATATATTTATTTAGTATTTTTTTTTAATAAAAGTTTTTACATAAGAATAATGTGCAGCTTTCTGGTAGAGCTCAATGCTATAAAATTATTTCTCATTATTGGCAAACAATTGAATGTGTCTTGTCCATATATGTATGTTGTCTGATCAGATATCTATATAATTAACGCTGTCTTCTTTTTTCATTCTTTTTTTATATATAATAATTTATATCCATAGTATATTATAGAGGCATTTTAAGTAAAAACAAAAAACTCTTGTCGCCTGCTAATTAAATGCAGTTGATTAAAAATGCTAGAAAGACGTCTTTGTCTTATTTAGCAGAACACAAAGTAGGTGTCGGTAATTAGATCAGAGTTATGTGGACTTGTCATGTTAGGTAGAACAACTGAGTGTGTTTTAGGCAGGAAGAATCGGCTAAAAGATACCCTAACTGTGAGTTATTATAGGAGATACTTTAGACTTTATATAACTAATGTATTATTTTGTATATATAATTTTAAATATTTTAAAAATGTTATTATACTCTAATATATTTATATTAAAATATATAAAATAAATATATAAACGATTAAAAATATATAAAACAAAGAACATGTCAAGCTACTAAAATGCCACAAATAATATATGAACAATATGTGTTATAATAAATTTCTCACATTTTATCTATAAAAAAAAATACCTTTAAAATTTATCAAATTTAGTTGATTATATTTAATTCAACAAGTACAGTGTATATGAATTTCGTACAATTTTTGTGCAGTTCAGCTCAGTCAGCTGAGCAGTCCATATGGCCAACAGTTTCCGCTTCGGTACAACAGCTTTGTGGCAAAAGTTTAAGCCCAAGAGGTGCTGGTCGAGAGTAGATGAAGGAGGCGATGGAGAGGTGTAGGAAGTCATGTGGGTTCTGCCCGCTTCAGTACGCCGCAAGTATTTTGTTTTGCATTCATATATACCCTATAGCAAACGGAAAGTGGGTATGATGCTTTTTGTGAAATTAAAAAATAAATATATACTTACATATATCAATGTCTATATTTGCCATAAGCTGAGTGTGTCTAATGTGTACTAACTAAGTTGTCTAACAGTTTATTTATTCACTTGAAGGTTATTTGATACGGCCTCTGAGCGTAGCAGCTCCCAGTTGCCAGTTGCCAGTTGCCAGTTTGGCTGTTCCCAGTTCCTCAGTTAAGCTGAGCTGTAGTGCATTGTGGGCTAGCTCAATCAGTAGCTGTCATTGACGTGCGACAGGCAGTCTATAAACCAGAAACGTTTGAGAACTTTGAGATATGTTAGCAAATGAATATGAATTACATTTGTTACTACTGCCACAACAGTCGAGCTGGCCAGCAGGCGGTTAGGCATTGTTCACAGTCCGTTGGGCTTTGTCAGTTGATTTCAATTGTAATTAAGAGCGAACAGCTTAAGACTATTTAACTTGCTCTATAGACATCATTATTATGTAGACTCTTTGCTCGTTTGTCGGCACAAATTAGAGGGAAACAGTAGTTGAAGGATAAGCAAATATTGATTTAAGTAATAACAAACTCTTTGTTGCATTACAATGAAACACACCCAAATACTCTTATGTTTTTTTTTTTTTTTTTATATATTTTTGTTTATAATATTTAACTTTGTATTATTTCCGTAAACAAAATAAAATTCATGGACAACTTTAATGCAATTTTATAATATTTGTTTGGCATTTGTGATATTTATTTATTTTTTATTTTATATATAATATAAATATATATGTATGTAACTAATATTGTAAAATTTCATCTGTGAGCAAGTCAAGTGCCAACACTGAAAATTTATGCCAAATGAAAACGAATTAGTTTCTTATCAATTTTTATATTGTTCCAGTAAAGAAAAAAAAATTATATAAATAGAGCAGCTGATATTATCCGGGACTTTCCTAATAATATTCATGATTAATCTATTAAATCTTGTTTGATAAGAATAATACCAAAGATTACTCAATCTTTTAGCTTGATTGATTTCGAATGGTTTTCAAGACAAATTAATTAATCAAATACTATAATCTATAAAATATTCATAAAACTATATAGTAAATAATTATTTTATAGCTCTCATATACAAATGCAATTTATGGCAGTTTTTTTCTTTGATCAACCCACTTCGTAATCATTTATACAGTCATCTCTAAAAGCAACATATTAGCTAAATGCACAGCTGATAATGGCCAAGGCCGCCGTGGGCCTATATATATAAGAGCCAATAAAACGATTTTCTCGCTTCATTCGGCTATGACACATCGCCATAATTTCTATCCAGTGGCGCTTTCAGCTCTCGTATTATTATTTTGTTTTCTTTTGCTGTTTGACAAATGTTATGCTCTGGCTGCTATCGCTGACGCCTTGATAACCGAAGCCCAATAAATGGAGAGTGAGTTAATACCCTAAAAAAATGAAATCAAAAATAAAAAAAGTACAATTTGCAAACTCTGATAAGAGCAACTGGGGCGATGAAATGACGTCATGCTTTAGCAAAGGTTTTTGTCGTGTCTACTGAAAATGCTGCAGCAATGAAGTAAATGGGGTTGTCCATACGGTGAGGGTAGAGTCTTAAAATTGAGCGTAGTGTAAATTAATGAGTAGATAGAAGATAGTATATAGTGGACTTGTTTCTCTGTATGCTTAGTTGAAAGTGTTTTATATAATATATTATTATATTATATATTTACTATCGTCTTATTTCATTTAATTTCTTTTCAAAAATTCTGCTCTCTAAAGGGGTTCTACTACTTTTCTGTTCCCATGGCTCTCCCAAATTAACTTCTCTTTGTAAGTTTTGGCGCTTGGCTCAGTTGAAATGTCTTTTGATTTATTAATACCATATCTTCAGTTCGACTTTTATTTGATATCTATTTTTACCTTTAGACAAGCAATGAATGTAGAGTATTGTGCAGTCACTACATCTTCACTCTTAAAGTTCTTAGTTGTTTTTCTTATTCCTTTGTTTAACATTTTCTATTATGAAACTTGCGCAGTTTCTTTATTTTATTATATTTTTATTTATTTATTTTTTTTTTTTCATATTATTCGCAGTTTCTTGTGAGCTTTTGTTTTTTTTTTTTGCGTCTACGTGCGCAAAATTGTGCGTCAAATTTTAACTCCAGAGAGACATGTGAGTTGAATTGAGTTGAGACGAGTTGAGTCTGAAGCCGTCCGTGGCTTTTGTCTGCGGTCTAGTCTTCGTGGCGGGCATTGAACTCTGTAACATGGCAATGCTAATGAAACGAATAAAAACCGCAAAAATAATAGCTGTTAATGCTATTTATCATTTATCTCTCTTAATAGGCCCTACTATATCTCCGACTCTTAGGCAATGTGGCGAGAGTCTGCTCGAAAGAAATTCCATTGCAATTTTACAGACGTAAAACACTTCCTTAAACTCTTTTTTCATACCATCATCATCCATATGTGGGTACATTTTCTGTACTCTCATTGTCGGCGGATGTATTTTACTTCTCTGCCGTCATGCTACTGTTTTTGGCTTATGTGTTATTTTTCTTATCTACTTTTCCATACTAAATTGTATTTTAACTTTTGTTTTCTTTTGTTGCCGCATTAAGCTGTAGCTCGTTTTCATTTAATGCGGCGGCGTTTCAACACCTTTTGCTAACACTGAGAGAAATCATTTGGGCATATGCATTTCATCTTGAAGTTCTTCTATAGCTTATAATCTATGCAGCCTCAGGTCAATCTCTTAAATGTTTGCATCATCAAAACTCTTTTAATGATCGACACATGGTAAAAATGAAGTTTGGTTTTTTTAAAATACAAATTGACATGTTGTTGACGATGTGTGAAATGCCTGAAAAGTGGGCGACAACAATCGTAAAAATTAGTGTCTTGATGGCATTGCGTAAGAAATAAGTGGCTTGCTTAAAGGTTTTGCTTATTTAAGTGGTTCAAGGCTTAAAAGAAATTAATGTATAATTTAATAATATATTTTAAAATCATGTTTTAATATTTTAATAATAGTGTAAAGCTATTAAAGAAATAGAAATGAATTAGCTAAATGAATTACTTACAATTAAATTTGTTAATTTATCCGTGATCGATATTCAGTCGATTCCAGCTCTTCAATTCTTCGCTTTTATAGGTTATATCTAATTCAATTTTCTTTATGCTATTCCCATTTTCTATTCTCTTCTTCTCTTGTTCCTATTACTTTCTTTTTTTATTTTCCTTTCTTTCTCTCTCTTCTCATCTCACTTTTCTCGGCACTTTTTTCCACCTTTCTTTTCTAGGTTATTTCTTCTTATCTTTTATGACTTATCTTTTACTCTCTCAGCATATCTTTCTCTCGTTTTCATCTCGTTCTCCTTTGGTTATTCTCTTATCTTACAACTTCGCCTCCTTCTTCTTTTTCCTTTTTTCTTTACTATAGCATTTGCTTCTTGGCTTTTGTCTCTTTATTTCATTTACCCTTTCAGCTTCTAATCCTTCTCTTCAGTCTTCATTTTTCGATTCTTCAACATTTTTACGCTTCTCCCTTATATTTGTCTTCTACAATTTTCTTCTTCATCATCTCTTCTCCTTACTCTTCTTTATATATCTCCTCTTCTATCACATATGTTGTTCGTTGTCTCTACTCTCCTCTCTTCGTATCCCTCTTCGATTTCTTTCCATTTCGTTACCAAACAATATCCAGTAATTGTTATTGCATAATTAACTGGCATCTGTTTCTCTCAGTGTATTGCAAGTATTTGCATATGGCAAACATATTATGCATTCCATTGCTAAGTTTTTGTTTTTGTTTTTGCTTTTGTGACTTGGTGCCTTTATCTCGACTCACGTTACTCTCTACGTTTGCTGACTGTTTCGCTGGCTGACTGCAACACTTACACACACACACACAGGCATAGATACATAATGTGTGTGTGTGTGTGCGTGTTGTAGTTGGATGCTGCCTGGAGCCTATTGGCAATCATTGAAAAGAAATGCAATCACCTTACCCAACATCAGCATCGCGGCAAAACACATTTGGTTGCAATTCATTTCACATTGAATTTGCAAAATGTGTTGTTGCCACAAGTGTGCAATGTGCAACGCCCCTTCTCCCATACTGCTCCTCCTCCTGCTACTCCTCCTGCTGTTGCTGGTCGATGGTGTTGCTGCAACTTAACTGTATCATTTTATTAACACTTCAGGCGCCAAATTCGTGCAACGTGAAACTGGAATGAATTTCCGCACCCACCCACCGTCCTTCCCTTCCTCCTCTCCCGTTCCCTTGCAAATATCTTTCATTCCGAAGCACTTTTTGATTTCATCTTGCCACATCGAGACATTTGAATTTATCTGCCCTCTCAGCTGCCGTTTATAAGGCGGGAGGCGGCATTCAATTATTATGCTTGCTCTAACACTGTGCAACAAATTGAAAAATTTCAATTTCAGTTTTTTTTTATTAAGATAGATGCCAATCAATAAGAGTCATTGCTGTAGCTTTGTATTGTATATATAGTTATATATGAGCAGCAATCGCATACTAACAAATATAATAAATATTGCCTTAAATTATCTTAACTAAATTTAGCTGCTATGCAGGATAATCACTGTTTATCTGATGCATCATATATAGTAGTTGAGATGTAAGTGAAATATAGATATATCGAAATTGAACGGATTAATGTTTATTTCTTTGTTCATTGCTTTACACTTTTGCTCATTTAGCAACAGTTTAAATATACTTTAATATAAATTAAAAAAAAAAAAACTTAAATTTTTGTATTTATAACTCTAAATATATGAATCAGCAAAGCAACTGTTTTCGCTGACTTTTGTGAATAATTCTTTTGTATGCTTAGGTCATTAAACTGAAGACAAAAAATATTTTTTTTTTAGAGGTATATGTAAATTTAGTATAAATATATATATATATATACATATAATTTTTATTTACAAAAATTTATTTCCGCTCAAAATTCAAAGAAATAAGTAAATATTTGTAAGCAAACGGAAATAAATTGTAATTCTATTTTGGCATCTGAATACATACTTATTGCAAATATATTTAATTCAGTTAAACAATTCAATTCAATTCGTGTAGTAAATTTTTGAATTTGACTTCCTTTTTGGAAAAGCAAACTTTACGCTTCATTGCGCTTTTTGCAATATGTTCTGTGCGAGTTCATTGCTTTTTACTTTATTTAATTTTTATTTATTTTTAATAAAGTAAAAAAAATTACAAATTGTTGACACAAAATTTCAGTGAACTCGTTACGCATTCTCACTTAAAGTTCCCCAAAAAGTCAAAGGCCTTTTTTGCTCAACAAAAAGTTTGTAATCAAATTTGATTGGAAAAGGGGCGTGGCAGTGACCTTGTGCTCTTTTGCTCACTCATTGTCTGTCTCTCTCACACGCTCTTTGCTTCTGCATTTGTTAAATCATCCATGATTTTCATAGTTCTCATTAAATCATCAAATTGCAATATTTGCAAATAGTTCTTGAAAAATAAAGGGTGTGTTGGATTTGTTGACATCATTTCGATTTCGATTTCGTTTACCTTTTTAAGTGAACTTTAATGTTTGTTAATTAAATAATCATAATGGAAATCTGACGAAAATTTGTTGAAGATCAAGAAAAAGCTTAAAATTGACAGTTCAGTTGGGCATCAGCATTTAGTCTCAGTTTGTTTTTTGTGCTGTCAAGTAGTATTGATTATCAAAATTATGAATTAATTACGCAAATATCGATAAATACAAATACTGATATAGTTGTCAATTAAAATTGCGAATCTTGACTTGTGAAGACTGTCAATCGAATTTAAAGATATTTTTGTGCAAAAACTTTCATTATTCCTTTTTTTTAAGGCATTAAATTTACATATATGTACAATATTTAAAACATAAAATATTTAAATATTTAAAGCAGGCATAAAGTATTTAAAACATTAAATATTTAAAACCTTATAAATTATTTAACTCTGGGGTAGATAAAAATACTATTTTAGTTGCATTCAAGTAGCTTTTTAAGGACATGTTTTAATGGAAATTAAATATTTTTAAATAGTTTTAACATAAACGATATTTAAAAAAAAAAACGAATAAAGAAATAATTTTATATTTTAAATAATATACAAAAAAAAAAAAAAATAAATAAATAAATAAAAAGCAAATAAGGAAATAATTTTTATATTTTTAAATCTAAATTTAATTCAAATGAAATTTAATTACAAATAATTATATAAAATATGTAAGATTGAGAAAAAATTAATGCACTTATTATATATATGAGCTGCTTTATGAGCTGCTTTTTATTAAGGCAATCGGTCTTTGTGTATTTTTTTTTTTTTTTTTTTTAAATATATATAAAAGTATTTTTTATCAAATTTGTATATTTTTACAATGAGCTGAGCTTGTTAAAAATGTTTATAAAACTTAGAGAGATAATAAATAATTACTAAGTAAATTTCTTTCTAAATTTCATAAAATATTGTAAACTCTACCAAATTATAATAATTTGAGAATCTTTTTAGCATCCACAGTAAAATATTTCCCCTGTTTGCCAGTGTTTAGTTATTTTGCTAGAACTATTACAGTGTTGAGTGTTGAGCTTCGAACCTCGAGCCTCGCCTCTCGCCTCTCGCATTCTGTTCAATGAAAATCGAACATATTGTTATGAACCACATGAAAAAGCTGCCACATATGGCACAATTATTTCGGACTCCCCGCAAAGAACGAGTTTTTTTCCTTTTTGTTTTTTATTTATTTATTTATTTTTTTTTTTTTTTTTGCATGTGAAGTGATATGAGAAATTCCAGTAAACTGCACAAAATTTGTTCGCACACAATTTGTGGCAACTGTTTGTGTAGATTTATGGCCAACGCATAGGTAATTGATTAATGCTGCAACTAAACCAAGCAATTATGCATTATATAAATGGAATTTAAGCACAGGCTTAGGCTGCTGCGAATTTTCCGCCCACTTGAGATTCGATTATAGAGGCAGCAGCAGGAGGAGGAGCAGCAGCAGCAGCAGGAGGAGCAGCAGCAGCAGCAGCATCCATCCATTCAACCTACCGAAGCTATCTTTAATTATGTTTTTTATGTTTTTTTTTTTTTTTTTTTTTTTTTTTTCGGCCTGGCCCATCTCTCCGTGTTTGAGGCGGTTGTAGCTTGCGGTTATTATTGTCAGCACGCTTTGAGAACAAGTTTTTCCATTGTGTGAGTCAATTGACCCAAATAGCGAAGCTTGAGCTTTGTTGTCCGTTTGGTCTGTGTTGTCTGGTCTCGGACTGGCTGGCTGGCATTCTCTGCAGTCTTTTGTAGCAGACGTGTCGTTTTAGCTGTTCTTTTTCTTTTAGTAGGTCGCATTTAAGACAAGTCGCTTGAACTTTGCCAAAAAAAAAAAAAAAAAAAAAAAAAAAAAAAAAAAAAAAAAAAAAAAAAAAAAAAAAGAAGAGAGAGATATAGCCTTACATCTAAATATAAATATATATTACATTACGCATTACGATCTCAGCTCACATTCATTAAAATGTGCTCATATCTAATTATATATACTTAATTCTTTCTTTTTCGCTTTATTTCGGTTATGATTTATCAGTTATGTTGATTTATTTGATAAGCAGCTCTACAGCTCTTTGCAGCTTTGAGTGACCTGTGCCTCGCTGTAAGCACTCTCTAGTTAGTTCAGTATTTAGTTTTACTATATTATCTAGCTTGTTATCTGCTCGCATTCAAGTGTTACAAACACTTTCCCAGCTCGTTGAGTGCTGAAACAAATTCAATTTTGCAACTTTGCCTCGGAATCTCTTGAGTTATGCAAAGGAAAACTTGGCGCTGCTGAAAAACTTTAGCCGCAAAATTTTCATTCGATGTTTTTTGTTTGAGGTTTTTCTTTGTAGCACCTCAGCCCAGATACCCTGTAGGTTTGCATAAATGTGTCGTTGCAAAAGAATTTATATAACATTTTTACAATTTAAAAATATTGTTCTTTTTAATTACCAGCTTGGCATAATCAATTGCATTCATATTTCATTTCAAGATTATAGTTTTGGAAGCATTTTTACTAAATTTATATATATTTAAAAATATTTTTTAGAGTTTTAAATGTAGATCAAAGTTTTTTAATTTCTGCAAAGAAATTCATATGCTAAACTAATTTTGTTTATTTACTAATTTATATATATTGTTTTTGAATACTTTATTTACTTTCATTTTTTTAAATGTATATATTTATTAGTAATTTGTTATTTATTTTTATACATTTATTATATATTTTTTACATTTTATTTATTAAAGTTGATTTATTTTCTATATATTCAGTTTTTATAACGTATTTTTAAAATAAATATTTTGGTTTATTTAATTTAATTTAATTTATTTTTTTTTTATAATATAAAATTTTTTTTTTTATCAATACATTGTATTTATCAGAGTTGATTATTTTCTATATATTCATTTTAATTTTTTTTTTCTAATTTTTAATTTTTATTATTATTTTTTAAATAAATATTTTAGTTAATTTATTTCAAAAATTTGGTTAAATTTGTATTTCCTATTTATGCTTATTATATTATATATTTGCTGCTGTTTGACTTTTGCACAGGGTATCAACTAGTCCATCAAACTGCTTAGCTTCATTCGCTTAATTCCGTCTTCGTTCACCTGCTTCGTTGCCTGCATTCATTCATTCATTCACTCATTCAGTCATTGTTTTTGCTGTCGCCCATAACAATAGGTGTTGCCTGCCTCCCTTGCTGTGGCTACTGCAACTGCCTAATACCCTGTTGAAATGTGAAGTAACTGACTAAAGTGTATATTGGTTAAGTTTATCAACAATAAACCTTTGTCATCTTGATCAGCAGCAATAATCAGTGCATATTTCTTCTACTTCTATATAAAGACTTTTAATTTTAAGGCTTAGCTTGAATACTTGAATATTTAATAGGGTATCTGCTCGTCGTGCACTCGTAACTAGTTCAATTTTATCGCATTTCAGCCTTAGCTTCGCTTTTGATCTACTTAAGTAAACAACAAGCAACGAGCAATAGCAATTGCAATTGCAGTTGACAAATCCATCAGCTTATCAGACTTCAGTTGATTTCAGTTTATTTTTTTTTATCAGCTTGAAACGTGCCTCCAATTATATATAAATATTATTTATATATATATATATTGTGAATCCTTAGCATTACGTCACGTTCGTCGGCAACGTCAACAGAGTTTTGCCAAATTTGTTGCAACTGCATAATGCGAATTGTATTGTTGCTCATTTTTGGCTATAAACTGAATCAACTTCCTGCATTTCAAATCCAATCAATATTTTAGGAAGTTAAGTAGAAAAGTATTTTAGCTTTTTAGCTGTTCAATATTTAATGCTTTTTACTAATAAATTCAATATTCTTTTCTTGTTCTCTGCAGCTCTTAAACTATTCCTGCAACAATTGCTTCCAAATCAACTATAAATTGCCAAAAAGCTAAAATTAAAAAAAAATATAAAAATAAATAAATAAATTATAAAGAAAGTCGAATTGTAGATTCAACTGCCAAATATAGCGAAAGTTCCGAAATGTGGAAACCTGAAACTATGAAAAAAAGTGAGTAAAATAATTGAAAATAAATTTATTGCTAAGGCATCAAAATTATTCTTTTTAACATAGTTTGAGATGCATTGAATGTGACGACTACAAGCTTGTGCTTATATGCACTCTTATATAGCTGATCTAACTTAATAGATGTTGGCATATTTAACATAAGATCTATATTTAATCTAAGAGCTAAATTATTATATGAACAGCTTTGCAATTTATTAGTTTTTTGCAACTACATTGAAAAAATGAGAAAACTATGTAGATTGTGGATCGCATGTTAGCAAAGTCAACAACCCTAAATGGCCAAACATCAAACTGTAGTTGAGACAACAACCATGAGCATGCTCAATGTGATAAGTGAGCGAATATAAGAGTTTTAATTGTATGGTGTGGTTCGCGTCTTGGCTAGAATACAATATTGAGCGTATGTAAAAACAAAATCACGAGTGAAATACTTGGAGAACGATAACTTTGCACACATTAAATAATCAATAAGTAATTTTATCAAAATCACTAGTTTAACACCACAAACGATAGAGTTGTTGTCTTATACACGGCTAGTGAGCGCGTATAAGAATTTCAGTTGGGTTGCGTGTCACAGCTAAGCTGTTGAGTTGGTGTATTGGCTAATATTCAAATTGTATAAGTTGCAGGGGAATCGTATAAGTAACTTGCTTTACTTTTAAATTTAAACCATTTACTTTAAGTTAAAATATCGTTATACTAATATTTTCTTCTCTATTCATCTTCCAGCACAAATTGCCTCGTAAATAATTTGAAAGATCGTATTATAGACACATTTAGATATATATCAAAAAGAGATCAGAGAACGCCATGGATGCTCCAGATGCTGGCCGCATTATACGTGCACCTGCGCGACGCAAACGCAACGACGAACAGCTAATGGACAGGGTAAGTCACTAAAACAAGTCAAAGTAACTAAGCTAAGCTAAAAATATTGTTAATTTTGTCAACGGAGTTTTTGATTTGTTTTAATTTGATTTGCGTTCAGTTCGTCACGTTTCATTGAACTCAGTCACGATCTATTTATGGGCGATCCAGTTTCCACGGCGGCTCGCTGAACGAGTTCCCGAATGCATAATTGAAATGGGGAAAAATGAAAGTTATAACAAATCGTAAAGACGCCCGCTAATTCGATTTGATTAATTCATTGGAAAAGCATATGAAATTGAAAGAATTTTTGAAATTTGATTGCTCTCTCGACCCAGTTTCACAACTTTATACGCATGCCAGACAGACATTCAACATTCACCACCCACGCGACCACCCACAATTGAAAAAGTTCATTAACATGCAAAATCTTAACTCCACCATCCACCATCCACCACACATACACACACACAATGCAACCCACAATTAACGCGCATCAAGTTTCACGCAATTAAAACAGCAAAATAAAAAGTTAAATTATAACGAAAGAAACACACACAATAACAACAATTAGATGGTTATATGTCAAGTTCAATGCACGAAGTCCGACGGAGACGAAGCCACCCGCCCACGCTCGATAACAAATGTGCGAAATATTATTAAATAATACTCCAAATCTGAAGCAATGAGCGACTGAGCGACTGAGCGCCTGAGCGACTTTCTCTCCATAAGCAAAAAGCTTCGTCGTGTGACCTTTTCACCAAACAGTCCAACTTCACCATAGCCGAACACAACAGCTGAGCGCCGCTCCAGCAGCAGCAGCAGCAGCGACGGCAAAACTTTAACTGTGTATTTGAAGTTTGAGAGTCGGCGTCACGATCTAGCCGCTCTCTCGCAACCGAACTAAATGTAGTTGTTGTTTTGGTTTTTCAACGCCTGTTAGTTAATGCCTTTTACTCGCGCCTCTATGCGCTCTTCGCTCTGCGCTTTGCGCTCCGAGTCGCTGTCGCTATTGCTGCGCCATTGGCTTGACGCTGCCCGACACTCGCTGCGCTGTTTCAGTTACAATTTGTATTTCACTTGGTGCGCGGTTGACTCGCCGCGCTGCTCATAAAACGCCGCGAGCACAATAACTCCCCACACACCCACCGCATTGCCGTTGCTTCTGCTGCCTGGTGCTTGGTGCGTTGTTGTTTCGTTTGCTTGTTGCAACTTTGCATTTTGCAACAAAAGTGCAGTAAAAATTATGAAGAAAATGAAATAACGGCGCTACAGAATTCCCAATTGTGCAGCAAATTGTACGCCTTAATTATTTATCTAGCCAGCAAATAAAGAAAAAAAATTTGAAAAAAAATAAAACTTGTGCGGCCTTCGGACATATTCGGCGCGTGTAATTCGGTCGACGTCGCTGTCGCCGTCGCCATCGCCATCGCCGGCGCAGTCACAGTTGCCATCGCAGTCGCCGTTGGCGCTGGCGTTAACAGCGTATTATATTATACGAAAAGTCTCTCGCCCCGTTTGGATGATGACTGAAATTACGTGCGAGCAAGCCCAACCACCCCCCGCCCCTTGCAGTCGCCGACAACCCCTAATGTTTTAAGTCAATTATTTTGCAACAGATTTTGTTGTTGCTCTTGTCTTTCAATTAATAAAATGATTAAAATGATTCAACTGAAATGCAAAAGCCGAGAAAAATTGTTGAAATAAGCAAAAATCTGAATTTCAAATTCCTCTGGCAAATGAACTGAAAATTAACAGTGTCAAAGAGGGGCAGCAATGAGAGAGAGTTAATTAATGTTGTTATTTAAAAAGTAGCAAAATTAAAGTCTATTGCAATTGTACTGTTAAAGAGTTATAATGTTATACTCTTGCACTGGCATACTGTTATACTATTGTACAGTTATACTGACATCATTTTAAACTATCTATCATACGTATACCATCAGGCTATGTAGCATAGTATATACTGTCATACTGTCCTACTGTTATACTGCTCTACAGTATAACAGAATACTCTCGCTGGCTTTTTCTATAGTATATCCTTTAGAACTGAGCGATAAACTTGTAAATGCTATTGTTAAATTACCTAATTGAATGATATGGATCGTATTTTTGGTAGCAATATGATGTAATACGCCGATACTGATAAGATTTAATTTTTTGCGTGTTCAACATTGGGAATAATAAATAAATTGTGATTGCAGCAAATATATATGTATACGTACGTATATATTTATAAGTTCTAATCAATATTTAATAGAATTCAGCTGATCAGGGTATATATTTTATGATCAGCAAAAATAATCAAACATATCCTATGATTGGTTTCCTTAATTTCAAACTTTGTAGGAAATTTTAGAATTCAAATTATATACATATGTATAGAATTCATAATAAAAGTATATGTAAATAAGAAATTTATCTACATATATACAATATATATAATATTTTTTATATGTACATATGTATTTATGGACAACTTTTCATATTTGTATTGCTCTATCGGCGACGTATACTTAATTTATCATTAATTATATACGCAGTGTTTATCATAAAATGATATGCTCAACGCACCTATAAATAGGACTTGCAAGATAATGAAAACAGCAGACAGAAAGAAAAAGTCGAAGTTGTAGAGAAATTGAAATCGAAAAGAACAGAAATCGAAGCGTAAAGATTCACCAGACAGAATTCCCCAAGGGCAAAAACGCCCCTCAAAATGTCAATGCAAAATTAATTCAAAATCTCAATTCGCTTGCAAGCGAACAGCAAAACAAGCGAAAATTAGAAAATACAGCAAGAGAAACAAAAACACAAAAAACGTCGCTCGATTGTTGCGACGCTGCGACGCTGCTCGCTGATAACGGCATTTGGCTAGGCGCACTAAGAGAGCAAAGCGTATAAGTGTTTAGAACAGCAGCAGCAACAACAAGAAGAGGAACAACAAGAGCAGCCGCTGAAACTAGCACATTAAAAGGTGATAAAAGATAGCGAAAAGAAGGGAATTTTAAGAGTATGAATATTGAACATTAGACGTGCACGAGCGCACGAACGATCGGAAACGAGAGCGGGAGAGAGGGGAGTTGGAGAGAGTGAGTGTGTGTGACAAATGAAAGTGCGCGAGGGTGTCGGCTACCTGATGCCCTTTAGTAAGCGCTTAGCTGTCGGGGAAGCAGGACGACTTTTGGGCTGCAAAGCAAAGCTGAAGTGAAAGTAAATTTTATAAGACAAGAATAAATTAAGTAAAGGTGTAGTAAACCTATATATATAAATAGTAAATCTATTTGTAAAGGGTATACCCCAGTCATTCTCAACTATGTTATATTTATGTTTTATTTGTGGTAATTGGAACGTAACCCATTTGGCGGTTTGCCGCGCAAAAACATGAAAAGCAGCAGCTGTTTAGGGTCCAAAGCCGCCCTCTGCCCCACCTCCTTGCGCGCTGTCACGCCGTTAGGCACATGCACATACATATATATATATATATTTATATATATTATTATTTAATAGAGGTGCCGCATAAAATGTTTTTACGGGCCGCACAAACAATTGACATTTTACATTCGAATGAATGGCAAAGAGAGCAAACGGTAAAACGGTAAATGAATGAATGACAAACAATGTAAAGCGTCAAGTGCAAATTACAACAACAGCAACAACCAAAAGCATAATACAAAAGTGAAAAAAGAGTGAAAGAATTGTGCAAATCAACAAATCAGTTACAACAACAATAACAACGACAACAACAACAACAATAGAAGCGGCGACGACAACAATTGTTCCACATGCGGCATTTAATCATGACCCCAACATCGCTGTCGATGTCGACGCCAACGCTGTCGTCGCTGCATCATCAGCGCATGTCGCATTCGCAATCACATCTGCACCTGACGCTGCAGTCGCAGTCGCAGTCACCATCGCCGCTAACGCCGCATTCGGCGTCGCCGTCATTTTTTGGCATACCCGGCTCTTCGCCGCAATTCCCCGCCAACTATGAGCGCAGCGAAAAAGTGAGTTGTTTTTGTTTTGTTCGACTCCCCCAATTGAAAATGTTAGTATGGATGCGGGTGTATGGTGTGATTTTTTGGCAACTATAAAGAGTCTAGAATAATATACATACATATATATTTATCTTTTCTTAGGTGATTTAAATTTTTTGAATATTTGTGCATGAAATATTTGTGCATATAAGTTTGGATTTTTTCGTTGACAATTTTGAATATTTCTTTGAAAGTTTTTTCTTTATTAAGCCAAAAGTTGGCTCGGTTCAATGATCTTGCCTCATTTCTCTGTCCATTTTGCCAACCTTTATTTGGTCTGCAAAATATTTATACGCGTGTTGAATTTGAATTTGAAATAATATGTAAAGCGAATTATTTAAGGGTTTCGTTGTTTATTTACTTCTTTTTTTAACTTTTAAGTCCATATTTGATAACTATATAGTAGAAGATGATAAATTTGCAAACTGAAGTTCGTTTACTTATAAAGGCAGTTTTATGCTGGTTATTATACAGAATATTATATATATTTTTATATATTATATATATATATATATTTGTATATATTAATTCCTGGACTCATTAATAATGAGAATTCAGCTTTAAATATCTGATATCTAATATTTGATATTTGATATCCAAACTTAGTCTGACTTAAATAATGAATCTTATATAATCTCCTGCTGCTACATTTCAAGCGCTCAACTCTCATCACTTCGATTCGTCACTTGCCCCATAGCATTTGCAACTCTATCTCAGTGACCTTTAAGCGTTGCCCTCTGACATTGTGGGGTTAGACTAATTATAAGCAAAGCAAACAAATTTTGGCGTAATTCCTGCAGTTTATCTAAAACTTTTGCAATTAGAACAATTTTCGCTAGCTTTAGAAATTTGCAGTTGTGCAATAATTAATGAGGAACCGCAAATGGTTTATTGAGCAGGTGTTTCACCTGTTTCACCTGCATCCGTTGGCTTTGAAGTTCAAGGTGAGTCAAATGGCAATTTCACATGCGATACTTGATTAGTTAGCATATATGAATAGGCATATACATATATACACACTTATATGTATATATGCAGATGTGTGTGCTTGGCATTTTCCCTTTCATTTTCATTATGAGCAACTTTTCCAGTCGCTTTGCGCTTTTTGGAGCAGAAAACAGTAAGAAGAAGAAGAAGAAGAAACTTGAACGATTTGGTTTTTCCTGCGCATTTCGAATAATATGCAGATAGTTTTTCTCCTCCTCTTCCTCCTCCACACCATCTCACACATCTGAAGCTGTTAATATTTTCTACACGAATGATGGACATAATTGCCATGCTCAGCTGTCACGCCCACCGCCCGCAACAACTTGCAACAGCAACAGCAACAGCAGCGGCAATAGCAGCAACAACAACAATAATTGTTTTGGCCCATATGAGGCGGCTCATCTAAATGCAGCTTGGACATACTACATTGCGAATGCATCGAAAGTAAATTGCAATGCAGAAGCAGCAGCAGCAGCCGTTGCCAACGAGCTCTCGAGTCTCCATATGTTGCTAGCAAAGCTGAGGAAAAACATCAACATTGCCAGAGATTTCCTTTTCGGTTTTGTTCTACTTTTTGTGCTGCTTGCAGTGTCGCAGCATCATCAAGCGCTGGGAAAGTGCTATTCGTCCCATTGCTGCATTCATCAACCCACCCCCCCCCCCCCCCCCCCTGTCTCTCTCTCTCTCTCTCTCTCTCTCTCTCTCTCTCTCTCCCCTCTCTCTATCTATCCATCTAGTTTCTAGTTTCTAGATTGTCGTTTATGATGATTTTTGCCATTAGTCGCACGACTTTCTAACTCTGCTCAATGTAAAATGGCAGCAACTCTCGTTGCAAATATGTAAACGCTTGCAACAAGCTCTGCACTTTTACCCACTCGACTCAAAGTTGACAGCATATCGAAGAGGCACAGATATTCATCATATATAAATATATAAATTTATATAAAATTATCGTGTATTTCTAGTTGGCAAAAGGAATTCCAATTAATTTATGCAAAATATAATCTGAAAATCGTTTATTTGGAATTGAAAATTTGTCTATAAATTATTCTTTTTTTTTTTTTCATTTAATATCAATATTTAGCCAAAGTTTTTCGATATTTAGTTTCTTATTTTTATCCACAACTCTCACAACACTTTTTCTATATATACTTCCCTATTTCTGTTAAATAATTTCGTAAACTCAACTAGAGAACTTCTAACTTGTTTCATTTAACATTTGGCCAAAGCTTTTCATTTTTCATTTATTTTTTTTTTTTTATTAATATTGAAAAATAAACAAAAATTGAACATTTTCTTAAATTCCATAGAGCAATATATTTTTGCCAAATTCATTGCATTTTCTTATATAATAAATATTATATAAAAAATAAATATAAATAATATTTGAAAGCTGACAAAGTTAGGTATTATAACATCTGCTTTTTTTGATGATTAGCATTAAATAATTATGTCTATTAACTGACAGAAATATTTATGTGACTTTTGGCAAGTCATTTAAGAGTTTTTGAGCAAAATTTTGCTGACAATGTAAAGACGTTGCTTAGGCAAAACACAACTAAACAAATTTAGAAACTAAAACTCACTCAGTTTATTTATATTCAAGAATATCCTCTCTCACTCTCTCTCTCTCTCTCTCTCTCTCTCTCTTTCTAGCATTGCAATCAGCGAAAGCCCTTTTGCAATATTTCATTTCTATTAACAAAATACATTCAAAGCCTTTTTTAGATTAAAGCCTTTGATCATATAATTATTTTCGAGAAATACTCACTTTAATGAACACTTTGCTGTGGCCTAATCACGTTGCAGTTTGTGTCGTGTTTAAGCGCTTAATAACAAAGAGGGTAGCCGCGACTCTTGGTGTCGGTTGGTGCAGCAATCATTTGCCATTAATGTGAGAAATCGAGTGTTTGCTCTAAACTCACTTAATCTTGAGATCGATCTGACTAGCTCAGTGGGTCCAGCAGCTAGCACATTGCAAACTGGTTCCAGCTACTCTCTACTCCAGCAGCAACAACAATAACAACAGCAGCAATAGCATCAATAAATGTTGTTTCACTTTTCACAGCGAGTAGGCCAAAAGTTTTTCTTAGAAAGGAAATGTTGTGACTCGATCAACATTTCATCCCTCTCACCCGCTGCTTAGACCAGTTGAGAGTTGTCACACTTTCTAACATCATTGCCATGGTCCAGAGTCATTTTAATTATTATATATAGATATGCATTACATATTTATAGAAAATAAATAATTTTCATTTGAATCAAATTATATATATTATTTCGAAGAAGCTTAGGAGTAGAATTAAAATAACAATGGAACCGATAAAAAAGTTCTAAGCTCTCTTTAAGTATTTATTTTCCCATAGTGACAGAGCAATTGAATGCAAGTTTATTTATTTACTCTTATATAAAATGAATTTATCAAATATAGTTACTTTAGTTGGATGTGGCCTTTTCTTATTTAAGTTATTGCCATGGAAAACCAGACTCGGCTGCAGACTGGCTTGAAACAGAGACTCAAATTGTGGTGTTGGTTGGGTGTGTGTGTGTGTGAGTGTGTGTGTCTGTCTGTCTCTGTGTGTGTGTGTGTTAAGTCGAGCGGCTTTTGGGCATGCAACGAGGGCAACTTTGGCTTTTTGGCAGCATGGCAGTATCGAGCATTGGGCGCTGTCGCTTTTCATTCACATATAATTTATGCAAAGCTGCCGTTAGCTTGAAAAGGGAACCCTACTGCATAAGACGATAAATTTATATATAAACTTATATATATATATAAATACACATACATATATATCAACGACAAACGTGAGATAAAACAACGTGTCGAGGCAAGTCGCGGCAAATCGTGGCAATGGTAGCAATGTTTCAGTCTAGCCAAAGCCATTTGGTTAATGTCTTGCAACTGCACTGGCTTTTATAATGTGCGCTGTCTGCCTCCCTCTCGCTCTCCCTCTCGCTCACTCTTAGTCACCCACGCTAAATAGCGACCCGCAGCAGCTTTTCAGTTCAAAATGCATTTGCTGATCGCATTCGTCCATTCGCGCTAGTCGAGAAAGTTGTCTCTCACACAGCTTGAACTGTTTTTTATAAATACTTTTGGAGCTACTTTCAACTTGCTGCATTTGTATACCCTGCATATTGTTAATATGGGCATATAGCACTAATTATACATCAAAAACTATTATGGTTTGCATGACTGTAAATACTCGACTCAATACGAATATCTAGCAGTCGAGCATACCCCAACTATGCTATAGAAATTTGAATTTTGGCTAAGACTCTTTCTTCTTCTTCTGTATTACTCAAGTGTGTGTTTGTAGTTTTATTGGCTTGATCTCGTTGCTAATTTTTGTGCATCGATGTGGAAAACGCTGTCCGCTTTGCCGGCAGCTAAATAACATAGTTAGTTTTCCCTTTTTTTTTTACATCTATCTATCCATTTCCATTTTCCAACTACCACCTCCATTTTGGCGCTTCGGGCGCACTCACCCATGCTGAAGGCTTTAGCTACTCATTTTCTGGATTGTAGTTTTCAAGTGAGACAAGAAGTAGCAGAGGTGGTGCTGTTGTGCCATTAGCTAGATTTGTGTTTTGGCTTAGTTAAACAATGCTACAGACACCTTGAAGTGATGCTTCAAGAGTTAAATATTCATAATTAGAGTAGAGCTAGGTTAAATATCAAATTAATCAGCATATTTCATCTCAAGTAGATGAGCAGAAAGGTGAATGGAGTCTAGTTAAAGGGTGATTAAAAACTAAATTACATTAAGTTTCTATATAAAAGCATATATATTTTAGGAATTTTATACATTTGAAAAACATTAAGCTTATTAATTTATTAATAATTAATTATTAAAGTGATAGATTTTGAAGAACTTCAGCAAACTTCAGATTCTCTTATATATAAATATAGCTGCGACAGTAAATAGAACCCAAATATTAATATAACAGCGACTTCAGTGTGTTTATCACACTATATTTATATATAGTATATGAAATATATAATTCTTTGTCATTAATTAAAATAAATATATTATTATTTAGGCAATGTAACATATATAGATTTTGGAAATTCCTTTAAATTTAATTTAAATTTAAAATAAACTTTATAAGCACAAATCACGACTCAAAGCTAAAAAAAAAGTATTAATTCATAATACAGTTAGTAGCTAAAAATGCATCAATATATTTTTTAAATCAAGGGAGTACTTTACAGACAAAAAGAGGAAATATAATATAATATTATTATTAATTAAAAATTAAAACAAAAATAGTAAATACATTATAATAATATTAATATTAAATATTATAAATAATAAATGCAAAAATCTCGCTTTATGCGTAAATTAAATTGTCTTTAATTTTCTTGTTATTTGAAATATATTCAATTAAATTTGTCTTTCACATATTTACCTCAGCAGGTAACATGCCATTAAATCTAATGATATAGCACGTTAAAGACAAAGTGAATTCGTAAAGCTATTTCCTAAGAAGCTCATCGCGTATGTTCTATGAATACAAATTCTTGACAAATTCTGCGAAGGCACACTTTTTGGTAATCGCCTAAAAAGCTAATTAGAGTAAGCAGTTGAGCTACTTAACACATATGTATATACATGTGTATAGATATATATATGGCTGTAGGTAAGCGTTTGCCGATCAGCCAAGTGCGTGAGACATTAAAAATGAGCGAACGGTAAATTTCATGCTGTGGGTGACCCCCGCAAAGCTCGCCGCAAAACCTTAACGCAACCCAGACCCCATTAAATGTAAACTGTTGCACCACGTTCAGTTGCTGTTGATGTTGATGTTCGTTTTTTTTCATGGCGTTGTTTCCCATGAAGCACGACAACGACACAACCTACCTGGTCATAAAACAATGCAAAACAGTTAGACCAACAAATGACAGTGCGACAGAAGGCAGACAGCGAGACAGCGAGACAAAGTGACAGTGGGACAGACGAACAGAGCACACACAACACATGCATCAAATTATAAACAGCAAAGATCAGGCATAGCTCGAAGTGTCAATGAACTGCTGTGCCAAAAAGCAAAAACAAAACTAGTTTAAATGCATTTGACGGGCCAACAGATAGCCTATAAATGTAGCTGAACGAATGTGAGGATCATTCCAGCTATATCGAATCGCAAAGAGCATACAATTTGATGTGGCAATGCAGTAAAATATGAACTAAATTCTAGTCTCTTTTTATCTAAAAATGTTGTCTTCCATTTAGATTAGCAAACAGTCATTGTATTATATTAGTATTAGTATGAGCATAAGCCCAATGAAATTCGATTGAAATCTGACTACAATCTCTCATATCTTATCTATGAAAATAATTGAGCATATTTTATATTTCAATTATAAATATTTTAAAAAAATTAGTCTACAAATTTAAGAAAAATTGAATTTTATCCTAAAAGTAACCCATATAAATTAATATATTTAAATTACATTTCTGTAAAAGCATAGATAATGTTGTATATAATATACATACTTGTTCGATATTCATTTATCATGTTTATAATAGTATATGAGAGAAGCTTGATTCAATTTGACAATCTAAATCTGCCTTTGAATTACTCTTCAATTTCATTGAACATTTAATTTTTTATAAAATTTATTTAAAACTTACTATTAATTAGATGGAGGAAATAAACTTTGTAGCTTGATTTGATTTGATTTGATTTGATTTAATTTACTTATACTCTTAATTTCACTTCAGCATGCGTAATGCCAAACAAACGTAATAAAAATGTTATTTACTTTTCAAAGCACTGTGTATATTTGCCAAATTTGTTTATAAGTTGCCAAAAAAAAAAAAAAAAAGAAAAAGGCATGATTTAAAGTATATTTGTTAAAGTCATATAGGATTGTCACTCGATGGCCATTCGCATCTAAACATAATGTAAAAGTCTTATCTCTCTGCAATCGCTGTACATTTCGTAAATTTATTCATATTTGTGCAGCATCAACAGCGATTGCCTTCGCTTTTGACACCTATGCAATAGTTGTTGTGTGTGCATATACCCTGCACTTTTTATAAATGAAAAGCGTGGAGAGTCAGATATACTTAGAAACTGCGTGTATCATTGTAGATACAAAAAACATGATCATAAATCATTCATCATAAATATATTTACAAACTTATTAACAAGTTTACATTTTAGCTGTTATTTACAGAGCATCTCATAGTCGCTACATCTGCTCTTTTCTCATGCTGTTCCAAAATATTGTTTTGTATGCTCGCAAAAAAAAAAAAAAATATATATATGGTTTTGAAACCAACCCATATGATTAGCACTTGATTGATGTATGGGCACTCCTAAATGTTTCATGTCGTGTCTCTAGCTCTCTATGTGTGTGTGTGTGCTTATGTAGATGCATATCTACATGTATGTGTGTAGTAGTATTTAGCTACCGTTCAAAATCTTAGCCATCAAAAGCATGAAAAACAAAAACAAAACATTCACGGCTAAAAAAAAAAAAAAAAACAACAAATTCAAAGTTAATTGATTTTGAAAACAATAATCAATTTTGACAAAGTATAGATATTGACAGGTTTCATTAATAAATTGCTCTTATGTAATCGAAGTTACATCTGCTCAGCACTTAAACTGTGTGCCGAGGCAGGCTTTAGCTCATATGTATATGAACTGTTTGCCAAGTCATTAATAGGCCAAAGATCATCATTTAATACTAATTATTGTTGGACTACACTCTGAGATAATATACATAATTTTTTTATAATAAAAAAAAGCTAATTACTTAATATACTTTTTTTGTTTAACGTCGAACTATACATACCTCATGCTTCTTAGGTAGATTATAAGAAATTAAATAAGATTAGATAAAAAATTAAATAAAAAATATGTTTACTTTATGTGATGTCTGCCACGCCCATGAATTTCAATTTTGTATATAAATATTTATATTTAAATATATATAAATTCGATTTCATTTAGGACTAAGTCTACGTTCTCAAAGCCAACTTAGAATACTTATAGAGCATCTTCTAGTCAAGCATGCTCGCAAATCAGCTAGCTAACAATATTCGCCTATATATCGTGTTGTGCTCGTGTTTTCGTGTTCATTCAGTGATTGATTTATAAATTAGTTGCACGACAAAAATCGCAAACTTAGAAAAGATTTCAGGTTTTTTTTTTATTTTTTGCTCTTCTGTTTTTATCAAGCTTGGTATTTTGAAAATGCATTTCTAATGAGGTGGGGACGAGTTGATTGTATTTATATCCGGCGGCACTCAGAGTAGCTCGTGATCTCAGCAAATGATGTCAGCTTTGTTTTTTTTTTTTTCGTCGTCGTTATTTGCAAATCTTGATTCCTGTTTACTCAGAGATTTGTTGAGATTTTGCAATTGCGCAACGGCGAATTCAAAATTGATGCAAAATCTGCAAATCTAATCTTGAAATTCTCTTTTCTCTTTTTTCGAATGTTGTCATCATAAGTGTGGGGGAATTTGTTCTTTAATGAATTTAGTCAGAATGGAATTGAGAAACATGTTAATATATTATTTATTTATTTATCTCTTTAATATAATAGCAGAGTCATAAGGCAACTCTTCCTATATCATTAACAAGTCTTGGCTAAACCTTTTAAAATCATATGCTTAATAGATTAAACAAATATTTTTATAGGCCTTCGCAGTGTCATATGCAGATTAAGTGGGTTTTGGAATAATAATCTGTTATAATGTTATGCTGATAGTTTCATAACGATAATTAATGATTTATTATAAAAATATTAAAATTATAATTTATAATATATGCGGCGACGAGTAGAGAAGAGAAAAGAGAGAAGTTTGAATGAAAAGAGAATTTTAAATTCATTAAAATAGCTCAAGATATGACTGCATATATATAATTTATATTAAATATTGCATTTATCATTATTATATATACTTGATACTTGTTTCTTTTTCATTGCTGCTCTGTCACGCACTTGTGATTTGCATGGTGGGCAGCTCAGACACCTGTTAGATATTTTTTTGGCACAGCAATTCATTTTGTTATGCGTGTTGTGCAGCTTCAACAACTCGACTTTGGCTCAATTAATTCGAGTTTTTCACTGATTGTCAACGTGGGCGGCCTCCGCTCGAACTGCACGTGTGTGTGTGTGTGTTTACAACGTCTGGACATTAGTCGAACTCCTCTGCAGTATTTAGTGGCACATAAAAATGTTTATAAAACCCATTGATAAGTCTTTCTCTCTATAATTAAGTCTTTTTTTTTAAGCAGCGCAACATGTGGTCGAAAATCTTAATTGGAAGTTGAGCTCTTATATAATTATAATCCACTGCAATCTAACTGAATATTTGTAAAATTGCCAGTTCAATCAGCGAATTAATGATTTAATTTTATATAACTACTAAATGCCACTTGTTCTAGAGGAAGTTAAGCTTAATCGCATATATTTGACAAGAGATACTTATATGGCAGCGGAAACATTAGAAATAATTGTTATAGAGATTTTATAAAAAAAAAACAATATATTGGTGTAGTTGAGTGTTGAATTTTTGTTCTATTGGGCAACTAAATAAATGGATTTTGTATTGGATAAAGGTTGAATTGGAACGTAAACGTATGTTCTTCAAGCATATATTCCAAAGCTTTCATTTCACTAATGTTTCATATACATAAATCCTGTACAACATATTAAGCAGGCAAATTAATATGAATGAAAAATCATTTGTGACATCCTAATAATTCCCCAACTAAACAACATTCTGTAATATTAACAGGGTATGCAATCGTGTATCTTTCTCTTATAGCATCACAAATGTATAGCTATAAATCCTTTGATATCTACCAAACTAAAATTAATAACAATTCACAATTATTTTTTGTTCTTCTACATTCTTTTTCATTGAGCAAAATTTGCTTATAATTACAGGGTATGTAATAAGATTTCTTACACAAAGAGTAACACAGTTTCAAAGCAATGCGTCTTCTAATACAACTCATATTAATCGAGCAAATTAAAGTCAATGTCAAATTATCTCTTGCATCATCTACCTTCTCAATGCAGTCGCCCACACGTGAATTTCTTAATAATTATAGGGTATATAATCAGGTCTCTCTCGCTCTCTTTCACTCTCATCCAGTTTATATGCATGGCCTTAGCAATAAATCATTATTTATTTGAAATACCTACATAGCAGTCATATTGACAAGCCATAAACCTTTGACAATAATTCAATTATAATAATATTAATGACAAAAGCGTCATTAGACATTTTAACATTGTTCACAAGCAAAACCAATGCAATTTAATTGCCTCGACTGCAGATAGAGAAATAAAACAATCTGCAGCTCGTAATTCGCTAGCCACGTAAATGGCTTTACTACTACATACGGAACAGGCCCACAACTTTTCACGGTGTAAATCAAAGGAAAGGCAGAAGGCAAAACAAAACCAGCCCAACAACGACAACGACAACGAGGCTGCATTCATTTGAATATGCGCCGCATGCAGTTCAAGCTATCTGTCTATCTCTCTATCTATCTATCTGCCTAGCATCTGTCAGAGCCGCTGCCCGTTTGTAACTTTCCCCCATAAACAACAAAAAGACACATACTTACACACACACACACATAAGCATACACACAGCCAAGCACACACACACACACACACACACTCTTAAGCACAACAAAAAATTGTTTGCACTATTGAGTCTCGTAGCTCGAATCTCAGCCGCGGGCTCAAACTGCTCTTGCTAACGTAGTCAAGTGCGTGGCTGTCTCCATCGTTGTTGTAACCCTCTCTCTCTCTCTCTCTCTCTCTCTCTTCATTAGGCGTCGGGCATGTTAACAATGCATTTTGTTTGTCCATTCAACGTTGCATTGTGTGTTTTATTTTTTGCTCTTTATGCAAATGTATTTTCTTTTCAACCCAAAAAAAAAAAAAAAATGAAGCAAAGTGCATATAGATATATAAAAAACTAAACATTTATAAAGTTGAGCAACAATTTTGATTGAGGTATACAAAAAAAAATATTTCTTAATTTAATAAATCATATAATTTTTTTGGTTGTCTGCTATTAAAAACTTTTCCTGAAATCTATGATTGCTGTGCAATAAATTGTGTTAAGGCAATGAAATTATGAAACTGTAAAATCAATTAATCAAAGCAAATCATTGCTTTGAAATAATAATACTCTGCATAATTTTTAATATACTTATTATAATATAACTTAAGTACTCTTAAATATTTTTTATTAAAATTAAATATAAAATACTCGCTGACTTCTGGCAATATTTTAAGTTTTTTAATTGTAATTAAGTTTACATTAAAAAAAAATAAAATGACTATAATTAATCACAGCCACTTTTAGTTGTAGATTCATTAAACAATCAATTAATAATAATAATTATACAAATATATGAACTGCAATTTAATATTAATAAATTTAACTATTTGTTAGAACAGTTTCTCTCATCCCTGAGCATTCTCTAGATAAAGTTCACAAACAACTTTTAATTTCCTAGTTCATTTTTAGTGCCAATTTGATTTGTCAATCAACTCTTACGTGTATCAAGCTTGAATTCAATCAATCAAGTGGAATATGCATTGTCGTATAATTAAATTCCGTACGAACTACTTTAGCTAACGATGTTCTCGATACGACCTTGTTATACTCCCGGCCACTTGAATATCTTCACTGCTAGACTGCATAGTCATTCAGGTATTATTCTCTCTTAATATCTTTTTTCTTTCTTTTATTGCGAAATCTAACCCACACTTGGATTCTTTTTTTTACTACGCAGTTGCCACCGTTGACTATCTATTTGTATATGTATATATGCTCGTGTATATCTAGTTAGCTATCTATCGGATGCTATTTATTGTTCGTTATGGTGTCGGGTCTGTTCCACTTGTTTGGCTTGCCGCCGATGCTGCTGCTCTGGTTGACTTCCTCAGTTGGCTCAGTTGGCGATATTTGAGTGTTCTTGTTGTTGGCATTTGCCCAATTCTGCGTTTGTTTACAACTTTGGCGCAGAACATGTACGCCTACAATTCAATATGCTTTGATTTGCTAATAATTTATTGTATTTAGTGGGCAGTGAAACAGAATCCAAGTCATATATATATATACGATATATTGATAGAGTATCTAGTATACTTGATAGCTTAGCAAGCTACCCTATTGGCTAAGAAGCAAATTAAAAGTTTTATTGTTTCAACATTTTCAAAGTTTTTAATTGATTGATTGCCGCTGGCATGCACGACTCGTCTCTGTCACAATCTGAATCTGCAATTTGCAATTGTCAATCGAATCGATATACCTTACAGGTAATATTAGAATGCCAAACGTGTGGCAATATAGATATAGCTAGAGTAAATCAGAAAATCGCCCTCGGTCAAGCGATCGCGCCTTCGATTTGTTTATCGTGCTTTGAGTGCAGTCCACGCCCCGCCGAAAAAAAAAAAAAAAACTTGTTTTCGAAACATGCAAATTAAAGAGCGGAACTCGTAGCTCTAAAGGCTGTGACTGAAAGTCAACTCATATAAGTATTCATGAGATACACGTACGCAAAGAGCTTTCAAATGCCGTCTCTCAAATATCCAATCGCCGTATAGGCCGAGAAGGTGGCATGACAGCTTTAAGTCTCTCTCTCGCTCTCTCGCTCTCTGTCTTTCTTTCTCTAACTCTCGCGCTCTCTGTGCGTCTCGCTGTCCATATCTCTATCTCGATGACGAAGTCGTTTTGTACGCGGTTAGAAATCTCAGCAGTTTCATTTGAGTCGCGCTAATAACGAAACGTATCTAATAGATTCGCAACGACAACGGCCGACAACAACAACAACGATAATTACAAAACAACAACAACACTAAATAAGCAGAATGGAATAGAACGGGTCATCGAGCAAGCATTTAGAATTTATTTATTAAGGCAAAAGAAAAATTTTTTGCAGCGACACCAAATCCAGAAAAGTGAAACGAAAATACGAATTTTAAATTTAAACAAAAAAATGATATGTTCGAGTGTTCAACAAAATGAAGCAAATTAAGCCAAAGTCTTCTATATAAAATGGCCAAGTGAAACGAATTACCAAATAACTGAATAAAAACTCTCCTCCAAAATACGAGCAACGACCTTGAGAAAAAAACAGCTCAAGAAAAAAATAAAAATACAATATCAAGACTAGTCATTGAGTCACAGTTGAAAACAGTGCAAATTAACCGAAAAAGTATTATTTATTGAATATAAAAAAATATTACAAAAACAAAAAAACAACGAATTTATAAAGTAGATATCAATATATTTATGTATATAACTGCGAAATTGTGGGCGTCTCCATCTTCCATCTCGCTCTCGCTCGCTCAGTTCCACTAAAAAAATATAAATAAATAATTGCAATTAAGTAGAGCTTCAATATACGCCCACCTAGATACTCAATGTTATGCATTATCAGACAAAATGTTCGCACCACGAAACTCATCGCCAGTTGCCGCCTATGGCAAGGAGGAGATAGCTGCCTATGAGGTAAAATTTGACAATAGCAAACATTTCTAAAACTTTATTCCATGTGGTCAACGGAATAAAAAAGAGAGAAAAAAAAAAAATAGTTCGTAATGAGTTTTTGTGGTTTGGTTCCGTTTGTCTATTGAATCAGTCCATGTGTGTGCCTGTGGGTTTGTGTGTGTGGGCCAGCCAAAAGTCATTCAAATAAACTAATGAAAAATTGCAAATATTTTTGTTGCTGCTGCCGCCGCAAGTAATTATGGGCAATTAGTTGTTAGTCATTGCTGATAGCTAATTTACTGAATGCTGCATCTCGGCAACTTCTAAGCTGAAACGGAATGTGTAGACAATGTCAAGGAAACTCTGAATACCAATTGGAATCTCCTTACGGAGCGCGAGCGAAAGGCTGCCAAATTCTATAGGCTATAGGCCATAGGCATAAGGCATTTCGCTCACGTCCATTGACACAATTGTATATATGTATGCACATATATATATGTGTCTATATCTGCTATATATGTATGTATATGTATAGACGCTGTTTGCTGATGATTTATGCGTTTGTTTGTGCATGCCAGTCCAAGCACCAACAATGCCGGCCTGGCCAACAAGCGCAAATTAGAAATGTAAAAAACGTGTCCACTGAGAACATAGTGAAGAGAAGCATAAGCAAAAAGTTAGAGCTAAGTAAGTTTGGTCGAGTCCATTAGTGGCGCACTACGACATACCCTGCTCTGGAGCAATTTGCATATATTTGTGTGAAGACGAGACTGAATACAAGTCTCGTCTTCACACAAATATATATATGTTCTCTATCTTCTCTCTCTCTCTCTCTCTCTCTCTCTCTCTCTCTCTCTCTCTCTCTCTCTCTCTCTCTCTCTCTCTCTCTCTCTCTCTCTTTCTCTTTCTTTGCTCTGTGAAGAAGGAATTCCTTATGAGTTCAAGAATTTCTTTGTATCGACATTCGTAGTTTATTGCACTCAGTTAGTTTTAAGAAAATATATGTATAACATATATATAATATAAATAAATATTTAAAATTCATTATATATTCTATGTAGCACACATTTTTCGACCCTTTTTACTAATTGATTGACAAATTATTATTGTCTCTAATTAATTTACAAACACATTGCTTCTACCAGCACTACAATAAACACTACTCTACAAATTTTGTTGCCTAGTATAAAATTTCTAAAAATTTATTTCAAAAGCTTATTCTCATTTTGGACTTTTATCTAGACAAATATTTGCCCCAATATCCAATTTTTGTATAATCTATCTCTAGTTTTTAATTTAATTGCTAATCTTGCTTTTATTTATATATTATTTTTATTTCATTTTAATTATTTTTGAATTATTATTATTATAAATTTTTCTCTATATTAGTTTTTTAGCTATATTCTTATAATACATAAAAATCAGTTTATAAACCTAGTCTGATCTTTATTTATAAATATTAGTAGCTGCCAAAATATTGTCGATTATCGATTGTCTCCAGTTTCTGTCAGCTGTTCATATTAAGATATCCAACAGATCTAGCCAATTTCATGGTTGTATATTGTATAAATTTGGATGTCTAAAATTAATTAAATAAGTGTGGCTTATTAAAGTTTTTTTTGAATGTCTTACCCAACAGAATTTTTAATGATGATGCAAAAAATTTATTAATTCAACGATCAGCTTCATTAATTCATTCGAATTTAAGTTTAATTTCCATAATAATTCCGCCTAATTAATATTTTATTTTGATTCTTGTTAGCTTTAATTAAAACATGAATTATTTCATGTTAGCTTGAAAGCATATCTACATGCTAAGCCAACTTCTCAAGAACTCTGAACATGTTTTACACTCACACACACACACACATACACATTTATTAATTGGTCGAAATTGCTGACACCTGTCATGCAAATATTTGAGATCGTTGTCACGGAATTGAAAACGCAGCTTTTGATGTTATGTTGCGGCTGCGGCAATGTGGGGGCAGCTACTCAGAAATGTGTCACCAGCCCACATGACGACGCATTCCGTCTAAGCCATCAGAATTTTTTGGCACATTTCAACAAGCGCCAAATCTGCTTTTAGTAGCCTTAGCCGCCGTCTCGATTGAAGGAATTTTAGTGCATTCAACCTGTCAAGCAAAAACAACATTAATGCCTGTAAGCAGCTTCGATTTGTCAAGGCAAGAGCCTTGCATGTGAGAAATGGGCAACACGAAGACAATAGACATCTTCCGCTTGCCGAAAAAAAAGTTAAATAAATACGATTTTGTTTTTGTTTGTCGGCTTAAGGTGAGAGAAGACAAAAAAAGAGGTGAGATGTTATATATGATATTTTTTTTGTGTCAGGCAGAGGCAGGCAGCTTGAAGTTTTACTTACTATAAATAATGTATGATAAGTATTTGCTGTATAACATTATATTCTTGTAAATATTGATATTTTACTAAAACTAGTGATGTCATAAATGCTAATAAATATAAATTAATAACTCTTTATCTTTATGATACGACAACTGTAACGAATTGACACTATATTAGATATTATATATTATGTGATGGTGGGAAGCTTTTAAGTTTGGCCTTAATAGGTTTCTTAAAACAGTTTATATTTCGACCTTGTGGATTGTGGAGAGGCTTCTAATAATTTTTGATGCTATTCAAAATGAATTCTTTTGCTGTCAGCTTTAAAACAGTTTCATTATGAATATTCAAAAGAATTATTAAAATTAGTTCAAGGAACCAGCTGCAGCAGATTCACTTCCTTGAAGTAGAATATTATAATATAAAACTTGAATGATAAACTCAAATACATTTAATCTTTTTAAGCAGAAATATCAAAATAAAAATCTTAAATACAAAATAATACCTAATCTTCAATATTAATTTTAAATTTATTTAATTATAATACTTTGACTTTAACACTTCAAGCTATTTCCTATTATTATAAATGTTTTTATCAGTGAACATTGACAGCATATCTTTGATAACAGTTTCACAACTCGTTTCTCTACTTGAATAAATCAATATTATATTGTTTTTCAGTACAAGTTCTCAAACATTATATGTAACGCGGATGTCAATATGTACTGCATAGCCATAACTTGGGCACGCTTTTCTTTAGACTTTTGCCCACATTTTCTATTTCACATGGCAATTTTCTAGCTGAGCTTAAAGTGTTTACAATTTCACGGCATATTATGATCATTACGATTGCAAATAGCTGAAAATAGCTTTAGAATAAACCGGTTCACGGCGACCTTTTGCATTGAGAAATATTTCGTAGCTGCGTTGGTGGCAGCTCAAATGTAAGATCAGCGATTGAAATATATACAATATATAAACAACAGACATATATGTGTATTTCTCTTAAGCGCTGACTTTGAAAAACAAATAACTTAAAGGCTCGCGCATTCCTCTTGAATTCTGTTAACCAGATGATCTCAGCTAGGCATTCGATATGTCTCTCTCTCTCTCTCTCTCTCTCTCTCTCTCTCTCCTCTCTCTCTCTCTCCTCTCTCTCTCTCTCTCTCTCTCTCTCTGTTTAATGAGTTGAGTTTTTTTTCTTTTTGTTCGATTCTGTTTGAACTATTTAATTGGTATTGCGATTTGCAGTGCTTCGAGCTGCTCGCCCACATATATCGAAAGCTATATCTCGCTCTCCGCATTGAATGTATATATGGACATGCCGCCTGACTTGTGCAACTGCGTCACGATTGCCATTAAAACACTTGACTCGTACTTCCTGTCCTTAAGCGACGCACATACATATGTATGTATCAATTATGTACATCACACACTCTATATTAACTGAAGTGATATACATACATGAAGTCTTATAGCTTGAGTCGCCCATTGAGTATTGATAGATGTTAGATGATTCTATATGCATATTTCTGACCGCCTTTAATTCGGGTCAATATCGTTCTTTTATGTTCATGCGAAAAGATTTGAAGTTTGCTTGAATTGAATTTTAGCGCTTTTAGCAAGGCTTTACTTAACCAAGCACATATTGTCTTTTTGCTTTAGCATGACGTATACTTAATATTTATATACATATATTTAATGCATAGCATCATGCGAATTACAGTTTACCTTGAATGGAATTTAGTATTTGTTTACTTAGTTATTATGTAGAAATAGTTGAAAACGCACTTTGTTCAAATACTTTTTGCTGTTTTTAGCCATGTTAATTGAGATATATAAGGGGTGTTAAAAAAACAGCAGATATATTTCGAATGCTCTTCTTGAAGCTGTGGATCTGCGCAGAAATATCATGAGACGATTTATTCGCATATGTATTTTATTTATAACACAAAAGCGGATTTTTTTTTTATAAAAATATATATCTTTGCGGTACTATTATTTCCACAGCTCTCTTAATTATAAATTAAATTGTAGATATTTTTAAATGTTATAATTATACAAAAAATATACTAAATTTATTTATTTTTAAATATCATATGCTCCAATTATATATGTGTATTTATTTTTATACGACGCGGAAGTATAGTTAGTGGTTTTATTGTTTTATATTTTTTATTTTTTTCTAAAAATATGTTTAATGTTTTGATATAAATATTTGTATTATAATAATATCGACTTCTCAAGTTATGTCAAATGTTTGATATATTTATTTATATGTATAATTTTTTTTTTTTTAATAAAATATATACATATATTTGTTAGATCAATCATTCAATCTCCATTATAATATATTTTGATTGAATTAATATTATATTTTTATTTATTATTTTTTTATATTATATGTGTATATATTTTTTCTAGAATTTATATATTTATTTTATTTCTTATATATATATATTAAAATTGTTTATATTTCTATATATAAATTTAATTTCATATATTTATATGCATATTTTTTTTTCTTTTTCATTACAGATAAAGCTCAAAAGAGTCTTGGGTCTAACTGTTTGCAGCAATGCGGCACTCGACGTGTCGCCAGTCAGTGGCCTGCTGGCCTATCCTGCAGGGTAAGTCCTTGAACTGAAAAGAACACAATGAACGCATGGCTCAAGTTAAAGTTGAACGGAAGAATGAGCTAATTTCATGTATTTAGCCTTCACGGAACTTAATTTTATGACAGCTCTAAAAGCTGCCCTTATAAGGATAAATACTAAAATTTTAAATCGAATCTTTGTTTGATTCATTATGAGTTTTGTTCGTGGGTTTGTCAATGACTAATGGCCAACTAATTAATTAGTGACAGTTTTATTGAAAAGAATTTTGCCAAAACTGAATGAAATTCGAGAAGCAATTCGCTTGAATTGCAAATGGCACCCGCTGTGTGCTCGAGTGTGCCAGGCCAGGGTCGCTTTCAAGTACTCGCAATGTGCAAACATATTACAACACATATTCATATATATATATTTTTCCTCTTTTTCTTCTTCTTCATCATCTTGTACCCCTGCACAGCTGCACTGTGGTCCTGTTCAATGCCAAGCGTCACACACAGGCCTATCTGGTCAATACCTCCCGCAAAGCATTCACATCGGTTGCCTTCTCGCGCTGCGGCCGCTATGTGGCCACCGGCGAATGCGGCATCAATCCTGCCATCAAAGTTTGGGAACTAGAGACGCCCAATGGCAATCTGGAGCACTGCAGTGGCGGCACAGTGATAGCCGAGTTTGTAGATCACAAATATGCTGTGACCTGTGTGGTAAGTGGAAAACTGTTTTTATTATTGATTTGCTCCAGTTGTATTTGAATATATCTGATTTATATTCTCTTGCAGGCATTCTCGCCCACGGGCAAGTATCTGGTGTCGGTGGGCTCGCAGCACGACATGATTGTCAATGTGTTCGACTGGCGTGCCAATCTGAAAATGGCATCCAACAAGATTAGCTCCAAGGTGGCAGCCGTGTGTTTTGCCGAAGATGGCAGCTACTTTGTCACCGTGGGCAATCGTCATGTCAAATACTGGTATTTAGAAGGTGGACGCAAGGTAAGTAACACAGACATATAAATTTACATATTCCCATACAGATCTGAAACTAATTCCAATTCTTTTACAGTACAAAGATCCAATTCCCCTAATGGGTCGCAGCGCCATTTTGGGTGATCTGCGTGACAATGATTTCTGTGCCGTTGCCTGCGGCAAGGGCATCTGCGCGGAGAGCACCTATGCCATCACACGGCAGGGCCATCTGGTGGAGTTCAGCTCGAGACGGCTGCTCGACAAGTGGGTGCAATGCCGCACCAGCAATGCCAATTGCATTTGCGTCAACGAACGCTTTATACTCGTTGGCTGTGCCGAGTCCATCATACGCATCTTCAATGCGTCCACGCTGGAGTATGTGACGACGCTGCCCAGAACACATTACCTGGGCGTTGATGTTGCCCAGGGCATACAGATCAATCATATTATGTCTGTGCCCCAGCAAGCCAAGTTTCCAGATTGTATTGCCATGGTCTTTGACGAGCAGCGCTCCAAGGTATGAACTAAATTTAAGTTCAATTAGCAACTAAAACTAAATTCTACTTTTTTTTACTAACAGGTCAGCTGCGTCTACAACGATCATTCGCTCTACATTTGGGATCTGCGCGACATATCGCGAGTGGGCAAATCCCACTCATTCCTTTACCACTCCACGTGCATTTGGGGCGTGGAGACAGTGCCATATAATGTGGAGCGTGAGCCTTCGCAAACATTGCCAGAGGATTGTTTCGTGACATGCTCGTCGGACGACACGATTCGTGTGTGGGGCCTAGACAGTTGTGCCAACAATGAGATATATCGCAAGAACATCTATTCCAAAGAGCTACTCAAGATCATCTACAGCGACGAGGAGCTGCAGTATATCAAAGATCAGGGCTCGTCGCTCTTCGACAAGGCGGGCAACTCCAGCTACGATGGTCGCAATGGCGTGCGCTGCATTAAAATTAGTCCAGATCTGCAGCACTTGGCCAGCGGCGATCGCTGTGGCAATATACGTGTCTACAGTCTGCATAATCTGAAGCTGTTGACCACCATTGAGGCGCACGAGTCGGAGGTGCTGTGCCTGGAGTACTCCAATGAAAAGATCGAGCGCAAGCTGCTGGCCAGTGCCAGCCGCGATCGTTTGATTCACGTCTTCGATGTGGCGCAAGATTATTTGCTGCTGCAGACCTTGGACGATCACAGCTCATCGATCACTTCCATCAAATTCGTGGGCGCTGGCCTCAACTTCCAAATGATTAGCTGCGGCGCCGACAAGTCTATTATGTTTAGAAGTTTTCAGGTAAGTGTGTGATTTGGCTTAACAGAATTTAAATATTAAATGATTTCACTTTGCAGGGCAACATCTTCATGCGCGGCACCAATACCTCCGGCAAGACAACGCTGTATGACATGGAGGTGGACTCAAATGCCAAACATATTCTGACCGCTTGCCAGGATCGCAATGTGCGCGTCTATGGCACGCAGAATGCGAAGCAGACAAAGACCTTTAAGGGCTCCCACTCGGACGAGGGCAGTTTGATCAAGCTAAGCCTCGATCCCAGCGGCATTTATGTGGCCACCTCCTGCACGGACAAAACGCTCGCCGTCTATGACTACTACTCCAGCGAGTGTATGGCGCGTATGTATGGTCACAGCGAACTGGTGACGGGTCTCAAGTTCACCAACGATTGTCGCCATCTGATTTCGGCCAGCGGCGATGGCTGCATATTCATCTGGCAGGTGCCGCACGACATGATTGTCACGATGCAGGCGCGCATGTCGCAGCAACGTCTGCGCTCGGGCATTGCGCCTTTGCAGCGTCCATTGGCGCCCATTTCACCGCCCGATGCCATTGTAGTGGAGTCGCCAAGCAGTGAACTGGAGCATCAGCAGCAGGCGCCCAAGTTTGTCGTGGCTGAAGAGCAGCCAGCCAATCGCCATGCCTACCGGCTGTCCGACGTGGGTCAGCTGCCGCAGTGGGCCATGCGCAAGGCAGCTGACTCGGATAGCGGCGCTCTGTCCATACCCACGCCCATCAATAGTGCTTTGTCTTCGGCGACCATGCATGCTGCTTCGTCCATGGGCAACCTGAGCTCATCGCCTAGTCAACAGCTGGGCGTGGCGGCACCTCGTGCGCGTGGACGTTGGGCACAGCGCAGCAGCCAGGCCCTTGAGACAGAGGATATGCGTTCCAATTCGGAGAGTCCATTGGGCACAGTGTCCTCCGTTGGCGGCCACAATATACCAACCTCCGATTACAACAGCGCCTCCTCCAAGGACATTATGTACAATCAGACGTACTTAAGCGAGGACTCCTCGATTGACTCGGGCATGGAGACGCGGCGAGAGCTCAAATTCATTGGCAGCAACAATAATGGCACAATACCCAATATCTCAACTATTACCTCCAGCACAATTACTCCAACTGCTGGCAGCGTTGCTCAGCAGCGGCTGCAGCTGGACAAACGCAAGCCCGGCATGCGCTTCGATACGCACAGTCATGATCATGATGGCGACATTGAGGACATCTCGGATGGCGAACGTACCAGCTCAGATCACGGCATGTTCTACAACAATATGGCACCCAGCACGCCAACGTAAGTGTGAAAGGGATTACTAAATTAGTTGTATAGATTCAAATATTGATTCTAAATGAGCAAATGCTGTTTATTTGTATAATAGTTGAGGTGACTCTATCTAGTGTTCTGTCTCATATAACAATTTTAGAATAGACTTGATCATAGCTATTATAAATTTAGTATACATATCGAGTATACATATCTTTTTTATACGACATACTTCATTCTAGTAATGTAATGACTGATAAGTAGGTTATTAGATTGAAATTTTTGAAGCATTTATTTGGATTAAAGTATTTTGTAAGTCAAAAGACTCTTACCATGATAGAACATTTTCATAAATTTCACACATTCCATGTGAGAACATCTAAGATTTCAGATTAAACCTTTTAGCTTAATTTCAAATAGCTTCAGCATCAGCATTTTAATTACCTAATCTAAAATAACAATGTAACAATAAAATAATAACTATCTCATTTAATGCACAGTGACTTCAAGGTGACTGCCATGAATGAGGAAGAGCTGCGCAAATCGGTGCGACGACAGAAGTTCGAGAAATCTGGTTTACAATTGGCTGCGGTGGCCAGTGGCAATGGCAATGGCAGCACCCATACGGCGAGCACAGGCACAGGCACGGGCACATCGGATACGGAGGATGAGGGCTCAACGCCCAGTGCAGAGAATGCGGAGCGCTCGTTGGCCTCGACGTTGGGCGGCAGTTCAGAGAATTTACCGCAAAGCAACAACAGCAGCTTTTTGCATGCGGCACTGCCGGAGGGTCCCGGAACGTTGCTAGAACGCGGCACAAGCAGTAAGCAGCCTGATGCACTTGTGTAATATTTAATACTAATTATATTTAATTTGAATGTCACAGGTCGACGCAGCATCAGCGCCAAGCATAACAATGAGAATGGAAAGGTCTCGGCGCCGCCTACCATTACGAAGTCATATACGAGCACCAAGAAAGAGGAATTGCTGCAGGTCATCAACAAGGTCAAACAGCAGCTGGAGAATGTGAGTGGGGGGGGAATGCGTAATTGAATTTTGTAGGCAACTAAGCCGCCTACCCTCAATTTATTTTTTTTTTATCTTTTGTTTTTATGTCTTATTTCCCATTTTGTTTTTGTTTTCCTTATGTGTGTTTTTATGAATCAAATGTCAACCCAACTTAAAAAACGAAAAACAAAAAATAAAAACTCGAATGTTTAGGGTACGCACAAAAATGGCATTAAAAAGTTAAATACCATTGCCGAGGTGAGAACTGAAACGCAGTTAAAAACTAAATTACTTTTTGTTGCTGCTTTTACAACCGATACTTGCCTTGTCTATATATTGCATTCACATTCTAAACTAAGCACGTCGAGCTCTCCACAAAATTGGCATTTCATTTAACGAAAACAACAAATATGTATAAAAAATTAATTATTTCAAAAAATTTTAATTATTACTAAAATGTAAGTTTTTTAATTAATTTGCTTCAGCAGCATGTTTAATTTATTTTATGATTTTTAAAATCAGATTATCCAATGTTAATCGACTCTTTGACTCTTTGTTTATACATGTTAGAAGTATAGAAAATTAAATAAGAAAATTCAGACTTTTTAGATATATTTTATTCAGAGAGAAGAAGCAAGCTCTATTGGTTGATTTTTATTGTTTATTTTTATTTGATTTTAAATGCTTTTAGTTAGGACAGCATTATATGAAATTTATTCTGTTATAAGCATTTCAACTCAATTATAGATCTTTACTCATGTATTTAAAACATTTTGTTCTCTCTCAATGAATAGCTTAAATTATAATTTCGAACATTAAATAATTTTAGCAGAGTCTAATATAAATATTGTTCAACTGTTGTCAGTTTCCTAGATCAGGTTAATAATCTATTGAATACTGAGGGCATATATATTTATATACAGCATTACCATTAATAACACAGATTTCGAACTTAAAAAAAAAAAAATAAAATGTATATATATAATTGACAGAATCATATTTTATTAGATTTCAAGAAAAAAAATATACCAAAATCTTCTTGATAGGTAGTTTTAGTATTTCCTAATTAGAATTTTTTTCCCATTTTGGAAATTCGAATTCCTTGTATGCTCGTCTTTTCAAATTAGGAATGATGTATAGAAAATTAAAGAAGCTTTAGTTCCATTATAATTTAAATTACTCACAAACATTTTTAGTATATTATGAGCTCAAAGATGAACTTAGCAGTCTAATTGAATTATTGCGCCATTATTAATATTTACCATCAAATGATTTAAAATAATTCAGCTGACATTAACAAGCGTCAACTACTTGACTGACAATTAAAGTTGACCTTAGCTTATTCGAAATCGTTATGCAGTTCTCAAGCAAACATCTTAACCCCACAAAATGCTATAAGACTACTAAGTAAATTGCTGTTTAACAACCGAAAGGTTTCATAATGCCCGACATGCACTAAATAAACAATTTTTTTAAATAAATATAAAAAATTAATAGCACTCTCTCTCTCTCTCTCTCCCTCTCTATCTCTCTATTAACAGGTCGGCCATAGACCACTGCGTGGCAGCCATAGCATATCGGATCTAAGTCTATCGGCAAACTTTGACGGTTCACGCAGCACGGGACCCTCGCGTTATACGAAGCCAGGTAAGCAACGGACTCTCAACTTTGTAGATGACTTTGATATATATATATTCTTGATAAATTAAATGAAACGTAGGCTAATCCGTCAACTCTTACAATACTCTGCCTCGCCCACTCTCTCTCTTTCTCTCTCTCCCTCTCTCTCTTTTTCCATTTCTTTGTCTCTTTAACCCCAATTGCGCTCACTGTGGCCCGAAATGTGTTGGTAAAACGAAATCATTTGGAAACGAATTTTGAACACATGTTTTCTGTTTGTTGCTTTTGTTTTGTTGTGTTTTTTTTGCTATTTGAACTTGTTGAATAACCCCACCAGTTGATTCCCACGATAATTCACAGTATATTAGATCAAATGCGGCAACTGCAGCTCATCAGCATCAGCAGCAGCCACAGCCGCAGTCACAGCCGCAGCAGCAGAAGCAACCACCACCAATCCCGAAACAGCAATATCCTCAGCCGTATGGCTGCCCTGTGCAGCAGTTCTTTAATAGCGCCGCATCCAAGTCAAAGCTGCAGCAGAACTTTCAGACCATGCGCCAAGTGCAGCAGCATTATCCACCCTATCCGCATCATGTGGGCGTGCATCAGATTCATCCGCCGCCAGGTGTGCCCTTCAGCCATGGATCTGGCTCGTACGTGACGTCGAGGCAGGCCACGGCACAGACAACGCCTCGACCGAGAACGGCGAAACGTAATCCGGCGGGCAACAATCGGCGCACGCCGAGCATTCTCAAGCACTATAAATCGTGTCCCGTTTCGCCGGTGCACGAGGAGGTGGAATGGTCGATGGAAGCGGAGCGAGCAGCGCCAGTCGAGCCCAAGCGACACTCAGTCTATGCCGATGATGCGCGCACAATTCTGGACATGATTCATGCGGACACCGAAAAGATGATCGATGAAATCACACGCAAATACGGCGATCTTGATGAGCCCTCTAGATACCCGGCACTGCCCGCCTCCTGCTCCATGCCGGCCAATCTGCGTGCCCTGGACAACACTAGCGACAGGTCGACACCAAGGGGAACTCCGCCACGCACTCAGTACTATGTCTACCGAGAGATCTATCAGTGCGAGCGTAAAGTTTCGCTCTCGGACATACTGAAGCCGGAGCAGTTCGCCGACACCCAGCAGCGACTCGAGGAGGCGCGCTTTTTGGAGACGCAGCGACACTCGAGCGCCAGCTTCTTCCTGAGCAGTTCGGGTCAGCTGCCGCACGAGCTCAGCCAAGAGTCGTTGCTCTCCGACGGCGGCAGCTACTGCAACAGTCTCGAGAGTGTGCTCTCCGATGAGAGCGATTGCAAGAGCGCACCGCTAGATCCCCCCTCGCTCGATCCGCAGCGCCCGCTGCAGGCGATGCAGTGTCATGCGGGCATACGGAACTTCATTTTGCACGGTCCCGTGTCCAAGTCATACGGAAGCAGTCCCAATGCCTACGGCAGCTTCGACTACTACATGCGGCAGGAGGCGGCAGCTGCTGCCTCGGCAGCCACCTACGACAGCTTCGATGTCACTGGCTACAATCTGAAGCCGCTAACTCCGCTGCCAAGCTCGAAAACCTATCCACGTCTCTCCTCAGTGGCAGCAGGAGGAGGCGCAGCAGCAGCTGCTACTCCTGCCACTGTAGAGCACATACCCTCGATGCGCTCCAAGAACAAGCAGTACACTTCGGGCGTGAACAAGAGTCTCAGCACGGACTTTGCCCAGCAGCGACAGCAGCGCAACTCCAATCCTCTGTCGCAGTCTCATGCATCGCAGTCCAGTCCAGCTCAAGCTCAATCCAATAATCAGCTGATGTTTGTGCGCAAGCAGCTCAAATCGAAGCCACCCATACCAGCGAAGCCGCACAATCTGGTCTCCACGCTGACGTGCAATGTGGAGAAGAGTCAGCCCGGTGTGGGCACCTCTCGCACGGCCACGGTGGTGCGTCAGTTCGAGCACAATTTACTCAAGTTCGAGCGGGAAAAGCAGCGAAGTCAGCAACGATCCACAGCATCGGCCATGCGGTATTCGGTGAGCAGCGGCGCCTTGGCAACGCACAGCTGCCTGAAGAAGGTGTCGCGCTTTGACACCAGCGAGAGCAGTCGTCGGGCTACGAGTGTGCGGCAGAAATCGCGACCCAAGATTAGCGTGCGCTTCAATACCGTTTCACAGATCAAGTACACGCCCAGTGCGAAGCGGGTGCAAGCCCAGCTGAATGACGTCAATAGCAATGCAGTTGAGTCGGAGACGGAGCTGGAGACAGATGCATATGTGGATGCGGATGCGGAGGCGCCTCTGGTGGGCAGTCTACCAAGCGACTATGGTGGGGAGCGCAGCTTCGAGATGTTCTTTGCCGAGAATGGAAATGCGCCCGAGAACATGGAAAATATGCAGAGCCTGAAGCTGTATAAGAAGCCCGAGCTGCAGGCTGTGGTCGATGATATACAGCAGGAGCGGGTGAAGCATAAAAAGAATATGGATAATGTGGAGCGATCGAGTGGTGGAGCCAACTCTACCAGCAATCAGTGCCAGGATATAGCCAAGAAAATAGATATTATAGAGAAACTGATAAGCATGGAGGAGCGCAAGATAGAGCAGATCCGAAAGGCCACCGAGACACGCTTGCGTCCCTTTGCCTGCAACTCCAAGGAAAAGGGCTACGTGAAGAGTTTGACCATGAATTTCGATATGCTGGCGCGTGCCCAGGATCAGCAGTCGCAACTGGCCGACCAGATGCTCTCCAGTGATGCGGATCTTTGTGCGTATGCACGTCATATACGCCGGAATTGCAGTTTGCCGGATGTCTTGGAGAGCTCAGACTTTGGTTACCATCGCAATGGCAATGACGTGGAGCTGGCCAAGGAGGTGATTGCCGACGATGATGATAATGATGATAATGATGCCAATGAGTTCATTCATCGCGATACGGATGGCGATCAAGCGAATGCTAAAAACGATTCCCATCAGGGGCTGATCATTGATCGTCTACAAGGTTTGAGCGCTTGAGCCTCGATGTTGTAAACACCACAAAAAGTTTTTTGTTTTCTCTCTCTCTCTCTCTCTCTTTGTATCCCTCTCACACACTTTATATAAGTTATTATACTCTTCACACACGCATATTTATTTGCTTTTTGGCACAGACTCGATTCGTTTAGCACCTGCCCCGGCATGTGAACCCCGCTTAACTAATAACCGTGTACGCCTTACTTACAGGTAATCCCAAATTGCTCAATCCCATACCCATTGAGGAGTCGTCCATTCGTCGCGCCTGCTCGCTGAGTGATCTGCATATGGGAAACTTTGGCAAGCGTAAGCGCCACGACTAGCTTCCCTCTCACTCACTTCATCTGGCACTAATTGTCTCTCTTTTCTTCTCTTCTCCTCTCTCATTTCTTCTGCAGCCAGCAGCAAGTCCAATGGCACGCCTCAGAAGCCAGTGGCTCAGCATCGCAACGGCAACGTGACTCGTTCGGCCAGCAAGCGAAACAGTCTGCAGGGCAAATCAGCCCTTGGCGCGTCCAGCAACTCCATGAATGTACTCAATCATGTCGTAAGTATTTTCAATATTATCCATGACTTTTGTAGCCTAACTAAAATTCTTTACTATATTTAGAGCGATTCGGAGCCGGAAGACCTCAATCGATTGCGCGGTGCGGGCAGTGGACAAGGTCGCAGCAGTGGAGCCATTGGTGGGTTTAGCATAAGAAGAGGAAGGGATGACTACGAGATATGACGAGTGACTAGTGAAGGATCAAGGCTTAGCCACAAAAAGTCGAATATAGTTAGATCGATTGCTCATCATTTTGATGATTCATTCATGACTCATTCAGCAGAGTGTCTATATTTAGTAAAGTAGCGAATATACATGTATATTAGAGATTTCGAAATCAATGCTCAACTGCAAAAATACTAAGATTGTTAAATCTAAATTTATATGCAAATACAATCTCAATATAGAGAATTTTCTACTTTTAAAAAATCCCAATGGAAAGCAACTATGTAATTTTCAATAATCTAACTTCCAAGCATTTCCACTTCAATCACATTCGTTCTATGAACTAAGAGAATTTAAATAGAAATTAACCAATTCTCTTGTTTCTTGCAGCTACCTCACGGCAGTACAACAACAAAAATCCCAATGCCAACAGCAATCGACGCAAAGCTCCGAGTTTCAACAGTGGTAATTTTGACAGACTATTTTTGATATCAATATGAAACAATTATTAATCAATTTATATTTTATGCATGCAGGCACAAATATGCAAGACGATTCCAGCTCGGAGGAGACACCCAACATAGCTGCAGGCAATAAGCCTGTGGTGCCGCCCAGGCCTCGCAACTTGGGCTTCGATCACAAGGGCAAAGTGAACAGTGGCGCGCCCAATGCGGGCGTGGCCAAGCAGCGAGTGGGCGGACACGATGAATTCGAAACTGCTGAATGTGAGTGCAAAAGTAGAAGAGCGTAGAAAAGTATTCGATTGTCGAATATGAATTTGAAATTAAGCAAATTAGGAATTTATGTAGTTGACAAGAAAACCTCTATATGGAGATATTCCAATCTCGAGTGTATGCACAAATTGTGAAGTTCGTTCAGTCGGAGATAGATAACAAGTTCTATTAAAAAAAACTTTATTTTATATAAGTTATTCTTAATATCGACATACTCCCTGAGGTATTATAGATGTAATATGCCAAAGATAGATCAGATTTAGGAGATGAACAGAACTCAATAGATAATTTGATAATTGAATATAAGGAACTCGTAAACCTCCTATTCTACGACTGACTTCATCAACATCAATGAATGGAAAACAAATTTCTAATTGCAATTCAAACTTTCATTGCCTGCAGCTGAGGCCCTGGTGCACAATGTGATCAACAAGCTGTATACGACAACGCAGTCGGCGATGCAGCTACATGCGAATCTGAAGAACTCTTTGCTACTGAAGGAATTGGAAAACGCTGTGATTATGTCCCGGAATATGCTTGGCAGTATAACTCACAATCGGTAAAGCCAAAAGCGAACTTTAGCCAAGACTTTTTCATCTACATATATATTTTATAATTTGTAGACAAAACGAGAAATCGCCCTCAGGTCAAGGCTATAATCTGAGTAGTGGGGCGGGTGGAGGAGATATTGGAGATGTTAACAATCGTGAACAGATATCAGGAACTGGCAATCTGGAGAATGGCGATTATCTTATGATGGTCAACAACTGTGCCGATCTATTGAGCAATTTACGCACTAAGCACAAACCCGACGACTGTGAGAATAACTCCTAGTGTGTAGCGTTTATATTAGGTTAATAACAACAAATGACAAAAGCAAACAAACTAAATGGATTAAAACAGAACTAATATTTATTAAATTTAAACACACTTCAACAACAACAACAACAACAACAACAACACTAAAACCGGCAAATGGCAAACGACAAACTAAAATACCAACTTATTTGTAATTGATATATCTATATACATATATATAGTATACATACTTATACGCATTAATAGTTATTGTAAAAATTCCGTTTTTTTTTTGTTTATATTTTTTTTTTTAGTCAGTTTTTGTAGCTCTTAAGTATTTCTGCGTATTTGTGAGCGTGCATTTTTTTTGCTTGGCCTAGATTCATTCACTTTTGTAAAGTGTGAATTGAATCCGTAGCGCTTTAAGGTCTGTAAGCAATTTATATTTGTTAAGTGTTATTTAAGTTACGTTCGCCTGCAGCGGAGGACCAGGCGTGATTCAATTGTTTTTCTCTTCCATGTCAAAAATCATGTTGGCCATAGAACCATTACAATTTATAATTAAACATATTAGCTAAACACAACTGCAAAATATTTTATGGCTAATGATTGTTTTGCGATTCTTTACCTTATAAAAAAGCCAACACAACAAGACGTCAAAATAATTGTTGATGAAACTTAAAAATTTTGTATAATTTGTCAACACAAATATTATTCTATTATTATTATTATTATTATTATCTATAAACTCTGTTCTGTGTACATTAAAGTTGAATTATTTGATTGTACTTGAAACAGTTAAACCTAAGCATTGAAACTAAAACTCTTAATATATATATTCTACAGTTTAACATTACAATAATTTACAACTAAACTAAAATGTATTAAAATTAACTTAACCTATTATAGAACAAAACCCCTAAAAACATTATTTATGTCCATTAATGCTATTCACTCTTAAAAGAAAAACGAAAACAACAAAAAATCAAGAAAAACTATAGATTTGTAATTTGATCGAAAGTAATACAAAAAAAAAAAAAAAAAAAAAAGCATAATTTTTAAAATATTAACATTGTATTTTCATCTTTGTTTGTGTTAGTTATTACTAAAATTAATATCCAAGCTCCAGGCTGTTTGTAAATTGAATTTTACACTTATCTCGCTTCGGGGCGCAACTGGCTCTAAAACTTCGTCTCGACTCAGGCAATAAAATATCACATTTGGTATATATGTGTGCACATATTACATAGAAAATGTATTTTACGTGTTTGGGCAGGGCTTACTACTAATCTAATTAATCACTAAACCACACACATACACATAGACACTAAACATGAATTTACTTAGAATAAAAGCGAATCCATAAATTGTGAGACTATGAAATGAAATAAATAATTCTGATTTCTAGCAGCATCACTAAGAACGGGCAAAAGGAAAAGCCTTGGAATTTGTTGTTGAGTAAATTTATAGAATTTCCTTATATCAAAAATTATAATCGAACATTAGATAGCTAAACAGAATTGAACAGGCTTTTGCAAAATTTAATTTTTAAATAATGAAATAAATTTCAAATGTTTTGCTATGGACTTTGTGATTTATCTTAAATTTTGCTGCAAATATCTTATAGCAAAATTTTGAAGAGCTGAACTCAATATAGCTAAATTATATATTAAATTCTTTTCTTCTGTGCTAGCATGGCAGTGAACAACTAAGAAACTTTGCAAAGTGTGAATATCGATTTGAATCACAGAGATGGCTTGATGAAATCTGATCGAACCCAATTTGGATAATTCCAAATAAAGATGGTCATTGACAGGGATTTAACCAAGCGAGGATTAATCTATAAAAATAGATTTATGCATATACATACATATAAACACTTTACAATCTAGTTAGCTTTATAAAAAGCTCGAATATATTTTATTTTACAACACATAACACACAAATCCATAACAAATCGCAAAAAACAATCCACATGTGTGGTATCCAGCGCTCGCAATATCGAAGTGATGATGATTTCACTCGAGGTACAGATTGGGATAATCAGCGAACACGACGTCACTTTATTAGTAAAGTCCTCATAATCATTAGCGTATGAGCATTTTCGACTAAATAAGAACTTGAATTGAATTATTATCTTCTCAGTTTCAAATGGCTGTTACAACAGGATGTACAATAGGAGTCCTCAACTGGGACACTGCCACAAATTATCTTTTAGATAATCGAATGTTTATTTACATTGGCACTGGCGGAATGATTGTTTGTTCTTTGATAATCTACTGTTGCAGACGAATCGCTCGAAAAGTGCCTTTAAATTATTTTATACTATTCGTGTATACTATATTTTCTACTTTACTGGTCTGCACCCTTACTGTTTATTACCATCTGAATGTGGTGAGCTTTGATAATACTTGAAGTTTCATTTGATATGTTACAATATAGGACGTGTGTGTTATATAGTTGTATGTTTATATATATTGCATCATGTATATAATGCATGCAGCATTCATAGTCTATCTCTTCTCACTATCTATCCGTCTTCAGATATTGGCCGCTGTGGGATCGACTGTACTGATTTGTATTGGCCTTACTATCTTCGCATTGTGCTTTCCATGTGATTTTACTGGATATGGCTGCTATGTATGTGCAGCGTCACTAGTAATGTTAGCTCTTGGAATTGTGGCTATTCTTGTACGAAATACAGTACTGACATGGGTCTATTTAAGCTTGGGACTTTTGGTGTTTTCTCTTTATTTGGTGTATGATATACAATTAATGACTGGGCGTTTTAGTAATCAATTTAGCGAAGAGGATTATATTATAGCCGCACTCAGCATTTACTCTGATATTATGCGAATATTTACACTAGTTTTACAAATGATTGGCCAATCCAAGAAATAGTCAAAATTTGTATCGTGCATGTAAAATTGTATTATCTATAATCTAGTTAGCTTTATAAATAAAAAAAAACTCGCATATATTTTACATTGTAATAAAACACAACACATGACACACGAATCCATAACAATTCGCAAAATACAATCCAAATGAACGGTCTCCGGCGCACGCAATATCGAAGTGATGATGATTTCACGCGAGGTACAGATTGGGATGATCGCCGGACACGACGTCATTTTATCAGTAAAGTCCTCATAATCATTAGCGTAAGAGCATTTTCGACTAAATAAGAATTTGAATTGAATTATTATCTTCTTAGATTCAAATGGCGGTTACAACAGGATGTACAATAGGAGTCCTCTACTGGAAGAGTGCCAAACGTTTATTTTTAAAAGATCAAACTTTTGTTTACATTGGGGCTGGCGGAATGTTTTTTTGTAGTATGATAATCTACTGTGCCAGACAAATCGCTCGAAAAGTGCCTTTCAATTATTTTCTACTATTCGTGTATACTATATTTGCTACTTTAACGGTCTGCGCCACTACTGTTTATTACCATATGAATGTGGTGAGCTATAATAATACTTGAAGTTTCATTTGATTTGTTACAATATAGGACGTGTGTTTTATATAGTTGCATGTTTATATACATATATTGCATCTTGTATATAATGCATGCAGCATTCATAGTCTATCTCTTCTCACTATCTATCCGTCTTCAGATATTGGCCGCTGCGGGATCGACAGTACTGATTTGTATTGGCCTTACTATCTTTGCATTGTGCTTTCCATGTGATTTTACTGGATATGGCACATATCTATGTGTATCGGGACTACTAGTATTTGCTCTTGGAATTGTGGCTGTTCTTGTACAAAATACAGTACTGACATGGATCTATTTAAGCTTGGGACTTTTGGTGTTTTCTCTTTATTTGGTGTATGATATACAATTAATGACTGGGCGTTTTAGTAATCAATTTAGCGAAGAGGATTATATTATAGCCGCACTCAGCATTTACACTGATATTATACGAATATTTTTACTAGTTTTACAAATGATTGGCCAATCCAAGAAATAGTCAAAATTTGTATCGTGCATGTAAAATTGTATTTTCTATTAATTTTTATTAACGAACTATCATGTAAAATAAAAAATTACAGAAACTCTGCATCATAACTTATTTCATGTAAATCTTAGTTTGAATCTTTCAAATATCTCAATTGAACGGCAGTCTACATATGTACTATATCTGGACGGACAGACAGATATGGCTAGATCGACTCTGTCTGTATATGTATTTACAGTAAAACGATAACGATTGTAATTGGCCTTTTGCTCGTACTTATATGTATAAATATAGATGAAATTGGGTGTGTAGCAATCGAGCTTCATTAAAGCTATGAAAGGGTCGACCATCACAGCAGGTGTAGCAATGGGCACCCTTCACGGTGCTGAAACTGAACTGGAGCTGATTTTCGTATCGGCTTTAAAACTTGATACCCCCTGATTATGCCGCCATATGTGGCCAGGCCGGGTCATTCAATGGGTCTAAATTAAACTGGACTAGACTGCACGTGCTGGAGGCTGGCTCGTTTCGTGGCTGTTGACCCAAAGCCAAGGAAAGTGCCATTGATACATATCCAGCCATTGGGGTTCTATTAAATTATATCAATATTGAACTAAGCCACGGCATGAACGCATAATTGGTGGAAGGTTCGTCCAGCAGCGGTAAAAAGATGGAAGTCTGGTATTCCTATATCAAAAGAATAGAAATTTATATGATAGAAGATATATAGATGATGGATAAATAATGGAGAAGGAATGAGGGATAAAGAATGAGGAATGAGGAAGATGAAATAAAGAAATGGGGGTATGGATATAGATAAGAAAGGAGAAACAACAAGGAAGAATGAAAGAAGAGGAAAGCCTGAAGGAGAAAGACAGTAAAGGGAAAATTATATTAATAAGAAGTAAGACGAAAGAAGGAATAAAGAATAGGGAATAATGCAGAAGAAGGAAAAAGGAATAACGAAAATAGGGAGTAGGAGCAGGAAGATCATGTTAATCAAGTTAGTTTATAATTTGCTATAAATATAAAAAAGCAAACAATTCTAAGGCATAGGCAGACATCCAGTCTCACAGTCGTATAGGGCCGACCAGAGTACTCTTAGCTGGCTTTAGACTGAAATGTGAGGGATTTATAGCCTCAGCGTTGTTCCGTTGTTCAGTTGCCCAAATGACAGGGCCACTCAATCAGCTCAACTAGCGCGAACTCTCCACTTGGACTCTCCAAATGCAACTTGAACGCGAGGCATTCAAAGTTTTGTTTCAGTTGCATTCAAATATGTTGTATGGAAAAAGTAATGTCTGCAATCAGAGACCTGGACTATCCAGTTAAGTTTGTGCTCTGGGTGAGGGTGAGTGCTCGCACGAAAATGCTTCACCTACTAGGCAAGTGTAGCTGAATGACTGAACGACTCAAGGCAGTTGTTCCATTTCCCACACTGAAGTGAACTGAACTGACTAGATAGATAGAAGCTGTGGCAATGTACAACGATGATCTCTTGTTGTTGTAGTCGTTGTCGTTGTTGTTGTTGATGATGATGATGCTCGGCGGGCAACACATTCAAATGCATTCAACTTGATGTAACACGGCTCAATTAGTTCGGTTCAGCAGCTTCCAATGCAGATTTCGCAGCGATCCGGGATGCCATCCTGCCCTGTTGCCCATTGTCGCCAGTCGCCAGTCGCCAGTCGCCGTAGTTGTCGTCATCGTCATCGTCGTTGTCGTTGTCGTCGGCTTTATGTCAACTCCTTACACGCTTTTTCACACCACGACACAAAAACGCCTTGCTGCCCATTTGTGCTGCCTGACAGGCCATGAATATGCTATATATAATATAAATATATATAGAATACGTATAATGTGTACGGGTCTGGGCTGGCTTTTATGCATTTAACTTTATGATTTTGCTTGACAACCACATCCACTATGAGCATCTCCGCCTCCCCCACCAATTAGTAGTCAAGTAGTAAAGCAAGCGATATACATATTATATATATATATTAATTAGTAGATAGCAGCAATAAAAACTCAGCAGTGAGCTGTAGCAGGAGTCTGTAGAGGCGAACAGAGATTCGTTCTTATGTAGCCACGCCTACTTTGTAAATTGTATAGTTATAAAAGGGCGATATATGCGAGGCGTGGCTGTCAGTAGAGCTTTTAACTCTGACAGCAATATCTATCTAAAGAGAGATTGATGCCAATGCTATAGAGATTCATTATTATTATTAATCTTATTAATATTAACACTATTTTTATGATAACTAAATTCTTTTTTTATTGTAGAATGATGGAAAAAAGGAGTAAATACAGCTGCATAATATAGATACGAGAATAGCATAAGTAGGACGAGAAGCGACGCGATAAAAACTATGGATAGAGCCTAAGAGAGAAGAGGAGAAGTCTGCTTTGAGATATTGATATTGAATTGGAAAAAATGCGAATGCACTGAGAATAGTGTTGAGCTGCATCTTAAAGCTAAAGGCGAGAGAAGCGTTGTCTGAGGCAGCTTCAAGAGAGAGGAGAGGAGTTAAGCAGCAAAAAGAAATGCAATGGGACAAATCGAACAGGGTAAGCAATAGTTAAGCAATATTTTTTGATCAGACCTCGAATATATTTTAATAAAATAAATTATAAATATACTTGTTGTTAACATTATAGACTGTTTCAGATGAATCAGATAAGAATCTGTATTATGAGCAGAGTATTTGACAGTCGTGTTGATTAAATAATAATAATATGTAACTATATATATTGATTTTATTGATATAATTATTCTTGATTTCAGTTCGGCATATAATTATGATATATAGAGAAGATGAAAGCTAAGATAAGCAAAAAAGGTATTAGCTGAAAAAAGAAAATACACTTTGCCATAAAATGTTTAACATTATTTTTTTTTTTTTTAATCGAGCTTAAGTTTCACTTAACGAAATTACTTAGTAATCAATTCAATACACATAGAGTGATATATTGAATGATTTACACATATATATAATAAATAATACACATCTGCTTCAACTGGAATAAATAGTCGTCTTAATCCTCAATGCAGCTACATGGCCATAGTTAATAGTTGCTAAGCATTAATACACTCATCCCTTGCTCAAGCAGGGGTCGTGTCATAGGTGAGCTGCGTAGGCGTGGGGGTTGGCTCGTCACCTCGACAATTAACGGCACAATTAAAAACAATACCAACATGTTGTTGACAACGCTCCACGCTCGTGCAGCACTAAGTGTTTCGCTGTTGTTGTTTTTTATGGCTGGAGATACGCCCACATACTTGCTGAATGCCCATAATCGTAGCGCGAGACACAAGAGCTAAGAGCACCGAGCACCGAGCAGCGAGCACCGAGCACCGAGCACTGAGCACTGAGCACTTGGGCCCAAGACAAAAAGCAGCCCTTGTGCCAGGGCAAGATGAGAAAATGCAGCTTTAGCTTTTTATGATGAAAATTGTAATCACAACATATTGCACTCGCGCTGATAAAGATACAAAGCTGATAGGTCACAGCATTTAGCCAAAGATGACAATGTGACCTCTCACTCTATGCCACCTCCCCCACCCTCTCTCACTCTCTGTGTGTATGCCTCGTCCAGCTGCCTCGCTTGGATCACTTAAGACCGTAATCATATCCGGAAGAGATTATGCTGCAATTTACGCCCGAATGCGCCGAACACTTGAGCATTTCATTCTCATCTCCCATTGTCCCAGCCAGCAGCCAGTTGCCCCCCGCGCCCCGCGCTGCAGCTTCTAGGTGATGAATTTCTCATCTCTCACACTCTATCTCTTCCTCTCTCTTCTTCTGTCTTTCTTTTAAACAATGGAATTGGATTATAATTTGTTGTTGTTGTTGCCGTTGATGGCAAAGTGCTTAAGCGCGCTTGAATGAGACACGTTGTTTGGCTCGTTGTTTCGTGCTCGAGTTGTATTGACACAATTTGTGCACAATTTCTCCTAGCCTTGCGGGGCGTGTCACAGATTTGTTGGCCCGATATGAGTTATTAATATATATATAAATATATATGTATATATGCAATAATAATGCAAGACAGTTGGAGCCAATTGAAGCAACAATGGCGCCTTCCAAATTGTTTATGTGCCGTAAACAATTTGCCAGACATAATTCGGAGTCGCAATAAATATGCAAAAATTGAAATGGGAGAAATTATAATCATTTTTTATTGGCTAACATCCACTGATACGTATCTTATCGAGCAGCAGGAGAAATATAGCCGGCAGTTAAACTGAAGATGCCATCGAATTATTATTACAAATAATTGACTCCGCTTTGTGGTATCTTTGAACACACATATTGTAGAAGAGCTGTTTATATTGTTATTATAGGGCAAAAAAGTATAATTTATATCTTTCATAGGAATTTTTAAATTGAATTTATATTCAAAAGTTTTTTTTTATGTATACATAAATCGAAAAACACATTCAGCTTAAATTATTTGAGCTGTCTCAATACTTTTCAGATTCATTTTAATGTCCATCTCAAGTTTACTCTCTCTCTCTCTCTCTCTCTCTCTCTCTCTCTCTCTCTCTCTCTCTCTCTCTCTCTCTCTATCTTGAAAAAAATTAAGTTATTTTGTTATTTTGCTATGTACCTATATCAATCATAATCTAACTAAAGAATATCTAAAATTTCTAGATTAAATTAAAATATTAAAATATTTTGCCTAAAATAAATTTTTTTTAAATAAAAATCTATCACAAATTAAAAAAAAAATTAATAAAAAATATTTTAAGCTGACAACTTAAAAAAAAATAAATAAATAAAAATAGATTATAAAAAAAAATTCAATCAATTTTGAAATGAATTTAAATGAATGAGTTTTGATTGAATGAGTTTAAAAATATATATTAATTTTTTCATATATTTTTAATGGCAAATTTAGAGATGTTAAGTGAAAATATCACAAATTGCAGCCATTATTTTATAAAGTTATAAAAATATTGTTCATGCAAGTCCAAGAAGTCTCAGAGCACTCTCAAATAAAATATAAATTTGTATATAGATTTAGCTGTGAACAAAGCCAGAACTCAAGTGAGATTATTTTCACAGTTGTATCACTTATTTGACTAGCTAAGCAGATATCGTTTAATTAGCTTAATTAATGTTGCCGTCAGTTCGTGGCAAAGAAGTGTCAAGGATTCATGATTCAGAGATTATCTGAGTAAGATCTGCAAAGCTGTGGGTTTTCGGGTAGCAATAGCCAAGGACTTCAATTAGCCAAATAAGACTGCGTGTGTGGACGGTTGGTTGATGGCTAGCGGATGGTTAGATGAAACAGATGGAAAGGACGCTTAGATGGCTGGATGGCTGGATGGCTGGATGGTTGGTTGGACCTGTGGCGAAATGCCACTCGAATGGTCGTTTGGGCGTGCATAAAGCAAACATCAAAAGGAATCAAATCAGCGCGCGGACAACATGACAAAATGTTAAGGGCCATCGATGTCATGGCATTGGGGGTTGGCCTTTGACAACGACGCGGAGGCGGAGGCGCAGATACAAATCGTCCTCGTCAGCCAACTGGCTTTCAAAAGAATGCCGCGAGGCGGTGTCAAAAGTCATTCTCAAGGCTTACAACAGCAAGAGAGAGATGGAGAGAGAGCGTGTGTGTGTGTGAGAGAGAGAGAGAGAGGTGTATGTGGGTGGGTTAGCTAAAGAGGCAAAACGTAGACTGAGTGGACTTTTGCCAGTGGGCGGTCTGCTTAGGCATATGGTCGCTGATAGAGAGCATTCCCAGTCGTTTTTTGCATTTGCATAATATCATGTTGTTTTTTTTTCGCTCCCATTTGATTTGATTTCGCTTAAATTATTCATATACAGTCGGCAATTGCATTGAGGAGGGTCGACCCACAGACGATTGCAATAACAACAACAACTGTGTGTGATATGTCAACTGAAGTGGCAGCAGCACATGCAGCAACTTCTTCAATACATTGAGATCGGTAGATCTTTGAAATGAATAAATTATAATCAACATATACAAAAATATAATATTAATTGCTCTGTTTGTCGTTGTTGTTGTAGCACTTGTGATATCTCTTATTGCTGACAATGAGACTTGAGTGGATTTAATATTGATTTGATCAAAGCTGAATATTCTTCACAAGAAGCTATGCTTGAGTAACTACTACTTCTCTATGGCGAGTAATAGAATAAATACAATTAATATAAATTAATTATTATTTATAATAAAACTCCAAAATGATTTGAGCCATTTGTTGTTAGCTCCACATGAGCATCTCCGTTGCATTTCATTTCTATGAGCAACCAAGTCAAGAGCTGGTATCATAGTACGACTTGAGATTCCAGACAATCCTCCATGCTCGAGATCAAAGTGAAATGAAAATGCAAATATGATGAAGCGTCATGCTGGAGTGGCCAACCAGCGCACCTTTAATTAAAGTGCGAGACAACTCAACGTGTGCCGCGCCGATTCGAAGGCAGCCATTAAGACAGATCTCTTCAGCAAATGCAGCATTAATTGTTTTCATTAAAAAAAAAAGAGGGACAGGAACTTCATTTGCATTTCTTAAATGCACACGCGTATGTCAACTAGGTCTGACTCTGGAGAGATCTTTGGCAAAATGGAGGGCATTCAATTTATATTTTATTGTTGTCTCCAATGCAATAGAGAACCTGATTTAAAGAGAACTCAAATGGTTCATATAATCTCAATGAAAAACGCAAAAATTCATTTAGAGCAGAGTTGCAAAATATTTAGAAAAATATATTATTGTTCATCTTTGCCAAATAGATTTTTCTGCTATATGCAAAGCTATTCATTATTCTGTTTCCTAAGAATTATATTATATCTGCATGATAGCTATAAATTTTGTTCATTTAGCTTTTAATTCTGATTCAAATATTCTTTTTATTTGCATTTTTAATTTGATCAGAATTAAATTAGACTAAACAATATTTCAATTGAGATATTATATACTATATAGTATTCTCATTAAATTTACGTCCATTTATTCCCATTTAAAAACTTGAAAGTCTTGAAGTTATATTGAAGAATTGATTTATTGCTTAAACATTATCAATAATTTCGCTTAGTTGCTAAACAATTTCAATGATTTCGATAAAATTTGATTCCATTTCAACCAATTCATAAATACATAAATATATCTACATGCATATACTTAGTAATGATGATGAAATTCTTGCTGTTTAACTTCTTCTTCTTCTTTTTCTATTGACATTTAAATTTTTTTGCAATAGTCTAGATTACATTTCGAACTAACTAGATTTAGTACACATACACTTAAGAGAGAGAGACAGCGTGTTCAATTAACTATTTACAATTTGTTGTATAAATAAAATCGACATTAATTTGCTCTTCAAATCACACATACATACATATATATATATATATATATATATATAGAGATATATAACTTTTGTTTTTTCTTGTTAGCCTAAGGTGCTGTAGAAGTAAAGGTTCTCGGCTTGGAAAGATTATTGCACAGGTTATTGTTGAAACCATTTGGTGGGAGGCTAAGCATTTAGAATAGACCATTTAGAGCGCGCACAGCATTGCCCAGGGTCCAGCTGCCGCTGCTCTCCTCAGTGACTTCAGTTGTTGCTGTTGCTGTTGCTGCTGCCGTCACGAACTGCAGTCAATCCATGAGCAAATCGTTGCCAGACTTGCCTTTCGTCATCGTGGTTGCTGTGCAAGTGGCCAGATTTTCAGCATAGTATCTCTGTCAAAATACCTTTGCTATGAATGGAACATTCTCCAGCGCAGCTGCTGTTAGCCTTTGCTGCTGCTGTTGTTGCTGCTGTTGCTGCTGCTGCTGCTGCTGCTGCTGTGCGGGATGTGTGAGCTGCAGAAATGGCGAGCTGGTGGAATAGTCGCCATGCAGGGCCACAGCTGGCGCCTGCATATGATGAAAGTGACTGGCCGTGGAGGTCTCCTGGTAGGCCGTTCGGGTCCAGGCCGAGTTGCTGGCCTCGCCGCTGGACAGGGGCGGCGTGGTGACATTGATGGGCGGCGACAGGCTGCCCGAGGAGGAGTCGGGCGTCAGCTGGCTGGCCTGGCTGTAGCTCGAGAGTGGTTCGCGACGTGTGTACTCCCGCCGGCGCTCATACGACGGCGGCAGATCGTCATCCATGCAATCGCCGCCCAGCTCGTGCAGCTTGCGCATGTGCTTCTTGAGATCGAAGTTGCGGCAGAAGCCCTTGGCGCACACGCGACACGTATACGGCTTTTTGTCGTTGTGTGTGTGCATGTGGAAGGTGAGATTGTAGATCTGATGGAAGGCCTTGTTGCAGATGTTGCACTTGTAGGCCTTCTCGCCGCTGTGGGTCAGCTTGTGGTTCTTGTAGTTGCCCTTCTGATGGAATCCCTTGCCGCAGTACTCGCACACGAACGGCTTGTAGCCGGCATGGATGCGGGCATGGGTGTTCAGGGTGGAGCTGCGATTGAAGGCCTTGCCACAGGTCTGGCACTTGTGCGGCTTCTCGGAGGTGTGGATGATCTTGTGGCGGCACAGGGTGGACGCTTGCCTGAAGCCCTTGCCGCACACCTTGCAGACGAAGGGGCGAGCGCCCGTGTGCACCGGCATGTGCCTGGTCAGATTGTAGTGCGCATTGAACACTTTGCCGCACTCCAGGCACGAGAACGTCTTTGGCTTGCCGCCATTGGCCGAGCCCGGGCTGCTGTCCTCCAGCGAGCCATGCGGCGACGGCGAACGCGAGCGCCCAGCCGCCACGGCCGGCGGCAATGGCAGCGCCAATGGCAATGTCAATGGCGGCGTTGTCATCTCACCCGGCGGCGAGCGCTTGCGCTTGAGATTCGCATGCTGCGTGGAGTGCGGCGTGCGCATTGGACTCTTCTCCAAGCTCTGCTGCGTGACCAACGGCTGCTGCTGCTGCTGCTGGGCGGACTGAGCAACTGCGGCCGCTGCAGCGGCGGCAGCCAGTGGATGGCCCAGATTGCGTCGCAGCGTCTGCGAATGATGCAGCGTGGCATTGAGTGAGGCTGTGAAGCTGCTGATGTGGGCGGCACTGGCCAGCGTCTGCTGCTGAGCGGTCAGAGCGGCATATTGAGCGGCGGCAGCGGCGCACATCAGCTGATTGGGCGCATAGTAGAGCAGGGGATACTGGGAGAGCAGCTCCTGATGGCGCGTGCTCACAAACTGTTGAACGGCGCTGGCCGAGGCCGAGGCTGAGGCTGAGCCCGAAGCTGTGGCAGGGCACAGGCTCGAGCCGGGCACGTATTTCTTGAAGGCCGAGTCATAGTTGATGGCTGCCATGGCTGATGGTTCCTCATCATCGCCAGTGACCTCGATGGGGCTGCAGGAGCGCTCCGAATCGGCATACGAATCACGTGGCTCCTCCTCAGGAGGCAGCGATTGCTCCTCCAACTGTTGCTGTTGCTGCTGCTGCTGCAATTGTTGCTGCTGTTGTTGAGTTGATTGCTTGTGGTCCGGCTCCATGATTTTGGCAATGGAGAACTTGAGTGGACAGGCGCGCTTGGCATCGCTGCCAGCTGTCTGATTGCCATCGCTGGCGGCAGTTTCCATGATGGGACTCTTCGATGGCGGCATCATAGCGACAACACCCGATGGACTACACGGTTGCATGCCACGCGGACTCTGCAAGAATGGAAATCAGAAAAAAAAGGAAAAACAAAAGACTTTAGTTAGCGGCGTGTATGCAAATAAGCAACGGGTTATCAATTATAATATCAAGCATACGCCCCATTGCTGTGCGCTCAAGTGTAAATTATTTGTGGCAATACAAACAAACGCAGCGGAGACGCAGAGGCGTCGCCCTAACCCCATCACACGACTCGGCTCTAATTTAACTCTCTCTCTCTCTCTCTGTTAGCATTTGAAGTAGAGTAAATTTCTCCAAAAAGCTCACACACTCACGCAGGGAGTCATTGTGGCTGCTTAGTCAGCGGGTCGCAATTAAAACAAAACCACAGCAATATACCAAAAATTATGCAAAACATATTCTATAGCAACGGCGAGCGGGTTATTGATTGTGGGCTCGATCCTTAACCCGTGCAGCCTTTAGCCACGCTCGACTAGCCACAAACAATCGCATTGCAATTCGTCTCGCTCTCGCTCTCTTTCTCGGCCAGAAGTCAATGCAGCTCAAATTCATATATACCTATATATATATATATATCAATCATAACACACACGATTCGCGGCGTATTTTTTGGCGCGGGTCTTGTGCTGCTTTTATTTGCACCTCATTAAATTGTTTACACTTGGCTGCAAGTGTAAAGTCTACCAATCGCCGTCTCCACGGCTGCTTCCTCAAGTGTTCATAATGCGCGACATCCGTTATGGAAACGGGTCTCGCCTCTGGTCTTAGCTCTCCTCTCTCTCCTCTCTCTCTCTCTCTCTCTCTCTTTCACTCGCCTTTTCTGCCGTCTTTGGGTTTTGTGCCCGCTCCTTGCCAGGCGTCGATGCATGGACTACATTTTTAATTAACTTTATTTGACGCTTCAGTAAGTAGCTCGTATATGCCTGGCACTCTCTTGGAGCTGGGCATACATATATATGTATATAGTGTGCTTATATCAAGTGCTATTAATTCTATTAGGCCGGACCATATGAGGGCGTACGAAACTTTAACCCTCAATTGCCCCTTGACACTTGCTTAATCTATATAGATGTAGTGCGAAAACTTGTGGAAATATTTCAACAACTCAAGTACTCCAATCACTAATTGGTATTTGAGCACAGATATTTCCTAAATATATACGGGTTGGTTGTCAGTGCTGAAGATCTAGCTATCTACTATATGTGTGATAGTTAATATATAAATATTGCCTATAGTTTTTATATGTAGACTTGGAATTTGTCATAATATCAAAAAATTATATATATATATCTATAGATATAGGAAAAGCTCTTGAATATATACAAATATGAGTAGCACTTTTTTACCGAATTGAAATTAAAAATATAAATATTTCTAAAATATTCCTAGTTCCACAATCTAAAAATTTCTAAATATTTTTGAAATACACTTCATAAACTATTAATAAATTTTAATAAAATATTAATGATATGAATTTAAATTTGTATTTTTTTTTTATGTATTTAAAATATTGCTCAAATAATTTAGAGAAAATTCCTAAAATTAATTTAAATTTTCAATAAAACTATATAAAACTTCAAAATATGTTTGTACTTATATGTATTTGTCAATGCAAACATCATATATACAAATATTAAATATTGTTTAATGTTGTTCAAATATTTGTAAAATATTTTTGAAAGAATTTTTATATTAATTTCAATTCAACATTATATGCTATAGATATTATCTATTATATAATTATATATGATTGTATACAAATAAATATTTTGCAGATATATTTTCTTTTTCAGAAATTATCTTCAAATTAAATTTACGCACAACATTCTTATATAAATGAAATATTTAAATTTAACATATCGATATAAATTTTTTGAAAAGAATGACATTTTCGCATTCAAGAATTTCTTCGCATTGCCCAGGCCACAAACTATTTCACTTTCACTTGCCTCATTATTAACTAATTAGCATAAAATAAATTTGCATATTCACAAAATACGTACAAAGTAAACCATATTTAGGCGCTGCCCAATCGTATCCAATTTGTGTGCGCTGCCTCGAAATGCCACAAGATGAATTAATCAATTTGTATCACGCGCACAATTATGAAATGTTTCAGTGATTATCTACAGTTCTGTGCACTTGTCAATTAGTTAATATGTATTCGTTCCGTTTGCTATTTTTTGCTCTTATTTATTTATTTTGCTCTTCTTTTATTTATTTATTTATTTTTTTTTTGTTGGCACTAACGCGATGCTGTTCCGCACAGACTCAGCGACCGAAGCGGAATGAAAGCAAACAGAGCGTCGTGTGGCCTTAAGAATAATGAAAAGGACTGCCAGGACGACAAGCACTCACTGACTCACTGTGACTCTGGCTGGGCCCGAGCCTGTTAACTGAGCAAACGCACTGCCAGCGAGGGGTGCGGAAAAAACTACCCTTAAATTCGGTGCACTGTCTTTGGCTGATGTGTGCTGTGTGCGAGCGAGATGGCGCGATAGGGCTGCCTGCCTACGGCTGGCCAGATGAAGGATGGAAGGAGGTGGTATGACGATAGGACAGCCAAAAGGACGTTCGCCAACATCATAATGACGTTCAGATTGGATGGGACAACAACAACAACAAGAGCAGCAGCCGAAGCAGCATTGACGTTACTGTTGCGCTGTTCGCGTCGACGCCAGCAGCGGCAGCGACGTCAACCGCTTTATGAATTTCACACAAAATGTCGAATTGGAATAATTTACCGAGAGCAAGCGCAGAGACCGCCCCTAAAAATATTTCATATATATATATATATATATATATATATACAGACACGGGCCGTACGAGTGCGAGCGAGATGGTGTGTGTGAGAGCAAGAGTGAGAGCGAGAACGAAGCTATCTTCTTAACGTCGAGTGTTGCCTTAGGTTACATCCACTCCAACTCTTGCACCTCGCCTACACCGCTCGCTATCTCTCTCACTCTATCGGTCTCACTGCTGCTCTTGCTCTCTTGAGCTGGCCACGCAAAGTGGCAGCCAAAACTTGGCCGTATTCTGTTCACACTTGATTTAGGCCCCCCTTACCCTGCACTCTGCACCCCCAACCCCTGCTCCCTTAGGGCAGATTCTGCAAGCATCTGCAAGAAGCGCAGCCAGACGACGAAATGGCAGCGCCTCTGGTCGCCCACTCGAAAGAGTTGACGTTGCCCTCTTTCACTTGTCCAACCAGCCCATGCCCCCACCCAGCTCCATCTCTCTCTCTCTCTCTCTCTGTCTGTCTCTCTTTGTATCCGTCTCTCGCTCTATCTGCGATCCTCCAGTGTGCATGCCTTTGTTATGCATTTCAATTGCCGTTTGGCATTTCGTTTTATCAGCGTCTTTGTTTGCACATTTTTCACCTTTACTCTGACGCTGTATAATGGCAGCAATGTCTGCTATTCCTGCTGCTGCTCCTCCTCCTGCTTCTGCTCGTTCTGCATTCAAAATGGGAGTCGGACTGAGTGAGGTCCACAGCTTCGCCTCGCTTGCTCGCCGACTTGGTAAATATAATCTTATATTCATTTTGATGATATCTCACAGCACGACGCGACATTCTTTGATTCTGTTTGCTCTTAGAGTTTTCTTCTCGCTGGCAGCGAAGTAGCAGGACTGCGGCTACTGAGACTCTCGCTATTTCTACTTGCCGCTGCAGTTGAGCAACTTGTACATCCAAAAGCACAACTCTTCAGGGATACCGGAAAGGCCAAACACACACACACACACACAGAGAGTAAGAAAGCGTGAGAGGGAGAGCGAAAGGGAGAGAGTAAGAGAGAGAGGCTCGGCTATGTCAAGCAGCATAACGACAATGAATCGGAACACACTCTGTTGCTTTATCATTTTAAACGACGGCAAATAGATGCAGATAGTCACAGCAACTGGCTGATGAGCTTGCTATAATTGAACTCAAAAAGCAGACATTGACTTTGATTGGAAAGTAGAAAAGGTAGATAGGTCTAGCATATGATGATATATGATATATGATTAAAAAGCAGTGAAGGAGAGGAGGCAGTAGAAGGTATGCTAGAATAATATCTAGATTAACAAAAAATTACTGACCAAGAACTGTTTCATGTTAGCACATGAGATATTAACAAAATATGCCAGTAAAAGGCGTCTATCCAACATAGATATTACATATTACTTTATCTATTACATAGTACTATATTTAGCAGGCTTTTAATGTTGGATCATTACTTATTACTTTATCTACTACATAGTACTTTATGTAGTAGACTTTCAATGCATTATTACATGTATTTCTGTTAGTCAAATTATAAATTTACAAACTTTAGCTCGCAATTCTAGAGGAATTCCGTTTTGGTTCCTCTTTAACTTATAATGTACAGACATAAACATACGATTTTCTTTACAAAGCAATAGTACTTCATATTAGACCTTCTCCTTATAAAACAAGGCCAAAACTCAACTCCTAATCGCGACGTTTTGACAAAGTGTGTAAGTATATAATATGAATATCATTAAGAGACTGTAACTAAAATGAAAATTGTAATTCAAATAAAATAACATTTATGTTGAACATAGATAAAAATGGAAGGTAAGAGAGAATACGTGAATCTTATATTATGTCCAACTGATTACAACGATTTAAAATTCACTAAATCGAGTTAAATCACATTTAATTGTAAATCATTATCAGAAGTAGTCCTATCAAGCTAATTTTAAAATTTCAATCCATTTAATCAAATTCCTTTTCTAATTGAACTGAATTGAAATTACAAAGGCCAAATAAGTTAACTAAATTTTTCATAGCTAGTACTCTTAAGTATCACATATTTCTGAGTATATTTCAGTCAACTACCAAAGACTAACTTGTATTTTTTACAAAGTCTGAATTTGTGTTTGCAATTTACTTAGTGCTCTGGCAACCCTCGCCCCTCAACGCTCTCCCTGCTACACGCAGCTGTAGCTCATCCTTGATGTCCTGCTGCACTCGGTGCTGTTAGGTTTCGCATTCAAAGTTAGCATTATCTGACTCTACACGCCCATTTCGTTATTTTCCTCTCTCTCTCTCTCTCTTTCTCCCTGTGTGTTTGTGTTTGTTTACGCCATGTTTGCACGGCCTTTGTGACCAGACGCAGGCCATTGCTGCGAGAGTCGAGCTGCAGACTTAGAGCAATGGCTGTGCCCCAGCTGGAGGAGCAGCAGCAGCAGCAGGAGGAGCAGCAGCAGGCAATAAGCCCCATCATCTAGTCTTCCATGTGGCATTTTGTTGTTGTCGCATGTGAATATTCAGTTTGTTTGTTTTATTTTATTTTTTTTTTTTGTTGGATGTTGAAATTCGACTCGTCATTTTTTAGTGCAGCATTAAATGTGCAACTTTTTTTATGACCCTGTAAACTCTCTGTATAGACGAATGTATGTAAAGGGTATGCAGGATTAGGGCAAATTTAGCTGAGCATTAACAATTTAATCATGTACGTATGTCGCCCTATGTGAAGGCGCATTGAAACTATCAGAAATGGGAATCTGTAATTTGGAATCAATATTCCTTCTCACATAGTAATTTCCGTAAATGTTATGCTAGAGAGAATAATTTAAATATTTAGCATTGATTTCACTTAGCAAATTTGATTTTTATTAATTGATAAATAATAATTGATAATACATTTTTTTACCAATATATTTGAGTTTTATTGAACGAAATATTGTTGAGCTGAACTGATTAATGCCTATTTGAAAAATCTCTTTATTTTAAATTCGATTATTAAATACGTACATTTAGGTTGAACGATTTAACCATATATACTGTATTCCACTTTTGTAAATAATTAAAGAATTATAAATGAAAAATATATGTAAAAGATAGTTTTAAATTTCAAAGAGAAAAATATGATGTAAAAATGTTTAGCAAAACCTCTCTTCTATCAGCAGCAGCTGCAATGATTCAAGTGCTAGATTGATTGATAGCTCAGGTCAGCAAAATTTGATGAATGCAAAATCGAACTAGCCTTTGCCAAAAACCACTTGCCAAAAGAGAGGAATGAGAAATGAGGTTGAGGTAGAGATAGAGAAGCATGTAGAATAGCTCTTCAGTAAATATCTTCGGCTTGCTGAAGCTTTCTCAATGACTAAAAATCAATAATTCAAACATTTAAAAGCAGGTTTGAGATAACTGCATTTTTGCAAAAATACAAATATGAGAGAAAAGAGAAAAATTCTCGAATAAATGCAGAAATATAAAACTATCCCAATATATGCTAAGAAAACTAAGAGCCAGACACAGGGCGTAAACTAATTAGTATTTACATATAGGCACATATAGTAAGTCAGATCTAGGCTTACTGACTATACTAGTTAATTTAAAGCTGAGTTAGTATAAGAGACTGCATTTAAATTTCATAGGCAGCTAATCTGCAGAGTTATATGAAATATGAGAGTAATACAAACACATTCAGAAAGTCTCGTTTAAGGAGAGTAACAAAATATATAACAATTTTGTTATTTCAACTTCAATGAGCACTAAATAATGCTATTAAAATATGCAGAATATATTTTTACTTCACGTAAAAATCATTTAAATTCATCAAACTCAAATTATCAATTCAACCTTTGCAAAGTAGTTAAATACGGACAGAAATTTGCTGGGCAATTGCACATGAGATTCAGTAAACTCAAAGAGTATTTGAAACTGGTTAAGACTATCAACAAAACCAGCTAAACGATTCGAGTCTTTTATGTTTATCAGTAATTATCTCGAGGTAAGCAGCTCTACCTACCAAGAGGTAGGTAGAGTAAGAACTCTACATATATATACATATATATTTATATTCATGTATTGGCAAATAGAAAAACTTCTGCACACATGCACTTCTATTCAGTTCGCATATAATTTGTGGGTGTTGTGAAGAATTAACCTCTTAATGAACTAATTTACTAAAGATTAAGACAGCAAACAAAAGGCGACCACAGCTAATTGTGAGACGATGAGCAGGAGTAGAAAGAAGCAGGAGCAGTAGCAGTAGCAGGAGCAGTAGCAGAAGTAAGGAAATAGGGAAAGGAAACGAAACGAAACGAACCAGGCAGACAGATGAGAGTGTGCACGCAAGCTGGCTGAGTCAAATGGAGGAGAGTCGTCGCTGTGATCTCAGATACGGGACAAGCAAATTGCAAGGCGGTTAATCTATTTAAACGCGCCAAATACACGCGACACAATGGGCGAATCGGACTAGAGAACGATGAGGATGCGTTGTTCGAGTGCACAGATTTAGGGATAGAGCGGATCACAGACCCAAATAGCCAAGTTCTAGTCTACAGTCTACAGGCAGCGAGCAACAAAACAAAAGCAGCCGAAACTCGTCTAATTGCGCTCGTATGAGAAGGCCGCAAGAACCAAAGGACGATGAGAACCTGCCGCGCATGCGCAAAAGCCGATTGTTCGTAGCAGCAGCGGCAGCGGCAGCTCTATGTCTGCTGGCACAATCATCCCTTAATCTGTGTCGGTAATCGCCAAATCGCCTACAAAGAGCGGGCGAAATCTTTTTGAACTTTTACAACCGAAAAGAAGGTTAGCAAAATATTATTATAAACCTACGTGTTCCGCTTTACTCTTGAATGAACTCAAAACATTTCAATCGTCGTAATGCCCCGTGTTCCCATTCCCATTGCCCATTGCCCATTACCATTCCTCGTTTCTGTTGCCTGTTGCTAATATAGCGATTTGCAGGATTACATCAATTGTGAAATTGGTCAAACACCACAATTGTTTCCATTTTGCAAATACGGACGAATATTTGTTGCCCGGACACAGAGACGCCCACGCCACTTGTGAACCAGCAGTCCGGCAATTCAAGCAGTCCGGCAGTCCGGGCAGACCGAGCAGCTGTTGAGTTTCCCTCGAGTATGGTCGCCGGGCCAATGGATCCTGTGGGTCAGTAGCTTCCGTTCCGTTCTTCATGCTTCCATTCATGTTGCCCGCTCTTACACAATGCCGTGTAATCGCCCTGGCTTACTGCAGATTATGCAAGTAACTTGGGCAATACAGAATATTTCATTGTTCGAGCAGCTCCTTTGATTTTGTGTAATTTTCATTGGAATTGCACATACATGCCATATAGAGGTCTCTATCTTTATATACATATATGACAATCTGCGCTTCAAGGTGTAAATCTTCAATTTTAAGGTTAATTTCTGGTAGACCTAGGATCATGGCTAAGGTGCGAGCTACAAATCGTTTTACGAGCTTAGTAGACCAGCCGCAAATTAGATCTTGTACTAGTCTGCTTTAGGTAATGATCTAATTAAGAATCTATTAAAACAGCAATATACAGTGGGTAACATTAATATTCGGTTGTTTGTTTTTTCAACTTCAAACGCAAATAAAACAAAAAATATTCATTAAAATAAAAAAGTGTAAATGGTAAGTTTTAGATTGAAAAATTACCTTTTCAGAGAGGTATGCATAAAGGTATTATATTTAACATAACTAATAGAAATTATACATAAACAAGAAAAACACCAAATTTGGCGTTACATTAATATTCGGTTTTTTCTTAAACATATGTATATTCATATTTTATAGATATGCAAGGTCTATAAAAATATTTAAAAAATATAAAAAAATAAATAAAAATTTCAACATATATTTATTTTCTTTGTATTTATATTTATTTATATATTTTTCCAAGTACTTCAAATTTTATATTAAATTTTATATTATATAGCGAAAAAAATTCTAGACAACATGCTCAGGCAGCTCATCTAAAAAGTTTCTATATCTGTGAGTGTGTGAGAACTTATAAAATCTGTTATCAGTCAATCAAAAATTGCATTTGCTAACCTGTTGACCGCACTAATCGCATTAATTGATGCAAATCTTGTGCATTTGACATTTACAGCGCGCAGCTTCTGCTTCTGCTTCTGCTTCTGGTGAGTGCGAACTCCAAGTCCGGCTAAAAAATGGGAAGCCATCGAAATACTATTTAATTGACAGTAATAGGCTTAAGGCGCATTAACATAATTTTGCGGGAGAGCGAAAATTGGGACAATGAAGTCGCGTGACCAGAAACTTATGGAAATGCTCAGTTTAAAGGTAGAGAAATTGATTAAACTCGAGCTTAAAGGGTTGTTGGCTGATAACGATTTGTCAACCCTTGGACAGTTGCTTAGAGTGAAAGAGAAAGAAAGAGTGAAAGAGTGTGGGAGCTGGAGAGTGGGAAGGTATGTGTTTTTTTTTTTTAGTGTTTTGTTTGAGAAGTACTTGTTTAATCGGTTTGTTTGTGACATTTCTATTGCTAACCCTGCGCTGGGGTCTTTGTTTACTTAGTGGTAGACTTGACACGCGTTCGGCGCACCACCCAACCACCCAGTGGAAAGGTTTTGCCAACAAAGCTCATCCACCCAGTCGAACAGTCGAAAGAGTTCTCGGTTAGTAGGTGTGTCTGTTTGTGGGTTTCCACTGCTCATCGCCATCGCCATCGCCATCATCAAACTGGCACACGCAGAGAAAAAGTTTGCTCTGAGTCTGGGTCTGGGCGGTGGGGGCGTTGCTTAAGTGCTGCCAAACAAAAAGAACACATTTACTGGGGTATATTCCGTTCCCTCAGTGTCGAATATGCTGCGAGTGTGAATTGTAATTACAGTGAAATCAGCTTTTGGCACTTGTTCAGATTCTTCTGGCTTCTTCCATCTGCTGCTGGCTGAGGGGTTGGCATACACAAAGCAGTTATGAAGGGGAAGGCGGGAGGGGGGTTAGAGAGAGACAGAGAGAGAGAGAGAGGCTGGCTCTAGCTATGCTTTGTTTGACACTGCGTCCTTTTTGGGCAGAGGCGTTGCTATTAAGAAATCGCACACATGACGCGTGATTTATTTTTTCCTAATTGGCTTTCCAGCGTATTTTGGCATTTATTCGCCCATCCCATCACCCACACTCCCACTCTGCCGCCCATCCCTGTCATATTTTCATGATGCATTCATTCATGACAGCAACTCTTGATTTGATGTGCCAACTCTCAACATCCTGCGGTCACACGCAGGGGGCGTTCGTGTTCGCCTTCTGGTAGGCGTTGCCGGAAATTGTGGCTTAGCGAGCCAAATTAATCGCTTGACATCGCTCAATGGAAATATTTTTACAAACAACAAACAATTTATTGGCGAAACTGAAATTGAGTGGAATGAAGAAGTGCAGGAAGCAGCGATTCCTGCGAATTCCTAATAGGATTTATGTCTGAAGCAGCCAGTTGCAGATCTATTAAAGAGAATCTTAGATCTTAGAATCCTAGATAAATCTATACATTAATTATGCTCGCTAAGTAAATTATTAGTATTTGAATTAATATCAAAAGCTGTTTGAATCTGCAACTCATTCAGTTGTAGCTTGGCAAATTCTCATTTAGCTAAATAAATATTTATATTGTAAGGTTTATATTGGGCATTGTATGTATATATGAATTCCCTTGAGAGATTCATATATTCATTTCAGCTTCATTGATTCCATCCCCAACTCCACATAGAATTTAGAAGCTTTAACTGCAGAGCAGGTTAAAGCAATCTATATAAGACTGTGGAAGATTATTCATTTCTTTTTTTTTTTTTTAATTTGCCACGCCTATTGTGTATTTAAATGTATAATTTAAAGTAGATCACAAAAATGTTTAAATAAGTAATATTTTACTTTCCCAAATGCTGCAGCTAAAAACAGAAAATCGAAGTAGATAAATATCCTGTAAGGATATAGCTATATTAGCTCCAAGTTTGTCTGGGATGATAGTCAATGTAAGCAAAATTTTTAAAATTTATTTAAAATAAGAACATTATGCCATATTTTTATGTCTCTAGATATCATGGCTATATGACCTCGAAGCCTTTCTCCTGCGCTGCCTGAAGAAACTAAGGTCTAATTTTCAAAATATATAATATTTGCCTATGAGTAGTATATATTATAAATTTAAAAATCTCTAGCTTCAGCAGCAACAAAAATGTATTCAGTTCATGGGAAAGAGCCAGAGCAGACGAACCTTGCACAATGGCATTGTTCACTTCATGAACGCGTATAAAAAAAAATTAAATTGAATTAGGCACAATAAAAATAATGAAATCAGCAGCAAGTGACAACAAATTGTGCAGCAGGGAAAGTGAAACAAAGCTAAACTAAATGGCAAAATGCTTGAAAGCTGAGATTATTTGAGTAGATTTATACATATATATGTATGAATATTTATATAGATGTAGATATACGTATAAAAAGAAATATATAAGCTGAGCATATATATAAGCATATAAACATACAAATAACTTATGCTATCAGAGAATTCAATTTTCATATAAATGCTGCAGCTAGCAAACATATATACTCGCTTTCAGCTCAGAGTATAAACAGAGTATTTACACACACATTTATAGATATGTTTAAATCAGAATTTCAATTCTTGAAGCCCTTTTCACAAATCCAAATAGCTGCGGTTTTCATACCTTCAAATGATATCCCACTATTGAACTCTTTTCCGGTTCATCTTTTATTTTCGAGTCTTTCAGTCATTTTAGCCCTTGGCTCAGCAAGTGTTTACCCTTTCATAATTTAACCAAAATATTTGAAGCAAATATTTAATAAGCTGTGCATGCATTTTGGCTCAATTAAGCAACTAATCACGGCAACCTCTAGATATAATCCTTTTGTCGGAATCTGCCCAATCCCCTCATTAACCTGCCAGGCCATCACAATAGGCAACTGAGAGTAGCCTAAGAGCATCTCAGACTCTGATCCCAGTGTTTTCTCTCCCATCTAGGTAGCACTGCAACTGCATGTCGGTGCGGATCAAAAACATTTCAACAATTGGACACAAGTGCAGACAGACACGGCAAATGTGCTGACAGCGTATTTTGACAGGTCTCAGCACGGTAAGTAAATAATGAGGGACTGCAGCAGCATCTTTGGCAACTATTTCAGCTGATCTTGATTGCTGCCTCGACTGCTGCAATTTGCAAATCTCTATTTGCTTTCACATTGTGCAACATCTGACAATGGCAATTCGCTCTGTTATCTCTGCGGCTGACCAGCAGCTGCGGTTTATGCCTGAACAAGTCGAACAATGAGTGAATATCTCATTATGCTGCAGCCAGGGCGAACTCTGGTAATTACAAAGATAAGTATTAGAATCAGCTGTTATGTGAATGTTATGGAATATCATCAAATTATAAATATTTGTTTACTTGCAGCTGGCATTTCTTGGACTTGAGCATGGACATGACATTGCATTGAATATGCAAAGTTGATTTAAATTTGAACTCTGCATAATTATTCAAGAAAATCTTTGTTAATGTTATAAACTTTTTCTCAGTTTACTTTTAGGTAATCAGCAGCAGAAGATGGCGTGGACTACCCCATAAAGTATAGTTGTTATAGATCAGGATAATGATCCGCATCGTTCTAATCACATCTCTCTGTCTGTAAACTGTTGGCAGTATCAATTACTTCTTCTAAATTTAGTACTACTATTACGACGAAAATAAATAATCCTCTATAATATTAAATTTATTTCTATTTTGTATTAATAATTATTTTACATATATTTTTTTTCTAGATCCGTTCTCTCTTTTCTCTTATCACATCTCGTATCTTATCGCTGTCAAAATTTGGACTGTTGATATGGGAACTCTCTCTTTTATTCTTACTAGAAAAACTTAAAAATAAATTTAGTAAGCTACCAAACAGCTAATATCTCCTAGCCTAGTCAAACAGCTTCCCTCTCTTAGTCGAATCTAGCATTACATACGACTCAAGAGCAACCCAGCTGCCCAGCAAATCCCCTCTCATATGGACCATAGCAGCCAATTGTCACATTCATTTTGTTTACATTGTAATATCTCTCTGTTTACCCACTGTTAACTTCAACTCAAGTCAATGTCCAAGTGCCACCAAAACGTGTCAGCAACAGGCCAATAATAACTACTTAAACATCATTGCCCCAGCAATTTTTCTTCCGGCCAACAATGCTCGAGGAGACATGACCGGAAATAAGTAAAAGCCAATAAATCAGCCACAGCATAAATACGCCAAATACTTGAATACTATAGCAAGGGAATAGTATGAGTGTGCTCGTGGGGGTGTGCACGACTAGACAGTTACCCTGGAATGCCGAGACGGGAAACTATTTGAATGGAATGTGCTGAAATTGAAATGAGATGAAATGAGAATTGAGATTGTCATATAGATATACATATACAAAATCTATCTATCTATATAAAATATTTATGTAAATTAATTTCTAAGGTCAAGCTCAAGGATTACATGGAAATGATCGATTAAATACCATTCATTTGTCTCTTTTCATCATAAAATAAATAAACTTTCTTAAGCATACAGTTGGGTATGCATAATGACTGAATAAAAAGACAGATCAGCTTGTCTAAGACAAGAACCATATAATATATATTTACATCTCTTAAGAATTATCATATCATTCAAATCAGCATCATAATGTGATAAAAATGATAAACAACTTTTCATGCAACTTCTTTCTAGGCCATTCACATACGCTGTACAGGGTATTCATTTAGCAAAATATTGAGTAGCAATCTAAGAGAAACACTTTGAAGAAATACTAAAACAAACAAAATACAAACATATTGAACTCGGAAGCTATAGACAATAACCAACCCAGTTTTTTTTTTCTTTTTCTTTTTTAGAGGCTGGTTGGCTTGGCTTGGGCGTTTGACTGGCTGCTCGACTGACTACCGGAAGATGAGCTAATAGGACGCGTGCCGGGAGCGTCGTTCAATTTGTTGCAATTATAATTGTATTGGCTGTCTGGTTGGCGTTTGGGTCGCGTGTCGCATATTTATTGGGTAGGTGAATGTCATAATGTTGCGTAATACGCTTAACCGCAGTTCCCTGACGAGGGTTGAGCCGGACAGCGACTGCACTGGGCTGGGCTGGGCTGGGCTGGTCTGAGAACTGAGCACTAAATGGGATCAAATTGTTGTCCTCGGGCTTGGGCTCCCGACACGCGCTTTTTATTCTATATTTAGGCATAGACCGTTTGACTTGTCCTGTTTGCAGGTTGTTAAGCACTCTCAACCCTTGCGTGAGCCATTTGTCACCCGGAAGTGTTGATAGAGCTGCTGTTGCGTTTTATAACCGGAAATAGAGCGACAAGCGGCAACAATTTTCCACCAACACAACGAGCCGAGTGTTTCTGACATGCACTGGGCAGGCAGTACGTCCTGCATGCTCGCCTCTCTTTATTAGCCGTATGCTAAGCTGTGGGAGAAAAATGTGGGAGAAATATGCATTGACCCTGATAAGCAGGCGAAAGGTGAGGCAGGCAGTTAAAGCTTAAACAAGCGTGTGAACACTTAATTTGTTTATATTAATACGGAACATATTATTAAAGTAAAGTGTGAGGGAGGCATAGATAAGAAATCAACAAAATATTTATTAAATGTTAACTAATTTATTTACTAATTTGTATTAATTTAAATATGCATTCAAGCTTGCTTTACATATTAATTGCTACATGTTGCCTATTCAAGAAGTAACACAAATTTTGTGCTCTTTAAAATATTATTTATTTATTCGTGATTTTGATATTTGATATTTTACTTATTCAAAGCAATTTCCACCTTGTACTATATTCACTTTTGCCATCCTCAAAGCACTTTTATAAATGATTGTGCTCTTGCTCAGCTTCTGCTTTGCTGCTACCTTTTTTTCCTCAATCGTAGCCTACGATGCGGCGTTGACCTCCTCTCATGGGCCTCTTCGGTTCTTGGGCACAGGGTGACCAGCTCAGTAAAAACTGGTAGAAGCAGAAACGTATCGAAGCGAAATAGATGTTAAGAATTAACAGAATATCTAAAATGGCCGACATCTGCAGAAGTTTGGGAGAGAGAAAGAGAGAGAGAGAGACAGAGAAGGAGAGAGAGAGGGATAGAGATAGAGAGAAAGAAAGAAAGAGAGAGAGAGACATCAGAAGCAATGGAATCGTAAAAAAAAACCTCGAAAATGGAAAATGAATATAAATTCGTCACAGAAATATTTTTTTAACTGGCTAAATTTTAAAAAATGTTTTTTGGTTTAAACTTAAGCCGCGCTCTAGTTAAAAATATCTTGAGTTAAGCTCGCTTAGTTCTTTAAATTAGAATCCTTAACTTGAATGCCAAAAGCTGACTGCTTTTGGTTAGAAATATCTAAATGAGAATTAAGAAAATAATAAAAATAAGTAAATATGTAAAATGTTGGTAGATTTTATAATGACATTTTAATGGAATTTTATCGCTATGATGTATGATAACATAGAAAATATACTATAACTTCATACTTCGATACACCGAGATATATGAAAACTTTCACTACAAAAAACTTCTGCGGATTCATGGGCTTATAAACTCATCTTAGCATAAGCTAAACTCTCTCCCGTTCTGTCTCACTTTCTCTCTTAGCTCGCTTTTACCGCTTACATTCTAAAAGTCAATAAGAACAGCTCAACTCTCAAATCCCATTCTCTATACTCACATAAGTTTTCAGTTCTTGGAATTACAGGCGAAACTAAAGCTGAAGCAAGGCTAAGCAAAAGCTGGCACGAGTCAAAGGTGTAATGCGAAGCGGGAGAAACAGGATTGACAAACAATTAATGAGCAGTTGCTTAGTTTCGTTTTTTTTTTCTTCACTCTTTACAATTGAGAGCGAGGGAGAGAGGGAGCAGGCCAGAGACAAAGAGCAACTGACAGCTGAAGCACAAAAGACTGAAGCAAAGTGAAGTGAAGCCAATGGCAGGACATCGAGATGCGAGCGAGCACAAAGGCTGAGCTAGCAAAAGCATATGCCAATGCATTTGATATGGAGCGAGGCGAAACAAACGAAAGCATAAAATTTCGCTTTCAATCACATGAAGGAAGGAGCGAATAATTGTGTTTAGCTGCTCGCTTGTGGAACATAATTAACCGGAAGCCGAAACACGCGCCAGACGTACCAGAAACCGCCAAATGAATCCAGAGACCGAGTATCTCTGCCCAAGGATCGCGTGTCAACAACCGTGGAACTATGCGAGCCTTGGCCTTAGCCGAGCATCGAAAAAAGCATTTCCGCTGCCGAAAGCGAAATTTAAAAGCGGCGCAGAGTGAAATCAAATGTCAGGCAGCGAACACAAGGCTAACGCCCAAAAGAGCCAACCGGTTTGATCAACATCATCATCATTGAGTAAGCACTGTAAACAAGTACAACATTTGATCATTCTGCTTGCCCACTCAAGGAGCTACCCCAGCGAGAGCAGCTGCGCCTCTGCCTCTGCCCAAAATCACAAATCTCAGCCAACAATTGTTCCTTCGCGCACATTGCTTCCTGTCTTAGTGCTCAGCCGGCCGTATTGTGTGATCCGCCACCGGAAGGATCAACAGCAGCAGCAGCAGTAACAGCAACAGCAACAACAACAGCAGCAGCGACAGCAGCAGTCGCAGCGTAAGCAAAGTCTACAAGGCACGAGGGTAACGTGTCCTTGCCTTGCCTCCTTTTCTCTTGGAGGCGTTTGTGAGGTGAGCTGTGATGAGTGTCGCATATGTAGCAATTAAATTGCCTGATGCTGGAACATGTGCAAAAAGAATGCGGCTGGAGCGCGTGCCGAGATCGAGACGCTGAGGGAGTTTCTTGAAGAGGCGTTACGACTGCTGCATAACATTTCCATAAGGCATTTCCGATCATCAACTGATTGGAGTGGAATATAGAGCAAAGCAGCTGCAACTGAATGGATTTTGGTATTTGCCTTTCTCATCAAGAGTAGTCTTAGATGGGGTGCAAATGAGAAGAACAGTTAACTGAAATAACTCTGACTGCAACTGTACTTGGCTATATATTCAATTGCATCTACATGTTCTATGACTTGGATTTCGGCTTAAGACTACTCAATTTCTTTTTCTACATCTGAATTGTTATTTTATCTAAAAAAATAATAATAAATATAAATAATAAATATATTGAATGATTTTCTGAATCAAGATAAGCAGATAAGATTTAATAAATATTAAGAGAAAATAAAAATTTGTTTCAATTTTTTTTTGTCTGCTAACTTAGCTTTGATGACCGATCTCTATAAATCTCTGTTAAGTTATTTCTACTCGTCTTCATTTATCGTATGTATAATGTATACATAGAATGAAAGGCACATGTGTAGATGTATGTAGTTATGTCTGTCCAAAATGATATGAAATATATTTATTTCAAGTCCCTTCCAGTTCGACCACTAACTATTGGAATACACAATGCTCTAAGCTCTATCCGCTTAAGAATGATATGCCTAAGATAAAGAGTAGTCTATTAAATATAGTCATATATATGCCTCTTCAATAAGATCAACTTCGTGATCGATAAGATCGTTTCGTGCAGACGTGCTGGCGTGCTCTTCACTCTCATCGAGCTATCCCATTATGAAACACTTTGAAACTGGAACACATTGAAACTGGAACACTTTACAACTGACACCCAAGGCGATCGGTCGTGTTTAACTTATGCTCCCACAGCAGCTAGCGAAGTTTGTTTGGACATTTAGTAATATTTTAATAAAATATTATTATCATAAAATATATCAAAGATGTACATAGATGTATAATTGTAATTCTACATTAGAATTTCAGCTCATGTATAGCTTCTGGCTTTTTAAAAATAATAATTAATAAGTATAGTAATTATTATTATTATTATTCACTTTAATTATTAATTAATAGTATATTAATTCTTTTGTTTAGAGATTTAATGTAATATTGCTATATTTTATTTGTAAACTTTTTATTCCTAATCTAAGCATTAAATATTATTAAAATTAATAATTATAATAGCTAATCAAAATTTTATTTTTATTGTTTTGTATAGAGTTTTAATTATTTAATTAATTTTAAAACTTGTAATCTTTTTATTAATTTTAATGTTCAACAATTTTATGTTTAAAATTTTCATTTTAAATTTATATATTTTTCTTTTTTTTTTTTAAATAAAAATGATGCAACAATAATCTCTATATGCTTTGCCACTTCATGCTTAAAAATATACTTTTTAATATATACTCCAAATATATGAATAAGATTTATGCTGCTCGAATATTGCACTTCGCCTGGCCTCACTCCAGATGAAGGAGCTGCCATTAGCAGATGCCAAATGCACATACTTAGCATTCCAACTAGACAAGGCGAAAAAAAAAACTAGTGAAAGCGAGAGAGAGAGAGAGAGAGGAAGAGATGAGGCTAATTGACCGGGCGACTACTTCAGTGCTCAATGAACACAGGCCACAATGGAACTGGCGAAGCTCAAAAATGAACTCAAACTGCCAAGTCAAAGTCATGGCAACAGAAGCAATAAAATTTAATATCCGTTTCGAGTGTGCGATTTGCCTAAGGAACAGCAGAATAAAAAATAAAAAAGCGAATAGAAATGTTTGCATAATCAGCCCGGACACTGGCTGTTGGCGTAGGTATAGATACGACAAGGACTTCCAGCAATAAAAAAAAACGTCGGAAGGAATAGATAAATCACGCGTCGCCCAAGTGAGAAAACTCCCCAAAAGCCAGAAAATTGGTGAGGGGGGAGCGACACTACTCTAAAAAGCCAGCAGAATCAGATAACGATAAGAACTTTACCTGCGGGCACTTTCGCCTCTCGACGAAAACTCTATTAGACAAGAACTTGACCAAAAGTTTGGAGTTTCCAGTTTCGAGTCGAGTCGAGTCGAGTTGAGTTGAGCGTAGCGAGCTCCGATTTGATTAATTCGTTAACAAACTGAAAGTAGCAACAGCCACAACACATGAACACGCGTTGAGTAATTGCCGCAAGTCACGGAACACATTTAACTCTCTAAAATATATACATATATATATCGTCGAGCAACCCTGATTCTGACTAGCTCTGACTACCCATTCGAGTGCCAAAAAGCGCATGAAGATCTCGGCTCCTGATAAGGGCAAGAGCAAAATGCAAATGTTAATGAAAATGAGAATCGGGCAAATTGAGCACTTGAATGCCCCGTCGGATACGGGGCCGCATTCCGTAATGTCAGGGGTGTGGTACGCACACTGAGAGAAAACCTCGAACTTTAAGTAACTAAATAAAATATGTTTGATTGAATTGATAGACAAACAATAATATTTATATTTGATTCAAAAAAGTTGTTGTACATACACTGCGCGAAAAATGTACTACAAAATATTTTCTTTATAATAAATTTAAAATAGTTATTTAAATAATATAATTGTGATATAGAATGCAAATAATGTACTGAATACACTTAGAAAAAAAAAAAAAAAACTGAAATGAAATATGGCAAATAATATTTAAATTTAATTTTCTACTAACAAATTCTTAACTAAAATTTATTTCGTAACGGATTGCAGACTAAAATATATTGGGTAGAGAAAAATAACAATAATTCATTTTTTTAATGGCAGTTTTACATACTTAAAGCTTTACTAAATCAGGAAAAATGAGATTTAACCCAGAAAGAAATATAATATCAAATATATAATTTTAGCTTGTGGACAACATGAGACTCTTCTGAGGGATTTAATGTATATGAAAGAAAATTATTAATTGAATGAATGCTTAAGTATTTAATTTTTTTTTTTTACAATTTTTTATTGTAGATTCAAGTCTTATCAGCATACCCGTGCATTCAAATCAAAATCTCAAAAGACAAGCACATAATTTTTACTTACTCATCTAGAACTTGCGCTCAGTGTATTTAGTAATCCTCTGGTGACATCATTCGCAAACAAATCACTAAAAGTTTTGATCGATTTGGATAATGCAAGTGTAACACAAATTTATGCTTTCGACTCAGACCCACATATATATACCTGAGTATATATATAGTATTTTTATCTGTAGAACACATTCAGTGTGGGTTAGCCAACGCATTTTCGGTTCTATTAATAAAATAAGAATATTTAAATAGCTGTTTTCTCGGCCGCATTGAAAAGTGTTTGTTTTCCATATGTTTTATTTACTAAAACAACAGAATTGAGTCAAGACAAGTTCATTCTCAGGCTTCTCTTATACTCGGTCTATTTGTTTGTTTAATGTGCTCTAGTTGTTCTGTTTCGACTATTATGTATAGTATAATTATATTCTTGATGTAGCATATGCATGGGTGCAGAGAGCTATTAAAATATGTTGACCCTTTAGCGCAGGGGACAGCGCGTTGGACTTCTAATCCAAAGGTCGCGGGTTCGATTCCCGCAAGGGTTGTAGTTGTTGTTTTATATAATATTTTTCAAAATCTTTTTAATTTATACATAGTTCCAATTTGTAATTAGAATAAATAGGTTTTATTTTTTTACGTAGGCGTAAACTTAGAGAAAAATGATTATTTTTTGAGCATTCTTCAGGCTGTTGAATTTGTGAATTTTGATGGCCGATTATTAAGTTTATGTTGAAAATCGTGGAAAATATATATATATAATTTATATATATATATGATATATTTCATTATTTTTCAATTGTGTTCCATATGACTAAATTCTGATTTTTTACAGTTGTCTATGAACTAGAATGTAAATTCATTTGGACAACTGTTTAAGATGAACTAAGGAACTTGTTAACTTATGTTAATCATATGCTCTCTGCTGTATAAGTGAAGAAGTACCTCTTAATCATAACCACCTTAAACCCAACCTGTGCTCAGGTGAGCATTTACCTCCATTTGCAAAACAAATTAATAATTATAACTTTATGAGGAAGCCCCATCATAATAGGCAAACAATTTATACATTATTTATAATGCATGCAACACAAAAGTGTAAAGCTCATTAAATTAAACAAATACTCAACCAATTTGAATCGTTCAAGATGTTAATTGGAAATGAGAAAACCCCAAGCAGGAGTAAAAAGTATGAGTAATAGATGCCCGCTGCTGCTGCTGCTGCTGTTGCTTAGAAAACGCTAAACAAACTATTTGCTTAACGCAAATAACATGAATTAAGTATCTTTGCCGAATACAGAATCTCAGCACACAAACCCCCGGAGGACCACGGACAAACCTCGCTCAGATCAAGCGTAAATTGCAACAGCTGTCAAGTGGTCGCCGAGCGGCGGTTTTTTTTTTTTTTTCCATATCTGTTAAATACACAGCCAAACTAACAGCCTATTAAATTGTTTACATGCCCGGCACAAATATTGACAAAAGATGCGCTCCATAACGCAGGGATGCTTTTCTCTCTCACTCTGTCTCTCTCTCTCTCTCTCAATATTACACGCTTGCACACATCTCTGTGTGTACCACACTCATACACTCACACACATACTTTTATACAATGTGCAATTACTGGCCGATAAACCTAACGGTAGCAATTTGTTGTCGCTCGCCAAATGATCAGCGGCGCACGCGAATTGCGAATATCCCAACACGCCACGCCCCGCCACACAAATCAAATGAGCCGCTGAGACGCCATTTTGTTTGCCTTCAAATGTGCAACACTGCATGAAGAAGCACTACACATAGTTGGATGAATAACAAGTGGAAGCCAAAGCAGCAACAGAAGAAGCAGAAGAAGAGCAGACCAGTAATTTACAATTTGCAACCTGTTTTGTTTTGCTCGCATTTACTTTGCCGCAATTTGCCAACACAGTCATTCGCAGTCCGACTCGACCCGCCCCGCGCCATTCTCCACTCTCATCTCTACAGTCGCTCCATCCCCCTCTCTCCACTTGGTAGACTTTAATTTATAGGCTAAACGCTTTGTTTGTTTAGCCAGACTTTGCATGTTTGGTAAATGTTCTCGAAATAAATACTTTATCAGCAAAAAAAAATTAATAAAAGTATATACATATACTATATATTGTTATAACTAGATATAATATGACAAACATATTTATCGTGAAAGTATATAGATATTTGTATATCTTACAAGCTGAATTGAATCTTTCCATCTTCTTTTTCAGTCTGCTTCAATGTAAATTACTTTTAAGCTTTACTCTCCTAAATATCGATTTATATTGAAATGTTTTATTGTTTTTATTTATATTTTGATATAAATTTAAAACATTGACTACCAAAATAGTCATAGATCTCAAGAGTTCCTGGACTGGAAACTTATACATAAACTTACTTGTATATATAATATATCAATATATATATTATATATATATATTTTTGATGTATACTTAACTATTCTCAAATAAGATTTCTTTATATATAATATATTATTTATATTATATATATTATTTAATCTTAGAATTTTTCTAAGAAAAATCTTTATGCTTGCATCTCTTAGAAAAATTGTAATAAAACTCAATTGAATGGGCGGAGTACTAGAGTATGAAAGGAGCAAAAAAACTATATTAAGCATTCGCCGTGTGGCATATCAATGGAAAAGAGCAGAAAGAGCCTTTTTTTATTTTTAGTTGAAATGAAAGCAGCTGCAAGAGGAGCGCACAAAAGGCAAACAAAAATGGAGTGAGAGTAACTGCAATTATCCGAAATAAACAAAAGTTACACGGATCGACAACAACGTGCAGCAGGCACACTAAATAGGGAGAGTACAACAACAACAAAAAAACGCATACTTAATTGCGGGTTTTTCAAACGAACGAACCCCGTTGCAAGTTCCCACTAACAGAACAGTTCGAAACCTTTTGGACACTTGAATCGCCTGCCAACTGGGCCCCGAGGGTAACTGACGGTTCAAAAAGATCACCAGCCGAGCACAGTTGCTTCCAAAAATGGCTACACACAGCGATATATGCTCGTATATGGTATACTTTGTATATTGTATATTGAAAAATTGCTACAAATCGTCTAGGGCTCTCCAGCCCGACGCGTCTGGCCGCATCAACCCCTTTGACGCACCCAAAGAAAAAAATCAAAATCAGAAAAAAGCAAGAGCAACTATCCAAAAATGGTTGACATCTCACTTTTTTGCTGCTAATACAAGAGCAGCTAAAGGGCGAGAAGGGCAGGTGGAAGGGGAATATCAGCAAGAGCCATGCTGATAAGAGTGGAGAGTTGAGCAGCATTCAATTGCCAGCATCTAATAAAGTTTCTCATGCAGCGTCTATCAACACAGCAGCAGCCAACGAGCGCAGCTGAGAGGAGAGCAGCTATGACAATTGTAGAGAATTGCTGGCAGGTTTGTGTGTTAATAACCACATTAACAGCTAGCCTTATTCGGCATTAGAGCAAAAGGGACGGGAGACTAGAGCCGAGCTGATTATAGCAAGCGCAGTGGAGAGGAGAGCAGCCATGCTAATTGTGGAGAGTTGCTAGCTATGTAGCTTGTCTAAGCATATGCCTGCTAGCTTTCTTCGACGTTAATTAGAGAGCAGCCAACAAGAGAAGTGTAGAATAAAGGGGCGGGGAGATTAGAGCTGAGCTGCGAAGAGTTAAGCAGCTTTTAGTACCTGCTTCTACCTAACATAAACAGCCGGCGAGAGATGTGATGTAGAAATGAGCGAGTAGAGCAGACATACCATTTGTGGAGAATTGGGCAACATTAATTGCCTAGCTTGTGTCTGCAAAGAGAGCGGAGAGCTTGGCTGCACAAAGTGCCTGTGTCTAATAAAGACCGTTGCTAGCTGTCATATCTAATGAGCATGCTGACTATTGACATCTCACTTTGCTTACCATTTAAGCAAGAGCACCCAACTGAAGTGAAAAGCAGAAAAGACCAGAGCTGATAATAGTGGAGACTTAAGCAGGTAATAAATTTGCATATGAACAGCGGCCAGCAGCCATCTTAGGCTAAGAGAAACGGACAAAAGAGAGTAGCTGCCGTACATCTAACTATCTATCTATCTCTATCTCTAGCACTCATTCATTGCAAGAGACAAGAAAAAGCCGATCAGCAAATGATAGAGCAGGAGACTAGTGGAAACTATTCAACTGCCGCGCAGCTGTAAAGTTAATCCAAGGATGTTGTATCTAATAAAGTTCCATATGCGTCGTTTCTCTAGCTGCCAGCCGTCGCTTATTAGGCATAAATGTTTGATTGGGTACTTAACGCAGATGAGGGTGTTCGGGCTAAAAGCTGGCTAACTGCCTCACTGCTGGTGGTTGTTTTCCATTGTGTTTCAAAATGTAACAAAATGTTGCAGTAGGTTTTTTTTCATGTACTTTTTATGAACCCCGAACAGGCATCGAAGGTGGATTAAATGGGTCGTTTATGAAAGATTATTTGATAAGTGTGTTGGAATAACTAAATTATGGCTGTTATGTGATATGTTTAAGCCAAATGACTTATGAAATGTTAACTTAATTTTGTGTATTAAATATTTCACAATGTTTTTTTCTTAATTTAACAAATGCGCTTTATTTTTGGAGCTGAAAATATAAATTCATAAATAAATGTATTTTAAGCTCTTTGCTTTGACATGTGTGTATAATATTAATACTGAACTATGCTGAGGACGCACTTCAAATGGCAATAAAAACAAATATTTACACTAAACAAGAGGGGGGGAGAGAAGGGGAAGCAGAGTGTGAGGGAGAGTACTTTAGATTTGTAAAAATGAAAAAGCATGCATAAAAAAAAAAACAGAAAAAAAAAAGGTAAAACTCCTCACCCGCAAATCCTTTGTCCAAATAAATATGTATAGTATGTATGTAGGTATATATATAGTGGCAGTTGTAGAACAATTACCTAACAGGCAACAAGCACTTAAATCAACAGAAACAGCAACTGAAAATGGAAATGGGAATGGAACTAGAGCTGGAGCTGGCGTAGTTTGTGGCAGGATTCTCGTTGTGACTCTGACTCTCCGGACTCTTGTGGCTGAGCAAATAAACAATTAAAATGTCACAATGAATTCGCTGTCGTCGTTGTCGTCGTCGAACCCGTGTCAGAAAACCACGAAAAATCGTGTAAACATTTCGAAACCCCAAAGGGAAAAGAACGCGCTCAGTCAAAGACTTCTTTCGGGGTTTTCGATGTTTTGTATTTGCTGAAAAGCGCATTTCGCAACCACGTGACAAGGACGAGGCTTAAGACATGCCATCATTCCAATGAGTCAACAAAGGCGCAGAGCCAGAAGCAGAGGCAGAGGCAATCGAGGCGGGTGATGCGTGGGGGGCAGCAGCAGCAACAGCACATCAGAAATCCCAATTAAAAATTGAAAAGCGCGCGAATTGACTTCAAGTTGCGGCCACCATGCTGAGCAGTCAGACTTGGACGTGTCAGCGACTTTTGCTTCCATGCATCCTGCTCCCAGGCAGCTGCATGCGGCGTCTGTCTGTGACATTAACAATTGATGCACGACGGCCTCCTGATAGAGTCAGCTAACGGCTAAGACACTTTCCCTTTCACTTAAGACACACACAACCACACACACACAGAGTTGAGCACACCTGAACACACCTGAACACCTAGAAGCTACTTCTTCAAGCATGCCCTGCAGTTAGCCTCTGAGGCATTTGCTATGAAATATATTTTGTTAGCTCAACCATAAAAGTTCTTTGTGCCGCATAAACTATGTTTGGTTAGTAAATAAACTAGACTCTGGAAAAGGCAGATATCTATATGAAGGAGTAGAGTACAAGATCTGTTAGCCAACATTTTTAATTCATATAATATGCGACAGTTTAAAGATAGAATTCAATAATCAAAATGAAATAGGTCACAATGAAACAGTTTCAAAAATGTTCAATTTTCATGCATGAAAGAGGCTTAACATTCAGTCAGCAGAATGCAGCCTGCATTTCAGCATAATATAGGTCAAGTGAAATTGCAATGTTGCTGAATATTATATTCATCATCATTATCATCCACATCATAAATTTGAATGCAAATTTATTTTGCATTGTTTTGCTATCAAAGCTCAATGGCTAACGATGTATTTGCATATTGTTAGATATTTTAGATCAATTAGCCAACAAGCAAAGCGTATTAGCCACAACAGCTCTAAGTATGCGCAGAAGTACTGTCAACGCTTTTAAGCTAACTTGCAGATGATTCAAGGACTAAGCTAAACCTTGCATATATACCTATGTATGTACATATGTACATAATATTATTTGTATCTTAAGAGAACTAAAATCTAATTTTTATTCCATTGCAGCTTCAGCAGTCTTGTGAATAATGAATATACTGCTTCAATATGATCTGGTCTGCTGAGGGATGCCTAAAATTAATAGAGCCTACTTCCAAGCGATTTGTAAATAAGGCAAGCCAGAAGCACAAACTAAAGAAATTTCACGAATCAATGTAATCCGATGTAGACCAAAGGAAAAACTACATTTATTTGCCTTATGGAAAACAAATTTCTTCAAAATAAGCAAAGACCTCAAAATAATATGCAAATATGAAAAAATAAACACAACATTAATTTAGCTTAAATATACAATAATTGTAAAGGATATTTGAGCTTATAGATTTACTTATGTTTATTTGCTTAACACAAAAATCCATTAACATTTAGATAACCAAGAAGGAGAAGAAGATGATGATAAACTCACGCAGCCAAGATGTTGAGATGTTCTTGTATGATGTTTGGATGTTTGTTCCGTTAATTAAAATCCGTTTATGTTTTGATGTCTTTGCCGTGTTGCTTAAGGAAGTATTCAAAATTTAATAACCGAAATGACTTCAAAGCGTTTTTCTGGGTCGCCCCTTAAAATATATTTTTGGTCCTAGACTAGTCAATCCACTCACTGCTGGAGGTCATTTTGTTTCTTCTTATGCGAATCTCTACAAAATGCACAAAAAAACACTGAGAGCGAGCGAGTGAGAGAGAAACACACACACACACACACGCACACAAATACAGTTTCGAGCGCGTGCCTACAGCTAGGTAGGTGAAAGCTTGTCGTCCGTTTAAAATGTGCACTGAAGATGGAGCCCGCAGAAAAAGGAACCATGCAAACGCGACCGGGCGTCGAAGACGTCAATTTCGTAATGTAAATATTTTATTTATGAGCCCAAGTAAGTTAAGGCAAACAGCAAAAAAGTGAGCTCGCATATCAGCATGGTGGTTGGTTCGCTGGGCTCTAAATGGCAATGTCCGTTTACCGCTGCTTTGCTGGCATTGCCTCACCTACGCATTCGCATTCGGATTCGCATTCGCATTGGCATTGGCAACCTTATTATATTTCAATTTGCCGACGGGCTTCAATCGTCGTCGATTTCAAACTCAAATGGATGGCATGCGCGCTTTCATGCTTTCTCGCTCTTACGTGACGAACAACTACCGTTATGGCTGGCAGAGGCGAAATCGCAATAAATGAAGCAAATACACGAGAGCAGTCAGCGCAGACAAACGTCATTATCATTATTAATCAACATCATTACATGACGCCTCTCTTTCGCTCTCGCCAGCACCAATTGGACAACGCCAACTGCGTTTGAGGGCTGTTTCTGAGCTGAGTTGAGCTGAGCTGAGCGACTCGCAGCAATATGTCTCCCATATGTGTGTATGTGTGTGAGTGTGTAATGTTAACGCCATAGCTGTAGTTTTATCTGAGTGTGTATGTATGTATGTTTGTGCATGTTTGACAGCTGCAGTATCTGCGGACTGTCCTTTTTCTAAGCTGTGTGTGCCCCTACGTCGGCCCACACCCTAGACGAGTACATATTTGTACTGCAATTTGGCGGCGCACGTTCCTCTTATGATTTGCCTCTTTTTGCGTTCTCATTTATGTTTTTTCTTTTTTTTTTTTTGGGTGCCTCCTGTTAGGTTAACCTACCAGGCCCCGCTGCGCTATTATCGAGAGAGAGAGAGTAAGAGTGAGATGGAAATAGTTTACTCTGAAGGAATGTGAAAAACTGTAAAAAAAAAAGAAGCATAATGTTTGTATGTATATACGCATATATGTATGGTAAAGAGTATGCCAGAGTTGGCCTTTACATGCGAGCTTGCATCCATATATAAAAATATATGTACATACATGATTACGCATGTACGTACATATGTATGTATGTATATTTGAAAGGGATATGAATCGCTGTCGCTGTGCACCCTGGGAGATTTTGTAATCAAGTAATTACTGTAATTAGGATGGATGGCAAATGTCTGATACGCAGTCAATATTTCCCATGGAACAAATACATTTTTTAATATGGAACAAATACATTTTTTATTATGTACATAAGTAAATATAAAGAAAAGTCATTTCTGTAAATCATGTACATAAATGATATACATATATAAACTCTACTCATCTCTTCAATATTTACATATTAAATATTATATAGAATCTGTTCCAGTTAAGAATATAAAATGTTCACCTCTTCATATGTATGTATGTATATGCATGCATACATATGTATGTATGTACTTGAGAAATTTCATATTATTTTCATATATGTACATATTTATGTATGTATATACGTGCTTATGTGTATGTGTGCACATTACAACGAAATGAGCGAGCAAAACGGCAACGCCGACAACAAAATGACAGCGGGCCAGGTGAGTGGAAGGCACTGCAAAAGCTCAACGCGTAAATAAATAAAACCCCGCAAATACATATATACTTGCATACATACATATGTAGGTATATGCGTGTATGTGTGTGCACTTTGTCAACAGCTACTAAAACAGCAAAGAACTTCATAATGAGCATTGGCGCATGTGGGCGTGTTGTCGCTGGCAGCGCATGCGTCTGTAGTCGTAGCATCCATTTTGCATTTAAATAGTGGGTGTGGTCTCGCTCACACACACACACACACTCTCTCAAAGATAACGGCAGCAAGCAGTCGCACACACACACAGGTATGCCAGCCACACATTGAACCGTTCCAAAAAAACACTTGATTAGCTCGTTCTTTTCATTTCAACATTCGCACTCGTATCCTATGTCACTATCTGTCACGCTCTCACTCACGCTGCTGTGTGGCTGTGGCCACATTATGCACAAAGTATTAAAATTCAACAGGCAACAGAAACTTACACACACACACTCATGTGTGGAAATATGTATTTGTGTGTGTGTGTATTGCGTCTTGCTGGTGTTAAGTGTAGATACATTTTGTCTTTTGCATAGAAAATGTATCTTTTTAATTGCTTTTACACACTTTGCACGCAAAATAACTTTTACTTTCAATTTAATAAATGGTGTTAGCGAAATTAAGAAATTAGATTAATAGGAAAAAAGTAAAATTAGATATCTGTTGAGGTGTTAAAAATACTTAATTATATTTTGCTTAGAGAAAATCCAGATAATTATGTTTAAGTTATCTCTATGCGTATGCAAATAATATTTTCTTCATACGCGTGAAGATAAAAATTTACACAACATATTATTTAACTTAAATTTCGTATTTAAAAATTAAAAATAAATTTTATATACATTGGCTAAATTGGTATCTTCCAAAAGCTCATGTGAGAATCATCAAGTTTAACAGCTATATCATAGTTATCTACAGATATAATTACTCTAAATATAAATATAAAAATCGAAATTGCGTGCCTAACGATAATTTCAATTAAATTTAAGCAAGTATTATTCAGTTGGCTGCGCCCAACTATGTTTTTATTTGCTTTCCCAATGGTTTAGCTACTTGAATAGTTTTTCGAAAAATTGTACTAAGAATTATCCACTTACAGTTAGAAATGACAGCTATTTGACAGCTATCAATTTATTCATTTTCCTTGTATTCACCACATTTCCACTTAAAAAATCGTCAATCCGCATTATTTTCGCTTCAGCGCCTCGGCTTTGTTCAGAATATGGTCGAAAATATTTTAAGTATATGGCAAGTATATGTCGAAGTCCCTTCAGATTTGACAAATGTAGCCATAAACATTTATAAAAAAAATTCTGAAAAGCAACACCACGTAAATATATATATTTAGTAAATATTTAAAAAGAAATAAAATTTCCGCGCACCGATTGTAAACTTATCGATAATTGATAGACGTAAAATTACACTGAACCGTAATTTATCATTGGTAGTTGTATGCCATTTATGCCATTTAAGCATACTGGACCATTTCTTACAAAAAATTTAAAGCCATTAAAAAGTATATTTTAATTACACATTTTATTTATTTATTTATTTATTTTGCATACCCCGGTGTAATGTGCTCAATATGTACATTTACTGACATAAATATCACAATAATTTGGTATTTAGTATATACATACATTTTTGGTATTCTTGTAATTATATTGTGCTGCCACACGGTTAAATAAAGACACGTAAATCAACAATTCGAAGAGAAAGACTGTTTTGCAAAATCAAAGACATCGTATATTTATATTAAGGAAGATGGACGCTGGGACATGGTACAGATCGTTACCCCGCTTCACACGGTACTGGCTAACAGCCACCGTTGGCATGAGCTTGCTCTGTAGATTCGGTCTGCTGCCTATGGAACATATGTACCTATCCCGTGAGCTGGTTCTGTCCCGGTTACAGCTGTGGCGCTGTATCACTTCCCTGTTTGTGTTTCCACTGAGCGGAGCGACAGGGTTCCACTTTCTGATCAACTGTTACTTCATCACCCAGTACAGCAAGAATCTGGAAAAGGATCAATATGCGAGAAGCCCCTCCGACTACCTATATCTATTGATAATCACTGCAGTGCTCGCCAATATCGGCGGCATGGTATTCAACGTATACTTTTTGATGGACATGCTGGTCGTTGCAATCACCTACATTTGGTGTCAGCTGAACAAGGAGGTCATTGTTAGCTTCTGGTTTGGTAGTCGCTTCAAGGCCATGTACCTGCCCTGGGTGTTGGCTGGCATTGAGCTCATTTTCCACGGCTCCTTGGCTTCGCTGGTGGGCATCTTCAATGGACACGTTTATTACTTCCTCAAATTCCAATACCCACAGGAGCTGGGCGGCAATGCATTTCTTGAGACACCCGAATTTTTGTGAGTATATATGTATATATATAAATTAAGAACACAGCATGTAGAATCGGCCAACTGTAAAAAAAATTATAAAGGAATTGTGCCAGCAACTTCGGATTTGCTCGGCTCGCACGAGAGAGCGTAAGCAGCTATCGGCTATATGACGCATTGTGTGATCGAGCGAGAGATCCGATGCCCTTATTAGTTTCCACAAGACTCAATTTTTTTTTTCGCTGACTCATTTCTCTCTTGCTTAAGAATGGCATTGCTTAGAGAAGAGAGAGTAAAATCATTTAAGGCTTAGTAATTCTCTTAAATATTTGTATGCTTATTATTGCTAGTTTTTGTGAACTCATACATGTATGAGCATTGATGTGGGTGTCTTACTTTTATATAAACGGATTGCTAATCAGACTGACTAAACAAGACGTGTAAGATCTGATTGGAACTTATTCCATTACATGGACAGATCTCACAGCTTAGTTAAGAGCGTAAAACTGTAGTGCAAATACAACATTGAATTGGACAATATTTTTGATTATCTCATTTTTAATTTATTATTATTTTTATTATTATTTTTATATTCTAATATAAATTCTCTTTCTTGTATTGCAGAAAACGCATCGCTCCGGACGTATCTGGTGGTATTAGTGGCTTTGGTGTTCCACCGGAGAGTAGAGCTCCACCTCCACGTCAAGCGGCCAACTCAGCCTGGGGTCATGGCACGGCCTTGGGACGCAATTGAAACCTTTACTCATAAGTTTAGTTAACGTACTACATTTCGATCTATCTATACAAATGGTTACACTGAAAAAGCAAACACAAATTAACAACAACCAGCTCGATCGGCCCTATCGAAGCTCATCCTATACTTTTCCCTTGAATTTAGCATCTTTTAATTGATTGTACAGCATCATGTTAAGCGGCGGTATGGTATACAAAATATACACGAAAGATAACAAAATTATCAATATATATTTGAATTATCTAATTTGGTTCATAGTGAAGATAACAGAAATTTTCTTTTTTAACCACAGGGTACAAATTTAAATTACTTTTGGAGCCATTTATTTTTGATACATCCCAAGTTTGTAATCATTTATACAACAACAAAATTACTTGCCCTTGATCAGGTAAATACACTGAACACATATAGAGACTTATATCTTAATTTGTTATTGTAAATAAATGGATCTAGCATCCAGTATTATTAAAGGAATGAATTATCCACCTACTCCAAAAAGAACTTTGTTAATATATGATTCGATTGATTATAACGATCTGAACTCTATAGCTACTAGTACTATTCTATACTATATGACTAGCTAAAGAGAGTTCTAAAGAATATTTCCTTTCTTTTGAATAATGGATTACATTCCGAAGTGACCCCATCATACCCCTCGTCGATTGTAGAAGAAATGAAAGATTAGCTTTATGCTTACATTTAGATTTATTTCATTTAAAATTTCTATGTTAAAAATTTTACAGCTGCACGCATTGTTCAACAATATTTGTATAATTACATTTTGTTTTACCGTTTTGTGGTGGTTTCACTTCGATTGCGTTTGTTTTTGTTTTTCTCTTACATTATTTACGTTTTTTTTTTATTTTTTTTTTTTTTTTTTTTAGATTTACAAAATCGATGCATAAAATACTTAAGAACTAAACTGTTCGTACGTAGTTATAAATGTCTATGTATATATATGTTTTTTGCGTGTGTGTAGGATTTCCATTTTTCTTCTTTATTCCTTCTTTTTGTTGTTGCTGGTTTGTCCTTGTAGCTTATCTCTAATCGGCTCTTTACACGATACATATACATGAATTTATATGGCTTGTAGCATTTTGAAAAATTCTTCAATTTTGTTTGTTTTCTTTTGTTTTGACTTAAATATTTACATTTTGCATTTCGATCGGCCATATTGAACTAAAACTATAATCTCATTGAAACACACATTTTACCTATTAAATTTGATGTTTCTGTTCTTCGTTTCTTTCTTGTTGCAATTTTTCTTTTTAATTATGCGTTGAACTTAGCGAGGGACTACAAACTAAATGAGAGAAATTTGCTATTTACAATGTATACAAATATGCTGATGATATTTCGATGGTGGCAGCTTGGAGAAGTTTAAATAATTCAAAACAAGATTCGAAAAATCGACTTTGTTTAAAATTATATAATCGTTATTCAAGCTTCTTTCTGTTGTTATTTTGTTTCTTACTTTCCTTTCCATTCCTTTTTTTTTTTTTACAAATATTTTTCAGATACATTTACAAATAATTTTAATGTTGCACTTTGCTTAAAGAACTTGGTACTACTAAACTAATATAACTCAATCCTAATTAAACCGGGCTGTTTGTGTGTGTATGTGTGTGAGTGTTTGTATAGATGTCTGTTTGTGCGTATTATAGGAAGCAACTATATAACAAAATAAACAGTTAGAACACCTCGGACTGCCTATGGCAACGTCGATGTCTTGGCCAGGATCGTTGTAGTCGTTACAGCTGCTGGCCCTGTTCCCTGCTCTCCTATGGCTGCCTGCTGGTCCAGCTTTTTCTGCTCCTCCGCCACAGGTGGCATTATAGTTGCTTTCAGAGATGTGGTCGTGGTGGTGGTCGTCGTCATTGTCTCTGGCGATATGTTGCTGGTGCACTCAATTTCAATGGGCTGTTCTAGTTCCATGTCCACATACTCAATGGCACTGTCGACATCGTCTTGCATTTCTATGACTATATATAGATGTTGAATGATAAAAGTGACCCGAGCTGAATGCACACATTACTTACTGCGATCTTTGAGCTGTGTGCTTGCCTCTCCCGTATCCTCTCCTGCATCCTCTACTATGACATCATCTATTTGCTGCTTGTTGCTCTTTGTGTCATTAGCAACTGTTGTTGCGGATGCTGCGCCTGTTGCATTCGTGGTAGCTGCCGCTTTGGCCTGATCCAGCTCCATCTCCCAATCGGTGGCATTAAGCACTACCATCGGCGCCGACTTGGCAGATGTCTTTGCCTCTGTCGTCCCATTATCTGCCACAATGATGGGCATATTGATGATATCTATGGGCGTATCTTCCGTAATCAGTTGATTCGCTTTCGATTTTGCCAATGCTGATGACGTCGCAGCCGCTGCCGTGTTTTTTCCTGTTCCCGTTCCCGTCCCTGAACCTGTTCCCGTTCCTGTTCCAGTTGCCGTTCCCGTTGCCTGTGCATTGTTAGCCGCATTGACGGAAGTTGACGGACCTATGACAAGCACATTGGGCTTGGCTGCCAGTAGCTCGCCACTAGGCTTGGGTTTGCTGGAGGCCAGTGTGACGGCACGCATTCCACTCGTTGGCAGAAACACCAAATTATTCTTGCCAACTCCCGCCGGACCGAGTGTCAATGTTGTTGGCTTAACCTTGGCGCCGCTGCTGGCAATGCTGGATGTGGAGACGACACTAACGCTGCTCGTGCCGCCCGCGGCACTCGAGATCACTTGAGTGGGCGTCAACAGTTGCATTTTCTGTATCGTTATTCGCTGCTGCGATGACTGCGGCGAGGAGGGCGTGCCGACGCCAGTGGGCGAGACAGATGCGCTGCTGACAGAAACCACCCCAGCGCCAGCGCTTACATTTGATGGATTCAACTTGTGTATAATGCTGCCCGTATGCAGTTTGGTCGGTTGCAGGAACAGTTTGCCATTGGGCGAGCAGATCTTGATGTTGCGCAAGGCGCTGATGCCGCTAGCGCTGGTCAGCTTTATGTTGCCCAATATCTGTGACGTCGATGCGACTGTGCCACTGCTGCCAGTTGCTGCTCCCGCTGCCGCTGCTGCTGTTGGGCTTGTTGTTGTCGCCGACGCTTTGCGGAACAGCGGCGCCACGGACGTGCCCGAGGAGCTGCTCAAGGGCGTGATGAGCGTGTTGTTCAAGCTGCTAGCTGGTATATTCTTTATAATATTTACAGCAGAGGCGCTGCTCAGCGGAGTGGTGGCCACACTAGCCCCACTCTGGCTGGGCACTCGCTCCTCAACAATGTACTTCTGCACTGCGGCTGTGGCAGGAGCCTTGCTGCTGCCGAGATTATTAACGGATGTTGCTGGACTGGCAGACGATTGCTGGTCATAGGGCAAGAGACGTACGGCTGTGTTGGGCACGGAAGACAAATGCTGCTTGTCGATCAGATTTATCTTCTTCGGCGTCAGCTTGGTGCCAGCTGGCAAAATGGTGCCGCCTGGAGTTGTCCGTACTTTCGGTGGGGCTGCTATTTGCTGAACGCTTATGATTTGTGGCGCGAGCGGCAAGTTAGCCGTTGAGATATTTGCGGACGCTGGCTGCGTGCCACCAGCGCTTGGCTGGCGTTCCTCTACAATATATTTCTTAACAGGTGTGCTCAATTGCGGCTGCTGAATCGTCTGTGCCGTCGGCGATAATTTCTCTTTGAAAACAATGGGCGAATTCACAAAAGTGCGCGGCGTCGTCGGCGATAGCATCTCGGGCGTTCCAAAGGCAACGCAAGCGGCAGGTATCGTTTTCAATTTGGTGGCCGCAACCGATTTGAGCGCCTCGTCCAAAATGTATTCCACGTGCGGCTGCACCAAGTGATTCGCATTTGGATGCGCTGGCAGCTCTGTCGTCGTTACAGACGTGGATAATAATACTTTTTCGTTCTGCTGTTGCTGCTGCTGTTGCTGTTGTTGCTGTTGCTGTTGCTGCTGCTGGTGCTGTTCTTGTTCCTGTAGTAGTTCTTGTTGCTGCTGCAGTTGCTTCTGCTGCTGTATTTGTTGTTGCAGCTGTTTTTGTGCTCGCCGCCGGCCGCTTTTAGCCGGCTTCGTATTTATGCCGACACCAGAAACGTTGCTATTGTTGGCCAACGTGTTCCCGCTGCCCTTTTTGCTTGTCAATCGTTGTTTGTATTTCTGCTGCTGCTGATAGAAGTATCGCTGCTGCAGCGTGCGAGCATTAGGACGCTGCTCCAGCGGCACCATCTGCCCATCTTCATCCTTCCCACCACTCAGATGAGATGGCAATTGCTGCAGCTGTACCATCTGCCTATCCTGTTGTGTATTACGCTTCTTATTGGGTTTCGCTTCGCCGCTCTCGTTCTCCTTTCGCTTCAGTGTGGCCTTCTTTATTTCGTTGGGCAAGTCGGGCACTTTAAACTAAAATGAGGAATTTTAGAGTTTAAGTTCAGATATTGAAATCTCAAAAAAATAATGGAGATAAACAGCGCATCGCATTCAGAGCTTTACATTGGGTAATTGATAATTTCTTTACAATTTAAACAGTTAACGCTTTTGCGAAAGAAATCACAACACAAAATATTAATGGATTCAAAAATATTACAATTAATAAAATATTTCTTTATAAATAAACAAATAAATTTAATTTAATTTAAATCTTAAACCAACTCTGAAATCAAAATTGGTATGCCTAAAAAAAATATGCATATATTGATTCATTTAATTTTTATTTTACACATTTATTTTATTTTATTTTTTAAATTTTATTTTCCTTTTAATTCAAGTTTTTAAATTAAAACAAATCGATCAAACAATATTGATTTGTTATCGATTGTAACATTTAGCCTGTAGCAATCAGCTGCATGTTAAAATGTAAGTTAACAGTTTAATAACGCTGTTAACTGGCAGCAACTGTTAACTGGCGATGCAGAGTTGAATTAAATAAAAATTAAATACACAACCGTGCGACAGGCAAAATGTGGCACTAACAATTGGCAACAATTGGAAGAGTTAAATAAACTGATGCACTTTTACAGTTAGGATTGGCGGAGCGAATCAACTATGTATTAACCTTGTAAAGAGGCTACATTCGAATTGGAACTTTTGGGTTACAAATGTAAAAAGGTTTAAAGTAAATTAAAACCTGGATAGCTAGATCTTTCCGACTACAATTTGTCACTCTATGCTAGACTTGGAATTATCTTAGCCTTGCCTTGCCCAGCGTCCCGCCTCAATTAACCAAGTGAGACCCAGGCGCAGACTGTACTTTCTCTGCTCATACATATTCGCACATACATACGTACGAGGCAGTAGCAGCAGCACAAGTAAATACTTATGTATATAGCCCCCTGCCCTGATCAAGTTATATAATGCTGGCGCACTCACCGGCTCATCCATGATCACGATTGGCTCCTGATGTTTTGTTATGCCGTGCTTGAGCGTCGAATAAGCTACCTGTTCGCGAAGCGCTTCGCTTAGATTTGCCCCAGTTTCATTTGGTGGAGGCAGTTTGCTGTTTTCCGCATAGGCCTTGGCGGCCAGATCGTTGGCCACAATGCTCAGGGCGGTTTGTGGACTAATTCGTGGCAGCAGAGGATACGGGCGACGACCTTCACGTGACCATTCTTGCCATGTGTTTGGACCGCAGACGCTAAAAAAAAATTTTTCCCAATGATACAGTTAATTATATATCCACGTAAAATATGCACGCTTATTTAACAATATTTTTACAATTGCTTACTTCTCGGCAATAGTGCATAATTGTTCATCGTTGGCAGCGCGTCGCACCTCCGCCCGATGACGTTCCTGTGTTATGTGAAACAGTTGGCGTAACTCCTCGAGCAGCTTGGCTTTCGGTTCGCTTAGCGAGCCTTGGGCGCGAAAAACGCTTATTACATGCGAATACGATTCTAATTCTGCATTAACGATACAAACAAAACGGACACCAATTAGCAAACAAAAATCGTGATCCACAGAAGCTGGGCTGCTGCTGCTGCGGGTGCTGTATAACATAAATTGCTTCCTCCTGGCGGTGGCGGCAGCAGCAGCAGAATATCACCTACCAAGTCGACGCAGCATGCCCCGACATTCGTCGCGGGACATTTCCAGCGTTTGCGGCCACATGCTGCGCATTGTTTAAAACGCACTACGTCTGAAGTGCTCCAATCCGTTGATTTGCAACTTAATTTAGCAATTTTCCCAAATGGTTTTCGCGAATCTTGTAACTAAAACAAACTAAAATTCAGCGTTTGCTGGTGCTGATTTTTAGTGTTGCAAAGCAATCGATTCCCCTATCGATATAATGTGTAATCTATCGTTAGACAGATGCGCCAACTATCGATTCCCGTTGCCATGGCACACCGTTGCCAAAAATATTTACGCTTGCCCATTTTGATTGCCACGACATTAGAAATAAGGCTTACGTTTTTATATTCGTACTGGCTTAGAACATACATACGCTCGTTACATCAATGTAAATGAGGTTAGCAGCTATAAAATTCATTTCTGTTTTATTTCAAGTAGCATGAGGGTTTTTTTATTAGTTTGTATATACATGTAAATGATGAATCCATAAAAAAAAAATAAAAATAGTGTATCTACAAATTACATCTATTCGAAGAGAATGTTTTAAGGTGTTTGGTTTTAGTTTCTTTTTCATAACTAGAGCTCCAAGTGTTTTAAGGAATTAAGTATATTCTTCTGATTCTCATGACTAGAGTTCCGTGCGATTTAAAGATTCTATTGCATCGTTGGCCTAAATACAAAGTCATTTGTTTATTCAACAAATTGTTATCATTGATTATCAACTCACAGATTTAAACCAAAATGATGGCATAAAGAAGCTTAAGCGATTGGATAAGTCCATTTCAGAGGAGGGAGAAATTCCATGTAGATGCAAATGTTTTTGCGATATAAACGGCGGAATATGAAATCCAATCACTGCATTATCTATACTTACATTTTTTGATTCAAGAAACTGGATCATACCATCTCGCATCCGCTCAACTACGTAATAGTAAATAAACAAACGTAAAACTAAAATAAAAACACTGAAATTATGTTAATTAGTTTACCAAAACTTACCTAAGCCCACATGAGATTTATTGAGCACATTCAGACTATCAAAGTGTTGTTTGGGTATTGCCAAATAATGGTACGTGGCAGCTGGTCGTATATCCTTGAAAATAACATATTCGTCGTTTTCAAATTTCAGTTCTGGAGGCGTTCTTTTACCGTGAGCTATTTCACAAAACAAACATTCTGTTGGAGACTGATCGTTCAGAAAATTTCTAGTTTCAATCGTATATTTTATAAATATAAACAGCAGCAAGCATGCCAAAAGAATTAAAAGATATTTTTTCTTAAAGTATGTTTTAAAACAAGATTTGGACAAGTCCAGCTTCTTAGACATTGTTTTGTACAACAAATAACTATATAAAGATGGGTATTCAAATATCGATATCTTGTATTTAGTTTCTGCACGATCGATGAATCTATAAAAAAAACTATGTTAATCGAATTTTTCAAATCATTAAAATTGATTTATTTAAATTTAATGCATTTGACTTTGTGCAGATGAAGAATGAAATGTTCTGTTTGTAATAGCTTTTTTCCATATTGTAGATATTTTATTTTTTATTTTGTAAATATTAGAAAAAAAAAATCAAATCTTGTTATACCAAATAATCTAATTGGAATTCGTTGAAGTCATTGTATTCACTGATGAGGATTTAAATTACAAAAATCCTAGTTGAACAATTGCGATGTTAAGAGAAATTAATTATACTAATGTTCACAAGACAAAAATAACGTATTTTTTTAAAGACATATAATATATCTGTATACAAACACTAATTTGAAAGTCGTGAGGTCTTTGGAATGCCACTACTTCTAACATATTTACGATGTTTGATATATCGATGTATCGATTTAACATTAGAACAAAGATAAATTTGTGAGTTTGGCCACAACTTGTGGCCAATCAGTAGCATTTTGAAAATTGTTTTCCAATGCGAAATAAATGCTTATAACGTAATCAATATGTTTATACGATCAGCCAAAAACAAATTCGAGACCGTGGATATTGTGCGGAGACTGAAGCGTCTAGTCGAAGGCACTCTATCGTCATACCGGCGTTTGTTTTTGCTTTTATTGTGCGTGTGCATTGTTTTCTATATGCTGCCACCAATATTTCGTTATCTATTTTTAAGCCCAACAGAGCAAAAGGGTAACGTATTTATCGCGCTTCGTACCATCATCAATTAATGTGTCTTTGTTTATTGTACGTGTCTTAGATCCACACAGTATGTGCATGGACGACCGCCTAACGCCCTACATCTTGCAAAACTACGAATACGATGCAAATATACGTCACGTGGCTCCACTGATGCCAGGCGAGCGCGACTACACGCCCTATGTGGGTAACGGCTATATTGGCATGGAGGTGGCACATGGTGCATCACTGAATATAAAACATGGACGCGCCATGCAACTACCCATACGCTTCCATCCAATATTATCTGTCACATCGAATGCTGGAAATGCGGGTGAGAAAGAAGCAACCGTTGTTGAGTATTTGACTGGAATGGTGCATAGATTTCAATGCTTCTCTGGCTACTTTGCCTCCTACACATTGTACGCGCATCGCACACAGCCCAACGTTCTTATGCAAGAGCTGCAAATCACCAATACACGTAACACAGTTGAAAGCATTGATCTAATAATGCCTCGCAATCGTTTGCCAAAGTCGTCTACGCGCAGCATTCCACTGAGGTAAGTCTGACCAACTTATCAACATTACATACATATATATGTATATGACTTTAACAATATTCTGCCTATTGCAGCGATCCAGCACAAATTGGAATGCTCACTTATAGTGCTTTGGAAGTTATATCGGGCACTGTGCAACCTTCGCAAGATGATCCGAGTAAATTGATTGTCATTAGCATTACAAAGCCACAAATGGAAACTAAATTGCAGCTGCGCAAACGTGGCACTGTACAAATAATCTATCCCATGATCATTGAGTACTCGAAACCGGTGACAGACAATCAATTGAAAGCGACCATCGATAGCATCGAACAACATTCAATTCAGGCCATGACAAAGCTGCTACAGAGGCTAAGCGCTAAGGCATCTGGTTCCGGTTCGGTTAACAGCATCAATACGTATCGCCAGGAACATATTAATGTCTGGACAGATCTGTGGGCAACGGGCTTCACGATAAGCACCTCGAAGGCTGAGAATAGCTTAAATGGTGATCGCATTAATGCCACCATGTATGCTGTTCTATCACAGGTGCGCAGTTTTGAGTTTGAAGACACGTCATCTGGCTTGTTTGGTAGCTCATCTTCTGCGGGAATACGAGAGGAAATTGCCAAAGCGCTGACATATGCCGAGGGCTGTTACGACAGTTATCATACGCTGCAGGCGGAGAATCTTTGGCGTGATATGTCCTCGCTGACTCAACTCAATTCACTGGTGTCATCCTGGATGCTTACGCTGGAGAAGCAAGGCTGCCACAATTTAATACGTGCCGGAGCGTCGGGCGTCATTCAGGCCATGACCCTGAGCTTTGGCAGCTTTCGCTTTAGCAATCAGCATTTGGAGTGCAATATGCATCCAAAATTCTTGCATCGTGATTTTCACTTCAGACGCCTCAACTATGGCAATAAAACCCATGTCAATGTGACAATCATCGTGAAGGAGGATAACAAGGCTGTTATCAGTGTGGCACTGGATCGTTCCGATCGCAGTTACTATGCATGCGATGGCGGTTGTCTTGATGAGCCAATCCTACTAACGTAAGTAGAGAATATCATAATAATTTAAATGAACATAATTAATATTGACTTTTCTTGAACAGACAAAATCGTCGAGAATTTCCTGTCAAATTGACTGAACCATTAACTGCAATATTATACATAACCGAAGATAAGCAACACATGGAGGAAATTCATCATGCAATACACGTTAAAGAAGTCGTGGAGGGTAGGCTTATCTGACTCTCTAAATATCCATATATGTTTTTAACTAATTAAAAATCTTATCTTTAGCGCCGGCACACGAGCAGCATCTCATAGCGCTTCATAAACATGGCCATCAATTGGGTGGTCTGCCGGCACTCTTCTGGGTCTCAGTCTGTGCAATAATTGTAGTATTTCATATATTCCTATGTAAGCTAATTATCAAGGAGTACTGTGAGCCAAGCGATAAGTTAAGATATCGTTATAACAAACCGTGATTCTAGTTTAATATATATACATACATATATATACAAAAACGAAACAAAAAATAAATAGATAAACAAAACAATGTAATCAAATTGGTCCGAGAGAAGCTGCTAATGGAAACAACATTGAAACCAAATGTCAGAAATGTGCAACGAAACTAATATAGAATTCGATCTAGCTATTTGGGTGGTAAGTGAACCATGTATGTATAATATTAGTTAATTAAATCTAAACGGTTTGAATCAAAATGTATAGTATTATTTGCAAACTAATGTAAGTTTTGTATGTACATTTAAACAATTGGATAAATACGACTAGCTCTTTTTTGTAATTACCCCTAGCGATTCAATATAAACTAACTAATGTTACGCTCATTAAACTAACAAAGTGACAAACTGTGTTTGAATAAGCCTAACTCTGCCTGTATTTGTTGTGTAAATAGTTATGGATTATTTGTTATAGTAGATTGTAGACTATATAATTTTCACATATTTCGATAATGCAATGAAGCGGTTTCGTCATAGTCGATTCGCTCTGAATCGATGTCATTAGTGGAGGAACATTTCATTAAGAGAGCGTATTGCAGCTTAGTTAATACAGGGAAAAGTTCATTTACATATATATAAATATAGACTTTAAGCAAATAGAATTTAGAAAAAGACAGTAAATCACAAATTGTAAATCTAACATGAGAAATGTATAAAATAACATTTATTCAATTATCTCCTAGCTACTCAAAAATCTTTTATATAAGGCAATATGCTATATAGCTATATATACAGCTACCTGCTAGGCTCAGATTCATACTTTCAGTTGCTACACAGCTTATCTATGAAATTGGACGCATGTATGCATATTACACAATATATATAATCATATATAATTAATAACAGCTGTTGTGTTAATTATAAAAAAAATCTAGAATGCTTTATTTGAACGGCAGACGTTTTAGCTTATGTACAGGGTCGGATTGGTGAAAGGCTATTGTTTGTTAACATTATTCTTAGCTGCATACAATTTCAATAAATGCATACAGACGCAGATAAGAGTGAATCTCCAGGCAGCCAGTGATATAATCTATTTGGTCACCCTGTGGATGCTGTCGGCCAGGTACTCAACATTCTTGCTGGTCACACCAGCCATGGAAATGCGACCATCTCTGGTCAGATATACGCTGTAGTCCTTCATCAGACTGTCCACCTGCTCGGGCGTCAGCCCACTGAAGCAGAACATACCAATCTGGTCGACAATGTGCTGCCAGTTGCGCGAGGAGCCGAGCTTCTCCAGATTCGATTTCAGCTGGGCGCGCACATTGATGATGCGATCAGCCATGGTCTTGACATCCTTCAGCCACTGGCTGCGCAAGTCGCCATTGTTGAGAATCTCGGCGGCAATGCGTGCACCATGAATGGGAGGATTGGAGTAGAGAGCGCGAATCAGAATCTTGATCTGTGACAGACAGCGAGCTGCCTCCTCCTCGTCAGCACAAATCACCGTAAAGGCACCAGCTCGCTCTCCGTACAGACCCATGTTCTTGGCAAAGCTCTGGGCCAGGCAGAAATCATGGCCATCGGCCTCGAAGATGCGCACGGCCTGGGCATCACCATCGACATTGCCGGTGGCAAAGCCCTGATAGGCCATGTCGAAGTATGGATAAAGCTTGCGCTGCTTGAACAACTGTGACAGCTCACGCCACTGCTCTGTGTTGGGATCGACTCCCGTTGGATTATGAGCACAGGCGTGCAGCAGCACAATTGACTTTTCCGGAATTTTCTGGCAATAGAAAGGGAATTTTTAGTAATGGAATAATGTAATTGCTTTAGAATACTTACCGTCAGATCCTCAATCATGCCGGCAAAGTCCAGATTGCAATTCTTTGGGTTATAGTAGCGATAACGCTTGACCGGCAGACCGGAATGCTCGAAAATGGGCACGTGATTGCCCCACGACGGTGTTGGCAAGTAAAGCTCACGGTTTCCCTTCCAGAATTTGCTCAAAAAGGCGCCGCCCACACGCAACGCTCCAGTGCCGCTGATGGCCTGAGTCGTAGCATTGTGTTTGGCCTTCAGCCGGCTTGACTGCTCGCCGAGAGCCAACTCAATGGCCTTGTTGTAGAACTCGGGCAGGCCAATGATTGTGGCATATTCCTTGTCCAGGGAACGGCTGATTAAACGCTTCTCAGCCTGCCAGTGAGAGAGAGAGAGAGAGAGAGGGAGTGGATCAGTGAGATCAATTGATCTGGGAGCAATGTGGCTTTACTTACCTCACGCACACTGGGCAGCACAAAGGGCTTTGTATTGTCATCACGATAGGCGCCGGCGCCGAGGTTAATCTTCTTTGGATTCGTGTCCTTTTTGAAGGCCTCCGTAACGCCCAATATGGCGTCGGGTGGACCCATTTGTACCTCGGCAAACCATGTTGATCTGAAAGTTTTCGGTACAGAATTTTTTAAAATTTTAAATGACATGAAAACTATCCTACCAATAACAAATTTTGAAAAAGACTTCAAATGATGAATAACATTTAAGTTCACTTCTTGTACAATTTTTTAATAATCCCAATATCGTCTACTAATTGTCTAGCCCGAGTCAATCAAATATAACACGCATAAAGATAATTCCATTTGTGATTATATATATTTTATTTCGGTTGATTGTCCATTGCCCTCGGGGTAACTTATTTGTACTCTTCACTTTCATTGGAGGGACGGATGTTTACTTATCAAAGAATTCAAATAGTTATCTTAGTCCATTTAAAAAAATCGCTTTGATTAGCTGGAAAGGAAGGAGCTGAATGATATTTTTGAAGTTTCAAAGTCAAATATCGCTTAATATTTGTGACCTTTCGAACCTTGGTTGCCTGCTGGATTTATATACATACATATATTATATGTCCTCGCATCAGGTTCGCTCACACGCTTATCGCATATAGCTGTAAACAAGCGTTATGACGTAGAACCTACCAAGATTAATGAGGGCTAGAGATAAGCGATTGACTGAGCGTGTCTCTTTCTCTCTATAGAAAACTGCAAATTGCAGGTAGAATTGAATCTTTCTGAGAATTACTGAATTACAGATATGAACTTTGGGTTTAGTAGATTGGAGAATAGGCTAAATATAGATAGATTTCTATGTAAGCTAATATGTCTCAATTATTTAGTTTTTTTTAATAATTATGGCTACTGCAATAGATACGTTGAAGCTTTGACGTAATTGTTATGTCAAAAATAAAATTTGTACGCAAATAACAAATCTAACAGCAGTATGCGATCGGAAGTAACTAATTATCAGCTTCAGAGAATATTGCGCTATAAATATGACGGTTAGCGTCAGCACACAAATATTTACCTAAATAAAAGTACCAAATGAACTACCAAGGGGAACAAGCAAATGTACCAAATTTCCTTCAAAGGAGAAATAAACGTACCATTTAGGTACACAAGTGAAGGGTACATTTGAACATGTGGCAGCTGTAGCTGCAATTACTAGATAACAGTAACAAATAAATATAACTACTATAGTTTACATATGCACGTAATTTGAGTAATAATATATGAAATAACATATGTATAAATATATATCAACACACGTATCTTTGTACAAACATATGCATACGTATGAGCTGTGGAATATTTTGTTGTTCTAATCAACAAACTGGATATAAATATATAAGTATATATTTATATACAAATATCATACATAATACATATGCTCACATAATACAAAATCTCAAGCACAACAAACACTAAATTATCTAGCGAGGCGAATACACACACACACACACACAGTCAAACATCCTCTCACACACATGCACACAGCCAAACACACAAAACACAAGCTTATTCACACGTATGCATGGAGCGCAAATAGACCGGCATTTGCAATGACCTTGACAAATGACACTGCAGTGCAGTGCGACATGTTACATAGTGCAGCTTTTAAAAAAAAAACTGCCTACAACAGCCGAACACAACAGAGATTGAGACTTACTTGCAACGTAGAACTGCTGGTGCATTGATGGCAATGCGGTTGGCAGTCAATAGGCTTCGTTTACAAATCTGCGACATGATTTTAATTGTTACTAAATTGTTTTTAAATAAAATGAACGTAAATGCGGCCAAAATGCTGCGCCTACCGCGGCTAAAGTGAATCTAACCGAATTCGGCCAACTGGAATCATTAGCAGAAGCTTTTCGCTAGTGATGTGTAAAAGCAAAACAACCATCGCGAAGGCACATTAACATTCTTAACTGTTAATAACAAAAATGTTATAAATTTAAGTTAATCAAACATTTGAGAAATTGTTTTTATCTTTAGCAACATTTGCAAAGCATCATCAACCAATTCTGATTAGCATAAGATAAGCTAGTTTCAATTAGAATGATGTTAAGCTAACAGTAGCGCGCCTTTTCCAATTGGTACCACTATGTACACATCATATGTTTATCGATAGTAAAGCTCCGTTGTTTATGGCGCGCAGCTGATTTTGGCTTTTGCTTGAGACACTTGTTAAACTTTTGCCAGTTGTAGCTAAGACATTGTCGCGAAAAGACTTACGGAACATCTTATCGGCTGAGCTGTTAATTTAATTAATAAAAATAAACGTCATGCTTAAGTTGTGCGTGCTTATCTCGTCGTTGCTCTTGGCGCTGCAGCTGGGCACAGCCTTAGAATATAAAGATTGTGGCTCAAAGACGGGCAAATTCACTCAAGTAACCATCGAAGGCTGTGATACGACAAAGCCGGAGTGCATTCTCCATCGACATACCAATGTTTCGATTTCAATTGATTTCACATTGGCCGAAAAAGCCACATCCGTTATAACTGTTGTCCATGGCAAAGTGTTGGGCGTTGAAATCCCATTTCCGCTCAGCAATCCCAATGCCTGTGTGAACAGTGGCCTCACATGTCCATTAGATAAAAATGAATCCTATCGCTATACGGCCACACTCTCTGTGTTAAGCAGCTATCCAAAGGTCTCAGTGCTTGTCAAATGGGAGTTGCAGGATCAAAACAATCTGGATATTCTCTGTATCGAAATCCCCGCCAAAATACAATAAAATGTGAATATTAATTTGTAAAAAATGTAAAAATCTCCTTGTAATCTAATTTAAAATAAATAAAAAGTTATGAACTTGACTGATTTCGTTTGTGTCGAGGCCAGCCTTGATTCTATTTCAATGGCTTCACTTTCTTTGTTTTCATTTTATTACTTTTTCTGTTCTGTTATTGATAAGTAAAATTTGATACATTTTATTTTGATGACGCATGTGCCAATGAGTTACAGTTCACACTAGAGTTGGACTTTAACTGAAAGTAAACAACTACATTGTTTGATATAAATTTATCAGCATTGAGTTATAGATGCTATAGAGTAAATCGCTCACAACACAGACGTTATTTATATATACATAAATGTGGTGATTAACAAAAAAAATAATTTTAAAAATAAATATTACACATATTTCAATATATGAATATGTATATGTAAATAATATAAAAATCTATTAGGCTGTATTTTATCAGTTCTTAAAAAAAAGAAACTAAATGCGCCAACTTAAAAATACAAAAATCGAAATAATGTTAATCGATTGCTGTCTCGCAAACGTCATCAAACTTATCGTGAACTTGTATTGCTAATCCTAAAACAAATGTATTTTCGGCAAATAAAAATAGCATATTTTGAATAAAATGCAAATTAATGTTGAGCTCCGTGGCCAGACATAAAATATTCATAAAAGACTACATAACAAATTAAAACATTAATTACGTAGCTAAAGAATTCAAACTAAAGAAATAAATAAAATAATTTCCATACAGTATACAATATTGATTTTTACCGCAATAGTTTTAAAAGTTTTAATTTCCTTATGCGGTATGCGACCGATATGAAAAATACTGAATTTTGTTTATTTTCCGTTGTTTTTCAACACTAAAGTATCGATAAATTGGAGTAGCCCTAGATTGCGGCGTCGTTTGAAAGCAACTGTAAACTATTACCAATACAAGCGTAATGCCGAAACGAGAGGCATAAAAGAAATCTGAATAACTAAGAAACAAGCAATAATTAAGTGAAATTTGTCAAATAGTGACATATTGTGAGCGCGAAGATTAGTCTTATTGTTTTTTGCCGCATTGTATAGCGGTGCGTGTGTCTCGATTGTAAACAAAACTAGTTTCCCGTTCGGGCTGACACAAATCATGACGTTACCGCGCTCCGAGACGCCATTGCGTCGTTCTGCAGTTGGCAGTCATCGCGAGAGTATGCTGCAGGATCGAACGACTATGGTAAACGACGATGAGGCGGAACGACGGGAAGCACGTCGCCGCACGCTGCTGCTGCAGCAAACGCGACCCCGGGAGAGCACCATCCTGGAGTCCATCGAAGAGAATGAAACGATAAAGAAGTGCCTGGAGATATACAATGGCAACAAGCTGAGTCGCGAGAATGCCTGGAGTTTGTCGTTGATCGATACGCTGTCCAACTTGCTGGATCATCATCACAAAACACTCAGCAACTTTAAGGTAAGTGCAGCAGCTCATATTGCGCGGAATTCTGATTGATGATTGTTATTGGTCTTGCAGATAGCTGGGTCATCATTGGAGGCCTCCTCAAAGGTGTATGGATTGCGTGTAGACTCCATATATTTGGATGCGATGCGTATGTCAGCTGGCCTCAACGCTCGCACGCTCACACAGCAGCAACTGAATGCAGCGGCTGCCGATGATAACGACGATCACAGCCAGGTCGAAGGCGGTGGTGGTGTTGAGGGTGGTGAGACAACAGCAGCACCGGCGCCAAAGGCTAAGAAACGTCAACGCAAGGCAGGTTCCACAATAACCAAAAATAAGGAGACATTGAATGCACGCTTGGATACTGCTCCTTTGCAGGATCCAGTATTTGGCAAACTGAATTCCACAGTGGGCTCCATAAATGCCTCCAATCGACTCATGAACAACATATTGCCCACGAAGGACTCTGAACTGCGATTGCGTACCAATTATCGCTTCTGGCACAACCCAAATACGGCAGAGCAGATAGAGGATTATACGTTTGTCAATAACAATGATAAGAGCACGCAAACGATAATTCCCGCTGAGTGGGTTAATAAGATGCGACGCTACTATCAGCAGCATCTGGTTCTGCGGCCGCTGCACACTGGCTATATTATAAGCGATGTGCCCAATCCGAGTAATGCTAACGAACCCATGCAGATAAAGGATGACGACGATGCTATGGATAATGCAGATGATTTCTATGAGAATCCGCGCGAGCTCTCGATGGCATTCGATATAAATGCTGAGTGCGAGCCGATGCCAGATCTTAATGCGTTGACAGCGGCCACCGTATTGGAGATGGACTACAACGAGATCGAAGAATTGACGACGGAGGAGAGGACAACGTTGCAGCATTGTCGTGTCCTGCGCAAACAGCCCGTGTTGATTGAGGATTTGCGACCGGTTGATGGCAGCTCTAAGCTAGAGTATTCGTATCGACCCATGGATCAGATCTCTCAGTTCTGGGCTGGCCCATCGCATTGGAAATTCAAAAGGACACGCACCACCAATACCTTTGGCCAGGTCAACTCACAGGATACTGTAGCCGGCAAGAGTGTAAACGCAGCTGCTGCACGACTGAAACGTGCCGCCGCCCAGGCAGCAAAGCGACGCAGCAAACAAATCAACTTCGGCAGCTGTACGGAGAGTCTGTTCATAAAGCTGGATGAGAATACGAAGTTGCGCAAGGCGAACTATCAAAAGCGTTGGGATCCACGCAAATTGCGTCTGCCGACCAAATATGACTTTGATGCGAATTACTTCTATAAATATGATTATGCGCCCAGCATTAAGGTTATCCGTCGATTTGGCGTTCCGGATGATGATGTGGACAATGATGATGATGACATGGGTGGGAATATCAATACGGTCGGCGACGATGCCGGCGATGATGTTGACCTCTTTGATAATGATGAGTTTCAACGTAGCTCGGATCGTTTGCCCAATGACATGAATGTTAGCAGCTTCCCAAACGCTGATCCTGCATTAGCTTCGTTCCGGCTATCTGATGATCCGAACGCATGTGATAATGGGACTCAAGCGAATGATACGGTGCTTGAGATATCCACGGAGTTTCAGGGAGCGCCCTCGCAGGTAAGTCATGAAAAGTTACAATGAAGTCTTATCGTACATTATTGAAAATCTCTTGTATTTGCATTTTGAATAGGTCACCAAGGTGATTGTGCCGTTTGCGAAACGTGCCAAGGTGATTGACATGAAGAATCTCAAGCGCAGCTGCAATTCGCTGATACAAAAACAAATGCTGAGCACTGCTGCAATGGAGGAGGAAGCGATTCCCGCCCACCCGAAAGGAAAAAAGGAGCACTATGCCAAAGGTATGGCCACCTTTAAGGAGATCTACGAACAGCTGCCCGCCATGCTCACCACCAAAATGTCTGATTCTCTGTCGCCCTCGGTGGCTCTATACGCAGTGCTGCATTTGGCCAATGATATGAGATTGCGACTCATACCACAGGAGGATTTTGAGAACTTTACAATTAGACAAATAACGGACTAACCCAGTTGGCGACCATTTTATACATATTTCAACGTAAAGCAGTATTTTAAAAGAAAAATCTGAATTAAGTCTTTTAACAATGTTAACTGCTTTTATTTACTTCATGTTTTGCAGTGCAGCATGTGCTAAGAGAATCGTCATTATTTAATTAAGAAAAAAAAATCATACCTTACTTTATATATGTGTATAATGTGGATGGAACATTTATGGCAATAAAAGTAGTACGAAATTTTAGAATGTATAAATCGAATAAATGCATATGTACATTAATATATAATAATATATATAAATATGTACAAGTGAACTATGAAATGAATTGTGAAATGATGAAAAAATGAAAACAACTGCAAGTTTTAATTGTAAGGACTGCAAATAAGTCTTAGTGTATAGCAAGGATGGAAGTCTTTCATAATTTTTATATAATGTGAGATTTTTGGAGCACAGTGTAATGAAGGCATGAATATTCAAAACCAATTCTGAGTGAATGAAATGAACTGTAGCAGCGTCGTTTGCTGCATGCCAGAAATGTGCTGCTTAAAGCTCTTGAATTGGGTCTGAGTCTATGTAACTGCTCAGCCTAGTAGAAGGCATCTGCAATTGATCTTCTACGTGTTGTCTTCAGATGCAACTCGATATATAGAAATGTACTATGCATATGTGTATATAATTGTGTTTAATTTTAGTCATAATGTTATGTTTGGCTCAATTTTAAGACAACATTTTAAATGTATAAATTTCATAGAATTTATTATTGTTAATTTAAGTTTTGTCTTAGCTTTGAGACTAGCTTTGCTCTTTTTGCTTTTGTGTTTGATTCTGTTTTATATACATTTGTAACTGACAACATTTATAGCAGCTCAACTTGCGCGTTGCTGTTGTTGTTGTTCTAAAACTTAAGTGAACAGACGCTGGAAGCTGATGACAAAACGGAAGCCAAGCATTGTTGCAAGTCCTTCTGTTTTGTTTAAGTTTCATGCTGCTGTTATGCCCTGTAAATTGAGTTGCACAGATGAGTTGTTGCAGCATAGGGTGCATTTGCCTTGCATCACTGTCATATGTTCCATTATAGGGTATATTTTAGTCGAGCATTAATTGTCTCATTGTCAACTGTGTTGATGCTTGTTGCCATTTGCATATGAGCTGGGCTGAGCGCGAATTTAGACGCGCCTTTCACACACTTTGCACAGTTGTTTGTCGTAGCTTTTTGCAAATGTGTGTGTGTGTGAGTGTGTGTGTGTGTGTTTGTGTGTCTGTCTGTCTAAGTATGTGTTTCTGACACATTTGTGCTGCATGTGTGTTAAAAAGTTCGTTGTTTACTGAGCGCTTTTAGCAAGCGCCGCGAGTAAGTCTGTTCGCGTTCATGTATGTGTATGAAAGAGAGAGAGAGAGAGTGTGTGTGTGTGTGTGAGTGTGAGTAATTGCATATTATTTGCATAAATATTTGCTAAGTACAAAGTACAAAATAACAACAGCAACAATGGCAAGACAGGGAGAGAGAGAGAGAGAGAGAGTGGTAGCATAACATTTAAATAGCTTCATCAAACTTTTGATATTAGCAGCAGAAAAGTTGTATTTAACATATTTCTGACCTCTCTTCCTTTCTCTCTCTCTCCCACTCTCTCTCTCTTCGTGCTATTTACCTCTGAGGTCTCTGTGTGAGAGCACCTGTGCAAGCCATTTTAATTGCATTTGTGATTTAACATTAATTATTCAGATGTTCCTTAGAGATTTTAAAGTTTCGAAAGTCTAATAATTGCTGGCAGGCAACAAGTAGGATTGTTGTCCTAAGCTTAGCTCTGACAAGTGAGCAAATATTATAGTTGTATGAAAGATATTACAGGGTATGCTGCTGTTATTATTAGTTGTTTTTCTGTATAATGCGTTTCATAAGATAAGAATTGATGAAATTTTTTGAAGTATAAGAACTGTATGCCCCATGCCCCATTTTAAATTCTATGAAAAGTATAGGATATATTCAGTAATTTGCTCGTTGATTAATAATTTGATCAGCCAATTATAATATTCATATTTATTCAAAAAACGTTCTGATATGATATATGCTTTGTTTAGTCGGTGTTGAGTGCATTTCCATGTTGTCAATGTCAAATGCAATAATCCGACTCGAAACAAATATGGCTCATGTTGTGGTTAATAAGGATATGTTGTGAAAATATTTGAGACACTCACCCACACACAGAGACATTTACAGCTGAAAGGTTAATTATCAAGAGCAGACATAAAAGAGAGAGAGAGATAGATGGAGAGAGAAGGGTCTTAGCCAACATTTGTATATGTATACGTATGTATGTATGAATGTGACACCTGCTAGGTGGCTAACGCAATTCCGGTCCGTGTCATGGCCATAACAATTCCAGAATGTTGTTAGCCATGTTTTTAGCTTAGCCATTTCAACTAAGGCTTGTTTGAGGCTGCTGCTTTTATTTTCATGGTTATGATCCTTTGCATTTGTTGCTTAATTGTCTAACGAGTTTCAGGCTTTCAAACTTAATAATTGCTCGGTTGCATTTGTCGTTCATTTGAGATGCATTAAAACTTTGCCAGTTACAAAGGATTTCCCACTTTTAAGCAACTTTAAGTGCTACGCCTAGGTAAGCCAGAATGACTATTAAAAATACCAAGCACAACTAAAAGTCAAACTGTAACTAAAAACTAAGTCAGAATTGTAAGCCTGTCCATTGGTATAGCCAGAACGCAAACCCTTCATAATTCTCATATTTCTTTAGCTTAGATATTTTGCGAGAACATTTTTGTTCACAGAAATGCCAGATTTGTGGCCAAAATATGAGATTTGTGGAACACAGTGTAATGAAGCCATGAATATTCAAATCCAATTATGCGTGAATGAAATGAATTGCAGCAGCGTCGCTTGCTGTCTGTCTTGAGATGCTCCGAGTGGAGCTCTTGAATATAGGCTGACTGATGACATTGAAAGGATCTACTTCCTTTGCAGATCTTCAAAAGTAGTTCCTTTATGGGTAAGATTTCAGTTAATATTTAATTTTTTTTTTTTTAGAATTTCTAGGTTTTTTTCGCTGCCAAACTTTGAAGCATATTAAGAAGCTTGAAGATGAGTCTCCCAGTTTACATATTATAAAATTACAAGACGGATACATGATGTATAAGAGGTAAGTTTTTGAAGATCGATGTATGCGATGAAAAAAATATACTAACGAACGAAATTATTCTCTATTTTTATAGTTCCAGAGCAAAGCTATGTATTACAGCAGTATATCAGAGAGATGAAAAAGCTGTACAACTTACAGCTAACATACTCTTATACAGTAAGCAAATCATTTGGTTAGATTTAATTAATAACTAAAAAATATTATATAGTATGTATTAGAAATGTTAAATGTTGCTATTTAAGTTATATTTAACTATTTATATATTTATATCTATAGGAATTATTAAAATTATTAATATATAAACGTTAAATGTTGTATTGTATCCAAACAAATTGAATAAAAACAAAAGTTGAAAAAGTAAACCAAAAAATCTTGTTATTTTTTCTTTTTCAGCTTGTCAAGTTCGGCTCAAACTGCAGCTAAACTACTAGGCGAACAGAAATCAACAGAAGGTAGTTGATTTTTCATTTTTTTCTGAAAAATGTTGTTGCCTATATATTGGGCTGTTAAATTAAAAATTCAATTGCATACTTTCGGGGTCTTATTTAAAGCAAAAAAGCCGCTTAAAACAAAATCTGGCAAAAATACCAGGCGCACAGAAATCAGCAGGAAGTATATGAACTATTATTTAAATCTAAAATTTGAGTATGCTCACGGGATAGCTGCGATCCCAAGCGGGCGCAAAACTCAGAAAGTTAACGGGGAATTCTTGTAAAAGTACCAGGCACACAGAAATCAGCAGAGAGTAGCCAGACGTATTTTTATGCAAAGTATGTTTGTATGTATGTATGTATGTATACACATACCCACAGGGGGGGGCCGTTGTTCCAGTTGTTAAAGCAAAATCTGGCAAAAGTACTAGGCAAACAGAAATCAGCAGAAAGTGACCAGACGTATTTTTATGCAAAGTAAAAATATGCTGTATGTATGTATGTATGTATAATATGCTCACGGGATAGCCGCTCTCCTAAGCGGGCGCAAAACTCTGCTATTCAACGGCTAATTCTTGTAAAAGTAATAGGCGCACAGAAATCAGCAGGAAGTATATGAACTATTATTTAAATCTAAAATTTGAGTATGCTCACGGGATAGCTGCGATCCCAAGCGGGCGCAAAACTCAGAAAGTTAACGGTGAATTCTTGTAAAAGTACTAGGCAAACAGAAATCAGCAGAGAGTAGCCAGATTTATTTTTATGCAAGCTATGTATGTATGTATGTATGTATGCATAATGTACTCACGGGATAGCCGCTCTCCTAAGCGGGCGCAAAACTCAGTCATTTTAACGGTGAATTCTTGTAAAAGTACCAGGCGCCCCGATATCAGCAGAAAGTAAATGGAATTTTTGCAAAAATTTTCCATTGCATACTTTTATGCTGTTTCATAAATAAATTCTTAGTCTCCTCTGAAACTAGTGTAATTTTTATATTGCATATCGTCGGGCTGCACTTTTTACATAAATTCATTAAATGGCTATAGCTTATGAGGCAGCTAGGTCATTAGGCAGTTCGATGTTTTTTTGCGCTTTTCCAGATTTGCCATACTTACCTGACTGAAATAGAAACCGTTTTCGAAATAAATATACCGTTTTATTTTTGTTCACTCCCTACAGAGTTTCATCATTTATTATACTGTATTTTGTAAGGTATATAGTATGTATTTTTATATAGGGTAAAATATGTTTTGCGTGTATTCAGCATTTTATTTACATTTATTTTAGTTCATTTATTATATATTGTTATATGCATATACATATAAATGTATGTGTATATATATATGCCCGGTTCGACCGTCTTCTAACATTTGCCTGCCTAGTATCGCCTAATGTATTATAATTGATTTCATGTTTTATTAAAATGTTGTTCTCTTTTCAAACGTAACTCAAATTTAATTATTAAAGTTTTCATATTTTCAATGATGGTGTAAATAAAATATACAAAAGATTTTCTTAGATTCAAAAGTGGTTTACGGATATCAACGGTCGTCGGTTTTCTTCTTTCTTTAAATTGAATTTGTTTTTTTAATAAATATTTAGCTTTATGTTTTTGTTTTGAAAAATACATCAATAAAAGTTCAATACATTTAGTAGACAAATATTTATTCATAATATATATTTATATGTTTTTTTTTTTTCCATTTTTATTTTTATAAGTGTATGTAGTACATATGTAGTATACATATATATATGTATATATAGTATTAGATAAATGTATATAATTCATTTTTAGCACACAGAATATAACAATTGTTGCAGTAATACACCTTTCGGGGGCCTTTAAATGTTTTTTAAACATTTTGTTTTATAACTGTAATAAAATTTGCTTAAAATTTAAACAAAATATAATACGATTTTACATCATTTTTTAATTTTAAATATAATTTTCTTTTTTTTTAAATAAGTGTTGGTTTTTTTTTTATAACAAATTTGCGCTACATTTTAAAAAGTGTTTCCATATCCCTTATATATATTTTATCCATTTGGTTTTGGTATTACGATTGACGTGTTAGAGAGGCAATTTAATTGAGCTTGTTTGGATAAGGACATTTGGCGAACTTCATGTTGCTTTAAATAAATATTTAATATATATATATATAATGAAGGCAATAAATAAAGTTAATAAATAAAAGATAACTAGAAAATGAAAACAAAATTACAATAAAATTAAAAAATTTTAGTAAAAAATTAAATTATTCTTTTTATTTTTTAGCAAATTAAACAAATAGGAGAATATGCATAGCAAAGAAGTTTTTTAAATAAAAAAAAAATTTTTTTAATTTTTTTTTTAAATCATAATATACATTTTAATAATTCTTTTACATATATTAAGAAATATATTTCTTTATATATAAATCAAGGATCATAATAAATATTTTAATAAATTTTTCAAATTAAATTACATTGCATATAAATCATAATATGCATTTTAATAAATGTTGCCATATATTCTTTTAAATATTATAATTATAATTAATTTAATTCGTATATAATAGTTTAGAGAGTTCATGGGCTAAAATGTCTATACAATTAATTGGGTGCACGAAATTATAATGTACACACGTAATCGGTTATGTTTATATATATACATACATCATATATATATTTAGGTATATAAATATATATATGTATATGCTGTATAATGGTTTATATGTATGTATTCTTTAAAACGTGTCCAGAGCTCCCTGCGCTTACCGTAAATGCCTGCAAAAACTGTCTCTCAGCCGAGTGTTTCGAATCGTTTGCCACTTGCGTATGTGTTGGTGTGTGTTTGTGTCTGTGTGTATGTGTCTGTGTGTGTGTGTTGTATGTGTTGTTATATTTTCCGCCTAGCTGTTGTTTAGAATGTCCTTTGTTCATATCCTTTTGTTTGTTCATTTAGTTCTGTGACTTGGGCGAAATGGACGCTGTCTCAGCAGATGCAGCAGTAGCTTGCTAGAGTAAAGAAAGGAGGAGATATCATTATGAAAATGCATGTTTCTATGCGGAATTACTCACCTTTTGGTCGGCTGGCGCCTTGCCGGTGCTGCGACCCCAGCGCAAACGCATGGGTTTACGTGACTCGCGCTGAAATTGATACTCCGCATCATCCACGTCCTGCTCTTCGTTTTGATCCTCGTCCGATTCAACGCCATGTTCGCCTGAGATTTCATACTGCTGCTGCAGGGCCTTCAGCATGCGGTATATCTCCTGCGCCTGCTGCAACTGTTGGTAAATTCGAGCATGTTCACGCTAGATGGATAAAGATGGAGAGATATAGATATAGTAAGGAGTTTTTAATTGATTTTTATTTACTTATTTAATCAATATTTTTCTAAGAGTTCATAGAATATATTCTCAAAAAATTGCTACGCTTCACGCTGCCTCTTTAATACACACCCAAATATCGCCTCTCTTTGCGATTTTCATGTACTTAAGCTTAAGTACTTACGTTTTTTGTTTGCCAACTGCCAACTCTGTTGGTTCAGCTAACCCCTCTCTAAGATCCCCATCCTACCTGTTCCTTATCTGCACGATTATTGCTCAGATCCAGAATGCTGCTGATCACGCTACGTCCCCAGCGCAAGCGTTGAGGCTTGCGCACGGCACGCTCAAAGCCTGCATCGTAATCCTCTGAGAGATCGCCGTCGTAGCCAGCGGCTGGCTGATTCAGCAGCTGCTGCTCATTGTTGTTAGTCAATTCACGTTCGAGCAGCTCATCGTAGGCGGTGCGTCGCATTTGCGGCAAATTGGGATCGCTACGTCGACCGAAGCGCAGGCGCATCGAGGGAGATCGTATGGGTTTCTGGTTGACGTCGCCGAACCAACGCTTCTCCACAATGTTGTTCAACATGTCCGGATCGCTGCGACCGAAGCGCAGCCGCAACGAGGGCGAGCGCTGCGCCTTGCGCTCCACTTGATGATTGGGAAAGACAATGGGACCGGCATACTCACGTTGGAGCAAATTGTCATAAAGATTGCTGATGGGAGCGGCTACAAGATGTCAGAGAATATGAATTAGGTGTGAGCAGCTGCCATGGTGACTTCACGTACCTTGCACTGTGGCCAGCTCGGCGCTGGACAGCATGAAGAGATTAAGGCTGAAGAGCGCCAAGGCGCAGCCGTAGCTCAGTTGAGACTTTAAGTGCATCATTTTCTGCAAGAAGAAGAAATATTAAGTAAAAATTATTTTCTTCAACGAAAACTTAAATCAGGTCTCTCCAAAGTTCAACCACATTTAAATAGCTTTTGATGACTGCAATTAGCTTGAGCTCTTAAGACCCGCTCCCAAGCTTTTGCACACACCAACTACCACTTCTCCTCTTTTTCTTTTTCACGCTCCTAGCTGATCTGATTGCCCATTGCCTTGACAACCTCCGACTGCTTACAATTCAATTTCCGCTTGCTGCTGGCGTCACGTATACGCAAGCTATCACGTATAGGACACGTTGTATCGCTTCCAACCCTCTAAGAAAACACAATAAAACAAGGCAGCAAAAAATAAGCAAAAAAATAAGGAAATAATTCGCATGCACTTAACACCCTTCGGTGCTATCGATGCTTATGCATTTAGAATGCCGCTGCGGGTGCCGGCGCTCGGATTTCAGCTTTTTCAGCTGTTGCCTGGAGGAAGTCAAAGTTTATGACAATTTTTTTTTTTTTGTATTTCTCAATTTTTTTATTAGGGCTTGCTTCAGTGCAATGTTTGCCTATTGTTGCAGCATTTTTGTATACCCAGGCAATTGTAAATTGGGTTTTGGGCTATATTGGCTATATATCTATTGAGTGTTTCTCAATGTCTGCAATTAGCAAAATTCTTTCACTCACACTCTGAGAAAAGACTCAAAGCTCAATCGGTTGCATTGTCTCTTTAATGAGTTCGTGCGCGATCGGCTTGCAATCGTTTTTTGTTGTGCTCTGCTTGTTTCCCGAACGTTTGCTAGAGTTAAATGAAGCAGAAAGAAAGAAAGAAAGTATTTTGTGTATGTATTGGTGTGTATGCGAGAGTCGTTTTCGCTAAACACATCAATAGCGTTCGTGAGTCGAGAGTGTGCATGTGTATGTGAATGTGGAGACCGTTTGCAATAGCTCAGCTCACCTACCTCAGTCCGATGGCCACACGAACACTCCGCGCAACAGAAACGAAAAGAACCGAAGTCACTTGCTTAGAGCGAGAGCGAGAGCGAGAGGGTATGATTTGTTTCGGTTGATCGTGCGAGCAGAGCGTAACTAATAAAACGTTCAACTGTTATGTGCGAGGTATGGAAGGCGTGGTAGATAAAACAAAGAATGTATATTCTTCTTAAAGAGAAGGTAAAAGAGAATGTAGCGCTGTAAGCTGTAAGAGACTTGCAAATGAAAGTAGAAAGTATAATATAGCTGCTCAGCATGCGCTATATAGGGTATTTGTTAGTCCGGCATCATACACATTCATCTTCTCTTCTCATTTTTCTGCTGCATGTGCAGCTGCATGGGTAACATAGCTTATTTGTTATCATTATTCAACGAGTCTCACACACCCGCACACACACATGAAAAGGGCACACTTGACACCCACACACACACACACACACACACATCTCTACACACATATGCTCACACACTTCACACCTGCCTTTGTCACATTGTTGCTCCCTTTTTTCTCTGTCTCATTTCAGCCCCTTGGCAAAAGTAGGCAAAGTCTGTCTGCCACTTGACTTGTCTACGCTCGCCGGCTACTTTACCGTGTATGGCTCGCTATTGCTCCCCCGCTGCTCGCTGCTCAGGTTATCTTATAAATAATTCAATTGCCTTGCATTGCTCTTCTTCTTCTCCTTCTGAGTCTTTCCTTTTTTTTTTTTTGTCCGCCTCTAAAATGAACTTATGATGTTTGGAATGAATTGCAGTGCCATAGGGCAGCGCTTGGAGCGGAAAACTTTGCTCGAGTTTATTTACACCACAAGTTTTTCTTTTTTGCATATGAATTTTAAAATATATTCATATATGTGCCCCAAGTGCCACGCCCCCTTTACGGTGCTACGTCTTGGCGTTGGCGAAAGCGTGCATTGAAATTGCATTTTTATTGATTCGTTTAGGCTTTAATTGTGGTCACAATGCAAAAGTCTTTAATAAATATGTGTGTGCATGTGAGTGTGTGTGTGCCTGTGAGTGTGTGTGTGTGTGTGAGTGTGTGTGTGTGTTGTACAGCCCTTAGTCCATGACATCATTTACCACGGCCTTCGTTTGCTTCTGCCTCAATATGCAATAAATTGAATAAAATAGTAACAAATGTGAACATATTGAACAGGTGCGCCGTTCACCTAACCTTTCGACTAGTTGACCTCTTCAAATAAAAAAAAAAAAACCATTGAAAACTACTGACATGTGAGCGTTTCGATTTATCTATATATGTAAATATTTAGTATATATGCGATATTCCAATTTTGCTGAATGGATATATTTAAAATTTATATTCAAGTTGTAAAAGAGAAAAGTTTAACTAAGACTGAACTTTGCTATAGAATACACCAGATATATAAAATATATATGCATACAAAATTGTATATATACCTTTTTACAATATTTTCGTTCATCTCAAAACCTTTACATTTTTTATTTATAAATATATATTTTGCATCATTTCATTCCTTTTATTCCAAATGGTTTAATCTAGTCACAAAAGTTGCCAAATAAACTCGTTTCTTTGCACTGAAAGTTTCAGTGATGAACAGACATTGTCTAGCCGCTACGGCTGTTGCTGTTGTTGTTGCCTAATTGCTTGGCCAACATTGAGGTAATAGCCATACAGCTTGTATGCCCAGGAGACCTTTAGCGCAGTTTTCACCTCAATCCTAACTCAATTTGTTGACTCAAAGTTTCGCCCAACAAGCTGTTAGCTGCTTCTGCTCTTCATCCTTTGCCCTTTGCTGAAATAGTCTTTGAATGGTGTTTTAGAAATCAGAGCGAATAAATTCTCAATAAACTTCCACAGAATCTGACTTTGTACTGTATCTGTTGGCCAGGCAACAGCAGCATTCGAGATTGTCGCAATGTAGTGCGAAAGCAATAAAAAAAACAAGGGAAAAAAGTGAAATCAACATAACTTGGCGGCAGCTTGCATTGACACGCCCACTATAGAGAGAGAGTGGGCGTGCAAATATTTTTCACTACGTGTGAATGAAAATTCTCAATTTCCACTTTTTCTTGTTATTATCAATGCAATATGAGTGCGAAATCTCAGAGAATTTCAATTGATGCAACCAACAGCAGGCAGCTGCTGCCACTAGAGCAGAATTTAATTACTGCACAGAAACGCAAAGAAAATATTCGGGAAATTTGTAGCCAAGAATGAAAAAGATAGAATATTGCAGGCAAAATTTATTTCACGGGAATCAAGTCAGAAAGTTACAATCGGGGGGCATTGACTGCATTATACTCCTCAATGCTGAAATGTTGATAGATGTTTTCTTTATAATGAGGTATATATTTAAAACTTCATATCTCTGGCCGAGAAAGCGACTAAATCGATTGTGTTCATACACACAGCAAGACGGCAAACCAATATACTCTTTTCATTTTGAGAACAAGTATTAAATATTATTCGAAATTGTCTTGAATTTACCTTAAAGCAATTAAAAACTACGCTAATTAACTTATATTTTTAAGAATTAAATTAAAAAAAATAAATAAATTTGTATTATTTAAATGCACAGTTTTTTAAAATTCACTTTCAATTATACTTTATGAGATTTTTTAAAATTATTAAATTGATATATTATATATATTAAATTATATATTATATTAAAATTATATTAATTTTGTATATATAATTTCAATATATTTAATTTAAAGATAAATTCCAAATTTATTTTATTGTGAAATTCGTGTGAAATATAATAAAAATCCTTTGCAAACTTATAGCTCCTCAGAGACTTTTCTTTTTTTTGGGATGGACCTTAATTTTGCGCAGATAATATTTGTTAATATTTGTCAAGTTTTCTGCTTGAATAAACTATTTGCGTTGCTTTCGTCTCTTATGAATAAAAAACTACGCACATGTCTCGCTAAACGAGGGCGAGCGACGAGCATCGACTGGCACAATGGGGCGTATGATTAACGCCTCAAGCCCCAAAGTAGGCAAAGCCACAACAGCAACAAAGTTTAATCAAATACGTTGATAAAACACAAAAGATTACGCCGCTGCCCTTTCCTGTTGGAATCTAATAAGACTCTTTCGGCCCGGTTGGGTCTGCGGGTCGACAGTTTCTGGTTCGGGTGCGCGGCTCAGCTAAAATACAGGCTACCAGAACTGGCCATCTAATGTGTTTGTCAAAACGCTTTAATGCCAATGGCCGGGGTGCTATAAAGCAGACACCAACAACAACAACAACCACAACAACAACAACAACGTGTTTTTTGGCCAACCAACCACAAATGACCTTTCGGTCACAACGAGAATAAAAATTGTTAAATAAAAGGCAAATAAAATGTGTGACAAAAGAGCGAGAGAAAAATTGGCAGAGCAGAAGCAGAAAAAGAGCTGAAGCCTTGTCAATGTCGTGTCCGAAAACAACCTGTTGTGTGTGTGTGTGTGAGAGAGAGAGAGAGTGTGCGTGTGCGTGTGCGTGCGTGTTAAATGTATTAGTTTAGCTTGACCAAAAGCCTATTTAAACGTGGTCAATGTGTTTTTACGCCTGACTAGCAAATGCGAAAATATTACACTGCACAACAGGATGCTGATGGCAAAATAAAATTGGAAAGTTTTTCATACATTAAATAAAATAATTGATAATTTATTTAAAAAAAAATGAATAAAAAATTATTAAGAAACTATATTTAATATTGCATGCATATATATATAAATTATAAATAAAATAAATAAGGTTTAAGAAAAAAAGAAAAAAAAAAATGAATAAATAAAAAATAAAAATAAAATAAATAAAATTAAATTAAAAAAAATATTAAAATAAAACACAATTGTACAAAATAATACATTTATACAATTTTTGTTTTAATTTAAGAAAATAAGTTAATTTATTTTAATAAAATAAATAAATATTTTTAAAATATAAAATATTTTTAATATTTTAAATTTCACATATTTGGAAAGTTTTTTTTTTTTATCAGTGTAAAGTTGCCTAAATAGGAGCCTTGTGTTTCTTTTTTTCTGTTTTTTTGGTGCTGTGCGATGAGGCGTGATTTAAGGCTACTCAACGTTGAACAATGTGTTAAAAGCTTGTTTATTATATGTATGTGTATGTGTATGTATATGTATGTATTTATCAGATATACCCTTCGATTTGCCTTGTTTCCTCATCATGTTCAATTTGGCGCACAATTGGCAGCTTGACAGTTTGTGTTTTTAAAGCCTAAGGTCTAGGCTAGCTGCCTGGCTAAGTACGTGAATTATCTCGAAATATAGCCCAACTCATTCGTCATTTATGCGTTGGCTCAACAGCATGATGAAGCACCGGCGTAGCAGCAGGAGCAGGAGCAATGGCCAACAGCCAACGATGATAAATCACTTTCAATTTTGACAAACGTCACAAATGTCGCGCTGACGAGCTGCACATTTCATCACCCACACACACACACATCCGATTTACATACTGGCCTAGCTGACCGGAGCCAATTGGCCAGAGTCGCCATTCAACTGGCTGCAATGCCCACAAATCATTTCCAGCCAACATTTGCCGGGTTATCTTCGACAGCAAAGCAAAACTCAGAGGAGCAGAATTTCGATTAAGTTCTGGGTGGAGCGAGTTGAGGCCTAATGATCAGCAGATGTTTGCTCAGGCAGATAGAAAAAAAAAAAAAAAAAAAAAAACTCCCGCTTTGCTTGATTAAACTTCATGGTGACGAGGTCAGAAAATCAGAAACCAATCAACTATTGATAGTTTAACTGTCAATAGTATTATTTATAACGAGCAAGGAATGAAACCTTAATTTGTTTTTGATTTAGAATTAGTTGCAAGTTGCAGAGCATCGCAAAAAAAAAAAGATTACTTTTTGAGATTTTATATTTTAATAATATAAAATGTGAAGAAAATATTGTTGTGGGCATAGCATTTTCATAATTTAATTTCTTTTGTTATTTCAAAAATAATTTCATTTTATTACTACCCAAATTTGTTTTCGTTTTATTTAATATTTAATCATATTTAATATTTCGTTTATTGAAATATATATTAAAAATGAAACTTCTGGTTTTTGGGTATAAATTTATACTTTTAGATTTCATTTAATTCAGAGAGAAATATATATGTATTTATATATATATATTCTATCTAATCCGTATGAGAAATTTCGGCATAATAGACTTTCGATGTTATGTAAAAATAAATTTCATAAACCTAATAGCTAAGCCTGAAAAACTTTCCTAAGTAAGAGCCAAACTTTTCACTGTAAAGTCAACAAAATATTTGGCTATTTACATTTTTGCATTAAGTCCTCTTGGCTTATGGCATACCAGAAGTGTGAAGCGCATTAATAAAAGTCTAATTTACCCTTTTCCAATTTAATCCCACTGCCTCTCCCACCACTTCAAACAAATAATTATAAACGGACCAACGCGCAAAAAAGAAACTGGACTATTTGTAAATGCCGGACGTTGAGAATTTGGTGCAGAGTTTCTGTGAACTACGTTGCGGCTACGTGATGCCGGAAGTAGGAAATGGATGTAATTCTTGCTTGTTGTTGTATGTTGTATTGTGTTGTTGTTGTTGTGTTTTTTTTGTTATTGCCATTGTTATGGCATTGTTTGCGTTAAGCTCAGACAGCGAATGCGACAAAGTTCCAACTTCTGTTTTCATTTAAATATTTCTGACATTCTTTTTTTCCAAACCTTTCGTCGTAATCGTTTTTTTTTTTCCCTAGCGGCACAAAGTTTATTTAAAGTTATTTCAAACTTTAAAGCTAATTTCTGTCGTTTGTTAGCTTGAATTCTGTGCGTGTGGCAGTCAAAAAAAAATGCAAAGCCTTTGCCAGCGAATTGATTGATCGGCAAGCCCAAAGGGAAATATTCAATTGAAAGTGTCCTTTGGGAACAAGGACAACAATCAGTTGGCCCCAGCAGCCAAACGCTTGGGCTTCTGGGCACTGGATTAGCTACAATCTGTTTGTTACATTTTATGAAAAGACCAACGATAACACATAGGGTGGGATATGGAAAACATGAAGATAAATATGTGTTTGAATAGGTATGAAGAAGAAATTGATAAAGTGAAAAAAAAAACAGTTTGTGTGAAGATAAAATTTATATAAATATGAATATGCTCATATAAAATATATCTATCTATTTAATATTTGAAAACTTATGAAAAAATGGAAATAATTACAAATAAAAACATATGTAATATTTAAATATATATAATTTATAATCAAAATAGTTTATATATATATATATACATATATTCAAGAAAAGGATTACATTAGTAACAGACGTTTGTAAAAAATATAAGAAAAAGCGCTGCACATTATCAAATATTACTGAGCAAATAAAATATGCAACTGCTTCAAATAAATAAACGTATTAAATAGTCAGTGTGTGATCCAAGGGAAATAATGGAGAAGAAAGATGCTCCGTTGCTTCCTATTAAATAAAGAAATAAAATGAAATAGTCGAGAGTATTTATATCTGTGCGCTCAGCCGCGTGCTGGGCAGCAAAACTTCATTATTTAAGAGCTGCAATTAGCAGATAATAGATTATCTCTGTACCATAAGAGATTATAGTTGTAAAGATATTCTCTTCATTTATTTCAGTTTCTCTTAAAGTTTTACATGAGTCTTCGTGCTCATGGCACTTCGACTGAGCTGGCGCTCGGTCTTCGATATGAAGAAACTAAAATTCGTACGATTTGTGAAAGTACGAGTAATTCAAGAGCTCTGTCAATTGATTATATTTTCTATATATATATATATATATATATATATATATATATATATATATATATATATATATATTTATTTTTTTTTTCTATAGATTTTGAAGCCTTAGTAAAATGTGCTGCATTGCCTGTTACTCCAAAGAGTAAAGCATTTAATTTAGAATCCTTACATATAAATAATAATAAAATAATATAATATATATTTAAATAATAATAAAATATATATAAATATTTTTATTATTATATTTTCAAGTCTTTCTAATCTTGTAATACCAATTAAACGATGATTAAACATCTTCTATAATTTCTAAATTTTTTTTTACGTTACATTCCGCTACCTTTATTGTAAACAAACTTTAAATTTATATAATAAACAAATTCTTAAGCCTTAAAAAAAAGATTAATAAAAATAATGGCAAAATTGTTCTTTAAGCTTTAGGCATTGTGAATCTTAGGTAAACCAAGCAAAAGAATAAAGAGCATAATTTATGATTTTTCATTCATGAAAATCTCTTCAATTTGGCTTTTCCCTGCACATTTTTCATATCTTCAACATATTTCAACCTACTTTTTTGTGAGTATTAAATTAATATAGTAAAGTAAATAAATTTAAAGGCCAACCAAGGTTCGACCTAAATATTTTGGCAAACATATTTGGTGCCTTTTACTTGGGCGCAGGAGCACTTAACATCATTTACATAAGCAGCTTTAGGCAGCTGAAGTGCTTCAACTCCGTTTTCCACTGTTTTGGTTGATTTTTTGTTGTTGGGCGCAGATTAAGATGGTTGGGCTTTGATTTTGTTTAAACTTTTGTGAGATGCCCGGACACGTGTCAGCTCAATGCACTCGGACGGCGAGCTGTAATGGGAGAGAGGCGTGTGGGGGCGTGGGGGGGGGCCTGGGGACAAAAGCTGACAGAGCACATGGGTCATCAATTTGCTGCACGTTGGCTCAAACTCAAATTCGAATTACAAATAACAAATAGCTGAAAAAAAAGAACAACGACAAATAAGCACTTAAGCTTCGCATGGGGGAGTACTGGAAAATAACACAAATCCAATATAAATTTATCAATATCCAGTGCAAAAATATATACGCAGACGGAGACGTCAATAAATATATAGGCCAGGCCTAAGCGAAAACCTAGCCGCAATATATTGGGCTTATGAAAACTCTAACAAAATAATTCATTGTGTGTAGGTGCGAGTATAGGAGTGAGTGTGTGTGTGTGTGTGTGTGTGTGTGTGTGTGTGTGTGTGCATTGTCAAGAAATGTCTAAAATTACACAGCAATTGATGTGTCTTTTAGCCACATTTGTAATAAGCACTTCAAGCGGAAAATGCTGAGGCTTTAAACATAGGAAAAGCCTTCAGCTACAGCTTCAGCATTTTATCAAAGAAAACTTTTATACACGCTCGAGCAAGGGAAAGGGCATATTGGTAATGCGTGAGATTTCTGAGATTTCAACTATATTTATGCAGAGCAAAATCATTTGTTTTTAATGCTAGAGAGGTTTGTATATTAAATGGCAAATCGACAAATATATTTATATATATTTTGCACATACAAAAAAACTCTAAGCAGGCATCAGGCAGTCAGTTTTGGTCGACTTGCGTCTTCTGCTGCAGCATATCTGTAGCTATTCATATATATATAACATTTTATTTATTTTTTGCTGTCTTCCATTTTATCCAGCGAAAAATCTCTTGACATTTCGTGCTCTTATACGTACATAAGTTTTTGGACAACAGTTGCTTCAGAGTAAATGGCAGACAAATATCAAATATGTCTCTCAAGCAATTTTGATTCTCTGATTAAAAGTTTCACAATAGCACGCGTCGCTAATTTGAGTAAAATCTATTTTGAGATATACAATTTTTAAATACAAATTACAAAATGAACCGAGTTTGATCAAAATAAAAATTGATTTTAATATATATCTAATTTTTAAATGCAAAATAAAATCAACAAAAAACAATACATAATATGTATTGTATTTGTGCAATAAAAAAAAAAAAAAAAATAAATAAATATACAAATGTAATATTCAAAAATTTATAAAAGTTATAAAAAGTCAAAGTAATTGAATAATAAAATAAAATACAAATATATACATAAATGTAATACTAAAAAATTTATAAAAATTATAAAATTATTGTATTTGTAAAAAAAAAATTAATATAAATAATTACACAAATATAATAAAAAAAAGTATACAAATTATAAATTTATTGTCTTTGTACAATAAAATAAAATATAAGTAATTACACAAACATAATATAAAAAAATGTATAAAACTTATAAAAATTCAATTTAAGAGAAATTTTTGATATATTTTGTAAATTTGAATTTTAGATAAAAATTAAATAAATATATTTTTAAAAAAATTATAGTAATGTCTCTACTTTAGTTTCAAAATTTTGTTTTTATTTTTATATATGGATACTTGGATAAATTGTAGAGTTGTCGAATATTTTTAAAATAAATATTTTAAGTTTTGAAAAAAAAAAAAATAACAAAATGATATTTGATATTCAACTTTAAAAATATCGATATATCGATATTTTGATATATTTTCAACAACTCTAATAAATTGATAAAGGAGATAAACAAATAAAAGTAGAGTTCTCTTTTTTTTTTTTTTTTTTTTAAATCTTGAAAACGTTTCCATTGCTAATATAGCAATATACTCTTTTCATATCTTGAACTAGTATAAAATATAGAATTTTGTTTTTATTAAATGCACATCATAAAATAAGATTAACTTCTTATAGCTTTAAATTGTTTAAGCTTATAAAATAATATATATGTATATGTGTGTTTGCTTACATAAATTTCTGCATTATTTCTGCATTTGATTGACTTTAATTTGCATTTAAATTTGAACAGAACAGTCATGAATATACATTGATGTATTTAAATATAAATATTTCCAGATAGTTCTCATGCATGATGCAGATGCTCTCAACGCACTTCACTTTAATTGAATATTCTAGCCCGAGGCTTTGCTGCCCTGACTTGAAATAAACAACTCTGGCTGCAATTAATTAATGCCAGAGCGAGCCAATGGTCAATTGGCTATCAGCAAGCGCAGTCAATGTCTCAATAATGATATCAAGACGCAACCCATTCGAATAGCCCTCGCTCGCTCACTCCCTTCTCTCACTCTCTCTCTCTCTCTCACTATATGTTTCACTTTAGAGTCTTGTTGATTTTGTGGTGTGTCAGGCAAAAGCCATTAAGCAAAGGACCAAGCGACCAGAGCACATGACATGTCTGTCTAATAATAATAATAATAATACTGTTCGGCGCAGCAGCTAATAAATACTCTTAAATAAGTTTCTCTTAAATTAGTCCATTCTCTATATCATTTCATTCGCTGTTAATGCACTCATACACATAAGAAAGCATAACAGACATACATATGTAATTTTCGCCTTCCTTTTACTTGCTTATACTTGTAACTTTGTTTCTTTAAATTCTCTAATTCTGTACGAAAGTTGTCTGCAAGCGCGCAACATCTCTCTTATCTTTTCGCATACAATTAACTTTGCCTTTATAAATTTCACGGAGAAGGCTAATGTTTTACACTGTTGTGTTACGATGAAATTGATTGTTAATTTGAATGCACTATTTTGCACAAATGTTTATAAATTTCACGGTTGAGCGACGACGAAATAGATTAATAACTTTTAGCGCACTAAACGAACATCACGAAGTGTATAAATCACGTCGGGGTCACCAAAATGTTGGAAGCTGCCAAGCTTTTTCGGCAACTCTGGCTCCAATCATTTACGAAGGCACAAAATAATAAGCTAAATTAAATCGTATTGGCTTTTTATTTTGTGCCTTCGTAAATGATTGGAGCCAGAGTTGCCGAAAAAGCTTGGCAGCTTCCAACATTTTGGTGACCCCGACGTGATTTATACACTTCGTGATGTTCGTTTAGTGCGCTAAAAGTTATTAATCTATTTCGTCGTCGCTCAACCGTGAAATTTATAAACATTTGTGCAAAATAGTGCATTCAAATTAACAATCAATTTCATCGTAACACAACAGTGTAAAACATTAGCCTTCTCCGTGAAATTTATAAACATTTGTGCAAAATAGTGCATTCAAATTAACAATTAATTTCATCCTAACGCAACAGTGTAAAACATTAGCATTTGTGAACAAATAATTTTGTTCAAAGTGCATAATTCAGTGTATGCAGTTGTGCGAGCATTATCTTTGTCTTTCTCATTCTCTTTTAATCGTTCGCTTCGTTCGTCGCCGTTGGCGCCTTTTGTGCAGCGTCTGCATAGAAGGCCCGCTAATCCGAAAATAGCTGTGTTAGATCACACACATACAAACATACACACACAGTGAGCTTGCATATAAAAGGTGCAGCTAAATTGGAAGTGCATTAGTGAGTCTATTAGCTTGTGCATCAACTTTGCAATTGAACTTGTGAATTGAATTGAATTGAGCATAACTTAAGTGAATTTGTGACGTATCAAAATGAATAACTCAGAATCTAATGCTGATGGAGTGCCTGCATCTCAGGTCACTTATTTAAGGCTTAAAACGAAAGCTCTTTTCGACAGACTTGAAAGGTTATATGCCGAATTAGACGTGGAAAAATTAAGTCATATGGATTCGTGTGAGCTACGTGTGCTGTTGGATTCGATCACCAAGTTAGAGTCAAATTTTGAAGCGGTTCACACTAGCTTAGAGGAATCAGATTTTGAATCCATATCTAGTGATTTACCTGCGAAATTTGAATCAACTCTACTAAAGTTTAAGGCCTTGCTTCAGCGTGAACTGGGAAGTCGGCCGAATCCACAGCTATCTTCAACGCTCAATACAAGTTTTACAAATGCTCATCCAATGGTCGTCATGTCTAATCGATCGCGTTTGCCGCAGCTGGAGCTGCCAAAATTTAATGGAATCTACACTGAGTGGGAAAACTTTTACTCTATGTTCAAAACGATCATAGATACTGATCCTGATCTCAATCCTGTTGAGAAGTTCCAGCATCTTCGATCTTGCTTAAGCGGTTCTGCTTTGGATTCCATCAGCTCTTTGGAAATTAACAAGGCTAACTATATCGTCGCTCTGGATATTCTTCAACGTCGTTTTGATAATAAACGTTTTATCTTACAGGCACACATCAGAGCGATATTTGGGCTTGAGAAGGCTGATACCTCTGTAGGTAGGCTGAGGCAATTAACAGATAAAGTGACATCTCACCTTCGTGCTATGGATTCTTTAGCGTCGAGGGAAGAAGTTGCTGATATTATCATCGTGCAGACAGTGTTGCAGAAATTGGATAAGTCAACTCAGGTCAAATGGGAGGAAAGCTCGTCTGCTAATGAGTTACCATCGTGGGCCAAATTGTCAGCTTTCTTGCAAGGGCGATGTCGAATGCTTGAAAATGTGGATCAAGTTTTGCAAGATGGTCAGGTTGGCAAGTTAGGGAAGATCGTGAGTACACATTTAAGAAAATCATTTGTTGCTTCCAAGATTCCTAGTTGTTGTGTATTTTGCGAAGACACAAGTCACATGATATTTCAATGTAAGCGCTTTGAGAAATTGTCGCCAATGGCAAGACATAAGGAGGCCAAGAGACTCGCGCTTTGTCTTAATTGTTTGAGAAAAGGTCATCAGCTAAAGGATTGTAAATCTAGCTCCTGTCGTACTTGCCAATCGAAGCACCATACTCTATTGCATTACAATCAGTCTTCGATAGCTACATCCAACGCTGTGTTGAAACCTGATCAACAAGCACATACAATACATCCCACTGCCATGGTTGCAATGTCACCTTCTCTGCCTCAAGCCCACATATCGCCTAGTTCGTCTGATGTTGTGTTTCTAGCTACTGCAATAATCCTTGTCAAGAATCGAGCTGGAACATTCGTTCCGTGTCGTGTACTCTTGGATTCAGGATCTCAACTTCACTTCGTCACCAGTCGCTTCGCAAATCAGCTTCAGCTTCGAAAAAGCAAATCGCTCACTGCAGTTTCTGGCATTGGAGATGCTAGCTTCTCAACTGAAGGATACTCAGTCGATCTCGTTTTGAAATCGCGGATTTCAAATTATTCTACTACTATCACTGCAATCGTTGCCCAAATGATTACTGACAATCAGCCTGGGATGTCAATGTCTACTAATAGTTGGAATATACCCTCAAACATACAGCTAGCTGATCCCTTATTCCATAAGTCACAACGGATTGATCTTCTCATCGGAGCTGGTCTTTTCTTCGAGCTGTTGTGTGTTGGTCAAATTCTGTTAGCACCTGGTTTACCAATTTTGCAGAAAACTCAACTCGGCTGGATCGTGTCAGGTGGCGGGCAATCGGCCCCCAAACTCTCATCGTTCATCGCCACCCAAAGAGCTTCGGATGACACTAATCACAGCACTCGGCTTGATGAGTTAGTGCGTCAATTTTGGGAAGTGGAGCACGTCTTCGAGCCTATAGCCAAGGTAACAACCGAGGAGCTCCATTGTCAGCAGCATTTCATCGCAAACTATCGTCGATTGTCATCAGGGGAATATTCAGTTTGCTTGCCAAAAAAGCTAGGCGTCGAATCTTTGGGCGACTCTTATTTGCAGGCCAAGCGTCGACTCGTAAACTTGGAGCGTAAATTCGCTCGAAATGAAATTCTCAAGGAGAAATATTCAGCATTCATAAAGGAATATATTGACCTCAAACATATGTCACTGGTGCCCAGCGCAGATATCAATAAATGCAAATATTTCTTACCCCATCATTGCGTATACAAAGAAGAGAGTTCGACAACAAAGCTGAGAGTTGTCTTTGACGGCTCAGCCATTACCACATCTGGGCTCTCATTAAACGATTTGCTTATGTCAGGACCGACTATTCAAGCTACATTGTTTAACACGCTCGTTCGTTTTCGCACATTTTCCATTGCACTTACAGGAGATATCGGTAAAATGTATAGGTGTGTTAAAGTCTCAGAGCCTGATTCTATGCTTCAGTGCATTTTGTGGCGAGACTCTTCAGACCATGATATTCAAGTTTTCAAATTGAATACCGTCACGTATGGAACCAAACCCGCTTCCTTTTTGGCAATTCGTGCAATGCATCAACTAGCAATGGATGAGTCTTCGTCGTACCCATTAGGATCTAAAACTGTCTTGCGAGATTTCTACGTTGATGATTTGATATCAGGAGGCAATTCAGTTGAAGAAGTTCGAGACATGATGCGACAAACTACAAATCTTCTTGACCGAGGAAATTTTAAATTGAGAAAATGGTGCTCTAACTCAACTGATATACTTCGCGGAGTTCCAGAAACTGAGCAGGAGAGTTTTCTCAAACTCGACGACGGCAGCGATGTGACAAAAACACTTGGACTCATCTGGGAGCCTCGAAGGACAGCTTCGTGTTCACTTTCGAGCCCAAAATTAATACTGGCACACACACAAAACGCTCGGTTTTATCAACCATTGCGCGATGTTACGATCCGTTAGGTTTGATCGGACCAACTTTAACTAGGGCCAAAATCATCTTGCAACGCCTGTGGAGAGACAAGCTGCAATGGGATGAGAGCTTACCGCAACCATTGGAAACGGCTTGGAGCGAGTTTTGTAAGGACTTTCAGCAAGTGAGCCATGCAGTATTTCCTCGTTATGTACTCCAACTTAAAGCAAGGGTCGAACTGCATGCCTTCTGCGATGCTAGTCTTCAGGCTTATGGCTCTTGTGTTTATGTTCGCTCATCGAAGAATGCTGTTCAAGTTCAGTTGCTCTGTTCCAAAGCCAGGGTCGCCCCCACTAAAGACTCTTACTGTGCCTAACTTGAGTTATGCGCTGCATTTCTGCTTGCGAACTTGGTAAGCGAAATAAACAAAATGAACTTGTTCGAGTGTGAGATGCATTGTTGGTCAGATTCAGCCGTGGTCTTGTCTTGGTTAAAGGAAGAGCCATCCAAATTCAATGTGTTTGTCTCTAACAAGATTTGTGCCATACAGCAGCTCACGATCGGCATGGAGTGGCATTACGTGCCAACCGAGATGAATCCGGCGGATATGTTATCCAAGGGAGCAGCACCGTTGGAACTTTTGCACTCAAAATTATGGATGCATGGACCTTCTTTCTTGCAAAAGGAGAAATGTTATTGGCCAAGGCACTGCTTGTCTGAAGCATGTCTTCCTGAAATGCGCCAAAAGGTTTTATTCTCAGCTGAGCACGTAGATATCTCTTTGTCATTCAAACACATAAATTCATTCGGAATAATGAAGCGCATTTTTGGCTACATTCACAAATTTATCAGAAAAATAAAGTCAGCTGAGTTGTCATCAGACGATCTTCGTCAGGGATCGTTCCTACTATGCCGTCTTCTTCAAAGAACTCAGTTGCAGCCAGAATACTCTGCCCTACAGAATGGAAAGAATATACATTCGTCAAGCTCCATTCTTTCGCTCTCTCCATTTATGGATGATTTTGGTCTACTTAGAGTCGGTGGTCGTTTGCGACACTCTACTCTCGGCTTCGATGCGCGCCACCCAATTATCTTGCCCAAGAGCATCCCCTAACCTTCGCTATAATCTCGCATTTTCATCAGAAGTATCACCATGCAGGACCGCAGGCTTTGCTTGGAATAATTCGACAGCAATTCTGGCCCATAGGTGGCATGAAAACGGTTGCCCGAGCATTGCGAAAATGTATAATTTGCTGCAGATCTCGGCCTCGTCTCGTTGAGCATATAATGGCGGACTTGCCCAAGGATCGTGCACAGTGCTCACCGGCATTTACAGTCACTGGAGTGGATTATTGTGGTCCTTTTTACTACAAGCCTGATGGACGAAACAAAGCCTCTGTAAAGTGCTACATCTGCGTGTTCGTTTGCTTCGCAACCAAGGCTGTATGGTTGGAACTCGCAAAGGATCTTTCGACAGCTGCTTTTTTGGGCGCCCTCAAGCGTTTCATTGGTACGCGTGGCATTCCAAAATGCATTTGGTCTGACAATGCTACTAACTTTGTGGGTGCACGGAACGAGTTGGCGGATTTGCGGCGCCTATTGTTGAGCCAGGAACATCGCATTGAAGTCCACAACTACTGCATCAACAACAGCTTCGATTGGAAGTTCATACCTCCTCGTTCGCCACACTTCGGCGGCCTATGGGAAGCAGCAGTGAAGACAGCTAAAAAACATTTATATCTCTCTATGAGATCGGCACTTCTTGGCTTCGACGAACTGCGCACTTTGGTATGCCAAATTCAGGCCATAATCAATTCTCGTCCTCTTGTTGCAATTTCAGAAAATCCCGATGATCTTGGAGTTCTCACTCCAGGACATTTCTTGATTGGTCGACCACTCATCAGTTTCCCCGAGCCAGACGTACTGGGTTGGACCACAATCGCCTTGATCGCTGGCAACGCATGACGTACATACAGCAGTTGTTTTGGAAACGCTGGAGTGATGAATACCTCACCATTCTCCAACAGCGTGGAAAATGGCGCACCCCGCAGTCTTCTATCAAAGTCAACGATGTCGTATGCGTGAAAGACGAAAACTTGCCACCTTTGAAATGGCCATTAGCCCGGGGTCGTTGAGATCATTGCTGGAGCTGATGGTGTCGTGAGAGTTGCTGTTCTACGTACGCCCACTGGAACTACACGTCGAGCTGTCAATAAGCTGTGCGTCCTTCCGGTTGATGATCCTGTTGAAAGACTTGGTCTTTCAACGGGGGGGAGGATGTTCGGCGCAGCAGCTAATAAATACTCTTAAATAAGTTTCTCTTAAATTAGTCCATTCTCTATATCATTTCATTCGCTGTTAATGCACTCATACACATAAGAAAGCATAACAGACATACATATGTAATTTTCGCCTTCCTTTTACTTGCTTATACTTGTAACTTTGTTTCTTTAAATTCTCTAATTCTGTACGAAAGTTGTCTGCAAGCGCGCAACATCTCTCTTATCTTTTCGCATACAATTAACTTTGCCTAAACAAATATCACGGACTCGGCATTAAATTAATAAATAATAAGCTAAATTAAATCGTATTGGCTTTTTATTTTGTGCCTTCGTAAATGATTGGAGCCAGAGTTGCCGAAAAAGCTTGGCAGCTTCCAACAAATACTAATACCAATAATAATAATAATAATGGTAATGATGTCTGTCGGTCAGAAAGAAGTCTGGACAAAGAAACATAAGAACTAGTTGAGCTGATTTAGATAAACGGGCGAGACAAGAGCAAGTTTCTGCTCAACTGCGATAAATTGAAAATGAAAAATAAATTTCAAGATATATATATTTTTTTTCTTAAATTCAAGCTGAGTTTAGGCCATCTGCAAGTTCAGCTGAATTTGCATTGTGCACAAAAAATAGCCAACGATTTATTTGATGTAAAATTAAAATTTATCAGCTATTTACAGGTTGTTTGTCTGCCCAGAAAATGTGGCCCATAAATCGAGCTGACAAAAATTTATTGAAACTCGCTGATAATGCAGCAAAATTACTTACATTACATTGAGCACGCTCATGGTTGAAAATTAAGTGCTGTTGTCTGTCGACTCAAGGCGTGAAATTGAAATTTATGCTATAATTGCCAATGCACGCCCGAAAAATGTAGACTTTAATTATTCTGTAAGCAGCTTTCACGCATTCACACAACAAGCTTACGCTACCACTGTAAGTGGAGGCCGAAGAATAAGACTCGAAAGCCCTTTCGTGGTTTTTGCATCTAAAGCCTAGTTAATGAGCATTAAATTGTAGAGAGAGCTAGGGTAAATTTTAGAGTACATGCGCGTAAAGTAACAAAGCATTCGTTGGTAATTGTAGGACTAGAAGATAGCCTTTATTGTAAATTCAACATAATCAAATGAAATTGAAAAGAATATAAAATTTAGAAAATAATAAACAAAAGTTTTGTGCATAGAAATAATTCATTACTATAGAGTAAGGAATAGTAAGCTTCAATCAATAATAATAGTAAAGCAATAAAAAAAATTAAAGTTAAATTAAAAACAAAATTAGACAAAAAACAACTAATTTTTATAATTGAAGTTCATTCAAATTATGTAAAGAAATTTTAATTTATATTTATTTTAAAAAACTTAACAAAATTAACTGAATGAATAAACTTGACTGCGCTGGTGCTCAATTCAGCATTTAATTTTATTCTCCTAACTCCGAGTTTTCATATGTGGCTGATACATAATTTCAATCCTTAAATCTAGTTTACATAGTGCTTATCTTAACCTGAGTTTGTAAGTCTCAGCGTTCGTCTCTTCCATATTCTTATCACTGAGTGTCTTGGTCAGGGTTTATCTGCCTATTTATGTAGACCAATCATGTGGCCCTTATATTTATCTCTCATACTACCTGCTAGTTGTAGAAAGCGTAGAAGATACATATGATACCTTTATGTATATATTATTATTATATATTATATGTTCATTCCCGAACAATATCCCTTAGTCATTTGCAGCTGAATTGCTTGAGATATTAATGACTTAATCGACGCACAGTGGGGCCTTTGCTCATTTTGCATTGCAAAAATCATAACTTTTGAACCAAGTAAAATATTTTAAAAATTTAAAAGGCATTCGACAGGGAATTCTTCAAGCTTTAAAATGAATCTACAAACAGGGTGGTGCGATAACAGGGTGCTTCACAGTTATAGGTCAAACATGACAAATGTTAGCTTCGACAAAAATGACTGGTTTTTCTATGAAAAAACAAATTTTTTTTGTTTCAATAAATTATTTGTATTATTTTCAGAGAGTATGTTTTAATAAATAAATAAAAACTTAAAAAAAAATTTTTTTTTTTTTATCAATTTTTTTAATTTTTTTTATTTAGTTTTCCTTAAATTTGTCATCCGTAGAAGGCAGGGCAATATCTAATAAGCCTAAAGTTTCTGCAGAATAATTATTAATTAATCAGGTACCTGTTTTCTTAAATTCCAAAAAATATTTGCTTACAAAATGCAGCATTTGGTAGACAAAACAAATAAATAGTGCACATTGTAACGACCAATTTACAAAAAAACCCAAACCCTTTCCCAACCGTTTTGCCGTCGGCAATTCTACCTACAGCATGCAGCGACACGCAACAACACCCTTTTTTGCGCATTTCGTGCGTTTTTTTTGCCTGTTTTTTGGTAGTTTTTTGCCATAGAAACCCGGAGGGGCGGGTAGGGGCAGGCAAAGTTTTATTAATATGAAAGAGGACATCTTCCTTAACACGTGTGTATAAATCGCTGCCTGGGACTCGGCGGGACTCAGAAGATGCAGTCCATCAAAGATGAAAAATAGTGCAAAATTGAGAGGTTCACTAAATTTAACTTAGCTTTTTAATGACAAATCGTAACAACAAAATCTTTTTTGTATATTTTTAGAAATAAATTAATCTTTAAATCGCAACCAACATGTAAGCAATTGGTGCTGTATTTGTCTTGCAACTCGATTCACAAGTTGAGCATTTTTTACAAAAATGCGCTGTTGTGCAAAACTTTGCAAGTTTACCCAACTTTGAAGGGGCATAACTACCCTTAAAATTGGTCGAATTTCAAAAATCTTTTGGATACTGTCCCTTTGGACAATTTCCAATCATATGAGATCAACTTTTTGAAAATCGCTTTTCATCACTTTTCTGATTTTTGCCACGCGACGCCGGCAGAGGCCCTACTGTGCGACGTCGGTTATAAGAGTATTTTTCGTATTCAATTTTAAGTCTCTCACTCTCACATTTTCCAACATATTATCGATATGGAAAGAAGTGTTTATTTAAATATTTTATTATTGCAGCTTATTGTCTGCGACTCTATAGCGCAGATATAGCTAAACCTTAATCTATACATATATGGGCTAGAAGCCAGTATTTACATATTTTATCTAATTTAATAACATTATTTAATTTTATATTCTTCCAGGGGGTGAAGTCTTTTTAAGCCTTCGCCTATTGGTGTTGTGTGCCAGGTCGGTAGCTAATCTATTTGGATGCGCTAAGAGTCTGAACTATATATATTGTAACATAAATTTCTAAGAACTTATGTTACCGCTTATCAGTTTGTTCAAGGATATATCCTAAATACAGTTTAAGGCTTGTAGCAGCTTGACAAATTTGAGCAACTTCTTAAAGTGATATATTATTTATAATTGAAGCACATATTGAATTTTGTTTAGTTAGTCTAAGGTTCTTACTAAATTTCTTTGCAAATGTATTGAATATTAATGTATAAATATTAATAATATAAAATAAAATAAATATTATAATTAGAATATTTAGATGCATTGCTCTACACTTTGAACTACTCTGATAAGGATTTCAGCTTTGCTATGTTTGAGCTGAACACAGCTAAAAACTAAGCTCTATTTGTTAGTTACATCTTTCTAAGAATGCGCCAAAACAAATTAACAATTATGCAAGTTGCACATTGCTATGGAAAAACAAACTAGTCTAAGCTTCAGCAACAGTTTTCACATTGTATACAAAGTGAAATTTCGCTGCTTCTAAAGCTGGTCGACGAAAAGCAGCTTGTTCAAGTGCGCTGCGGCTTCAACTACAGTTCCAGTCACAGTTACAGCTCAGATTTTAGCTACAGCTAAAGCCGTTTCAGCTTAACGCTTTGGCTGCCTTTGACCTTCGCTTGTTTTGTGAGCGGAAAACTTGAAATTGAACTTGTTGGCGCGCGTTGCCGCTGAATGCAGTAATTACACACGAAATCAAATGGCCAGAAATCCGAGTGACAGTTTTGTAAAAAGTCCAACAAACTCGCCAACTGGGCTGACTGAGCTGACTGGGCTGACATGGTCCTGCGGCCAGGAAGCGTAAAATGAAGATGACCGAAAACTGTTGATGCTGGCAAATTAAAAAAGCGACAAACGGAAAACGGAAAAGTTCTGACTTTTGTTTTTCTTCTTCTTCTTCTTTTTGTATTTAATATTTTCTTTGTCTGTCTGTGAGTCACGTTGAATTGTGCGAATTTTGGCGTTTGGAACATTTGTTCATCCTGTTGGCCCTGAGCTCAGGTCATCAACATAATTGAGAGCCCATTAACATCATTTGCATGATGAAGCGTGAAACTGGCGACAGTTTGTGGCATTTGCGGCCACAATTATGTTAATTAATTAAACATATTTCGCGCAGATCCCAAACCAAAATAACAAAAAAAAAGTGTAAATTGTTTTCTGTTATACCAAAACAGTAAATAATCGAATTAAATGGCAAATTAAGTGCCAGACAGCTGATGTTCTCAGAGTTGACAGTTGAGAGTTTTGGGTTGCTGTTGACCTACTCTTAAAATTTCTAAAAAACAAATTACATTATGCCAGGTGCAAATTCCTAGTGTAATTAGTTTGAAAATGCATATGCAATAAAAATAAAAAATATATAAATAATTCATTCATTATTTTAGGCGTCAAATATACGAAGTTAAAACGAATTATTCAGGTATTTGCAAAAATAATATAATAAATAAATAAATAAATTAAAAATATAATCAATACCATTAGCATTGAGGTTTTTCTTGACTAATGTTAAACAGAAATTAAATTAAATTGAAATTGATCATTTAGTATATAAATAAAATAAATTCCTTATCAAATAAGTTTTAATTACACGCTGTTTGTATTGCATACCCAAAATTCTTTCATATGCCCACACAATAATTTGCTCATCGAACACACAACAAAAAAAAAAAAAGAAAACTGAATTTCTTGGCTGTCAAAGTTGAGAACATTTAAAAGTTGTTCTCTTTGTTGTCGTAGTCATTTGGCCTGTCACCTCATTGTCAGTGACGCCCAAAAATATGCGCAAGAATTTGCAAACTAAATTAAGTGTCGCCTAAATTTGCATGTCCTGACGACACAAAGAGTTTAGTCGTCTGTTCAGGATTGTTAAGTTGAAGAAGTCTAGGCTGAAATGATATTGGGTTAATAATTGACTTTTGCTTGGAATTCGGACTTCTAAATTTGGCATATAACCTTTAAATTGTTCTTTGCCTTCCACTAGAATGAATGCGAACAAGTTTTTAAGCTGTGCTGCTAATTAGCGAACATTCTTTCATTTTATTAATATCCGGCGAGTTGCGAGTCGATTAAATCACAAATCATTCAGCTGGCGATGCAAGCACAATTGATGTAGACTTTAGCAGCTGCTTTTACGCTCTGTGCCACCATTTCCGTTTCCGCTCATCTCAAAACTTTAATTACCATTCAGAATGTTTTGCAATATTCATGAAATCATCTAGCAACAGAGTCTGGGTACAAGAGGCAATGGAATTAACATAATAAATTCGCCGCAAGGGCGATAGAAAGGGTTGACATAGCGACTGCCAGATGACCTTTACTTTTGGATTTATTTAATTTTACAAAAGAATTATTAGTTCGAATTTAAAACGGAAATTTGTTTTGAATAAGTTAACAAGTAAACTAATAAAGCGTTTTTTAATAATAAGTGAAAATATATTATATGTATTTCTCATAAGTTGCTTATTTAATTAATGTCTGCATTAGCAGTGCATTGGAGCCGCTCACACACCAACACGAACAATGTACGGCAACAGCAGCAACATGACTGAGTTCATGATCAAATGAACGCTCAGAGCAAGCTTAGTAAAGGAGCGTTAATTCGCCGTAAGCGAAAGAAAAAGAGAGAGCGAATGCATGAACTCTCTTGCTGGCGGCAGGTAAAGGCTTGAGCTTCGGCGAATTTTAAGCAAAGGGAGCGACATTAGTATATTATTGTGTAAGTATATGTGTCATGCATAAGCTAGGCGTAATGACAATCAAAAAGAGAGCGAATTCAAGATTAAAATTTGAGCTTTGGCGCGCAAGACAAGACGAATTGAGGGGAGCGAATTGAAAAACTTTTATGCTCGAATCTTAAACAAGAAAGAGCTACATTATATTTATGTATGTGTGAGTATGTGGAGACCACGATTGAGCAAAAGTCAGAGTCAGAGCGAAACCACTGAAGTGTCAAATATACATTAACATTTTTGTACTCTGTCAGCCAAGTTAATTATAATAAATCATCTTTATTTTTAAAACAATGATATATTTAACACCCAGCCTATTTGAAATTTCTAGGGTATTTAGAACAATGCGCCAACTGGCAACCTGATGTTGTGTAACGCAAATAGCATTGCTCCCATCGGATATATAAATGTGGTATCACATATTCACGCAACATCTCTCCGTCTTTCCATCTCTCCATCTGTCGCCCACACAGACTCATACTCATACTTAATGCTCATATAGCTCGGCATGGGAGTGTTGTGAAACGTGTTTATGAACAAGTAAACCAAAAAAAAAAAAAAAAACAACAAAAAAAAAAAAACACAACAAAGTTGAAAGAAAAGAAAAGTATGCAACACGCAGCACACACATTTGCAACATTTGCAGACACAAATGTATTTTTTATGTAGCCGAATGCGAGATTTTTTCGGTTCTGTTTTTCTTTTTGAGCATTTGCGGCTCGGGGATTCCCCGAAGAGGTGTCAAAGTTCCCGTTGGTCTTGTTGGTTGCCATGTAACGGACGTAATGGACAGCTTAGACCAGTTTATTGCAACACATTTGGCCTAATCAATTTATGTATCAACATTTTTCGCCATCATCGAAAAGTTCGACAAAAATTATAGAAATTTCACATTTGACTTTAAGTCCGCCAATAAAATTGTTTTTTCTTTTCGGCCACATGCTGCGAGAACATAAAAGAAATCACACACGAGTCTCAAATTTCATAGAAGAAAAACAATTTTTGTTTTTCCCATCATGAAAGCCGCATTTCCTAGTAGAGCTTTAATATGAATAAATACAAATATCTGAAAAATATAACAAATTTAATAAATATGATAGCCAAAGTTGTTTACAAATACTTTTTTACAATTGATTTATTTTCTTCAATTTCAAATTCTGGAAAAACTTGAAATTTTCAATAATAAATTTCTAAACTCTTTGTCAAATAGTCCAATAAACTAAGTTTGTCAAATTTCTCGTTCAAATTGCCATTTATTAACAATATGCCATCAATTTATGTGGTCATAAAAACTCTAAGCTCGTAGAACTATTTTTCAACACTAAAAACATGACACATTGCCCAACAAATTTCAGGAAAATTTACCTCTCTCTCTCCCGCGCTCACGCATATCAAATAGTTGCAAACTCTTTTTAGGTTATTTAATAGTCGCGTTAAAGCCTCGGCTACACAACAGAAACCATTGCATACTTTGCGGCGACCATTTGGGCCAAGTCCCTTTAGTTTGCTGACGGCACCATTTCTATTTGCACATCGTTTTGTAATGTAATGCGAGTTGTTGCGACAAATTGCTGGGGATTTCGAGTCACTCGAAGCTCAGCGGGACACACAAAGAAGAGTGCGAGCGAGAGGGAGACACTGTAAATGAAGTGAGCGAAGTGGGTGTTGAAATGACACCCGTGGCTTCGGTTGGATATTTGTTCGTTTGCCGATTTTTAGCGTCAGTTTGCGAAAGCCGTAATGTGATAGTTACAGAAGACTTAAGAGGTGAATAACATGGACTTTGACTTAGTGTGGGAGAGCGTGTCTTGCTTAACTATCATGGCACGAAGTAAAGAAAGTGAAGATAAGTAGTAATGCACCCATAAATAAATGTTGAACAAGCAGAAAAAAATTTAGCAGAGTAACAAATAAAATTAAATAAAAAATCACTAATAATATTTCTTTATGATTTGCATCAAGCTACACATCGTGTTATTGCAATGCGAAACACGCTCATCTCTAGTTGAGCAGCAGCTAAGCAAGTACCGTTGTTTTACTAGTCGGTGCTTCGGTTGCCTGCCTGCCCGCCTGCTTCTCTCGCACTCTCATTTCGATGTTTGCTTTGGCCAACGTTCTCACCACTCATTTACGCAAATTTCACACTAAGTACTTTAGCAGTGGGCACTTTGCATTGCTGCAAAATAAGCTGCAGTCGGCAATCGGCTGAGCGGAAAGAGTTCGGTTTGCTGAAGCAGCAGCAAACTGTAAGCTGAAACGGTTTCTCTATATTTGTATGTGTGTGTGTGTGTATGTGAGTGAGAACGTGGTTGAGAGAGCGAGAGTGTGAGAGTGCTTGAGTGTGTATGTGCGTCAGCATGCAGTAGGATTTCAATTGGACACCATATTAGCTAAGTGGACCACTTTGCCTTCAATTGATATTTCAAACGTCATTTGAAGCGGGAAAGTTTTTTTTTTTCGAATTCGAATTCAAGCTTAAAAATTGTTACTGAAAAAAAAAGTATTATATATATTTAAAGTAAAACAAATTTAAATAATTAAAAAATCATTTCAGAAAATACAACATTCTATTATTTTATTTTTACCATAAATTTAACTTTTATATATTTAAAACCTGCTTAGTTTGAACCTTCTCAACCTACTTTTGTATGTCAAGGTGCATTGCAAGGGCATAGATCTATGTAGATGACACAAATATAATGCCAAGCGAGTAATTGTTATTGGTCTTATTTAATGCGAGCATATCAAGGATACAGGATGTGTACAATAATATTTTTGTTGAACCCGCATTTACTTTGTATTTAGTTCTTTTGTCTAGACACTTGTCGTAACACTCGCTCTGGCTATAGCTCAAACAGTTATAAACACATGCAACACACACACATTCACATTTTCTGCTCGCACAAAATCAACAATGGCCAGTTGAGTGTATTAGCTGAGGCGGCAGCAGGTGTCGGAGGTGTGCCGAGTGCATGAATGAATGGAAAAGCGGGCAATAGCCGTACTCATCCAATTGAATTGTTGTTACGAGCTCGTTGTTTGGGTTTGTTATCCCCCAGCACAAAAGTTTCTCAATCAGTTCAGGTATGGAAATAGTCGTAAGTGCCAAGTAATAGTCCGATAAGTGAACCGTATAAATCCACATATTGTTAGCTGTGCCAATGTCCCTTGTTGGCCCTCGGCTAAGTTTAGAGAACCTCACAATAGACAGAGAGACAGACAGACAGACGGACGGACGGACAGTCAGTCAGTCGGATGGAAACTATCGAGCACATGTGGCGAGCGCATTATGCAAATGTTATTGACATTTTCGACTCGTTACGAATGTGAAAGGTATTTGTGAGATGTCTTTTAATAAACGTGCTTCATACATATACTAGTATATAGATACGTTATATAATTTAGTTATTGGCCATATTTAGTTACTTCAATTTCCATAAGTCGCTGTTCATTTCCAAGAATTGAAGTTTAGTTCTGGTTTTCATCGTTAAAAAACCTTTTTACATAATGCCTGTCAGCTCAGCACTTACATTTCTCATATATGCCTCGGGTTATACAATTTATGCGTTTTACTCCAGCTGTCAATGCACGCAATTTCCATGCTCATGGTTCACCTTTCACCCTCACCTCTATCTCTACCCCTCCCTCTTCAACAACTGCTTGAAACTCTCCCTTTGCAATTTCGCTAATGAAATGTATCTTCGCCTTTTGGCTGTAAACGCTTATGACAAGGTTATTAATTACGTTTACAACGTATTGCTTGACTTTTTCTTCGTTCACGTCGCCATCGATCAAAAACGTTGAAAAATTAATTTTTATGAATTCCGACGGAGGTGTCAATAAGCCAAGCAAACATTGCCATAAATAACACACACACACACACGTACGTGTGTGGGAGTACGTGTGTGTGCGTGTGTGGATAGGATACCAGTAGCTACTTGAGCCTGTACTTATCATAAATTTGATATCTATATCAAGGCATTTCTTTGCGACTCTCGAGCGAGCTTCAATTTGTCTTATTAAGTGCTCTTAACGGGTGCTTAACTGAGAGAAAGGCTAAGAGCTGCTTGAGTATATAATCAAAAGAAATTTATTTGCACACTACAGTAGTCACTTGTATATGAGATAAATTTAGAAATTATAATAGATATATATATAATTGGCAATAACACCCCTATCGGAGCACAGCCTGATGCACAATTTGCCTCCACGCTTCTCTGTCCTGTGCGCAACTTCTCCAGTTGGTAACACCATTCAGGATTGCCTCCATCTGGTCCTTCCAACGGGTTCGAGGTCTACCCCTTCTTCGTTCTCCTCTAACTACCGCATCAAAAACCGAACGAGCTGGAGTGTTTTCCTCCATACGAGCAATGTGACCCAACCAACGAAGACGCTGAATGTCAATTCGCTTGCCAATGTCAACATCGCCGTATAGCTCGTACAGCTCGTCGTTCCATCTGATACGATAGGTTTCGCCAACGCAAATTGGTCCAAAGATCTTGCGAAGAATCTTTCTCTCAAAGACACCAAGAGCAGCTGCATCTGACTGCGTCACGGTCCAGGCTTCCGCTCCATAAAGCAGCACTGGAATGATGAGTGTCTTGTAAAGGGTTACCTTTGTCTTTCGAGAGAGGGCTCTACTGTTCATTTGCCTACTGAGCCCAAAGTAACATTTGTTGGCAAGTGTAATTCTCCGCTTGATCTCCAGGCTGACATCATTTTTGTTGGTCACTGCAGTTCCCAAATAGACAAAGTCCTTGACAGACTCAAAGTTATAGTCTCCAGCAGTAAGGTAAGAGTCAAGACGCCGCGACTCCCTAGTACTGCACACCATAAACTTTGTTTTGCCCATGTTTACTGCAAGACCAACTTTAGCTGATTCCCTTTCGATAGCTTCAAAAGCCGCAGTTACATCACGCTTGGTACGACCAATGATATCAATATCATCAGCGTAACCAAGGAGCTGGACACTTTTGTATCCCAGTATTGTGCCCATCCGATGCACTCCAGCTTTCCTTATTATACTCTCCATAAGTAAATTGAAGAGCACACAAGACAGCGAGTCGCCTTGTCTGAGACCCCGCTTGGTATTGAAGGTTTCGGATTGGTCATTTCCTACCTTGACAGAGCTGATGGTGTTGCTCAATGTCATGCTACAAAGCCGTATTAGCTTTGCAGGAATACCAAGCTCAGACATGGTAGCGTACAGGCAGTCTCGCCGTGGGCTATCAAAAGCAGCTTTAAAATCGACGAACAGGTGGTATGTGTCGAATTGGTTCTCGTGTGTTTTCTCCAGGATTTGGCGCAATGTGAAGATCTGGTCAACTGTAGACTTGCCAGGACGGAAACCGCATTGATAAGGACCTATCAATGCTTCAGCATATGGTTTCAGTCTCTCACACATTACGCTCGTGAGAACCTTGTATGCGACGGGAAGAAGGCTGATGCCACGGTAGTTGGTGCGTTGTGTTGCATCACCCTTCTTCAGGATTGGGCAGATCATACTGAGGTTCCAATCATCGGGCATGCTTTCCGTTAGCCATACGCTGCTGATAAGTTGGTGCATGCACCCTACCAGCTCATCGCCTCCAGCCTTAAACAATTCAGCCGGTAAGCCATCTGCTCCCGCGGCTTTATTGTTTTTGAGACGCTGTATAGCTGTCTCGACTTCCGTATGGCTAGGGATGGGAACTTCAACACCATCATCTCTGATTGGGGTTAGTGGACCAACTTCGTCAAGCTCATTCTCACTGTTTCCAGCCAAAAGACTCTCAAAGTGATCCCGCCATAACCTCAGTACAATCTCCGCATCAGTAACCAGGTTTCCATCGTCACTCCTGCAGGCAAGCGATCCAGACTTATACCCTTGGGTCATGCGCTTGACCCTCCGGTAAAAGTCACGGGCATCGTTCTTGCTTCTGCTACTCTCCATCTTCTCACACTCAAGCCTTTCCATCTCCCGCTTCTTCCTCCTGAAAAGGCGCTTCTCGTCTCGTCTCCGCGACCTATAAATATCCACCACCGCTCGAGTAGCTCCTGCTTGCAGCGTTCTTCTGTAGGCGGCGTCTTTTGCTGCAGTCGCTTCCCGACACTCCTGGTCGTACCATGGATTCCGGTTGGGAGGGCGTTGGAACCCAAGTACTTCCACAGCAGAGGCGTTTATGGCATTGGACATGTACGCCCACATATCCGTTGTATTTATAGGCATTGGAGGGAGTTGGCCGAGTCGGCCCGAGAGTCGAGTGGAGAAGGCATCCTTATGTCGTTGTGATTGCAGCTTTTCGATGTCCAGCTTTCTTGGCATACCTTGACGTGAGACTTTCGCGACACACAGCCGTGCGCGTACCTTGGCTGCAACAAGGTAATGGTCAGAGTCGATGTTAGGACCCCGACAAGATCTCACATCAAGTATGCTAGATGCATGCCTTGCATCGATCACAACATGATCAATCTGATTTCGCGTCAGACGATCAGGCGACAGCCAGGATGCCTTGTGGATGTTGAGGTGACGAAAACCTGTACTACGTACAATCATATTGTGTGCGGCCGCAAATCCTATTAGTCTAAGTCCATTGCTCGATGTGGACTCGTGCAGACTAAACGGGCCAACGGTTGCTCCAAAGATGCCCTCCCGCCCTATTTTGGCGTTAAAATCTCCTAGAAGGATTTTAACGTCATGTGACGGGCAACGGCCATATGCTCGGTCGAGCTCTGCATAGAAAGCATCCTTGGTAGCATCGTCTTTCTCTTCCGTCGGGGCATGCGCACAGATTAGGCTGATGTTGAAGAATTTGGCAGTTATTCGGATCGTCGCAATCCTCTCGCTAACTGGTGTGAAGTGCGAGGCTCGGTGCCGCAACTTGGGCCCTACGACGAAACCACAACCAAATTCACGCCTATCATTAAGACAACTGTAATAGATGTCACAGCTGCTTTTTCTTATGCGCCCCTGCCCTTTCCATCGCATTTCCTGGATGGCTGTGATGTCAGCCTTCAACTCATTGAGGGTATCCGCTAGTTGTTGAGCAGCACCGGGTCTGTACAATGTCCGTACGTTCCAGGTGCATACTCTCAAATCATTTTCCTTTTTCCGTTTGCCGTGGTCGTCAACGTTTTCCGGGTTCCTTTCCGAGGCTCCTCTTGCTTCATTCACTGATGAGTCTTTTTTCTATGGGTGGATATCAAGTCCTACGCCAAAACCTAATTTAAGGATTAGGATCCCGCCGCGCACTTTGGTTTATAACTCAACGGGGGCTGAGTCATAATCCAGGAGGAACCACGTGGAGGTAGTGTGTCGACTTGAGAAGAGCAAGAACAAGGATCGCACTGGCACTCACCAAGTTGAGCACAATCAGAAACTTTGCCTTGCCTGCTCTCCCCCATATAGAAAGTGACTTAAATTATATAGTAAATGAAAAAGCAAACTTAAATATTGAATCTAACAAATATTTCAATTTGCAGTGTTTATTGAACATATTTATTATGGCTTATGATAATAATATTTTTAATTGTGACTGCTTTTAATATGTCCTCACATAACATTTTAAGATATTAAAAAAGAAAGAACAAACACGAACACGAAGCAAACAAGTCATTAAAATATGACTTATAATAAAAATATTTTTATACATTTTTTTTTTGGTTTATGTTAATGCAACATGTTAAGAAATAATACTCGTTGTTCAGGTACATTAAGAAGTTTAAATGTTAAAGGTTAATAACAGTCGACACTTTTTCAGTCGAGATCAACCGAAAGAAATCATACTCACTCGCTCTCGCTCACAGTTGATCAGGCAAGTGACTTCGGTTCGTTTCCTATTGGTTTCTTGCTGAGTGTCTTGAGTTAGTTCAACTCAAGTCGCTTAACAAGAAACCAATAGCAAATGAACAACAGAATAGTTCGTGTGCCACTCTTTAAACGAACATTGTTGAGCGAGCGATACGATTGACGTTCGCAGAATGAGATTCAGCTCGTGAACTGAGTTATTGACAAACGCTCTTCACACTCACATACACATACACATGCAATAAATTCAAGAGCACTATGGTTGTGTTTCATGAAGACAACTCTCGCATACACACCAATACATACATAACAGACTTTTTGCTTCAACCAACCAGAGCGAAGCAGAACAAAAACAAATTGATTGCGAGCCGATCGCGAACGAACGCGTTGAAGAGAGAACCGATGCAATCGGTTGCTCTCTGCGTTTTTTCTCAGAGTGTAAGTAGACATGGAAAAACATTCAACAGCTAAAAATTATATGAAATAAAAAAAAAAAAAAAGAAAAATAAATATTATAAATATATAATATAAATTGAAATAATAAAAAAAAAATTAAAATATCTTTCAAGAAGACCAAAATATATATTGTAACTTAAGTCAGTGTCTTTAATAATAAAATTAATATTTTATATATAATTTTAAATTGAATAAAAGTTATTAAATTCAAAAATAGTCAGAGAAAAAACTCTCAAATGCTGTTAGTTTTAAAAACATATATATTTCTTGCTCTGATCTGTTTAGCACAAATCAATATTAATTTATTCCCAATTGAATTTGATTTATTTAGATTACATTGATTTATTTGCCAGACATGACTCTCAAATCATATAAATTATGTTTAATATTTTCATATATATATATGGAAAACAGATTTTGATTATAAGTGTGTGCTTTTTCATGCGTTCAATATTTTCCTTTTTCATTAATCTGCATGAGTGTCTGTTTATTTTCTCACTTTATTCGTTTTGTAGCTACAAATCGATAGCTTAATTAAGCGTGAGCATTTCTCGGGCTTTTATTAATAGGTTTTTTGCCTTGGCTCGCATCCGAAGCCCGGTTAACTAAACTCCTCGATTGGGCCATCCACGGGTCCACAGGTCAATTAGTCAAAAAGGCTGCCAAGCGAGCTGCTGTTCGTTTTAGTGTTCCGCATCCTGCTGTGCCAGGCCAGGCCAGGCCATGCCCAGATTGCCAGACCGTGGCCAATCAATGCCAATATATAGATACACTTCATACACACACATATATGCGTATATATATTTATTTTTTCTATGTTCAGTTAAATGTGGCTTAAAGCTGTTAAAAGTGACACATGTCTTCGGCTATCCAATTTATGCGCCGCCTCCGGGCATTCGAAATGTGCAAGGTGAAAGTTAAAAATATGTTTGCTTTAACATTGAACGACAGGTGAGATTTTCAGGAGATGCCTTCAAGCAGCAGCACCTGCATGAGGTGCAAAACGTTTTAGATTACAAATTTCATTCGATTTGCAGCCTAAGCAAGCGAACGCTCCAAAGTATGCAACAAGTTTGATCATACATTTCTTGGCTTCTGCTGCAGGAGCCCTTGAGGAGTCAAATTTTGAGATTTCTAACCATAAACTGTGCACAAATTTATCTTGGCAAAGCCTTGGTTGCTGCTGCTGCTCTTTTTCTTTGCAATTACAAATTACGCATACGCCATGGCTGACGGCTTCTGATGACAGGACTCTGAGCGCTTGAAGCTGAAAATTACAAGCAGCCTGCATAAAGCTGCTGACACATTGCGTGCCACGCCCACTTAAAAGTGGTAAACCAGTCTGCTGGTGTGTCTGTGTGTGTGTGTGTGCTTGTGTGTGTGTGTGAGTGTGTGTGTGTGCTTGTGCTCAGGTTGATGCGAATGAGTTTCCATTATGAGCTTAGCCACGTGTCTCGCTGTGAGCGGTTGCATGTTTGTTGACATCCTTTTAGGACTCGTCATAATAATAATAAAATGTTGCTGCCATCTACACACACACACACACACACATGCACACGCTCTGCTCTTGCTGTGTGTGCAGCACAGCGGCAACAATGGCAATTGTCTTGAGTTGACACCAACAACAAGCTCGACAGCAGTTGAAGCTCGCGTGTTGCGCTTTTTGTGCGCACCTTTTGGGGTTTCTAGGGGCCTTCAGATCTTTTACAGTTAATAGCAGTTGTCGACTTAAAAAACTTGCGAGCAACTGGCTTAAATCAACTAAAGTAAGTAAAAAAAAAAAAAAAAACTGGCAAAAGTTACCAGACTTTTTGCAAATTAAAATTAGAAATGAAATATAGTTGAAAAGTCAAATGAAAAAGTTGATATTTTTAGATTATTTATGAATATTTTAAAATTATTAAATAATTATATATAAAAAATACAAGTTATTAAGCAAAAAATGATTGTTTTTTTTATATATCTAAATAATATAAACAATAAACAATAAGCTGCAATAATAAAATATTTAAAGAAAAAAAAAAAAATAATAATAATTTAATGATAATTGCATACTTCTCGATTATGTTAATTTTTTTTTTTTTTTGTTATTATTTAATATTTAGTGTGGAAACGGTACAATCAAATTTAGTACTTTAACAATGATATATTAAATTTGAATAACGAAAACTCCAAACTTAAAAATTAATGCAATACAAAAGAAAAACAACACATAATTCAAGTATAATTTTTTAAACTAAAAACAAAAGTTCAATGCAAAAAATAAGACTATTAGATACTTACTTTAATTTAATATTGCTTAAAATAAAATATTAATAATTTATTTTCAGTTACATATAAAATAAAATATAATATAAAAATAGACAATAATATAAATTCAATATTTAATATTTAAAAAAATAAAAATATAATTAAAAATTTATACATGTCAATTTTTTCTTTCCATTTCATCATTTGCTTAAATCTTTTTGAAATACAGAGTATTTTAGGAGAAGCGTCTCAACAAATATTTCTTCTTGCTAAAAAATGTCAGTCAAGTGCTCATTTTCATAACCACTTAAAAAAAACAAGAAAGCAAAACAAAACCTGGAAAACAATCCACATGTGTATACGATACATGCAGAATGATTATATGTACACACACACAACAGACTCGCATAAACAAGTGTATGTAAAGAGATATTTGTGCACATTGAGCATCTGAAAGCGACCCAAAAAAACAAAAAGATTTCTGCCTGATGGCGCTGAATAAAAGATTGTGAATAATTTGTCATAGTTCGCAAGGCTGCTTGACACTATATTTGGGAATAAAATTCACAAAATGCACAATTTTGAAATAGACTCAATATAAATTTAAATTTGTCTGCAGTTTGAGCTCTATCAGCTGACAGCTGCAGCTAATCAATTCAGCTCTTGCCTTGACTTTGACACAGCTAATCAATCAATTTTGCTTATCCAATTTCAATTAACGCAACTCCATTCAAATTGACCAAAGTCAAAATTTCAAGCCTAGCTTGAAATATTAATATGATTTATTGAGACTTACCGCAAGCAGAAAGCGAGAGAGCTGGAAATAAAAGAAAATAAATACGATTAGCAAGAAATTTTTGATTGCTGAATGTTGAAATTGAATGTAATTTTTAAGAAATATATTTTTAATTATTTTAAAAACATTTTTTAATGCTCTGTTTTATATTAGGCTAACATTTAAAATCTACAATTGAAATAAAAACTTTTGATAATAAAAAGTTTTTTTAATACAATTAAACTGCTGGGGAATTTTTCCTCTTTCACAACAACTATTCTATGAATGCACTATAAATAGCAGCCAATTAACAGTTACTAAAAAAACAGAAAAATATAGCATAAATAGCTTAGACATAACCACGCCCACACCCATTCACTCCCACGCTCACGCACTGATGAACTGTAGAAAATAAAAGCCACATCTGCATCTCATGCTGGAAAATGTGAAAAGCTCGCAAAGGCTTTTTCCATGTTGCCTGGTTACTTGTCTGTGTGTGTGTGTGTGTGTATTTTTTTATCTCTTGCCCAGACTTGTTAGAGGACACTCTAAAGGCACTGAATCAGCGCCTGCAGTCAGCCAAAACTAAATAGAGGTTTTACGCTCTCAAATTGTTTACTTAAAGTTTTCATTTCGAACGCAATTTCGCAGCAGGGACTACCCCTAATGAATGCAACGACAGGCAGGGTCTCTTAAAATATGCAATTTAAAGGCCATTTGAAAAACTCATTGCATGCTGTTTATTGATGAGCATTGGCAGAGAGCAACAGCCACTGCTTGTAAATTCTCATCAGCGCATAATTAACTCTGAGTGCAATATTCACAAAGTTTTCTTTTTACCATATTATTAATGGCATGCAATAAGTTTCAGTTTAAAATTTATATAGAAATTTAATAATTGTGAGATCAAGCGAATGAAATGACTGTGGGTTCTTTTCGTTATTATTATTATTATTTTTGTTTTGAATTTTATTTATTTTTCTTATCTGTTTTCTTTCTTTTTTTTTAAATTTATATTTCTAAATTGATTGTTTGCATTTAATTTTATATTATTATTGTTTTTTTTTTTAAATTCTTTTCTTCTTATCTGTTTTCTTTTTTTTTATTAATTTTTTTATTTCTAAATTAATTGTTTGCATTCATCAAATAAGCCAATTTTGTTGAAATTTTATATATATATATATATAAAAAAAAAAAGAAAAATACAAATATAATATGTTATTATTATTTTTTTTTATTTTGTTATTTATTTTTTATTTTAATTTATTTTAATTTATTTTATTTATTTTTATTTTATTTTTATTTATTTTTTATTTATTTATTTTTTTATTTATTATTTTTTCATAATCAAATTTTCAAAGATTAACTAAACATACATATTAATTTGTATGTCCCTGGCTTAGACAAAAAACTATCTAAAATATGCATAAACAACTAATTTTTGGCTTTTGGCTTGCGGTCTAAGCCGCAAAGCATTGCTTAATATACGCTTAAACTCAATTGCAATAATGACCACATAATTGGCCAATTGAAATTCGTTAACAGCACACACACACTGTGTTGGACGCGTTAAACAGTCAAACAGTGAACAAGTTGGTTAACTAAATCAAATATGCAACTGATTGCAATGGCCCAGCGAACATTAGCCACAGTTGTGTGCGCCTTGTTGCTAATTGTGTTCGAACTGCGGCTAGCCAATTATGATAGACAATCTGTGTGCTCACACACTGCACAGAATGGAGGTCTATACATAGATTTTGGCATATGCTATGCTGGCTGGCTTGGTTGCATTTCTGGTTGCATTTCCTTAAGGCCACAACCACAGGCCACTTCGATTTCGTCGCGGAAATGATTGCACTCGGAATTGGACAGCAGCACAGAAGACCGTGTAAATACATTAGGCAACCGCAGAAGACGAAATTGACTATTGGACAACAGGCAAACACATAAATACATTCACATACGCATACAGATGTCGGCACACAGATGACATGCAAAGAATTTTACACAGGCTAGCCAAAATTTAATGAGAATGTGTAATCAATGGTCTGACTTGTGAAATTGCTGAATTGTGTAAGATTTAGCTATGCTACTATAGTATTTGTTGCTAAAAAGCAAAGTTATTTATTTCAAAAATAATTTAATTTACCTAAAAAATATTTTTAAAAAATTAAACATATTTTTTTCACTGTGATATCAGTATTTTGATAAAGGCTTCCGCACATACAGAAAGACAGATAGAGATGGAGAGAGAGAGAGAGAGAGAGAGAGAGAGAGAGAGAGAGAGAGAGAGAGAGAGAGATAGAGAGAGATAGATAGATAGATAGAGAGAGAGAGAGATAGAGCGTGGTAAATTTGCGTTGTGAAGCTGCTCAGTAAATTCAGCAGAAAATATCTCACTGATAAATAATAATTTTTTTTTTAATTTTAAAATTAAATTATTAATATTATGAAGAAGACCTTAAACGAGATTTAAGTAATTTATAAATTTACTATATAGATTAAGTTAAAGTAATTGAAAGTCTGCTTCATGTAGTAAAATATTCATTTTAAAATTAAAAAAAAATCTTAAATCATCAATCAATTCATCAAAGAATATTGTAGACAAATATATAATTAATATATATCTTAAATAATTAAATATATACCTTAATGTCATAGAAATACAAATCTATTTCAAAATATTTATCAATATTTATCATGCTTATCATTTTAGATTCAGATCTCAAGCCATGGAAAATCCCATTCAAGGTTGCTAAATTTCCTGTGCCCTGTGAAAAGTTGTTAGCTTTGCATAATGAAATGAGTTCACTTGTTGTCAATCACTTAGCATTCGTTTAGCTGTAATTACATACTCGGATTGTTTTATGGCCTTGTCGTATGAGCTGCTCGTTATAGTGGTAGTTGCCCACACTTGAGCTGGTCATGCATTTTTTATTATGAATACTCTTCGATTGCGACAAGTGTGGGACAGTGAACACGCTCAGGTATCGTGACCCAGTTGGCACTGGGACATTCTATAGGTCAAAGTTAATCACAATTATTTATCAATTTGCATGCACAGCCAGGCATTTTAAAGCCAGACATAACTCTTGCTCAAGTTCAAGTTGTCTGCTTCTTTGGAGTATATAACGTTCCATATGTAATATTATCTAGGGGTTCTGAATGCCATCAAATTGTTAATTGATATTGAATTGCAACTCATCGATTATTAAAACTCTCTTGGGATATGAAAATGTCATCAATTGCATTTGAAAATAAATGGAAGTGAAAAGAGCGCGAAGTGAATTGATATGAAATACCCTAGATGAAAAGTTGATCTTTTGAAAATAATAATAATTAAAATAATAATAAGAGGATTTATTTCTGTTCTTTACATTTCTAGTAATACAAATTTTACGCATATTCTAAATAAATTATTTTCATTTTATTTTCTTATTTTTTATCAATTCCTGCCTTCAAGAAGCTTCAACTTTTCATAATTGACATAGTATAAATTTCTTTATTTTATTAATTTTTTTCTTCAAATTTTATATTTATAATTAACATTCCAGTTTTCCCCTTACCGTTAGACAAATCTACCTCACACACTTTATTAACAATTTTCACACCACGCAATTTCATTGCGTGAAAATATTTTCCGTAATATTTTCAGCCAGGTATTTGACAATTTTTGGATTTTGTCCCTTTCGTGTTGTAATAATAAATAAATTTTAGCTTACATAACATAAATTCCAAATGACAGTTAATACGTGGTAAATGCAAAATAAATATGTTTTCATGGCGCCAACATCAGGGCGTGTGGATGCACAATAAAATTGCGCATACGCCACGCTGCACACGTATTGCATTTTCCACTGTGTGTGTGTAAATGTAATAGCTAAAAATGCACAAAATATGTTTGGCTCGACATTATTTTAATAGCACTTAGCCCATGCTACACGCCCACAGGAGAGTTTGTTTTTTCGTCCACTTTGTGGTTTATGTTCTGTCAATTTTTTGATGGCCACTTTGCGACACTTTATATGCCTTAATATTTATATTTTCAATACGCCATTCGCTTGTTTATGGCAAAACGATTCGGCACTCCGGAAAGTGGTTTGCCAGCAATAAATATTTGTGTTTCCCCTTATATTTCGGGCAGTTGTTCGAATTGAGTGAGTGTGGAGTGAGCCATGTGGCCACTGGCCAGGAGGAAGCTGTGGGCGAATGCCCTAGGCGTTGATATTAATTCGATGCAATTTATTTATAAAAAAAAAAAGTCGAATATACTTTAAAGTAGATTTCTGGTGCATAGTATTGGAAGTTAAATACAGTAGAGGCTGGATAAATATTTGAAGTTATGTATAAATAGAGCCTAGTCAAATTAAGTTTTTAATTTACTCTCAGCTTTAATTGTCTACTGCTGAGTTAAAAGCATAGCTGTTAAGTAACTGTTAATTATTACTCGCGCTCTGAGAAAATATGCAGAGAGAGAGAGAGAGAGAGAGAGAGCAAGCGATCGCTTCAGTTCGTTTACGAGCTTCTTCGTGTTCGGTTCTGCTGAGAAAACACTGAGAGAGCAAGCGATCGCATCGATTCATTTACGAGCTTCTTCGTGTTCGGTTCTTCTGAGAAAGCACTGAGAGAGCAAGCGATTGCATCGGTTCGTTTACGAGCTTCTTCGTGCTCGGTTGCTTTGGTTGCTTCCCGACCGAAGTAAAAAGTATTTTGTGTATGTATTGGTATGTATGCGAAGGTTGTCTGCCCTCACTAAGTTGCATTGTGCGAGTGTTAATCGTGTCACTCTCTAAACGCTGTTCGTTAAAAGAGCGTCATACGAATACGCACAACAAAAGACAAACACGAATCAAATCGAAGTCGTTTGCTCAGAGCGAAAGCGAGTGATTATTATTTTCCTTTTTTTCTGCATATAAAACCTCTGTCTCACTCTCTGTCTCCCTCTTGTGTTCAATGCTTCGAAATTCGCTGCTGTGGCAATTCTTATAGACTATCCCAAGACATTTGCACATTGTGAAGCTAAGTAAGCTAGAGGCCAGATTCTGTTGAACCTTAACTTTAAAGGAGCACAGCTGCATAGGCTAAATGCCTTGACCTTTATCAGCTAAACAAAAGGTAAAGAGACAAAATGTCACTCGCTTTCGGCATGACTACGCCGCAATTAGCTGCAGACGTCATTTGATACAAAACATTCAAAATACAGGCACTATGGCAACCAGTCTTGAAGAAGACCCTCCAAATTTGATACAACGAAGACAACATTCATAGTGCTATTGTTGAAGTAATGTAGTACATATTGAAACGGGTGTAAATTGATAAGTCTAATTGAATGAGATAATAGAATAAGGAATATGATAAGTCTAAGCATATATAATGGAATGGATGACGTACAAATATTAAATAAAAATTTAGTTAATATATTTAAATAAATATATTATTTATTAATTTTTTATTTATTTATTTTTTAAATATTTATTTCTTTTTACTGTTTGTTATACTTAAATATATTCCTATAATTGAACCTATTTTAAATGTCATTTCCATTCATAATTCCCTTCAGTAAATTGCCTAGGTAATCAAAAGCTCATCACGCACGCAATTTTCACCCACTTTGACATTCAAGCCAATTGTCAGTGCCCACACAAAACTGTCTAATTAACTCAATGCATGCAAATTATAGTTTAGCCTGCAGCTAAACCAAATGTTAGCTTTGCATTGATAGCTCAAAGACAAGCTGTCATAAGCCAACCGAGTCGACTGTCTGCAAACTCAACAAGTGCGCAGCAAGGGGCAAGGGCAGACAATAAAAGAAGATAAATTAAATATATAAATAAGATATATGCACATTCCTATTTACATGCCATCAATGTAGAGCACAGAATAAAATCGTTTCCTAAAATTCTTGACTTGTCTTTCGCATAATTAGAAATGTTATTGAAATTAATGTAATTTCGCTGGCAACACAATTAATATGCCCAGCCTCAAATAATCATAATAATAATAATGATATTAATGCGAAACTGAGTGTGGGCGTGGCATAACGTGGCCATGCCGTGGCGTTAAATCCTCGTTAAGTGCTCAACAAATGCGGCATGAATTTCTTCCCAAGGGCCTCTCACATTCACTTTGATTTATGTTGCGTTTCGTGAGACGCGTCTGTCCAAATAAAGCTATATATGCGCATCGTTTGTGTGCCAGAGATGTGAAACAGAAACAGGCAGTCCAGCCACGCTTGATTTATGTTTGGTTTTACTCGCTGTCTGGCTGCTCACCAACAACAACCAAATGTATTCAAAAATAAAAACTGTGCCACGAGCAAGAAAGAAAACAAAAATCGTAGCATACTTTTGAGGGACGAAAGCGAGAGCGATCTGCTGGGGAATTACATGTAATTAAATGGCTTAAAATCATTGAGCACATTTACACGCCGTAATTGAATTAGAAAATTTGAAAAAATTGAACAAAAATTCAATAAGCAAATAAATCTGTTTTTCATTTATCAATGTGAACTGAAAGCACATAATGAAATGAATGGGAACAAGCGAATATTTTAAGTGAAGTTTGTATAAATTTTAAAAATAAATATTAAGTAATATATGTATATGTAAATATTTCATATAAATTTATAATAGAAGTCTAGAAAATCATATTTAAAATCTGTAAAATAAGTAAAGCAAATATTACGTAGCTATTTAAAATTTTGTAAAATATATAGCATTGAGAAAAGTATAGAAAATTTTATATTTGAAATCTTTAAAAAATAAATAAATAAAATAAAAAAAAATTTAAATAAAAATTAAGTACCAACAGCCAGTGCTCTAGCTATTGTTAGTTCGAATTATAGTTATTACTTATAAATAAATTAATACTATACATTAAAAAAAAAAAAAATTAATTAATTAAAATAAAAATGATATATAAGCAATATTTTCAATATTATATATTAGTACTTGTTATCATTTAAAATTTATTAATTGCAATTGTATAAAAAAAATATATATTATTATTACATAAAATAAATTGCGTAAGCCCCAATTAGTTGTTAAAAAAAATTGTATTAAAAAATAAACAAATATTGTATTAATAACATAAGACTTTACCTAACAAAAACATATTTTCGTTTATCAAAAATATAGTCAATTATCAGACTTGTTGCAGTCATATAATTTTTACTACTTAACACCAAATATTAATAGGTCATATGTAATATTTCGTCATTCACCCCATTTTCCGATTATTCAGCTTCTAATATCATATTCATATCTTATCATACAAGTCCTCCTCATATCGAGTCTTCACTGTACGCATATTTGTTTTTAAAATGTAATTTTCAAGTGATTTTCATGCGCCGCAAATGTGGCACAAGCCTCTGCCGTAAATTGCGCTTCCTAAATAGACTTTTAAAATGCCTTAATTTTTTCCAAATCCTTTAACTTTCTTAATTGCAAAGAAAAAGGTTTTTCTTTTTGCGCTCAGCTTTTTCTAATTGAAGCGCTTCATTGAATCGCTGGCAGGCAAAGCCGAAACGCCTAATGAGAGCTGGGCAAATATTTGTTTTGTTTGAAAAGTAAAACGCCTGGAGAATTCGTGTACAGCAAATGAGTTATACACAAATATATAGATACCGTTAAGAAATAATGGAATGCATTAAGTGAAATGTAATTAATTTCACGTTAACCCCAAGCAGTCAGCGGCGTGCCTAAGCAGGCCCAGAGGCATGCTCAACTGAATGCATTATAGCAAATAAAAATTCTTTTTTTGAAGCACTAATTAAGTTAAAGTTTACAAATACACACACACCCATACACACATGCATAGTGAATTCTATACATGAACAGTTAACAAAGTTGGCTAATCAAGTTCGTCGTTTAGCCCGCAGCTGTTTTGGCTGTGTTTAGAAATAATTAAACCGAAATTAACGTCATTGTTGTGATAAGCAGCACCATGATAGCAGCGCGTACAAGCTGATTATTAATGTGATACATATATACATATATATAGCCTATATATGTACATGCATATATCTGTATGTAAGAAGTGGCAGCTGCTTGGCACTTAATGAGTCGAATATTGAGTGTATCTCGCATAAAACACGTAATAAACGAAGCAACTTTATCGTATTATTTGCAGTCATTGCACTTGTGGATTAGATAAAAATAGATAGAGATATCTAAATATATATTTCCAAATGGAATATATATATAGTATATAATGTAGCATAATCTCTTTATTTATCTGCGCACGCAGCTTATCTATTAATTGACTTGTCGTGATTCACAATTTGGTTTATGAGCTTGCAGCACGTGATAAACACAAAATTAAGCATAGCTCGCAAATAACTGTTATGTTCTTATTAATGCATAATAAGGAATAGAAAAGAAGTGATAGAATATCTTTGTCATGATAAATGCAAAAAAAAAATCTAAAAAAAATATTCCCTTTCAAATTGAAAACTTTAAAAAGAAAATCAATTATATTGAAATTTCTTTTTTAAATTTTCCATCATTAAAAGCACTTCAGTTTCTATCATCTTCTTCAGGTATGTACAATAAGTGTTTGTAAGAGCAGCTTTGCTTATTTCTCTTCACTCCCCAGCGACTCGAAACATCTGTGATTTTCCATTAAATTATACAAATGGGATTATATCAATTATTTATGATGAATTCAACAAGTGGCGCGCAATAGAAAGCCTTGAATTATGCTTAGGTACACACTTCTAACAAGGACCTTTTGCCAATGTGTACACACACACACACACCCACATGAGTGTGTATTTGCTGCTATTTGTTTTCCATGTTGACGTACAATAGATTTTAATCATGGATTTTACACGATTTCTAATCAAATCCAAAACTATATAAATAAAACTTGCAAGCATTTGCATTTGGAAAAATATGTATAAAACAAAAGTAATGTAAAATGGATATTGAATTTGACACGTATTTCACGCATTTCAATAACAATTCTCTGCTCGATTGCTGACAACTTGATTGGTATTTATTTTGATTTACTTTCCATACTGGCCGCGAGCAACAAAATGTTTTTTATAATCGCGCTGTTATTACGCTCGCAACTTTTGTTTTTTTTTTCTTTATTATTTATTTTCGTTATATTTCCTTTTGCTGTTTGTTTTGAACAGTAAACGCGATATTTATGGCAGATTTCGCAACCCTTTGCGTTGGCGGTGCACTTTGGCCGTGATGAATGATGCGGATGCTTGGACAGAGCCTGACCCATGCCACGCATTCCATCAATTTCATTTGAGCTGTGACGCGCAGCGAGTGGGTGCACTTGGAAAAAAAAACTGTAGTGATTAGCAAAAATTCTCTGAATTTCAAAAATCCGGCATTATCTTGAAGACTTTATTAAAAATAGACCTGAGTGCAGTTTTACGGCGAATAGTTTGTACATGAATGAGTGGGGCTCTAGAATAGGCAAAGAAATGCTTACAGTCGCTTGCTTATTAAATATTTATAATATATGTATATTTATAATATATATTTATAATATATACAAATAAAATACACAAAATGCATAACAAATATGTACAAGAGTCAATATTAAAATAAAAAAATAATAATATACATTAAAAATAAAATATGTTAATACATAAAAAATTTAAGCAGTTCATTCTTAGCTTAATTCCAGAAAAACATATTATAAATATTATTTATATGAAAATAAAAAAATTATGTTAAAGAAATTCCAAAAATAAATAAATTTATTTTCATTTGAGGAAGTTTCCAATTCTTTACTTAATTCCAGAATTTTCAAAAATATATATTAAATATTATTTATATAAAAAAAAAAAAAAAAAAATGTTAATAAACAGATGCGTAAAAATTCCAAAAATAAAAAAATTAAAAAAAAGAAATCACTTTATTTTCATTTGATGTAGTTTCCAATTCTTTATTAATTTCAGGATTTATAAAAAATGTATATTAAATATTATTTATAAAAATTTTGAGGTAGTTTCCAATTCTTTACTTAATTCCAGAATTAAAAAAATATATATATTAAATATCATTTATATAAAAAAAAAATAAATGTTAAAGAATGGATTAGTAAAAATTTCAAAAATAAAATAAAAATATTAAAAAACATAGTATAAAAAAAATCAATTAATTTTCATTTGAGGTAGATTCCAATTCTTTACTTAATTCCAGAATTAAAAATATGTTTGAAATATTATTTATATATAATAAAATAAATATAATAAACAAAGTTTAAGAATGGATTAGTAGAAGATCCATAAATTAAAGAAAAAATCTTTTTTCATTAACATTTTTTATTTGTAAAAAAAAAAAGCCCTTTTAATTTCAGATGGTTTCCAATAAATGATTTTTTTTTTCAATTTTCCCTGTGCACGTATAGCTCTTACGGCCAACCCAAACTGCATAAAAGCATTGCATATGGATAACGTGACCCAAAATAAAAAAGAAGGCATAGCAGCTCGACTGCAAAACTGTTGGCATAACACGAACTCTCAGGAAAACTGAGCTGAGCTGAGGCTGAGCTGTTTGCTGATGCTACTGCTGCCGTTGCCGTTGCTGTTGCTGTTGTGCTATATTAAAAATATACGAATGCACCTGATTGATTTATGAGTGAGTTTGGCAGAAGCAACTGCCCACAGGCCACTGTCCACAGCGCTCTGCCGTCTGGTCAGAGCTCAACTGCAACTGCAACTCAAACCAGGTTAAGCCCAATGCAGCGCGCTACGCAATTGGTCGGGTGGACAGCATTCTCCATTCCTTTTCTATATCTATATCTTCTTTTTTCTTTTTCTTTTGCATGTGTGTGCAGGTGGGCGAGCAAGTCACTTGAGTGCTGAGCTGTGCTCCATGGAGGTCAGTTTGCGTGGTGGCTCTTGTGGCTTTTCCTGTTGCAACTGCAGTTACATAATTAAGTTACACCCGGCGTATGTGTGATAAATTGCTTGCTCTACCCTGTTAAAATCACATTTGTGTGCGCATTGGCATTCATGCTAAAGCACATGCCTAGCTAGCTATTAACTCGTTTTTGCTAAATACATTGCAATTCACTTCTAAGAGCATCGAGAGATGATTAACAAGAAAGTTTTGCTAGCATTAAGTGTGAATTTACTGAAAGTGAAGTTTTAGAGTAAAGGCGTTTGAAATAACTAAAAAAAAAAATGCATAAGTACTTAAAATATAAATATATCTAAACTAATTCCTCTTTTTTTGTAAATTTATTAAGTCCTAACTAAAATAATTATTGAACTAACAAAATATATATATATTAAAATGTTTATAATGAAAAGTTTTTCTGCATAAGGCGACTATATTTTCTCTCTCTCTATTTATTTTCAATTAATTTTCTATTTCGATAAGCTGCAAAGAAAAATAATTTGAACAAGGAGTGCAAATTGTAATATATATAAATTTCTTCAACTACTATAAAGCAAAAGCAAATGCTTAAGCAGCATTTGATTATTTAGATTTTGCTAATGATAAAATAATATTAAATTTAAATAAATCAAATTATAATTGAATTTCATATTTTCATTGGCTGACGAAGAGTTGATTAAAAAAAGTAAAAGTAAAGTAAAATCTATTCAGCTATATTTCATGGCCTTCCGGCAATTTCTTTAACGGCTGCTGCATTGTTTCGCCTGCCAATTTGCTCGCTCAATTTTTTATTTTCTAGAGTTCAGGCTAATGAGTCGGCCAAGTACATAATTATTTAATGCCCGGACAACACTATGCTACAAAGCTAGCGTCTTTAATATTGGCCAAAACAGCTGCGGAATTTATGAGCCCTGCACAACATTTGAATTTTTTAAGCGTTCTTGACTTAATTACTTTGGCGCAAAAATGTGAGCAAATGAAATGGTGTGAAAGGGTCTTGCTGGAAGGGATGGAAGGGATGGAGCAGAGGGCAGCTGTTAATAGGCTCTGCTGTTTGTCCTGGCAGACAGCATACGCTGGCAGCAGGTAAATGCCTCGCAGCTCCTCGCAACAAATTGGCTGGGCAAAGTTTCTCTGCTATTCTGTGTGTGTATTTTTTTTTTTTTTTTTTTTTGCCGCAACAAAAAATGAAAATTCATTAGCTAATTAATTGGTCGTCGCATCAACACTCTTTGCCAACGAGAAATTATGAGACATGAGAGCACCGCGTAAATGTATATAAATAAATTGTAAACTAAAATTAGCTTCGCTTCCATAAATTAAATGCCTTAGCGCATTATAGACAGAGGCTTTGACAAATTCGTTTGTCAGCCCACAGCATTTTCATTTATTCGTTTCAATTATTCAAATTGCCAATTTGGCCAACGCGATTTGACATTTTAGCTTTGCCAGCAATAATAAACGTAATTGAATCTCAGCTTTTGTTCTTGGTGAGAAAGATGATGATTTATGTCAAAGATTTTCAAAGATTCATAACTTTTGCAAATATAAGTAAACGATAGATATTTGTGGAAAATTTACCAATCAAAAAAGTAAGAACTATCAATATGATTAAATTCTGGAAAAAAATTCATGATACTGGGAATTTTTTATATTTTATTATATTTTATTCTAAAGCTTCAGCAGCATGATTAAATGAATATTTAAATAAATAAGTAAATAAGAGAATAAGCGAATAAAATAAATAAATATACAAATAAATTAATAAATGAATAAAGAAATAGAAGAAATAAATATATAAATAAATAATTAAATAAAAGTGATAAATATAAACGAAATAAATATATAAATAAACAAATTTATAAATATATATATAAATAAATAAATAATAATATTCGATAGTATTATCAACCAGTGCTATGAAAATATTTAAAGAAAATATAAAATTCAGCTTATTAAACAAATAAATAAATAAAACTTTTATTTACAAGAACAACAAATATATATATATACATATTTGATGTATATGATTTCCAAACTAACTAACCAGACACTCTCCCATAATTTGCATATTAGTTAAAAAAGTTATGAGACTCTACTCAAGAGTATGCCTGACTGACCAGCGATTGCTATGAACAACTTCAATTGTTTGGAAAACTTTTGTTTTTTCATTTACTATAAAACAAATCAAACTCGTTTTCTATTCTAATGGATGTTTACAGACAAATCTTGTTGACTTATGGTTATCTGTGTGATCTTTTTAAAGCATATTAAATAGCTAAAGGGATTAGGGCAGATAAAACATAAAGATTGCGTTAATCCATAATTTTCATAATAAAATATTGCAGACTTTTTAGCCTGAAACAAAATAAGTCGCTTACAAGCAGCTTAATAAATATTTAAGCTGCTTAGACAACAACAAGAACAACTTTTGAACCAGTTCAAAATAAAGCCCGCTGCCAAAACGGAAAATAACAAACAAATTAGATAGACTAAAAACCGAGCAACTTTCTAAATGGGTCAATAAATCTGCATTAGTTGGGCTCATAAACCAGCGCCCAAATGCCAAAGGCTGTGCAACACGTGGCGTATACGCAATATGCAATTGCAGATAACGCATACGCAGCGTTGACACGGAAATATTTGGGCTAGTGTGTGTGTGTGTGTATTTGTGGCGTTATTTTAATGTTGCGCGATAAAAACCAAATTGTCACGCGTGATGCGCAACAACTCATCAGACAGACAAACGCGACATGCGAGACAGAGAGACAGTGAGACAGAGAGACACTGACAGATAGACAGTTGAGCATGTTGGCAGCTCGTCAAGCTGATTTAATGTGCCCAGCTGGACACGCGTCAAGTTCAATTGGCCCGCTGCTGATGAGTGGCGAGAGAAAGTCACGTAGCTGTAATTAAATGGTTAAGCAATTAGCCAAAGATTATAATCTGCCAATCACACACGGTCAAGGTCCAATCACAAACTCAAATCTACATGATGTCCACTTAGTTAGAAGAACTTTTCGACTCGCGAATGAGATGGGGAAAGTAAGGAAAAAGCGAGCAATGGAATCCGAGTGCCTTACACAAAGAGGAAAGCCAGCAAATTATATGGCTCTGCGGTTAATTTCGAGTGTTTGTTTGGCCAGCGTCACGTTGAGGGCGTTCTTAGCCAATTTGCAGTGTATGGTACAGTTAATAAATAGTTAAGCTGAAATATTATTACTATTGTTGTTGCTGTTCTCTTGTGCAAGTCTCGACGCTGATGAAGTGCATTAGGGCTCGCGTCTGTCTGCATGCGACTGACTTTTAACAGTGAACAAAGCATTTTTTGTTTTGTCTGATTTATGCGAAGCATTTCATTTTTTGCATATATATATTGTATGAAAACTTTGTAATTTATTAATTTATGCGCAGAGTGTTTGGCTAGCTTTAATTCGTGCTCTTTAAAGATAATTTGTATGCAAAATTTATATTCTGGAATAAATATTGCTCTAAGGAAATACTCAAATTTCAGTTGGGCCCGCCCAGCTGTCAGCGGCACGATCAGCAGCTTAATTTGTAGTTGTAGTTGTTGTTGAGTTGGGTTTAGTTGAGTTGAGTTAGTTGAGTTGTGTTAAGTTGAGTTGAGCGTTGAGTGATTGCGCTCTATTGCTTTGCTCCTAGTACATGCTCATGCATTCGCTCAGCGCTTCGGCTATGCTGACGTTCGTAGCTCAAGCCGAATTGGAGCATTACTCGTCGGGAAACGAGTGAAGGAGTGGCATAAAATGCCGAAGCTGAGAGCGCATGCATTTTAGGGCACTCGCATCGAGCTCATCTTCTATGTTGCATACGGATCAGTTTGAATTTGAAACTCGAAGCGATCGGACGTTTTATTTTGTGGTGCCATAAAAGGAAAAAGTCCTGAGTTGCAATTTTATCCAACTATAGAATACCTGTATTACATAAATACTATTAGCTAATATAAGCTTTAATAAACAAGGAATTGAAATGAACACAGAGTGCCTTGGACCAAAGAAAAATGTAGCATACAAATCTTGACAGCCAAATAGAAACAATTTAATATTTTCATATTTCATATTAGGGCTCGCGTCTGTGTTATGATACTTGAGCGATGTCTGCATGCGACTGACTCTTAACAGTGAACAAAGCATTTTTTGTTTAGTCTGATTTATGTGAAGCATTTCATTTTTTGCATATATTTTGTATGAAAACTTTGTAATTTATTAATTTATGCGCAGAGTGTTTGGCTAGCTTTAATTCGTGCTCTTTAAAGATAATTTGTATGCAAAATTTATATTCTGGAATAAATATTGCTCTAAGGAAATACTCAAATTTCAGTTGGGCCCGCCCAGCTGTCAGCGGCACGATCAGCAGCTTAATTTGTAGTTGTAGTTGTTGTTGAGTTGGGTTTAGTTGAGTTGAGTTAGTTGAGTTGTGTTAAGTTGAGTTGAGCGTTGAGTGATTGCGCTCTATTGCTTTGCTCCTAGTACATGCTCATGCATTCGCTCAGCGCTTCGGCTATGCTGACGTTCGTAGCTCAAGCCGAATTGGAGCATTACTCGTCGGGAAACGAGTGAAGGAGTGGCATAAAATGCCGAAGCTGAGAGCGCATGCATTTTAGGGCACTCGCATCGAGCTCATCTTCTATGTTGCATACGGATCAGTTTGAATTTGAAACTCGAAGCGATCGGACGTTTTATTTTGTGGTGCCATAAAAGGAAAAAGTCCTGAGTTGCAATTTTATCCAACTATAGAATACAGGTATTACATAAATACTATTAGCTAATATAAGCTTTAATAAACAAGGAATTGAAATGAACACAGAGTGCCTTGGACCAAAGAAAAATGTAGCATACAAATCTTGACAGCCAAATAGAAACAATTTAATAAATGCATTACTTCAATTTCTGTATTATTTCTTTTTAATTTGTATTATTACGATATTAGTTTTAAGCTTATTATATATATTTTAATTATATTTTTCTTCGATGTATAATTTACTTTTGCAGGTTTTGTTTATGTCAATGCTAAGCTGCTCGAACATTTTGCCAATGCTCTATAATATCCCAATGAGATTTCTGTTAAGTTGTACTGATTACTCTAACATTTTCTTACTGAGTTACACGATGCATGTTAATTTTTACTAACTTCAGACATTTCCCACATTCTGTTTATTGTAACATTTTCTGCTTCCTGTCTCTTCTGTTTACATAGTTGTTAAGCTGTTAAGGAGCAATTGCTAACATTATTTCGTGCTGCAATGTTAACATCGTTGCTGTTAAATATCAACTCAAACATATCGAGTCGTTATATGTATATGTTATTTTAATACGCATTTATAATTTATTTACAAAGTTTTGCTATTTAATTTACAAAGTTTTCATTTAGTTGTCTTACATATTTCAGCTGAGCCTATTGCTTTAGTAACGATTTCTCCACCTATTATATCAATTTGCTCATTTAATTATCTAATATGTGCATAACTTAACAGCATTAATTGTTATCAAGCCTAGTAAATCCTATTGGGTTCGTTACTTAAGCCCTCTCACTCTATTAACTGACAAAACAAAGACATTGTGTTACGACCATTTATTAGACATCATCAGCATTTAATCCAATTTAATGCCTTTAATTAAATTTCGTTATGAAATGCATATTGCTAAGCTGTTCATAACAAACACACCTGCACACACACATACAGAGCTGTACACCTGCATATGTTAGCTGTGCATACTATCAATTTTAATAATACACTTTAATTAATGGACCAACAACTCAGATGTCCTCGACGAATCAACACGTGCTCCTTTAGCCCAGAACTAAAAATTTATGATGCGTCAGTCGCAGGCGACAGCTTCAGCAACTCCTTTTTTTTGGCTTCTCACTGTCGCTGTGTCACCTGTGTGCGGACACAGCTCAGCACATATTTGTTCAGCTACTTATATAATCAGAAATATATATATAGAAAGAGAGAGAGAGAGCAAGGAAATAGCTGTGTGTGTGTGCATATTGCCAGCGAGCAAAGCAAACTGTCACCTGTTGATTGTTTGCTTTACCTGGCTGCTTCTGCATATTTTAAGGCTTCGACTTTATCTCAAAGAGCTGATACAATATTGTTACTGTCAACGGGTTTAAGCACTGACTCGGGTGCAAAACTTTATGGCTAAATCTTGACTTGGTATATACATACGTATATATATGTATGTGTGTGTGTGTGTGTGTGTTTGAGGGTGTATATATGTTTATGTATATATAATTTGTATTCCCAATTAGTGCTGTCTGCAAGTTCATTTCTTGTTTCTAATTAAAGCTGTGCAGCTACAAGTAGAACATATCCTTATGCCTTATTTTAGTTTTTATCTTGTTTTGCTTTGCGTAAATTAAAGAGTGCTATAGAGGGTATATATATTTGCCTAATGAAAACTTTAGCTAGCTAAAATTTGAATATTTGTCTTTCAAAGTGAAATTGAAGTTTTGTGAGCATAAATCTTCTAAGTACATATTAGAGATTTCATATTCTTATATATTTAATATTCTACAAATTTCTGTTTCCATGAATTCGAAAACAAATATTGATACAATTGTCTACAGTCTTTAAGCTAAGCTGAGTAAATTTTTAAAATATAAACGAATATTTTCATATGTTAAAAGATCATTTAATTCCTTTATAAACTTCAATATCTACATCCAAAGAAATTATATATAAACAAACCGAAATTTCAATGGTTGTCCTTCAAGATCTAAAATTATTTTGTTACATAAACAAATAATGCTAAATATCAAATAAGATCTTATAAAATAGCAAAACTATTCCTCTAAATTTGCACTAATTCAACAAAACTAAAGTAATATCATATTAACTACAATATTAATTGGCTTTGTTTTTTATCCATTTTACAGGGCAACTCCCAGTCCATCATGAGTCAAGTGCACAAATTACAAGCTGCTTTTGTTTTTATAGCGTCTTGTTTGTCCTTTTATCTTAGTCGCGTTGCGCTTCGTTTAATTTGCTGGAAAATTGCAATAAGCAGGCTAATTAGGCTTTTGGCAACGATAAATTATTTGACCGCCAGGTGGCGCTGCCAATTGCCCAGCATACGCAGAGCTCAAATGTCACTCGTGAGGGCGTCAATTGGAATGCCCCACAAACAATGTCTACGCTCGCTCGCTCCCTCTTCCTCACGCTCTCCCTCTCCATCTTCCTCGCCCCCTCCCACTGTCTCTCTCTCTCTCTCTCTCTCTGTGTGTGTGTTACTCGTGTGCCTGTGCCCCAAATTTATGGCATTGACATTCACCGGAAGCCAAGGAAAAGCATTTGCCGTCGGCTTCTTGTCGCCTCGTCAATTTGTTTATATATATAAACATATATATATGTATATATAAGTAAATCGTCTGGCATTTTGTGAATCGCACTTGACTATAGACTGTGCTTTACTTTATTTTCTTTTCTCTATGCTTTTTATTTGACCAATATAGATCAATAATACGCACATTAAGGAAAGGCAGCGTCAGCCACAGGCGATTCAATTTAAACTTTCTGACATCAGCCTTAAATGCAGAAAATAAAAATAAATAACGCAATAATTGCAAGTAAATGAGCAAAAGAAAAAACCCCTGGGCTATTAGTACAACAAATTCAGTTAACAACAGCGCCTACTTCTTTGGAATTTTTATATCAAAATTGTTGAGCTTCGTAAGGCAAATCTGTCTGCATTTATTTATTTATATAACATACAAAAATACTTGTAAACATTTTATATTAATTGCAATATATAGTTTAAGCAGAGAAGCAGAATAATTAAAAAATTTTTAAAAATTGTTTTTTCTATAGAAAGAAAAATTAATTTATTTCATTTCTTCTATATATATTGAAATTTTAGCTTAAGTTTTAAAAGCTATTTTTAATAATAATGAGATTTTTTAAATTATTTAATTTGACTAACATATTATATGTTAGCTTATATAGACAGTCGAAAATATGCACGAAGAGGATGCATTGAATAGAAGCAACATATAAGCAATATATATCCAAATTGCTGTTGTATTTTCTAATCCTATCTTATATTTTCTCTATTCATCTCTCATCTGCATTTTGTTTTTTGAAATTTCATTTTTTTTTTTTTTTTTTTTTTTTTGTTAATTTTTACTTTTAGAGTTATTCTAAGCTGTTAGAATTGTCAACACATGAAATAAATAAAATAAAAAAAATAAAAAAAATATAAAATTTTATATATATATATATATATATATATATAAAATAAAGAGAGTTTATTGCTTCCACCCGGCTTCGCTTCTGCCCGGCTTCGTTTCGATCCAACTGTTCTGTATGATTTTGTTCTTGAATACGTAGGATTAGTATTATATGTAGATTCAACTTATGCATTAGACATTTAAATATAAATTCATTTGTATTATTTTTTAACTATTTTATATCTGAATTCAATAACAATGCATGTATTAATGCCAACTAATTTTCATTACAAATATTTTCCATTATATACAGCTGCTTAGCTACAATTTCTAGCAGAGTGTAAACTCTGACATTTTCAATGTTAATCAACAATCAAAAATTGCTACTCAAATTTATTTAAATCATATAGGCATTCATTAATGTTGGCAAAATTTATATACATTTTCTATGCACTCTCCACATTTCGGCCGACCTGTTGCACATGATAATTTATTTATTTATTTAACGGTTTAGCTTGTTGTTTTAGCGAATTTCAATTGTGGCAAATGTCAATTTTGGTCTGGCCAAAACACATTTTGGTTAGTTTGCGTCAAATGAAATTTAGTTGCAAATTTATTCGCATTATGCGTGTTATAATTAATGCAATTTATGCTGCTTTATTGTTTCAGTGGTTTTAGTTTGCTCATAAATTATTTACGGCAAGTTCTGGGCGCGGAAATGTGTACGGCCGGATGCGTAAACGAGACACAAGGCAGCGTGTGACAAATGACAGGATATTCGCATAATAAACATTTGGCTAGCATCAAAATCGAAATCGATAGATCTTGAAGCTTATGCTCGCATTGACGTCAATTTCAGTCAAAAGTCAACATGCAGCTGGCTAAAATTAGTTGGCTATTTTGAGGTCACGCCACGCCCCACATTGCAGCCTATTCATTATTCAGCAACGGCCAACAGCTGGACAGTAGTAAAACAAAAACAAAGACAAAAAACAATAACAAAAAAAAAAAAAAGAAATACACTTGCAATTCATTTTGCATATGAAATGATGAATCCCCTTTAACAAGAACCAGCAAATGCACTCAAATTCCAATTCAAACTCAAGCTGCAGTTCACTTTCACATTCGGTTAACCGGAGGACACTTGGCTATAAAATGTCCAGCGGTGACCGAATGCAATGTGTGGAAATACCCTGGGGATTGCAAAAAAAAAGAAGAAAAAGTAAACTAAAAAATTACTTTAAAGAAAAACCTTTTTAGAAATTGCATCTGGTAAAGCATGTGCGCTCAAAGGTTTATGCTTCAGTTGAAATGAACAAGAAAATTGATTCACATTTGAAAACGAATCTCTTAAATATATATAAAAACACATAAGAAATGTTATATATAAATTATTATTGAGGAATTTTAATCAATTATAAAACTCATAGGACTAAATAGGCAAATAATAAATATATATATTTCTAAGTATTTAAACTGTTATTTATGGCTTTGGTTTTTTTATATTTATCATACTTTATGCCTTGTATTGTAAGTTGTTTTTATCTTCCATCTTCAAAAGGACACCAAATGAAAACTATTTCACAAAATCCAACAAAATTGTTTACAAATAAGCTTTACTATATAAACTATTGCAATATATAACGGTAAAGCACTTAAACGCAAAGGCTGCGAAAAAATTCAATAAGTTCAGCTGATGTCAAAAAACGAAATTACTTCGTGAACGACCCAATATATTTTAGTTATTCTTTTATAGTTAAAAATATATATATTTATAATATTAATATTTTGATAGCTTACACTAAAATGTTTTCTATTAAATATAATTTGTAAAAAAAAATAAAATAAAATTAAAGTTTTTATTTTGTTAATTGAAAATTTCATATTCGCGCTGTTTTAGGTCTGTAAATTGTTAACAACTATAAACACCTATATATAATATATAATATTTATATTTTTGGTTAATTATACTATGTTAATAAATAACATTTATATTTTAATATTAATTTATAGTTAATTTAATTATTCTTCGCTTCAAATGCAAATTAAATTTGAAAGAAAACTTTTAATCGATTTGTATGAAATATATTATGGAGTATGACTTCAACTTCATTTATTATAAAATTTAAATTTATATATATATATATATATTCTTTTTTTTTTGCAAATTGAAACTCTATAGATTATTTATTTAAATGCATATTTAATTGTTTCCTTTTCTATCTGTCTATCCAGCATTCAGTTAATCCCATAATGGTTATTTTTGCCACCTAGCCAGCTGCAAATCTCCTTAACTGCATTTATTTATTTAATTAACAATTGCAACGCCTGACATGCGCTTTGAATGTGGATTTAATTAAATTGTTTACGACTTGGACTCACATGTTGTCCACATATATATATTTACATATGGTCCAATCTATTGACCAAACATTGTTTATACAGCTGCTGCTGTTGCTTTTGCTTCTTTGTTTATAAACCTGGCCAAATGCAGCCAATTAAAAATAATTAAATGTGAATCTTTATGCAATTATTAAGCTCAATGCTTAATGCAATATATTGTGAACAATATGCGCGCAAGCACATTAAATAGTTATATTTAATGCTAGCTCTACTATGTGCTGAAAAGTAGGCAATAAATTTTTGAATGGATTTTTAGACAAAATAGAGATCGAGAATTTGAAATAGAAGGTAAAAAAATGTTTAATTTGCAACTGAATAAATATGCAAATTTCAATCTGGCAAATTGGAATATAAATGGGTAAAAAAAAAAAAAAAAAAAAAAAAAAATGCTTACTTATACGATAATAAAAGTAAACTTTTTCTGTTTTTGACGATTTCAATATTTGAGAAAAAAAAAAAAAAAAAAAACAAAAAAATATATTTATAATATAAATAAAAAATATTTGACAACATTTTCAGGTTAACTTTTAACTTGAATACAAATCTAATTCATTATCCTTCAACTAAAATAAATAAATTAATTTAAAAAAAAAAAAAAAAACTCAAAATAAAGTACTAAAATATTATATAATTAATTATATATTTAATTAATTATGGATATACAAATATTAAATATTAAAATATAAATATAAAATATATAAATTATTATTAATAAAAATAAATAAATATTAAATATTATAAATACACTGAAATTTTTGTTCAAGTAATAAGGTTTATTTGACTTATATATTGTATATTTTATATATTATATATATTTATATAATATATATTTTATATATGAATATTAAAATCCTTTCATACCTTTAATGAGTATTTTAGTTGCCCGACGACAGCTGCTACGATCTGAATATATATTTCAATTCGAATTCCATTTCAGTTTCTTTTCTTTTTCTGCTAATGAGTAAAATTAAGTTTTTTGTGTTCTCTTTAATTATCTGGAATTAACCATGTATTTTCGCTGAACTCTCTTCTACATATATATATTTTTTTCCAACTAAATTCTCGCTTTTCGCATATCATATGGTAATTTTTCATTTTTTTTTTTTTTTTTTTTTTTCTCAACACCCACACAAATCAGCTAGACACAACCTGCTCTAGCTTCACTTATCCTATAATCAGCTGGATGGATGGCTGTGCGTGTGTGTGTGTGTGTATATATATGTGTGTAGGCGTGCCAGAGCATATATTCCATATAGCATTTGGTCTTGGCGTGTCTTGTCATTTTCATCTGCTTCCGCGCTTCTTGTTCTTTATTTATTTTTATTAGCCCACTGCGCCTTGCTGGAAAACAACTATAGCTGTGGCGTCAGCCACGCCCCTTGGTGTAATAATAGGAATTTTGTACTTATCAAGTGACACAAATCTTGATTCAAGTGTCTGCTGAGCCCTGACTCAGTTGCAGTTGCTCTCTAATGATAATGCTTCATTTCTTTACGAGAAGAAAATTTGCACGAAATTTGTTTTTGATTGCAAATTTGCGAGAATGAGATAAGTAAGAAGTGTGCAGAGTGATTGACAAGCTGATACCCTATAATGCATTAGCTTAATACTCAAGATGAATAAGCTGTTAAATAACTATCTGTTGATTATATTTTGCGTATAAACATATTACGTTGCAAGCTATTTTCGAGTTATTACAGCTTGAGATAGGGATCTTCGCTTTTCTTTATATATATTTATTATTGTTATATTTAACTTAACTTTCAACTCATGTGCAGTCTATGTTGATTCGAACTCTAGCTATTCCCTCAATAAATTCAAATCAAATAGAGCTTATAAAACAAATCGAATTAAAGAACAATTCCACAACAGCTATAACCCTTTCATTTCTGTTAGCATTAAAGTCGCTAAATATTTGAAGAGTCACACACAAGGAGTCGAGTTGCTTAGACTCAGGACTCGAAGGTTTGTCGTAGCACAGGAACAAACAAACGAGTATAAAAAAAAAAATTGATTGACTATTATTGATATTTTATGAGCGGGCCGCCTAAAAGTTGTCGATGTAAATTTGATGTGGGCATATTGCCTGGCATTAAAACCAGACACAGAAGGGGAGGAGAGAGACAGAGACAGAGAGAGACAGGGAGAGAGGGAGTCGAACAGACATTTATTTAGACAGTTTTACAATTGTTTTATGATTATTAAGCATTTGCGATGACTTTTTGATTGCCTTAATTCAAGTTTGAAATGTCACAATATTTTTCAATTTAAATTTAAGCAAAGCAAAAGAAAGGGTAATTAGAAAGGGTAATTAGACTTAGGCATATTTCTGTTTTAAAGAAACTCATCTTGAATTATATTATTTATTATTATTAAATTTTGTATCAAAAATTTTATGAGTTTCAAGTCCTAGTGATAAATTATATTTCAATTTCCAGAAATATTTATTACTCTGCCCAAAACTGTTCCTTATAAAAATCGCTCTTTATTTGTTTCCTATTCTTGTATTTAAAAAATGTAAAATTTAGAACAACTCAAAAGCCAATAATACCTCTTTCTTTCTCATTGGTAGAGAAAACTTAAACCTCAGAAAAAAAAAAAAAAAAATATTATTCGATCATTTTTCCCAGACTAGTGAGTGGAATATAAAATTTATGCTTATTCCTATAGAGTAGCTTAATACAATGAAATATTACATCAGTACAACAGATCCCTAATCTAAAAGATTTAGAACAAACCCAAGAAGAGTATCTACATAAACCAGATAATCAAGACGAATTTTATATATACATGTATATTTTTTTAGACCTGACATTCCGAAGAGCCATTATACCCATTTTATATTTTTTTTTAGCATTTACACACATTAAAAATTAATATTTTAGACATAACATTTAACACACTCTAAAACGTGTTAAATCAGAAATCTTTTTCATTTAAATTTGGATCAAAATCCAATTTTTTGGTCTAAATCAATTTGTATCAAATTTAACGGCATATTTATATAAAAAGTTCATAAAATAGTCATAAAAAAAGTAAAGCAAAGAAAACTCACCTGGCTGTTGTTGCTTTTTAGCGATGGCAAATAGATTGAATATAAATTAGATTAACGCACGTTTACCGTTTACAGCGCAAAGCGTCGATTTGATTAACTTCAATTTTTGTTGTCTTTCTTATCTGCACTGGGAATTCTAACTGTAACCGAAATTTATCAGTCAATTCAATGTTGGAAACATGCACAGACCAAAAAACTAGCGTAAAAAGTGACTTCAAAGAACTTTCAATTCAACATGCAGCAGAAAAACTCGAAATATTTTTTTGATACTCTTTTTTTTCTGATAAGAACTCGAACTAGAAACAGAGAGAGAGATCACAAGTTTTTTTTTTCTTTTTTTGACTTGCTTGAATTCAAAAACTGTTCTTTAACCGTTAGTTGGCGTAGAGCGCTGGTTGGGCTGGTTGGTTGACTGGTTCGACGCGCACGAAACGAATGCAACGATAGTGACGACGACGACTTGTTTTATACGCGACGAACTCATATGCCGACGGCCGAGTGTCGAGCAATCGGCAAACGGTTTCAACTTGAACATCGGTCGCATCGCTTGCTCCTGTTGCGCGTTGTCCAATTCAATGAAAGCTATACACCGGCGTGGTTTGCGTCTTGGCTAAGTTCAAAAGCGCTCATGCAGCGCCCACGCAGTTTCCGAGTAATGTAAGCGTGTGACGTCAGCGCGGCGAGGTCGCATTTATTTGAAAGCTTCTTTAGTTGTCTGCCATTCGCTGGCTTTCAATTTTGCTATTTCGTGTTGCTGTTGTTATTGTTGTTTCTTCTTCTTTACGTACGCACACGCATTCAGTGGGCGGCGCCTAATTTTTTTGTGGTTTTTTTCGTCGGACACCTTTTTGGACTTACCAACCACAAGAGGGTTGAAAGCTAATCAAAAACGGTAAATTATATAGCACACACACACATATGTACAAACCTTTTTTGTATTGTTTATAATAATCCTTTAGTTTTTCCTTGCCTCCCATTCTTTTTTTTTTTATTGAATGCGACGTTCCAAAGCTGCAGATCAAATTTCTTTTAACAGCTGCATTTACATTTCCCATTTACATCTTCCATTTGACATCTGACATTTGACATTTGTTTTAATCACTTAAAATGAAAGCTAATCCCATCGTCCTAAAAGAACAAAACCAAAACGGAGGGAGCAACATAAACAGAAAGGGAGAAAGTGGACGAGATTTAAATCTGAATCATAATTCAAATATTACGAATACGCTGCTGTGGGAATTTGATTTATCGCCTTGGAATTTTTAATATAATACATATAAAAATATTATAATATAATATTTAAACATATTTTAAATTGCATTATTTTTTTCTATAGAATATAAAACAACAAACAGGAATAAAATATATGTTAACAAAATTAAAATAACTTTCTATATTACTAAAAAAAATCTAAATTGTAATTTAATCCTTGTCATATATTTAAGTGGTTAAATAAGAATATGAATATTTAATTTCCAGAATTTAATGAGAGAGATAATCGAAGACTTTTAAAAAGAAATTAAATGAAATTTATTATTTTAAATTGTTAGCAAGATAATAATAAAAATTATTTAAATAGCAGAAAAGGCACAAAGAGGTAAAAGATATAGCCAATTAAATAAAACAAAAATCTGAAATGTAAATAAAATTACTACATTAATTATAAGGCTTTATTAATTATATCAAGAGTAATCAAACAAAAAAATAAATAAATAAATAAAATAAAAATAATAAAAACAATAATAATAAGCATCAAAATACCTTTATAAAAATTAAAAATCGATTATAATAACAAAACGCTAGACTAAAACTAATGCTTAAAAAATTTAATATAAATTATTACAAAAATACGAAAAATGAAAAAAAAATAATAATAAAAACACTAACAATACAAATAATTAAATGTTATTATAAACATATTCTATAAAAATTTAAATAGAAAATAATATGTAGAATTTATATAAAAAAAATTAATAATAGAATTAAATAGAAATAATGGTCCACTAAATCCTATTCACCATTAATGCTGTTCAATGTGTAAGTTTTATCATTTTGCTTTGAAACAAAATCCACAAGTGGATTGCAAACTGTTGGTTGGTTTGTGTCCAAATAAATGGCCAACGACCACTGTTAAAAGATTGTATGAAAGTATTACTCAATCGTGGCCAACGACAAGCGCGCCAAAGCTCTGGGTTGGCAGTTAACAGTACAGTAGTGGCTGAAATAAATGGCATACGTTCACTGTAATAGCTATGAAAACTTAAAAAATATAAACTGATACACATGAGCAAATAAATTTGTTAATTTAATAATTTATAATTGATTGAACTTAAGCAAATTTATCTAAAAAATTAAAAGATCTACCGTCAAATTGAACTTGCTTAAAGTCTTGAAGGCAACAATAAGAAGTCAATCAAAAACGGATAAAAAATTTAATAAAAAAAACACAATTAGCTTTTAAGGAATATTCAATGTTTTTACTCTTTATTCGATTGCTAATTGTTTATTATTTGTTTTGGATTTATTATGCAAATATTGCCAAATTCATCAAATCAAAAAGTTTATTTACTTTTACACTCATTAATTTACTTAACGCACTTTGCTGGGCTGTTGTTTTGTTTTTAGTTTTAATTTGCAATGAACAATTCATTTCGAAACGAGCTCAACTTAGTTGATAAGAAATAAGATGATTGAACAAAATATTGTTTATGGTATATAATAATTACAATTATATTACAACTAAATAACCGTAAATATATTTATATATATGTGTATATGTATATGTATTAATTATTATTAAATTGCCATATTAAAATAATGTACACTAAAAACTTAGGCTTAGGAGTCGAGTGCCCATTGCTTATACACTTTACTATAATATGATGAATTCATTAATTCGCATCTAAATTGGGTTTGACGCATTTCTTTTAATTTCCTAATTTGTTCGATTTTGATTTTTAGTTTTGTTTTCATGCTGCTTATTGCACAATTATTTATTTATTTTCATTAATTTATTTGATTACTGCTGATACGTTTTTTATTACTTCTTGTATTTAATTGTTAAATCACTGGATTTTTCTATGCATTTTCTTTTCAATATTGCATTTGAAATCAGTTTTTCTTTTTTAAAGCAGAAAATTACAAAAATGTTCTTTGCCTAAATAATTTACATGGAGTCAAGCTGAATTATTTTTTATATATGTATTTTGTAATTATTTATTTTTTTATTATTATTATTATATTTTGCATTAGCCAGCTCGTGCTATAGACTATTTTCTCAGTTATTGTTCGCTTAAATGCTATGCCTAAATATAAATATATCTATATAGAAATGTGATATTCGACCTACACAAAAATTCGCCAATTACTAAAATTATGCAATTATCGTTATTAATATATATATATCATATATATGATATTGTAAATGTGTATATAGTATATCGTATGTGGCATTAACTATTGCTCAGTAAGTGTCTTTTGCGTGTTTAGCAACAGCAAAAAAAAAAAAACGAACAAAAAAAATACAAAAACTAAATAAATTAAATTATTAAATTAATATGAATGCGCCAGCTTTAAATCGACTCTTAATTTTTTTTTGATTTTCTAATAAATGTTGTTTCTTTAACTTTTTGCTCGCTCAACACGACGATATCACAACAAAATGTACCAAGTAGAAGAATTAGTTATCGTTATCAGTTATCGATAGCCACAAATCAATTCACGTGAAAGGTGGCGGCAGCACAATCGGATCGAAGCTCTGCTGCAGCATCGAAAAGTTACTGAAATTCGCCATGCGTCGATAGCCCCACAGATCCATGGCCTCCGTGCAAACATCCTGAATTTGTTTAATCTGTGAAAATAAACAGAAATCGATATAGTTATGGAAAATATTTTAAATTAATATATAGTCAATTTGCAAGACCAACCTCCTCCGCCTTGAGATCCTGTTTCCAGTGGAATGGAGCCGATCTGGAATCACGATATGTGGAACTAACGCCGCCTTTGTTCTCCTTGGTATGCGTATCCAGAAACTCTTCGACTGCCGGATCAAATGGCAGCCCATAGAACTGTAAAATGTCCTGGGTCATGTCATACGGATTCAGCGAGAGATCCTCATAACGCAAAGTTCTAATAAGAAACAAGACAAGGCAAATATTAATCAAATTATTTATGTAAAATAATTCAAATATATTAAACACAACTCACCGAAAACGTCCTGGATATGCTTTCAGCAGCTTATCCGCCGTCCTGTAGTCATCGACCAGATCTTGACAGACCAGCGCGGGATCTTCGCAATCCTCGTTGCCCGCACACCAGACGCGATGACGTCGAGATTGCATTGTGCCCCGTGGATCTCGGACAAGCAGCACGATACGCACATTAGATAGGCTGCAATTAAATGAAGATTCGAGAGTGTTATGCATAAACTCCATGATTAAGCGCAACAACAATTGCATATGCATATTCCATTATAACTGGCGTAATAGTTGGGCAGCGAGCGTGAAGTTCGCTGTGCCGTAACAATGCCATTCAATTAAATCAAATTAAAAGTTTCAATTGTGCATCATAATTAGTTTTTAATTATAACTACCTATATTTGCCAATGGCAATTTGCAAATTATATATCTTTATTTTTAATCATACCTAACAATTCTTGCAGCTACTTAAATATAAAATCTACAATTTTCATAGCCAATTCGAGCTTAATTTAATAATATTATAATAACTCAATTGCAAGGTTAAAGAATATTTTGGGGAAATATATAAAGATTTTTTTTAATTTTAACAAAAATGTTTTTGCTAATTGAAATCGAAAACATAAATAAATGAAAACTAAAAGCTTTATTAAAAAAAACACATTTTTTTAAATAACTAAAAAATAAATAAAAATAACTAAAAAATATTAAAAACACAAATAAATAAAAACTAAAAACTTTATTTAAAAATATAAATAAAAAATTATAATAAAAAATGATAAAAAAACAAGTAAGAAAACTCTAGTCGAGAGTGCTCGACTAGATAATACCCTGAACCCAATTTTAATAAAATAATATAATAATCTGTACTGTGGTTTGGTTTTTTGTAATTATCTTGAAAATGCATCAATTTTAGTGCTGAAAATGGCAAAAAACTTCTTTATTTTGACAAATAGTTAAATATATTGCTCTTGATTAGTATTAAAATTAATCCGTTTTCAAGATAATTACAAAAAACCAGTGTCGAACGTGGCAAAAAGTTGATTTTTCTGAATAATCACCCATATGGATATATCAGAAAGTATACATAAGAATGTATGCGTGTAACGTTCAAAATGTACATACATATACATACATGTATATATATATATATATATGTATGTGTGTATGCATTGCAAAAAAAAAAATAATAATAGATGGCGCTTATATTACTTGAAATTCGAAAAATGTTATATTATTAAATATCATTAAAAATAGACCCAACAAATAGACGTTCCTCGATTAACAGGTATTACCTTAATTAACACAGACACTTCATAATTATAAAAGAAATATATCTATGCCACTCGAAGCTGTAATAGCCATAGTAAATAAGTTCACTGCTAAAGCGCCATCTAGCAAGTTTAAATTCTTAGACCATGCTAGGCTAGTTTTGTGTATATGTGTGCATACATATAGGAAAACTCTTACCGCAGATGTCACGTGCTTTTGTTATTTGGGCAAACTTTCTGTTCATTATTTTCTGTTGACTTAACGGAATAAAATATAATTGAAACAAAAACACTTTCAGAAATGATGCTATTATATATTTGAAATTAAAAAAAAACGCACTTATTCACAATTAGTTAAACTACCAACTGACTTTCAAAGGTATCAAATACAAAAGAATAAATAATAATAAAAAAGAAATAAATATAAAAAAAAAAATTAAAACTAAGAAGGGCTTAGGCGGGGCTAAAACCTGCGACAGCCAAACATTCGATGCATCTACCTAGCCATCTACACCACGGCTCACTCGAACGACAGAGTAGCGAAAATGAATAAAATTCGACATATACGAAAGAAACACTAAAGCAGTGGCTGAAAATACAAATACAATTCAAAGACAATTCTAACGCGATTCAAAAACAATTGTGATTCTTAGAATATACACGCATAGCAACATAGAAAACGGCCCAAGATTTTTTGTGTGTATATGTGCACACGCATACGAAAATTGATTTGCATTGCTCAACGTTGCTTGCATTCCATTGTTATTTTAATTGTTTTAAAATTTTTAAAATATATAATGGAATGTAATGAGAGTTTCAGCATATGATCTACATATTCTATTTAACATTTTAGGTTTTTTTTATAAATCATAACTCTTTTTATAAATCATAACTCAGCCACACGCTGATCTACGCTTGCACACAGAAACATACATACATGCATACATACATATGTATGTATGTATGTATGTGTGCCCGCAATGCGTCTTGCTTTGTCGCTGCCTTGCTTTCTGCGCCACATGGGTTTTGATGAGAAAACTTTATAGACTAATAATTCTGTTTCTAGATGGACAATCATATTGATATGTTCAGATTAAGATTATGATATTCATATCTATATGCCAAACCAAACTGTATGTCTCTAGTATTTGAAATGCATTTTTTACACATTTGGGGGTGTGGGGGCGAATTGGGTACCGGAATCCAAAATCTGACAAAAATCGAAATTGTATTAAATTGGTATCTATATATATGCAGAAGACTTGGAGACTCTAACTCTGAAAATGAATTAGCTAGAATTTTATAACTGGTTCCCGATAATTTCAGTTATCGATAACCTTGCAAATATACAAGTTATCGAATTTCTGAAACAAACTCGTACTGCGCGTGCAATATACGGACCTAACACAAAAAGAATGAACTCTGTAGCTTTTGTATCTTCGGAAATCGACGCGTTCAAACATACGGACAGACGGACGGACGGACGGACAGACAGACGGACATGGCTATATCAACTTTTCTCGTCACCCTGATCAAGAATATATATACTTTATGGGGTCTGCCACGCCTCCTTCTGCCTGTTACATACTTTTAACAAAACCATTATACCCTGATTTCCCATTTTCAATGGGTTCAGGGTATAAAAATAATAAAAAACAATAAGAAAAAATAAATAAATAATAATAATAAAAAATAAACACAAAAAGCGAAAACGAAAATAATATTTCACAATATTTATATATTTTTTTTATTTATTTATTTATATATACAAAAAAAAAAAAGAAAAGGAAATGTATGTATTTTCAACTTTATAAATTTATATTAAAAAATTATATAAATATTTAAAAAAAAATTATAAATTTATATTAAATAATTAAATAAATATTTTTAAAATTTATAAATTTATATTAAATAATTAGATACATATTTTTAAAATTTATAAATTTATATGTAAATTCAGCATATTTCTCAATTATTGCTCACATTCATAATATCATCGCTATCATAACTGTTATTGTCAGCATCATTATGAGCATGGTAATTGACAGTTACCACAGCATAACCAACTGAAATCCCTACTCCACAGACCCTAGGCTCCTCTCGAACCACAATTCTAATGAGTTTGTGGCAAAAGCTGTCAGCTCATCAACAAAAATATGCATAGACACAAATGTATCTCGCAGAAACATATGCGCATATGTAGGTGTATGCATCTGAAATTGGAAAGAGCATTTGATATACCTTATATTTAAGTAAGGAATATCATTATGATGAGAAATATCGTAGCTCATATAAGCCTACCAGCTTAGTATACCTAATAAACATTGCTCCCAATGCTACAGGGTATTCCAATCGATGAAAATGTGTTGCACAGCATTTGCTGTGCATATTGACACAATATATTATGAATATTTCGAGCAATTGAACAAGAAGAGCAGCCAAATAATATTTGTATACGAATGCAAATACAGAGACACACAAAGTCTATATAGATACGTATTTACAGCTGAATGGATAGAGTTGAGATTGTTGACGGGCTGACTGCGTGTCGGCAGGCGAAATGTCATCAGAGAAATCAGCAAGGCGTGCAAAACTAATAACAGTAACAGTTAACAATAACAGTAACAGTAACAGTGGAGAATCAGCTGCAAGAGTAGCCAAAGCGAAAAGGAATGCAAAAAATACAAATAAACAAAATCCAAGAAAAATCTTATAAAAACTTGCACCAAAGCCACAAAGAAAATTGCGCAAAATTTGCGTAGCAGATTGAAAAAACGAAAGAAGAAAGAAAAAGGCAAACAGACAACAACAACAAAAATCATCATTTGCATATTGCTAAAAGCCATCGAAAGGCGATCTAGCCAAAGGCATCAAAGTAAAGGCACAGCAACGGAAAAAAACTCAAGCGCTTAATGACAGCGAATTGTTTAAAGCTTTTGCAAATGTTGCAATAAAATATAATTGTTGCAATTGTTTTTGTTCCCAAATACATAATGATATTCAAGTGGAAACTAGCTCGACACAATTTGTAGTTGAGCGCGTAGCAAAGTCAGCAAAGGCTTTCGCTACTTTTTATACAAAAAATATATTTTAATATATTTAATGAATATCTAAAATTGAGCTCTTGGCAATGCCTACAATGTCTATAAATATATGAGACTTTGACAGCTCATGGTTGGGTTTTACATTCTCCAATGTTTCCATTGCTTCTTTGACAGCTGTTCAAAAGCGTTTTTTTTTTTTTTACTTGAATTGAATTTCTTTTTAATTACATTTTATTTCATTTTTAATTTATGCTCGAGAGCACTTGATGTGCTCCAAGAGCTGACTTGAGTGGCACTTAAAGCACATTTTTAATATTATTATATATATATTAAAAACCTCCCACACACACATGGCTCACTCAAATTTCACTTTTCCTCAGCTCTTTGTTTACTTTTCAATTATTATATAAACAAAATTAAACACATACTTGAACTATATTTGCATTGCACTTGAAGTACACTAAATAGAAAATTAATAAAAATAAAAAAAATAAAAGAAAAACACTGCTCATATAATTTTGTAATTTGAGCAAACTTGCGCATAAAGAATTTAATTAAATTTAATAAATTTATTTTAACTCTAGTTTATTAACTTTCAAGTACTTTTCATGGCTGCCATCAAAGTCATGTAAAAAAAAAAAAAATAAGCCAAACCATTTCTGTAACAATAAATCAGAGAAAAAAAAAAAAAGAAATAAAAATATTGCGCATACGCTTCGTTGACCAAAGCCTCGCTTTTGCTGTGTGTGTATGCGTGTTGGTTTATTTATACTTATAAATATGCATAATTGTCGCGTGCGGGCCACAAAAAAACTACGAGGAAACTGTATAATATATGTACACCACACACAAGCAACAACAACAGCAACAAATTTCCAACCATGAGAAAATACAGAAATAAAATGGAAATAAAATAACATTTTTTGTGCCTAGCGAGAAAAGGAGGAAAAATTATTTAAAATGAAGAAGAAGAAAAATACGAGTTAAAATAAATAGCCAAAGGCAGATGCAGCTAATGAAATTACAAATTCAGCACGCGCCACAATTACCCAACAAATTGATGAAATAACAAAGGGAAAATCTGAAGTGCAAGAGAAAAAGGTTTTGCTTAGAATAAACAATCGCATAATTATGCACTCAAAGAAAATATGCTAAATGATATTAAGCATAAATGACTAACTGATAAATGTAATATTGAAACAAAGAGTATGAGATAGCCATAAATAACTTTCATTTTCCCATTACTTTCACAGGGCTCGCCCTGTCCTCCTGTGTTCCCAGACAATTAATCAACATTATCAGCTTATGTCAGACGAACCCATAAAGCCCCTTCAAAAAAAAAAAAAAAAAGAAGAAGAAGAAGAAGAAGCAGCAGCAAATGAAGAGGGCAAAGTTGCACGCATGAAACGAAACTCAACCGCTAATCCAGTTTAATGCTAATTACACAGCACAGCACAGCACAGCACAGCCGATAATATCCTGACAAAGTCAAGATGAAGCGCTTCACATTTGCCCTAATTTTAACAAATTGGATTATTAATATTATTAATGTCGAGAGCATATGAGATGACAGCTGAGTTGAAATTGCTAAACATTTAAAGAATTGATTTATTTATTTATTTTATTGTTACTAAGAATTAATTCTAATAACCATTTTATTTTAAGCCAGAGCGACAGAGGCCTTCAGGCAGATTTAAAGAATATTATAATAAACACTTTATATCGACAATTAGTATTTATTATTAAAAATTTACTGTAATTTTAGATGAATAAATTAAAATCTACTTTTAAATTTGCTTTATTATTAATAACTCAAAGAAAACACTTTAATTTGGTTTACTCGATTCTTTCTTTTTATAAATAATCACTCATTAGATACTATTTATTATTTTTTTTTAAATATTTGTATTCATTATTCTTTCTACTTATAAATAATCACTCATTTAATACCTTATTATTTTTTAATAATTTTTATTTATCATTTCTTTACTCTGTAATTTATGTTTATTATTTATCATTCATTATTTATTCATTTTAAACCAATTCCAATAACTTTACATATGTAAACATGTAAACTCTTCACATATTAAATACAATTATTTATCACTAAAAAAAAAGGAAGCTAAACAATTAGTGTTAAAAACAAAGAAGATTAAAGTACTTCGTTTACATATCAAAACGAAATGCCCCTGCTGCTATGAAATGCCATTCAAATATGCAGCTTAAATATTTCATTTTCTCATTAGGCACACAAATCCCATTGTTAAGCCCTGTAAGCTGCCCTCGAATTATTACAAAAAAAAAAAATATTGAAAATATATTCAGTACAATAACATAAATGGAATCCGAAATGTTCCAATGGGTCACGCATATGTGTGCCATTCATTAGATGTGCTGACAGATGAGTAATGGCAGAGTGTTATAGAAATCAGTGCTGAGGCACACTAATGACCAGCAACATTTTGTCTATCGATTGGTGCTTAGGTTCATACGTGAGGTTCAAGGCCCCGAGCAACACGTGAAAGACACAGACTAACAACCACTTTTGCTTTTTCTATATGCTTGTATACAATCATATGTATGTACATACATATATGCACGCATTTGTTTAGGCCGTCACAAAAGTTATGTAAATAGTTGTGGTTAATGCCGTCATATGCATACATCATTAACTAGCTCTATTCTATTGATAAATCATTAGTGATTAGCATAGAGATTTGAGCTGACCCAGAAAGAACCTGGTTTCAGCTCAGCTAACTGTAAAAGTTCTTTATATATTTAGAACAAAATATGTTTTAGCTCTCGTCGAAATACATCAACAAGATTTAGCTGCGTCTATTGATTTACTTTTTGCTGATGTTTTTAAATAGCTTTGCGCTGATTTTGTGCCTTTTAGATTTTATTTCTTTTTTTTTTTTTCTGCCTGTGTCTTTTGATCTTGGCAACGGTGTCAAAATGCCGCAAATTGACGCAATAAAAAAATAAACAAAATGGCAAAGAAATAGTAAAAAGCGTGTCCGAAATATGTGCCGGCTCTGAGTGAATCACACACGTAGCTAAAGTTTTTGTTTTTCTTCTTCTCCTTTTTGGGCCATGCTCTGCCGCAGCGTCAACGACGGCCAATAGGTCAAAGTTGCAGTTGAGCAGTGGAGATGAGAGCCAGCTGTAGTTGAGTGTCTAGTTTAATATATGTATATAAGCATGTGCACACACATATGTATGTATGTTTATCTATATATATATATAATAAATATTTGTTAGTCTTTGTTGGTTCAGCCAGAGCTTTGCTAAAATACATTTGCTTGAATAGGCCAACACTGCGCGTTATTAATTAGCGCCTGTTAGTTTATATATATACAAAGTTGCTAATAAATTTTCAAAAATTAAAAACAAATGGAAAAACGTAAAAGAAATTTTAGAAGTTGCGCGTAATAGATATATTAAAATAATAAAATCAAATGAGAGCTGGATTTTGTGTAGGTAAATTAACGATAGTAGAAATCAAGTTTTGGAAATTAAAAATATATTTATTTAAGACTTAAAAAATTAAAAATTATTTTTGGAAATATTAGTTCGCCAAGCGATGTAGTTTCATGTAAGAAAAAATAAATTCTTAAACACAAATAAGAGCTATGAGATAAAAGTATTTTTTATACTTTGTTCCCGAAGGGGAAAAAGTATATTGGGTTTGTGCAATGTCCGTCTTGCTGTCCGTCCGTCTGTCCGTCTGTCCGTCTGTCCGTATGAACGCAATATTTTTCTAGCTCTAAGCTAGAGACTTGAAATTTTAAACATATACTCATATATGTCCCCGAATTATAAAGTGTTAAAATTTTCCCGATCCGCCCACTAGGGGCGTGGCAAATCGGAAAACTCTTCCGCCCATAGTTAAGTTATCATACTAGATGATGAGCTAGAGAGTTGCAATTTGAAATGTATACTCGGGGTGACAACCCAAGTTCAAAAAGCTATGGCGGATATATCTACGCCCATTGGGGGCGTGGCAAATCGGGAAATACGTATCTTCTACACCGTTAAAGCTAGAACGCTGAAATTTTGCATGTGAGTTAATGTTATGATTCTAAGAAGATCGATCAAAAAGTTTTATGTCTACGTCCATTGGGGGCGTGGCAAATCGGACCTGAATATATAGAGATTTTTCAAATTGTGCTATATTTTGAACACTATTGACACTAGAGACTTGAAATTTTGCATGTATACTCGGGTTGACAACCCAAGACTAATAAGCTATGGTGGATATATCTACGCCCACAGGGGGCGTGGCAAACCGCAAAAGTTTATATCTCCTACAGTTTTATAGCTAGACGCTTGAAAATTGGATGGTTGAGTTACTAATGTTCTCCTCTATCGATGCCCCAAAAATAATTTTTCAGCCTCTTTGGGGGCGTGGCATATCGAAAAATACCCTGTAATTTTCGCATTTTTGGAATGTAAGCAACCAAATTTTGCAGGCATGTTAGCCTCGGCTCTTTCTAAGAACTGGCAAAAATTTATGCGTCTACGCCCACTGGTGGCAAATCGGCAAAGAAGTTTGTTGTGGCCAACTGCATAATTCATGCATATAATAGCTTAGTAGCAATTGCTATGATGGCAGAAAGCATTTTAACATAAATATAATAATATTAATGAATTTAAAAAATAAAATTTATAAGTTCTCGATTAATAAATAAAAAGTTTCCAGCGGGATTCGAACCTAGGTCTTTTGAAAACAACATGTAATCGTTAGCTAAACCTAAATAAATTCACAGCTGGTCAGCTGGTCAGCTGATCAGCAGCTTGTGACGTAACAAAACAACACAATCGCACTTCTTGCAATATGTATACACACTTGGATGTGTATACACAAATACAAACATCTGTGTATATACATACATACATATATGCATGCATAGAAAAACTGCTTGCCAAGCAAGCAGCGTGGCAAATCGGAAAAGTTGTTTTAGTTTTAGCTTAAATGCACAATTCATATGCGTATGTTTATAAATCATTATCAATTTTTATAATAAATATACAAATATAAAAAAAATTAAAAAATAATAATTTTTGAAAAAAGAAAAAGTTCTTTGCGGGATTCGAACCCACGCACACAACTAGCTTGCATAGCGCTTACCATCAGCGTCACCGACCTAATATGGGCTGCGTTAACTAAAACCAAATAAGATTGCTAGAGCGTCTCTGACAAAACTAAAGTAACGATCGAAAAATTCCCAATTCAGTCACAATTCTTAGAATATTCTGGCATGCAAACTTTTGTATGCATACATAGAAAATTGCGTGTATACTCGTATAGTGTGTACATGTGTAAATTTGTAGGTATGTGTAGGAAAAACGTTGTTGCTTGCCATGTACGTTTTCTAATTGCCGAAATATTTCGTTAATTAAATGTTTATTAAATAAATAAGATGCACCTATGGGAACAAAGTATATCGCTGTTAGTTGCGCCTAACTGCAACGTTCTTACTTGTTTTTTCTTGCAATGCTAGCATGTTTTTCTTTTAAACATTCACTACAGTAATTTATCTGATAATTTTAATATTATTATTATTTTTTTTTTACATTTTAAATACAAGCAATAAAATATATATGCAATATTTTAATATTTTATTCTCTCATAAACAGCAAATATGCTTAAACCAAAGATCACTCGACAATTTAAATAATTTCAAGATCAAAAGTATGCATAAATATATGTAGTTTTTAATTAGCATAATTATTTTTTAATAATCTTCATAGCTTATTGCCCACAAGTGCTAAATACCACATGAATAAGAGCAGTTCAAGCTATTTAAGTAAAAACTTATTGCGCACACATTAAACGAAATTCGGTCAGCACATAAATAACAATTTAAACAGATGAGCTTTATTGAACCAAAATATTATTTATATACACATAAACAAATTTGTGCGTACGTAAATACAGAACATAAATAGAGTGTATATAAATAAATAGTTATGAATTGTGCTGGCTAAAATGAAACTAAATTCGATTTGCTTCAAGTATTTACCAAACACTTTGGTGTTTATCAATTTGATATTAAAAAAAAAAAATATATATATATATATATATATGATATATGACAATATGAGATATAAATTAAGTTGTATACATAATAAATTTGTTATTTAATTTGAATATCCATACATATAAATATGAATGTGTAAGCAACTCCATATGTAACTCAACTAAAGCTCACCGAATTAAATTTATCGATTTAACAATTGACTAACGAGCACATAACTCTGCGCTCTCCACTCTCCTTCACTCACTCACTCTTCCTTTCTCTCTCTCTCTCTCCCTCTTTCTCTCTCTCTCTCTCTTTTCTTGTCTGCCTCTCGCCTTCACTCACATCCTTCGCTTCTATATATTTACAGCACTTGGCCCATATATCAGATAAAAATACCTAAAAAAAAGTATGCAAAGTGTTTCTGCTCGAGTTCGAGCAGCGAAACAAAAGCAACATACGAACAAGCAAACAATCGTACCGCAAACATGCAAAAATACTAAATGAAGTCATGGCGCCAAACGTGGCCAACATATAAGAGCAAAAATAAAGCTGCTTCCTACTTGCAACTGGCCTCATATCTCTAACTCAGTCAACATGCTAAAAAAAAAAAAAAAAATAAATAAAAAATATAAAAAAAAAAATAAAAAATATAAAAAAAATAAAATATATAAAAAAAAAATAAAAAAAATATAAAAAAAAATAAAAAATATAAAAAAAAATAAAAAATATAAAAAAAAAAATAAAAAATAAAAAATAAAAAAAAAACAATACAAAATAAAAACTGAAATATTTAAATTTTTAAAAGGAAACATACAAAATTAATGCGGAATGCTACAAATAGATGCAGTGACTAAAATTCTATTGCCAAATGAAACGCAGAACAGGAGTGAGAATAATTAAATCGGGTGTGAGCGACTAGGTGATACGCTGGAGCCCAGCGAAGAGCTGATAGAGCTCTGATATAGATTTGCAACACATATGGAGACACACATAAGCAAATGGAATTTCAGGAATTTCATCCTGATCAAGAATTTATATATATAATATATGCAACCTAACTCATCTCCTTCTAGCTGTGACATATAATTTTACAAAATCAGTATACCCTTTGTTCTCGTTTCCAATGAGTTGCACAGGAATGAAGCTTTGATATCTGTGTGAATGTAATTCTAGTTATCTGGCATGTCAGGGCAAACAGAGAGAGAATGATATAGAGGGAGAGGACGAGCAGGCAAAGCACATATGCTCCAATCATGCAACAGAATGCAAAATGCAGTAAAACATGTAAAATGCATTAAAGCCATATTTTGTAAGGATTTAGAGCAACGCCCTCTGCCTCTCTCTCCCTCTCTCCATCTCTCTGTCACTCGTTAACTCATTGTTTCCATTTTGGGTCAAGGGTTTTTTTTCGGGTAAGCTCTGCTGTAATGACAGCTGCTTTTAATGCGAGCTGAGCGTATGCAAAACTAGTTATATTTGGAAGTGTTTACACAACTTGCTTAAATGAATTTAAATGAAATTCTTTAGCACATATCACGTAAATTGCGGGTCTAACCTGTGCGTGATTTGCCCAAAACTCCGACTCTATCTATGTGTACCTTGAACTTGACAATAAACCTAATTCTCATACACCTCTCATACACCCAAGCGCATTAAACGCGACTCGACTCGAGCATTCTTCGTAGACAAAAGTTGGTCAAATTGCGTGACGCTAATAACAGTTTTTAGCCTGTGCCTGGGCACAGTTAAATTGTAAGTTAGCGAATGGAGAAGACCGATTGGTTGGTTAACTGGAGGAATATATATACTGAAACTGGGTCAACATTACTGGAAAGCAAACGTCTGCTTGATCAATTTCAATGAGGGCCACACACACACACGCGCTCACAAACAAACAAACACTTACCCGGCAAATGCGAAATGAAATCAAGGTGAAAAATTGCCGATAATTGCGAAACAACTGGAAAATGTCAATCAAAGTCAACTGGGGATGCGGCGACGAGTGGCCAAAGAGAAAGGCACAAAGTCGGCAACTCGGAAAATCGGAAAGTCACAGAATGACAATAGACAAACAAAAAATAAAAATAAAAAATACAATTGAACGTACGGCATGATGAAGGAGGTGCTATGCAATCCAATGCAAGTTTTTTCAGCTGTTTGACTTTTTTTTTTTTTTTGACGGCCCCTTGTGAGGACAGCAGCAGCGACGGCGTCGGCGACGGCGACGGCAGCAGTGAGTTGAGGTGCAAAGCCTCTTGGAAACTTCATTAATAACAAACTAAGCGACGTGCAAAATACATATACGTATGACAAGGCAATGCCCGCACGTTCGTCCAGACATTGTACAAACAACGCGTGGGGATGTTCCTGCCTAGCTCTCCAGCTGGGGAATCAGGAACCCAGCACCAAGAGCACCAGGAACATTGCCAGACCCGAGGCCATTGGGCGGTCGCAACAATTGAAATGCCGCTCTTATTGTCTGCTCAGATTTAGCTGGCAATATTTTGATAGCACTCGCAGAGAGCATTGCGACTTGCTTATGGAATATGTAAGTTTACATTTCTTTATTGAAAACAATATTGATGATGGCATGAATAGAAAAATATTATAATTATTTAACCCAAAGATTATTTTAGAATTTCTGTTATTTATTTTAATTAATTTATTAGTTAAAATTTATTTTTATTTATTTTATTTTTTATTTTATTTTCATTTATTTATTTAATTTATTTTTATATCTATTATAATATATTTTTAAAAAAGTATATAATTTCTATTTAGTTTTTGTATTTCGTAAAACGAAATAAAATATCAGATTGAACAAGTTTAATATTTTATTTATACATATTCAAAGAAAAATTATATAAAATTGAAAAGAAAATTTCCTTTTTTTTTTTTTTTTCATACAAATAAAAATGATATTTTTGTAATATTATATATTTAAATATTTTAATATACTTTCCTTCTCAAGAAACAAAAATGTTCTGTAGTATTATTGAATTAGTTTTTTTATATTATTTTATATTATTTTATATTATATTATATTATATTATATTATTTTATATTATTACATATTTTAAAATTTATTTATATTTTAATGCAATGCAAAAACTAAACAGAAAAGACTATTGTAAATTGTATATTTGGAATCTGCTGATTATTTCAATATATTTCAGGAATTTTTACCAAGTCTCCCCAAAGTGCATCAAAGCTTCGTTCAAGCTAAAGTTCTTCTCTGTTTTTGGTAATCTTTTTATATTTTTTTGCTTTTCGTTCTTCATATCTTTTTGTATGCTGTGCCAACGTATGAAATTTATTGTGTTCGTGCATTTGACATGAAGCCTTTAGGGCCACGCTCTTGATAGGCTATACAAAAAGTAAACCGAAACTGGGATCTATGTGTGTTTGCTCTGTGTTGCTGCTGCTTGGCAGTTGCCAGCAGGAGGAAGAAAGCTAGAGTCAGGCAATTTGGCTGACACGTGAAATTATTATAGAGCAACGACGACTCATTGTAGGCGCTAGCAGTATATAAATTAGCCAAAGGCATCAAGGAGCAGCTCACATTGACGAAGCAAGATGAATGTGAGAGCGCTTGGCTCCAAGTTGAATACTCTCTTGATCCTATCATCATTACTTACGAGCTACGGCATCAATTATTTATTGCCAACTCTACTAATTGGGAATCAAGTGCTTTGAGTCAATGTTTGATCCATCAAAGTTGGACAAAGTCTATTTAAATTTATGTATAAGGTTTGACTATTTATTTTGCATTTCAACTCGTTAAGAGAATATATACAAAATATTTATATTACAGTTCTATTCCCAAACTTTCATTTCTAAATATGTTGTTTAATGGTATACTTATATATATCTTTTCATATTGCTCAATCCTAACTCCCATCTTTCACATTGCCAGCGCTTCTACTTTCACAGTGGCTGCCTTTCAGTAAATTCTATTCATTCTGAAACTGAAGCTTTACAAAATGTTCATTCATGTATATTTCTTTGGGTAATCCTTTTTCTATTAGCCAGACACTTAATTATCTTTCAAGTTGCTGTTAACAGTGTCTTGAGCAACGTGCAAGATGCTGCATGTTGCAGCAGCATCACAACGTTTTGCCCAACTCCCTCACCTCGCTGCGCACATTTGTTGACTTTTCAGCATCCGCTGTGCTGACTGAGCTACTTAATGACTTATCGCCATCATTATGCCTCGCTGGTTGCCTTTTGGGCTGGCTAAGAATTGCGGCCAGAGTTAAGAAAGCGTAAAGTAAAAGATACTCGAGTGGCAAAGTGATGCCAGCCAAGTGCTGCTGCCACCGCCATCGCCGCCCCCGTTGCTGCTGCTGCTGCTGCTGAACTCGCTTGACTGACTGACATTTGGATGGAGGCAACCCCACAACAACACTTTCAGTCCAGAACTATGCGTCACCCACATAAATTCAAGTTACCTTTCACTTAGCTGCCAGCAAACAAAATGCAATTAAATGTAGCCAAATATAAAGAACAATAAAATAAAAGTAGGAAATGCTCAAGTGCCATCATAATTGGATACCCTATAGAAAATCGTGAGTGTGAAGATTGTCTTTTAAGAAAGGCAAGAAAAAATACGAAACTTAATGATTAAGTTTTCTTTTTGATACTTTTCTAAACAAATATAGTTGAATATAGTATAAAATAAAATAAAAAATGGCGTGTGCTTTGAAAACTTTTGACAGATGACATTAAATAATTTCAATTTATATTTTAAATAATTTAGTCTTCATTTCACATTTCATTTATATTGGTTCTCCTTGGAAATCCACGAACAGAGCACAAATGCTTAATTCGGCCTTCAATATTTGCTTTTAGTATTAAAGTTCTTTACCTATCAATAATATACCCATCAAAGGCTCAAATACATATTCAAGCAACCTATAAAAATACAAAATTTATTGATCTTAGCAAGGGACTAGCTATTATTGTTGCTTCGAAGTTGCAGAACAATGGTAATGAAATTTACGACTAGGGTATCTGGGAAACCAGTTAACCGATTAGGCAAGGCCTGCTGGAGCGCTGCTCCTGTTAACTGGACTTCAATGTCGCCCAAAGCAATAATAATAATGCTGCCGCCATTCAAAATCCAATAATATATATAAGCATTGCCGCACCTTTCCGATGCCAATCCAAGGCAACCAAGCGGGGGGGCAACGAGGGCATGAGGGCATGAGGATTTGGAGAGTGGATGTTCGCTTGGGTACGTAATGCAACTGCCTTCCATTTTATTGTCATGTAAATGCAATTTATGTGTTGCCCCTCAGTCTCTTCTCTCTCCCTCGCGCTCTCTCCCACTGGCTTTGGCTGTCTTTCTCCTTTGTTAGCTTTTAACCAAATTGCTCCATTTGCGATTGCCAGTCGAAATGATGGGCGTGGCTGGGGCAATCAGATAGGTTCCCACTGCCGCACCCAACAACACATTTTGACACTTCATTTCACTTTACTTGCAATTTTTATTTACCAGCAGTTCGCCCTGTGTACTTAATTCGCATTCGCATTCGATCTGCTCCACTCTCTGAGTCCATTTCCCAACGGATTTCTGATTTAGTTATTTATGAAATGAGCTAAAGCATTATTCTAGCTGCTTGCCCACAACTGTGGGAAATGAACGTGAAATGAAAGCAAGATTTTTTTTAGATACTCCAAACACATTTCAGAGATATAAAAGAGGGCAAAAATAAGCATTTCTCCAAAGTAAATAATTCTGTGTATTTTTTGAAATTCACATATTATTTATTTAATTTTAATTTATTTTTATTTTATATATTTTTGGGTAATATATTTTGGGAATATATATAAATATGTTTTACTTTTGATTTATTTCTTTATTTTATTATTTATTTTTTTTTTTTATATATTATCAAAAAGTCCTCTAGATAGTAGTAGACGACAATTATGAAATCATGATTTCTAGGCTTTGCTGTATACAAAGTTAGCTGTATTAAATCAGCTCGTCGTGTTCAATATATATATTCAATATATTATATATAATACCTGCTCTTAAATTCCCATTTAAATTATTTTTAGATTATAAAGATTTCTCTAATTTTTTCCTCAAGATTTCGTTCAGTACATACCTGGAAATAAACAAACAAGAAGAAATAGCTATAGTATATGTTCACATAAAAATATTGCAGTTGGAGCAGAGTGCAAAGTTAATTTCAATAATAACACAGCCCGCACACGAATCCTTAAGTATAAACTGTGCAAGGCAATTACGAATCGCTCCAGCTCGAATGACGCCCACAAAAGAATTAAAAATAATCATAAATTTGAATTGCAAGGTCTAGCACAGAAGAAGAAGAAGAAAATGTTTCGGATTCAATGCGCACGTAACGACTACCCACATTCACAGACTGCAGACTACAGCCATCTCCATCTCCATCTTCAAATGCATCTGCATCTGTAACTGCAACTGCAACTGCAACTGTAGTGGCGGTCGGTTGGATAGCATTAACTGCCAGAGCTGGTTGTTTATGGAGTTGCAAAAACCTGGCGAAAGGGTAGACCCACGCCTCTCTCTCACTCTACCTCCCTCCCTCTCACCCCTTCACTCCACTGCACTATTTGGAGCGTGGCTGGCAATAAATATCTGCAGGGCATTGTGGGGGGCCCAGCTGTGACAAATGGCGGGCGAGTGAAAGGCATTCGATAATTGGAAAGTGGAGCCAGCAACTAAATTGGCTTAATTAAAGCTGACCAACAGAATAAAGCAAAGATCAGTGGAGCACTAGAGAACACACAATGTATACATATCCAATGGAACTATTCCATTTTTATATGAAGACAATAATAAATTGTTACATAATAATAAAACATTAAAATAACTTAAAGAAGTAGCCAAATGTATTCATAAATATGTTTGCTTGAATTTGAAATTAATGACAATAAGGATAATGGTAATTACAATAAGAATAATATTGTACAATTCTCATTAAAATAAAATTTATGATAATGAGAATGATGTTGTGAATAATAATGATAATGAGTATATGTAAATAATGATAAAGATAAATGAAAATGACAGTTAAAATGATAATGATATTGTGTATGTTAATGAAAATGATAACATAACATAACATAACATAAACTTAATCATAAGAACTAAGTTAAGAATACAAGTGAAAATTTGTAAATTTCATAAAATAAATGCCAATGAAACATAATTAATGTTTAACAACAAATAATACATATACATAAATAAAAACTGTAAAATATGTATATGCAGAGAGTAAAAACGGTAAATGCATCATGTCCGCACATAATAAAATCAATTTGAGTCTTCTATTATCACAATTTAAAAAGTCTAGCATGAGGCGAAAAAAAAAAAAGATAAAAAACTAAAACTAATTTAGCCTCGGTAATAACAGGCTACAAAATGTGCGCATATTATATGAAAATCAGACAGACGCAGACACACACACACACACACACAGAGAGAGTTATTACATAGTAGATATAGAGATACAGATACAAATGCATAGATAGAAAATGTGCGCGTATTGTACGCGAATGCCATTGTCCGAACAAGACCGAACCAAACCAAACCAAACCAGAGCCAAAGCCAAAGCCAAAGCCGTAGCCATCCATAGCTAACAATGCATAGAAGAAGATGAGGCATGCAACAACAAAAAAAAACGAAGAGGCGCAACGCGGCACACAAAGGTGCCACGTAGAAAATTGCATAAGAATAGAACTAATTTAAACAACTTGCAGATATCGCGCTACACAACTGCAACGCCCCACGGCAGGTAATAAAAATTATACAATGGTTTGCACACGAGCGAGACGGGCAGAGGGACAGAGAGACAACGAAAGAGATAGTGGCAGAGAAGAGAGAGCGAGAGAGAAGGGCATGCAGAGACGCCCAAATATATCAATAGTAGATGCATCGCTGTCTGACTCAAATTGCATTGTGCTCAGCTGCGTTTACTCGCATTGTGGCTGTCTGCCTAGCAGACTCTAGATTGTATCTGTCAGATACTTTTGCCGACTTCGACGCCGTCGCCACCACCGTCGCTGCTGTGGGGCTGATGCGTCAGTTTGTGCAACGCTTGAGCTTGACGAGCTGCGTTATTGACACAAATGCAAATGAGAAAAACAATATACATAGTATATACTATATATATTTCTATATAATATATGAACTACTTACAATGTTCTCAAATATATTGCAAATATTTTTCGAATATGCTCAGATTTTGGCAAACGCAATAGAGACAAGTAAAACAGTATTAAAAATTAGATATTAAATGTAATGTAAACGAATATAAATTCGTATGCCAAAATATTATTAAGAATTCTATATATATAAAATCCTAAAATAGTTTTCTAGTATATATAAATTATTATAAATTATTATAAATATATATTAATAATAATGATAAACAGGAAATAAATATTTTCTTTTATAATGTAATTTAGATAAGATTAACTTATTTACAAGTATTGTATATAAGCATAATTAATTGAAATTTCTTTTCTTGTCAGTGAGATAAGCACTTAAGGCGACAGCATTTATATAAGCGAACAAAAGGCAGACATTCTCTTTTCACATGACAAATATGTACATGTATTACGATATATATATATATATATATATATATATATATATATATATATATATGTACTTTTGTAATTTACTTACATATATACACATATGTATAAACATATACATATATGTATATTCGCAGCTACTTTAACAACTTGTACACATCTGCATGTCAATCCTTGACTTTGTTCCCTTAATTATACAGCAAGGAAACCGGAACAGTTGCTTGGCAGCTAAACGTATTCACATTGCCACGCCCCCGCCCTCACTCATATGGGGGGGCATTACATATGCAAACAAATTTCATACAGCTAAGTAAAGTGGGGCACGTAGCTTTTTATGCGACCACATTGCCAGCCAGCCACCGCTTGGCCCCGCCTACCGCCCACCAACAAGCGTCTGCAGATGAGTTTCACCCGGATGAGTTGACACTGTCGACCGACGCAGTCAACATAATCACTCGTCCCCCTGCTACTGCTGCTGCTTGTGTCCGGGCCAGGTTGTTAAGCAAAAGTCACGTTGGTCGAGACGCCGTTTTGGCCAACCTCAAGGTTAAGTGGCAAAGAGCTGCGGCATGAGGCCAACAGATATTTCTCTCCCTTGGCCAGTCCAGTTCATTGGAGATAAGCGAAAATTTGTTTACCACAAAAAACTTGACAGTTATTTGTTTTACTGAAGGCGCAGATTAAAAAATGCTTCCACGCAAAAGTTACCTAATAAATGCAATTTTCGGATTCTCAACTTGTTTTTACTGTAAACTCAAATTGAATTTATCTTAAATAATATGTAAATATATGTGACTTTGTGTGAAAGTAATTTTATTAAAATTAATTTATGCAGCTCACTTTTTGCTTGGTTTCTGACTGATTTACATGAAAAGCAAAGAGAATTTTTGGCTGTTAACAATTTATATTGCTATTGTAATTTAATGAAAGGCATAAGCAAATACAAATACAGCTATATGAAAAGAATGAAATTAAATACATAATAAATAAAACACAATTTGTTATGCATTTAATTTTGCTTCTCATTAAATGCCATTAGATTAAATACACAAAAAGTATGCGCTATTAGCACTTGCTTTGGGCACTTTTAGACTAAAAAAAAAAGTCAAGTCAGTAGTCGACAGGAAAATCTGTTGTTGCCCGTGCTGAAAGGTAACTTTATAACTTATTGTATTGCTGATTAGTTATAATCAACAAAACTTCATGAACTCGCGTTAGCCAACATACTAAGATAAGAAAACTTTCCGGAAATTGTTAACACTCTAAGCCATAATACAAGTTTTTCTTACACTGTTTATACGAAAACTTTATATCTGAGAGTTTTTCAGCTTATAAAACCGCAAATCCATGAGTGTTGGTCTGTTAGCTTAATAAGATTTGTGAGAAATTACATTTAGCAGAAGAAGTAATTTTCTTCCACTTATTAAATGAAAACTTTGATTTGGCTAGTTTTTTCCTTTTTCCTAAAGAAAAGTTGGCTGAAATATTTTATTGAATATAGTTTCTATTTGAAATATGTTTACATATGCTTTAGTTCATCTGCATTATAGAATTTATTTATATTAGCGTACCTTTCTAATTTCTCATTTCCCAGTTTTGTTTGCTTTCCTGCTGGAAAACTTCAAGCTGAGCTTCTTTCAAGTGGCACCCCTTGCAAGCTCATATCTAAAGCCGTTCATTTATTTTAATTACAACTATTTATCAGCTATTGCGGCAGCAGCAGCTGCTCAAACCCTTTCACCAGGCAGCTGTCGGGCCAACTTATTGTTCTACATTTTCCTCAATTACTGCGCTGTGCTGCGCTTTCATGATTTGTGGTTCTGGTGCGCTTTTAATTATTGCGATTATTGTTGCAACAACAACCACAAATACACACACACACACACATTCAAAGTTTACAGTTTTCAATTGTGGCATGCAGCGCCGACGCCTTGCAGCTTGCAACTCGAAACGAAAAACAATTTAGCACAGAATGAATTGCTTAGATAGGTACAGCAAGAAAAAAGATAAGCAAATGGAAAGAGAGAAAGAGAAAGAGGTGAGAGCGCGTGTGTGTAAGCAACCAGCCAAGAGCCATTGCTCTACAACAAATCTAGCCGAGATAATAATTATAATGAGCCAATAATGACGTTCAACGGGCCAAGCCGAATGACAATGCCGTTTTTTACCTCTATGCGACTCAAAGGCTATTAATTTTCATCGATATCAATAGCCATAATGCGAAGAGAAAGGTGAATTAATCGTATCATAACTCATCTACACTGCACATGCATTAGCCATCTATGAAAGCCTATAGCCTAAAGCTTCTATTTAATGGTAATAGCTAGAAGCGAGAGCTTTAAGGCTAAAAGCACTCCAATACCTGTGCATTCGATAATGCACACATGTCGAAGAAAGAAAGAAATTTATTAATTTGGTATAAGAATCTAACCAAATCTAAAATCTAACTTTACATTCACTTTAGTGTTGAATTGTATTTCTTATGTTTTTAAAGCCAAAACATATGAAATTAGTTTTTATTTTATAAATTGATACCAATTTACTAAATGTAATATTTGAAAAAAAAAAATAGATAATATAATAAATTATTATTAAATTATTAAACGAAAATTCAGTCAAATTTTAATTATTATTTTTCTTATTTTATTTATTAATATTTTTTAAATTAAAATCAAAAATTAAAATTAAAATAATAATTCATGTAATCTAAAACAATTTTTTTTTTTAATTCTTGTATAGCTATATTTCTGTTTCTTAACTATTTTACTGAACAGTTTACAAATGATTATTTTAAATTTAAAAGCTTAAAGTCTATTTACAACAAAAATATATCATCAGAAAGTTTTCTACTCATTGACTTCATTTGCTAACAAAGTGCATAGGAACTTCGTCATGTTGCAGCCACTTCTAAATACTCGACTTAATTAGCGTGCTACACAGTTACTTGTATTGCTAACAATGTAGGAAATGTAAACAAGAACATCAGCAGACAGACTACTTTAAAGCTATTTCGAAGAGTCAATGCATAACTTTGTAGAGTCATAAGAGATAGAGAGAGAGAGATAGAGAGAGACAGAGAGAGACAGAGAAAGCTTGACTTGAGAGTCAACACCTTTACAATAGCATAAATTATATTTGAACTCATGTTTATCATTTTTTCAGTAATGCATGTTTCAAGTACTTTTTTTTGACAGATCATAAGATAATTAAGAATTGAAGTTGTCTTAATTTGAATTTTTCCAAGATTTTTTGTTGTGTACAAAGATGACTTGCAAAGATTCAAGAATTTAATTCCTAAGAGCTTATCAAGTGTTTGGTCTAATCCAATTAGATGCAAATCTTCTTACTTCTATTTGAGAAATCTCAATAAATATAATACTCTGAAATCATGGAATATTATAATTAAGGAATAAGAGGCAGAAAACTATAGCGTAGATTAACTCAAGGTATCTCCTAGTCGGTCACTCCCAACTAGAGTACTCTTACTTGTTATAATATGCACTTTGAGAGTGCACTAGCAAAACACTAACAGTTGATTAAATCGTATTGAAGCGCAATATCGAACTTACATCAATGACTTGGCTCCGTCATACAGTTCCGCAATTTCGCAAGTTCGCAACTCGAAAAAGCGAAAGATTTCCGGTAAAGTAGAGCAAATGTGTGAGAGAACGAAATAAACAACAACAACAACTGCACTACCCAATGGCATTGACAATGTTGTTGACCCACATACAAAAAAAAAAGTGCTAAACTTCTCTGCTGCTTCTCTATTTCGTGTATCAGATTTATATGTTTAAAGCATGAAAAGGAAATTTGATGCGAGCATTTAAAAAAAGCTCTTTAAAATACCAGATTACTGTTGTTACATAATACTAGTGTCATATAATACATTTTTGGTATTATTTTACACAATTTTTGTTTGTGTTTGGCAACACTCTACTTTTTGTTTAAAAGTATGACAATATTGCTATAGGTAATGTACGAAAACTAGATTAAGATATACATTTAGTTGAAATATGTTTTTAAAAAAATTAACGATATATATATTAACAAATATATATCAAAGATGTACATTATATTTAAGTTTTTACTAATGCAAAACATTTTCATAATTAAAAAATTGTATTTTAAAAATTGGCGAATTTTGTAGTAATTAAAAATTAATTTTCATAATTAATAAAAAATTTATAAAAATATTATAAATATTTTATAGGCTAGGATTTAATAATTCCATTGATTTATTAAATTACTATTTTACTTGATTTATTTAAAATTGAAAACAACAAATTTGAAATGTAAAACTAATTGGTTTATTAGCCATTTTTTAAGGAAAATTATTATAAAATATTGTTTTATTAAATTTTAATTTATTATTTAATGTAAAAGATCATTGCAATGCATTGTACAGCTTAGTTTTACTAACTTTCGAGAGATTTTCATTTATCTCTTTAGCTTTACTATATAGATATATAGAGTATATTACAATACAAAAATTCACTGGTTGACTGCAGTGTCAAAGATTTTTGGGTGTGCAATAAATAAACGTGACTTGAGTGCTCAGGGAATGAGCAAAACAAAAGGCGTACCACAGAGAGGAGGCGTGTCACGTACTAACGACCAATGGCTGACGAGAGTGCAGCGCGAGCGCGCTTAAAACATAATTTCCAGCAGCAGAGCCCCAAAAGGGAGTTGAACAAGAACAAACTTGACTGGCAAAAACCTAATGCACTGCCAGGCTGCCAGGCAAGGCTTATTTAATGAGTGCTGAATAGTGAAGGGAGCTCTATGCAGAATTTCTAGCGCCACTGACAGCCGGAGATTAGAGCGCATGGAGAGGAGCTGACCTACATAGAAAATAAATGTGTAAATATAACCAAAAATATAAGATAAATATCAAACACAAAATTGTGCCGAGGATATTCCGAAAAATGGCCAGTCGTTAGGTGTTAATAAATAATAATAAAAAGAAAAAAAATAACAACAAATATCAAAAAGAGCAAAGAAAACAAACAATAACAATATAAGTAACGCAAGCCACAGCAGACGCTGAAAAAAAAACTCAATGCTCATAAATATTTAATGAATCATGCCATAAAAATAAACAACAAGTACATCTAACAAAAAGAAAATAAGAGAGAGAAAAAAAAAAACAGGAATATAAAAAACACATTGTTCCCATAAAAAAAAATATTATGCGAAGGACAAGCTTGTAAACTTTATTATAATTTTTTATGCACTCTCTTTTGTATATTGGAGAATTATGCGAATCGAAATTTTACTTTCATTAATTAAAAGTGATTTTGGGCTCTTTATTCATATTACAAAGTCTATTGATTTCAAGTTTTCGTTAACTTTGAATAAATACCAAAAGTAAATAAAAAAAAAAAGACAAATAAAAACAAGTAAGAAAACTCTAGTCGAGAGTGCTCGACTAGATAATACCCTGAACCCAATTTTAATAAAATAAAATAATAATCTGTACTGTGGTTTGGTTTTTTGTAATTATCTTGAAAATGCATCAATTTTAGTGCTGAAAATGGCAAAAAACTTCTTTATTTTGACAATTGCTCTTGATTAGTACTAAAATTAATCCGTTTTCAAGATAATTACAAAAAACCAGTGTCGAACGTGACAAAAAGTTGACTTTTCTGGATAATTACCCATATGGATAAATCAGAAAGAATATGCAGAAAGCTATGTACATATGTACATCTATATATACATATGTGTGTATGCATTGCCAAAAAAAATAATAATAGATGGCGCTTATATTAGTTGAAATTCGAAAAATGTTATATTATTAAATATTATTAAAAATAGACCCAACAAATGGACGTTCCTCGATTAACAGACATTACCTTAATTAACACAGACACTTCATAATTGTAAAAGAAATATATCAATGCCACTCGAAGCTGTAATAGCCATAGTAAATAAGTTCACTGCTAAAGCGCCATCTATCAAGTTAAAATTTTTAGACCATGCTAGGCTAGTTTTGAATGTACATGTGGGCATACATATAGGAAAACCCCAGATGTCACGTGCTTTTGTTATTTGGGCAAACTTTCTGTTTATTATTTTCTGTTGACTTAACGGAATAAAATATAATTGAAACAAAAACACTTTCAGAAATGATGCTATTAAATACTTGAAATTAAAAAAAAAAAAACCCACTTATTCACAATTAGCTAAACTACCAACTGACTTTCAAAGGTACCAAATACAAAAGAATAAATAATAATAAAAAGAAATAAATATAAAAAAAAAAAAATTAAAAAAAAGAAATTATGAAGGGCTTAGGCGGGGCTAGAACCTGCGATAGCCTGACATTCGGTGCATCTACCTTGCCATCTACACCACAGACCACTTAAACGACAGAGTAGCGAAAACGAATCAAATTCGCCATATACGAAAGAAAAACTAAAGCAGTGACTGAAAATACAAATACAATTCAAATACAATTCAAAGACAATGCTAACGCAATTCAAAAACAATTGTGATTCTTAGAATTTGCACGCATAGCAACATAGAAAACGGCCCAAGATTTTTTGTGTGTATATGTGCACACGCATACGAAAATTGATTTGCATTGCTCAACGTTGCTTGCATTTCCATTGTTATTTTAATTGTTTTAAAATGTTTAAAATATATAATGGAATGTAATGAGAGTTTCAGCATATGATCTACATATTCTATTTAACATTTTAGGTTTTTTTTAGAAATCATAACTCTTTTACAATTAGCTTTACATGCCCAAATATGTACATACATACATACATATGTACAGCCACACGCTGATCTGCGATTGTACACATATACATACATACATACATACATATGTACATATGTATGTATGTATGTGCGCCCGCAATGCGTCTTGCTTTGTCGCTGCCTTGCTTGCTGCGCCACATGGGTTTTGATGAGAAAACTTTATAGACTAATAATTCTGTTTCTAGATGGACAATCGTATTGATATGTTCAGATTAAGATTATGATATTCATATCTTTATGCCAAACCAAACTGTATGTCTCTAGTATTTGAAATGCATTTTTTACACATTTGGGGGTGTGGGGGCGAATTGGGGACCGGAATCCAAAATCTGACAAAAACCGAAATTGTATTAAATTGGTATCTATATACATGCAGAAGACTTGGAGACTCTAACTCTAAAGATGAATTAGCTAGAATTTTATAACTGGTTCCCGATAATTTCAGTTATCGATAACTAAGCAAATATACAAGTTATCGAATTTCTGAAACAAACTCGTACTGCGCGCTCAATATACGGACCTAACACAAAAAGAATGAACTCTCTAGCTTTTGTATCTTCGGAAATCGACGCGTTCAAACATACGGACAGACGGACAGACGGACAGACGGACAGACGGACAGACGGACAGACGGACAGACGGACAGACGGACATGGCTATATCAACTTTTCTCGTCACCCTGATCAAGAATATATATACTTTATGGGGTCTGCCACGCCTCCTTCTGCCTGTTACATACTTTTAACAAAACCATTATACCCTGATTTCCCATTTTCAATGGGTTCAGGGTATAAAAAGACATATTTCTATATATAAAGTTCATCGAAATATTGCATTAAGGCTAAACAAATTTGTAAAATTCTTTAATGATTCCACACATCTTTTGATCAAATTTATATAAATATTTTATTCATGTTAATTCACAAACGACATATTCCCATGTCAACTGCCCTTAGCTAAGCACGTACGATCGACAGATGAATTCGAGGTACGCACAGGTACTACTTTCACACACAGGTACACGCACACACACACACACAGTAACATGTCCTAAATACATTTAGTTGTTGTGCCAACTGGGTACAAGCGCCAGCTATTCTTCAGCCTTTGTAAGCTTTGCGTGTTCGCAAATGGGCGAAAAAAATTGAGAGAAAAAATGAAACGCAAATGCCAAATGAAATATGCATGCATGCTCGGAATTTGGGCAAAGCTGTTAAAGTAGCAAAAAAGATAGAACACAAAAACCAAAAGCAAAATAAAATAAAAGTAAAAAGAAAAAAGATAAAAAAAAAAATTCAAGTACATCTGAGCGTGTATCTGTGAGCCATGAGTACGCCAAACGAGGAGCAAGTACCAAAAGTAACAAAACGCGTTGACATTTTTCACATAACGAGCAGGAACAATTTTTTTTTTTCTTTTTTTGCGGTTGGCCCTAAGCCAACCTCAAAGGAAGAATAATTTCGCTAAGAGAGAACAAGAGAGCAAAAGGTAACGACTGGGCTAGATTAAGAGCGAGAGAAAGAGCAAATGCCATGGACATTGGACAAAAAAAAAAAAAAAACTAGTAGAAAAATGTTAGTTAAGCTTACTAGCTACTCAATAGTCTCTTAAATGAATATGAATGAAAAATTGTAAACAAAAATAAATATAAAAAAATAATATGATCAGTAATTTTACAGATTTAAACAAAAATGTATTTAAAGCAGTAGAATATTATGCGGATATAGTAAAATATGATATAGATGTCAGATACTATAAATAACCATATACCTAAATACTGTTCAAATTTCCAAACCTTAGCTAACTTAACTTTATTTACTTCAAGTCTTCTGCCTAACATTCAATATGCTCTCTTTCTTCACTCCGAGCAGTGTATACAAAGGCAATTTCGTACATGATTTCATAACAATATATTGCTTACCGACATTGTTGACAATCGTAAAAGACATATAAAGATATATGAAGAAAAAAAAAATTGTATTTTATGCGCTGCGTCTCTACTTTCGGTTTCTTTTCTTTTTGGAGCTGAAGGTAGGAATCAGGCGAAGAAAAAAGCAACTCAGGTAACCAAGGTTAAATGTTTGCAATCTGCTTTGTTCGCCGAACAGAAAAATCAATTTGTTTCCCACCACCAAGTTGTTGGTATTCTAGTAACAAATTGTAAGTTGGGTAAGGTCGAGCATAGCGACAGATTGAGACAAAGATTTGGGGAACAACAAATTCCAGAAGGTTGCCTAAAAATACCGAAAGACGTGTTAAGGAATTTCAGTTGTAGTTTTAGTCAAGACATTAAAACTATTTTTAAAGTTTTCCGTTTGTAATTATTTTTTACATATATATAATTTATTAAAATTTAAATTAAAATGTATTTACCAAAAATTTAACAAAATGTTACCTAAAAACAGAATATAAGTGATAATAAAATAAAAATGTATAGTATATTAAACAAGTAGTGTAAAATTAGAAAGATTTAATATAAATAAAAATTAAAAAAAAAATATTATGATAAATTTGTTTAGTATAAATTGAAGCCAACAAGCTTTTAAACATCTAACAGACGTGGAGACTAGGTAAAAATTTGGTTAATGATGAATAAATATACATATTTAAAATGCTAATGATGTAAATATTATAATACTTAAATATTTGCCATCTATACATTTATTTATATATACAAAAAATCATTGTGCTTAAATTATATATTAATAAAAAACATGCTGACCTTAATTAGTAAATGATGAAAAGTTATTTAAAACAAAAATAAATTGAAATTGTCATTTCCTGAGCTACTTGTTCTAACTGCTTTTCAATGACTCGTCATTTTAGTAAAAAGTGCAACACCTAAACACAGAAAAAAATAAACTTAAACATTGACTAGGCTCCGACTGTGGGGCAGTTCAAAGTTCCTCTTTCCGCTTAACCCAAAGGAAGTTGTGACTGTTGCAATTTTCCGTCTCTCTATGCTATACCTTTTCATTATTAAATTAACAATTGCTTTGTTAAGGAAAATGTCGACAGAGTTTTCTGTGCCAGCGGCAGATGAAATAAGCAACAAGACGAAAGAGGCAAGAAAAATAGCAGACACAGCAGGTGGATTCCTGGTAACGACCAGCCACTGGCCCATCAGACAGGTGACTCCCCGTTTTTATACACATACATATATATATATAATTTTTTTTTTTATTTCTCGTTTATGCCATATGCAAAATAACTACAACAGCAACAACTATTGCGATGGGCATAAAAATAACTGTGGCCGTTACAACGGAAGTTTTCTAATGTAGTTTTTTTTTGCACTCTTTTGTCTGTAAGCGGATACACAATGAGTGTTAAAAAAATATAAAAAAAAGCACGAGAGCAAAAATTAGTACAGAAAAACGAGCGCGACATGACAATGTTTTAAGTTAATAACGACAGCAACAACAGCTGCAACAGCAACAACAATAAAAAATGTGAACTCAAAGACCACACACCGCAAAAGTTGTAAAAATTAAAACAAAAGCCAAGCCAGAAGTTTTCACAATGAGCAGTGAATGCACTTGGAAATAAAACGAAATGGCTTGTGTAATTAGTTTAACTACGAACTATAAGAAATATAATATAAATAATGGTAAACAAATTTCAAGTATTTCAAACTGTTTTTTAAATTGCAACCCTAATTTGAGTGTAGAAATTATCAGCATAGGCGTAAATAAATACTTAAAATTTTAAGAAATTAGAACATAATTTCTTCAAGTGCAGCCGAGCGCTACAATGTAACAATGTAAGCATAACCCAGTTAGGGAGCTAAATTGTGATTAACACAAAGCGCTTAGAACTCGACCAGAGCAGCCAGAGTAACGTGTGAATGAAATTAATGAGCCAAGACGGCGTCAAACAATCGAGTTAAACTTAACGTTGGAGTTAAAGTTTTCAGTCCGAGCATGAAGTTTGGAGTTAGAGTGAAGTTTTGTCGGTGCAAAAGAGAAAGTCTGGCGAATGCAACTCAATGCTGAGAAGGTAGCCGAAAAAATGCGTGTCATGACTTGAAACAATTTATAATGGGCTGCAGTTAGAGGCAACCAGCCAGTCAGCCAGCCAGCTAGGGAGCCAGTTAGATAGGCAGTCGACCAACACTGCACAACATGGCACTCAATCATTAACAGTCATGACGCAAATTGCTTAGGCATTCGACTGTAGTCGGCCCTATCCAAAAACTTTCGCGCATAAATTAGGCTAATATCTCAGCTGGCAGCAGCAGCAGCAGCCGCAGCGGTAAAAATAGTGCAGCCACTCGAGCAGATTACAGTGGTTAACAACGACTGAGTAGGGGAACAGGCACCGGCACAGGGGCATTGGCATGGGCTGGGATTGGGGCTGGGGCTGGACAGGCTGGGGCAGGGAGCCAGCGGCTAGGGATGTGGGCTACAATCAACCTTGTGCTAATGATAGCCAGAGCTGTCAGGGCCAGAAAATGCTTGTGCCTTGCTGTTAATTCTGTTTGCAGTCAGCCAGTGAGCCGGCCAGCCTCTTGGCATTATTTTCTACTATTTTTCAGTTAGTTGGCCCGAGCAAAATTAATCGCAATCAGCGATAAGTGTCTGCGCTTAGGTGAATGGCCATAAAAAAAAGTAAGCGGTAAGCTGTAGCATATCAATGTTAATCCAATGTTCAAAGTATTAAAAATAAACAAATATTGCATGTGACTGTGATAAGTTAAGAAGAGTTATTTTGATTTAATTAAAAAGAAATTTAAATAATTATTTTAATATTATTAGATTTTATAATATATATATTTTTAAATATATTTCTCTTTTTATTTTATTATTATTTTTTTTATTATTTATTGGTTTTTTTTTTTTTTTTATTTAAATGCTTTTATATTTACCGCCAACAAATAATTTTAAATATTAATTTAAATAGCTGTGCATAAATTTAAAATATATATAGTCTTAGCTGCGCTACGTATACGTAATATTTGTAAACTTGGCAACTTTATAAAATTTAAATTCCATCGCGCTCTACGCTCTCTGCTGTCTGCTCGCTGCTTGATGCTCTGCAATTCCTCCCACCACATTTCCGTTACATTTACGCTAAGCGATTTTCATTTTACGTTTCTTTCCTTTTTTTTTTTTGTTTTTTTTTTTTTTGTTTTTTGTTTTTTGTGTTTTCGTAGCAACATTTGCAACGCGAGCGAATTTCCTGCCTTCAGTTTTTGCCCCACTTGGAGAAGTTTTTAGTTCTGGTCCCGTGGCTGTAACTAAAGTTCATTTGGGGTCTGTCTATAGTAGGGGTGCTGTCTCTCTCACACTCTCTGCCTTTTTCTCTCTAGCTATGGTAGCTATGTCGGAAGTGCAGCACCCTCTCTCGCTCTAGAGCATTGGAAGTCAAGTCTGTGGCCATTTATGTATGAATGTGTGTGTGTGGGTGTTTGGTTGTGTGCATCTGGTGGAAGGAACTTTGCAGCCATTTTCTTTTAAATTATCCTTGCAGCAAAATCAAATAGTTGTCGTATGGGCGTAACGCCATCTGTTAAGACGCCCCCGCCGACTCAACCCTTTGCCAACCCTCCACTTACATAAGTGAGCTATTCGAGCTAGGGCACAGTCAGTCAACTGCTTTGATTGCATAACAAAATTTTTGTTTGCCCTCAAGCAATTTGCTCGCTCCCAAAGCAGATTGAATAGTTAGTTCGAATTGGCACGGAGCGGAACGGAACGGAATGGAATAGAATGGAATGGAGTGGAATGGCATCGTATGGAATGCATATGTAGATGTATTGCACTCACAAAGATTTATGGCCAAAATGTTTTGGCCATAAACCAAATGATATAATTGAACACAATGCTACGAGTACGAAAGTGCTTGCATGCAGAATGTTTGGCATTTTGATTAATGTTACAATAACTGGTTGAAGATCATAAATCCCTGCGATTCAATAGACAGGCTTTTACTTGCACGTAATACAGGTAATTCAAGGGTCTACCAACACCCTCTCTGATAAGATTTATGTACTTTGCTTGTGGACAAAGGAAATTGCTTTTAACTGAAATGATTACTGAGTTTAGCAAAGCTAATACTGCACGAATTATGAAATGACTAAGCTGCTGAGAATTCGTAGCCAGACAAAGGCGAAGAATACAGCAGTAAATGAGCGCGACAACTAAAAATGAGAGATATAAGCTTAAGAGAACTTGCTGGAAGAGAGACTTCTAGCAGCTGTCCAAACAATATTTACATACTACATGCAATCATTGAGCTGCAGATAATATTCGGACTGCGTAATTTAAAAATAATATATTTTTTTAGTGCTTCAACATTTCGATTAGAGAATATTTCCGTCGCGTTTGCTTAACATAAAAATGTATATATAACTATGTCTTATCATGCATATATGAGAGCTATTAGTATATACATATATTATTTGTATTATCAGTTTCAGTATATAAATATATGTACAAGAGAAAATTGTATACAAAGCAAAGTTTTAATCTTTTCCGAGTCTCATGTATGTTCACACATATTTATTTAACAAGCTACTAATTATTACTGTATATCTGAGATGGCAGCATTCACATTTGAATATTATGTATAATTAAGATTATTAAATATCTAGCACACATCAACTAGTTCACACAAATTCATTTGTTTACCGACTCCAATTAGAAATTGTGGATTTTTACATGGAAAACGATTCTAGCTTTCTTCTTACCTGAGTCGTTTGTTTCTGATTGCACCCTACCAAGCTTATTTGCTTTTTGATCCGGTTTGGAAAGATTTACATAACAAACTCTAAGTAAACTAGGAACTGTTATCATTTAAATTAACAACTAAATAGAGTTTTACTACTAGCTACAACAAAATCTTATCAAAGTAAACACTGCGCCAGCTAATCAAATACTAATTCGTCATATCTATGCAGATAACGACGAATGCTTAAGCGAATCATAAATTGTGCCAAAGCTTAACACACGCATTTGATGGCCCATAAACAACATTTAAACGGAAACTCATTTAGTTGAGAAAAAAATCAAAACTTTCCCACAAAATAAAACATCAAAAAGACTTCAAAACAATATACAATGTTTACCAGCGAAGTTTAAAGAGTTCCGGTTGCGTTTTTTACGCGCTGTGAAATTCGCATGAATCGCCAAAGAAAGAAACCGCAATTACATGACAACTGCGTGCTATTGTTGTTGTTGTTTAATTTTCCCATCGAATTTCCACAGAAATGAAATGAAAGACTTTCTACGACGATGCGTTGCTGATTCTATGCAATTAAAAGCAACAACAACAACAAAATGGTAATAGAAATTGCAAAGCTAAAGAAAACTAAAAATAAAACTAAATAAAGTGCAAGAAAAAAATAAAATACTTTTACTTTATTGCAAGCTGCTAACTCCGGCTTTAGCTGCACAATTTTCCACACTTTTCTTTTCTCTCTCTCCTACTCTCTATCTCTCTCTCTCACACACACCATCTTTCTCTTTCACTATGTCGTCTGCTGCACACATAAATCAAAGACAGCTGAGCCAAGTTGAGTTGCATTTTCCCAAAATAGACAGACAGCAAAAAGTAGGAAAAAACAAGTAAGAAAACTCTAGTCGAGAGTGCTCGACTAGATAATACCCTGAACCCAATTTTAATAAAATAAAATAATAATCTGTACTGTGGTTTGGTTTTTTGTAATTATCTTGAAAATGCATCAATTTTAGTGCTGAAAATGGCAAAAAACTTCTTTATTTTGACAATTGCTCTTGATTAGTACTAAAATTAATCCGTTTTCAAGATAATTACAAAAAACCAGTGTCGAACGTGACAAAAAGTTGACTTTTCTGGATAATTACCCATATGGATAAATCAGAAAGAATATGCAGAAAGCTATGTACATATGTACATCTATATATACATATGTGTGTATGCATTGCCAAAAAAAATAATAATAGATGGCGCTTATATTAGTTGAAATTCGAAAAATGTTATATTATTAAATATTATTAAAAATAGACCCAACAAATGGACGTTCCTCGATTAACAGACATTACCTTAATTAACACAGACACTTCATAATTGTAAAAGAAATATATCAATGCCACTCGAAGCTGTAATAGCCATAGTAAATAAGTTCACTGCTAAAGCGCCATCTATCAAGTTAAAATTTTTAGACCATGCTAGGCTAGTTTTGAATGTACATGTGGGCATACATATAGGAAAACCCCAGATGTCACGTGCTTTTGTTATTTGGGCAAACTTTCTGTTTATTATTTTCTGTTGACTTAACGGAATAAAATATAATTGAAACAAAAACACTTTCAGAAATGATGCTATTAAATACTTGAAATTAAAAAAAAAAAACCCACTTATTCACAATTAGCTAAACTACCAACTGACTTTCAAAGGTACCAAATACAAAAGAATAAATAATAATAAAAAAGAAATAAATATAAAAAAAAAAAAAATTAAAAAAAAAGAAATTATGAAGGGCTTAGGCGGGGCTAGAACCTGCGATAGCCTGACATTCGGTGCATCTACCTTGCCATCTACACCACAGACCACTTAAACGACAGAGTAGCGAAAACGAATCAAATTCGCCATATACGAAAGAAAAACTAAAGCAGTGACTGAAAATACAAATACAATTCAAATACAATTCAAAGACAATGCTAACGCAATTCAAAAACAATTGTGATTCTTAGAATTTGCACGCATAGCAACATAGAAAACGGCCCAAGATTTTTTGTGTGTATATGTGCACACGCATACGAAAATTGATTTGCATTGCTCAACGTTGCTTGCATTTCCATTGTTATTTTAATTGTTTTAAAATGTTTAAAATATATAATGGAATGTAATGAGAGTTTCAGCATATGATCTACATATTCTATTTAACATTTTAGGTTTTTTTTAGAAATCATAACTCTTTTACAATTAGCTTTACATGCCCAAATATGTACATACATACATACATATGTACAGCCACACGCTGATCTGCGATTGTACACATATACATACATACATACATACATATGTACATATGTATGTATGTATGTGCGCCCGCAATGCGTCTTGCTTTGTCGCTGCCTTGCTTGCTGCGCCACATGGGTTTTGATGAGAAAACTTTATAGACTAATAATTCTGTTTCTAGATGGACAATCGTATTGATATGTTCAGATTAAGATTATGATATTCATATCTTTATGCCAAACCAAACTGTATGTCTCTAGTATTTGAAATGCATTTTTTACACATTTGGGGGTGTGGGGGCGAATTGGGGACCGGAATCCAAAATCTGACAAAAACCGAAATTGTATTAAATTGGTATCTATATACATGCAGAAGACTTGGAGACTCTAACTCTAAAGATGAATTAGCTAGAATTTTATAACTGGTTCCCGATAATTTCAGTTATCGATAACTAAGCAAATATACAAGTTATCGAATTTCTGAAACAAACTCGTACTGCGCGCTCAATATACGGACCTAACACAAAAAGAATGAACTCTCTAGCTTTTGTATCTTCGGAAATCGACGCGTTCAAACATACGGACAGACGGACAGACGGACAGACGGACAGACGGACAGACGGACAGACGGACATGGCTATATCAACTTTTCTCGTCACCCTGATCAAGAATATATATACTTTATGGGGTCTGCCACGCCTCCTTCTGCCTGTTACATACTTTTAACAAAACCATTATACCCTGATTTCCCATTTTCAATGGGTTCAGGGTATAATAAATAAGAAAATATAGAAAGAAAATAAAGAAAGCTAAAGAAAAGGCAAAACCTTATTAGCACTTTGTGTCGACAGCAGCAAAATAAAATCTAATTAAAATTGAGTGTGAACATTTGTGCCGAGCAATTTGTTGTCTTAAATCATGTAAAGTTTGTAAGAAAATTTGAACTTATTTAAATAAAAAATAAACAAAAATATATGATTTGTCAATTAAGTTGATTAACTATCATAAATGTTATATAAAATATATTTTATTATTTTGTAATTAACAAATTTGAATATTTCAATAGTCATTTGAGAAGCTTGTGTATTTTATTATATTTATTTAAATATTTAATTATTGGATTCTAGAGCAGCTCTGCATAGAATTTAGGGTATCTCCCAGCCGAGCACTGCCGTTTAGATACACAGTTAAATTGCTTTTCGCAATTTGCCAAATTTTGTATGTCAAATCTGGACCAAAAACGCATTAATGTTTCATTCAATTAAATTTACTAAATAATTCCTGCCAGAAGCAGGCCAAGCGGCTAACGGTTGCTACTTTCCGAATGCCCAGAGGGCTGCTCTTGCCAATTTTAATAATATGCTCAAAGCTGCTGCTCAATGAAGCGTTAGCAAAGTACAGCTAACTAATCATAACCAATCATCGTTCGTTCAGTCGATTTTTAGCGCAGCGTGTGAAAATTGCAAAGATTTAGTAGCACTCAAAGAAGCCATCAATCAAATCATTGAGCCAGCTGCTGCAGCTGAGACGATCCAAAAAAATAGCAAGGAAAGCAAAAGTAAAAAGTAAGAATATTGCTATTGGCCATAACCAGCTGCATAATACTCGCGCTGAGCACTAAAACCTCTTTTTTAGTAAATCTTAAGAATGAGCCCGAAGCACTTCGAAGACTTCGAAATTTTTTAAATATATATTATTTTTCTATTCACCACGCCCCCCAAGTGGCATACTGTACACTTTTCATTTCGTGAACGAGTATTAAAATTGAGCTGAAGGCAACACAGCAAAAAAATGCATATTGAAGAGCAACGCAAAAGCAAAAGAATGGCCAACTATGGGCTCCTCCAAGCAACAAAACGCATACCAAATTGATGAACCATGAAGCCACTGGCTAAGAACAACAACAGCAACAACAATAAACTACAAACAACAGCAAAATACCAACAACGAATGTCATAAAGCTGCGCGTTGCAGTTGGTGAAATCGCATTAGGCGATGGCTACTTAAAAATTTACAACGCGACCCGTCAACAATAAATTCTGCTTGGTAATTGTACAGAATAAAAAAACTAAAAAAAAAAGAGAGAAAAATAACTGAAGAAGTAACATAACTACTCTCAAGGCTGTCAGCGTGTTGCTTGACTTACAGCACTTCACAACAAAGAACAAAGAGCCCAAAAGATACTCTTTATTTATTTATTTTTTTTTTTTTGCATTCGAAACTAAGCATCAGGTATTAAGTATCTTTATCTTTATCTTCTTTTATTTTGTTAGTTTTTTGCCTTTTACTTGCCTGTCAGCATTTTAAAAATAAATTTTGTGTGTGTGTGTGTGGTAATGCCAACATTTGGCACATTAGTTAATGAGGCTGCGCGATGTCAAAACTTTTAAGAGAACTAGCAAAAAAGGCTATTCTTTTTATTTGATTTTGTTTACACAGATTCAAGCGAGGCTAATTAACTTTTACGTTGTACCCTAGAGAGTTATCTATCCAATTATATTAAGTCAATATAATTTAATGATTAATTTAATGATTGATAATTGGATTATATTATATAGTCATACTACATATAGTGGCTACAACTAAACCTAACGTCGACTTCATAATACTCAAAATAGTCATCAGCCAGGCTTTTATCATGTGCATAGTGTAATTTTTTTATATTATTATATTTTAAATATGTACGATATTAAAAAACAATAATAATTTAAAAGGACTGTTATTTAAATTGTTTTAGTTAAACAAAATAAAAATTTTAGCCTCTTTAATCAAAAATATGTGTATTGTGAATATAAGCAAAAAGAAATGTTCAGCTGTAAATAAATTTGTATAAATTTCTGATAGAAACTTAAAATAAATATAAATGATTATGATATAATATTATTATATTGATAAATATAAAATATAAATATAAAAAATCAATATAAGAAATAAATATAAATAATTATAATATAATATAATTATATTGATATAATCTACGCCTATATTCCCTACAGCTCAAAATATATTGTGATAATTGTTTATATTTATATTACATTTACTTGAAATTTAACTTTTTTATTTTTTTTTTTTTTTTTTTTTTTTTTTTTTTTTAAGTATCAAATCATAATAGACACAAGCCTCAAAAATAATAAAACAGCTTTGTTAATTATGCTTTAATTATAAATATATAAGTATGCATATATAGATAAATTCAAAGCCCCTCAAAGATTTTAATTCCCGCATTAAATAAGCTTCAACTGGCGAATTGAGGCGCTGCAAAGCAGCCAAATGAATTATATACAAAACGACGTGAAATAATCAATATCAATAATCATTTAGTCATGCAATGGCTCAACAAATATACAAAAGAAACAAAAAAATCGAAAAAATACATCAACAAGTATTTATGGATGTGCATAGATATTCTGAAAACCGGTTAAAGAGTCGATCGCAGCAAAATGTCTAAAATTGCTGCGCGGCTTGGCAAGGCTACAGCGCCCAATTAACTGGCTTCAGACAATAATAAAAATAAAAACCAACAGCAAAAGTAAACTTAGATTAGAAATTAGAAATAATAAAAAAAAAGCGAAACTTTGCAGTACAGCAAAAAGTAAAAAAACAAATATCAATCACTTTCACTGTCTGCCGTAGTTTTTGTCATAGACGCCCAGCTGACAGAGACGCCAGCTGCGACGGCGACTGCGACTGCGACAGCGGTTTTCGGTATCGAGCTGGTCTTCATGCTTTTGGCAATTGCAGCGCAGCCAACAATTTTTTATTAACGCTTTTCACCCATTTAAGTTGTAGAGTTGAAAAAAAAAAAAAAAAAAAAACCAAACACGTACCAAAAAGTTTTACTTGACTCGCGTTTGAAACTCGTTTTCAAATGCAAAATGGACAGAGCATACCCTATTGATTGAGATGCTTTATGTTTTGTAATTAAATTTGTAATATATGTTTTAATTTATTAATTATTTATTTAAAATATATTTTTAAATATATTTGATGTATATAAATAAATAAATAGCAATATTTATTCAAATAGATTTTATTTTACTTTTTTCTAGAGCTAGGTAAACATTTAAGTCATGATCAGCTAAATTAAAAAATTAAATCTATATTATTATACCTATTGTGTTTCTTTTTTTTTTTTCATAAATGAAATTGTTAAGTGAAGATGGAGATCAAGTCTTCCAATTTATTTTGAAAACAGCTTTCATATAGTTCTGAAATAATATATATTTTAGCCAAAAATAATTGAATTTGTATTTGGTAATAAGATAATTCTAAACACTTTTTCACTTAGCTGAGTTGAAGCGCTAAGTAGGGTTTAACTTATATTATTTCCATTGAAACACTGGCTCGAATATAAAGCTTTAACATATATTATTTATTTTTAATGTTGCAAGCTTCAAATTATAAAGTTTACATCACACTCTCGGAAGCCCACATCATATATAAAATATAGTTATACACATAATAGTAAAAGAGTGTTAAGTTTTCGTCAAAGAGTAATGATTTAATACATTTTCATAGGCCTTTTTGTATGCCAGACACCCGCGCTTTGTCGCTTATTGTCTCTGTCTGTCTTTCTCTCTCTTTTCAATGACGGCGCAGTTAAGCCAGTTGAACGTTCAGTGAACTCTATGCCGATCTCTCCCTTTTGGCTCTGTCAAAACTGTCACGCATTGAGTGCGGCAGAGAGAGAGAGAGTGAGGGCGAGTCAAGAGTTCATAGCGCAAAGCTAAATGTCAGCCATGTCAAAGAATGAGGTCTATTGTGCAATAAGCTAGTTAGAACGGGTTTCTTATGTCCATTACAATGAGATATAAAGGGTATATTGGTTAACTGGTAATGCATATAACATGCTGAAAGAGGTGTGGCTCTTGCCATAAATATTATCAGCTGAACTGTCTTCATCTAGCTATGTTCATTTGCATGTCTAACTGTCTTTCTTTTTGTCACCTATTTGATGATCTGATCGCTTCATTCTTATGACATTTACATTTACATTTTTAATTTATACTCTTGAATACCAATTTATAGTATATGTTAATTTTAAGATTATTCAGTGTATTTAATATCAATAAAAAAATTATATTATCTCTTGGAGTTTTAAATATAATTTAAAGACCACACACTGATTTATGTGATCTTAAAAAGCAAACACATAAGTTAAGTTTTTGGATTTTTAGATCGATTTAGGCATTCGCCCATAAATTTAAAACAAACAAACTCTTTGAATGGTATTAATCTTAAACTTTTGTACTCAGACATTTCCATAACATATTTCTACACTGAAAATATCCATTTAGATCGTGTGATGTTGAAATTGTTAAAAAGGGTATCTCATAGTCAAACACTTTTAGTTATATTTTGGTCAAAACAGAAAACTAAAAGAAGTTTTTTATAGTGAATAGGATCTGCAGCATAATACGACAACCACTTCTTCTCACATTGTTATCTATCTGTCTTTCTATTTAAATGTCTGTCCGTCTGTCTCTCTATCTCATCTGTCTTGTTGTCCCATTTTAAAACGCAGCTTACAAAAGTTTTTATTTTGGCCCTCATTTAATGGCCACTTTGCTCATTATAAGCCAACTGAATGAGAGACTTAAGCCAAAAACTCTTTGCGGTTGCGGTTTTTCGTGCTATTTCAGCTAGAGCTACAGTTAAAACTACAGCGACAGCCACAGGAACAGCTGCAGCTCGTTTTGGTTCCAAAAACTGTGGGCGCTTTGAATTTTCACAACATTTTATCCAGTGGCTGTCAAATGCGACTCAAATTTAAAGGCCAAAAAAAAAAAAGAATTTTTATATATGAGAAACAAAATAGAATAAATATACGAATAAAATAAAATATAGTTCTATAACGGATAGTAAAAATTTAATACAATAATTACTTTTTGTTATTAAAGTTAATAGTGATATCAATGAATAGAGTAATCAATACTGATCTAACAACAAATCTTGGTTTTACATTACACCAATTACAACATGAATTATTATATATGTATATCATTGATTAGGCTCTGTAAGCACTTAAATAATTGCTTTTATTGATCAACCTTTAATTAGGCCTGCTTAAGCAGACTAGTTAACGACAACGACTAAAGCCAAAATCAAATAAAATACAAAACCCTTATAATGTACAAAAATAAAATGCCGATTAAGCACAATTATTTAAAAGGCAAGCGTGCAATGCGGCGTATACGCAATTAATGATTAGAGAACCCCCAAGCTTTCGTGCCGGGCACACCCAACGATATACAGAGATATAGAGAGGGAGAGAGTAAGGGAGAGGGGAGACGGGGAGCGGGCCAACCGTCAATTAGAAACCAAGTCAGCCAAGTTAGCGGCCGCTTAGTGAGTCACCCAAAAACCACACGCCTTACACTGACCCCAATTTGGGGCGAGGCACTCAAAGGCGAGAGGAGTGCGGTAAGGGGTGTCTCTCTCCGCAACATAAATCTAAGCCAACGCTTCCGGAATTTTGATGCATTTCACTGGGCAACGAACGGGTGCTCCAAGCCGTTCAGCTTTACTGCGTTAATAGAGTGTGAAAAATGTGTGAATGCAGCAAAGCAAAAGAGAAGAATGAAAACAAAGCAAAAGGAAAGGTTCAAAGTAATAAATGAATCTGGCAATACCCTTAATGATGTGATAAAGAAGCAACGAAATTCAAAGCAATTTTTGAATGTGTCAATATCACTAATGATTTAATAAAAAACAAATCACAATGACTCAAAAGCATAGGCAAGGCAGTTAAGATAAGGAGTAACACAAATTTGAATTATAAAAAACATATAAAATCATTAAACAAAACTTTATCTATAAATGTACCGCAGTTTGATAAATCATACATTTTTTTGTCATTTTATTATATGCATACGCCTCATAGACATAATTGTGAGGCAGAAAATAAGTATTTTAAGAAACTCTTCTCATGGGCAATTTCCTTATATACATGGGATACTCGCCATAAATACTCTCTACCTATTTCTCTTCCACTCAAGTCCCCACCCAAGGAAAGAGCAGAACAATAAAGCTGAATACATAACGCAAATAGCGAGTGCCAAAGAGAAATGCCTGTGCAATAAAATGAAATAAGAAGAGAAAAACAAAAGACTTAAAGCTCTGCTAATTTAGTTGAAAGAATTTGCAATAGCTTCCGGCTAGACTTGGCCATATACCAAGCGAATCATTTTGTATGCTAATTGCTTTTTGCCACATGTCGTGTGAAATGTTTAACTGTTTGGAGCGAGGTGTCAAGGCAGTCGGAGGCACGCCCCCAACAAATGATAAAATAGCTAAACGCAGCAGACATTTTCTATAAGAAATGGTCAGGTATGACATATAGAAATGATAGGGGAAATATCGATTCTAGCATACGTTGCCCAATCGATAAATATCGAAATGCAGTAAATAGTAATTAAATCTATATAAATGCGGACTATACTGACATACCCTATTGAAAAGTTTTTGTAAAGTGAAAATAGTTTTTCCCAGATTTATTATCAAATTTAGAATTTCCAATTTTCTAATGAAAAAAAAAAAAAAAAAAAAAAAAAAAAAAAACCTAATATACATATTTGAACTTGTTTTATATAAATCATATTTTTTATTCAGTATATATTTTAATAATTAATGAATTCAAGCAACTTGAAGTAGTCATTATCCAAGGGAAACCCTCATCTGGTTTTCTACTTCAGTTGTAATATCAAATTCTATTCATTCTATTCAGCCATTTCAATCAATTTACATTGAATCTAAGTCAAACTCTCCAAGTGTCAGACCATCTTGTCTAAATTTAATACCTTTTACAAATACAATAGCAAAACGTCCTTTGAGTGCTACTAAATGTCTTGTAACTGAAACCACAATATACAATAAACGAGATATACATATATATAATTGTATGTATATATAAAGCAATAGAATTGTCGAAAATAGAAAGCACATCAATCAAATACGTTTTGGGTTTCTGTTTACATTCTCCTCATCGTTTTGTTTGCAGTGAATCCCTCAACACACAAATATATACATATATATACACACACACACATACACCTAGACACACACACACTACTACTACATTATTGATTTTGTGCAAAGTTTTTGTTTGCCTTCGATTTTAAATAGAAAATTATGTAAACGAGACTTTGTTTGCGGTCAAATCGAAAACAAGTAGCAACAAATTTACTTAAGATTATTTAGTCAAAGGATTTGCCTTTCCCTTGATCAATAATAGCTAACGGGCTATTAACATATAGCTGAAGTTTAGCTACATTTCCCATTTTGTGTCAAGTAAAGTTATAGTAAAGTCCTATGATTTTTTATATAAAGAATTTACTACATATAAAAAATAATCTTGAAATAAGACTCATTAGCTCATTAAATGCATAGGAAATGGTCCAAAGATAAGATACATGTACATAGACATAGACCCAATCCAAATTTCCAGACAGAAATAATAATTTGTATTGATTGATTGCATAAGCACATAGAGCATTATCAAGTAATTAGGAATGGTTTTTTTTCCTGTTCAAATACCTATTAAAACATTATTTTGACCTATCAGAAGGTAAAGGTAAAGCAGGTGGCATAATTATATTGCTTAGATAAGCTTGATTGAAATACATAAATTACTCAATGAATTTCTTATCGTTTGACAATAATACTAAAAAATTCAAACGGAATTCCTGTCCATTACCAATTGGCATACATATGTACATATTTATGTATGTATGTATATATGAATATCGATGTTTCTTTTATGAATAGCAATTGTAAACTCGAACTAGCTATCTTTTACGTGTTTTCTTAGAAAACTAATGAACACAATTCCAGTTTTTTAGATTAACGTAAGAAAATACATTTTGCACAAAAATTACTTTTTATGTCTCTCGTTACATTTAGAAAAAAGGTAAGATAAGCTTAAATAGTTTTTCTTTTATTATTTTAGTGTGTGCCTCAACACAACAGCTAAGCAACATAGTCAAACCACATTCAAATATAGATAAATCAGATAATGTTGATGTGTGGGGGAAAACAAACAGCAATAACAACTGACACACGAACTAGTTGAATGGGCGAGCGAGATGGCACACAGAGAAACCGCAAATATCAACAACAACAACGGCAACAGCAAGAGCAACAAAGACGCGTGTCAAAGAGGGATTCGCGCAATTTGCGCATGCGGCGTCGCCTTTCACTTTCTTTGTACGCGATCAGACTTAAATCGCTCTCTGTACTACTCTCTTTCTCTCTCGCTCTCCCTCTTTATGTTGATTTCTGTTGTATAAAGCTAATATTAAGACTAAATACAAATTAGTGTGACCAGCACTTAGAATAAATAAAAATGTGCTAGAAAATGCTACTGAGAATGTTATAAACTTACATTTCAAATCACCTCGATAAATGCCAGAATATAATTTAAAAATTTTATTTATCTTTTACTTTATAATTAAAGTCTCAGACTAAGCTCATATTTGGCAAACCAAAAACAGAAGTATAACCAAATGCTTTAGTCGCCAGGATCACTCTAGAAAATGCAGTTGGAAATACAAATGTTTAATTCATACTGAATTGAACAAGTTTGAAGTTCAAATAACGTTTCAATTAATTATTGTGTTGAGACTTCATTTAATTGTAAATATATTTTAAGTTCATTCAAAACTCACCTTTCATCCTTCAATAGCTCTTCGGCTTGAGCTAGACGCAGTCGCACCGTCTTCATGCTCTGTATTGGAAAGAGGCGGCAGAAGGGCGTTAAGAAGGCGGGACGCCAACAGAAGCGTGGATATTCCCGACACACTTCCCACAATCGCTGATTGTGTTCAAATAGATAGGTGTGCGTTTTGCCATATTCCAAATAGTCGGACATATCGCCGTAATCACAATTGAGCAAATTCTTAAGATTCTGTACGGCGAACTGTTGTTCCTCCGGTTCGCGCACCTGTTTAATGCCAAAATCTAACAGCGGCTCATAGTGATAGTAATTGCCGGGCATTGCATTCAAAATGTCACCCAGGAACGTGGAGCCCGAACGCCAAGTGGTGACCACAATGCTGCGCACTGGTGTGCCTCCAGTTTCGGGTGTCATATCATTTAGCTTTTCGGCACCGCCGCGCGGATACTCGAAGTTTTCCATCTCCTGGAGAATGCGCGCACGCTGCCCAGCCAGGACATCCACTATGGTCGCTGTCATATTGTAAATTGTGGCGGCCGTTTGTGATGGCTGCTGCTGCCGCTCATAGTAGCTGCTGCGTGGAAGTTGATTAGAAGCAAGAGCTGAGGCGCTGTTGCTTCCACCGATACTTCCAGCGCTGCTGCTGCTGCCGCTGCTGAACGGGGACATGGATGGTCGGCGCTGCGTGGTGGCAATCAGCAGCAGTATGCACAAACTGCTTATGCCGCAGATGCCAATGAGATTTGCGCGTCGGGACATGCGGCTGCGTCGACGTTTTGAATTTAAGCTGATGCGCTGCTTAGTGCGTGTCCTGACAGTGGGCGGGGCTGAGGCGGGGGCGTCAGCGTTAGCGTTGGAGTCGTTAGCGGCAGTTTCGACTGTAATGCCGGTCAATAGCGCGCAGGACTCCAAATCTAGATCGCTTGTGCTCATTTGATACTACTTAAATTAATTCGACACTTTAGCACTTAACGCTTTCAACTTTACACTTATTCACTTTTGTTTACATATTCACATAAACAAATCATACGAACACACACACACGCATACATATACACGCACGCCTACACGAACACACAAACAAATTTGTCGCAGAGTAGCAGCAATACTAATTAACATTTTTCATGTGTGCAAAACATTGCAATTTGTTAATAATTTCGTTCACGTTTTATTTCTAATTAATTATTTTGCTCCGACTGTCCCGTCGGAAGTTGATGGTGCGACGTTTGGCGAGCTTTCCGAGCAGCGAAAACGGAATGAACAGCTGTGTTGTCAAAGTGCGGACGTAAAGCGTTTTGAGCTAAAATACGCAAAATATGGCCCAATCGAAAAATACCAAAAAATACTGTTCATACAGCTCAAAGTTGGCAATCGGATGCAGTCGATGTTTTATATATACATATGTACAAGAATTAAATATATATTTCAAAGTCATTGTTATAAATGTACTGTAAATAATGATAAGTGATTTTTTTTATCATTTCTCTGTCTAGAAATTAACTGTTAAATGCAATGAATACGTATAGAAAAATACTTCATCTTTAGTTGACTTCAAGCAGTGGAGACTTTACTCAAGAAACAATGGCAACTTGTTCAACGGTACAACGATATCCGTTACATTTCCATTAAATTCTGTTATGGGTTTATAGCCCCAAAGGTCCATAGCCTTTTCACAGACATATTGGATATCCACAATTTTATTGAGCGTTAACAATCTTTGCCAAGCAAATGGTAATTCGAAGTTATATTTTGCGTAGATTTCACTTTTAGTTAACTTTTCTTTCATTTTCTCAAAGATTTTCGTTGGCAGGCCATAAAATTTATACATGTTTATTAAAGTGTCCATAGGATTTAGCACTAGATCCTCATAGCGAAAAATACTAAAAGAAAAAAAAAATTCAAGCAAACCAAAATATCGTTTGAAAGCTAAAAATTGGAATTCGTTGAATTTACCTAAAGCGATCCGGATAATCTTTCAATAAAAACTGAGCGACTTCATAATCTTCCACCATATTGTTACAGAGATCACGAGGCTTATTGCAAGACGGACTAGAGCAACATAAACTATTCGAACGAGAGTCTATGATGCCACGAGGATCTCGTACTAACAATATCATACGAACATTGAGGCTGAATAGTAAAATACATATTTAGCAATCATTTGTATAAGCTATGTCTATATGTATACTCACTCCTCATTCTCCAGTAAATATTTGAGATAGTTAAGACCCAAGTTAAATACCGACATATTGATGAATGGAAATATTTTGCAAATTTGCGATAAAGTTTCCAGCTTAGAGCAGACCTCCATGTTATAGGTTAGGCATGTCTTCCACTGCACCCCATAGAAGTTTCGAAATATCGTTCTTTGCATACCATACTTAATCATCTCCTCCGAACGATTATAATCGCAATTCAACAAGGAGTACAGCTCATTGAGCACTTCTAAAGCCCTCGGCTGTTCTTTGATACGATGCTTGTACGCAATCAGAGGCGCAAAGTGATGGTATGACCCCGGCTGATGGGAAAAGTCCTCCAATAGACTCATTTCGCCCGAGCCATGAAATGTGACTAGAATTGAACGCAACGGCTGCCTACCAGACTCGAGCGTGATGTTCGTGAAATTCTCATAGTGCGCCTCTTGTATCTGTTCGGCAAGTATATTACGGGCCATTGCCAACGGGTCGGGCAACAACATAGGCAATATGAAGAATACAAATAGAGCATATACCAAATAGATCGCAATGCAGATGCCAGTGAACTTTGTGCCACGCTGTACCATACTTAGGCTGAGTTGTTCGAAAATAAATGAAAGAAATATTTCACGCTTACATAAATTTATTTCTACTTTTCTCCAAATATTGTATCAATTTTGTTTGAGTATATAAAAAAAAACTACAATTTCATGCGACAAATATAGCTTCCCTATGGACTACTATATATGGTTTCTGAAAAACCCTCACCATTAGAAAAATCTTTACACTTTACAAAACTCGAAACGCTTTAATTATTGAAGATATGCATATTGTAATCTTGTACCTTCCTTACCTATTAGCCTTATAAATATAAGTATCTCCTTAGCTACAAAATCTGAAGTGACATTTGTAATCAAATAATTTGAATATTTCTGAATCGAATACTTTTATACCTGATTCCCGCATACTTCTTTACATTGTAGTATGTTTAATAACATAATAATAATACCCGACGCAATGTAGAGTATACTACATATAAATGCGTCATATGCTCAGTGCATGATAGTGTATACTACATGCACACATAGTGACACTTTGTCGCTATGCATAAATATACATATCGAGCATAATAATTGAAGTACGATCAGCCGCTCATAAGTGACTGACCGGCAGTGCGGGATATGCAGCGTCTGCAATTTTGCCGCATGCCTAAAGTACATGCGTTATGTAAATGCCCTATGCATATACATACATATATACATATATAAGCATACTACGCTCTCCCGCTCTGTCGTTGCACTCAGCGGCAGAACTCTTTATATACAAATAATGTAATTAGCCTAAGACGATATATTCTTCAAAATAAAGAAACATAATTAATTTGACCACAAGACAGAGCTGAGGCTCGTGAACCATTTTTTTTAAATTATTACAACATAAATAATTATAAAAAAAAAACTATGTATATATGTATTTATTTTAAGCCTTATCGCATAATTTATTTGTAACATACCAAATTGTATAGACATAGCTTTGTTATACGTAATATATATATATATATATATTTTTTTTTTTTTTTAATATAATTTATAAAATACAAATATTGCTATAGTTTAAAATATGTAAATACTTTTATATTAATTATTTGTTATGTATATATATTTTAACAATTCAATAATTCTACAAATCGATTTCAATACGCTCTCCTTTTGCGAACTTTAGCGTCTGCCAATAGAAACAAAGACTAGAAAATGGCCAAAAGATAGCAAAAATTTGTTCGTAAAGAGGCACAAATTTACGTATTTATAGTTTTAATATTTTAATTTTGAGTATAAAATAAAAAAGAGCAAAAGTTCGCAATTCTTGGAGAAATAACATATTTAAATTGTTTATATAACTTGAATGTTCTTTTCTGGCACTACATAAATAGAGAATATTTATATATTCAATAAAAATTGTAACCTGTCTTTTATATATAGGTATATAGTTGCATATATAAAAGGGAAGCTTAAAATATTTTTTGAAATAAAATATATTTATTTGTGTTTTTGTATTCTCCTATAAGGTCTTTAGATATTATATAAATATAACTGGTATATTTAAGGGGAATTATTTAGTTAGTAGAGTATTAAGGAGTTTACGGGACTGAATATAACCATACACATTTTTGAGTATAGAATATAGTATATGGAATATGTATTTAGCTAAATGCTTATGAAGCTCACTATTGAATTTTATATTCTAACCATAAGTTTTTGCGGATTATTTATACTCGCCAGCAAAATTGAACTGGATTTCGTTATACAAATTGAACGAAAGCAATAAAAAATCTAAAAAGCTAACAGAATTTCACAAGAAAAACATGTAATATACAAAGAACCAATTGAATTTAACTTAATACATTCATTAGTAACAACACATGATGGTAGATATATATACTTTCTGGGATCTGGCATAAATCGCTCTGCCATTTATATAAAAAACCCTCTATATATAATGTAAATATTTAAACTAATTTATATGTTAGCCAAACAGACAAATGAAATGAATATTATTCTTCTCTTATTATATATGCAACTATATCAGATATATGTATATAAATATATCGTTTAAGTCATTTGATGGGGTATTATTTAGTCAGTGCAATGTTAACTTGTGTAATAAAAGCACAAGGCAATTGGGTTTTAGGAGATCTCGACATGGCCATATCAATTTTGTGGTATTTATAGAGTAAATGGAATATGTATTCAGCGAAATGTTTGTGATGTTCAAGATTCGAATGTATATCATATATGTATGTATATAATAAGTTCTATTGACTTGTTCCCTAGCTCAGTTAAGATATTATTAAGCTATATCAAAACTCGTCTAGAATACTAACTTGATGAACGATTATTATTTAGTAAATCTATTGATTGACAAAACAAAGTAAAGAGAAAAAAGTGTGTGTTTATCTTGATCGGTTCCTAGCATGGCTGTCTTAAGTACAACTTGCCATAAAATTTAAGTATCTATATAGACATGTATATAGCTCTATTTGTCTGCCAAGAGTTGAGTATTCAATAATTAAGTTTTTTGAAAAAAAAAAAATAACGATAAGTAAATACATATATATTAGCTTATAAAACAACTAAGGAACACACTAAAAACAAATAGTGGACTGCAAATCATAGCCTAAGATCAATTTTGAAAGACTTAAAGTTAATGGTTAATGTAAGATATTTATATATAAGTAAATATATAGAAATCGAAGTATTAATCACTATTTCCCTCGGTTTCATCGTCCAGCAGCAAACTTGTCGAGCCATAGCTACGGAGTCTGTAAAAATATTTGTGATTATTTAATATAATATATAATTTAAGACATATTCCAAAATATACAAATAAAATCAAAATATTCATAAACCAAAAGTTAGTTTCATGCCAGCGTGTCGCGCCTCACCTCATCGTCAGATACCTTGAGACCATCTAAATTAATACTATTGCGCGCATAGCCCGTATGGGATTGCTCCTTATCCTGTGACTCATACAGCTGCCTATTAATATCAACATCCTTTTGGGATGTGTTAGTCATGCATTTCAGGGGCAAAGCAAGATTGGCTCGATTGCCTCCGTTGCTGCCGTTTGTGCTGCTATTAAAGCGAGCAGATGAGCTGCGATGACGCTGCTGCTGCTGCTGCTGTTGTTGTTGTTGCAAATGCTGTTGCTGCAGTTGTTGATGCTGATGCTGTTGCTGCTGCTGTCCATGTGGATTATCAAACTTCTGCTTGGCACGCTCAAATTCCAAATTGCGTGACTTCGACTCGAAAATGTTGTCCTCAAAATGCGACGTTTTCGCATCGTAATATCCACCAACTCCTGTAGATGCTGCAGCTGCAGCAGCTGCTGCCGCCGCATTGCTTTGCTGTTGCTGTAGCAACGTGCGTTCCGTGTGACTGGAACGCTTCACGGCAGCCGCATGATGCACTGCCGCCGAGTCGCAACCATTGTGCGAGCTGCGTAAACCCGCCTGGCCATCATCGAAGATCTGGCGCAGATCATTGATGTTCGGCAAACACTCGCTGGGCAGCTCCACGGCAATTTTGTTGCGCAGCTGAACGCCGCCAATGCCACGCAGCTGCGGACTTGGTGCGCGTCTTCAGATTTATTTATTTATTTTTTTTTTTTGGGTTTTTGTTATGTTTTAGTTTTAATAGCCAGCACCATGAAATATGTTAGTTGAGGTAGTTAGTTAGAATTGGATTTGGATTTAAATAGTAATTCATAGAAAAAAAATAGATTCCCTATTCACCTGTTTTGCAAATGCTGTATTTGCACCTGCAGCCCCTCTGTCTGCCCCACCAACTCGTCATTGCTGCGCTGCAGGCGTCGCACTTGATTTACGGCCGAATCCAGCTCGTCCTCAGCGCCGGCTAGCTCACGTTTTAGCTCCTCGACGCGCTGACGTAAACGCTTTACCTGAAGAGTAACAAAAGAAAATATATATAATTATTCAACTGAACTGGATCTAATATGAAGTCTGGATCATTTTGATCTTTTGAAAACATCTTTCAAAATACTTAATATTCATCATGATGTTAGCCATTTCTGGCCGTAATCCCACCTTATCCTCCTCTGGGTCATTCTTTGAGGAATTATCATAGTTCCACGTTTTATCCGAAGAACCAAAACTCGTTCGGATTTCGACTGAACATTTAAAATTCGAATCCCTTGAATAGCCCTCATTGTTGCGATTGGGGACGAGCGAAAGCAATCGCAACATCCGTCCTACGGGCAGGTTTTTCATTCCCAAATATTCATTTGCAATCTTCAATGCTCGCTCAGCTAAGACCCCAACAGCCTTGGCCTTAGGTCCTTTCATTCTATGATTTTTTGAATATTTTTTGTAATAATCTGATGTTGATAACACTCAGTTAAAGATTTCACAAACGTTCAAGCTACAGATTTCAGAATTAGATTAATTAACACTTTTTGTACATATATATCTTGGTTATTTTATAAAATTCTAAAATAATCCGCTCTCAATGGCTGCCGAATCGAAACTGAGTCTCGCAATTGATGGCAAATTCGCGAGAAAACTATTTAAGAATGCGGCTTGACAAAAAGAGAGAGAGAGAGAGAGAGAGAGAGAGAGAGAGAGAGAGAGAGAGAGAGAGAGAGAGAGAGAGAGAGAGAGAGAGCAACAGAGTTGCATTTGCTGATCTTGCGCAAGTTTGTAGAAAATTATCAGTGATCTATCAAAGTGACTTTGTATTTAGCAACTAAAAGAAATATTTATTTGATTGATTTTTAAGAATCAAGTGGAATAAAGGCTTAAAAAAAATGCGTGCATTTATATGCATTTACAAAAATTTATTTTAAATTAGCTATATAGTATCGGCAAACTCTTCATTTCATTATCAGAATGAGATAGAACCCCCCACGGAGAAGCTATGCGACCGACAAAATCCAACGGAGAAGCTATGCGACCGACAAAATCCAATGAGAGCGTGAGCGGTAGCAAGTGCCAATTGAAAGCTTTTCTGTTGCGCAAAGCTTTTCGTTTCAGTCTCTCGTCACGAGTCGAGCGCGACAGTTGAGCGAGTGAGAGAGCTGGTATAGCCGGCTGGCGGAATTTTATAATAAACAACAACAACACCAAAACAAGAAGAAGAATATGATTGCGCAAAGTGTAATCGGTAAACTGCGTCCATGCGTTGTAGCGCGACGCCTGACCAGCAGCAAAGCGAGTGCAGCAAAATTCAATTGGCAGGATCCATTGAACTTGGAAAGTCAGCTAACAGAGGAAGAGGTTTCCATTCGGAATGCCTTTCGCAGCTATTGCCAAGCGGAGCTGTTGCCGCGCGTAAAGATGGCCAATCGATTGGAACAGTTCGATAAGAAGATAATGGAAGAGATTGGCAGCCTTGGTGTATTGGGCTGCACGATCCAGGGCTATGGTTGTGCCGGCGTGTCCAATGTTGCCTATGGCCTGCTCACACGTGAAGTGGAACGCATTGACTCCGCCTATCGTTCTGCGGTGAGCGTACAAAGTTCTCTGGCCATGGGCGCCATATACGATTATGGTTCCGATGAGCAGAAGCAAAAATATTTGCCCAGCCTAGCGCAGGGCAAGCTGATTGGTGAGCAAAACAACATTAGGTTCACACATTCATCTCTACACGCTGTTCATGTCGATCACCTGCTAAGTTTTTTTTTTTTATTTTTAGCATTACATTTTAAAGATTTGTTGTTTATCAGCACTGATAACATGCAGATTAAAATTAGTATTAGCAAGATAGGACGAGAGGAGCGATTCCGGCCATAACAACAAACTGCAGTAAACATGTTGAGCGATTTAGTTGGAAGAGGGAGTAGGTAGGTAAGGGAATCGAATTATCAGCAGATGACAGCAAACAACATAAGCAACGACCAAAGCTCTCTCTCTATCTTTCTTTACTTTTCATCCCATCAAATATTGCATTTGTATTTGTGTACTCAGAGAGCAAAAAATACTAAAAATGCTGAGAAATAGCAATATGTAAATAGCAAAGCTCTCTCTTCTCTTTCATTCTTTTGCACTCAAATAATGCATTTGTGTGTTGAGCGACCGGAAATATACCAAATGCAAAGAAATAGAAGTACAAACAAAAGACAAATTTTATCAGCAACGTCGAAACTTAAATACTCTATAATCTATTTAAATCATATTTTTTGTATTATGTTATATATTTTCATGAAATTATGATTATAAAATAAACTTCATTGACTCGTATTATTTTTCAGGCGCCTTTGGTTTAACTGAACCGAATCATGGCAGCGACCCATCTGGCATGGAAACCAAAGCCAAATACGACAGCAAGACGAAGACCTATATACTGAACGGCTCCAAGACTTGGATAACCAGTGCACCCATAGCCGATGTCATCATCGTGTGGGCCAAGTGCGAGGATGGCAAATTGAGGGGATTTATTATCGATAGACAATTGTCGGGGAAAGGCCTGGACACACCCAAGATTGAAGGCAAGTTCTCGCTGCGTGCTTCGCCCACCGGCATGATACTCATGGACGATGTGCGTGTGCCCGAAGAGCAGCTGCTTCCCAATGCATTGGGCTTTAGCGGTCCATTCAATTGCCTCAACAATGCGCGCTACGGCATCGCTTGGGGTGCCTTGGGTGCTGCGGAGGTATGTGTTGAGATTGCGCGTCAATACACATTGGATCGGAAACAATTCGGACGACCCTTGGCCGCGAATCAGCTCATCCAAAAAAAGCTGGCTGATGCAACGACAGAGATAGCACTTGGTCTGAATGCCTGTCTGCATGTGGGCCGGCTCAAGGATAGCAAACTGCACACACCCGAGATGATCTCGCTGCTGAAGCGCAACAATGCGGGCAAGGCATTGGACATAGCACGCCAGATGCGAGATATGTTGGGAGGAAATGGCATCAGCGACGAGTATCATGTGATCAGGCATGTGATGAATCTGGAGTCAGTGAACACCTATGAGGGAACACACGATATACATGCCCTAATCCTGGGACGTTCTATTACCGGCTTGGCGGCATTTGCCAATTAGATTCGATATTTGTTTTTGATATGTAAATTGAGACGGCTCAGGCATTTATCTATGTTTTCTAGTTTATATAAAAAGTCAAGTAAAACTCTCAATAACTATTTGAAGCTAAGAGAAGATGGAGAAGAGACTATTTCCACAGTATGAGTAAAAGAAAATCGTTTTAAAGCATATTGTAAAGATCATGGCGATCTGCTTGAAGTCCAAATTTAGATGAGCATCTAATTAATGGCACCATGCATCAATATATCAGAAGAAGAAGCACCCAGAATCAAGCCTAAGTCCACATCAAAATTTAATAATTTAGAATTAACTCACCTCCGCTTCGTATTGCTCGGCGCGTCGCACGGCATGGCCCAGCTCTGTATTGGTCTCCGCCAGCAGCTTCTTCAACTTAGCGTGCGACATTTTAACCTCGCTAATTTCTTTATTGCGCTCTGAGAGCTCCTGCTGCAGAGCGCGCAGCTCCACATCGTTGGCCTGCATTGGACGACATTTACGATCCGAACGCTCCTGATAATCGCGCAATTCAGCTCTCAATTTTTTATTATCGCGCTCCAACGCTAACTTTTCGGATTCCAAACGCTCGCGCTTACCCCACTCCGAAGCATTCTCTGCCTGCAAGTGCTCGAGTTCGGTGCGCAGCTCGCTGAGACTGTACGAGATTAAGAATTATTATGATATAATTGAGAGATAGAGCTAAGGCTAGGCCATACCGACGCTCCAGATTCTCGCGTGCTGCTATTTCTTCTTGCAGCGAGTTGTTCACAATGCGCATCTCTGCACGATGTTGCTCCTGAATATATTAATTACATTAATACACATCATATATACGTATTAAATATTTCATTGACTTACCTGCAATGTCAGGAGCTCTCGCACTGCTTCTTGCTTGGCAGAGCGTAACTCCTCCTGTCTGCCTCGCACATCCTGCAGCTCTAGTGCTAACTTTTCTATGCTCTTGTGCAGCTCATGCTTTTCACTGTTAATAATATTAAATTATATATTCAATTTGCTGACTATTTGACTATTTAAACATACTCTCGCTCCGCTTGCAACGTCTTTTGTGCCTCATCCAATCGCAATTGCAGCATGGATATCTTTTGCAACAAGTAATCCTCATCGAAATCATCTTTGGACAATTGCTGTATTAGACGTTTTTCCTCGGCAACGGCTGCAGCCTCATCCAAGTCACTCAAATGCTTGGGCATGGCGCCCTTCATTGCAAACTCTTCAATATCCAGATCTTTGACATCGTTCGGCAGTTTGGTAACCAGACCATCTTCGCTATTGACATTCTTTAAGCCATCGGATGAGATATCGGGCGAGCAATTGGCATCCCGTCCATTCGCCTCAGCATCCTCATTAGTGTCTGCACGATGAAATTGTCCGGCATGTTTCATCATCAGCGTGTGCACCTTTTCCATTTCCTTCTTCAATTGCGTTATCTGCACCTCCAGATCATTTTTCTCACGCTTCAACGAGTGTGCCTCCTTCATGGCTGCGTCCAGTTTAAGATTCAATTGTTTAGACTCTTCACGCGCTTTATTCCGCTCGTTGCGAACCTGTTAGGTTGAAGTTTTGTGTGAGATTAATCAAGTTGCAAACATATTGATTCAACGCCAGGTGCCATGGCAACTTTACCTTACTCCACTTCTCTCGCCAGTTGGCAGTGCAATCGGACCTGCAATGAAGTATTTATGCATTTAGTATGTTAATGAGTTAAATGAGTATCAGCTGGTGCTCTCCCAGGCGGCTCCTACTTACCACCACTTCATTGTCTTTTCCATTTGTGCAGCTCTGGCGCGCGCTTCGTGCAGCTCTCGTTGGCGTTGCGACTGTTGATCACATTTATTTATATTTATGATTTGCTTTAATTTATTGACATCTTTCATCTTACCTCGCGTGCCTCCCATTCCGTTTCGCCATAGCCAACACCACCGACGCCCACGGAAACGCCTGCATCGTTGTTTTGCAAACGCCTGCTGCCCGCTTGAGAGGCGGCGGTACTTTGTGTCGTTGACGATGTCACTTGTGACATTTTATAGCACTTTACACAATATTTCAATATGTATTATTTCACAAATTCACACAATTTAAATGAATTGCATTTTGGCTTATGCACTTTTCTCAATGTTGTATACAGAAAATAAGACAAACAGCTGCTAATGTGTGACCATAACAAAATGTTTGGTATCTTCATCCATAAAAACAGTATATATTTTTATTTGTACCGGTGTATGTGCCATAAAAATACACTGCTGTCATATTTTTAGCGTGCGGTCACACAGCAAACAACATTGTGAGCATCCATTATTAAAATAAGTGTAAAATTGTTAAGCCCGGAATATATATAAAAATAAAAGTATTTCAACATGGCTAAGCATCATCCCGATTTGATTTTCTGTCGCAAACAGCCTGGCGTCGGTAGGTAGCACACATAGTAGCTGTTTTTTGTACAAATTTTGTAAACATGTTTGGCTTTCTTTGCTTGTTTGTTTCACGTGCAGCTATTGGCCGGCTTTGCGAAAAGGACGATGGCAAATGTGTTATTTGCGACTCTTATGTACGTCCTTGCACCTTGGTGCGCATCTGCGATGAGTGCAACTATGGTTCGTATCAGGGACGCTGCGTTATTTGTGGTGGCCCCGGAGTCTCTGATGCCTACTACTGCAAATCTTGCACCATACAAGAGAAGGACGTGAGTATAATGTGAATATTTATTGATTTCCTCCTTGATAACTAGATTTTGAAATTTGCAGCGCGATGGCTGTCCCAAGATCGTCAATCTGGGCAGTTCAAAAACAGATTTGTTCTATGAGCGTAAGAAATATGGATTCAAACAAAAGTAAGTGAAGCCAAAAAGTATTTTCGAAATGTATCTCAATTATTTTTCTCTTCCATACAGCTACTAAAGACTGGGGACGGCAGAAAAATGTGAACCGAAGGGAGCGATTACTTAATTGCAACACTAAAACCCGATTAATAGTTAAAAAATTAAGATGTTAGATGACTTCATTGTCAGATATTTTTCGGTTATTTCTCGGCTTATCGAAATGACATTGTAATTGCAATTCATCGTTTTATCCCTACTAAAGACTACACAACTATAAATAGATCTAATAGATTTGTATTGTAATATAAAGCATATACATATAAAGTTTTATAAATGAATGTAATATGGATTGAGAAATCAATTTTCATTTAGACTGCCAGCAGCTGCTCGCCGCTTGGCTCATACTCCAGGCACAGGCGATCGAATTCAGCAGATTTCTTATCCAGATCCACAACAAAATCGCTCTTTGGGTAGAATTGACGCAGCTGCTCCCAGTAGCGCGTTATCGTTTCTGTTGATTTGCCCGTCAGGTGTGAGAGTACCATCATATTGATCAATGTATCGTAATCGTTATGCTTCTTCGTGAGCGATTCGCGCAGCACAGCTTCTGCCTCCTCGTAACGTTCCAAACCCAAATGGACTACAGCCTGGCCATTAAGGAGCGCTGGAGTTGGCTTAAACTTCTCGCAGAACTCTTGATAGATGTGAAAGGCATCCTGCATCTGCTCGGTGCCCTGAGCCAAGGCTACCCATGCCTGTGCCAGCTGTGTGAGTGTTGCATCATCGCTGATATCTTGCATTTTGGCCACTAACTGTTTGGCCAAATCGACACGCTGCAAGCGCAACAGACACTGCACAGATAATGCCATCGATTCGAGATTGTTGGATCCATGTAATATCTTCAACGCGTTCTCGAACTGTCCATCGTAACAGTAAACGATGGCGGTGGCAATGTGCCAGATGTTCGTCTCATCCTCATCGCCGGCCACTTTGTCGGTGAGCTTCTCGAGCAGCTCCTCGATGCGAGCGGGCTGCTCAAAGGCTTCGTGCACGTAACGCAGTGCCAACAACGGTGTCGTTGTGTTCTCCTTGATGTCCGAAGCAATGATGCGACCCGAATCGATAGCCAAATATGATAAATACATGTACGACAAGAGCTCGGCACCTGCTGTCCCCTGCTCGGGCAGCACAAAGTTGATGGAGCCCATGAAATTGCCTATGTAATACTCGTTACGTGCATCGAACAGTGCCGAGTTGACGTCCTCATCGTTTTGTTGTTGGGCTCTGCTCATTTTCAATAGAGAATTTCAATTGTCTCACAAACGCAAAATAAAATTTATAAACTAGAAGCTGAGTTGGCTTTTCAGTTACGATGTTGCCACCTTGCTGCAAAATACTAGCAGCTGATTCGATTAAAATGTGAAGGTAAGTTAATGGAACTAGTTCTTTTGAAGCACTCGCCTCTTATTGGAATTTAAGATAATTATAATTCTATCATAGCGCGAACGAAACTGATTTAAAATTTAAAATACCACAAATTTTTATAATAAAATTATTTAAATATTATTATATTCGCAAATATGTGCATTATTTTTTTTTTAAGTTTTAATAAGAAGAAATTTAAAAATAGCTTCTCACTGAACAGATCTATCGCAGAAATTTAGATTTGCAAAATAAAGAACAGGTTTGTCGAGTTGATTGTATGTATTAAGTACTTGTTACTTATCTTGTTTAGTTGAGTGTAAAACGTTGTCCAACAAGAATGTATAATCCGCAAGAGAAAAACATTGATTTGGTACGTGAATACTTTCCCAGCTATAATACAGCTAGATTTCAAGATCAGCCGGAACCCAATGTAGCTGTACAAGAAAATTTTCTTCGCGTGAGCTCTCAGCGTAAGTCGAAGCTAATCTGTAGCTTTAGAAAATGATCTCTTATCATCCATTCGCAAAACAGACACACAAGAGCTGACAACCCAATCTGACATTAAAGTTCACAATTTGCGCTATAGCGGCACGGATGATAGACAACTGGTTGATGTTTTCTACACAGAGGGTACTGGGGAGCCTTCGCCTCTGTTTGTTTACGTCCATGGCGGCTATTGGCAAATGCTTGATAAATCGCATTCGTGTTCCATAGTCGGGCCTCTGGTGCGTCGCGGCTATCGTGTTGCCGTCATGGACTACAATAATTGTCCACAGGTGACGCTGGCGCAGCTGCTGCAGCAGTTCACCGACTTTTTGCTATGGATTTTCAACTATGCAGAGCAAACGAAAACTACTAAGATTAGTTTTGCGGGTCATTCAGCTGGGGCCCACCTGCTAGCTCAATTACTCCATATTCCATCACTGATTTCCGAGGAACAACGCCAAAAAGTGGGCGTGTTATTTTTTATTTCCGGCGTCTATGATTTACGCGAACTTTGGCAGCTCGAACCTGTGAATCCCAACAATATCTTCGGCCTGAATGCTGAAAGCGCCAAGGAGCTGTCGCCTATTTTGTGGCCATGGCCTGCTGGTAGTCCATTCTGGTCTGGTGTCCAATCGCATGTTATTGTCGCAGAACACGAGAGCGTCACGTTCATCGAGCAAAGTCGCGTTTTCGCCAAGAATTTGCAAGAGGCTGGATTTAAAGTGATATTTAAGATTTTCGATAAGTACGATCATTTCGATATTATCGAGGAAACCGCCATCGACAATTCACCCATAACTAGCTATCTGCTAGGCGTGTTGCAGGCGCAAGCTTAAAGCGGATAAGTTCCAGACTGAGCTCCGATAACTGCGATAATTTCGATAACAAGGAGGCAGTGCAATAATTTGAAAATATTAAATAAAACAAAAAGCAGTGCATTAACAAAATAATGAAGTTAATTTGATTTTTTCATTTTATTTCTTATGTCAGTAGTGTTTTTTTAAAACATACACTTAAATGTAATAGTAGTTGCATTTCATATGTACACTATCTAAGCGTTTTTGCGCACTAAAAAAGCTACACTTATAGAACAGCATCCACAAAGTGCTGTATAATTAATAGAAAATAAATTTAAATATACATATATAGAATACAAATGTAATTGAAAACAATTAATAAATCGTTTATGGAAGTATAACAAATTGTGCGCAATATGAGAAAAATAAATAAATTCTTACTAAATAAAACATAAACTAACATTCTGCTGATAAGAAATGATGGCGGAGAAACATTTATGACTCCTCATCCGAAATAATAATTTCTGTGATCTGTTGCTTTTCTCGCTGCTGTTGCTGCTGCTGCTGCTGCGACGGCTGCTGTGAGCTGCTAGCGTTCTTGTTGTTGCTTTTACCATTGTTATTGTTGTTGGCGTTGGTGTTGGTGGTTGTAGATACAGTTGCATTTAGACTAGAAACTGACATGACCTTTAGTATTTGGGCAGCAGGCGCATCGTTCAGCCTGCCATTGGGGCTTGCCTTGGCAGCCTCTCTTGCACTCTCATTAACGTTATCGTCAACATTATTGTTATCATTAGCAGCAGTCTTGACTCTCGTTACATTATTAACTATCACATGAGCAGCCGCCGTTGCGTCAGCAGCAGGTGTCTTTGGTGCTGCTGCATTTGCTTCCGTATCGGATTCTGCATCGCTTATATCGCCATTTGCTTTGAAATTATCAACAAAGGCATCCACATCCTCATCTGTTTCATCATCGTCCTCATCATCATCATCATCACTGTCGCTCCCATGCTCGCATTCGCCTCTTTCCAGTCCATTTGTTAAATCAATTTGTTGGGCTGCCTGCGCCTGCGCCTGTGCCTGAGCGCTGGTGCAGGGCTTCTCCTCGTCTACATTTGAAACAGCTGGCGACTTGGTGACTGCCTCTCCAGCAGCTGCTGCTGCATCTGCTGGTAATGTTTCTGCAGCTGCCGCCGCCGCTTGCAATTGTTTTTCCTTTAGCCTAGCCTCCCGCTGCTCCTCGCTGGTGAGATCCTGCTCGCGCGCAAATCTGCATAGCAAATTTTAGTTTAGTTGGAATTCGCAGCAGTAAATATTACCATAGGAGCTACTCACTTTTCTAGAATGTCACTGATTTTTGTTTGCTTCTTATTGTTCTCATTAAGCTTGGCCAACAGTGCTGCATCCGAGGCAGCTGGATCCTTGGCATTGGCCGTGAAATGTGTTACGGTCTCATAGAGATCAGTCTTGCGCCTCGCCTGCAGTAGGCGACCCACCTTAACAAAGGCATCATGAGCTGCGAATGAAGGCATATGGACAGTTAGTTATATGGATACCAACAACAATTGCTTTCTCTTACCAATACGCTTCATTTCGAACGAAGCCAGTCCAAGATTCTTATCCTTATTGCAGTGCTCCAACAACTGGAGCACATCATGATAATCGGGAAATTCATGCATGCGATTGACGAACGCGGAGAGTGTGCGATTAAAATGTGGATATGGCGTATCCTTAAATAATATGGGCTGCTTCATCTGACGATGGGCGCTTTTACTTTCACCGGTTAAATCACAGATTTTCTCATAGATCTGGCAGGCGCGCTTCTTGTAGCGCTCCACCTGCAGATAGCTGGAGTCATCATCGTCATTCCAATCGACATCCGCCTCTTCCAAGGCGCTAATACGTTTCGTAATGGTATACAAAGTGCGATTCAATTTTCTAATACGCTCATCAGTGCGCTTATTGCCAGTGCTAGCAGGTACAGCAGGAGGCGGCTGTGCACTTTTAATCTCAGCTGCAGCTGGCGTTGGTATTGGAGCTGCTGTTGTTGTAGTTGCAGCTGCTGCTGGTGGTGTTGGTTTCTCTTCCGGCTCGTCGGGTGGCAGCTCGACTGCTTTGGCTTTACGTCGCACCTTCAGCTCATCCACCACACACTTGAGATGCACATAAATCATGTCCGGCTCATTCCGCATACGCTCCATGGTCTGTTCCAGTTGCTTGCGAAAGCCCCGCGAACGGACAAAGTTCTCATGGACACTGTAATAGTATTTCATCAGCTTAATCTCAATCAGTCGCTCCATATCTGGCGATTTATCCAGCTCGCGGCATAACTGCAGCATGGCAGAATATTCTGGCACAAGTGCCGGACGTGCTGCAGCTGGAGGAGCAGTAGCAACTGTAGCAGCAGTAACAGCAGTAACAGCAGCAACTGTTGTAACTGGAGTTGAAGTTGCTGTTGCAGCAGATGGAGCAGCGCTGCTGTTCTCCACCTTCTCGGTAGGTGGCGTAGTGGGTGGTGATTCGACTAGTACAATAGTGGGCGTGGTAGCGGACTGTTCCTTTGGCTTCTGACACTGTACAAGCTGTTGTTGCGCTATGTGCCGTCGCCACTCCTCATCCGACTTCTTTAGCACTGTAATAGGCTGCACACGCTTCGTGGCGGGCTTAAGGACAGGTGAAATGCTCGCACCTGGAAAGGTAATCTTAGCAGCAGCTGCTGCTGTTGCAGTTGCTGTTGTTGATGTTGGTGGCGGCGTTGTCGTTGGCGTCAGCTGGGGCGTGATGCTAGTCGTGGGCGGCAGATTGAGCAGCAGCGGCTCATTTAATGCTGCGGCGCAATGCGGGGGCGTGGCTAATAGACGTAAAGGGGGCGTGGCGCCAGCTGATGTAATACTATTGCTGCTGGGCATAAACTGCTGCACGTTGCGCAGGGCAGCAGCTGTTACGGTTGTTGCTGCTGTTGCAGTTGATGTTGCTGCAGCTCTTGTTGTGGCTGCAGCTGTTGTCATTGTAGCGGCAGTTGTTGCTGCTGTCGTCTTCATTTTGTAGGGCAGTGTGCGCGCTGCACTGTTGATCGGCGAAGGTGTTGGCGGCACTACATTCTGCCTGTTCAGCACGGGTATTGGCACGATCTTGGGCAACTGAGTCGTCGCATGATGTGCGGGCGGCGGTGCTTCCAGCTGCTGCTGCTGTTGTTGCTGCTGCATCTTCTGTTTTTGCAGCGCCAGATTACTGCTGCTGTTGGTGGTGGAGGTGGTGGTGGTGCTGCTGCTGTTAATGTGCGCTGGTGGCGGCAACTTCTGTTGAGCAGCGGGCGACGTCAACGTCACATTTAGCGGCATCTTCTGCAAGGTGGGCAAACGCTGTGTAGCTGTTTGCTTTGCCGTTGTCTTAACTGGCAGCTTTTTGGTAAACATTATTTGCTGATTGGCTGGCTGTGTTTTCAGCTGCTGTTGCTGTTGCAGCGGAGGCTTTGAGAGTCGCTGTTGTTGCAAAATTGGCTTTTGTGTCGGTAGAGTTGGCGTTGCGACCGACATGGATGTCTTTTGTTGCTGTTGCTGTTGCAACAGCTGCTGCTGCATCGCTGACATTGTAATGGACGGCTTTTGCTGCTGCTGCTGCTGCTGCTGCTGCACGTGCAACATTGTTGTTGGTTTCTGCTGCTGTTGCAACATCGATGACGGCTGCTTTTGCTGCTGCTGCATAGATGTTGCTGCCGTCAGCTTTTGCTGATGTTGCTGTTGCTGTTGCAAAGTGGATGATGGGGTAGTCAACTGCTTTTGTTGCAGTTGTGCTGCAGATATTGGCGGCTTTTGTTGCTGCTGTTGCTTGATGGGCGTGGCTGCTTTCTGCTTCGACTGCTGCAGTTGCTGAAGCTGCTGCAATTGTTTTTGCTGCTGCTGTTGATTCTGCTGTTGCTGCTGTTGTTGCTGTTGCTGTAGTGTAGTTTTTTGTGGAGCTATCGTTATGGTTGACTTTTGTTTTATCGTCGCCTTTTGCTGATGTGTACTGGATCTTTGCACCGGTTTTGAAGTCAACGTTTGTGGACTGGGTACGCTGGTGATTGTTGCCATTGTGGTGCCTGTAGTTGTCTTAGACCAGGTGCCACTAGCAACTTTAAATGGTTTGTAATTTACATTATTATTGTTGTTGTTATTATTATTATTATTGTTGTTGTTGCTACTGCTATTGATATTGTTATTAGTTTCGACTGTGATTTTGGCAGTGGACATGTTGAAATTGCCATTGCTGTTGTTGTGCTTGGTTACCGTTATGCCACTTGGTATTTGCATAGACCTGTAAGATGCGCTTTATGAGTTATCGATAATAATATTTTAACAGAACAATAATCAATGGCTTATCGACATTTAGAAGGCGCATTAATTCAAATGCATGTCTTGCAGGATTATGCATATTTATAAAAATAATTAATTGAATGCTGCTCGAACCTGTATGTCCCGACAACTGTTCCAGTTCCTGCCGCCATTGTCACTGTCGTTGCAGCAGGTGTTACCTTTACCCCAGTGGATGGCGTTACAATAGAAGCTTTTGGTATTTGCAATAATTTAGTGGGTAAGGTTTTCGCAGTGGACACCTTTGTCAGATCTCGACGCGCTCGCTTTACGTCGGGTGGGCCCTGTAGAGAAACAGAGATGGCATTAAAAAAAAGTAAACAAAAACGACCTGTTGGGTATTGCATTTTAAATTCGATTTAAAAACAAAACAAACAAATACGCCGCTGCAGCTGTGTGAGTGGCGCAATGTGTGTAGAGTTTTGAGGCGCGCCGATGAATGCAGTGTAGAGTTACATTTATTTCGCCTGCCCATGTACACAAAATGTTAACATAATTCACAATTAATTGAATTGCGTCGCAAACTGTATAATAATGTCACATAAATACACCCACACATGCATAGCAACTGGTTTTAGTTAGAACAATTAACATTTCTAATTACTAGCTCCAAATGCAGCAGTTTCTTCAGCCAAGGTGGCATCATTGGCAGCATTGGCTCTGTGCAAGAGTTTGCGTGTCGAGCTGTTGTAGGTGTGTGTGCATCTGTGTATGTGTGCGGGCAACAATAAAAGCACCGCGAAAATGATATTCGTACACATAATTTGTAATACACACACACTCACACACATATGCATATACACATGTATCAAACACATATAGACGCACGCACGCCAACACTAATACGCGCACACCAATGCACAAAACCTATTAAAAATACAACTGTACTTTTCTACACCAGCTGAACGTTGTTGGTGCTGTCACTGGTGATTTTACCTCCTCCTCCGAATCCGAGCTCAATTCCACATATATAACCGAAGTCATTGCTGATTTACACTTAACACTCAATTTTTATTTGATGCGACGCTTTTTGCTAGTTTTTCTTGACATTTGGATTAACACATGCAACTATTATTGTTGCCAGCTAGTTTTTTCACGCATATATTACGTCTGTGTCTTATAATTTGATTTCGCCTGTGTTTGTATTGTTGCTTTGAGTTTGTTTTCGCAGGCTAGGTTGCTTTGCTTTTTGTAGAGTTCTATAGCACATAATGTTGCCATATTACATACGAATGATGGCAACGCTCAAATTAGCAGATTTGCTGCTGGCTTTACAGTTTGTGGTGATTATCTTACATCTATAAAATTTACAGAATGTTAGACTTTCTGTTAGTTACAGTCCGTGCTCGTTTTTGCGTTATTCGTATTGATTAAAAAAGTAGGCTATATTAATAGTAAATGTTTTAAAAATAGAGGATACAAAATAAATAAAGTACAATAAAACTACAATCTTAGTTAGAAATTAAAAAATTACAAGAACGAATTCGAATTGGCAAAACAATCGATATAGTGATATTAACAGCCCTAATACAATGTTAAGAAACGTCAATATAATGTGGAAATGACACGTCGTGCCTACTTCGGTTATTTTCGTCTTCCCTAACATCGTTCATTCGGTTTTCGTCAGTTGAAGCGGTCGTTGCGTCCGTTGGAGTGTTCTCAAATAGAACTGAAACTTTCTAAATTTTGTGTAGAAAGTGCAGCAATACAAATCATAAGTTTAGTTCCCTGCCGTACGTTACATTAAGTCAAACACAATGGGAAGTAAGTACAACGCCAATAACCCCAGGTGCAATATCTATATAAAAATGCCGCTCAACTTTGCCGAAAAGCAGCGGTCGTTTCGGCAACACCCCCACACTTGCTTACGTATACAAAAAAAATGGAAAAGAAAATGAATTTTGGAAATTGAAAAGCACCGCTAAGTGAGCATAGTGCGAACTGAGAAACCAAATAATACACTACAGAGAAAGCTAACTAAATTAATTGTTTTCATTCACTCATTTGCAGTCAAATTCCTAGAAGTTATCAAGCCCTTCTGCAGTATACTGCCAGAAATTGCAAAGCCTGAGCGCAAGGTATGTATAATTAACAACAAACTGCCTATGTATGTATGTTTTAAACTTTTAAATTAACGTTGTTAAAAATGTGATATGTAATGAATTTTTTTTTATGTGTGTTAAATTTGCGTTTTCATATCGTATTTGATTTGCAGTGCACCAGTGTTGCCAGCGCACTCGTTTTTTAGTTTTGCTTTCACTTGGCAGCGGAATGCGCCACGCAAACAGTTTTTGATTTAGTAGTAGGCCCTCTGAAGCTCACAAGTTGTTTTATTTATGATAGATAATCGTAATGCTAAGGAGCATAGGTAAATTTGAATGTATTAAGTGTGAATATTTTCAGTCAAAATTAAAGAGTTTATTTTGTCAAAAAGTTTTTTGTATTTGTTAGGGATTTTTTTATAATTAATAGATTAGCTATATTTATATATGTACCTTACGTGTCTGTTTAGATTTTATTATTTAAATAAATTTTTCATTCATAAACAATTGAAGTTTAGCTACTACTATCGTTATCAAAGTAAACTACAATGTGTTGACTACTTGTTGCCATACTACTATTTTACACAAGTTTGACACAACAATGCAATACCGCATTCGACGTGGAAACGTCAAACTTCGGCTCGCACGAAGCAGCCGCACGACGCTATGCGACGTCAGCTTCGTGTTTATTGTTTTGTTGACTCGACCATATGATGAGCAACGATAAGCAAAACTTGATTTTTTAAAGCATTTACACACGTACACACATATAGGTCAGAATAGCGGTAGTTGTGTACGAAGAGGGTCAATGTGGGGGCTTACTTAAGCTGCAGTAATAATTATGAAGAAATTAATATAAAATGTGTATATATATTATTGTTAGAAATTTTAATAAATATAAACAAATACGAAAAAAATGAATAAAAACCAATGTTATATAAAGCTAGCTAAATGTGTATTAAATATAACAAAAAATATTAGTTTTCAAATTAAATGAAATATTTTATTATTTTATTGCAGATTCAATTCAGAGAGAAAGTACTATGGACAGCTATCACATTGTTCATTTTCCTGGTGTGCTGTCAAATCCCTTTGTTCGGCATCATGAGCTCCGATTCAGCGGATCCCTTCTACTGGATTCGTGTGATACTCGCCTCGAATCGTGGCACACTTATGGAGCTGGGCATCTCGCCCATCGTGACATCCGGTCTGATTATGCAGCTCTTGGCTGGTGCCAAGATCATCGAGGTCGGTGATACGCCCAAGGATCGTGCTCTCTTCAACGGCGCACAGAAATTGTTCGGCATGGTCATCACCATTGGCCAGGCTATCGTCTATGTGATGACCGGCATGTACGGTGATCCATCGGAAATTGGCGCCGGCGTCTGCCTACTGATCATCATCCAGCTGTTCGCTGCCGGTCTGATTGTTCTGCTGCTCGACGAGCTGCTGCAAAAGGGCTACGGCCTGGGCTCTGGTATTTCGCTGTTCATTGCCACAAACATCTGTGAGACGATCGTGTGGAAGGCCTTCTCGCCCACCACTGTGACCACGGGACGCGGCACCGAGTTCGAGGGCGCTGTGATTGCCCTCTTCCACCTGATGGCGACACGCAACGACAAAGTGCGTGCTCTGCGCGAGGCTTTCTATCGCCAGAACTTGCCCAATCTGATGAATCTGCTGGCCACCATCTTGGTGTTTGCTGTCGTCATCTACTTCCAAGGCTTCCGCGTCGATCTACCCATCAAGAGCGCCCGCTATCGCGGCCAATACAGCAGCTACCCCATCAAGTTGTTCTACACTTCAAACATTCCCATCATTCTGCAGTCGGCTCTGGTCTCGAACTTGTACGTCATCTCCCAAATGTTGGCCGTCAAATTCCAAGGCAACTTCTTCATCAATTTGCTTGGTGTCTGGGCCGATGTTGGCGGTGGCGGCCCAGCTCGCTCGTATCCTATTGGCGGCCTGTGCTACTATCTGTCGCCGCCAGAGAGCGTGGGCCACATACTCACCGATCCCATCCATGCGCTGCTCTACATTGTCTTCATGTTGGGCTCCTGTGCGTTCTTCTCCAAGACATGGATCGATGTGTCTGGCAGCTCAGCCAAGGATGTAAGTTTTGCACAATTTGTACATCGTCTTTATTTAACTAATATGAACTTTTGTTTTGCTTTTATAGGTTGCCAAGCAGCTGAAGGAGCAGCACATGGTGATGCGCGGTCATCGCGAGAACTCGATGATTCATGAACTGAATCGTTATATTCCAACGGCTGCTGCGTTTGGTGGCCTCTGCATTGGCGCTCTGTCCGTTATGGCCGATTTCCTGGGCGCCATTGGCTCCGGCACTGGTATTCTACTGGCTGTGACGATCATCTACCAATACTTTGAGATTTTCGTTAAGGAACAATCCGAAATGGGTGGCATGGGCACGCTGCTGTTCTAAGCAGCCAACTTCTACAATCACAAACAAAACAGAAATTAAAACCCAAAACAATAACAGCAAACAAAAACTTCATCATATACTTCTCACATGTCAGCTCGCTGCGATTTCCGCCATCCCGCCTCGCTTCTACCCATTTAAGTGAATTAACAACGTCGTTCTTGTGTATGGTTCCAAGAACAGAACAACTTCCATGATTTGAGGATCTTTTGCTGCTGTCCTAGGGCAAGGAATATAATGTTTGTGTTTAATGCGACAAGAACTTTAGTTTGAATAGTTTTATTAGTTTGTATCAGAGATAACTGAAGAATGTGAGACTTTATTGCTTAAGTTCAATATTTCACCGAATTGATTGAATTTCAATGCAATTTATTGTTTTTAACTGAATGTGTAATATAATTATATAGACCATCATCGATTACACGTGAAATTATTACAACACACGATGGATAATGAGTACATGAAACGAACATTTAAAATCACTCATTGAGAATCATGCATACAAATTGTCATAATAATAAAACGTAAATTGATAAACTTTTTTAATTCAACAGACGCATTTTTTATTCGTTTCTTATGTTTAAACTTTACCTCTTTAACAAAATAAAATGTTATCGATATCAAAATTTTAATTTGAAATGCATATTTCTAAATTAGACTTCACCAAATCTGATTTTTGCTGTGATCCTAAATATAGTTTGCCCAAATGTTTTCTACAAGATTTTTACGAGTATTTAATTGTCGACCAATTTGAACTTGAGCGTATTTTAAACTTTTAATATTGGAGCGATAGCTCTAATGAGGGGATAATCGATTGTCATGAAGCCAACAACAACATGAGGGGTTTCTGGCTTAACAGAATCTGGTCTCACTTCGTAGTGCATAAAATGGAAAATAATCATAAATAAAAATAAGCAATTCGACAAACCGTTTAAACAACATAAACGCACACAATAAATCTACTAATGCGCATTTACAAACCGAACAGCATAACGTGCAACGACCCAGCTGTGCGCAACACAAGCCAAACACGACGACAACTACCACAACGCGAACAACAACAAGAAGAGAAACAACAACATCGTCATCTGGAGGCAAACGAAAACTGAATTTGAGTTGCCATGTCAGCTCCACTCACAAGAAATGTACCGTATTTAAAGCAGCAGTTAACTGCTCTGCTGCACAATACGTCACCAGTGATAACATTGATCTGTTTAGTGACGACAGTAGGCTATCTGTTATCCTATTCGGAGACAGCCGTATTGCTGCTAAGCGTAACGCCTGGCTACATTTTGCCCAACGGTAAATTTTGGATATGGACAGCATTTACCTTCTGCTTCATTGAGCTACACTGGTGGGAGGTGGTCGTGGACGTGGTAACAGTGGGACTGTGTGGAAAAATGTTGGAGCCACTGTGGGGTCAATTCGAAATGTTCAAATTTTTTGCACTGAGCAATTTCGGCGTTTCGCTCGTAACGACGATCTATTATCTATTCTACTATATGGTTACGAAGAATCCAACCATATTATTCGATGTACACATTCATGGCTTGGCCGGCTATGTGGCTGGCATTTGTGTGGCTGTGCGGCAAATAATGCCGGATCATCTGATCTTCAAGACGCGCTACGGACGACTGACAAATCGGTGAGGTTTCTTAATTCACTAACTGATCACCATTTAATCTTTCACTTTTTCTACTGTCGCAGCAACGTTCCTCTGACTGTGCTCATATTGGCCATTATTTGTTGGGCAATCGGCTTGCTGGATGGCACATATCCGGCAATGTTTGCCTCTGGTGCTATTGTCTCATGGATCTACTTGCGCTTCTATCAGCATCATCCAAATGGACGTGGGGACAGCTCTGAAAGCTTCACCTTCGTCAGCTTCTTTCCCAATGTGACACAGCCCTTTATTAGCCTTCTAGTGAATCCCATATACAATTGTTGTCTGCGCGCTGGCGTTGTTAAGACGCCCTCGCCGTTGCGTACGATCTCAACAGCAAGCTTGACTTCCATATCGGTGCAAATGCCTGGAGTGGATCCGCATGATATTGAGCGCAGGCGGTAAGCTGATACAATATATTTATATATGTATATCAGTATAATCTATATTTCATATTTATTCAGGCAAATCGCTCTGAAGGCCTTGAGTGAAAGACTTAAGGCAACGGACTCCACGCGTCACACACAGCTGCCCAAATCCTTTCCTCAACAACAGCAACATCAGCATCATCATCATAACCAACATCATCAGCATCAGCATCAACATCATAATCAACAGCAACAGCACAAGCAACATAGCCACAGTCATGGCCATAATCATGGTCACAGTCACGGCCACAGTCATGGCCATTCAGCTGGAGCTGGTGCAGCACCTCAGCCGGATTTCGTTAAGCCTGCAGCCCAGCAATTGCAACCGATTACGACGGCGCATGCCGAGCCACGCATGATCAGCACGATGAGCACGATTGCAATACCCATGCCGGCGCCGCCGCCCAAGGAGAATGAGCAAACGAATGAGACGCTTATCCAATTGGACACCGAGTCCAATTAGACAGTTTATATATATACATATATATATATATTTTAACATAAATGAATTTGATTTGAGCTGCTTATGTTTATCTTTTTGTATGTATGTTGATGTATTTGTATTTAATGTTATTCTTTTATTTTTGCTTTTAAATTAACATACGTGTAGATTTCTAATTGCTTCACAGCCACGCCTCCGCCTCCTACGAAGGCGACGCCCCCGAAAGCAGAGGCAGAATACTTCCATCAATATAGCGCCTACACACATACACATACATGCAAAACTTCTGATATAGTATTTACGTGTATTGAAGAAAAAACAGAAAGAATGCTTTATTTAGTTTATAACATTTAATGTAAATATATTTCAAAAGCCCAAAAAGCTGTTAATTTGCATTTTTCATATATATGTATCTATGAAGCTGGTATGCTGCTCGCATATAATTAGCACGAAGTTCTAAAATGAATGTTTTTAGCAACATGCTGATAAATACCAAAGAGTATTTTTCTGTGTGCAAAAGTTAGCTAAGAATTCATAATATGTGTGTGGCCAACGTATTTGAAAGTACAAATGAGTAAACAAGGAGAGTGAATGTTACTAATATGCTCCTATTTTATCTGTACTTTCAAGTTTACCTACTATCGTATAAACATTTATCATAATTTACAGTCTACCGATATCATGATTAACAACATTATATCGTATAAACATGAAATTTGTGTCGCCCTTGCGATAGTTATCGCACATTCCAAATATCGATTTGCCAATTGGATTCGCTTGGGCTAGTGGCCGTAGTGTTCGCGTTATATTTTTTAAGTTGTAATTTACGTACGCATGACATTTGGTTTTAATTACCCAACTGTTTGCCATGTTGACGAACGGTCTGTCGCGCAACAAGTTCGAATAATAACAGCAATAAAATGTTCCACTAAAATCAAGTGGCCAGTGTAACTAGTAACTAAGTGTGTGCATAACGCATGCCTATTTGTTCTTTCTTTCTTTTTTTTTTTTTTGCATTTCGCTAAAGAAAAATATGGGTCTCAATAGCAACTTTAATGCGCAACAGCAAAGGCACACTCGTTTGCGAAATGGTAAGTTTCCAGTTCTATTCTGATAAGAAAACGCCCTAGCCCAGTGAAATCTAGCGAAAAAAAAAAATGAACGCGCCCCGGTCCTCAGTATAAACAAAACATCTTATCAAATACACATACTTACATGTTTATGTGTGCGCGTGTAGGTGTGTGCCTGTCTGCTCTCGAGCATTTGGTGCTCACATTGGTTAGTGCGAGTGAGCTTTCAATGTGTGAGTGACTTTTTGCGGTATATTGCCAACGTGTAATGCAGTCACCATTGGCGACGGCGACGGCGACGGCGGCGACGTCGACGTCGTGGCAAGAGCAACAAAAACAGCAACGACAATAAAACCTCTACTTGGTTTTCGACAATTCTTAGGCGAATTTATGTAAATGTCATTTTGCTGCTTGCCCTCTCTTCTCTCTCTCGCTCACTCCCTCTTTAGCATTTAATGAAACTAGTTTTCTTTTGTGCTGAGCAGGAACTCCCAACTGGAACTCAAACTGGAATTGCAACTGGAACTAGGCTAGCACACACTCACACACACATGCATATATTTATATGAGTTTGTATTTGTATTTGCGGTTGCCCTTAAGTATTTCTGGTTCTTTGTTTGAACCACTCGGCAAATACTTTCACTTTACTCAGGGTCATATGGTTAAGCAATTGCAATTTGTCTTGCAAATATTCCAGCTCGATCCAATGTTCCTATTGGAAACAAATATGAGATTAACGGGCCGCTTACTGTCGTACCAAGCGACATAAATATAAATATTTTCTGCAATGCGATAACTTGCTTAGCGAATATATCAAATAACATTGATTTAATGGCTCGCGGTATTTTTGGCTATAAACATCAGCCGATCAGATTAGATATCGCATTTTGAAAATATCCAATGGTGTTGTAAATACATATATGTATATTGTTTGACATTACTGTTAATAAGCTTCCGCATAATATGAATATACTTAAATTAATATATATTTGTATGTATGTAAATATGGCCCTAACGACCATCTCAATATGTGACTGCAAACACGTCAAAATGCGCACACACTCATATACACATGGGCACACTCAATTGTCCAACTTGTTTACACACATGCGCGCCTGCCATTCAAGCAGCAGCATCGGAGTCCACGTCGCTGTCGCTGTCGGCGTCGGTGTCGGCGTCGCAGTCGCAGTCACCATCCAAGAAAAAACCACTGAGGGCGTACGATTGGCGCTCAGTTGCGCACAGCTCGCCACACATAACGGTTCGTTTGACTCTTAGCTGCCGTAATTATCAACGTAAAAGAAACAAATTTATCGCGCTAAACACACAAACAAATAAAAGAAATAAAAAGTTAGACAACGCGATACAAGACAAGAATCACGCTACTTCATTAACAAAATATATAAATCGAGCATTCGCTATCTAATTGTCACTCTCCACACACTCTTCATTCTCTGCCCCCTTCGCTCTCATACCACTCTCTCTCTGCCTCTCTGAACAGCCAACAAGCCAACAGTAGCAACAATGACAGATCACCTGAACAAGCAGAAAGAACGACTCGCCCAGGTGCGGCAGGAGCATTTACTTAAGTTCAGCGACGAGCTCACTACGGACCAACTGCTTCAATTGCTGAGCGATTTGCATGAGCTCGACTTTGATGAGATCAAACCCAATTGGGAACGTGCCACCATCTCAATGAATGCAAATGGCATTAAGCTAGACGATCGCATGCAGCCCATGCCCGAAGACCAGATACTGTCGATAACTCGCACTTCGCCGGATAAATTGAATGCATACCGGTCGAAGGGATTGCAAGAGATTGCCAAAGGCCATGTCGCCGTGCTGCTCATGGCAGGTGGACAAGGTGAGTGGCAATATATAAGAAAAAGAAAACTGTGGGTAAATTTAATGATTCAAATGTAGTTGTTGTCTTGCAAAGATATGATAGCAATCAACAGAGGTATGTATATGTATGTATGAGTATACAGTGGACCCTCGGTTAACGAACACAATTCGTTCAGGCAAAATAGCGCCAAAAAAAAGCTAAAATAGTCAATGAACAGCCCTATAATGCTTATTCGAGGCTTCCCCTGTTTCGTTGTTTAACAAAGACAGAAATTTTGCATACAATAAATGTTTTCAAATTGTTTGTTGATCGTTATGCGAAAAAAGATCTTGCCAAAAGGGAAATATTTTATTCCAAAAACGAAACGTAAACTCAGCCTGGCATACACACACACACATACAAGCTTAACTCAACAGTGGCGCTTGCTGCTATGCTCTATTTGTATGTATGTAAATGCAACAGAATTTTCTTACACATCACCTCATTGCACTTCTATTACGCTGCTCTTGTGTAAATTTTTAAATATTACTCAGTCATGAAAAATAATCAAAAGTTTGTTTACTGAATCTAAGTTTCGTTTGTTTTGGTTTTTTCTGCATGCGATTACCGAGAGATGCAAAAAAAGGGAAGGAAATAGGGGTAGTCAAAACGGAAAGAAACTGTCAGTCTCTAAACGCTTATATGAGTGCATGTGTGTGTGCGTGTGTGTAAATATATAGCTAATTAGATTGATATAAAAATGCTTCACAAACATGCCACATGCACGGCTCTCTTGAAACACACACACACTGAAAAGCACACGCATACACACAATCACACACATTCGATTCAGCTGCCCACTCATGCAGTTGTGGTTGTTGTTTCTGTTGCGGTTGTTGCTTTTACTTATAATTTGTAATTCAGCTTGGAAGACACGCCATTCCATTCCAGTCAGGCAAAGCAGAATAGAGAGAGCACTAATAATTGAAGCCATTCTTTTGGCCAACTAATGCAATAAATAGCCTGTCTTAGTTGCTGTTGCTCTCTTTCTGTTTCGCTCTTTGTTTCTTCTACTGATTTCGATCACCGTTTTGATATTTCCCGTTTTGTTTAAATTTGCTCGCTGCAAGCGAAATCACGTAATTGCCTTAAACAAACACACACAGCAACAGCAAAGGCGTAAGACGAAGACGAAAGACAAAAAGTTTACGTTCGCTTGGCTCTTGGCATTTGGTTAGAGCTACGTATATATGTAAATATGTATGTACATTAATATATAATTAGGTACATACATACATATTTGTATACAAATGTATGTATGTATGTACTTACTAGCTTCTTACGTATTTTTACACGTCACGTATCTGAATAACGGTTAAAATTGTAACCGACTTCACATAGCCGACTGCCGCTTTATTTATCGATAATAATATAAGCACTAGCTAATCGATAAGCGTGCTATAATTAAAAAACCGGTAGTATTATATGCGAGTGACCTTATGACAGGTTTTAATGCTAAATAGCTACAAGAGTAGTAAGAAGCAAAAAGAGACAATAAATAAATACAACAAAGAAAAATAATATCGAGCTCATATTGAAAGCGAAGCCGTAGCCGAAATAAAAGAAACAAGTTTTTAAGGTCAACCGGCTGGGCGCGCAGCAACAGGAATTAATATCAGAGATTTAAATCAACGTTTACTGTATCATATCAAATCTGGTGTTTTATAATGTGTGTTTTGTCCCACAAGTGCAAGTGCATTTGTGAATTAAACATAGAAATAGGAATGCCATTCTTATATTGGCAAAGCTTACCGATAAATGCAAATATGGTAACCTTAAAACTGAGATTTGGACAAAGTTTGAAATACAACATGAATGAATTTTGAGTGGTAAAAATGAATATGTGAATAATTGTTTTTTTTTTTTCACTTACCAGGCACTCGACTTGGCTTCGATCGTCCCAAGGGCATGTTCGATGTGGGCTTGCAATCACACAAGTCGCTTTTTCGCATACAGGCGGAGAGGATTCTGCGGCTGGAACAACTGGCCGCAGAGGCGTGCGGCCAAAGGGGTCGCATCGTTTGGTATATAATGACATCGGAGCACACAATGCAGCCGACGCTGAACGAATTGGAGGACAAAAACTATTTCGGACTGCTGAAAGAGAATGTTGTGCTCTTCGAGCAGGGCTCGCTACCATGCTTCGACTACGACGGACGCATAATTCTGGATGAGAAGCATCGCGTCTCGCGCTCTCCCGATGGAAATGGCGGCATTTATCGAGCCATGCAGCGTGCTGGTGTGCTGGCCGATATGGAGAGGCGTGGCATATTGTATGTGCATGCGCACAGCGTTGACAACATCCTGATTAAGGTGGCTGATCCCATCTTCATTGGCTACTGCGTGGAGGAGCAGGCAGACTGTGCCGCTAAGGTGGTGGAGAAGTCATTGCCCAACGAGGCCGTCGGCGTGGTTGCCATTGTCGACAACAAGTACCAGGTGGTGGAGTACAGTGAAATCTCCCAGAAGACGGCCGAAATGCGCAATGCGGACGGACGGCTCACCTACAGAGCTGGTAACATATGCAATCACTTCTTCGCCGTCTCCTTTCTCCACAAGGTCTGCAACAACTACGAGCGCAAACTAAAACTGCACGTGGCCAAGAAGAAGATACCCTTTGTGGACAACGCAGGCAATCGCCTGACGCCCAATCAGCCGAATGGCATTAAGATTGAGAAATTCGTGTTTGATGTCTTCGAATTTGCCAGCAAGTTTGTGGCCATGGAGGTGCCGCGTGACGAGGAATTCAGTGCGCTCAAAAATGCCGACTCCGCTGGCAAGGATTGCCCCAGCACAGCACGCGACGATCTGCATCGCCTGCACCGCAAATACATTGAGAATGCCGGCGGCACGGTCCATGGCAACATATGTGAGATTTCCCCATTGGTCAGCTATGCGGGCGAGAATCTCGAGCAGCTCGTGGCTGGCAAGTCTTTCACCAGTCCCGTTTACTTGAGAGAGTCCCCAATCCAAGGACATCTCTAGTCGAGCAATACACACACCCTCACACACACACATGCATATGTACATATAGACTGATAAATGTGGATAGTTTCTGTTAAAAAAGAAAAGAAAATTATGTTTTTTGATTCCATTGTTTTTTCAGTACTTAAATGCAATATTCACAACATGCTATATATGTATGTATCTATATATATTTGAATTTCTGTTGAAACACTTCATTCTCTGTGCAATCTTAATGTGAATATACTTATATATGTAACGAACTATATAACAAAATATATATACAATATATCCATATTTTTAATATGTTAAAAAAAAAACAATTTGAAAAAAGAACCACAAAAAATAATTTGTTTTTATTAGCTTAGCTGAAGCCACTGAATTTTTATTTTTATTTGCAAATATAAATTTAATTGCGCCTTTGCAGCTGCGACTACACTTTCCGTTATAAAGAAATCAATCAGATTTTGTATATAAATTGTGATTATAGTTGGCGCAGACACATGCCAAAACGAGAAACCAAACTTTATTCAACATTTATAATTATTTTATAAAGTAATTCGAATCTAAACTTTAGTCCCCGAGAAAGAAAAGTCCGCTCTATGAATACATTTTTTATATATTTAAAAAAAAAAAAAAAAAAACAGTCTAAAAACAAAATGTAATATGATTATAACTTTTGCTTATGTTTAAATCGTTCACTTGAGAATGCACTTGATGGATGGCACGATCTCCTCGATCCAGTCGATGCTGATCTCTGTGACCTGCCGCAGGAAGTTGTGCTCCGTCTGGACGAGTTCCGTGAAGACGAGGCACTGTGGCTTGTACTTGCCATGGAGCACGCTCGACGGATGAATCTTGGCCTTGACACGGCCACTCAGCGTGAGATAGTGGCCCTCCTTCTGGAGCAGAGCCACGTTATCGAAAAGCCCAGTGAGCAGGCACTTCTTTACTGCGTCCGTATTGTCGCCGCAGCTGTTGAGGGCCAGATTGAGCCTGGTGCTGATCTCGGCCAGCTGATTGCGCACGTTGCGCGCATAGTTCAGATTGCGAATGTTTAAGAAATTATCGTGGCACCAGATCTTTGGCTTATCCGTCTTCTGAAAGGTGGTGAACACATTGAGCAGCGTGAGATGATCGCCGTGCTTTGACTGGAATTTGGCATGAGCCAAGGCGGCCAGCTCGCTCTTGTCCGTGTGGCCAATGAAGACATTGTCGCTGGACAACGCCGCCACCAGGCTGAGCATCTCCTCCATGCAGCCGAACGTGGGCGCAGCCAGCAGCAGCTTCGCGTAACGTGGATCCAATGGGAACTGTGCCATCCAGCGACCCGTCGTCGTGATGCTGCCCGCCTTGATGGCGCCCAGCTGCTCCAGCGCCTTGTAAGCGCTCTCCACGCCCTCCGCCGGCGGCTTGTCGATGAAGTCGAAGCTGGCACAGTCGATGCCCAGCGCAAGCAACTGCAGCACTGTGGCCGTCAGATTCGCTCGCAATATCTCCGGCTGTGCGGCGGGGCGAAACTTCTCCATGCTGGCCTTGGTGTACATGCGATAGCAGAGACCGGGAGCATCGCGTCCGGCACGTCCGCTGCGCTGCCAGGCCTGAGCCTGCGAGATGCGCACAGTCTTGAGCAGATCCAAGCCGGAGCTTGCATTGAAGGACTTCTCCTTGACGTACCCACAGTCAATGACGCATCTGATGCCCGGAATTGTGATCGAAGTCTCCGCTATGTTCGTGGCCAGCACGATCTTGCGCGTATTCGCCGGCACTGGCAGGAAGCACTCCAGTTGCTTGCTCTGCGCCAGCTGCGCATAAAGTGTGAAGACACGCACATCGGACGGGCCGGAGTTGTTGATGCGCGCCAGCTGACGGATCTGTTGGGCCAGTGCCTCGATCTCCTCCTGGCCAGTGAGAAAGATGAGCACGTCGTGGTTGATGGGCTCGTGGCGATGGATCTCGAAGAGGGTGACCAGCGCGGCATGGATGTAATCCTCCTGCGGCTCCTTAGTGTGCAGCACGCGCACTGGATGCGTTCGCCCTTCCAGATACATACCACGCACATTGAAGTATCTGCCAAAGTGATCGATGTCCATGGTGGCCGAGGTGATCACTAGCTTCAGCTTGGCCAGCTTGTGCTTGCGCCGTTCCTGCTGCGCCTCCTTCACAATGCCGAAGAGCACATCCGCATTCACTGTACGCTCGTGCGCCTCATCCAGCATAATGACGGCATAGCGACGCAGCAGACGATCCGCTATCGCCTCTCGCAGCAGAATGCCGTCGGTCAGATAGCGGATGCGCGTCCTGTCCGTTGTCATATCTTCGAAGCGCACTGTATAGCCCACCGTGTCGCCCACATTGCCCGCCAGCTCCTGGGCAACCCGCTTAGCTATGGTTATGGCCGCCACGCGCCTCGGCTGTGTGATCCCAATGATTCCGCTGCTGGCGTAGCCCGCTTGCAGCAGGAATTGCGGTATCTGTGTTGTTTTGCCAGAGCCCGTCTCGCCCATGATGAGCAGTGTGTCGTTGGCCTCCAGCTCTTTGAGTATACGCTGCCTGCAGTTATACACGGGCAACGCCTTGCGCTCCTGGTCGATGGAGTTCCTCTTGTTGCCCAACAAATTCTTGTTAATGCTTGGACTAAAATTAGGTTTCTTGATGCAATTCTGCTCCTTCATTGGCTCCATTTTACGCTTGACAGCGAAGTTCGAGGTCAGACTCGTATTGCCATTGCTACTGCCATTGCCATTGCCATTGCTATTGCCATTGATCAGGTATTTCGATTCCATTTTGCGCAGTTTTTTCTGCAAATATAAAAAGTTGTTAACTCGCCTTTGTTTGTTTAAGTGTACTGCAATTGATATTGTTATCAGTTGCAGTCGGCTGTACTTACCGGGACATGGGCTTCAAAAGCGGCAACTTTATCGCGAGGTAAATATATTGCTTGTAAATAACTTGTGGCCAAAGCGCTACACGCTGCTTTAGTGATGCGTAAATTGCACAAGTATCATTACATATTAAGTATCGATAGTTTGTCTTATCATAACTTATCGAATATACTAATCAAGCATTTGAATATTCCATGCCATTTTTATTTATATATCATAAAACAGCTTTATAAATATTATCTGCACTATTTGTTTTCCGAAATTAACCTTAAATAATTAATCTTGTTACTGAATATTTCCCTAATTTATTCCCTATTAAAAATTTAAATAGTTAACGAAAGTCACTAAATTGCCTTTCTCCCTATTTCTCCTCATTCCGGTTGCCTGATACCCCTCAACGATATTCAATCGACAGTGCTGCCTATCATAATAAATAATGGCAGCTATAATCACACTTACCCCTCCTTTCATTCAACATTTCCCTACTTTACGAGAGCAGCCAATCAGAATATTAATTATAAGAGTTATTTGAGCGTACGATCTTCGGCTGCCTCTTACAGCACTATTATTTTAGCTCAATAATCACAAATACATATTGAGAACAGAATGCATGCCACTTTTCCCTTTCTCTCTCTTGACAATTAATGCCATATGCGCAATTGCTTCAAGCTTTCTTAAACCCACTCCAACTTGATCGAGTCACAAATAGGAGAAAATACTAAAAATACTTGTATCACTCTCCCCACTCAACTGGCAATAATATACCTGACTAGACAAATATTGGGTAATAAAATACTCGATTAGCACAAGCTCTCTTCCCACTCAACTGGGAACAGAATACCCGATTATCTCATTCACAAGGTGGGGGAAAAAAACACTCGTCGCAGCAATGTCAGCCACTGTTGTCATTTCAGCTTCTTTCCAGCTAGATCTGGCTGTTTTGGAAATGCGATTGCGGGAAAAATTTGAAAACAGCGGGCAGCGGGAATTCTAGCTTTTTTAGCAAATTGATATTTTTTTTTAAATTCTACTTTTTCTCAATTTTGTGAGATATTTCTAACGCATTTGTCGATTAAAATCTTATAAATGTAAGTCTATTAGTAAAGCATCGATATTTACTTTTATCGAATAATTTCTCTCAACAATTGCCTATGCAAATTTTTTCGTCTTCCATCACTAAAATTGTGAAAATTGTGTATTGTAGCTACTGTAAATGCAGCATAATTGCAAAATTATGTGATTTGCGTGCACACGGTGCTACAAAAAAGCACATAAGTTCGATGGGCGGCTTTGTGAAAAAAAAAAAAAAAAAAAAAAAAATAAAAAAAAAAAAAAAAACAAATACAATATAGTCAAAATTAGAAATTAATTTATCTCAGATATTAGGTATGGACTGCACCGACAAAACAAATGTTGTTTTGACTATCAAATACCACCCAACTGTCTAGTTTCAATAGAACGAAGTGAATATTATCCGAGCGATAACAAAGATTTTGATAACATAGTATTATATTATTGGATAATACGTTCATTCTTGGATAAAAAAAACAATATATACAAATCAGCTTTTTTTCCGCTTTTTTTCCCGGGGATTCAGCTTTCTTTAGCTGTTTTCTTGAGTCGATTTAGCTGTTTTGGCGTTCCAAAAAATGACATCACTGATGTCAGCGCTGAACGTTGAATGGCTCGCGTCGCTTTGAATGACACTTGAAACAGCTGTTTTCGTTTTTTCATCGGTGCGTATTTGCCACAACATTTCTCGAGTTACGCATTTTACGAACATCTCCCTATTTTAGCTTGAATAAAAACATACGAAAATGGTTGCTGGCGGCGCATCAGACACGGGCGGCGTAAAGCCCATGTCCATAGCGGGACGCATGGTGCGCGAACGGGAGCGCCTCATCGGCATGACGCCCGAAGAGCGGGCCTGGCGCAAGCAATGGCTGAAAGATCAGGAACTGCACCACGGCCCCCGCAAGGTGCCGGCCCTTGAGCTGGAGCTGAACAACCCGATCAAGCGCATCTACCGTGCCCCCTTGGATGCGGTGTGCAAAGCTCTAACGCCCGCGCTGGTGCGTGTGAATTATACATATTGTTATGTAATCGGCATAGTATTAAATTTATATTCATTTCATTTGCAATCTTTGGCAGGGCTTCCAACGTGCCTACACCGTGCGCTACTGGACAGGCAAGGCGCTGATTGCCCTAACTGGCATCTATGCCGCTGCCTACTATTTCAAATACAATCAGAATGTAAGTGTGCCTTGGACAGCACTCAATCTCTACGTTGTCTACTTTACCATTTTCCATTGTGTTTCTCGGCAGGATTGGACGCGTAAGGGTGGCTGGCGTGTGATCTCCTCGCGTAAGGCTTGTGTGCCCGGCGACGAAGGTTTTCCCCGTCTTTCGGATCGCTCGGCGCCGGCGGACTATGCGGCGCGTGGCTTCAAGCAATCGCCCATCTAAAAAGCATCTAAAGCAGAAGCTTCGTTTGAAACGTTTTCTTTTAAAATTAATGTTAGTCGAAAATGAAAAACTCAAGTCTAAATAAACATCAACAATAACAACAATGGAACACACATACATATGCACATACTATATATAAATGGATTGTTGGTATATATCATTATTTATTTATATTTATATTTTTTGTATTATGGAGTAGTATGCATGGCCTCTGTCTTACGAGTTATGATACTCTATACGGGGCGAGTGCATTCACTTTGTGATTAACTATGTAAATTGAGCAATAATTTACTTCTTTATTATTATTTTGCCTTGCAGCAAATATATACATTCATAAGATACTTTCCATTTATGTCAGGGTATTTGAAATTCAACTAGTTTTTATATTTTCTTTTACTGCTGCGTTCTGCATTTTGTACATTTTTTATTATTATTTTTTTTTTTTATTTATTGCTCAAACGCTGCTTCGGCACTTTTCAGCAGCTGTGCCCAATTTGTTACTATCGTAGTAGTTTTTGTTTTATTGTCATTTACGGGCTCTTAAGTATAGAAAGAAAATGAAATTCGCAGCGCTAAAATGTTTTTCGGTTTATTTACATAGTCTTTAAATGATTAATAGAAATAATAATAATAATAATAAAAAAATAAAAAAATTCGCGCGCAGAGCATTAGAAAATTATTAAAATTTGCAAAACAAAATAACAAATAAATCAATAATTCAGCAAAAATTTACATATAAGTTAAATGAGAGCAAAATCCAAATATAAATATATTTTTTTTATATTCATAACATTTTTTTTTAATATTCACTTAATACCAAGTGCTACATATCTAAATAGTTCACAAGTGTTGCAATCGTATCTTTGTTTAATAAGTTTGGCCATAATATGCCTTTATGTTTTTTGTTTTTTGTTTTGTGCATTGATTGTAAATAAATTTGTTTTAAATTCGGCCCGCCTTGGATCGCGTGGCATTCAATTTTGAAACTCGTTCGCTGTGAATGGCAACCAAAAATCATCGCCTATTGATGAGTAAGCAAGTGTGAGCGTATCCTCACTAAAAAAATACTCTTTTCTAGTTATCGCTGCTTCACTCTCTTCCACGGCGACAGCGCAGTTCTGGATTTTTGTGAAACTTAAATAATAATTTGCTGGTGATCCTGAGAAATTGTGGACTCAACTGCGCCCAAAACTACACACACTCGCACACACACACACTACACTTGCAAAACACTGGCGTTTGCCGGTGTGTATTGCAAAACAGACAATATAAAATTATATATAAGAAATACTAAGCCCCGTACGGTGTGCTAATGTATGTGTGGTGTGTGTATGTTGTGTGCGTGTGCAATTTGTAAATTTTTTCATCCGCGTGGAGAGCGCGTTGGAGTCCACACATTGTTTGATCGTTCCAAGTGCGCGCGTGGCTACAGAGAGATTTAGCCGCCTAACCAACCCCAAATGCAACATCATCATCCATAACAATAACTACCAACACCAGCATAGAAAGTCTTCATCCGTAACAGGTGAGTCTGAGCAGCGGCAGCCTCGATAGTTGCAGCCGCAGCCGCAGGTCCGTACGCTAGACAAGTGCAAACCTCCGTTTTGTCTACGTACATAATTTAATTCTCTTTTGATTATTTTTTCAATTCCTACACATGCGATGCCGTTGCCGTTAGTCAAAAAAAAAAAATGCTTTTGAAACTTTTTTTTATTCTGCCCTTGCCTTGTATTCTATGGAAAAAAGAAGAGGAAAAAATGTTGGCGTCGCTGTCAACGTCGATGCTTCTACGCTCAACCCAATAATCGTTCAGCTCAGCTGTCACTTTTGCTGAGAGAGAGAGAGAAAAAGAGAGCAAGCGCGGTTGACGTCGACGTAGCTTCCCGCGCGCGGGAAATTTACAACTTTGTTCATTCATATCTCGTTCAAATTTGCAATGATTTTTGCACACTTTATCAAATTAGGTTCTGTGTGATTTCACCAATCGAATGCATATACTCAAGCATATAGTTTCATTTAGAAATACACTGCTAAAGGCCAGCAAACTTGATGCCAAAAACAACCAAATTGACGCGCGCAAAACAACAAAGTTGCGGCGTTTTGTTTGTATGTGTGCGGCGTTGCCAGCAGTTCGTCGCATTGAATGTGAGCAAAGCGTGTAAATGTAAACAGACAACGAATTGACCTAAATATAAGCATTTAGCGCAATTTTCGCATATTTTCTATTCATATTAAGTTCTAAAAGTGCACTTTTCATGAAAATTAGGATTTTTAATGCAATACAATTCATATTCATGGACTTGTTGTTCATCAAAAAATTTTTTCAATATTTTTTGCAACTTGGTTTATTAAAACTATTGTGCTCTGCCATTCGGGTTAAAAATATGTTACTTGAAACATTTTTCTCAATCTAAATATCGTCTCTTTCACAGCCCAGGTGGCAGCTTTAACAGCTGTAGCGCGCGCAATGCCCGTTAAGCGAGCGCCACGAATCAGCTGTAGTTCACATACAAACGCACAAACTTGTCATAAACCGCCTGCTTGTTGGCGGTTCAGAAGGAGCGTCACTTGCTTCAGTTCCATTCAGTAAAATGGCAACAGGCTCCAGCATGGTCTGTTGCTGAGGGACGTTGCGGGGGTCTGGCAGCTCCTGCAGTTATCGATGCTACATTCCACGGAAATTCGCCCCTGCCTGGCTGGCAATAATAATTTCGCGCGCCAGACGCTTGCTTTTGACTCTCGCTCTCTTTCACTCTCTCGCTCTGTGTATGTTGCTCTCTTTGGTAAATGTCAGTTGGCATACCAAAACGAACAACTACTTCAACTTGTGGCCGTGTGTTTGTTGCATTTTATTGGTGTTGTATCAGCTTGCACACTCATACACACAGACACACACACACACACACATATATCCAAAGACACTTCAGTGTGTATGACTTGTATTTCGACGTCGACGTCGACGCTCTCTCAATTTTTCATCGTTCAGTCATTTTGCGGGAGCTTCGAGAATTGTGTTTAGACCGATCACTGCTCAGCTGCTGCTGCTCGTGGCCGGCGTGTGAGGCGACGTATATATAGTAAAAAAAAAGTAAAAATATAATTTTTTCATGTGCAAATAATATAAATTTATTTATATTCTATTGCCAATTGCAAATCTGGCGTTTAGCATTCAGCAAATTACAGGTAAAGGAATAATTAAAACTACGCCCCAAATGCTAACGGATTGGATGAGCGAAAATTTGATATGTGTAAAAAAATTACGCGTGTGACAAGTGTGAGATATAAGCGAGCGAATGCTGTGAATGTGTGCGAGTGTGTCGTCGTGTCTTTGCATTTTTTGCTACAACTACAAGGTAGCAGCAAGGCAGTCACACATTAAAAAGAAATATATATTCATTAGTTGGAGACGATTGCCAAAAGTTCGACGTATTAGAATTTGCACGCTGGTGGGTCTGTCCATTACAGACAACAGTAACCGTTACATTCCGATTGGAAGATGTTAATGTTCATGCGAACGAGCAGGTTGCCAATTGGAATGAATTGTTGTTGGATACCAATTAGGATTTAAGCTAGGTTCACTGAACTGTGAACTGCTGCATATTTTGTTAGTTGTTGCTATTGTTGCATGCTATAGAGTTGACCCCGATTGGAATTTGAATAGTTAACATAAGCATATTTGATAACTTTTCAGATTTTATTGGTAATATCGCCTAAAGCATGTCCGCCACTTTCTAATCAGTTTCGCATATACATATACATACATATATATTGTGATTGCACTTTTCGCGCCTTTTGAATAGATTTTGGGCGGTAAAAAAAAAATGCGCCAACCAAACGCCCAATTCGCGCCACTTATTTCTCTCATACACACATACATGAACGAACACACTGCTTCGTTCTCTGTCAGCATGTTGCGCTCTCTCGTGTCGGCTGTACGCATACTATGAAATGTGCTCTTCCGTTTTATTCCAATCAGAAAACCGTGCTGCTGGCGTCAACGCTGGCGCAGCTCTCTGCGTTCACTTTTTCTTTTACCATTCATTCTCGGTACAACAACAAGAAACAAAAACTTTTTAGTACATGCGACGTCGCAGTCGACGCAAGCAGAGAGCAACGCTTCGTAGCGCACTGCTGTGTGATTTTGTGATATGCGCCGACGTGAAAAGTTCAAAGCAAACATCGACCGAACCTTTTAAAAAACTTGACGAAAGCGAAGCAAGCGCACAAAACGTAGAACCGAAAGAGTAACAGATGAAAAGAAAAAGACATAAGCAACTGAATTATGTCAAAAGTGGCGCAAAATCTGTTGGTTTGGTAGTACGTGGTCGGTGCCTAGACCGAAGAGAAGGGGCGGGCGTTCGGTCGGTCAGGTGACGATGTCGCTCAGGGGTCTAAGCCTCAACGTTCTTGCTGCGACTGCGGCAGCGACGGCGACTTTGGGGTTCATTGATATTTATGTGAGCGTGTATGTGTTTCTGTCTATCCGTGTGTGTGTGTGTTGTTCTTCTTGTTGTTGTTGCTAATGTGCTTTAGCAGTTCTGTTGTATTACTTTTGCTTTGACTGGTTGTTTCAATTTACCTGTTACAATTTGTTCATTGTTTTGCGACTTTCTTTTCGCTGGCTCTTGTTGTAGTTGTTTTTTATTTTGCGCTCTTTTTTTTTTTTTTGCAATTTGTTGCTGTTTTTCTCTCGGGGGCTTTTTGCGTTTTGCTTTTATAATTTGCCGTTTTCTCAATGTTTTGCGTTGTATATTATTTGTATTTTTTGCAAAATACTTGTTTATTTTTTTCATCTTTCATCTGCGTGGGGGTTTGAGGGGATCTGCACAAAACTGGCTATAGATGAAGATGAACATGACAAGGCATTGAGCAGGGCGCTCTGCCAGTTGTGTCATCGGCTTGTAATACACATCTTTATTATCAACATTATATTAGCTTAATGAAAAATCAAAGACCAGTTAATTAGTGAATTGTTAGTTCAAGATAAAATCACATACGAAAATACAACTTTTTTTTCCATAAAAATATAACTAATTTAATACGCTTAAAACATTTAAAAAGTTTTCTGGCAATGCTCAAATTGCTGAATATATTTTTGGAAATATTAAAAGTAATATATAAAATATTTTTATTAAAAAACTTTTGATTTGAAAACATTAAAAATAAATTTGCATATTTTTATTTGCAAAACATTTAATATGCTTCATTTAATTTTTTAAATATATATTTTTCATAAATTTATTACTTCAAAATTAAAAAAAAAATAATAATAATAATATTAATGCAAACTTTATATTTCCTATTTTTATATTATTTTTAAATATGTGTATAGATGTTTATTTTATTTTATTCATTTATTTATTTATTTATTTATTTATTTATTTATTTATTTTATTTATTTATTTGTTTATTTATTTATTTATTTTTTTTAATCTAATGATTAAAGATTTGAAAAAAATATATACTAATATTTATTTTTACTATTTCAAACCAATATTAAAAAAAAAAAATTTTTATATAAAAATATATATGGAGATATATCAATATATTTAAAAAAATATATTTAAATATTTCTATATATTTAAAAAAATATGAACAAATAAATGGTCAATCCGACTTCACTCAAATATGCAAATTAATTTGATTTAAATGCATATTTTTGTAAAATTTGATTTACAATTTTCATCTCTCTCATCTCATGTCAGATCCTATCGCTGCTGTTTGATTTAACACTTGTGCTAGATTGTTGCTCAAGTGATGCGGCATAAAATCAAACAAGGAAATATATCTTCACATATTAAACCCATTTATTATATTTTCAAATATCACCTGCCCACATTTGGCCTAAAAGAAAATTCCAAGTAAAAATATTTCTCAATTATTTATAGAGAGCGAATGAGAGAGTGGGAGCAAGACGCTGAAGTTGTAGATGTAGAAAAGAGAGAGCGAGTCTACAAATAGGATCGTGACTATCTCATATGGGTTTATCGAAAGCATTTTTCATTGTCTGACGACGTTTTTTTTTTTTCTTTTTTTTCTCATATATATACGCATATACTTTTGTCGCTGCAAATGTTGCAATGAATACGAAGCTGAGACGAAGCCCTAGCAGTTTGTGTCTGTGTGTGTTTACCAAGTGGGGATTGCGTTGTTGTTGTTGTTGTTGTTGCTGCTGAAAGGGCAGTCGAAAGCAGAAACAACAATGATAAACAGTTTCCAGTTATTCTCGTGGATACACACAAAAGGATCGCAGAGAGAGAGCAAGAGAGAAGGAGCGAGCAAGCATATAGCCAGACGGATATGTGGATATATAGTATGTGATGGCCACTTGAAGCAGTCGCATCCTTTTAAGCGACTGCTGCTAAATATAAACTAAATAATCAATTGAGCGCATCGTTGGGTCTGCGCCGTCGGCCTGGACCCTGGCCTAACGGCTACTTCAAGGCCGGCAATTCCTGGAACGCTTCGCCCATTGAAGAACTTATTTTTGTATTGATTATTTTTTTTTGTTCTTTTCTCGTGTTGGTTTCGTTTTGGTTTGGTCGCCTTGTTGGTTACTTTCACACGCACCGCTCTGCAGTCAATTGGTGTAGATACATTTACATTAATAGATTCAGATACATATGCAGATGCAGATGCAGATAGTGGTATATTAGCAGAAAGGATATGTATGTATATACATAAATAGATTCAGATTAAAAAAATATATATATAATGAAATGTTCAAGTTCAGATACTTATATATACTTCATATGCAGTTCTGATATAGATCTCGATACACATGTGTGCAGATACTTGTATAGATACAGATATATTTACAGAGGCACAGCTATATACACATATTTATTTATCTACAGATGCAGATACTTTTGCAGCTAAAGATATCAGTTTCGATATAAATATCTACAGATATTCATATGTATTAACAGATACAGATACTTATATTGCCACGCGTGCGCTGTGAGACATTTTACTAGATAGCTCTTGTTTTTCTTAGTAATTCACATGGATATATATCATGATAGCACCTGATAAACACTCTTCAATACCAAAACTGTATTGGCGTATTAATTAATTATCACATCTGAAGAACAAATGTGAATCTTAACAAGCTAAAGTCTAAAGAGAATTGGCTTAAGTTAATGCAAAGCTCTACTGTGTTTTGAAGGCTCTTGGGGAATAGAAGTTGATGCTAAGGCATAAAAGCTTGATCATAATAAACTATTGAAATTTGATGTTAGCTCTATTAAAATGATACAAAAATGTTCATAGCAGAAGCGAATGTGTGTGCGGTTTGACCCACTGTGCAGGCACTTAGAGTTCCCACTAATTGCAGTAAGCGCTCAGGCGACCACAAGGAGCGAACGCATTGGCATTGACAATCCAGACTATTCAGACAATTCGTGTTACAGATGCATATAATGCGTACATACATATATACAATATACAATGTATGTATATATATCATATGTATATATATGCGCAGTTATCTTGAGTATCTCAGGAATGTATCTTTTCTCCTTGTGCAAGCGCAGCCCAAAATGCATGCAACAGCGACAACAACAGCAGCAACAACAACAACAACAGCAGCAACAACAACAACAACAGCAGCAGCAACAACAACAACAACAACAACAACCACAACACGACAAACAACTCAAACACATATACACATTTGTATATATATATATGTATATATATTCGCTTGGCATACACACCGAAAAAGGACGCACAAAAAAACAAAAAAATTGCAGTATGCAGACAGAAGAAGTAGACGGTAGACGTGTCTTGGAATTCGGCAAAGGGACCAGAGACCAGAGACCAGGGCCATAAGTCCAGGGTTCACAAACCAGGGACCTGTTTTTCTGTTTATCTCGCTCTCTACTTATCACGCTCTCTTTCTCTCTCTATCTCTCTCTCTGTCCCTCTATCCTGCTCTGGCGCTCTCTTAGCACATTTTGCGCATTTTTGTTTGGTTTGCTTTTAACCTTAACTGGCAACTCGAGTTTTGAGTATCTTTTTCATTTCCTTGTGGGCAATTGTGTGTTGCACAAATACACACACACACACACAGACAGCAACACGCATACTCTCATGTATATGCATTCACATTCAAACAAATATAAATATGAATAGTAGAACTACAACAACAAATTTTTTGCTTCCTCCTCGAAAAACAATTCCAGTTAAATCCGTTCGCAGCTCATTGTTGTTGCTGTTGACCTTGGCCTCCAGGTAAACAATTTACTCATGCAGCATCTAATTAGGCCCTGGGAAGCTGCGCATAGCGCCTTTCATGTTCTACTCCTCCCAATTTCGTACGCTCTCTACCTCTAACTATATATACATAACTAAATATAAATACATTTGTATATACATATCTCTATATTTGTATATCTGTCGCTGTAATAATTCTCGCTAAATCTCATCGAGTCCTTTGGCTCGCTTAAGCTAACAGCTTAATCTTCATTAGCTCGACTTTGTCCTAGTTGCAGGAGCTGAGTGTGTGGCCAGTTGATTGGCATTTGCAATTAGTAAGTCATTTATTAATGTTAGTCGCAGCGGCTTATACTTGACTTGGGTTTCTGGGAAACTAAACAAGTTATTTATATTTATTAAGCGATCTACATGATCCTCCTCAGAGATGGTTAGCTCGATAACTGTTGATAAATTTGAAGTCATCAATATTTGGAGAGTTTGTGGCTGATCAACAGAGATTTTTTAATGTTAACAATTATGGTCTTAATGGGCGAGTTATAGGAGATTATCTATATATTATAGGCATGATTAAATGGAAGATTAAGAGTTGTCTTACAAGTATCTTGAAGATATACATATATTATTTATACTTTTTTAAATATTATTCATCAATGCTCAGTAAAATATATGTACTATATACAATTGATATGTTTCTATAGAAAGTAACAAATATTTTTGCTGTTGAGGTTTTCACATCAGGGTTGAAAATTCCTATGAGGTAAAAAGAAAAAAAACAGCCATAAAATGAAGAAAAGTAAAAGGCAGCAATTAATTAGTAGGCATATCCGCAATTAGTGTGAAAATGATGGCTCGAAATGGAAAAAGAAAAGCAAAAAAAAATATATATATATATTGTTGTGCAGTCAAGAAATACGCAAAGAAAAATCCCCTGGAAATGGGTAGAAAAGGCGATGGGCGGCAAATAGAAAAGGATCCGGACGTGGAGAAGAGAAAGTCGTTAACTAAAAAAGCAGTAAAAATGGGGTAGTTATATCCTGGTTGAGGTGTCGTAAGTGAATGCCTAACAAAAGGGGCACATAAATCGTGGCAAAAATGACGCCAGGCCCATATGTCACACAGCAGCAGCAACAGCAACAACAACAAAAGCAACAACAACAAAAGCAACAACAACAAAAACAATAATAAGGAAATGCCGAAACAGGAACCAGCAGTAGCAGCAGCAGTAGGAAGACAGGATACGAGTGCGCGGAGCAATTAGCACAAAGGGGGAAGTCAATTGAAGTTGCAACTACAACGAATTGAAAAGAAGTAGTGTCTATAAAAAGTAACTAAACTGGTAGTATTTGCGAGTGACTAACTGTGAGATGCCCTAGAAAAGCAAAAACTTAAACAATTTAGATTTTAAAATTTTATATAATACATTTAGGTTGGTTGGACTTTTGAATTGGATGTTAAAATTTTCAGAACTTGAATTTGCATAACTAAATATTACATTTAATAGGAATTGTTAAAGCAACTCGAAGATTACGCATATCTCTTAAAAAACCTAAGAGAACATACAAAAAAGCAGTCCAAATTAAGCTAGTCCATTTGAATTTAAATACAGGGTATATGCATAAACACGTGGAATCCTTTAGTAGCAACAGTGACAGCAGCAGCAGCAGCAGCCGCAAGCAGCCTGCATAACATTGTGCAGGGTTCAATATAAACAGTTAGGGGTGCCAACTACTATTCAACAGCTGCCACTGGGCCATTCACCTGCCCCGCCGCAGCAGCAGCAGCAGCAGTCAAATAGCCACAACAACAGGTGCATTGATCTCTGCCATATTAGAGCTCGATATAATTATGCCTTATCGTACAGCAAAAGAGAGAAAAAAAAAAAAAAAAAAAGAAAACCTCCACTAGAGACAACATTTATGTGATGGACGTTGGCGCATGCGCCGCTTGGCCAACACCTGACACACCAGCAGGAAAACCCTGCGTCTTCCAGCACATTTAATCGAGACTCGTGGAAATTCTCTGTTGACGTTGATGATGATGATGATGAGTAGCCCCTCCACTACCTGTCTAATCCAAGAGCCCTGTCGTTCCGTTCTGTAATTTGAATATCTTTCGACTAGGCACGTCCATTTTTACATCATCATAAAATGCATTTTCAATATTTACTTTGGTCTTTTGGCTAAAATAGGATATGTGAAAAATAGAGGAATTATTTCAATGTGAGAAATGTTTGTCTTAGTCTCAGTTTTTCGCCTTCGTAAATGCACGTAAACAAATTTGTTTTGGGTTTTTCCTATTTCCTTATTCTTATGTTTTTGGCCAAACATTGACTCGGACCACATGCTGAGATAGTTGAATATCTCATATGTTGTCCATGTTGAGGAGGTCCTTGATGATTCCTGAGTCGTAAATTTTAATAGTCTACAACATTTTATGTGCCTTTAAATAATTTGTTTATAGATTTTACATATATTTTAATTCTTTTTGAATTTCTATTTTATTTTAGTAATTATTTTCATTTTATTGCTTTCAGTTCCTTTACTATAAGCCAAACTTTCCGTTTCTGCTTTCACGAGCAGCTCTACTTGAGTTACAAATTAATTGATATTCAATTTATTACATCAACGGCGTATCAAGGCCGTACAATTATGGATCTATATGCCAAGAAGTGAGTTTTCTTTTTATTTCATTTAATTTATATTTTTCTGTAAAGAAATCATTTTTATTATATCTATAGTTATTTATATTATTTACAATATTTTATAATTTTATTTTATTAAGAAACTTTGTGAAAAATAATATTTTGAAAATATCTTAGACTTTATTTTTTATTATTAATTTTTATATTACAAAAAGTCAATATTTGCCATTATTATGTTTAGTCAGGCTTATTTTTTAGTTTTATTTTATTCTTTTTTATTATAGATATATTATGTATCTTTCTAAATAGTTTATTCAAATGTTCTTTTATTTTTCTTATATTAAGAAACTTTTATTTTTTAAATGTTGATTAATGTAAAGTTAATTTAATTTAATTTAAGTTCAGAATAAAAATTCAATTGTTAATATTAATATTTTTATAAATAATATAGCATGCTAAATATTTATATATATTTTAATATATTTGTTATTTTATATATTTTTTTAATGGTTTAACTTATATTTTTAAATATTTCAAGCACATGAACTTTAAATGTTTTTTTTTTTTTTTTAAGAGTTTCCTTTTTATGCTGCTCATATTTTGATTTATAAATTATAAAGAAATTATAAAGATATAAGCAATTATAATTTAAATAGAATATCATAGTATATCGCTATCTTAATGTGTGCTAAAGATCTCGAGTTAATTAAATTTCTCAAGTTATTTGCCCACTTCCTGCACACATTAGCTGAAACTCTGTCGCCTAGACTTCCGTTTTTTTTTCTCTCCTCAAGGCAAACCAACCAATTAACACCCCACATAAAAACTTGAAAACAAAGAGAAACCCAAATGTCTCATATCGAATTTATATATAGGCATATATAGATATTTGTAATTTCTAACTGACTTCCTGTGGCGACAACGACAGACACTTCCTCCGTCTGTTAGAGACTATCCTGCTAAGGTCTAAGCCAGACCATGTTTAGATATTACATAGGCAACCCAATGATGTTTATCTAATAACAGTTTCGTAATTATAAAGTGAGGGACCGAACGTCTGGTTATGGCCGACTACCCGCAGTAGCCCCTAGCCAAGTGCGATAATCTAAAATGCATTTTCACTGCGCCAAAGGACGAACAGCAGCTGTTGTAGGTGTTAAAAGAGAGTCACATTTGATAACCAAGTGGCGCAACCGCTGCGCATTCCGCTACACAACAAATTCCAGCACTCAAATGTCCTGCGTGTGATTAGTAAATAATTGCGCGCGAAAAAGTCATTAGAAAAGTGTTTGGGATCGGCCAGGTGGGGGTTGCTTCGCTAACCGAATGACTGAGTGACTGAATGAATGACAGTCTGCATATATTCGTGTCACAATCATTGATAATGTTGTCATAGTGCACACAAGCATCACCCTCAGGTAGTCGCCTATATATGTAATTTGTGGCTTTTTAGCTTTCGTTGCTCTACCAAATTAAGTGAGTTTGCATAGTTTGCATGAGTTTGCCTGACCTAAGTGCCACCCTCTCTATAGGGCAAGCCACCTTCCGCCCTAGGCTAACCCATCTAGTGGCCAGTGCGCGCTTCAATATAATTGCATAATTGCCCAGTCATTTGGAATTTTGTCAGTTGCGACCCTCGCAACTCCATTTCGATCCACTTAAGTGATAGTCCATTTTATGCACATCAAATTTATGGTCAAACATGTGTGCGACATAATTATTGGTATGAATTGCGCAAAAACATAAAAAAGGAAAAACAGGAAAAAAAAAAAAGAAATGAAAATATGTCACACGAAATAAACTATAACGGAATTCTCTTAATCATTGGCATAATCAAATAATTTCTATTTTTTTGAGGTTATGTGCGGGTGCAAAAAATGTTGCATACTTTTGAGAGTTGATTTAGGTGAATTATTAATGTATTTTAATGAATTACGATTGAATTATGAATATGCCGAATTTAAATATGTATTGTAATATACAAATATTAATTGTAGTATTCATATGTTATACATAATTATATAAATTCCAACCGACAAAGGATCTGAATTTCTTTGAAGCTTGAACATTGATCGTGAGATCAGTATGAGAATTTCAATGATCATGATTGCACTATATAATGATCATAATCATAATGATAATGAGAGTTTTTCTGCGAATTTTGCCATCAACTTAAAGAAGACTTCGACTTCACTGACATTTAAAAGAGAAATGAAATAAGGGAACCAAAGATTCTCAGACTACTACACATGTATATTAGCTGCATTTTCCGAGGGGTTTTACTTTCTATCTCCCGTCAATCCCTCCCCTTCCTTGGCCATCAATATGCAATGCATATTTGAAATATGTATTTACCTAGGTCTTCCTTCGCATTGCTTTTGCTTGTCATATTCAGTTTGGCTTGGCTGGCTCAGCTTCTCCACCTCTCCCAAGGACATTTGCCCATTCCACAGTTATGATTATGCGTTAAGATGCTACAGCTGCCGCTGTATTTTTGCCTACCTAGAGACCTTTCACACCCAGTCCAAAAAATCAAAATAGATGGCAGCTCGAAATTTTTCCACGCTGTGCAACATTGAATGAACTTTCACCGCGAGCGAAGCTGACAAATTTCTTCTTCGATTTGAACCTTTAACCAACTACGAGCACCCTACTGACCCAACGTTGACAAAAAGAAAAAAAAAATTAGAAATGAAAAGAAAGGTAAAAGTGTTGTGTGTGCGGTCGACAGCACGTACGAGCCATTAGTCCTTAGACCTCTTTTTTTTTTTTTAATTCAACTCCTCTCTCTCTCTGGAAGTCTCTTTCGCGGCTATAACTCATTTCTAAGCGATTCCATTTCCTTGTAATTTACTACGTGATTACTTTTTCTTGTTCATTAAACCATTAAACGCGATCGATAAAGCGCGAGGGGAGAGCAGAGACCGATGAGCGAGAGGATCAAAACACAAGCCTTTTTTTGCCGATCCTTTTTGGACCACGAAAAAATGGCTTGAGATTTGAATTGATGTGCAGCAGCCTTTTGCTTTAACTCACTTCTCTATACTCTAGCTATGGGTACTGTGATTATGTGACAACGTTTGGAATGCCTTTAATCTGTATTGCATTCCTTTTTGTTTGTTAAATTTCAACTCTTGATTAGATTCCCTTATCTATAGTAATCTATATTTGTTTTAAGATTAACTATGGAACATTTAATGTAATATGTTTTAGAGTTTATAATTAATTTTGTATTTACTCTATCATAATGTATATTTATTTATATTTTATATTATTTTTATTTAAAGAAAGTCTTTTAATTATTTTTTTTTATGGTAAATATAATAATATTTAATATTTTATAATAATATTTTTATTGTTCAATTTATTAAAATGGTTATCTTTTATTTATTATAATATTTAATATAATACTATATATAATTTACTAAATATTTGTACTAATAGATGTTAACATTTATATATTATATTCTGCAAAATAATATTGTTTTTAAATGCCATGAAAATCATTTGGAAATTTTGATAGAGTATTCAAATATGCAGCAAACTTTCATTTAATGTTTCCAGCTCATATTTTATAGAATCTTTCTTTTAATGAACCCTCTATGGCAGATCTTTGTTGATTTGCAAGGTGAGCCGCTCTCAAGGGTTAAACAAACGGCATCTCAAATTGCAAAAAAAAAGATGAGAAAATTGAAAAAATTCGCGCAACGAATTGCATGAAGTGCTGTTATGTTGAGATAAACATCTGCCAAGGAGCTGCAGCAGCAGCAGCAATAGTTAATCGAGAAAACAGTTACTTCCTCTTGCATTATGCATAATGTGCATGCAAATTTGCCAAAATTGCTTAATTTTCAAAAACGAAAGAAAATCGGTTTCGGAAAAAGGGTCGCCCGAGAGGCGTCGCTCTCAGCCTCTCGATTACAATTTCCCGGATGTTAAATATTCATGTTGCCAATGGGTGCCTGTCAAAATTTCAATGAATTTATGCCAGGCTCAGGCCAGAGTCAGAGCCGAACCCAGAGCAAGGCCCCTATATGCGTGTACTTGCTTTCTCTTCTTCGCTATCTTGCTTTCTTTTGATTGAGTGGCATTGAATTTCCCCCGCAGGCATTTGCCAAAATATTCATCCTATTTCACGTTTGCTTTCTACTTCTACTTATTCACAACCAGCAGCAACAGCAACAGCAACAGCAATGGGAAACAAGAGCACGTTGTCACCCCCGCCAGCAGCAGCGGAGCAGCAATCACAACAACAACAGCAGCAGCAGCATCCACATCCACATCCACAGATAGTTCATATAGCTTACTATATCAGCTAGCAGCAAGAACAGAAGCAATAGCACAAGAAACAGTTATACCGCCAACATCAACAACATATTTACCAATTTTAAGATATATGCGAAGACTTGGTAATGGTCAACGTAAACGCAAACGTAGCTCAATTGTCTCAGAGGTGAGTAGCAACAGCGATAAGCATTAGTTACTTAACTACTTATATATAAACTAGAATATATATAAATATATATATGCATATGTCTATAAACCGTGTGATATGAATATGAATCTCACTGTTTGTCAATTGCAAATGTTATCAAGGAAATGCCAAGCGTTGTTGCGCCTTGTCAATGACCCAAACGATCTTGAGCATGATCAGCTAAATGCTCTATACTACTATGAATGCACTATGGTCACTATTGTTGATTAATATATCAAATATATATTCATAGCATGTAAGCTACATAATGCATATTAGTATTTAAATGAAATTAAAAATTTAATTGTGATTATTTCACATTATTAGTCCATTAGAACACGAATGTGATACATAAATGATTGCCAAGTTTTCTACAATGAATAGATTTTCAATTTATTAGATAATTGCATTAATTTCAAAGTAAATATACATATATATATTAAATATGTTATTTTTTTTAAATATATATTTTTATTCATTTACTTTTTTTTCGTATATAAATTTTTATATAAGAACTATTGATTTTATATGTTTTTTTTTTTATTTAAGTTAAACAATAATTTAAAAAACTTCTATTAATATATATATTTTTTCAATTTCTTAATTTTTTTGTGCTTTATATATTTGATTTCTCTTTATTTTTAAATTTTTTTATTAAATTATTGTGAATATATATAAAATTGTATTTATATACTTAATTGAATCATTTTGACCACTGTACAATATTTATATGAATGAATTAGCTCTATGAGCATCATTTGATGATCTTGTCACTCTGGCGCTTTCTGTTTGTTTAGACTTTGATTTTTTTAACATTAGGTCATCGATTTGCGAATATGTTTGAAACAGGAAATGCAAATACAGTCTTTAATGAGGAAAAATTCTTAGGAGTATCTGAAATCAATTTAATGATTCATTTTACGACTAATTAAAAAGTGATCTTTAAAATGAGCTCTTTATTTTGTTGCTTGCTTCAATTATTGCTGATTTATCTAAGCAGATGATCTATATTATAGGCAAATTTTTAGTTTTTTTTATAAATAGGTCTTCTTAAGATGTATATTGATTCGAATATTGAAACAATGTCGTTTTGGTTTAATAATATATAATTTTTCTATAAACATTATTTATCAATAAAATTGATCACTTTTTTCTTAGCTGAACTGAGAGTGATCGTAAGCAGTTGACTTGACTTGACTTGGATATTATTCTATTAGAATCTTAAAATTTGCATTTTTCATATAGATATATATCTTTATATTTAAATTGTGATGGCTTCCATTTTGATCTTTTCGCTGCTTGATCTCTAGCCAAACAAGATGTTAGTCACGTACAAAACAGCTCAGCTACTTGGCACTTATTTGGCTGCATCCTTGCGAAAGGCAAACACAATGCCCAAAAATAAATGCTACTTATGAAGTGCCTCATTAGGAGGCTCTCTATATTCGAGTATACGCATATATGCATGCACTCTCTCTTACTACTCTCGCCCGCTCTGTGTGTGCCTTGGCTTCTGTGTTGACGTGCTGCGTTTTCAAGTAGCTGCAATCAAAGCCTGGCACAATGCACAGACAACGCGCTGTGCTGGGCAGCTGTGTTGATCCAAAGGATATTTGCGCGCTGTGTACTTTATATATTTATAAAAAAAAAACTGACAGCCTGCAGTTGAAATGAGCTTGCAGAAAAAAAAGGAAGAAAATAAATGTGTTATCCAGCGCCTTGGGTTGCGTATTTTGTTTTCGCAATTCGAGTTCGCTCTACCCCCGGTTCGTGTTTGATATGGGCTGCAAAACAAATGTCATTTGCTCTAGACCAAGTACGAATTCCAATGCTCCTTGCAATATGTTGAGCATATGCACAGAAGGACAAAGAGCAGACGTTGAATTTGAAAGTTGGAAGTTGAGAATGTTGTGCATGCGCGAGTGCGCGGAGTGCTCGCACACCTTGAGTTAGGCACAACTTGGGGTGGGTTTATGCCTCTGTGTGTGTGCGAGCGCGCGACAGGACCTCGAATAAGTCAAGGCCCTGGCCAAGCTGAAATGTCCGTTAAGAAGTTGCAGTTCAGAAATAGTTATAGGTTTTGGCTCGTCTCTCGCGATGTTATGTCGTGCGTGAAGACCAGCAACTAGATTAAGACGGGATGCGCCGCTTAACCACAACAAGAACGAGGCCGTTTGGGGTTGCACTACCATATCCTTTACCTTTCACACACACACGCATAGTATCTAATTATATATTCATCGAGACGACATTTGGCTGTTGTTTGAGAAATGGTTGCATCATACCGGTCCCAAGCAGTCGACATTCGGGACAGCCCCGTCAGGCCCGAGCATATCCTTGTATGCAAATGTTCTTACTTGTCCTGCTGCTCATTAGATTTCCGTTAAAGTTTTATGCAAATCATCAAGATATGGCACAAGAAGGGGCAGAAGTTACTGCTGCTCTGCAGTCTGTCATCTGCTTATGGGACGTTATGGTTCAGGGTTTCTGCTTCTCCTCTCTCAGTTACTGTTTTTTTTTTGTTTTTTTTGAAATATTATACAATATTTGTTTTTAGCTCGCGCAAAAGGATAAGAATTATGGTATTATTTTACCAATTTGTCAGTGTAATGCAAACCCCTTTCTTGTTCATGATATGTGCAGAGATTTTACTTTGTTTTCTTTTCCATTTTTTTTTTTCTTTTTTGGTTAGCATGAAATCGACATTGTTTTTTTTTCTTGCTTTTTCAATGGAATTGCATTCGAGGGGGCTTTTAATGATATCTCGCTGCGGGTCCTTGTCCACAATCAAGTGCTGGCAGGATCTTGTCTTGTGCTTGATTTCTGTCAAGTCAGGCGAAAACATAAACTTGATTTTCACTTCGATATTCTTTCCCAGGACAAGCAGAAATAATGATTGTAATTTGACATGTTTTCCTTGGCTTTTCTTTTATAGTAATTGTAAGAGGATTGTATTTAGCTTGGGAAGTTCAACATAGAAAGTTGCTGGGAAGCTGCTGAAAAAAGAATATGAAAGAGAATAATCATCTTAGATCATCGTTTATTTGATTAAATACTGAATTTGCTCATTGTTTTTGTTTCATATTTATGTTTCACTATTTGATTGGTTATTAAGGTTAAATATATAAATTCAATTAAAGTTGATATATATATATATGATTGATATTTTTAGTTTTCGTGTATAACTGTCTGTCTCCACGTAGCAGCTGCCTCACGTTTCTGTAAAGCCCCGTGATTTACCTATGAAATTGCTTATCTAATCTGCTGCTCATGTTTGAAATGGAATGGGAACTATGACGAGCACAGCAGCGTATGAGTGTATCATAAAAAATATATTATTTTATTATCAAAACTATAATAATATATTAAAAAGTTTCTATATTTGATGAAATGCAATTTTCCTTATCTCTTTTTGAGAACAGCTTCATGTCTCGAACATTTTCGATGCCATCTATTATGAGATTTGATTTACTGTTTCTTCTTTGATTGTTTCCCCCCTCTCTCTTGAATCCCATATCATTTATTCAAAATTAAGTTTCCAACTTTACTATTCATTCAAGATTTGCGTAACTACCGCAACAATTGCGGCTACAGGACCTTTGCTTAATCCATTTTGTCATGCGGTGTCTAGACCAATTGCATGATTAATTACAGGACACTTCACTTTCTCTCACACTCGACGCTGTGTGTTTCTCGGACATTGAGATTGTCATAATGAAGTTCTCTGATGATAAATTTCGTGCAAGTCATGCGGACAACCGCGAAAAACTTGCTATGACACCCATTTAACCCCTTTCTCCATTTATTCGCTGCTGCTGACTGACCAGGGGTCAGTTTTTCGTATCATTGCCACGAAATATGAGTGTTTGTTATTGTATCTGCGTGCGGCTGTCCTTTGGGATAGCTGCGGCATGTTTACACAATCATTTATAAAGTTGTGCAGTCCGAGCTGAAGTTTGGCACAATTTGACAGGCTTTTGGGCTAATTTAGAATCATTTGAAAGTGAGAAAGTGGGCCAACAATTTGTCATTTCAGTTTGTTTGCAATGCAGACTGATTAGACTTTGACACTGTGGACGATAGACTGCATGACTGACTGACTGACTGATTGACTCACTGCATGATGGACTATTAGATAGACGAACTGATTGATAGACAATCATGTCGATATTACATTTGCCGAGACTTTTGTTTGTTGGAATAGAAACTAATTTTAGACTAAACTAAAACTAAATAACTGATAAGTTGGGCTTGAGCTAGATAAAGTTTGTATGGAAAGTTGATTGAGTAAATAAATAGATGGAATTGTTAAAGAGGATTTAGACAAATAGATAAAGTAGATGGACAGCATAGTAAGAGAAGCAGGTAGAGTGGCATAGTAGAGAGATAGTTGGGTTAGAAAGAGTAGATATATAAAGTAGATAGATAGTTGAGATAAAGTATCAAGATAGAGCAGACAGATAAACTAGCTATGGTATATAGAATATATGAATCAATAAAGGAAGAAGAGAGAGAATTGCCAACTGATTGATATTATTTGGCTTATGCTGTTTGACTATTTGTCTATTAAATTGACTAATCAAAAAACTAAGTTATTTTGCAATTCAAATACAACAAAATATCGAAACAATTAAGGAAGCAAACAAAATAACAGCTAGTCAAATAATATGAATGTACAATCTAGCTCTAGCTCATGCCACTCGAGCAGCTCAGCAGCTGCCCATTGCAACATATTAACAATTATCAAATGAAGAAAACAAAACGAAGAAGAAGAAGAAGAAAAAATACGATATATAAAATGTTATGAAAGAAACTTGTGCAGGGGGGCCCGAAGCAGCAGTACAACAACAGCAACAACAAAATTGAAACTACAGAGAGGACAATGCCTACTACTACTACTACTACAGCACACACACACACAGACACACACATACAACAATAAAAGTTACACCTGGACCCACGCCAAGGTAAGAGGCGACGCCTGCGTCGCTACGAAAAAAAAAAAGGAAAGGTGTTTCGGTATTTACAAGCGAGCGCACGAAAGATTACGGAACAGGACTCGGCACTCGGTACGCGAGGCTTGAGGCTCGGCTCGGCTCGGCTCTGAGGACTTTTAAGGGTCCGAATACAATGCACAACTGCGTCTCTCTGCTGAATGCCAATGGATGTTGAAATCTTGGCTAGATTTTGACATTTGACAATTTTGTGTTTGTTGTCAATTGCATCATCTGCTGCTGCTGCTGCTGCTGCTGTGGCTGTGGACGTCCAGTTGTTATTTCGAGCTCTTGTTTTGGGTGCACTCAGTGGGCTGCATAGAACTTTGAAGCACAGCTACTTCAGAGCAGCAGCAACAGCAGCTGCAACTGAAATTGAAAATGCCTATACACAGTATATAGAAATTTATATATATGCATATTTGCTGTTGGCAAATCTTGAGGCAGCTTTTGCTTTTGCTGTGGGTTGTTTGGGTCGTAGAGGAGGGGGCCAACACAGTTTAACCCTTGTTAAACTTGAGCACAACCCCTTTTTACACAAGACCTTCAACGCGAACACTTTACAGTTCACTAAATATCACAAACAGGCAGTCAGTCAGTCAGTCATTCAGTCAGCCATAGTCGCAGAATCAATGCAATCATTTCGCCTTAAAAAGTTCACACACAGCAGAGAAATATATATTACATTTGATCTTTATTTGTCAAAGAAATGAAGCAAGCAAAAGCGGACTAGGTTTAACTAACTGACTAATGCTCTGGTAAATTAAAACTTAAATATTATATAGCTATATAATTAACTTGACCATAAGCAACAATTAATTATAATTTTATTAGCATAGGGTATGCCAAAATATATATAATACATTTTCATATATATTTTCTTAGCATAGTTTCATATACATATATCGGGTATAGACTTTTAAAACATCTAATATACCCGTTTTACAATTGTCAAGCGAGCATTAAAAACGCTTGACCAGAACGACAGATGTTTCTTTGTCAGTAAGATGGTATGTAGACTTCGGGTGCAATTGGCTTGGTCCAGCGTGCATATTTCTTATGCCATTGCACGCTTTGATTTTAATTACGTCAAGACCCTAGGCCCTAGGCCCTAGCCAAAGCATGACATGCGTCCATTTGGCATTCGACATTGGGCATTGGGCATTCGGCATGAGGGTTGTTGCATTTTATGTTAGAGAAATAAGAAATTAAATTTGTCATGCGCCTTGGACCCATTTCCTGCTCTGTTCTGCTCAGCTCAGCTCATTATTTTGCCCTCTGTTGTCTCTCAGCCGCTGTCTCTGTCTTGTCTTTAGTTTTTCCCCTGTTCTTCTTGTTCGTTTTGGCAAACCTACTCAAACAATTAAATGTGTCACATAAATATCGTAAACAGTTTTGTTTTCCCTTCAACTTATTTTCTTACAAATGATGTGAAAAAATCTAAAATTGTAGGAAAATTTTTATGTTAAGCTTTTATGAGGTGTCAGAATGGGGTAGATCACAGATATTTGATTGAGGCTTGTTTAGGAATTTGCGCACGATTTCGTTTCTGTTAATAGGGATATTTGTTAAGCTACTTTAGCTTGACAGTTCTTCAAAACTTGTTCTACATTTTCTTTGCCAAGAACTTAAATATAAAACATTAAAATTTTGTGAATTTTGTATAGTGAAATTATTGTTGAAGCTGAGCTGAAAAAAATGTCATCGGGTATATGAAATATGATTATCCTTATCACAAGATCAAAGTCAGGAATTATGCTGAGTTGTTAAAATACAAGAATTTCAATATATATATTTTTACATAATTTTTAAGGAGTACAAAAATTAATTATAAATAATATTTGAAACAAGGTTTGTGAAGTCGAGAGCTGTAAATTGAAGCGAACTAGAATTCGTTTTACCTTTTCTAGAATCGTCAGAAATTTAATACTCAGTTTTGATTTGATTAAAAAGTATTGTTAAAATATATGATTTTAGTTGATGAAGATCACAGAGGCAAGTCAGCTCTACTACTAAATCTCAGGCAAAATCAGCAAAGATTTCGGTTGCTCTTAAAGCCAACTGCCTCAGCCATTGCTGAAATCCAGCTATATTGTTCTACTTTTTCTTTTGGCACAAGTCGCTGTGCAGATCCTTGGCTGATCTTCGTTTTGAGCTGTGGTTCGCTGCCATTAGTTTAGCCCTAGTTTTTTTTTTTTTTTGGCTTTAGCAACGCCTCACATAAGTTCAAAAGATAATTTATGATGGAGACAGATTGAAAGACATTTGCCAAGAGTGCAGCTTGCGTGTCTCGAGCCAAAAACAAGGCTGGTGATAATACGGTAGTAGGTAGAGATTCTGCGCTTGCGCTGTCTACCTGAGAAGAAGTTGACAAAAATCTTTAATTGTAAAAAGGATCAACGGCAGCGGCAGCAGCAGCCGTCAGAGGGATTTTTGGCTGATAAACACCCAGACATAAACGAAAAATGCAATGCAAAAACAACAACAAGACGAAGAGACGATGAACGTCTCAAGAAACCGAAACTAGAAACAGGGCTAGAATGAGTGAGCGAGGGAGAGGGACAGATACAGTTAGGGTGGGAAGGTAGCGCAAGATAAAGCAAGAGCGAGCGATCTAGCGCGAGTGAGCGAGAGAGAGAGAGAGCGGGAGATCAGTTGTCGATCCTGTTTGCAACCCCTATTATTAACCGTTGCAATGTTTGCTCGTGCAGGATAACGAAGTAGCTAACGATTCGGGCAGCAGAGAAACGGGGATCGGCGATCTGGAACGAGCCTCGATCAGCTCAGTTGCACAGCGCAAGTCAACGCGTTTGGTACACTACGAAGCGCAGAGCGGTTGAAAAAAAAAAAAATTAAACACATACACACATAAAATACCTCAAGCAATATTAAGCGGAGGAGACTGAAAACGAGTGCAAGAAACTAATTTAAGAACCGGATTTTGCAAGAGATCGCGATAAAGAAAAAAAAGAAAAAAAATTAAATATAAAATGTTTTAAGTGGCCAAGAAGCACTTGACAACTGAAACCAAAGAAACTAAACGCAAACCAACCAAATAAAATAATTTATAATTACAATAAAATAGCAAAAGTGCAATACACAAAACATTCTCTCGCTCGCTCACTCTCACTCTCTCACACACACACACACACATATCGAACTCTCCCATGATTCTGAAAACAAAATATCTAAATATCCTTTGATATTGTGCGGGTGTTCCCTTTGTAGACAACAGTTAGGATTAAAGACAGACAGCGAGACGGATAGACGGACAGGCGTGCCCACATAAATTTCACAATTATTTTGTGTTGGATCCTTTTGTGGCTGGCTGAGTGTCTGTTAATTAATTCGAGACACGTTTATATGCTTGCTTGTGCGTGTGAGCCTTGATCATTGAGTCCTGATCCCTGTTTCGGTTATAAGTTCTACCAAATTGTTGTTAATGTTATTATGAAGTTGGAACAGAAGCGCAAATTCATTGAAATGGTAAATAATTAAGACCAACATATTTTTAGATCAATATCCAGAAGATTTTTTGTTATTAAGCTCAGCTGGAGTTTTGGATTTTCCTAACACAAATTTCATTTGAATTAATTGTCAATTATTTTAATTTCTTGTGATATTTATATTTATTTTTTACTTATTGAATTTCTTACACAAATACAAAAAAAAAAAAAAACTAAACTTTTAAATTATTATATAATATATATATTTTTGGATTTTATTATTTTATTTATTAATTAATTTCAAATTCCAAATAATAATTATGTTTTCTTTTTTAGTAATAATATTTTTAATTCAACTAATATTCTTTAAAAAAAATTATCTTATCTTATCTTATTTAAGTTTAGGCATATATATAATATTTTTGTATACATTGAACTGAGTAAATTAATTGTTCATTGTTATTTCATAGATCTTCAAATATATTTTAATTATTTTGTCTAAAATCTCTAAACATTGTAATTTTTACGTTATTCCTAATTTAGAATAGTTTTCCCATTTGCCACGAATTATTTTTTTAACTTTACATCACTGGCTTTTGTTTTATTGCAGGATCCTGAACTTGGCTGCGAACCGCCATCGGCGAAGCGCCTGCAGCGTTTGCCTGACGCAGACGTTGGCGTTGGCAAAACCTTTAGCAGGACTCAGAATAGTCAAAAATCGTCAGGGTCCTCCTCGGTGTACACATCGCCAGTGGCGTTGACGACAGCCGGCGAGGCGACTAGACAGAATCTGCTTAACATACACAGCTTGCCAGCTGAGGAGCTGCCGAAGCAGGCGCCGCACAGTCCATTGCCCGATAGCCCAGACAGTCCGCCCAGTCCGGATCGCGGTTCCAAGCAGCCGCCTGTGGTGGTGCGCTATACGAGCGAAGAGTGCGAAATTGTTGCTCAGCAGGATGATAGCAGCTATGATGATTCGTTCGATGAGGTCGTCGAAGACGAGGATGATGGCGATGAGGATGATGATGACGAAATTGAGGAAATCAATTCATCTAGCTCATCACCTGCCTCCTCCACAACCACCGGCTGCAGTTTGAATGGCGAGCGGACACCAGCGACACAACAGCTGCCAACGGCACAGCATCCCAATGATGCTGGCAGCAGTCGCAAGGATGCACTGAGGAAATTCAATGGCCTCGAAGATTCAACTGCCTACACCAGCTTAAATTGCTTATCACCCGCTGCCGAGACAACGCTGCGCCAGTGTCCATTGCCCGCTCTGTCCTGGGCCAATGCGGCGGAGGTGTGGAAGCGGATGTGCCAACGAGATGAGCAGGATTCGCATTTGCGCAGCACCACCATGCTGGATAAGCATCCCGGACTGCAGCCACGGATGCGTGCCATTCTGCTCGACTGGCTGATCGAGGTGTGCGAGGTGTATAAATTGCATCGTGAGACCTTCTATTTGGCTGTCGATTATTTGGATCGGTATTTGCATGTTTCACGGCTGGTGCAAAAGACCCATCTGCAGCTGTTAGGCATCACCTGTCTGTTTGTCGCTGCCAAAGTCGAGGAAATCTATCCGCCTAAAATATCGGAATTCGCCTATGTAACGGACGGAGCCTGCACCGAGCGCGACATATTGCAGCATGAGAAGCTGGTGCTACAGGCAATCAATTGGGAAATATGCCCCATCACACCTACCGCCTGGCTGGGCGTCTATATGCAGCTCAATGTGAACAATCGCACACCAGCTTCCTTGTCCCAAATTGCCAGGCAGGCGAGAACTTCAACTGTTGCGGCGGAGGTGCAAGCTGTTTGTTCAGATGATGCCTTCATCTATCCTCAGTTCTCGGCCTATGAGTTTGTTCACACATCACAGCTGCTCGATCTGTGCACCCTCGACGTGGGCATGGCCAATTATCCATATTCAATATTGGCCGCAGCGGCCATGAGTCATACATTTAGTCGGTAAGTTTTAACTTTTATTTTTTTATACATTTATTTCAAAATTTTTAACTTCAACTTCAATTGTCGCTATCTTCAGCACAAATGTTGCTAAAAGAAACTATACATTTTTTTTTATAAATTATTTAATTTTTTCTGCATATATTCATTTTCTTTCCATTCATGCATAATATATTTTGAATTAATTCACATACTAATTCATTTGCTTTCCCTCTCTCTTGCTCTCTTTAGTGAAACGGCCTTGCGCTGCTCTGGACTCGTCTGGGAAGCGATTCAGCCGTGCGCACGTTGGATGGAGCCCTTCTTCCATGTTATATCGCAGCGAGCGCCCTACCTGCAGCTGAATGAGCAAAATGAGCAGGTGACAAATAAGTTTGGAGTCGCGCACATTTGCCCCAACATTGTGACCGACGATTCGCATATAATACAAACACACACAACTACAATGGATATGTATGTAAGTAACTGGCAAATCGCAACGATAAACATTATATACAATTAAAATAAATATGCTAATATTAAAATATTTGAAATTTGTTATAGGATGAATTGTTGATCGTACAGAATACATTGCATTCAATGCGCGCTCGCACTCAGGCCTCGCCGGCGACGGCGTTGCGAGCACCCGAAAGTCTATTAACGCCGCCAGCCTCTAGTCACAAGCCGGATCTGTATAATAATGAGGATGAGGATGAGGATCAGCAGCAGAAGCATGTGACAGCAGCAACTAGCAGTAGCACTGGTATTACTAACACTAGCAGCAGCAGTAGCAGCAGCAGCCGTGACAACTCCTCTACTCGAGTACCGCTTCAGACAATCAAGAATTCTGCGTGTTCTGGCAGCGGCGGTGCTTAAGCTCTGTTTCTCTGTCTCATGCTCCTGCTTTTCCTCTCGCCCCATCTCTTCCTCTCTGTTTCATTACCTTGCGCACCTTATAAACCCGCCCTTAAAGATTTTAAACTTAAGTGTTTCTAATATACATATAAATATATAACAAAAACAACAAAAAACCTATAATATATTATATAAAATTAAGCAAAAAAAAAAAAAAAAGTTAATTAGTTGCTTAAAAAGGCACAAAAAATTAAATATTTAAAACAGTAACAAGTTAAAAAGTTTAATATTTAAATGAAGTTTTGCTTTTGTTTTAAGGTTTTAGCTTAAATATATAAACAACAAATAAATAAATATAAAGATATTAAAATAAACATATATTTATATTAAGTAAAAAGTTGCTTAGAAAACACACACAATATTAAACAATTTTTATTTTTATATTGATTATGAAAAAACTAAAAAAAAAAAAAAATCATAATTTAGATAACTGTATTTATGTAATATTTAAAACAAAAAATTTAGTATATAGAAAAAGAGGAAGAAGCAAGTCAAAATATGAATTCAACTTTAGCTTAAGATATTTTGTTAAACATTTTTTTTCACTCAACTTCAAGCTGAGATCCGATGTAATTTATTTATAAACTTTTGAATGGCATACATTATATATGTATATATATGAATCTAGACTAGGCTCAGTTATAACTGAAATCTACAGCACACACACACACACTTGCATCCATTCATATAATCACGGCGTGAGGTATTAACAAAACTAAACAATATTCTAGCTTGCAAAAATATAAATTGGACTAAAATACTAAAATTAGTAAAGTAAGTCGAGGGTCATTAGAAAAACTAACAATGACAATTGCTTTCTTAGGGCATTCATATACACATATACTAACACTACATACATTCATAAAAAAAAACCAAGCTGACTCGAATATATTTATAAAAAAAGAAAGAAAATAATTGGCAAAAAAAAAAAAAATGAATTCATATATATATATATAAATATATATTTTAGACTGCCATAATTTGCTAAGCAAATCAATACTGTATATATAACCCCCATATATATATCTATATAGATATATCTTAACTAATCAATTAAATATAATATATATACATATATATATATATATATATATATATATATATATATATATATATATATATATATGTATATATGTATATGTAAAACTTTATGGCAAACAAAAAAAGTAAAAATAAATAAAAAGTAAAATTACCATAAAAACTAAAAAAATATATATATATATATATATAAATAATAATAAACATAAGTTAGGCTTAAAATAAAATTTTAGTGTTCATAATTTTTAAGGCTTGAAATGGAAAGAAATAGATAACACATTTTGTAGCTATTAAGTTTTTGATTTTAGCTTATTTTTAAAAGCAATAATCAGTTTTTAAGTTTTTGAATTGATTTTTAATTAATAATTTCACAAGTACGCTTATATACATGATTCAATGTAAATTAAAGAAAAACAAAAAACTAAAGAAGAATCTTATTTATTATTTTATGTATTAGACATACATCTTTGTATTTTTACAAACTACCCGTTTTATATTTTATAGTAAAGCAAACTCGATATAATACAAAAATAAAACGCTTTACGATATCTAACAAAAGCTTATTTTTGTCTACTTTGGAGCGTTCGCTGCCTTTAAACTCGGAGTGTCATAGAGCTCAGCTTTTGCCAGACACCATTTGCCGATATATCGATATGTAGACGCAAGAGCGCGCTCTCTGTCTGTGTCATCACCAGCAAGAAAAACAAACCGTTGCAACCCCAACAAGAGGCGCGCGTGTAATATTGAATGCTCCACAATACGTCAACCCCAACCATTCGCAACAATTGCCGCTGCCGCTGCTAATGCCGCTGCTTCTGCTGCTGCTGCTGATTTCGAAATGGCGAGCAACTAAAGAGCGTCTCCAAATTTAGCGACGCGCTCTTGTCTTCAGTTCGGTGCGTGAACCTGGCAAGTGTGGATGCGTTTATTGCGCGAGGCGCCAACAGCAAAAGAATTACATTAAGAAACCCAAATACAAAACAACAAAACTGAAACGCGACGCCTGCAACTATTATAAAACAAAAGTGCAATAAATAGAAACAAAATTAATTTCAAAAGTATAAGAGAAAATTGCATTGGTTGTTGGAAGCTGCCAAGCTTTTTCGGCAACTCTGGCTCCAATCATTTACGAAGGCACAAAATAAAAAGCCAATACGATTTAATTTAGCTTATTATTTATTAATTTAATGCCGAGTCCGTGATATTTGTTTAGGCAAAGTTAATTGTATGCGAAAAGATAAGAGAGATGTTGCGCGCTTGCAGACAACTTTCGTACAGAATTAGAGAATTTAAAGAAAAAAAGTTACAAGTATAAGCAAGTAAAAGGAAGGCGAAAATTACATATGTATGTCTGTTATGCTTTCTTATGTGTATGAGTGCATTAACAGCGAATGAAATGATATAGAGAATAGACTAATTTAAGAGAAACTTATTTAAGAGTATTTATTAGCTGCTGCGCCGAACATCCTCCCCCCCGTTGAAAGACCAAGTCTTTCAACAGGATCATCAACCGGAAGGACGCACAGCTTATTGACAGCTCGACGTGTAGTTCCAGTGGGCGTACGTAGAACAGCAACTCTCACGACACCATCAGCTCCAGCAATGATCTCAACGACCCGGGCTAATGGCCATTTCAAAGGTGGCAAGTTTTCGTCTTTCACGCATACGACATCGTTGACTTTGATAGAAGACTGCGGGGTGCGCCATTTTCCACGCTGTTGGAGAATGGTGAGGTATTCATCACTCCAGCGTTTCCAAAACAACTGCTGTATGTACGTCATGCGTTGCCAGCGATCAAGGCGATTGTGGTCCAACCCAGTTACGTCTGGCTCGGGGAAACTGATGAGTGGTCGACCAATCAAGAAATGTCCTGGAGTGAGAACTCCAAGATCATCGGGATTTTCTGAAATTGCAACAAGAGGACGAGAATTGATTATGGCCTGAATTTGGCATACCAAAGTGCGCAGTTCGTCGAAGCCAAGAAGTGCCGATCTCATAGAGAGATATAAATGTTTTTTAGCTGTCTTCACTGCTGCTTCCCATAGGCCGCCGAAGTGTGGCGAACGAGGAGGTATGAACTTCCAATCGAAGCTGTTGTTGATGCAGTAGTTGTGGACTTCAATGCGATGTTCCTGGCTCAACAATAGGCGCCGCAAATCCGCCAACTCGTTCCGTGCACCCACAAAGTTAGTAGCATTGTCAGACCAAATGCATTTTGGAATGCCACGCGTACCAATGAAACGCTTGAGGGCGCCCAAAAAAGCAGCTGTCGAAAGATCCTTTGCGAGTTCCAACCATACAGCCTTGGTTGCGAAGCAAACGAACACGCAGATGTAGCACTTTACAGAGGCTTTGTTTCGTCCATCAGGCTTGTAGTAAAAAGGACCACAATAATCCACTCCAGTGACTGTAAATGCCGGTGAGCACTGTGCACGATCCTTGGGCAAGTCCGCCATTATATGCTCAACGAGACGAGGCCGAGATCTGCAGCAAATTATACATTTTCGCAATGCTCGGGCAACCGTTTTCATGCCACCTATGGGCCAGAATTGCTGTCGAATTATTCCAAGCAAAGCCTGCGGTCCTGCATGGTGATACTTCTGATGAAAATGCGAGATTATAGCGAAGGTTAGGGGATGCTCTTTGGGCAAGATAATTGGGTGGCGCGCATCGAAGCCGAGAGTAGAGTGTCGCAAACGACCACCGACTCTAAGTAGACCAAAATCATCCATAAATGGAGAGAGCGAAAGAGTGGAGCTTGACGAATGTATATTCTTTCCATTCTGTAGGGCAGAGTATTCTGGCTGCAACTGAGTTCTTTGAAGAAGACGGCATAGTAGGAACGATCCCTGACGAAGATCGTCTGATGACAACTCAGCTGACTTTATTTTTCTGATAAATTTGTGAATGTAGCCAAAAATGCGCTTCATTATTCCGAATGAATTTATGTGTTTGAATGACAAAGAGATATCTACGTGCTCAGCTGAGAATAAAACCTTTTGGCGCATTTCAGGAAGACATGCTTCAGACAAGCAGTGCCTTGGCCAATAACATTTCTCCTTTTGCAAGAAAGAAGGTCCATGCATCCATAATTTTGAGTGCAAAAGTTCCAACGGTGCTGCTCCCTTGGATAACATATCCGCCGGATTCATCTCGGTTGGCACGTAATGCCACTCCATGCCGATCGTGAGCTGCTGTATGGCACAAATCTTGTTAGAGACAAACACATTGAATTTGGATGGCTCTTCCTTTAACCAAGACAAGACCACGGCTGAATCTGACCAACAATGCATCTCACACTCGAACAAGTTCATTTTGTTTATTTCGCTTACCAAGTTCGCAAGCAGAAATGCAGCGCATAACTCAAGTTTAGGCACAGTAAGAGTCTTTAGTGGGGCGACCCTGGCTTTGGAACAGAGCAACTGAACTTGAACAGCATTCTTCGATGAGCGAACATAAACACAAGAGCCATAAGCCTGAAGACTAGCATCGCAGAAGGCATGCAGTTCGACCCTTGCTTTAAGTTGGAGTACATAACGAGGAAATACTGCATGGCTCACTTGCTGAAAGTCCTTACAAAACTCGCTCCAAGCCGTTTCCAATGGTTGCGGTAAGCTCTCATCCCATTGCAGCTTGTCTCTCCACAGGCGTTGCAAGATGATTTTGGCCCTAGTTAAAGTTGGTCCGATCAAACCTAACGGATCGTAACATCGCGCAATGGTTGATAAAACCGAGCGTTTTGTGTGTGTGCCAGTATTAATTTTGGGCTCGAAAGTGAACACGAAGCTGTCCTTCCGAGGCTCCCAGATGAGTCCAAGTGTTTTTGTCACATCGCTGCCGTCGTCGAGTTTGAGAAAACTCTCCTGCTCAGTTTCTGGAACTCCGCGAAGTATATCAGTTGAGTTAGAGCACCATTTTCTCAATTTAAAATTTCCTCGGTCAAGAAGATTTGTAGTTTGTCGCATCATGTCTCGAACTTCTTCAACTGAATTGCCTCCTGATATCAAATCATCAACGTAGAAATCTCGCAAGACAGTTTTAGATCCTAATGGGTACGACGAAGACTCATCCATTGCTAGTTGATGCATTGCACGAATTGCCAAAAAGGAAGCGGGTTTGGTTCCATACGTGACGGTATTCAATTTGAAAACTTGAATATCATGGTCTGAAGAGTCTCGCCACAAAATGCACTGAAGCATAGAATCAGGCTCTGAGACTTTAACACACCTATACATTTTACCGATATCTCCTGTAAGTGCAATGGAAAATGTGCGAAAACGAACGAGCGTGTTAAACAATGTAGCTTGAATAGTCGGTCCTGACATAAGCAAATCGTTTAATGAGAGCCCAGATGTGGTAATGGCTGAGCCGTCAAAGACAACTCTCAGCTTTGTTGTCGAACTCTCTTCTTTGTATACGCAATGATGGGGTAAGAAATATTTGCATTTATTGATATCTGCGCTGGGCACCAGTGACATATGTTTGAGGTCAATATATTCCTTTATAAATGCTGAATATTTCTCCTTGAGAATTTCATTTCGAGCGAATTTACGCTCCAAGTTTACGAGTCGACGCTTGGCCTGCAAATAAGAGTCGCCCAAAGATTCGACGCCTAGCTTTTTTGGCAAGCAAACTGAATATTCCCCTGATGACAATCGACGATAGTTTGCGATGAAATGCTGCTGACAATGGAGCTCCTCGGTTGTTACCTTGGCTATAGGCTCGAAGACGTGCTCCACTTCCCAAAATTGACGCACTAACTCATCAAGCCGAGTGCTGTGATTAGTGTCATCCGAAGCTCTTTGGGTTGCGATGAACGATGAGAGTTTGGGGGCTGATTGCCCGCCACCTGACACGATCCAGCCGAGTTGAGTTTTCTGCAAAATTGGTAAACCAGGTGCTAACAGAATTTGACCAACACACAACAGCTCGAAGAAAAGACCAGCTCCGATGAGAAGATCAATCCGTTGTGACTTATGGAATAAGGGATCAGCTAGCTGTATGTTTGAGGGTATATTCCAACTATTAGTAGACATTGACATCCCAGGCTGATTGTCAGTAATCATTTGGGCAACGATTGCAGTGATAGTAGTAGAATAATTTGAAATCCGCGATTTCAAAACGAGATCGACTGAGTATCCTTCAGTTGAGAAGCTAGCATCTCCAATGCCAGAAACTGCAGTGAGCGATTTGCTTTTTCGAAGCTGAAGCTGATTTGCGAAACGACTGGTGACGAAGTGAAGTTGAGATCCTGAATCCAAGAGTACACGACACGGAACGAATGTTCCAGCTCGATTCTTGACAAGGATTATTGCAGTAGCTAGAAACACAACATCAGACGAACTAGGCGATATGTGGGCTTGAGGCAGAGAAGGTGACATTGCAACCATGGCAGTGGGGTGTATTGTATGTGCTTGTTGATCAGGTTTCAACACAGCGTTGGATGTAGCTATCGAAGACTGATTGTAATGCAATAGAGTATGGTGCTTCGATTGGCAAGTACGACAGGAGCTAGATTTACAATCCTTTAGCTGATGACCTTTTCTCAAACAATTAAGACAAAGCGCGAGTCTCTTGGCCTCCTTATGTCTTGCCATTGGCGACAATTTCTCAAAGCGCTTACATTGAAATATCATGTGACTTGTGTCTTCGCAGAATACACAACAACTAGGAATCTTGGAAGCAACAAATGATTTTCTTAAATGTGTACTCACGATCTTCCCTGACTTGCCAACCTGACCATCTTGCAAAACTTGATCCACATTTTCAAGCATTCGACATCGCCCTTGCAAGAAAGCTGACAATTTGGCCCACGATGGTAACTCATTAGCAGACGAGCTTTCCTCCCATTTGACCTGAGTTGACTTATCCAATTTCTGCAACACTGTCTGCACGATGATAATATCAGCAACTTCTTCCCTCGACGCTAAAGAATCCATAGCACGAAGGTGAGATGTCACTTTATCTGTTAATTGCCTCAGCCTACCTACAGAGGTATCAGCCTTCTCAAGCCCAAATATCGCTCTGATGTGTGCCTGTAAGATAAAACGTTTATTATCAAAACGACGTTGAAGAATATCCAGAGCGACGATATAGTTAGCCTTGTTAATTTCCAAAGAGCTGATGGAATCCAAAGCAGAACCGCTTAAGCAAGATCGAAGATGCTGGAACTTCTCAACAGGATTGAGATCAGGATCAGTATCTATGATCGTTTTGAACATAGAGTAAAAGTTTTCCCACTCAGTGTAGATTCCATTAAATTTTGGCAGCTCCAGCTGCGGCAAACGCGATCGATTAGACATGACGACCATTGGATGAGCATTTGTAAAACTTGTATTGAGCGTTGAAGATAGCTGTGGATTCGGCCGACTTCCCAGTTCACGCTGAAGCAAGGCCTTAAACTTTAGTAGAGTTGATTCAAATTTCGCAGGTAAATCACTAGATATGGATTCAAAATCTGATTCCTCTAAGCTAGTGTGAACCGCTTCAAAATTTGACTCTAACTTGGTGATCGAATCCAACAGCACACGTAGCTCACACGAATCCATATGACTTAATTTTTCCACGTCTAATTCGGCATATAACCTTTCAAGTCTGTCGAAAAGAGCTTTCGTTTTAAGCCTTAAATAAGTGACCTGAGATGCAGGCACTCCATCAGCATTAGATTCTGAGTTATTCATTTTGATACGTCACAAATTCACTTAAGTTATGCTCAATTCAATTCAATTCACAAGTTCAATTGCAAAGTTGATGCACAAGCTAATAGACTCACTAATGCACTTCCAATTTAGCTGCACCTTTTATATGCAAGCTCACTGTGTGTGTATGTTTGTATGTGTGTGATCTAACACAGCTATTTTCGGATTAGCGGGCCTTCTATGCAGACGCTGCACAAAAGGCGCCAACGGCGACGAACGAAGCGAACGATTAAAAGAGAATGAGAAAGACAAAGATAATGCTCGCACAACTGCATACACTGAATTATGCACCTTGAACAAAATGATTTGTTCACAAATGCTAATGTTTTACACTGTTGCGTTAGGATGAAATTGATTGTTAATTTGAATGCACTATTTTGCACAAATGTTTATAAATTTCACGGAGAAGGCTAATGTTTTACACTGTTGTGTTACGATGAAATTGATTGTTAATTTGAATGCACTATTTTGCACAAATGTTTATAAATTTCACGGTTGAGCGACGACGAAATAGATTAATAACTTTTAGCGCACTAAACGAACATCACGAAGTGTATAATCACGTCGGGGTCACCAAAATGTTGGAAGCTGCCAAGCTTTTTCGGCAACTCTGGCTCCAATCATTTACGAAGGCACAAAATAAAAAGCCAATACGATTTAATTTAGCTTATTATTTATTAATTTAATGCCGAGTCCGTGATATTTGTTTAGGCAAAGTTAATTGTATGCGAAAAGATAAGAGAGATGTTGCGCGCTTGCAGACAACTTTCGTACAGAATTAGAGAATTTAAAGAAAAAAAGTTACAAGTATAAGCAAGTAAAAGGAAGGCGAAAATTACATATGTATGTCTGTTATGCTTTCTTATGTGTATGAGTGCATTAACAGCGAATGAAATGATATAGAGAATAGACTAATTTAAGAGAAACTTATTTAAGAGTATTTATTAGCTGCTGCGCCGAACATTGGTGTTTTGGCAAAGGTGCGCAAGCGAAAACGTGCACACAAATTACTGTTATAAATGTCAGTGTTGTGTAAAGCAAAAGAGAAAAATGCACATAGCGAAAATAATTAAAATAAAATGAAGCGCGATTTCAGTTTATAAAACACATGTGAGAAAATCTCTGTACACTTTAATTTCTTGAAAGTAAATGTAGAAAAAATTCCATCTATATCAATATATACATATATTTATATGTATATAAATTCATTTATATATATATATATGTATGCACGCACATATATTTGTATATGTATATATGTATGAAGTGGTATAATATTTGTGAGCGCCAAAAAGCCGAAGAGCAGAGCCCAACTCAAACGCCGACGCCAGCGCTAACGTCAACGTCAACGGCAACGCCAACGTCGCGCAGCCATATAAATCGTCTCTCGTCTCGAGCGTGTTCGAAAGTTAACGGTCCTGCCCGACGGTTCGCGTAGTAAAACCGTAGCGTGTGTGTTTTTGTCGGCAAAATCTGTGAGCGTTGACGTCGCTGTCAACTGCGCTGCGCTTCGCTGCACACGGAGCAGCCGCTGCTGTCGCCGTTACAAAGCATTCACTTTTTGTTTTTGGTCAAGCAGCACTTTTCGCACTGGAGCTTCGAAATTGCGAATTTGGCGCGCTAAGCAGCAAGTAAGTGTGACTGAACGAGTGAGTGAGAGAGAGAGCGAGATAGAAAATGAGAGAATGAGATAGGCAGTGAAGGATTCAGAGCGCATTCGAAAGAGCAACATTAAAATGTGCGAGAGCGGCTCTCCCATATAGTATATGTATGTGAAGCTGCACTCGTTGATTGCACAATAAAATTACACACACGCACACAGGCACATGTACACAAAAGAAAAGCGTTAGAAATCATTAGTGTGAGCTTTTGTTGTTTCTCCTTTCTTTTTTTTGGTTGCGAAATCATATAAATTAGCAAAAGTTTCAAGCGGTGCCATAAATCAAAATTTGTTTGACATTGTGTGCGTGCGCATTCTGCTTCACTCTGTGTGTGTGTGTTGCGCGCCCAAAAAAGTATGCTATGGTATTTTACTATTTACTACTACGCACGCTCACACACACATACGCACACTCCTAAACTGTATGTATGTATATTTATATATATATATGTATATGTGCTTTGTGTGTATTCGTTTAGTATATAATAACGGCATTATCGTGTACTACACAGCCACGCAGCTTACGCAGCTGCGTAAAATCTCAAGGCTTGACCAATGCCTCGTAACCTCGACAAACACTATTACAGCCCAACAGTCCACCGCCCACTGCCAAGCGTTACCTACCCACCACCCCACCCACTTATCCACAGCTTTGTTCAAAAAACTAACGCACAGCAGCTTCACTAAGCCGTTCACCTACATAAAGACAAAGCTGTTGGTTAGTCTTTCTCTGTGTGTGTGTGTGTTTTGCGTAGCCACAGTGGCTGTTCTGTAAATAGAATTTGTTGTGTTTATAAAATATATAAAATTTATAACAAATTTATTGAAATGTTTTTTTTTTTTTTTCATGAAATAATTCTTTAAATCTAGGTATAATATACAAATAAAGAGGTTTTTTTATTTTTGTAAAATAGTTATTTAAATAATATATAGTACACACTTTAAAAAATATGTTATAAATATATAAATTGAAGCACAGGTATTATTTTTGTTTTTTTTTACAAATTTTAGTTTTTAGTAAAAGCGAAAAATATCAGATGCAGCTATAACGAGTAGTCACTGTACCTGGCAAACGTAATCTTTTATTATCCTTGGTCTTTGCTTACGCTGCGTCCTTCAATAATTTTATTCCTCTTCTGTCTGTTCGTCCAGAGCCATCAGCTCAATTAATTGCTGCCTGTCACTCGAGTTGTTCACTTTAAAGTGCATCCTGTTTGGCCTTCGCTTCAGCTACAGTTTCAGCTGCTTCAGCTTCAGCTTCTTCTTCTGCATCTTCATCTTCCTCATGCTGCAGCAAAAACAAATTATCCTGTGGCTCTGCTGTATTCCTTTCTTGGTTTTTGGCCAAAATCAAATTGGTTTCGAGTACTGCAGCTTGTTGGCAACTGCATGTCAGAGGATTTTGGTAACAGTGTAGCCAAAACTGACTTCAACTAGATTTTGTCGGCTTAAAAAGATTTGTGCAAAATTTATGCAGCGCTTAAAATTAACCAGAAATTATATAAATTAGTTGAATTTGGAAATTATAATTTATAAAAAAAAAATGCAGAGAGAAAATATTTCACAGAATGTATTCTTTCATAATATAAATTTATGAATATGAAAAAAAGAAATACATTTTATTAAAATAATCTCTTAGCTTGAAGCAAACTAAATTTGTAATAAAAATTTGTTTTTAAATATATTTTCGTGGCAAGTAACGTACAAATTATGAGCAAAGCTGTATTTTTTTATTTGTTAAATATATTATTATATAATTGATATGGGAAGCCAGATTTTTGTTTTCATATTTGATATTCCTATTTTTTTAGTATAAAAGTTTAAATTACGTTTTGATTTGTTTCCAGTGAACTAGTCACAGTAATTGTTCTAAATAGTATTTAAATGCCATACAATATTTTTTTCATTAGCTGTGCAGACTTTCCTACTTTCATTTCTTAAACCTTCTCTACAATTATTTGCCAATTGTTCAGTTATAAAGAATACAGACATACAGACGTATATAGCAATTTATTACTTAGCGAACAATTTGATATTATCATGACTTTTTGTAGTGAAAACTTTACTATTGAAAATTTTCACAATCACATTAGTTCCATTACCAGAAAGAAAGAAAAATAAAATAAATTGAAAATCCCTCAAGGCCATATATATCCAGCCATTTAGCGCTGTTGTTGCTATTGTTGCTGGCGCAAATGAAGAAAAACATAAAAATAGACGCCAAAAGGCAAACACTGCATTACAAAGTAAAGGATGAAAAAAGAACACGAAAGAACGTTGCAGTCGGACGTATCAGACTGAAAAATGCACGTTCTTGGTGTAAAAATATGTCAAATTGCAGTAAAAAACTTTGGCAGATATTATTTTTCTTGATTTTCAACGACTTAGATATATAATTTGTTTAATTTGTTAAGCAATTCAAATATTCATATTTAATTTAATTTTAATAGTTTAATTATAGAAGATTTAACACTTTTCAACGAGGCTAATCCAAACAAATCTTTGCTGATAAAACTATCATTGGGGAGTATAATATTCAATAATATTCAACTTGAATAACAGAAGCAACTTACGCTAAACCAATATACCCGTTCTTGCCACCAGAGCGAGTATAGAGCAATGAAAAGAAAAGCAAAGGAAAAATTGCGATATATGCGATATAATAAATCTTTAGTATAACACGCAAAACTTTATGAACGTGCGCCAACTATAAACTTTCGTTTTTCACAAAACGCTGCCCGTTATATTTATGCTGCTTCTTCTTCTCTGCTTTCTTTTTTTTGTTCCTTTTTACGTTGCGTATACGCCATGCAGCACATGCTTTTCTTTTATTTATTATCATTATTATTTTAGTGTGTGTGTGTTTTTTTTTATAACTATTATTATTTTTAGTTTGGCACACATATTTTCAATATGCTTTGTACGTGCAGCATTTGAACTTTATAATGAAGCGTGAGAGAAGGAGAGAGAGAGAAACTTTTGCAAATATACAACAAATTTATATTTATTTATATACACTATATACATTTATATGAGCTGTTTACCATTAGTAGCGAGTGTTGATAATTTATTTTTAATTCTGAAATTCTATTTAAAGATTTCAAAAATTTTAATTGTTTTGCTCTACTCAACTTTTTGATATTTTTTCTCTCTGACGAATCGTTTGATTGTTGACATTTACTTTTCCTAAATTTAAACAGAATATAATATATTTATAAATAATATAAGAGTATTCAAAATTAAACAGAATATAATCTATTTATAAATGAAATAAAAATATGCAAATCTGAAATAGAAATATTCACTTATTCAGAGGGAATTAATAAAAAAAGAAGTATAATAGAACTAGGGGACAAATTTTCTAATGATTTTATATATATAAATTTTTTTTAATATTATATATTTTTATTTTTATTTTTATTTATTTCATTTAATCATTTAAAATATATATGTATTTCAACCTTGGCAATATTTGTTGTTTAAAAAATTTTAATATATTTAATATTTTCTATCAACATTTGTACTCCTTGCAATTGCAAGTGCATCAAGGATTTGCCAACTGGACTTTATAATTTAGCATAAAATCACATCCGTAGAATCATATATGTATCTCTCTGTTAGTTTGTGTGTGTGTGTCTGAGTTGGGCCACATTAGTTGGCATTGCATTTGGAATATGTGTTGCATGCTTTTAGGCGTCGCTGACAAGCAGCGCTCGGGCCGCATCCTGTGCGTGGCTGCCGCTCCATTTCTGTCAAAGTTTTTGATGTGCTCGCAAAAAGAAGACAACACAAAAAGCGTGTAAAAGCATATATATATATAAATATATGTATTTATACATGTAAGTGTGTGTGCGTATCGGTCACAATAAATTGTCTTTATTTCATGCGGATGTGGTCGTAGCGGGTGCCAAGGAGTGCGGCTGAAGTTATGTGCGGGGCCGCAAAAGGCTTGCGCCATGTTTAATGAAAATTATTACGCGATATCCTTGGGGACACACTCGTTTACACACACACACTCACACAAATACAAAATCATATATACATACAGACATACAGCCAGCAACTCGCACAATGTACAGCTATGTGCGCCTTTTTGGGGGTGGCATGCTCATACAAAAAAAAAAAAAAAAAAAAAGAAGAAGAAAAAAGCAGAAAAGAAAAAAAGTAGAAAAACGAAGTAGAAGAAGAAAAGTTCGCTTGACGGCACGACGTTGGTGGCTCAACTGAATGGAACGACTTTGCCTTTGCCTTTGCATTTGCTTCTGCCACGGCGCCTGCGCCTTGGCGCTGAGCGAGAAAGGATTCGACTTCGAAACCAGAGCATAAATTCTATGCTAGCGAGTGCTTCAATGTGTGTTTGTGTGTATGGGAGTGAGTGAATGTGTATGTGTGTGTGCGCTTATGTGTGTGAATGTTGGGCAACGCATTTCTAGGTCAAACTCAAACTCCGCATGAAACAGCCCAATAAAAGCCCATTTCAAACATCTTTTCATTACTGTTCTAATGAAAAAATACACTTTAATAGTGCTTTTAATGATTTATTTTTTTTTTCTAATATTTTTCATTTTAATTAAGAGAGTTGAAATTGAAAAAAGTTTTTTTTTTTTAATCATTATTTAAATTAAACATGGTTTTATTTGATTGGATATAATATTAAAACAATTAGAAATGAAAAAAATTTAATTTTAATTGATAAAATTATATTTTAGTATATTGACAATAAATATCATTATTAAATGCTTTTTTTTTATTAATTTAAATTTGAATTTATGCATTTCAAATTCAGTTTTTATGTTTCATCAATTAAAAGAGCAAGCGTAAATGTATTAAAGATATATAAATGATTATGTAATAGTTGTATAGGTTAGAACAGGCTATTACAGTTACGCGTACAGTACATAATACCCTATATATAACTGTCTATATACTATACGAGTTGCCAGAGCAGAGCTTTCAGTCGAGTCAATCAAAAAGTGTTGTCTAACGAATTTAATAACTTACCAAAGTTCTTCAAGATAAAAGAAGATAGAAAGTTAATAAAAAATTTATTAATTTAGATTTTTTATATATTTTATTTATTTTATTTTTGTATTGTACATTTTTCCTAGTTTGAACTAGGATTATCTATATTGTTAAGCTACATATACGTACATATATGATAAATATACAGATTACCAACTTATAAACTAATATTAATATATATATTTTTTTCTGCATAATTACAGTTAAATTTCAAAGAACAACTCGAATTCCCCCAATACGAATATCACATATCCAACGGATCAATTATTAACTTTAACGGAAACTAGTTGCAAAAATGTTAAACATTCGCCAGGAATGCAATAAAAATTGTTGTTGGCAATTAACGAAAATGCGCCAAACTTTTAGCTCCAAAACAAATAAATAAAATTTAACAATTGCAACAACTTGACATAATTAAAAAAAAGAAAGAAAAAACAAAAAACAAAAAAGGAAAATAGATAAAACCAAAACGAAAATTGTCAATAAATAAAAATAAATTCGAAATTCATTTGGTAAACTTTTCTGTGGCTTTGCATCAACATAAAAAAAAGAAAGAAATTAAATAGCAAAATCAACAAATAATATGAAAGTTGTGCGAGTAAATTGAAAATTGTTCATTGAGTGTCGGTTGCATAGCCGCAGATTCAAACGAAACCAAAATCAAAAAAACCAATAAAAAAAAAATAAATTAAGTGAAAAACACTGTCGAAATTTGTGAAAATAAAACAAACGTGAAAATGGAGCGCAAACATTTGAGCTGCTTTCTGGCGCTGTTGCTGGGCGCGTTAATAATCCAGAAGCGCATTTGTTTAGCTCTTGCCGATCAGGAAGAGGATATACCACACAATGAGTAAGTAATCAATTAATAAGAAATGAGAATAATTATGAGAATATCTGTAAACGGATTACAATGAATTGTTGAGCTGAGGATTTCAATGTATGTGGCCTTAGCTAAAACAAGTCAATTCGTACTAATCAAGATTATAAAGCCGACTTCTGCCTATTATAAAGTATATTGAAAAACTCTTTTATAGTCTGCCAACTCAACTAAAGGTTGAGTATATAAAAAGAATTCTTATGTATTCCTAGACTCTTTTTAAGTATATAAAATACTATGCTAAACTCAATTATACTATAGTTCAATAAAGGGTACAACATATTTTCATTTATTTAGCGCATTTACTAGTCACATATTCACCTCTATCGCTATCGTTTCCCTTTTGTTTGCCTTTCAAGCGCATTTTCAATTATGCATAATTGAAAATTTATATTGATGCGATGCAAATCGTTCTGTGTCATTTCCCCCAGCAGGAAATTAATTGTAAATTTTGTTCATTTCGCACAACTGAATGCACGCAGTGTATAAATAGTTAGCCACGTATGTAATGTTAACTCAAATGCCAATGGCCATAAATACGTATGTATCTATGCATGCATCATGTAAACAAATTGCTGCTTGATTTATGTAAATTTCAACATGCGTTTTGTGCACATGTGTGAAATGTTTTGTGAAAAAGAAAATAAATAACATGAGAACAGTGTTTACAGATCACTTTACATTTAGTTGTCTATTAAACTATTCTGTTTATTTGTATGTTAACTGTATGTGAGATTTACGGATCAGTTAACATTTGTTTCATTACATTACATTCTGTTATGTTAAATAAAGCATCGTTAACAGCTTATGTTATGAGAGATTGGCAGTTATTTAGTATCGTTAGGTATTTGTTATGTTGCGAATTTTTTTTACTGATGACCAAAAAATTTACTTTCGATAGCTGCATCTCACCTGTTTTAATCCCAAACTAAAACTATGCTACCACTGTTCCAATGCTAAGTAAATGAAATAATAAATTTACTCCACTCATATAAAGTTAAAGTAAGAAATATATTTCTCGATGTTTCCTAACCTATTACAAGGTTTTTTCTATGATTCTGCACTTAGCTAACCATTAAAGCACTAAAAACAAATAGCAAATGGAATGACGAAAGAAAAAAAAAAACAACAACTTGCTAAATCCAATTTCAATAAATAAAAGTGACATTAGACAAAGGAAAAAAAAAAACATTTAGTTGCCTAGGGGGAAGCCGACACTGCAAATGGCAGTTGGTTTTGGGTTAATTAGCCAAGTGAACATGGCGCTTACGTGACTGTCACACACACACACACATGACTCACACACGTTAATTGCCAAATCCTATTATGTATCCATTAGATACTTTCATTCTCACTCTCTCTTGCATTCATTCTCAGCGCACCTATAACCACATTTTTGCCAAAAATATATAGAAAATTGAATTAGAGTTTCATTTTTAACACTCTCATAGATTCTTGTGTACATGCGTGTGTGTGCGATGTGTGTCATCCATTAGTTTAGCTTCACTGTGCTTCATATGTGCATTTTTCATCATTTTATCGCTCATTATATTTTTTATGACAATATTCGCTTTTCTCTTTTTTGTTTGTTAATGATGCTGCTGGCAATAAACATAAATATAATGGCATAGCAAGGATATAAATGACAAAAGTTTGCTAGCTGTGCCAATATTGATATGTTTATCTATATAAATTCATTGACTGCGACTGCGTAAAGAAAACTGAAATTGAAAATTTATGAAAAAATATAAAAAACAAATATTTCTTTTCCATATTTCAAGCATTAATTTTAAGCACGATATTAGCGAATTGCTTTTGTGAACTTCTTTTGTTATACTAATGTAGTTTTTATGGTAATTTCTAATTTCTAATTTTGTTTTTTGGTTACTCATTGAATTAGTTTCATATATTGCTCAGATGTTGATATTCAAAGTTTTGAGTCCATTGAAAAAGCAATTGAAAGCAATTTTGATTGCAAAAACAATCTGTTATGCTCGATTGTAAATTATTCTTTTATATAAATTTGAATATCATGGTATATCCAAAATAGAATTCACTTCGAGTTCAAGGACAGAATAACTCAATTGAAATCTAGATTCATATACATATATAATATTCTTGCTTTCTTAATACCATAGTCTTCCAAAGCGCCTGTCCCCTTTTGCAGCAGATGCTTCAAAAATAAATTTAATGCAATTAAAATCTCAAATTTGGTACACCAGATTTGTTAATGTAATATTTGTGCTATTTACTTATTTATTGTAATTTTTTTTTTGTTGGTGTCACTGCAGAAATTCAATTAAATTTATTTCAACTTTTGCTGCTGGCCACAAGAAAAAAAAAAAAAAAAAAAAAAAAATAAATAAATAAATAAATAGCAACAACAATGCAAAGACTGCTTGAGGGCCAACAGCTTTGTTGGTTTTGTTTGGGGCATTTAATGAGGATGACGATGATGCTGTTGCATGTTGATGATGTTGGTCATGATGATGATGATGATGATGATGTTGATGATGGTGCTGATAATGAAGTGGCGTCCACTGCCCATTGCTTTTGATGTAACTGACCCAAATCGCTTTTACTAAAACTCTTTCTCTACTTTCAACGGATTTTCGGCTCTTGTTGTTGCTGCTGTTGCTGTTGCTGTTGCTCATTCATTTGCCTCATTTTCAGTTGCAGCAGTGCCCAATTTAAATGCAATTGCCATTTACTTAAAACTTTTCATAGCCTTATATATATATATATATATATATATATATATGACTATATATAGTTTTTTAAAGACCAATCTCTCGCTCTATTTATCTTTAGATTATTTTCTGTAGAGTAGAATGTATACGGAAAGTTGAAAATATATTTAGTATTACGTGAGGTTTAAGCTTGAATTTTAGCATAATCTAAAGTCCCCAAGCAAGAATACGTTTTTGTCAAGCTTTTACATACAAATCCTGAGCACTTTTGCGACTATAGAAACGTGTTGAAAGAAACTAATATTAAGAATACACCATGATAATTGCCCAAGTAAATTTTTGGCACAAAATTCTAAGCAGGTTTTGTCTAGTTTTTATTTTATTCAGCTTACGAGCATCAGAACAAAACCAGAGCGAATGGCATTCCCTATATAAAAGAAAATTTTAGAGAAAAGTACATGCAACACACGTAGGTAGCACAGACAAAAGACACACACACACACACACACTCTCTGTCAAATTGAAGGAAACCACAAAAAGCATCGACATGAAGACGGCAAAGCACCAATGAAAGACCATCAACGTCATCTTATGGGCTCTTGGCCTGCATATGGACCGAATTTTTTTTTTTTCATCTTGGCCTGGAAATAAAAAAATAAAAAAAGCAACAAGAAATAGTCGCATTTGGGCAGTTTGTGCACGACAAAACTTGACAATGGCAAGTACTACGTGCGGCAGCTGAATTTTTAGACAGCCCATCAAGTAGAGCACGAGCCAAGAGTTAGTTCACCTCAGCTCAGCTACTCACCTGCTGCTCACCTGTTTTGCATTGTCTGTTGCGTCTTTGCCTTTTGAGCACGAATCACGTATGTCATGCTCAAGTGCCATACACGTAATGCCATCGAACTAGTTTTCATTTCGGTTCACAGCATCAGGTTTTCACTTTTCACTTGTTTTTCTGCCAAGTTTATGCTCTGTTCAGGTAGAGTAGGTCAAAGGCTTTGGGCTGCCATCATTGAAATCAAAATGAGTTTCTTTTCACTTATTCTTCTTATTTATTTATTATTATTATTTTTTTTATTTTTTTTTTTAGTTAATCTAGAGAGCTATATCTATGTTGAGGCAGTTGCAACATTGATGGAAACTTTTGGGTCTATTTAAATTTACATGAGGTTAAGCTTGGCACTTTTTATAAATCGTGAAATATTATTTAATATACAAGTCTTGGTCCATAAAGAAATATCTGAAATATTTCTACACTTGAGTTGAGGAATGAACAACAACAGTTGAAAAAGCAACTTCAATGAAATACAATGCTACGTTGCGTATACGCAATGCATCAGATTCAACTAACTATCTAGACATACAACTAGATACACAAATTCCAGCAGAAAACGCAAATAGAGTCAAGGGGCGCGCAGCGAAGTAGAGCTTCAAAGCATAACATGACTAAAAACACTGTGCAGAAATAACCAGTAATAAGGCTCTAGTCGAGACTGATCGACTACGAGATACTCTGAACTAATACTCTTCTTCTTTTCGCGTTTAGCTTGGGGGTGAGTCGGACGCTTGTAACTTCATGGACGGTCAGATGGACAGGGCTACTTATTTTGTTGAGCTGTTCAAGAATATATATACTTTATGGGGTTTTCCACGTCTCCTTCTGCCTGTTACATACATTTTCACAAAACGATTATACTCTGAGTGCCCATTTTCAATGGGTTCAGGGCATACAAAAAAAAAAAAAAAAAAAAAAAAAAAAAATATAACAGACAAAGTTTTTATGCTCTAAAATGATTTAAATTATATGAAAATTGCATTATGGCAGCGATAGAGGAAGTTGCTGTTCGCACTTTTTAGCTGTTGTTGCCCGCTGATTGCCGTTGAATATTGGTAACGGCACGACAAAGCAGGGCATGGAGTGTGGGCAATGAACCGTCATAAAGTGGAAAAGAAGTGATAGAAAGTGGATAATGGCCAAAATGGTCAGAAATTGTGAATGGAGAACATGGATGTGGCGGTTAATGAGCAATGGCGACTAGAGCGTTAAATAATTACGGACACAGAGATAGCTATAGATATCTAGAGAGAGAGAGAGAGATAGAGAGAGAGAGAGTGAAAGAGAGAGAGATGTAGAGAGAGAGAGAGAGAGATAGAGATAGACATGGAGAGAGAGAGAGATGAAGATGAAGAGAGAGAGAGAGAGAGAGATAGAGATAGACATGGAGAGAGAGAGAGAGAGAGAGAGAGAGAGAGAGAGAGAGATGGAGAGATAGCTAGTTATATGGAGATGGGGACAGCTAAAGTTTTAGAGAGCTGAAGACAAGAGAGAGGATGAGATGGAAGATAGAGAGTGAGATTACTATAGTGTAAAAGAGCGTGATAGACATACACAGAGAGAAAAAGAAAGAGAGATTAGAGAGGGAAAATGTAGGAGATGGAAAGAATATATAGAATATATAGAGGCACACAGACAATGAGAGAGAAAGAGAGAGAGACAGAGGGAGAGAGAGAGACAAGAGAGACAAATATGAAAACAGATTGTGGGAGAATTATTGTGAGATAGAGATCGATTTAAAGAAATGAAATTTAATACCAAAAATATCTATATTTAGCTTTAATCATATTGAGAAATATGCATTTTCATAGTATGTTATTAATAATTTTAACTTTTCTCCAAAAAATAATATATAAATATATTTCCTACAAGAATTTTTATTTTTCTTATGCAACATTGTATAAAAATTACTATTTTATATTCTATTAAATCCATTTAAATTAACTATTTACTGATTTTATTTTTCTGCTTCTCTTTTTCAGAGTGCGCAACTGGGCCCTTAAATTTGGTGTTGATTTATGGGAATTTGGACGTCAATTTACTAAAATGAATGAGATCAAAAGTGTGAGTAAATACTTAACATATCTATGGGATATATACATATATATAGTGCCATATGTCTAGCTGGCTTAAATGTAAATAGTCAAGCATTGGCATAGGGATTGGTTAAAAGGATTTGCTGACATTTGCAAATAGCTGCGATTGCTTAAGTGTAAGTGCGGTTTACTTGGGTCTTAGTCAAACAAATATGTATTTAAGCGATAAGAAATTATCGATAAATACGCAGACGATGTCGGCTTAGTGTGCCAGCCGGTTGGCTTTATCCTCAAATGCGTCAATTTTTCGTTCGTGTAATTTTATTCCCCCCTTTTTGCTTATATTTTGTTGTTTTGCTGTTTTTCTGTTTTCTTGTGGCTTTTGTTGTTCTGACGCGGCTCTAATGCAATTTAAACACAAATAAGGCTAATTGAGGCAAGGCCCGCGACCAGCAGCAGGGGCGTAGGCATGGCGAGGGTAGTGTATGCCCTATGTCTGTGTGTATCTGTGTTAATAAGCATGACTGTTTGGCTTTAGCTTTGCGCTGACTGCTCTGTGGCTGAGGCTGCCATGGCTCCTGCTCTGGCTCTGACTCTGACTCTGACTCTGACTCTGACTCTGACTCTGACTCTGATTCTGACTCTGACTTTGGTGTAATTTTTTGCGTTTAATCAGACGTGCATGAGTTAGTGTGCTGCTTTTATTACGACTCTCTTTATACACTCATGTGTGTATGTGTATGTGTGTGTGGGTGGATGTGTGTCTTCTACACACAGACTCAAAAACAAGTTGACGGAAGTATTTGCTTTTATTATCTGACAGCTTAAATACGCTGCAGAATACTTTAGTATTTTATAGTAAATTAGTATTTTAAAATAAAATATGTTAACAATGTATAGAAATAAATAGGAATATAATGTAAGCATAAGCATTAAAATAAGACAATTTTATTAAGCAAATTTAATTTAATGAAAAAGCAATTAATAAACCAAATATATAAATTAAAATATATAAAAAAATTAAAAAAAAATTATAATAATTTAATAAAAATTCATTAAAAAATATTAGAAAAAAAATTATATAAAATAGAAAAATTTTAATAAAAATCTATATAATATAAAAAATTAATAAATGCACCAATATAAAATTAAAAATAATAAAAAATTAAATTAAATTAAATTAAAATTAAATTAATTAAAATTAATAAAAAAAGTAAAATGTTTTTGCTATAAGTATGAATAATATATTATAAATCAAAAATTTTTATAAAATTTGAAAAAAAAAATCATAAAAAAATAATAAATGATTTACATTGATAATCATTTATTTATTTACATTCATAGTCATTTATTATATTACAATTAATTAATTTACTGAATATTAAACTTGTAGAGGTAATTATCCCCATTTTCGCTATACTCAATTTCATATAATCAATTACTATATATTATATAATTACTATATATAATATATATAATTTATTTAATTTTATTTATATGACATTTTGTTTACAGTTTAAAATCAAAATTAAATACTGTGTCATAGCTTTATGCAACCAACAACAGTACCCCACAATGGGTAAGGGTATTAAAATCAGCAAAAAATGTAGGCGGGGCAGCACTGAAAGGGCGACGGCAGCAGCAGGCAGAGCCAGCAGCAGCGACAACTGAGGCAGCAACAGCAGCAGCAGCGACAGCAGCAGCAGCCCAGGCTGAAGCTAAAAATGCAAATAAATTCGCTAGCTGTGACTGTCATTGAGTCTGTAATTGTCAAGTGACTCCTTGTTGTTGTTGTTGTTGTCGTTGGTGGCTGCGTTGCTGCTGACAATGTTTGTTTGTGTTAATTTAAAGCGCACGTCGCGCAACAAAAAGAAGAAGAAGACAAAAAAAAAAAAAAAACAATAATATCAACAACAACAAAATGAAAATCTACGCGCAGATTGAATTAAATATCAAGTATACGCGACGTTGTGCGGCATGCAAGGTTGTTTTTCGCACAGATCCTGTCTCTATCCGTATGCGTGAATTGTTATTTAGCGTCGCATGTGCGTATGCTTCATAAACATAATGTCATAACAATGTGTGAGGGAGTGTGTGCGTCTGTGTGAGTGTGTGTGTGTGTGTTGCTTATGTATGCGCCTTGTTTAACATTAACGCGTTCCTTTGGCAGCGCAAATAAATTGTGTGTGTTTAAAAATTATTGGCATGCCAAAAAGGAACGAAGGATTCTGAATTGCTGACATGGGTTCACTTCAACAATGCCTAAAAAAAAAAAATAAAAAATAAAGAGAGGAAAAAAACCAAACGTTTCTTTTTATGTTTTTTTTTTTGTTAGATAAATAATTGATAAAATATCTGAAAGGCATTTTAAAGTGTCAGACAGTCTGCATAGTAAGATTTTTGGACAATTTATAGATAGAGAATAATATTAGCATATTGTTAAAAGAAGGGTTTAATATCCTACATAGATATAATATCAATGCGTAGCCAGCGTCAATTTTTTGTAAGTTTAGCCAATCTACTAAAAATATAAAGTAGAGAGAGAGTGGGATAGAGAGAGAGAGAGAGAGAAACTCTATAAAAATGAAATTACATGAGATCAACTGAAAATAATTGAACTTTAACGAGAGTAAGTTCACAAGTGAGTGGGCAAGTGCCTTCGGCTCTTAGTTTTCGGCGAGTCTCTCGCGCTGAGGCAATCGTGTGTCGCTGCTGAAACGAGCATCGTTTAGGGAGCGATACGATCGACGCTCGCTGCATAAGTAACCAGACTCAGAGTCTATGCAAACGCTCCTCACATTTACATACACACATTCACACTAACGTACGCAATTGCTGTGCTGAGCGAGCATAACACTCGTATACCACCAATACATACACAAAAGACATTTTACTTTAAAAAACTCTGCCTCAAGATCGGGAATAAATGAGAGAGAAGAAACTCGTTGAGCAACCGATGCAATTGGTTGCTCTCAGAGTGTTTTCTCAACACTTACTTACAAAAAAAAGTATATATAGATATATATACATATCTAAATACACAACTATTAGAGTTCTTATGATTATTAATTAAATTGAAAAAAAGCCAACATATAATTTCTATAGCAAATGCTTGTAAAAACTCTGTCAGCAAGAAAAAGTCGATTTTTATTATCAAAACTTTTGGTGGCCAAGCCAGGCGACCTAAGCCATTTGACAGGCGCTTTGACCCAAATGCTTGTCCAACTTTGCAATCTGCCAAAGAAAATGAAAAGTATTGATGTGACATTGCGACAATATTAATTCGATTCAATTCAATTATGAGGAACAGATTCTTGGCTTCTTTCAAATTTTCTGACAGTTGCCCTTCAAAAAGTTAGCAGAGCTCAAAATAAGGAATTAAAAGATGCCCAAAAGAAAATGTGCTATTTTTCCATTTTTCATTTTCATTTTCATTTTTTTTTTTCAAGTTATGTTTTTGTGTTTTTTTTTTTGCTGTTTCCAGTTGTTTTTTTTTTTTTTTTTTGGCATTTTAAAGTGGCATAATAAAATGTAAAACAAATGCAGTGCACACGCTCAGCTATGCCAGTGCCACAAAGGACCACAACAACAACAACAACAAAAATGGCTCACAGGATGCTGTATATATATGTAGAACTGTGTGCGTGTGTGCGTACGTGTGTTTTGGGATGCCTGTGCGTGGCGCATATTCATTTATTTTATTTTTCGTTACGTTTTGCGCTGACTAGCTAAAAAATATCTACCTAAGCCATGAAATATGTTGTTTCGGCAGACAGATACACACACCAGCACCACCAACACACACACACACACACACTTGCATAAGGCAGACACACACACACACATAATAGACTAGGCGGTATGAGAATTTCGCATTCAGTGCGTAAAACTCAATTTTTGCTTGCCCTAAGATGAAAAAAGTATACAAAATATTTGAAAAAAATTTTACAAATTGTAAATATAATGTTTATGAAATAATCAAGCATATAAATCAAAGTACAGTTTGCAGTAAGAAAATATAAATCAAATTAAATGTTAAACAAAACTTCAAAATATGCATTGTTTTTATTTTTGCTGCTATTTTAATTAAATTTTATTTTGTACTATAATTGTTTTGACTTTTTTAAGTACAATTAAATTCATATTTAAATTTCAAAATTTAAATTCATATTTCTTTAAACATTTTTTATATATTTTTAAATATATTTTTTATGTAGCTTTTTTTTTTTTTTTTTGATTTTAAAAAAATATTCGTATATTTTTATATATATATATTTTGTAATATTCAATAAAATCGAATTAAATTGCATTTATATACATATATAAGTACTGAGTGTATTAAGAGGAAACCTAAATAAAAGTATTTAAATAATATTTTTATATTAAAAATATTTTATTTTCTAAAAATGTTTACCATATTTGCAATATAATAATATTATACATCAATTAAAATTCATTTAGACTTTCATGTATAATTGAAAATGAAAAGAGTTCACAGTTTGTGTTTTAAAGATAAACAGACATGAGTAGGCACAAATATATATATACACACATACACACACACACATATTCATTTATAGACACGCATTGAATGATGTGACATTAGAATTCTATTTACTCAGCTGCGTTACAAGCCACATAGATTTGTTATAGTAACCCCCAAGAACAGCTCAAACAACACACACACACGCATACAAACACACATAGATATGTGTGTGTATAAACATGGTATAGGCAGAGGCCTGGTCTGACAGCACACAAAGTGTTACACATTACAGCCAGACAACGCGGCGTATACGGACAGAGGGAGAGAGCGAGCGCGAGAGAGAGAGAGAGAAAGTTCGAGAGTGAGCGAGCGCGAGAGAGATGATGGTGAGTGAGGCTTGGTGAAATGGGCCGAAACGAGATGAGATGAGACGAAACGAGACATCGATGGCAAATGATGATGTGCTGCTAATGACGATGATGATGATGATGATGATGTTGGGAATGATGAAGTCACGCTTTGCTCTTATTGTTGCTGTTACTGTTCGTTGTTGTTGTTGCTGTTGTTGTGATCATTATCAGCACACGCCTTGCGTCTTCTTCATTTTTTTGGACGACTTCTTCGCCTTTTATCTCGAGTGCAATGAAATATGGGTCAGAATACAAGTCGAAATTGCAAACAGCATGAATAGAAAAAAAAGGAGAAAAAAAAAACAGAAATGGTATTTGCGCATTTGTTGTTTATTTATTTGTTTTCTTGATTTTGTTGGCCTGTGCTCTTTGCACAGCTTTTCTTAACCTTCGCCTGCTGCTGCCACTGCTGCTAGTAGTTCTAGCCATTTGGCTCGTCTCTCTGCATTCGCATGCAAATAAATTTAAGCGTGCGCTCATTTTGCACGTAATACACAAACTTTTTAAACTGTTAACTGGGCAAAATGGGAAGAGCAGCGCGTGCTCTCGTTTTTCTTTTTTTTTAATTTTTGTTTTTTTTTTTTTTTTGCTTTCTCTTTTTTCATTTGGCTTTTCTTGCAAATTATTCGTTCCTTCTGCTGTTTGTTTGTGCACTTGGCATTCGGTTTTGTGCTCGGCGCTTATTGAAGGTAAAAGTAAAGCTATCTGTAAGCTGACTTGATTGCAATTGCCCTGCGGCCGTGTCTCGGTGTGTGTAAGTGTGTCTACGCTAGCGTATTTAGTCAGTGAAGGGTCTCGTTGAAAGACTTAATCAGTGGCTAAGCTGATACCAGACAGAGAGAAAGAGAGAAAAAGAAAGAGAGAGAGAGAGAGAGAGAGAGAGAGCGAAGCAGAGAGAGCTATCATTGATACTCGTATATTGATTTAAGTGATTGAGAAATCATACACCCAAAAAAAAAAAAAAAAAAATCAAATATATATTTTATATATGAAATTTATTTTGTTAAATTGAATGTTTTTCATTTGCGAAAAAAGGCAAAAAGAGAAGAATGTAGGAAAGGAATAAAATTAAAAGAGAACAAAGAAGGAAAATAAAAACGAAGAATGAAGTAAAAGAAAAGAAATGAAAAGAGAAGAATAAAAATATAAAATAAATTCAGATAAAATAAAATAAAATAAAATAAAATAAAAGAATAGAATAGAATGGGAAGAACAGAAAAGAATTCTTTTTCTTCTATATTAACAGATTTTATTTGAATTATTAGAATTAATGTGATATTCAAACTTATTCATAGCTACTTTTGTCTATATTAAAAATATTATTATTATGCTTTTTTTTTTTTTTATTTTGATTGTACTTTTTTTTATGTTCAATTAATGTCTTCAATGATTGTTTTTTAAATTTATGGAAATTCAACTTTAAGTTAAATATAATTTTCTAGTTTAAATTTTCAGTTTAAAACCTGACGACAGTAAATATTTAATGTTTGCTATGCGAACTGCCAGTCAATTGTCTTTGTGATGCTAAACTACAAACAAATATTTAAATTCAACAATAAAGTGTCTGTATATGAGTCTCTATCTATGCCTCTCTCTCTGTCTCTTTCTATCTCTCTCTCTCTCTCTCTCTCTCTCTTTCTCTCTCTCTCTCTGTATGTTTGCCTCTGTGTATGTTTGCTTTTCTATGCAATTATAATTTTTTGGGGTGTAACCCAAAATGCAGATTGTTGGCCATTTGTTTTTGGGCAAATGCTAACTCCTGCTGGAATGCAGCTACCCCAGCTATCAGCTAGTTAACCCCTGCACATCGTCTATCCCCAGCTCCCCCTGGCTGCACTCTCTTTAACTTCGCCCGCCCATGCTGCTGCAGCTGCTGGTTTCATGTGTAGGCTTTTTGGTGACAAATACAAAGCGCTAGTTAAAGACCAAAATGGGCTAAGAATGGTCGTGGCTATGCCTCTGGAGTTGGTGGGTGTGCGAGTGGTGTGTGTGTGTGTGTGTGATGTGTGGGTGTGGGAGTGTGTGTGCGTGTTTGGCTAACTAAGTGTGTGCGGCCGTATAGTGTTGCGGGCTGTAAAGAGACCAATCGTAAATCAAGGCATGACTACGGTGACGACGACGACGACGACGACGAAAACAACGTGGATGGGAACGCACTTGAGAGGGTTGAGAGGGGCCAAGGCAGAGTTGTGTGTGTGTAAGGAGTAGGGGTCAGAGGCAACACCCACTTTGCCAATGTTTAACTCAACTCTATGAGTTTTGTGCCCTTTGTGGTCCAGGGAGTTGGAGAATGCATTTAAGTTGAGGCAGAGGATCAGGCCATAGTAAACACTATATATATATATATATTTATATGTATGTGTGTGTATATATTATAGCAGAGCCAGTGCTTGTCTATGCAAATATTTAAGTCTGTTGTTGTCGTTTGGTGGCGAAAATTGCGAGTATGACATACGAGAAGAGTTGGGCAAGACAGAGAGATAGGGAAAGAGGAAAGCAGAGGGAGAGAGGGGGGAGAGAGAGAGAGAGAGAGAGAGAGAGAGACAGAGATAGTTACGACTAGGCCATACGGCAAACAAATGTAAATAGGTTTTGTGCAGTGGTGCGAGTGTGGTGGGTCAGATGCAAGAGAGCCACTGCCTTTGCTGCGCTTAATGAAAATATAAAGCAAATTAAATATTTAATTTAATCAATGTGTTATGGGACCAAAGCTGGCAACAAAAGCATATTACATTTCCCACAAGCAATCTGTCAGCAAATGTACATTTCCTCATGGAAAACATGACAAATCCGAAATGAATATTGCATTTAACTATGGGTTAAAGTTGTCGTTAACTTAAAAGAACAAAAGGGAATAATAAATTTACAAAAAATGTATATAGAAATTAAAAATTGTTTAAAAACATATGGATGAATTATGAAAGAATGCTCAACTCTATATAGTTAGTATCTAAACTGATACTAAGATCAAGTTAGTAATTCCTAATGACACAGTTTGATCAGTTAATTTGATCAGTTACTAAGTTTCACTCATTTTTAATGTAGATATATGCTACATACTCTATATGGATATGGTAAATACAAATTATTAGAGAATTGGTTTATTTCTAAATATCATTACGCAATAGGAAACTAGATTTATTTCATGCCTAGATATCGATAATAATCAGAGATATCGATAATATGTGTACACATAAAAACTTTTATAACTTTTTGATTTAGCTATCATTATCGTCCAATTGTCTTGAAAGCTTGAGCATGCCAGATTACCAAGATATATGTGAATCAAAATACTCGAAAAAAAAACTTTTTATAAACTTTTTATAATATTTTTCTTAAAGAATCGGGAGCAGCATGAATCCATATTCACCTCTACAAAAGCTCTGCCAGGTTGTTTCATTTTGAATTATTCATTTAAAAAATGAAGAAGAGGAAGAATATACAAACTGAAACTGAAAATTGCAATTACAAGTTGAAAGTGCAGCCAATTAAAAAGCGATGCCAATTAAAAGTTTTGTGGCAAAAACAACATCAGCATCAAAATCAAACTGTAAACTCGTATAAAAGCCAAGGTAAAATATATGTATAAAAAAAAAAAAACAAGAACAAGAAGAGCAAAATAGCAAATGAGTGGGAAAGGAGCTGTGAGTAAAGGAACGTGTTAAGAAAGCTGCGCTTCAATGCACATGGAAACATGCGCGTTAAAGCTTAACAATGTTGCCTGAAAAGCAAGCAAATGGGCAAAGGGGATTGGCAAAAATGCTAAGATAGAGGCAACAGAAGCCGCGTGGAGGTGTGTGTGAGTGTGCGGGGCTGGGGCTTGCATAGCAGACGACATCTTCATTAAAATCTAATTAGCGCATTGCAAAGCGAGCGAGCGAGCGGGCGCTTGAAAAGTGAGTCCTCGACTTGGCTGGCTGGCAGATGGGCAGATGGGCAGGTGCATGCTGGATGCTGCATGCGTAAGCTGCTTAACTTGTGCCGGAATTTAAGCAGCTGCTGCCAGGAGTCAGCAGTCAAGCAGGAGGAGTCTCGAGTCGAGAAGTAAAGCTCAGCGCTGCTCAGGAATGTCAACTTTGGAGAGCTGTTGTCGAGCAGCTGCACCTTACTCGCTGTCCTTGCTCCACTTAAAGTTTGATGCTGCTGCTGCTGCTGCTGCCAACTGCACACGCATGCAGTCAGGAGGTAGCCAGAAGGCAGCTAGGCAGCATTGCGTATGGGATTGGAGCCTTCGGGGCGACTTCTTGCGCAACATTTTCAAATTCCAGAGTCAACCGCAAAATGAAAAAGTTTCTATGGCTGCTGTTGCCACACCTAACCCAACCAGCCGCCCAGCATCCCAGCGAACACCGCCCACCGCCCACCGCCCACTTATATTGTATACATATTGTATATAGTAGTAGTTTTTTTTTTTGCTGGTGCTTCCAGGACTCTCACACACACACACACGCGCGCACACATGCAACAGCGCGCTTATGTCCTTCAGGCGTGCATTGCATTTCGATGCTGCTGCCGGGGGAAATTGCTTTATAAAATGTTGCAAGCTGTGCGGCCGATGCGGGGGATGCGGTTGCGGGTGCGTGGTTTGTGGGCGTGGCCATCGGCGCGACCATCTTGCTGTTAGCTTTTCTTATATATGTATATACATATATCTGTATATATGTGCACACATATATATTATTTTTTTTTTAGCCATTCCTGCTGCGGTTAGCTTGTTTGACATGCTTTTAATTTTCAATACTTATTTCTTGTATATATATATTTTTTTTCTTTTTCGTAACTCTCTAGCAGATTCGCCTTTATCGCTTTAGTGATTTTATTTTTATTTTTTCTACAACTTATTGCTAATGGTTTTAATATTTTGAGTAGCCATAAATCATAGTCGGGAAAATATGATATATAAAAAAATAAATAAAATGATATATAAATGATATATAAAAAATAAATAAAATAATAAATAAATAAAATATGAAAATATAGTAAAATTAATTTTACAAAACAAAATTTAATTTAACAAAAATTAACTTCATTTTTTCATTAATTTTTTAAGTTTATCAAATTTTTTTAGAATTTCGACATTTTACATTTTGAATCATTACCAAAATACGAATGAAGCAGTTACAGGCTGACGCGCTTCGCAGATATAGCGATTCGAAAAATTACATGGACGATCGTTTAAACCGAGCATATTACCTACTTTCCATCCCAGCTCGTCACAGTGCTCTAACTTATTAGCATTGTCGGGCTGTGGTTTTGCCCAAAAATCTTTATTTATTGGCTCGCCGTTAGAGAACCAAATATGACTGCCCTCTTTGCCCTGATCGGTGCCGGAGGTCCAGTACAAGTGTTCGATGTGCGAATCACGAATATATCGATTGATTTCATTCCATTCCTCGATAGTCTCTATCGTTATCAGTTCAGCGTCCATTGTACGACAGGTTTCATAGGCTTCGTACCAATTTTTTGGATTTTCCATTTCGAAATAGTAATAGCCATAGGCGATCTTCAGAAATGGAGCGGTTGTCAGATTCGTATTGGACGGCATATCTATAATAAGATAATAATAGAAAAAAATATTGCAATGTATTTGATATTTCTGATATTTTACCAGGTTTTATAACCGGTTGTAATTTATATGCCATGCATAGAGCAAATAATCCGAAGAACTGCAGAACAGAAACGTATTTTACAAACATTTTTGCTACACTTATGAAATTCTTTTCATATGCCAGGCTTTTTATAGCACACAGAAAATTTCGGCTGAGGCAATGAAAATTTCTTCTTTATCAAGTGTGAATGAATTTCATTATAAATATTTGGTAAATCTAACTGAAAACAAATTTTCATTTATAAATATTTAGACTTGTTTATCAGCTGTTTATTATCATTTGCAAATCTGTGTTTAATATTTGCTGCATTTACTAAGAGCGGACTATTTTATTCAGCATCTGTTATTACTCAATGGATATTACCAAAGAACAAAAGAGGCAGTTACGGGTTGTTGAGCTTCGCAGATGTAGCGATTCAAATATTCACATTGACGATCATTGAGTCCACTTCGAGCACCATCTCTCCAACCCAATTCATCACAGTGCTGCGAATTGTCAACATTATTGGGCATTCCTGGATCCCAAATGTTAATATTGATGGGTTTCCCGTTCGAAAACCATATGTGATATCCCTCTTTACCCAGATCTGTGCCTGATGTCCAGTACGAGTAGTCAATATTCGTGTCACGAGTATATCGATTGATAATGTTCCACTCTGCGATTGTTTCTATCGTGATCAATTCAGCATCCATTGTACGACATATTGCATAGGCCTCGTACCAGTTCCTCTTGCTGTTCAACTCGAAAAAGTAATATCCAGTTCCGATTCTAACAAATGGACCTGTTGTCAAGTTCGTGTTGGATGGAATGTCTGCAGAAATGCTAATGTTAAATTCATGATTTTCGAGGTATTTCTTTTGAAATATTTACCAGGTGTTATAACTGGATGTAATTTAAATGCCATGCATAGAGAACACAATCCAAAAAGCAGCAGAAGAGAAACGTATTTTTCGGACATTTTGGCACGACTCATTGGTCGATTTTCATGGCTGGCCTTTTATATCGCAAATCAATGAACAAAATTGCTTATGCTCTGTAAATTAATGTTACTGGGTATATAAAGTTTTGCAGATAAAAATGCGTTGCTTAGAATATTTGATTACTAATATAAAATTCCATTTCATTTCATCGAAACATATTCTCGAATTCGTATTTCTTTTTGACACACTCAAAGCAGGGTATCTAGCTAGCCTAATGATTGCTTTAGATAAATATTTGTAAACAGAATTCTGAGAACAATTGAAAATAATAAAATTGCTTATCTATTTTTAATTTCCAAATATTTATAAATGCAATAATAAAAACAAATTCAAGCACATAGTCTTTTGATTGCTCTTACAAATATTTTGATTTGAATTTTACTTTTGTTATACCCTGAAACTATTGAAGGGTATAACATTATAGACAACATAGGGTACATGTAAATGGTTGATTAGGTTTAAAACATTATAGGTCTAAAGTATTTAAGTGCTCTACGTGTGCCATCACTTAAGCCAGTCCCATTATCATCATCAATAGAGAATTCTTTACCTATAATACATAAATTTAACTTTAAATAATTTAATGAAGACACCAAAAAAATTGAATTGAAATATCAGCAGAGTATATGTTAGTCTTATATTTGTTTGTTATCAGGTAAATATATTTATAAAGAAACAAGTGTTTAGCATCAATATGTTTCTCTTTGTTTATGCATTCTTTTCACTTGAGGAAATTTTGATCATCAGCTGTTCATTATCAAAAGTTTTGTTTAAAGTATGTGAGCACTTTCAGATGATATGCCATAAATTGAAGGTCATATGTATGTGGTGGCTAATCCGTGTACTCTTAGAATTTCAACAGAGCTTATTTATACTCTTCGTATAAGGTGTCTTGACTTGTAAACTGGTTTAACCCATGTAGTAACCCCCCATAGCAAGTAGTTGCTTGTCTTACTATATGGGATATAGATAGGCCAATTGTTTTGGACCACTTGTGGGAGTATTCAACATGGAAGATTAAATGTTGGCTCTACTCTACGATGGTATTCATTAAAATTGCTAACGATAGGGCGGGACTAACATTATCATATGTTTGCATATCTAAACCACTTGGTTTCTGTTATCTATCATGATTATATTTTTATATATTATAGGCACACTCACTTTTCACTTTTCTGTCAGCAACACATTGTGTGTTGTCTGTCTGAACAAAAAGTCACATTTTGTTTAAAATTAATTCACACTTTTCAGATTTGCTGCCAAATGATTTTATTATTTATTATAATAAAATATAATGAATAAAGATATAAGCATATCTAATATTTGTTTCAATTTTTACCAGAGCACAAAAGAAGCTGTTACTGGTTTCTTTGTTTCGCAAATGTAGTAATTATAATCAATACACGGACGATTATTGAATCCATCTCCTTTAGTGTCTTTATAACCCAATTCATCACAGCTATAATTGTTATTAGTATTAACGGGTTTGGTTGCTGCCCAGATCTTTATATTAATGGGCTTGCCGCTAGTAAACCATTTGTGGGTTCCCGCATGACCTTGATTTGTGCCCGATGTCCAGTATGAGTAATCCTTATTAACTTCACGAAGATATCCATTGATTAGATTCCATTCTTCCATAGTTTCTATGGTTATCAGATCAGCATCCATCGCACGGCAAGCTTCGTAGGATACGTACCAGTTTTGCTTGGAGGCCGTGTGGATAAAGTAATATCCAGATCCGATTCTTACAAATGGACCTGTTGTCAGGTTCGTGTTGGCTGGAATGTCTGTAGGATATATATATATATATATATGATTATATTAGAAGGATTTACCCTTTAAGGACTTACCTGGAGTTATTATTGGATGTATGCTATATGTTAAACACATGGCAAACAATCCGAACAATTGTAGAAGACAAATGTATTTGATAAACATTTTGCTAAACTTTGGAAGAGATTGCGCTGTTCTGGCCTTTTTATATCAAAATTTAAAAAAAATATACCCTATAATTTCAAAAAGTGGGTATACTAATTATATAAAAACGTATATGAATCGCTTTTATTAAACTCGTCCATTTCAATAATGTAATGTGTTTCAAAAAAGTATTAATAAAATTATTTCATTCATTATTAAGATAATAAATTATGTTAGATATTGCATACTAAGCTTCTAAGATAGTTTTCAACTTTTACCAGATGAGAAAAGACGCTGTTACCGGTGCCTGTTTTTCGCAAATGAAGAAATGCAAATAAGAACACGCACAATCGTTGAGTCCATCTATTTTAACACTTTTCCAACCCAATTCAACGCAGTCCTCTTCACCTTCGTTGTCGGGCAGGCCGTGAGCCCAGATCGGTAAATCGATGGGTTCGCCGCTTGTAAACCAAAAGTGGGTTCCCTCTTTAGCTTGATCCGTACCCGATGTCCAGTAGATGAAGTAAATATCATTTTCACGAAGATATCGATTGATTAAATTCCATTCTTCGATAGTTTCTATCGTTATCAGTTCAGCATCCATCTTGCGGCATGTTGCGTAGGCTTCGTACCAGTTTTTTTTATTAGTCGTCTCGAAAAAGTAAAAACCATTTCCAATTCTTACAAATGGACACGTTGTAAGGTTCGTGTTGGATGGAATATCTGCTCGAAATGTATGATATGAATGTAGTTGCAGTTAATATACTTGCAGAACTTACCGGGAGTTACAAATGGATGCACCTTATAGGACACACATAAAGCGAGCAATCCAAAAAATTGAAAAACAGAAACGTACTTGACAAACATTTTTACGATACTAACGAAAGATTGCAATTTTCCTCCCTTTTATACTGTTGGAGAATGATCTCAAAAAACTCATCATCAACATGATTTTCTTACAAGTAAGCATTTAAAGTAACTCTAAAGAAAGTCACTGCCTGTTCGATCATTTTCCTAGAATAAGAAATCAAGAACATTCCATATGTAAAAGAAGCAAGTATAAAAGCATGCTGCACATAGAGTCAGTCTTTTGTCGTATTGTATTGTATTATATTTTATTGTATTGTATTTTATTGTGTGAGGTCAGTTTGAATGTGTCTGCTCGATCAGTTTAAACTTATTGTGTTGCACCTACATTTACAAAACAGTTTTTAATTTATTTCAAGAAAACCTCAACATATACAGCAAATTGAACAGCAACACCATGTAATTGAACAAAAAAAGGGTATACTGAAAACATACATCAAGTTGTTTTCTTTTGGAGAATAAGAAACATAGTTCTTCTATGGGCCTCATAAAAACCCCACACGCCATGTATTTATCTTTAACTGTAATATAAAACCAGTTTAAATAAATATTGCAAAATCATTAAAATGCTTTGGCTTTATCAGATCTTTAATTTTTCTTGGAACTTGCTAAATTTAGATAGCTAATGTTTTATTGGACATAAAGAGCAGGTACATAACTTAATAATCAAGACGTCGTACGACAAGCATCATAATATCTTGAGCAAACTTTTGTAACTGACAAAAGCGTAAGAGAAGAAGAGATGACAACGTTGGTCTATCTTTCTCTCTGATTGCCCCTATCTGCCTACATTGATGAATTCTTTGATGTACTGAAATATAGAAAGCATTTTATAGGATTTTTATTAGTTTTATATAAGTTCAATTTGTATTAATTATGTCATTTACCTTATCTAAAGACCGATTTATTTATCTTACACTTATGTATAATTGTTTTCTTTTTTCTTAGCATTGATAAGCATATATATTACTTTATTAGTTGAATCTTATCTCGTTTTTATTGCTTGTTGATTGTCTTTAATTGTTGATATCCGGTGCATCCTAATGAATACGAATATTAAAAAAAAAAAAAAATAAATAAATTGTTGATATCTTAATAATTATTATATTAAATAAATAGTTGATATTCCAATTTAACTTTACTAAATTTTATAGTGAAGAGGAGTACAAATGTTATATTTTAAGTTACATACATATATATATTTTAAATACTTTTAATTTATAGTAAACCAAACAAAATTAAATATTTGTATATATTTTTCGCAGAAAAAAAGTTTTTTTTTTTATGTTAAAAGCATTTAAAAATGTTAAATGCACATATTTTTATTTTTATTTTATAACTATATAATTATAATTAAATTGGGCCCAATTTAAATATTATTTTAAATTAAAGAATATTTTCTTAGCATAAGCAAACTGAGTTTGCTAAGAGAAAGAAAAGCTCAGACTTGGCTTTGTCCATTTCATATGGCAAACTATTTATAGATGAAATTACTTTTCGACTCTAGATGCCAATGACATGTAATTTGTACATATGTCTATGTATATATGTATATATATTTGATGTATATTTCGCTCTTAAAAAACACTTTGCTGCTTAATGTGTCTAATTAAATTTCACATGCCGTTGAACAGCAGACAGTTGTGCTTGCCTGCTCGCTCTCTCTCTCGTTTACGCTCTGACTCACTCTCCCTCTCGCTCTCTCTCTCTCTATCACTCAAGTTTGGCTTCATTTTCCACACCCACTCTCTCACACACACACACGCACACACTTGAATGAGACACGCATTTAGTGGCCATGTTAATGTCTGACACATTTTGCTTTGCTTTTGATTTGACGTGCTGCTGCCACGCCCCCTGCCTTTGCCTCAAAGAGAGAGAGAGAGAGAGAGAGAGTGAGAGAGACAGCGAGAGACACACACACATCTCATTGCGAAAACATAATCATCTTTCCATTGAAACGTGTTGTCATTTGTTTTAATGTTCGAAGGCGCCGGGCAAAATGGCATTTTCCTAAGAGATTTGATGAGTTTTTGCCCTGCTTGATTTTTACATTTTTCTTTGCTTTTTCTACTCTTTCTACTTAATTTTTCTATTCTTTTTTTCACTTTTTCGCCAAAGTCATTTGTTTGCGCAGCAAGGAAAACGTGTAGCATTCTTAGCTGTAAGTTGAGGCTGCAAATGCATTTTATGACAACTTGAAAAGTTGAGAAAAAACTGGGCAAACCAATTAGCTAGGCACGAGTGGGTCGAGTGGGCGTGACTAAAGCGGGCAAAAACTGTCAGTTAAATTATATTTTCGTTGGCATTTTGTAATCGTCAACGTACTGGCAGCATATTTCTATATCTATGTGTGTGTGCGGAAGTGTGTGTGTGTACATGTCCCAAGCGAATTAATTAGAAAACTTTTCTTAACTGATTCAGTGGCAGCAGCAGCAGCAGCAGCAGGGACTGAGTTGAGACACACGCATTCAAAGAAGCTAGCAGAAGCTGCTTTTTGTGCACACACACACACATGCACTCTCTAGCACACACACACACACACACACACACTGGAGACACTGCAAACATTTGCGGTTGGTGCCAAAATGCTGCTACAAAACTAAAACTGTGAAAACTCTTTGAGGCATTCATTAGTTCGCTAAAGAAAATGTCATACAACTGTGCAAGTGTGTGCATGTGAGTGTGGGCGTGTGTGTATGTGTGTGTGTGTTTGTGAATTGCAGCTCGTAAGAAAAGTAGCACAAATCCATGTAGCAATCAGAGCGCTGTCTTTGAGCGCATTATTAATTCAAACATGAAAATTTTAAACGCCCAAATTATGTTCGCTGCATTTAACAGAAAATGGAAAAACGAAAAACGAAAAACGAACAGACGAGTAAAAGGCAAATCAAAAAAATTACGTTCTTTCATCCATTTCCGCCGGATATTAGCAAATGGCGCACTGATGATTTTCGCCAAGAATATTTCTAGCGTCAAATGTCAATGAACTCTGATTACATATGAAATGATATAGAAATATGATAAGCTCAATGTCTGGCGGGCTTAGAATATAGTCCTTGCATAGCAGCTTTTTGTTATCTATCTCTCTCCCTCTCTCTATCTCTCTCTCTAACTTAAACTCATAAGTCAATCTAAAATGTATCATTCTCTAACATTCTGCCTTTCTCTCTCACCCTCGAATGTGTCTGCCTCTTTCTCACTCTCTCTCTCTATCATTCTTGTTGTCTTCTTTCTATTTAAAAAGCATTCAGATAATCTCTATCGCCTTTCTATGCAAGTCTCATTACATAAAAAGTGCTCAGACTCCATTTTAACTAATGTGATCAGGAGTTCTCGTTCCTCAATTACTTTTGGGCAATTGAACGCTTAAAACTTACAAAATGTTCGACTCAGCAGAAATACGCAGAAAATTATCTTTGATTTGGTTGCTTATTCAGCTGAATGTTAAGTGCCTTGGGGCATGGCAAAGCAATTTAACTCTCAACTAAGTGAAATAATTGGCCAATGAAAATCTTATTAAATGAATAAAGCAACATTAAAATCAGTTTAATAACAACAACTGGCAAGACGCAAGACGCCCAACTCGCTGCTAGCAGTAAATTTGAATTTTATGCCGCGGACATTATAAAAGCAGCAAATGGAAAAGTTTTTATAACCCTTTGCCGACCCAGTCCAGCCGCAAGCTGCGGGACTACCCCAAATGCTGTGCGTAGTCTATATAAATTTTCATAGTTTATTGACAAACGTATTTATTTTTATATTTATTGCATACTCATTTCTCCTTCTTCATCTTCTTCTTCTTGTTCTTGTTCTGTGTCTCTTTGCAGCGTTTTAAGGACAATGACATCGAAGTGAAGCGCAAGGATGGCATTATATTGCTGCGTGAATTAGCGGCCGAGGTGAAGAACTTTATGGATTTCAAGCGTAACGCTGTAATGGTAAGTGGTATTAAGAAATAACTACCCATCTACATATATACATATATATATATACGCCTCTCGGCCACGTCAGTGCTGTAGAGCCTGTGGCCACGCCCACTTAGCTGTAAGTGCTCACAATTGACAAGTGGCTCAATAGCTCAAAGCGCACGCGACAAATGGCAAAGAACTCGGCAATTTAAGAACCATACACAAACACACACATATATATACATATCTATATACATATATATATATATATAATATATATATATATATACTGACAAAAAAATAATAACAAGAAGGCGCCTCGCAGTGGGACACTGGCGTAAAGTGGAAAACAATAAATTGCCGTGGGCCGAAAACAGCCCCAAAAGCAACAGCAACAGCCCCAACAATAAAATCAAGTAAAAGTGCTTATTAAATGCATTTTCTTGAACGGCTGTTAGACACCCTGTTTTTGCTGTTATTTCATATATATCAAGAGCTGTTAGCTTCGTCTTAGACAACTTTTATGTGTAAGGAAGGTCTGATTTGTTTAGTTTTTTTCTGATTCAAATGTACGACTATTACATACCCTACATCACATATTATGAATCTAGCTTTTTGAATTGATATACATAAAACTATATTAACTTAACTTATTAATAATGCTCATGTCTGAAGCTTATTTCTTATGATATTTGCACAATATAAATAACTGTGCACAACTGGTAAATACCTTGTTTTGGTTTAATAAAGTTAGCTTCCAAAAAACTTTCTTATTGCTTTTGATATAAGACTTACAAGTGTTAAGTTCAGAATCCGATCTTTATTATAAAGTCTACTATACTTTTGATTACTCAGTACTACTAAATAAAAAAACATCTGTACATTGGAGACAGCAATGAATGAGCTCTGTGCTATGCCTATAAACCCTATGAATTTCGTCTGAAACTAGAAGCTATCGATAGCTTTTGATAAGAAAAATTACTTTGTCTTTTAGCCAAGTCAATTGGTACTCAACAAGACACAGTAGGTATATGAATGCTTAATTTAGTCAGCACGTGCATATACCCTTTATTGCTTGAGTACAGGGCATTGCGACATCTCAGGCGCGGTAAGCACGACTGTGGTGGGGCGAGGAACGACAAATTGAAATTAAAGTGCGCCAGCCACAAGGACAAGTTTTGATGGCGCCCGCAGCTGTTGCGGCTGCTGTCACTGTAACTGTAACTGTGACTGTAACTGTAACTGTAAGTGTTACTGCCACGCCTACCACTGACCAGCTGCCATCGGGTTTGGCCAACTGGGTGCGCGCGCGTCTCCAGCGGGATGAACCTCTGCGGCATTTGTGGTCTTTGCCCTGCTCTTTGTGGCCTGCCTCCGTTCAGCGTATCAATAGACTTCGTTTACTGTCCGGATAATTTGCTGCAAGCGTCGCGGCTGCACATTGGTGCAAATGCAGTGGAAAAAGTGCTGAAAATTACTTATTTATCAGAATATTTTTGAAAATATTTTCTCGATAAAAAATCTAACAAAAATCGATCAGTTCATTACGAACTAACAAATCATTCAGATAGTCAAATCATTTATTATTTCATCAATCAGTCAGTCAATTGCTGAACTGGTCAATCAATGATTTCTTGCAATCAATTTCATTTGCTTGATTGCTATAATTGTCAGTCAATCAATATTTGAGTGCAAAATATCACATAGATAATTTAATTAATTATTCAAATTTCGAAGTATTTATTTTCATTGCCTTTTCTACAGCATTTAAACCACTGTAGCACTTGCTAAATGCCAACAGCAATTTGCTATTAAAAACTGTTGCTTTTTATTTATTTATTTATTTTTTTTATATTATTTAATTTTGTTTTCAATTTTACGTTTTTTCTTCTTCTTGTCATTTCTCTGCTGTCTTTTGTGATTGATTGGCAAAGCATCTAGACAGAATTTCACTTAGCATTGAGCTATTTTATGGCTAGTTAAGTTGGTCCTCATTTCTCTCTCTCTCTCTCTCTCTCTCTCTCTCTCTCTCTCTCTCTCTCTCTCTCTCTCTCTCTCTCTCTCTCTCTCTCTCTCTCTCTCTCTCTCTCTCTCTCTCTCTCTCTCTCTCTCTCTCTCTCTCTATTTGTCTCTTACTGTGTTTGTCTGTTTTGCAATTGTTTGCCAGTTAAGTGAAATGATTTTGATATGGCCAAGTATTTTCATTTTTTTTTACAATTTCCATTTTCATTTAATCAAGAACATTTTGTATGCTGCAAATTATTTACGACACGAGCAGGAAACACCGCGAGAAAAAAAAAAAGAAAAACAAAACAAAACAAATGCACACGACAACAACAATCATTAATAATGCGCATCAAAGCAATTACATTTAATCAATGCAAATTTCTATATATATTATATATACATATATAAAGTAAACATATATATTATATAAAGATAAAGAAAATCTAGCGAAATAATAAATCATGAATCATGAGATGATATTGGGTTTTCTATTAAAATAAAAAGACATTTATATATAATATATAAATATATATATATATATTTTTTTATTATTTTTATTTTTATTTTTAAATTCGTTGCTTCTAGTTACATTAAATGTTTGCACATATGAAAGTTAATTTATTATGCATACAATGCTTAATTTCACAAGATTAGCTTTTGCTTTGTTCTGGTGCTGTGATCCATCCCAAGTTTCTGTACTCTCAGAGACGAGATCAACGTCGATTTCCATAGGTTGCTCAGACGTTTCGAGCTGAGAGTTATTCCACGCTTCTGTACTCGGAGAGAAGACATCAACGTCGATTTCCATAGGCTGTGATTCATCCCATGTTGCTGTGGCCGTATAACGGCAGTTGTACTGCTTTTCAAACAAATCCATCGATTTCGCGTTTTTTGCTAAGTTTTGTATGAATTTTGAAAATGTAGGCAATAACGAAAGAACCGCCATCAACTGTTACTCGCATGATTTTCGCGCTGAATATATAAATTCGAGGGTATTTGATGTCATGTTGATATTTGATGGAAGAATGCATTTATTTATATTTTTATACACCTATTTATATATTTCCATTTATTTATATATTTAATTTATATTTTTTATACAAGTTTAAGCAGTATGCCATGTCTCATATCCATGTTGCGCTCATGTGCGTGGGTATACATAAATAAATTTTTATGATTTCCGCAAAATATCGATTTAATTCAGTTTTGCTTCTTTTTTTTTTTTTTTTTTTTTTTTTTTTTTTGTTGCCGTGTTTTCTCTTATTTTTGTGGGTTTATTTGGCGGACGCAATGGCCGCTGTTTCCGCTCCTTATGGACAATCCAAACACACGCACACATGCACATGTGCGTGTATGTGGGAGTGTACGTGCATGTGTGCGTGTGTGTGTGTGTGTGTGTGTGTGTAGGGGCAGCACAGCTGCCGTTCTTGCTCTGTTGCCCTGCAGTCCGGAAGTTTTTGGCCCCGACGCAAAACGCATACGAAGCACCATTAATTAAAAATCAACCCACACGAACAACAACAACAACAAGAACGAGCGTTAACATCAAAAACAGCCAAAAGCCAAACTAGAGGCACAAATAAAATAATTTTCATAGAATTTGTGCGACTACATAGATACCCTGTAGAACTCAATTGCATAAATTCGACTTGCAGTTATTCTGCAAGTAGAAAAATTGAACAAATTATGAAGTAAATTTTAAATCAGATCAATTGAAAATCAATTCATTTTGATACCCTGTAAATAATTTATATACAGAAAAGAATGCCTAAAGTATCAAAAACTCAATTTAATATAAAAACAAACTAAAAATGCTTAGGTAAGCAATTTTAATTAGAAAACATATCGACTTGCAGATACCCTGTAAACAATAATTGACAACTAGCAAGAAAACATTATATGCTGAAGATACATAACAACGTAACAAGATAGAGTAATACTATTTGATGTAATGTATGCGGCATAAATATACCCTGTAAATAATTTATGTCAAGATATGCACGCTGCGGCATCAACACAGTTAATAATAATCAGAAAAAGCAAATATGTTACCTTGTTACATGCAATTGACTTAAAAATACCCTGTAATTGTTGAATGCAGTTAGCTTGTATATAAATAATTTGTAAAAAGAAATAAATTGATCAATTAAATGAAATTAATTAATATAAGTAAAATAAACAAATTCTTACTGCCTTAGCAGTAACTTTACAATACTTACAATACTAAGTAAGTTTTTAAAACATCAACATTCCGGAAATTCCAGCTTCGCCAAATGCAGTTATGAGTCAAGAAAATTCGCACACAACAAAAAAGAAGGAACTACAAAGAGCGACATTTTTGCTGTTGCTATTGTTGTTTTTGCATAAAATAAATATAAAATTGACCACCAAATGTTTGAAACATTTATGAAACACACACACACACGCACACACGCACACACACACGCACACACGCACACACACACACACGCACACACGCACACATATAAAGCCAGCTAGGCAGCCTGGCAGACAGACAAACATTTGCCATAGAAACGGTCGGCAACTCTTGCAGTTCAACGAGCTGCAAAAGTGCCGCACACATGACCACGCCCCTAGCCGCCCATATATCGCCACTCACGTCTCAAATCCTTATGTTGTGTATTTTGGCGTTGAGAAAAACGGCAAAAGGCAAACAGAGATTGTGACTTCTGAAAAGTTTTTTTTTCCTGCTGTTGGTATTTGGTTGTTTTGCTGCCCTTTTCTTATGAAGTGGCATTGGAGAGTAGAGGCATCTTTTTAGTATACTACTTGCTGATGTTAGTGATGTGTGAGCGCAATGTTGAGTGGATGTCAAAGCTTACAGATTAAAAGCAAAACTTAGGCTGTGAATACTTCTGAATACCCTGAACCCATTGTTATTATTGGTTTCTGTTCATTTCTCATAAATAAAATCATAAAAATATAAATTAATAATTAGCTGTTGTTGTATTGCTCGCTGGGATTTCCCAGCATAAATTTGCTCGATCTGTCTCAACCGCTGAAGTCGATTCAATTAAAGCTAACGACTGAAAGTAGGACTTAAGAATTAAATTGATTAGAAAATCGTACAATATGGTCTTGGACGTACACTGAAAATACCCTGTAAAATAAGAAAAATTGCATTTACAAATTATTCAAAATTGTGTGGTGAAGAATAAATAACAAAGATGATGAGGATTTTTTGCTCTAATGCTATTGCTTTAACTGTATTAGTATATAATTCTCTTCTATTAGTTTTTAAATTAGGTTCTTCATTTTAAATCAATATTTTTCTGGAATATATAAAATATATTATTCAACTATATTCAGACATTGGTTAGACAAAATAAATCTTATTAAATATTTTATATTTCGAGAATTAAAAAAAGAAAATTGTTGTATATATGTATATATAAAATTTTCTTCAATTTCTTCAAAGCTTAAATAAATTATTTTAAGTTTATTTGAATATTTGATATTAATTTATTTAATATTTGTCATTCATTTACTTTAAATTTAAAAAAAAAATTAATGAGTAACTACTTGTCGTGCTTAGACTGATTGTCTGATTGTCGGACTTTATGAAATGTTATCGTTCAATGCTTGAGTACGAAAATAATCTATTGAACAGCATATATAAAAACTGCGTATAGAAACGAATTTGTTAGTTACAATAAACCAGTTTGAAAATGTGCAATAACATATGTCCCATCTATATATACTATATACATATGGTAATCTCTCTACTTATAATACGAAACTTGATTCTGGGAATCTCCCTAAAGTGATTATTCTTGGGGTCAGTTTTATAATATATATTTATAATGACAACTTTTATAGTATAGAGACTGGCTAGCTATAAAAATATGAATATATTTCTATATATTAAAGCGTGTGCCATTGCCGCTGTCAATTAGTACTTGTTGAACATTCAGACAATCGACAATATGTTCTTTCGCCCGTTGATGCTTGTTTTCTATATTGTGGTGCTGATTGTCCTGTGCCTGACGCTGGTCCTCGGCAAGCCCGCCTGCAATGAGGGTTTCTATACGAAGAATGGAAATATTATATTGGATCTGCACAAATTCCAATCGCAGTTCGATTGCGTGCAGCAGATGCATAGAGGCTAAGAGCAACAATGTTGAAATATATAAAAATATGTACACACATATATATAGAAATGTATAACTATATTATATTATATAACTTTATTATATATATATTACTATATTTATAAATATATTAGATATTTATGGGATACAAGTAAATATATATAACACCTTGGGTTGCAATAAAAAAGTGTATTTATTTAACAAACAAAAGTAACAAATAGAATTGTTGACAGTTCAATTTAATCAGCTACATACATTGAGCAGCGCATCGTCGCGGCTTTTAGTGAATCTCAAACTGTGAAAGACTTTCAAACTGTACATTGACGCAAATATTGCTTTATGCTTTATTGCTTTATATTTGGGTTTGGTAACAGTTGGATGTAGCTATGCCTATATATGAAAGAATATTGAATGATCTGATTCATATAGATAAGCTGTGCATTAAATGTGAATCAAATGAATAATTGGGTTCGTCATTCTTAATGCTTCACATGTGTTTACAATTCTACTCAAGAAATTGCATTCAAGTTGATAGGTTGACTATTGTTAGATTGCACACTGTATTTCAATATACAAATCGCCTTCAAAATTGCACTGGATATCGACATAGTCAGTGAATTTTCAACACAGTAAAATTGGACTGCAGATCAACATTGAAAAGTTACACTGAATAATGATGAATATTAACATCGACGAATTGCATTGAGTAACTACGTTGTCTATAAAAATACACTGAAAGTCTACACTGAAAAATCGCACTGAAGAACTACGTCGAAAAGCTACACTGAAAAATTGCACTGAAGATCGATACACAGAGCGTCATACAGAAAAAAAAGTTTATACTGAAAAAAATAGCACTGAAGATCGGCATCGAAAAGTTACACTAAATATCAACATTGAAGAATTTCATTGAATATCGACGTTCTGTATAAAAATGCAAAAATGCAATTTACATACAGCTTTGCTATTTCTACAAAGCTTCAAAGCAATAGTCTTAGAGCGTTATATTATTTACGCTTAGTTCGCCAGATCAATCGGTATAAGTGATTCTCATTCGCTATCTCTCTCTGAGCAAGTGACTTCGGCTCTGTTCGTATGAATATCAACGTTTTCTATAAAAAAGTTTATATTAAAAAAAAAACACTTCAGATCGGCATCGAAAAGTTACACTGAATATCCACATCGAAGAATTGCATTGAATAGCAACGTTTTTGATTCCCATTCGCTATCTCTCTCTAAGCAAGTGACTTCGGCTCTGTTCGTATGATTAACAACGTTTTCTATAAATACGCTATCTCTCTCTCGGCTCTCTTCGTATTGCTGTGCGGCTTGTGCTGAGCTATTCGTGTGGCGCTCGTTTAACGAACAGCGTTGCTGGAGAGACACGAATGCCGTTCGCTCAATGAGGCTGTGTGAATTTGCCTTGCTAAAATAACCCTGATCGTGCACGAACTCGTTGTAGAACCGATGCAATCGGTTGCTCTCTAAGTTTTTGATGAGAATATTAATAAACTGAATTTGCGAGCTAAATCTGTAAGATTGCATGGAATATCGACAGTCTGTAAAAGTGCACCGAATGCACTATGTCGCCATTCAGATGGCTTGTGAAAGAAAATTAGAAATAAAGTACAAAATCACACAATATACAATTCTATATAGCTATAGAGATTTGTGTATTGTTGTAGCTATCATTAGCTTTGATATTATTCATTCGCATTGTTTGCAATTTGTTGGCCAGCTGCCGCTTCAGTGAATTGAATCTAACATTATCAATGCATTACACACGTACAATATGTATATATGTATGCACATAACTAAAGTAGAACATTCAATATGAATGTGCGTCTAATCTGTGAGGCCAATCAAATAATTAGTGCTGGCCAATCCATCTATTTATACACACATATATGTGAATATATATATATATATATATATATATATATATATATATGTATATATGTATGTGCATATAGCGCGTTATAAATCTATTTGTCAACAAACGTCACACAGACCAATGGACAGACAGCGGAGACGGACAGGTCGAGGCAAACATTTAACTGACCCATAAACAGAGCATTGTCAACGGCGCGTATACGTGATATTATTTAAACACAACGCGCGGCGCCCGCACAATTGACCATTGAAAGGACGACGACGACGATGACGACGACGTCGTTGGCAAATAGTGACAGAAAAAAAAAAAAAACAAAAACAAAAAACATGCATACACACTCAGAGACATCTGTCTATATTTGCTGCGAAAGCGCAACCAGGATGTCAGAGCCAACAACAAGCAGCAACAGCAACAACAATCAAACAAAGTCAACTGTTTGCTACAATAAAAAAAATATATATATACATATATACATCAGCCTTCTACTTCTTGTTTTCTATTATTTTTATATATAATAATAGAAAACAAGAAGTAGAAGGCTGACAATCGAAAAATAAAAATGAAATAAAACAAATAAATATACCAAAAATAATACAATACAACAACTAAACTATAAACCAACTATAAATCGACTAAAGAGAATATAAAATAACAAAAATAATTAAAATTAATATTAAAAAAAATAATATTAACATAAATCAAAAACAACGAATAATATAAATAGAAAAAAAATAATAATAATAATAATAAAATAAATCAACTAATGTAAAGTAAAATAGAAAGTCAAATGCTCTGCTTGATAAACTGAAGAATTAAAATAGTTTATTATTTATTATTATTATTATTTTTACGACGAATTTTATGGCTCTTCTCAAAATGTCGTATGACAAATATTCACTGAAATTAGTTTAATTATATTTTATATTAAATTAATTGAATAAATTATTCAGAGCCTAAGAGAAAGCTAACTGTAAAGTTAAACTCGAATAATATTACGAGCTCAAAATTTAAACCAACAATAAAGACGTGTTGATATCATTATGAAAGTCTGATTTAATTCACAAACTCGAACTAGAAGTAAAGTTAATCAGCAACTAATTTCTCGTATTTTGATATAGAATAAAAAAGCTATCGAAATAGATATATAGTGCAATTTCGTTATAGATTCAACAAAATATCTCTGAGTCGGGCACTTTTGACAACAACCACGCCCACACCCACTTTATTCTGTTGTTGGTCGCCCCGTTTGGGTTCGTTGCTTTAAGCACTTTTCACACAAACAATTTGCACTCGTGTCGAACATGAGAAATAATGAAAAACGAAACGATTCGTGCGTGGCTCTGCCCTCAAATGCCACACACGCCCACACGCGTTCCATCAACATCATCATCATCATCAGCAGTAGCAGAAGCAGCATTGTCAGTATAAACATTAACATCATCATCATCATCAGCATTATCATTATCATTATCATTATTATCATCATTGTAGTCGTGCGCTTCGGCACCTGCAGTTGGCCTTTGTCTCTGTTGGCGGCATTAAAATGCTAATTGCCTGTAAACATAAAGGTAACTGCAGCTCGCACACACACTTATACACCCACTCACTCACTCACCACTCACTCACCCACACACGCACTCACTCACTCACACACACAGCCATGCACACTTGCAGTTACTTTTCTCTTCAGTTCGGTTCTCCTCTGTCCTGTCACACGCAGCATATGCGTAATTTTTGATGTGGTGACCAACGTGGTGAATGCTGCTAATTCAATTTCTCGGCGCGCTGTCAATATGCCCGTTATAGTTTAGCAACAGAGTGACAGAGAGCGAGAGTGAGAGAGGACAGGAAGAGAGAGAATGAAAGCAACCGCAGGTACTCCCACTTCTCCCCCCTCTCACACACACACGCACGCTAATAGTTCCTGAGTGAATGAGAGTGAGAGCAAGAGGAAGGGAGAGAGAACTTGCTGTCGCTGACAGGCTTTATTTGCGTTAAGTTCGAAGTTTAAATTGACTTTAAAATTGCATTTAATGGCCAATGCTTTTACAATTTTTTTCCCACCATGCTCTATCAATAAACGAAACAAAGGGGTATATAAGGCATGCAATCTGGGTATGGTAATAAGGTTAATAATTGCTTTTAACCTTATGATTTTTTAATAACCATTTGTAATTATTAAACAAGTTGTACTATACAGATTTAAAGACACTTACAGTTTAAGAAGCATCGCTTTTTGCTAATGGATTTGTTGCGCATATTCAAATGATCTTTTAATATATTTTTTCACAAAGTTGAATTTGATTTACTTATTCTTCTTTTATTTGATTTTTTCTTAAGATATTTTTCATCCTTGTAGGGTATTTTTCAGTCGTTAGTCTAAAAATTTTATTGGCTTTTTGGTTTTCTTTTCTGTCAAAGCAACGCCCGCAAATGAGACGCCCTCTGTGGGCACAACTCTCACTCAAACTCTTAGCCGCTTGTTGGCTGTCATTCTGTGTCTCTGCTTCTCACAGCTTTCCGTTGCTTCTCGCTGCTGCTGCTTGGCTGCTCGTCATCATGCTTGTTGTTGTTGGTGCAGCTATCGGTGTTGTTGTTGTTGTTGACTCCTTTGCTATAATTCCACTTGCACTTTGACGTTGACATTGTGCGAGGTTTGAGTGTGGACCAAAAAGGATTGAATGTGTGCGTGTGTGTGACTCTCTCGCTCCCACGCTCGCATTTGCTGCGCTTTTGAATTGAGTTTGTATTGAAAAGCTCTTCTAGCTCGTCGCCTGCATTTCTTAAATTGAAGCATGTACAAAAAAGAAATGTCTTCACACTAAAAGCATTCGCTCGATTCGCCTGTCTCTTTCAATCTCGTGGGATTGTCTCGCTGCAATTTTGACGTGTTTGCTGTTGATGTATGGGCACATACATATGTCATGTGTGTGGGCGTGGCGATACTTGGACGTTTAAGTATCCATCACGGTCCACTTGCCTGGCAATCAGTCAGAAACTGGCATATTAAAATTTAATTGGCTTGTCTCGTGTTTAGTACATAGTATATTGATGAATATTGTATTCTCTGCATACTCTACATACACTCAGGTACAATATGTGACGTCACTAGAATATGCTAATGCATTCTAGCTTACAGAACAAAGTGGTTCACAAGGAAGTAGAAAGAGGGGGGAACAGAGTGAGAGCGATGAATAACAGAGTTTAGCGCTGCACAATAATTAAAAAATATATTGATAATATACATATGTAAGTATACATACAAAGAGCAGAATGAAATATGTAATGTTGTGAAATTATTTAACAGCGTAACGTAAACTTAACATTTTAATTAGCATGAGATCATCCGCACTTGAAGTTACAGCTATGTAAACTTAACAGATCAAGAGAGTATAATATAAATGCATGCAATTGCTCTTGAAATACCAGCCAAATTGAAAAACATAAATGAACTGAAAATAAGACATAACATGTGAACTTTGCGATGCACCTTGGTCAAAAAGAAAGCACTATATGCATTTATTTTCATTGCATAAGCTGGAAACACCACAGCGCAAGTTGTCCAGAAGAGACAGAAATGAAGAGAAAAAGCAGAGAACTAGATAAGCATCTGCGTTGCTGGCAATGCATAAAAGCACTCGCCACAGCCAAATGCGTTAATAATCCTTAAAGTAAACCACATCAACTGTGAATGTGTGAGATAGAGAGCGGATGAGAGGTAAAGAGATGGAGAGCGGCGAGAGGCGAGAGAGGCGCGAATGTCTTTGTAGACGTGTGCACTAGAGTCCGTAATAGTCGGTACACTAGGCAGACAGTTAGCTAGTGGTGCGGGCGACAGGTGTGTTTGCCAGGTGTGGAGCTTATATTCGCTTGCCTTTCTATCTGTCTCTCCGTCTGTCTGTCTAGTTGTCTGCCAGATGCTTAACAACTGCAGTCAAAAGAGTTACAAATCGCAGTGCACAGTCTTCTCGTTGCCCACTTAACATTTACAGTCGTGTCCAATAAATTGGCATAAGCTCTGCAAATATTTAACAAATCATTGGCTAAAAGAAGAAGGCAAAAAAAGCAAATAAAATACGGAAGCTAATATAAATTTCTTATACAAGTTATTGCCTCAGCATTTGGCACGTGCACTCAAACGGAAAATATATTGCTAAGAAACGAAGAGAATATATGTATGTAAAATGAATGTATGTATATATGTATATGTATATACATATGTATATGTCTACATATGCTTGACTGTGAACCCATTTTCAAATTTAACTGAACTATAAAAATTACACATAAGTTAGAAATGAATTTGTTGAATATTTCCAATACTTTACTATTCAAAAAATTAATTAAAGAAAATTAATCTAAAGTTTGACAAAATATCTCAATTTATATCTTAATATTATGTATTATAATATTATGTATTTTTTATTATATAAATTATTAGTTTGTTTGTTATTAGTAAAGCTGTAAATAATATAAATATATTTGTTTTTAATTACATCATTATTACAACTATGGCATCTCGATCAGCAGAAACTGCACAGCAGTTAGAGTATAGGATAAATAGTAGTAAAATTGAGAGGAAAAATATCACTCATACGCGCCATCGTCAGCCAGTTGACTTGGCAAATGGTCAATGCACAGTGGTTGCGCTTGTATGGAGAGAGCGGCCAAAAATAGTTCCAGTTGAGATATCGAGTTGAAATATTTTTTATTTTATAATAGGGCATTAAGAACTAAATTTTAAACAAAAGGGGCGTGGTTCGTCCATTGTACGCCCTACAAACATTTTTTTAGAAAGACAAAAATAAAAAAAAATTAAAAATCAATATAATTCAAGAAAAAAATTACTAAGAATGAAATATAAGTTTATTAAAACGAAAACAAATAAATAAAAAACAAAAAAAATTCGAACAATACATAATAAATCAGTTATTAATGTTGCAGTTCGTGACATTTTTCTAGTATGTCGCTCTACATTTTTTAATTCTTCAGACAAATCACCCAGATCGCTAATATAGTCATTCTTCATAACTTCTCCATGTATAATTTCAGTCAAAGTCTTTAATTTTTCTGCATTGGTTCCATTTTCTGTGCACCAAAGGTCAAAAATATATAGGCGTGTAAAAACACACTTATACAAATTGTCTGCCAGAATCAAAATCAAATAAAAATAATTAATTAATAAAACCATGAATGATTTTCTAAATCAGACAAGCCACAATCGAAGAAGACAGAACAATAATAACAGCACAATTCGCCAAACAGATGTTACGTAGGGCAACGCTGACCTTGAAATATGTAAGGCGCTGCAACGACATGTCATCACTTTTTTCACGTTTACACACACATGGGCAAATTTCGGCAGCTAAACTAAACATTTTTATTACCTTAAAACACAGACAATTACAACGAGGTATAAGTCATTCGTGGCATCTTGTGGGATCATAACTAAAAGTCTACCTAAACATTAAAAATACGGTCACAAAACACATAAAAAAGATTGACTCAAATAAATTAACATTACATAAACAATTTGATGAGTTGGCTAATTATTTAAATTAGGAATAAAAGTAAATACCTTCAACTTTAAAATGCATGCTTAAGAATTAAAATTGGAACACTTAAACTGATGTTTGACCACTTTGAATTGCAATTATGATTTGTAAAATTCTTACTGAGCGCTGCAGCTGCGCAAGAATGAATACGTTTTCATGACTTCAATGCTATTTTTAGAAAGTACCGTTGCAAATCTAGAAAAAAGCGGTTTGCCATCAAGAAGTGTGGACATTTAAGAGACAATTCATGTATGTTTTGTCCAAATTGCTGGAGATGGATTTTTTGATTTTTGGCCTATGGGCGCAACCACTGTGCAATGTTAACTCGCTCTATGTTTGTCTCGCTCTCTCCCTCTCTCTTTCTTGCTTGCCTCTATTTGCCTGTTTTCATTTGTGTTGCATACTTTCAGGCTGCTGCCAGCCAACGCCCAAGCATTTGCCGCCACGCACATTTCTTTCGCCAGCCTGTGCTTCTGCATTCTCTCTCTCTCTCTCTCTCTCTCTCTTGCTGTCTCCCCGTCTATCGCTGTCTCTTTCTCATATGTCTTGCGTGCAAGTAGCTGCATTTTGCTTTTTGCTAATTCCGTCTGCGCTTTGACATTCGAGCAGCTTGAGTCGAGGCGACTCGCCTTTGCCGCTGTCATTGTTGGCTTTTGAATGTTAAGATGTCGACAGCTGCCTTCGGGACCGGCAGACGGACGGGCGAATGGACAGACAGCAGCAGTTGCAGCTGCTGGCAAATGAAAAAAAAAAAAAAACAGGCAGTAGCTTAATCAAATCATAACTGACTAGTTGAATGCCCTCTAAATATAATACAAAACTATTCAATTACAATATTTCACTGATATAATATAATTTACATATCTTATTTTTTTTTTTTAATTTCATAATTTTATTTTATATACTGTTTACTTCATTAATATTTAATTTAGCTTTCATACAATTGTAAATTTCTCTAAACACGATTTTCATTAAATTTCGTTGTATATATATTTTTTAATTATAATCTTTTAGAATTCTCCAATCTATTATAGTTCCATTTTATATAATATAAATTACTGAAACCTAATATACTCACTGTTCTTTTTGGGTACAGGGTATGCAACCCTTTTCTGTATAACAACCTCGACCTTTGCAAAAATTTATCCATCTCGCGTCATAAGTGCATTAAATTGTAAAAGCAAAAAGACAAATTTGTTAAACATGTTTTCTCCTCGTCTGGCTCTATTTTGATGTTCAGTGCTGTTCGTTTTGCTCTGTTGTTGTTATCCTGGACATGTCTGACGAATTATGAATACACATGTTCCGCCACGATTTGACAGTTTCTTGTTATGTTGCGAGAAAAGTTTACTGGAAAAGTTTTTAATTTTACTGTAAATATTCTTGGCTTGGTGATGTCGTGTTTTGTAGTTGCCGGAAAAACGTTTATGGATGACACATAGACAAGATATAATCAAATAAAATAATGCAATTACACATAGGGGAATAAATTAGACTTAGAAAATTAGAAATGTTTACAAATCAGAATAACAAATCTTAATGCACTATATTGAGCAGACTCTTCCTGTGTCGCTATCTCTCTTGAACCTACAACTCTGTCCACCACTCTATTCTATCTCTCCCTCTCTCACATTCACTCTCTATTTCTGTTATGCTCAAAGCTCCATTCAATACTTTAGAAATTCCACATAAACTTTTTCTTCGTCCACTTTTCAGCTCTCTTTATTGAAGCTGAAACTTGTTAAGCGACTTATCATCAAATTGACTTTTTCTATTTTGCCTCTCGACTTTTTCCGCTTTCAGTTTTCCACTTGAAACTCAATTTTGAATTCCTTTGAGTTTATTTTTTAATGACTCAACACCTTTTATAAAAATTGGAGGCTTCAAATAAATTTACGCCCAAGCTACGATAAAGTTTTCTTCCAAGAAAAAGAGAATAATAGACGTAAGAGTAACAATTTCGTAACTCGTAAGTAACTGCAAGAGAAGAGTGGATCGCAAAGGACAGGTTAATACTTACATATGTGTAAAAGAGCTGAAATGCAAGCGCTCTGTTAGTTAACAGAGTGAAATACACACAAAAGAAAGTTGAAACAGAAACTTGGATCAAAGCAAGCGTGAGCTGAGAGAGCAAACAGAACGGTGACCCTTTTCTAATACACACTCATTATCTGCACAACGAGAGCGAATATTTATAGCGCGGATTGGTCCAATAATAGAGGGCGAGTGAGTGAGTGAGCGAATGATCCGAGTTGTTATTGTATTAGTGTCGGCTTTGCACTTGCAGAGTAATTAGGCTCCAATCTTTGTCTTGCTGCTGCAATTTAGTTGTTCTTGAACTCGTAATTTGATCGGTCGGCTCGGGTTTTTTTCACGAAAAATTACATATGTACATACATACATACATACAAGTGTTATAAAATGTACAATATATTATTATTATATTTTATAAATTGGAAATTAGTGTAATTCGTGTGTTTTAGATGATTTAGAGTTACACCTGTACATATTCATGCATATTTATGCTTGAATGTGTATGTACATATGTATGTGCATATGTATGTGCATATGCACTGTTAAAAGACTCAGTGTTACTCAATCGTGGTGCATATGTACATATGCAAATATTCAAATCTATTTGTATGTAGTAAAGTGTGTGTGCATATAGTGCCGCAGCACGAAAAATGTTATTTTACCACTTGATTTATAAACTACAAATAGTAAAAGTAATAATGTGTTTATTAAAAAGTAAGTTGTTATTTGAATTAATAGTTTGTAATTTTACATAGGCATATGTATGTAGGTAACATACATACATATGTATGTGTGTATGCATTAACTGCGCAATAATCTATTGCCAAATACTGTTCACTTTTCGCTTCCTCTTTGCTCTGCTCAGTTTTATTCTTTTCTGCAAATGTGTGTATTTGAGAGAGCATACATGCATACTCACATATATATGCATGCATATGTTTGTATGTATTTACGCTCAACTTTGTGCCGTTTGAGCGCGTAATGACCCAGCGCTAAGTCCCGTTGTCTTTTGCCAGCTTTTTGCCCAGCTGAGTTCTTATCTTATTTTCTTCTCTTTGCTTCTTTCCGAGATTGCTTTTATTGAAGCGTTCGATGTTGAAGGTGTGGTTAAGGCGATTAATGGCAATTGCTTTTGCAATGCTGAACATATGAGTGAAAATAAGAAGATAAAGGAAATGTAAGAAGAAATTAAGATGAGAACAACTTGGACAAAATAAAGAGTATAGAATTTATATACAATATAAATATTAAATGTATGTCTTTAGTAAGAGAACTAAATACAATTTACACTCTTAATACTCAATACAAATGAATTAATCTAAAGTACATTTTCTTTTAGAATTAGTTTAACTATGTTTTTGTTGCAGTGTAGCGCCAAGCCAGAAAAAAAATAAATATTTGAACTATTTAAATGCACCCACATGCTGCTGCACAGAAGCTCCTCGCTGCTTAGAGTCCTTGGCAGCTGCAGCATCTTTCAACTACCATCTTCTAGATGCAGCCAGCCAAGCAAAAAGGCATTTTTGTTGTTTTTGTTTAGAGTAGACAGCAAGCTGGCCTCCTCCTACTACAAACATCTGTTTTTAGCCCAATGTCTATGACTGCAGGTGTTTGTTAGCCTGCATTTTGCTTGATCCGCAGCCTACTTTGGCTGCTGCCTGCTGCTGGTGCTCGTCCTGGCCCTCATCCTTGTCGCGTCTAATTTCACTGCAGCTAAAGTTCTTGTTTGTTTCTTATGAAAATACACATACACATACATATATATATACATATAGACACAAACACACACATAGCCAAGTTAAACTTGTGAAAATAATTTGTGCGCCAAGTTGCAAAAGCGGCTTCAGACAACGCACAGTGGTTGATAGCTGCTGGAAAATGCAATCAAAAATAGTTTTAGCTGAAGGATCATATATTGAGTTAATTTAAGCATAATAGGTAGACATCGAGAGAGAGAGAGAGGTAGGAAATTTAGTTCATAAGGGAAATAAATATATTTTTCACTAATAAAATGCCCATTAAAAAGAGTGTAAGGAGTATATTTATCATATTTCTGTATAATGAACTTAAGAGACAAATTTCCTTTTTTTTTAAATTCTTTAATGCTTTGCTCTTATAAATAGCTAAATATTATAAAAATATTGAAAACTCTTATTGATTGCCATCAAGTGATCTGCACAATTATTATTATTATTCTAAAGAATTTAAGAAGACTTTGCAGTCACTGTACACTAGGGAATTATTCAGACGAATATCCCAAGAACTTTGAATTGCTTACAATGCACACACACGTACATATATATGTATATTAATATGGAGAGCACAAAGTTGTGGAAGTAGAGTTTTCAATGAGAGAGGCTGGAAGAGAGAGAGAGAGAGAGAGAGAGAGAGAGAGAGAGAGAGAGAGAGAACGTGTGTGTGTGTGAGAGAGAGAGGGAAGAAAAGTATACTCTGCTCATCGAACTGCGAGCGCTTTGTGCAATTTAAGACGCCCTCTAGGGAATAAATTGCACAAAGTAAAGCTGGAAAAACTTTAGTTGGGCCAAATTAAACAGATTGATGAACGTGTGGAAAAGAAGGGACTCAGAGAAAACGAGGCAAAGAGAGCGCTAGAAGAGATGAACATAGATAGACAGTGAAACTAATACCCATTTATTTGCTTTACCTTACAGCGCCTGATGGACTCGGCGGAGCAGGCGGCGCTCTCCGAATTGGATGGTCAGAGCAGCTCAGAGTCTGGGCAATTGGGTCAGCAGCAGCATTACGATGCGAGACGCATCAATGAGTATAATGCCGATGGCAAATTGGCGGACGGAGCGCGTCACATGGATATACGATTCATGCGTCGCTTCGAGCGTCTGCCGGTAAATCTCAGTCTAAGCTCGATTCTGGTGCCGCACGGCGTTGATTTGGATGAGACGGACGTGAAGTCGGCATTGCAGTGGAGTGCCCATTTGGATCCACTCTTCCAGAATAACTTGGAGCGAGATCCGGCATTGTCCTGGCAATACTTTGGCTCATCTTCGGGATTCCTTCGTCGCTTCCCAGGCACTGCCTGGCCACCGGAAGGCTCCAAGGGTAGCAAACTAATCCATGATTTTCGCACGCACAACTGGTTCGTGCAGGCCGCTTCCTCGCCCAAGGATATTGTAAGTGATGCGCCCTAAACACATTATTTTCTCATGATTAATATAAAATTTCTACTCAGATGATATTACTGGATGCCTCGTCCAGCATGTCGGAGAAATCGTTTGATCTGGCCATGGCTACGGCTTTTAATATACTGGACACTCTCGGCGAGGATGACTACGTGAACTTGATAACTTTCTCGGAGGTGGTCAAGACACCTGTTCCTTGTTTCAAGGATCGCATGGTGCGCGCTACGCCCGACAATGTGCAGGAAATAAAGTCGGCCGTTAAAGCAGTCAAACTGCAGGATACGGCAAACTTTACGGCGGGCCTAGAATACGCTTTCAGTCTGCTGCATAAGGTAAAGTAGAGAGGAAAGGGAATGAATGAATGGAAGGAAAAGGAATGCAAATGAATAGTAGAGATCAATAGATTAAGTAGATAAAGTTAGATATAGGGTATTCTACAGTTAAACTCATTACATAGTCAAATGAGAGATCAATATAAGGAAAGTTTAGGTTGACTTATAGAGAAAGGTCTAGTCATATCACCTAACAGCATAATTAATCGTTCTCTTCTTTGCAGTATAATCAATCTGGAGCGGGTAGCCAATGCAATCAGGCCATCATGTTGATTACGGAGAGCACCTCGGAATCGCACAAGGAGATCATCAAGCAATACAATTGGCCACATATGCCTGTGCGGATATTTACATATCTGATTGGAAGCGATTCGGGCAGTCGCAGTAACTTGCATGAGATGGCATGCTCCAATAAGGGATTCTTCGTGCAAATCAATGACTACGAGGAGGCGCGACGAAAGGTGATTGACTATGCACTGGTGATGGCGCGACCCATGATTATGTATCAGGCAGATCATCCGGTGCACTGGAGTCCAGTCTTTGTGGCTGGCAAATCGGGCGGACTGGGCAGAGATTCGGAGTATCAGCGACGTTTGGTGACGACAGTTTCAACTCCGGTCTTCGATAGACGAAACCATTCGGTGCGCGTGGCAAATCTGTTGGGTGTGGTGGGCACCGATGTGCCCATTGAGGAGATACGAAAGATGATACCACAGCACAAGCTGGGACCGAATGGATATTCGTTTATCGTCGATAACAATGGGCGTGTGCTATACCATCCCGATCTGCGACCCCTGAGCGATGGTAATCAGTATATCGATCAACTGCGACCCAAATACGCGTCCGTCGACATTACGGAGTTGGAACTGCCGGAAACAGAAATCGGCAACGATCACGAATTGGTCGAAATCAATAAAAATCTGCTCAATGAGGTAAAATTATTATAATAAATAAAAAGTAGAATCCATTAATTAATTTCTTTGCTTTGCAGATGCGCGGTGACATGATTCGCCCCAAGGAGGGTGAAACAGAGTTCACAGTGCTCAATCATTACGATGAGTCGAAGCGTGTCTCATCGCGTACCCATCGCTATTTCTACGGACCCATCGAGGATACGCCCTTTACGCTAGCTATTGTCTTGCCCGAAAAGTATGGCAGCCATGAGTTGGTCTCCCAACAGGAGATTAGGCACTCGCGTAACAATGGTATGTATAAATATATTCTCTCTCGGTACCAGTCATAAGTTCACCTTGATTAACTAATTCTTTTCTCTTTTTCAGTTACCGAATACTTTAAGGGCGACAATTGGCGCGTACATCCCGATTGGGTCTACTGCGAATACAATAGCGTCAGCGATTTGGAGAAGGAGCGTGAGAGCTCCGGCGAGTATACGTCGCGCGATCAAGAGCCCAGCTTTGGGTCGCCAGAGGAGCAGGTATTGCACTTTCTGGCACGCGCCGGACGCCCCGGTTGGAAGTGGATGTCGGTAAGATATCACAGCTCGATGCAACTACTATATATTCATTTGTATTTATATTTAATCGCTCTCTCTCTCTCTCCCTTTCTTGCTCTTGTTTAGGTGCGGCCCAAGTCGCCGCAGCCACATCATAACATGCACGGTACCTCGCCCAGTGCTGCCCATTTTGGTGCGCAGCATCTGAATGTGCAAGGTTCTCGCAAGGCGGAGCCCTACTTCTGCGATCGAACCCTCATTCAGAGCTTGGTGCGCGATGCTATGGTCACCGATGGTCTAGACAGGAATACGACAAGCACTTCTAATGGCAAGGAGGATAAGCAGTAAGTTCTGAATTTGTTTACCTATGATTTTATATGTTTTTTCCTTTTATTTTTAATCAAAGCACTTAAAAAAAAGTATTTGATTTTTTATTATTAATATAATTAATATTATTTTACTTGTTACTGAGATTGATTGTCAATTAAAATATATTTTAATCATACTAGAAATAAAGTCTTATACAACATATATAATTTTTTAAATTTGTTAAAATATAATTCTTTTATGTTCTTTGTTTTATATATATACAAACTCATTTTAGTTCATTTTCTTAAGAGTAAAATTTAAAATTGTTTTTGATTCAATTATTTAACCCATTCAACATATTCTTGAAAAACTTATTTTCAAAAACTAAAGCACAACAAAAATTTTCTCTTGCATATATTTTCCCCACTCTATTCTCTTAAATGCAAATATTTTCCATTGCATTCACCACAACGTTTCTCTCTATAATCAAATATAATTACAAAATATTTATATTCTTTCCGCAATGCATCAATAATTTTATAACCTTATTTAAAATGCAATTTACAACATAATTTAAATGCACATTTTATGCAAACAAAAAAATAAAAAAAAAACTTTTAGTCCAATCGCCACATTGATGGCAATTTTGAAGAGGTAAATGAAAAGTGTTTAAACAAATCAAGTCAAGTAGTTATTGAGTAATGCAAACGCTTTGTGGAACCAGCACAAGGAAAACGCTCGGAACCTGTTCCCCTATTGAAATGATGTATAGCTCTGCTGTCGCTAGTTGTAGCCGATCGAACTGTCCATATTTCTTTACTAATATATTTGTTTATCTATTTGCATGCAGGCAAGGCTATCAGAAGTTCGTTGTGGCAACATCCTTTGTAGCTACACGATCGGGCCTATTACGCTGGATCGATCACGTAAAGCGACCCGAGGATACGCCAGAACCGTAAATATATCAAAATAATGTACTATTGTAATATAGCTAATTTCTACTTTCTATTCACAGTCACTTTAGCGAGGATAATGTGCGTGCTATGGACATGTCGTGGTATAAGCGAGCCGTCGATCAGCATACTGTGGAACCGGACAGCTTTGTCTACAGCGTGCCATTTGGCTCAGGCTATGCTATCAAATCAAATGCGACTCTGGTCACCGCCTCGCATGCCATATTCGTGGAGCATCGCGGGCACAAGGCACCCGCTGGCGTTGTGGGTCTACAGTTTCAACACGATTCGCTGGCCAAGCACTTCATCAACATAACCTCGGCTGTAAGGCGCTGCTATTGTACCCTGTTAAATAGAAGTTAATTAAGAATAATTTGTATTCACAGTGCACTGGTATGACGGGTTGTAAGCGTACCTGTGCCTCGGATAATCTCGATTGTTATGTGCTCGACAACAGTGGCTTTGTAATTATCTCTGAGGAAATGGAGCATACGGGCAAATTCTTTGGGCAAATCGATGGCACCATTATGGATTCACTTGTCCAGGATCGCATTTATAAGCGCGTTACAGTTAATGATTACCAAGGCGTTTGCTCCGACTCGGATAATCCGTATACGGCAGCAGGTGGCATTCTGCAACCAAATCGTTGGGGCAGTTGGTTTATGCATCATTTGATTGCATTGAGCGCTAGTTGGTTAGCATTGATGCCGGCTTCATTGCGCGCCTGGCCACAGGACGAGTATGAGACATACGACAATGAGGATGTTGTCTTTGTGGAGAACAATTATTCGGATGAGTATGAAGAGAATTTCGACAATGAATACACAATGCCAGTGGATCAGGAAATGGATGAATTCTTTACCACAGCAGATGTGGTGAGTAAATAAAAGTGGAACCAGCCTGATATATATATATATATTAATATTGAAAATTTGTTATCCTAGGAATATACGACACCGCCACCCAAACAGCATAGACCACACAGTGGACCTAGATTCGCGCCTGATCCACAAAATGCGCGTCGCTGCGATCTGCGCACCGATCTTTATATGCTGCAACCGGAACGCTTGAATCAAGGCGGCCAAAATAATCCACTAAAGGTGAGCTAAAGAATTCGATTGGATTAGGAATGAATGTTGTAGTTGATATAATGTAGGAAATATTTAAAACGTTTATTAAATATTGTAAGCTCAAACTCTATATCGCTGTAATTTTCCAACTTTAGGGTAAACTCACCAATTGCCATGTTTCGGGCTGTGAACGTCCGTTTAGTGTGCAAAAGATTCCGCATAGTAATTTAATTTTGCTCGTCGTGGACACTTTGTGTCCTTGCGGCTCCAAGCAGTTAGACATTGAGCCCATGGAAGAGTCGGGCATTGTGGGTGAGTTCAGATTTCCGATATATCAAATTTGCATAAGATTACGTATTTTGGTGGTGGCTAATATATAAGTTATATGTATATGTATATGAATAGGAGCCTGCAGCACGCGTCGTCAGAGTCAGGAGCAGGAGTCGCGTCGTCGGCCCAAGAAGTGCATCAACTATCATCCCGAAGAGATTGAGATACAACAATGTGGGCGTGGCAGCACTCTGCTTCACATGTCCGCCTCCCTCATAGCGGCGCACTTGCTGATGGTCAGCGTGACATTTGTGCTGGCCAACGCGTGATACGTGCACTAGATCTAAATAAATGAAATGAGGACTTGGTAAACAGCAGAAGAGGAAGGAGAAGCAGCTAAAGAAAAAGGGATTAAAACGAAGCACAAGCAGCAGTATGGATATGTTAAGGCTTTTTTACGAGCACTGCAAGAAATTTCAAATGAATTCCAAAATGACGTAAAGCATAGCCAAAAAAAAAAAAGAAGAAAATTAAAAGAAAAAACACGCGTAATACTAAACAGTTAATATATATATATATATATATATATATATATACGTACATTTATATGTTTGTAGACAATAATTTGCAAAAGAAGAGTAATTGAAAGAGCAAACTATATTTCCATTGATAATTAGACAAAAGTAATTATTAGCTAAATATTAGTTACGCAAAACTAAAACACAATTTAAATCAAATATTTGTAGAACAAGAAATTAAAACTTATTTCCTTATATTTCCCATTTTTCGAAAAAATAAAAGAAATAAATAAAATGAATACAAAATAAAACAATTATTCATTAGCAAAGAAGAAAACGAAATTAATTAAAAAATAAAATATAATAATAAAAAAAAATAGACCGTTTTATGTGTAAATAGCAAGTGAAAGTATTTGAAAGAACAAAATTCCTACCGAAAATATTTAATTCAATAATTTAAATGAAAAAACAAAACAAAATGTAAAAAAAAAAATAATTGATTTGCACTAACTGCGTACGCACAAATATCGAGTATTATATATTTTACAAAAACAAAACAAAACCAAAACAAATTACAAAAAAACACAAGGAAAATTATTAAAACATATTCACTGAACAAACAGAAGACTTGAAATACCAAAACAGCTAAAAAACAAAACTGAAAAAAAGCAAAAGAAAAAGAAAACAACAACAGAAACCAGTTCATATCGAAGACAGATGCATGGCAGCCAATTTTGAACAGCAATAAAATAAAAAATAATGGAAATAAAATACATGCATGCATATATGTATAAATATATATATATATATTAAGTAAATTAATTAATTAATTGATTAATTGATTAACATATATGCATGCGTGTAAGAAATGAGTTTTGCAAAAGAAAATGAACTTTATTTTATATACATTTTTATACAAAACATCATTTTGACAAAACACAAATATATATACATATATCAAATATTATATATAAGCAAAAGAATCCGCAGAGCCATCGTAACAACCAAAAAAAAAAAAAAAAGGAAAATAAAAAACCAAGTGTTATTTTTTATTTTTTACTTAGAGCTTTCGAGCAGATCCAACTATATATTCGAAAAGTGCGTAGCATTAACTAATTTCATATAATTTTGTTTTTCTTATGCAAATAAATTAGAAATTCACATATCGTTGTTAATTTGGCAAAGACGTTGAGTTCCAGTTACTAAAGCAAATAACAAACAAAAACAAAAAAGAAAAACAAAAGTAAAAACTATTTAAACTTTTCGAACACACACACACCTATATATATATACTCACACACACACACACATATACACACTCATTCACACTCAACTCTACAATATATATATGAAAAGAAAAAAATATTTTCTGTGTCTTAAACTTGTATAAAAAATGTCTTCCATTACAAATACTTAAAGCAAAAACAAAAAAACAACAAAAATATTACATTTATAACTTAATGACTACTAATTACTATAAATATATATATATATATTTAATATTTAACTTAATGAACGAAACGAAAAAAATCATTAACCATGCGTAAAGAATTTAAATGTTTGGCTCATTTTGCTGCCAGCTAAAAGCTGACATAAAATAGCAAAAAAAAAAAAAATATGGCAAGAAATATATTGATAATTAAAGTAAAATCAAGTAAAGTAAACATTTGAAAAATTCTTAAACATTTAGTTCTAAGCACATAGTAAATAACTAAACAAATATAGTTAGAGACAAGCTGAGATCGGTTCTTGAGGCAAATGTGAGCAACAACATCGAACGAAGTTAAAGCAGCAGCAACAAAATGAAATCGCAGCAAAGTTTTGCATTAGACAAAATGTTAGCCCAACACACACACACACACACACACACACACACATAAATATATATAAATATATTTATAATTGTAATATTAATAAAAACATATATAAATAACATACTAAATAGCAATTGTAAGTCGGTAAAAGTTAAGAGCTGTTTGTTAAACAAATTTGTTTATATGTTGCAAGAGAGTTGTACCACAGTGCGTATGCGTAATGAGGAAACAGTTGAACGTGTATGCCTGAATGCATGTATGCCTGTATGCCTGTATGCCTGTGTGTGTGTGTGGGTGTATGTGTGAGTGTGTGCATGTTGTGTATGCGTATGTGTGATTGATTGACATTGACATTGACTGAAGTTTGTAGCAGAGAGTTTTGCAGCGTGTGTTGAGTTATAATTCTAGTTAATGTACGAGTATACCTGGTAGGCCAAATCGCGCATATATATATATACATAAATATATATATAAAGCATGCATACGATGATTCTTTTTTAACCATAAACAAAGAAATATATACTTCAGATAACTCTACTTCCCTCTCTCACTCTCTAACTGTCTATCTCTCTCTCTCTGTAATTCACTGTAAAACTGCATTTAATTCCTCCTTCACATAAAAAACAAAGAAACTAAATAAATTAATAACGAAAAAAAAAACTAATAAAAATACTTATATAGTACCTACATTTATGTATTTGTACTTAACAAAATTCCATATCAAAGTGAAAAAAAAAAATAAATAAATAAATAAGAAAAACTTTTGCAAAATACATAAAACATTTTCTATGTTTGTTTATTTTTATAAATGAGAAAACAAAAGCAAGAAATTTAATAATGTTTGTATGTGTAGTCCATAATTTTCTAAAGCCATATATATATTCATATATACACTAATATGAATAACGCAAAAATTACACACATTATTGGTCTAAATGGAATGAAACACATACATATATATGTATATGATAAAAAGGAACTACCATTATTAACTTACGAATTGAATCAAATTTTTGACAATGCGATTTTTGCTTTTTGGAAATCGTGCTTTTTGCTATATATAAAAAAAATACCAAAATACAAAAAAAAAAAAAAAACAACAACATATGAAACACAAAATACGGAACGCTATAATTATAATACCATACTTTTGCTCTCTATAAACCCTATATACAAGCAACTTTCTATATGGAAAACATTTATATCAAATATACTTATATCGTACATACAAAAGAAAAACTAAATCAAACCCGATCTTCAAGCTCTCCTTAAAAAAAAAAATAACTAAAAAAAAATACAAAATACATTTTTTTTAACATATATATATTTTTGTTCCAAATCTTAAGTTAAAAGACCAAAGAAATAATTGGAATTCCAACTACGCATACATACATAACAAATTGAAAAGGGAAATGCAAATAATTAGTAAAAAAAAACATATAGCAAAATTCGTTATACAAATTCGAAAGTTAAAAGAGTCAAAAATAATAATAATAAATATAGAAATATAGAAGACGAAATGCATAAATTCTGTTATTGTTGTCAAAGGCATTTGAAGGAAACTTTTAATATGTGAGATAAATTGTTGTTTCATTGAATTTGTCACGCATGGAAAATCGAAATCGAAATATTAAATGTTTAATGCATAACGTAAAATCACTTAAAGTATATATATATATATATGATAAATATATATATATTTAACTGTATATTCCAAAAGAACATTAAAGATTTCAATTATTTGAGCAGCTTCGAAAAAGGAAAAATAAATACTTTTCATTTAATTTAATTTTTTTTCATACAAAAACAATATATAAAGCTGTAATATATTTATGACACCCAACGAACACGTCACACATACATGCGCATTGCACACACCAATACACACACACACATGCACACATACATGCACACGAATATATATGCAGAAAGCTTTTGTTATTTTGTATGAAAAGTCTACAAAGAATTTCAACTATCAAATAACAACAAAAAATATCAGAATTGGAGAACTTAACTATTAAGATTAAAATGCATACTTAAATAATTAATTATAATTAATATAAAAATTGCTCATTACTCTAATTATAAACAAACCAAAAAATACAAGTAAATTCGTAATACTTAAATAATACAATTAAAACAACCTTAAGATTAATACAGAAAGAAAAACAGAAACAGGTGGAGTACTAAACAAAATATTATTTATATATAATATGTATACAAATAATATAATAATATAATAATATGAAAAGCGTGCAGTAAAACGAAATTTAAAAAACAAAAAACCAAAACATGACGAATGAGAATAAAATGAAAAGTATTACAAATAATATAAATGCGTTTCAATTCGTATTATAATTGAAAACATTTTGTAATTGGTGCTTTATAATTAATTAAAAAATTACGTTATTCTAAATATTTATAATTTATATAAATATATTAATATTTAATATTTAGCTTATTTATTGGTTCTTATCTATATTTTTATTGTTTGCAATTTTCTTATATATTTTTTATATGTATTTTTTAAATTTAATTTAATAATACTGTTTAACAAAAAAAAATGTTTTTTTTGGTTTCAATAATAAAATTTTAATATATTTATATTTAATTTTTTATATCAATTTAATTTTAACTTATGTTTCTTTATCTTCCCAGTTCAAATATGTAATTTGGTTTCATACAAGTTTTGAGACATTTCTCAGGAAAATGGCATAAAATATTTAACCAATATTAACCACTATCGGGCATAGTAGTATCTATGGGGAATTCTCATTTTGGCAAAGTATGAAAATAATCAAGGCAAGTTAACTAGGCCAACAATAATTTTTAATAACTGCGATAAAATTGATTAAAAAAACTAATATATGGGTAAGTTGTTGCTTAAATTATCTATATAATATAGTTCTCGATATTTGGTTATATATATATATATTTTGAAGGTATATATCTATTTCCGTATATCATATCTAATTATTTTTTTGTTTACGTTTTCAAATTTCTTAATTGGGCTCAAATTGAAACAAATATTAATTAAATTCGTCTGTAATATATAATATAGTATATATAAGATACAGATATAATAATATATTATAGAAAGATCCTTTACTTAATCAAAAATTACGAATTTCAAGCATAGGCGCACTGGACTTCGTTTCTCTCTTTTTTTTACTCAGACACACACACACTCAAGTATATATATTTATAATGAATACACTTGTGATTAAATGTCGAATCACGCTGTTATCAGGCAAATGTTCATGCATGTAACATAGTCCAATGCCATGATTTTTAATTTTGATGTCACAATAGAGCTAATGGAGCTTCATATCTATGATCTGTGCCAAATGCGTCTTGTCACAGTCCGGAAAAATTCCCCTACTACAGACATAATCAAAGGCTGATCGAGAGAGGGGGAGCGAGCGAGCGAGCGAGAGAGAAAGAGCTACACAGCCAGACATACAGCGATAGAGAGAAGGGGTGCATGAGTGAGATAGCGCATGGGCTGAGTGGGAGAACGTAAAATACGCAGCTAAAGCACGCAGCGCTTATCGCTTGGACATGAACTTGCGCTGCCTGCTGATAAGATTAAGATGGCACAAGCCAGGTGGAATTGAGGCCTCAGACAACAAATAAATAGACGAACACACGCATTTAATAATAATAAAAAAAGTGAAAGTGTTGGCCAGAGCAGGGTTCGCGGGCTGTTGTGCTCTATGTGGACTATCATTGTTTGTTTATATTCATATAAACTTGTCTGCATTGAACCAGATCGGTGATTGGTTAGATTAGATTTGACCAATTGGCTACGTCTTAACTAACATCTGGTTCTTTCATTTCTATTTTTATGATTTACTCATTGTGCTCGCTCGTGAGTAGAAGAGAGCATATGGGTTTTGCATGTCTGCAAGCTAGAGATTTGATATCTGGAGTGTACATATAATAGTGTGTCTGATAAAATGTTGATTATTGCTGGCGAACGCAATTTGGTACACTTTTAAATACACTTTCCAAGGTCTACAATTTAAGATTTAAGCATTTTAGCTGAACAACTAGAATTCTACAATTCGACAAGTGGGGAATGCTTAGCTCTTTGATTATAAAAGTATTGCAATGTGGGTAGGAAAACTACATTTTCTACAGTTTTAAAGTTAAAGATCAAAGAGTTTTTAAATCAGTTCACAATTGAAGACATCTGCAGATAGATAGAAATATAGATGAATAAATAAATAGATATAAAGATAGATAGATATGTACTTATATATACGTGGATGAGGCAAATTAGAATTAATTTTATATTGCATATAAACACGTATTATAATCACGATTGTGATTATATTATTTTGCTTTCACCTACTTGATTTATTCCCAAAATTTTCTACACGTGCATTAAATTTATCGCAACGTTTTTCTAAATTTTTATACAGTTTTTTTTATTAGACAATATATTTAGTTCTTTTTTTGCAATGAATTATTATCGTTTTATTTGTTTTTAGAACTCTGCGACACGTGCATTCAATTTGCCTTATTGACTATGCTATGTTTTATATACATATGTATGCACATATACATACATATATACATACATATATAATAGCTGTTTTGTTTTGCTAGCCTATTAACTTTATTGCACACATTTGTAGTATTTATTTTTTAATTTTTATAATTCGTTGATGATAATCGGATTCTTGATCGTGAGGGCCGTGCCAATTTTTGAAATCATTGTGCCAATTTATTGTTGATCGTATCGCGGACTTCAACTTTCTAGAAACTGATAATTTGGTAGTAATTAGTCTATGTCAACATGAAGTGTGATTCATTATACCCTATAATGATCAACCAGTAGGGTATGCACAGCCATTGCTCTTATAATAATTAATAACTATTACTGCTCTTCGATAATTCGAATTTCTTAAATTATAAAATTTACTTTTTTTTTTATAGAAATTTAATTTTTGAAATGTAAGAGGTATATTATAGTTGTAGGTCTACTCGTTGTTTGCACTATGCGCGTAAAACATAATGAAAACTGATAGTCTATTAGGTAATTGCCAAACACACTTCAAGGGGCAATCAAGTAACGTATATTATATTAATTTCGCTTATCATTGTCATGAAAATTCATTTGACTTCAAGTTTCGATGGGCCAGGCTTATCAATTCATTAGATGCCAGGTCTTAGCACTTATGTTTGATTATCAACTATTTCATTTCGTAAGATAATGTTCAAATATATAATATAATTAGGAGTAGAAGAGTCGTAGAGAAAGGTTGAGAAAGGTTACAAGAGATCCTGATGATGAGTGTTAGAGAAAGAGAGAGAGAGAGAATGAGAAGCAAAGTGAAAGAGACAGAAACATAGAAAAAGAGATCGAATCAAAGAGAGGGGCTGGAAGAATTAGAGGAGAGAGGAAATGTTGGTAAATTAATTTCAATCAATAAATAAAATATTATAGCATATTTCTGATTTTTATGGACCGAATCCAAATTTGAGAAATCGAGTCCCAACAAATTTTCCAAAATTTTAATACAATACTGCGATTACTTGTAGTTATGCTCTGACAGTATTTATTCGTTATTCAAAAAGTTAGTTTAGATTTCTTGGCACTTCTTTAGTAAAAATCCTTCTGAAATCCTTCTTTTTTAGAGAATCATCTTGGCTACTTGATTTCAAAGCATATTTTAGTAGATACGATGATGGTTTTTCTTCATTTTGTTAATTTGTTGTCAAACCAAATTCAATCTAATCTATTTTGCTTATTTTGCAAAAAGCTTAAATATTATTTATTGATAACTATTTGAATATTAAGATCTTATATCTGATATACATAAACGTATAATCTTAACGCTTCCTTTACAATATTCTTCAAAATCTAAGTAGATCTCTAATCAAGAATAGTTTTTTATTAGGTCTGTTAATTGATTTCCTGGAAATCAAAGTCGTGCCACTAAAAAGCAACAACAACAGCAGCAAATGCGAGTTTTAGCGGCAGCTGTGATAGGCCTAATGACTCGCAAATATTTATAGTTTCAATTAGAACGAATGTATATGTTACCTCTACATATGTATATACATATTATCTATGTATTATATATACTATATATTTTTTAAATATTCACGAATTTGGTTTATATCTTTCGCGGTTCGTTCTCTATTATCGTTTACTGTGTTGCCAAATAAATATATACATTTGTATAGGTATATATATATGTCTGCCTATATCATGAATATACATATATAAAAGACATCTAACAATTAGCAGTCACATAATAATACGAAATAACGCACAGATTTCCTCGGTTGACGCTCTATAAATAGAGGTTTATTTTTAATTAAGACTTGACCACGTCACCTGCTGCCAAACGGATCAGACGTCATCGAGCACATCGCGGAGATCTCAATTAAATTAGGAAAATGAAAGAAAGGAAAGGAAAACACTTTGACAACATTGAGCAAGAGGCTGCACGCGCTGTACGCGTGCCTCGTGAAGGGCGACGGAGAAGAAGTTTCAATTGATTTGCAGTGCATTGAAATTGAAATTGAAAATTGAAAATTGAAAATTGAAATTAAGCGCAAACGCATTTCACACACGAGCTGCTCCACAATTCCTCTTCTTCTTCTTCTTCTTCTTGATATTTTTTTTGTTTCTCTCTTTTTTCACACGTCTGGCACATGACTCGTAAATGGACTTTGGCATTATGTAGACGGAAAAAAAAATACTGAAAATTACACTGGGCGAAAATATATGGGATTTGCTTGAAATGTATGTAAAACAGACTTGGTAAACGAAGAAAAACCAACGCGAGAAGAGGAAAGACATTAAATTGAACATGGAATGAAAAAGATAGAATATAAAGTGGGAAATAGTAAGTGAGAAGAGGATATATGAAAGGGCATAAAGAAGAGATAAAAGCGAACTGAGTGGAAAGTGGGACTTGAGAAGACGGAAAAATGAAAATGAAATTTTCATGAACGACTAAAGTACTAAGCCTTTATCTTAATTGTTCATTAACTAACGAACTAGTAAAAATAATTAATGATTTTTGTAGTTCACTCAAATGAACATGCCGTTAAATTGAAAGGAAAGTTTCTCATTCTGATTTAATGTAAATCTGTTTTTATTTACCTAATGAATTGTTTCCCATTTTGATTAGATTTCGCTCAGTGTATTCAAATGTATCACAGTGCATACATGAGCATTTCAATTAAAATATCAACTGAATGTAGTCGCCGGGCATGGCCGGTCGAGTGTCTCTCGAGCGTCTGCCAATGCATCAGCTGGCATTAATTGACTACAAAGTCCAAAAGTCGTTGCGTCTACATATCTTTCTAGCGTATACTCAATATCGTTTGCTGCGTCACACACACACACACACCCTCACACTCATACCCTCACACACACTGACTTGCAAACACTCTCACTCTCAATCACACACACACACTCGAACTACTCTCGCTTTTGATATGCACGGTTTGCCAGCATCGTGGAAAATTTCTGCGTTCACTCTTCATGATTTATCGGACATTCTTAAAGCCTTTGGCAGCCTTTGCCCCATTGTTTGAATTCTGGTATTTCCTATATTCCTATATTTAGCCCATACTAGAGTAGAGTACATGGATTTATCTGTTAAGCTCTCAGGCTACCCACGACTAGTTCGCATGCACACAACAGATTTCGCCACCCACATCCATGGAGATTTGCTAAATGTGCTCACAAATACAAATCCTATACATATTATATATTTATTCTTCATGTATTCAGCTATATTCTATTGTATATAATCATATTAGATTACCCACGGCAATGATTCAGTTTTCAGGCGCGTGTGTCATCTAGAATATTGGCCATGATCCGTTTGATAGGCAGTCACCAAGTGTGTTAATTACTCATGATTTATTTTACACTGCAATAAATGGGGCATGTTGCTTATTTGAATATAAATAAATATACAAATACATATATAAATTGATTAGAAAGTAGTATTAAAGCTCTAAAAAAATATTTAAAATTATTTCAAATAGGATATTTATTAAAATTAGATTTGATATATAATTAAATTTTTTATAAATTTTATTTTATTTTTGCAAATAGTATTTTTTCAGTATTAATATTTTCAAATATATTTTTTAAGGAAATTTAATTTTCTTTACATATTTAATCTCTTAAAATAATCATAATGGAATATATAATTTAATAAATTTAAAATTTTAGCATATTGAATATAATTTTTTAATTGATTATTTTATTCTATATATTTTTATATATTCATATTTTATTTATATATTTCCTATTCATATTTTTATAAAAATAATTTTCCAACTGATCTTAAAGATTTGAAACTCTAGAATTCCCTTTACAGTCATTTTTCATTTGAGTTCGACATCATCTAATATATTTTGCCACTTGTTGATTTGAATTAGTGAATTTTATATTTATTTATTTAATTTTTTTTTTTTGTATTTATTATGTTTACTTGTTGTTGGTTATTAATTCGAAAGTCGTGGGTGTTATCAATTGGTTATCAATGGTTCATTTGAAGTATGTCTGGGCACTTTCCGGTTGTCAACAAGGAATCTCTCTTGTGGTCAATCACTTCTCAATCTTTCTATTTCGTATTCTCGAAAGAATAACAATAATACCGCATTTGGGGAAAAAAAATCAAATCAAAAGGAAAAAAACTGTACTTGTTTACAAAATTTCATTTCAATACAGTTTTATTCCTTTGATTATACTGCAGTACAAATTTCAGGTATCGAAGATGGAATACCCTTTCAAACGAGACATGCTGGGCTCTGATTGGAAAAGGTTTTCAAATTTTGAGTAGAAAATGTTTAGTGGCGACAAACTTTATTTGGAATTGAGAATACCCTTTGCTAGAGTAGATCGTTTAGCTTTTTAATAAGCCATTAAAAATGTCATTAAAAAAATCACACACACACACACACATCTGAGGCACACATTAGGAAACTACCCAAGAATATAATATATATATTAATAATATAGATTTGAGAGGCGCGGCCGCGATAAGCCTTGTGACGTGTCGCGGTACACGCGCGTGTGCTCCCATATGATCTTGGTGGAGCTTGACTTGGCTTTGAAAGTGTACTGGAAATCGTAATAATTTTATCAGCTGATATTGAATCGAAACAAAATGAAGGCTAAAAATCTGCCACAATTACATAAGGGGCAACAACATCTGTCAGAGTGTCGCCTAACATGCATGGAGAACGTGAAAAGTTGATCAATAAAATGCTAATCAATCATAATAGGTGCTATACCAAAAAAATTATAGCTCAGCCAATCAATAAATAATCATCGAAACACGCGTCGCAATTAAAATCCAAACGAAATGGAGCGTAAACCGATTGAGAATTACAACTAACGAGCCGCGCGTTGCGGCGCTAGGGGAGAGCGTTAGAAATTGACATCATTTAATAACGGTCAAGAATCAAACACTTGACGACGACGACGACGACGACGACAGCGACGACAACGCCGGCGTCGATGCCGATGCCGATGCCGATGACAAAGACGCTGATGCGCGAACTTTGGACCTGCTCGAGACAGAGATACAACCGATTTAAACAGTGTGACGACGACATCACTGGTGTTGCATCGCAGCGGTCGGCAGGCAGGCGGATAGCACTCACGTTTTGTATGAGTTCGATATGCAACAGCTGGTTCGAACATGCTGGAGCGTGTGCCCAACGCACATGTTGCAAACGGACAGCCAAGCAGATCAGAATTCGTCGTTGGGGGAAAGCCAACGGCGCCAACAATAACCATTAACATTTTCTTATCAGATACGAATTTCTATATTCTCCCGCTCTCTCTCTCTCTCTCTCATTGCTTGAGTAATTGAAAATTGCGCATCATTTAATGTGGCCTGGCTTTGATATCGCTCTTATCACACAGCAGCACAACAATACATACGATCTCTCTCTCTCTCTCTCTCTCGTTCGCTTGCTCTCTGTCGCTCTCTCACACACCTTTGAAGCTCGCGCACAAGTCCAGGCCAGAACGGACCGAACCTAGGCAAGCAGCGTCGCAGCAGAGGCAACAACAGCCTTTGCGGTAGCTAGCTGCCTAGCATCGAGTTATTCATACGCAGACGTTCTGACTGCACGGATCGAGCCTAAAAAAAAAAATAAATAAATAAAAAGTTTGCAAACAATATTTGGACAAAGGAATAAATATATAAAAAGAAAAAACAAAGTGTTGAAAACTATTAAAACAATTAAACAACAAAAAGAGTTGAAAATAATCATAAATAATATATATATTAAAATAAATATATATATTTATTTTTATACTATCTGCAAAACTGATTGGAAAAAGGCAAAAAGTTCACATGGTGAAATAGCTAATTAATAACAATGAATAGTTTGTGAAAATGATTTGCACAATCAATACATAGCCAATCAAATAAACATAAAAAAAAAAAAAACAACAACAAAAAGAGACAAATAAAATAATTATTATATATTAATGAATGTGAATTGAACTAAAAAGGATTGCTTAAAGAGGTGAGTTATATAAGAATTTTTCTCGATTTTTTTTGTTTTGTTTAATTATAAAGATAATCTAGCGTGTTAAATAAATTTGAACAAATGGCTAACAAAGCTTAAAACTTGACAGCAGGCTATGTATTTTTTAAAATATTTTTTTTGGCTAAATATATAACAATCACATGCTAATCGGTGTAGCGTGTGCTGCATCTTAAATATATATATAAATATACAGATATATATAGATAAACTTAAATATAAATAAAGCTATATATATAGATAACTATAAAATAAAAACTGAACAATAATTAAAAAAAAAAAACGTGAAATTTATGAGAAAATTTGCAAATTAAAATTTCATGTATATATGCCAACTATAAATTAGATATATTTATTTTATTTTTATAAAGAAAATATAAAGAGTTGCTTGAATATATTAACCATTTTTACGTTATGTATATATATATATATATTTTTTTTTTTTAAATTTATATTCATAAATTATGTATTCATTATTCATTATTATAATTTATTAATTTATAAATTATATTATCTTCCGAAGAATCGCTCATTAACATGCCAATTCTAATAGATTAGCCTTAGTATATGAATACTTGATTATTTGATTGATGGACTGATGAGTGTGCAACATTGAGACAGCGTCGCCATTTTGAATCAGCTACCACCATCAGCACCATTAACACCACCACCACCACCATGATGGCGAACATAACCTCAAACAACCTTCAGCGTATTTGGGCAAGCGTGTGCAAAAAAAAAAAGAAAAGAAAAGAAAAGAAAAGAGTGAAAGAGATGGAGAGAACAAAAAATGTGGGGCTTATATAAGATTTATTGCCAAGATTTTTTTGAGATGTGAAATGACACAGAAATTCTTTAGAAAAGTATTTCGCTGCCTATAAGCCAGCACATCGAAGCAATCTTCCATCGTGTGCGATTCCAAAGTTCACACTGGGGCATGCTCCAATACGCTGATCGCAGCACAGCGCGCATTCAGCTACAGATCAAGAGCAACAGAGATAGAGAGACACAGAGTGAACGAGTAAATGAGTGAGTGAAAGGGAGATAGATAGATAAAGAGGGAGAGTGAGGGCGAGGGCGTTAAGATTACTTTACCAAAAATAAAGCACACAAAAAATTGTCAAGTCAAAACAGAAATACAGCTCTCTGCCGCAGTACATTCAACTGCAGCTCGGCTGCAACAAGTGTATCAGAACGTTTAATGATATGGCGTCCCCATGCAGGCAGGCAGGCAGGCGCATGGAAAACCCCCAGAAGTTGGCGTTGCCAATCTTTAGTTGTACTTTGCACCCAGCATGCAACGCAACTCTACTTCCAACTTCTGTTTATGCTCCCTCTCTCTCTCTCTCTCTCTCCGTCGCTTCCTCTCTGTCTGTGCGTGTGGAGTACTGCATCACGTTCTGCTTGCGTGTTCAGTGACGTCGCCAACTTGTTTGACTGCGTCGCAGAGAGCCCAGCGGCACACAGCGCTGCTCCATTTAATGACAGTGCCGATTCGGCTTGTAACCTTCTTCAGCGCGCTGCCTCAGCTCCAGCATCAGCATCTCAGCGTCTCAGCTTGATGCGTTCGCACGCCTCTGATTGGCAGCTCATTTGCAACTTGTTTGATTAGATCTGTTTGATACCCTTTCCGATTATTATCTTATTGCAAGGTTACGTCAAATAGGGCTGGGCAACACGTCACGTGTTGCTATTAACGTTGATGTTGTAATCGACATCATTTTTAATTGTGGAAAAACACGAAAATATCAACATTAAATATGAGCTGATCATCATTAAGATTGGAAACTTCGATGTCTTGTAATATTTTATAGCTTATACAATATCTAGATTATATCATTTTTATTATATCTCTTGCATACTTTTGGGTAGTGACAATAGTTTGATAAACTATTGATAAGTAGGCTACACGATATTGTAATCTATATTATGAGCTCAACTTGTAGATATTAAATTGTAGATTAAATATAAACTTATTCAATTTTAATTTCCGATAATAATATTCCAATGTGAAAAAAAATCTTTTGGCCTTACTATTTAGAATACGATCTTGAGCTTATTATCTGACCTCTTTCTATTTCCGTCTCTCTCTCTCTCTCTTGATTCCTCCCTTTCTCTTTCTGCCTATGCTGAGATAACATAAAATGAAATCTTTGCTTTTTCGTATTTTTGCCAAGTCTCACGTAGACGTTTCTTAACTTGGCTGATGAAATTTATATCGGAAAAAGATCGACTTGAAATACGTTTTCTAACAAATTGGCAATATATAGCAGAGTATATATGTACATATATTTACATATTTAGCGTAACAAGGTCAATTAATTCGAACTGGGATCATTAGCTATGCGCCTGTTGCTGTTTCCGTTTCTTAATCGCAGCATAATCAGTTCGATTAGCGTAGCTCTCGGTGCAAAGCGATTAAACATCAATCATATACGCAATTATAATACAGTTATGTATATGCAGATGTATGTATGTATGTATATATGCATCATATAAGTAGCGTTAAATGTGATTTGAGCTATTATATATATGTACATACATATGTACATACATTGAATACATACCTATGCAGAGCAAAGTATGTGACATATTCCATGTGGGCATCATAAAAATAATCTGAATATTTTTTATTCATTTATTTTCTTTCTTTTGCGATTTGAGCATTTCGGCGCTTATCAGTCACATTAACTGATTGACACACATGTTGATGGACAATCAAAACGTGTTTGATTGAATGCGCAAAAATTTGAATATTGGGTGTGGTAGCAGGTGCAAAAATGTCCAAAAATAATCAAATTAAACGGAACCAAATAAATTAGTTTTACAATTTATTCAGTTTGATTTTCTTTTTCTTTTTTTCTTTTTGTTTTGGTCTTTTGCATAGCTGCTGCCGACGCTTCTGTTGCTGCGTCGACAACGACGTCGCTGTCGACGGCTTCTTAAGCTGATGCAATGAGACAGAGAATTTTCATATGAATTTGTCTTGTCTGCAGCGTACCACGAGCATGGAGCACAGGGGGGGCTGTTCACCAGAAGGGGGCGGGGCCAGGCTGGCTGTGGGAAAAACGAAATGTACGAAACGAACGACCGAACGCACGAGCTAGCGAGCGTACGTTCGTCTCGCATTCGTGTACCGGCTCGAATGAGCTCGTGTCATACGAAGCGACGACGCTTCGACAGCGCCGCTCGCGCTCCCTCTCCCGCTCGCTCTCTTTCACTTAAGTTCGCTGTTCGACAGCGATCAATCAATTGCAGCGAAGACATAAATTCTTCTACTAATCAGACAGGCGGCTCATTCATTCACAACTCGTTTGCACTGTCGTATGGCGAAAACTAGCAGCATAAATAAAAAAAAAAAATCAAATTCAGCAGAATATAAAATAAAAAACAAATTGCGCTGATTTTCATTTCGTGTTTCGTGCTTCGTGTACTTCGTGCTTCGTGTGTTTCGTGTCCGGGTTCGCAGCGTGACTTGACCCCGGCTGGTTCCACTATAAACTGATTCCCTGGCTACGTGACGAAGTCAATCAATTAGAAATTAATGTGCTCTAACGGTACGTGTGGTCCCTAGCTCAATTAATTAATTGCCTGATCAATGTGGCATCGCGTATACGTGATGCTGCGCTCCACTCACCTACGTCTCATCTAATTCAGTTTAATCACCTTCGAACTGCGCCTTCGCTGCAGGCGCAATTTATTATTTTACTTTTATTAGAAAATTTTGCGCAGTTTCCAAACCGCAACGATAATGTCAATTAAATAAATTTTTTCTCAATTTTAATTGCAACGTTTTAAAATGTTTAAATTCAAATCAAAACTCGCTTGTACTTTGCCGCGTGTCTGATTGGAAAATGGGTTTTTTATGCCAGGCAAAAGTGATGTAATTTTAATAGAATATTGACTTGCTGGCAATATAATAATTGGACTTTTGATTGGGTTTTTTTCTGTAGCTCTCGAATTCTCTATGAAGTAGCTCATAATGATTTTTAGATTTTAGAATATTAAAAAAAATAAACAGAAATTGCATAGAAATTTTAATTTTTATTATATTTATTTATTAACATTTTAAATTATGCATGCTTTCATTTATTTTAATTCAAAAATTAAATAAAATTTAAAACTTTCCTTCATTTCATTTAAATTTAATAATTAATTTTAATACATGATTTTACTTAATTTATATATTTAAAGTTTCTAAAAAATAACTTTATTCATACTTTTTTTTAGCTCTTAATTTATTACATAATTTATTTTCTTTATTAAAAATATTTTCTAAAAGTTTTCTTCCACATTCTTTTCTACTTGCAGCTATAAAAAACTAAATTTTACCTAAATCGACAATCTACACTATGCAGCAGCATAGTTTGAAATAATCAAAAATAATATAAAAGTATTGCAAAGAAGTTGACATTAAATAATAATAATTACAAAAAGTGCAACAACAAGTTAGCAAAACGGCAACAATTAGTGCGCAAAGCTGCAAATCTATGAGTTGTGTAAGCCAAAGGACTACGAACATTGAGTTTCAATTGCTGCCGAACAGATAACAATTAAGAAAAGTGTGTTTTTTTTAAGGCCAAACAACGCGTTTCCATTAGAGTCAAGTTTGATTAAAGAATAAATTCGAAGAGATGGCCAAGTACTATATGACCCTGGCGCTGCTCCTCTGCCTGGCCTTGGAGAACAACAACATCTATGCGCGCTCGCATCCCAGCGGCTCGGACGAGGCTGGAAGTGTGCCCCTGGTGCGCGCTCATCCGCATTCACGTCATCAGCCGCATCAACATTCGCAGCATCTGCAGCATCAGCATGTCCAGCAACTCCAGCAGCATCATACACGCCAGCAGCGCGATCGTCAGCCGAAACGCATTGCACCGGATCCGACCAGCGAGGAGGAGGAACTGAATCAGCTCCACTATGAGCAGCGACTGAGGCGACATCTGCGCAGGCAGCGCGAGCATCAACTGGAACAGGAGCGCCGCTATCATCGCGTCTCTGCCACTGAGCTGAAAACTAGCCCCAATCTGTGGCAGCTGCTCAGCCAGGGCTATCAGTTCGATGACAAAGAGGAGCAACAGGAGCAGAATCAGGATCAGGACCTTTCTGAGGAATTTCCACCAATGTTCAATGATGCGCCCGCTGATGATCTGCTGCAGAATGAGGATTCACAGGATTACATTCGCAATGAGCTGCAGCAGAGTCTGGCTGAGCCAGCACCACCAATTGTCCTCGAGGATTCTTCATCAACTCACTCTGCGAGCAGCCATACAAATGGCACCTCTTCGCGTGGCTGTCCCAAGTGCGAGAGCAATCGTCGGGTGGAGCACATCACGGAGGAAGAATTACGTCGTCTTCGCATCGAATTTGTCAAGCAACAAATTCTCGAAAAACTGCGCCTCAAGGAGAGTCCCAATGTGTCCGCCGTCGAGCTGCCACGCCCCATTTTCGAGGGCGTCACGCTGCAACATACAGAAGAATCCAATAAGAATAAGGACTATGATGATTATTATGCGCGCACCAATCAGAAATTCATACTGCTCCAAAGAGGTAAGATCAAAAATAATGAATAACTTAATATGTGAATTTGGAGAAGGAAATTAAGAATATATATAAATAATAACAGTTAAATAGCTCATCAGAGAGTAGAGTAGTTGGGAATACGGAATCGGAATGGGAACACAGCAGATAGTAGGGTAGAGGGAATAGGGAGTAGGGAGGGTGGAATATAGAATAGGGAATGGAGAATTGGGAATATGAAATATGGAAAAGGGAATAAGGAATAAGGAATAAGGAATAGGGAATAGGGAACAGGGAACAGGGAATAGGGAATAGGGAATAGGGACGGGGGAATAGGGAATGGGGAATAGGGAATGGGGAATGGGGAACAGGGCATAAGGAATACGGAATACGGAATAGGGAATAGGGAATAGGGAACAGGGAATTAGGATTACATGAGAGAGAATAGGGAATCGACAACATTGAATAGGAAAAAGGGATTAAGGAAGTGGGAGTAGGGAGAGTAGAAAGTAGAGAGTAGTGCTATTAAAAATATATATCATACATAAAGCTAATAAATGCTATTTTCTGAATTATAGAAGAAACTGAATGCCGTCGCCTGGGCGCGCATCCTTCGATGTGCTTCAGCTTTAAAATCGACGATGTGGACGCGGATGGCTTCGATGTGAGCAGCGCAGTGCTATGGCTCTACAAGAATAAGCAGAACTACACCAAGTCGACTAACGACAGCCAGTCGAATGGACAGCAGTATAAGCAACAGACTCTGGTCGTATCCGAGGTGGAACAGCAGCTGGACACCAAATATTTGCCATTGGCCAAGACCATAGCCATACAGTCGGTGGATGTGCAAGGTAAGCGAGAGAAATTGAAATCGAAATCGAAATCTATAGAATATGTGGACTAGAATAATGGCGATAAGTGCCTGGCACATTAGCAACTGTTTGCGCTGAGCTGCTGGTCGAAAGATCAGCGATAACAGCAGCGTATACATGGGCCGCTGTCCGCTATCCGGGATTTGTGGGGGTGAATAACTTAATGACTACGAAATCAAAATATTTTTTTGTGAAAGCCACAAGCTGAACTTTAGTCTCTACAGAATTTTACCAGCTATCGATAAGCTAAGGTGTACCAAGCAAAACACAAAATATTTCTATATACATAAATATAAATATATATATAAATTCAATTAAGAATGGTGACTCAAGAGAAAAACAAATGCGGAGGTAGCTCTTGATTTTATGAGATTTTATGATTGCCAATGTGGAAATAGGGAAAGTAGAGCAGCGAAATAGTTGAGAATGTTATAGGGCATACTTAGAGCATTTGCAATTTTATTTAACTGTATCCAACACCTGTAAAATATATATATTAAACAACTTTCCTTTCTTTCTTCTCGTTACAGACGAATGGATGAAAATCAATATTGAGTGGCCGATCAAGCGTTGGTTCGGCAATCACGAACTCAGCCATCTGATACAGATCACCTGTGAATCGTGCGATATTGCGAGCATGGAGGAGATCATTTCGGTGAACAAGAACTACAGACCGTTCATCATGATCGATACACAGAATCGACGCAGTAAATCGCGTCAGAAGCGTAATATCAATTGCTCGAGCGGCGTCACCGAATGCTGTCGCGAAAAGCTCTATATATCTTTCGCCGACATCGGTTGGGACAACTGGATATTGCAGCCAAAGGGCTACGATGCCTACTTCTGCCGTGGCTCCTGCAGCTCCGTAGCGAGTGTTGCTCAAGCAGCCTCGCATCATAGCTCATTGCTGGTAGGTTTTAATTGAATTGGAGTTTTGTTTAACCAAATGAAATATTAATACTATTTTTTTTCAATTTACAGAAAATCCTTTCAACAAATGGTACACGCAAACCGCTGGATCTGATACCCTGCTGTACCGCCAAACAGTATTCCTCGTTGCAGTTGGTCGTGCTGGACTCCAACAACTCGGCGACAATCAAGACCTTGCCCAACATGGTCGTTGAGTCATGCGGCTGCAGATAGTTACCAATCAAAGGCTACTCTACTTTCCTGTCTATCTATGCTATCTATATTCATCTCATCTTCATCAATCACTACATGACAATTAACACTAGTTCATACATACACAACGTAGTTTAGCATTAATTTAAATTCATTTTTCAATTCATCGGCATTTGTCGTAATTTAAATAATTTAAACACGCTGCCATTAGACGTAGTTGCAATTAGTTAATTTGAGTTGAAGCTGTAAGCGTATGTACTTAAGCGCTCGAACTATGCCTAATCATATTCTAACTATATTTAATTAGCAAATAATTACACAAGCATTAAACATCAATCAGTCAATCATCGTGAATTCATCTAATAATAATGTCAATTAGCTGTACTTACATTTGTCTAAAGTTTTTAGAATAGCAAATAAAAGAGCGCAATCTTTGAGTTATCAAAGATTTAATACATTTATAAAGAAATGATTGATTATTTGATATGTAAAAATAACAATTAACGGAGATTGAGTCCGGATATCTTTGAAGATATTTAGATGCTGAGAAGATAAACATGCATTCAGAAATATGAAAATTAATGAATGCAAAACATCAATATGAGTTTTATATCTCAATTTTTGTAGGGATATTTGATATAAGATTTCTATATATTTGGTTTCTCTATTGCCGAAAGATATATTTATAGTTATGACATACTTTTAGACGCATATAGAAAATGTTACAATATCTGTTAAAGAACGAGCTTAACCGAATCTGTACATCTTTTTGTAGCGTGCTTTTAAGCTGAAACGTAAAAGCTGATATATAGATATGTAAAGCAAAAATGTTTCATTATAGTATTATAGTTCTAAGATATATAATAAATAATATAATAATTAATATAAATAATAAACAGAAGCTGTATAAAATTTAAATTTTAATAAATCATTCTTGACGATAATTAATCAAACTGTGTTCTTATTTAACAGGGCAAAAATATGCACTTTACAAAAATATGACTTACTTACGTGGCCGTTGAGGCACAAATGATATTTTGAAAAGTAACAGGCGAACATAAATTAGTAGCAGCATGACAAATATTAATTTTTATTCATTTTTCATTCTCTCTCTCTCCCTCCCTCTCTCTCCCTCCCCCTCTCCCTCCCTCTCTCTCTCACTTTATCTCTCGTCTCATTCCGTTCGCTTTTACATCACCAAAATCGCTAAGAGTCATGGAATGTACCAGGCGATCAGCAGTCAGTAGTAGGGTGACAAATTTTAGTTAAAAGCAAAAATTATGCATTTTACAAAATATTGTTGCATAACTTAGGGGGCTGCTTGTGGCCGTGTTGTGTGTGGGGGCCCAAATTTGAGCGTATATTTTGAAAAGTAACAGGCGAACAGAAATCAGTAGCAGCGTGACAAATATATATATTTATTTTCATTTTACATTCCCTCGCTCTCTCCCTCTCTCCCTCTCTCTCTCTTTCTCTCTCATCTCATTCCGTTCGCTTTTTACCTCACCAAAAGTGCGGCGAGTTACAAATGTACCAGGCGAGCAGCAGCCAGTAGTAGGGTGACAAATTTTAGTTAACAGCAAAAATTATGCACTTTATAAAATATTGTTGCATAACCTAGGGAGCCGTCTGTTGCCGCCGTGGTCCAGATTTGAATGGCTATTTTGAAAAATAACTGGCGAGCACACTGAACATATTACACAGCAGTGAGTTAAAACATAGGACATCTTTCGCCCTATTGAAATTTCTGAAGTATCGACGAACTGAAACCAACATGTAGGGTGTACATGTTATTGAACAGTACGTTAAGCATACACTGTTAACTAAATGTTAACTAACAGTGAGTTATCTTATTTGTGCCCTACTACTCATTTCTGTTCGTCTGGTATATTACAACAATTCTCGTTTAGTCGTCAGGCTGCAGCTCAAATGTAAAACGGCTGCTACCAGCTGACTGATGCCATAAAATAACTATAACCATAGGCCATCTATGGGTTTGTGGTACCAAAACATCTACATAAAAGTCGTAAATGTGTCATTGAAAAATGTGCTTCATTTGAAAAATAGCGCCATCTATGCGAAGTAGCGTAAACTTAAAGCACATTGAAGCATCAATGTAGACAAAAAAATTGTTAGAGCCTGAATTAACTTTTTAAACCAATGATATTTCTAGTCAAAAGTTAGAGACAACGTAATTAATAATAAGAAATAAAAAAAATAACTTAATATACAGATATCTATGCAGAAGACAATAAGCGCCATCTATTGCTGCAATCCCATTGACTAAATGTCGTAGTTCGGCTTATACACAATAGGTGGCGCTATTAGCCATTGCGTATACGCCCTGTTTGCCAATTGGCATTGCAATTAAATAAATAAATCGTCGCTGACACGATGCGAAAACCGTTATGCTGCCAGAGCCAGCGGATAGCTTGACGTAATCTGCAGCAGCCATCTCTTTCGCACGCTTTTGACTAATTTTGTATTTTTTTTTTTTTTTCGGCTCGGCTGGGAACAAAAAAGTCGAGCGACAATTCGACAATTTCGCCGGCGCTTGGTGGGCGTAGAGCAGGAAATGGTCGATTTGTGTGCCATTTATAAAGCGCAACGAGCAGAGATCTCTGCTGTGAATGCGAATGAGAATACCTATGCATACAAAAATAAGATAGATGCATGGCATAGGCTATAAAAAAAAAACCCCGTTGCATAAGCCAGGCAAATCCAACGACTGAAATCGTTGATCTAAAACTATTTTAGGCTATTAATTGCTATCAATAGCATTGGCTACAGTTCGACTGATACACTTGGAGAAAAATTGTGTACTAAATACGTATTTTATAGCAAATTTTTAGTTTTAATTTGAAGGCCACATATTTAGCTCATCATTTGGCGCATATATATTTTCATTTCTTTCATTTCCCATCTTTGTGTCATTTTTGTGTAATTTCTCTGAGTGTACATTAAGTAGCCTGCACATCCATTCATAAAACTCGATTCAATCGATGAGAGAGCGTGGGTAAAGCGCAATTTCCATAACCATTGCACTTATTTCTGAATGCAACATTATTGTCATTTGACACAAATTGCTTTTGTTTCACTAGAGAATCGCTTGGAGACTCTGTGATAAATGTCGATTCGGAAATTAAATATTTTATAGATTTAATGCATTCACGCAATTGCAATTTCTGAGATTCTAGCTAAGATTCAAATATGGAAGTTCAGTAGAAACAGAGAGGGAGAGAAATAGAGAATGGAGAAGACTTTTATATAAATTTGATTATCAAGTAGTTTAATTGATGAATTGTAAAATAAACTCACCTGATCATTGTTTGTTTTCTACCTTAAATCTATTTTTCTTGGAATAGTCTTTAAGTTGATGTTGACTTAGCTGTCTTGGCATCAAACATAGTTTCTATTCCTATTTAGCAAAAATTAATAATTAACACGTAAACATAAAATATTTATACTATAATAATTAATTATTTAAACTAAATGTACGTCAGAAGCTTATTAAATTATCATCAAATTAGCATCTCATGAATCAGCTTAGAGACTAAACAGATTATTAAATATACATAGACAAATCAGCTGATTGGTATTAATGCGTAGCATATATATAGCTCCTTTGTATCAAAAGATATATCAATTTGATTTTTTTATTTCAATTTTTAAAACAAAAGTGAAGGCATAATTCTTATTTTTGATTTTTATAATAAGACAGTATCCGGATAGTCTACATACAAATTGATTCTGATCAGGTGAAAGCCACGCTGTTATCTTAGTTGTCGTTTCGTACTTAACTCATTATATAATATGCTGGCAGATACTTTTCCATAAAGTTATTATAGAGATTATTTTGAAGTGCTCCAGCCTGAGTGTGAGTAGCGCACATAACATACCAAAAGGCATGTTAAGAATGATAATGATAAAAAAAATGATTCAAAAACGTGCCGTGGAAATTCGTCAAGGTGATCTTTAAGCACGATAAGACTTGATGAGGCTTGCTCAGACTTATACATATATGATAATTTCTCCAACGGGATGCCCTAGCAACAGACCAACAATATTTTGCGCTAGTCGATGATTCATGAAGTGATTAAAGATGATTTTAGTTCCTTTGATGATGCTAAAAAATGAACGAAACTTTGTTAAAGTAAACTTAATACATTCCATATCTACGTTCACAAATAGATGTATACATATATATTTATTTATTTATTAATTGAGACATATATCGCTGAAGCAGCAGCTTGAGTCGAGTAAATGGGATATTCGTTAATAATCCAAACAAAGGGTTCAATAGCAAAAGCACAGCAAATAAATAATATAAACATCAATGCCAAAGCGAGCTGTCAACAGAAACTCTTCTCGCAAATGAAATATTAAGCAGGAATTTATAGAATACATATATATATATATATATATTATATATCTGATGCGTAAGTAACTCGATTTCAAGGCCAGAATATGCCCAAGCCAAGAAGGCAAGCAAATGTACATTATTTATTGTTATTATTATTATTGCTATTATTCTCGTTGCGGGACATTGCTTTTTAGGCTCTGGCTCATCTATATAGATATAGCTATATATATGTATCTATGTGCTCTCTTTAAGCAGTTAAATTTCAGTGAAATTCTAAGCGCACTAATTAGACTATGAAATGAGATACTTGAGTTAGACAAACTGCTATTGCTTCTGTTCATTTGCAGGCGGCGTCGGCGGCAATGGCAGCGGCTCAATTGAATGCGGAGACCTTTAGAGCAGGCTCACACACAGTCACACAGTCACACTCACAAACACACATACACATACACATACATATGCATATATATCGAATATATACGTGATACTTGTACACTCGTGCATATACAGCAAGCATTCAATGTACATATTTAGGCGAGGCTGCTAGAAAGGCGAATGGAAACTAAACCATAATAGTAATAGCCAGTAAGAGCTTGACAATCGGGCATACACGACTAGAGAATGCGCCTTCAGGTAGCATTCAAAGTTAGATTTAGGGAAAAACTGATACATAATGTCGAAGAGTTCTATTGTAAAGGAGGCCTGTAGAAATTATCTATATGCAGAGGAGTTGTACATTGAGGTCTAAGTGAGGATTATGTGTAGATGGGAATTGTTTGTAGAGGAAGATTATCTATAAATACATTTCCATAGAAGGTCTAGTTTTAGAGCATTTGAGAAGGCTTGTCTGTGAGGGAATCTAGACTAGACTTATTTACATCGAAGATCAATTTGTATGAGCGACCTATCTATATCGGAAATAAAAGCATATACTCTTCTCGCATCATGAGCGAGCATCTAAGTAATAATATTAGTAATAGTAAGAGCAACAAATTGAGCTTAGCTACAGCCGAAGGCAGTCGCCGTTGCTTTCTAATAGTAACTGTAAAGTGCGCTCAGTGTCAAAGGAAATCATATTTCATCTGGCAATTAGATCCGATAAACAACGAATCTTTTCTATTTTAATTGCTTGACTTGGTTTCAGATTTCTCATGGATGTTTCTATATGCTCTTTATATACTATATATGAGCAGATATCTATATGAGTGTATATAGCATTTGTACACTGAGCATAATCAGTGTCTTCAAATTCAATTACGCGAAATTGTGTCACGCGCGTGTTTTGCCACATCTCATTGGGGGCTGTGGAGTATTATTCCTATACAATATAGAGTGCTCGACTAATAGGGTATATTCTAATGAGCGTCTGTCTATGACTAAATTGTTGCTGCTTAGCTATATTTACTCTGCGTTGAAGTTGCTGAAGCGGGCGTATAAGATTTTCACATTTTAAATATATTATTTTAGATATTTATATATGCAATTGATATAGGTTATAGAAATATAAATTTGTATATATGATTTGTATCTTTATGATTATTATTTAATATATTTATTGCTATGTATTTGCTATGACTTAAATGATTCAATCAATAATCAATACCTCAATATAGATTAATCTAGTTCAATGATCTTTCCAAATCCAATATCAATATCATATAACATATATAGACACTTTGTCTTGCCTCAATGCCTAGACGACTTTAGCTAATGAAATAAGTGCTTGCCTTAGTTCAACTCTTAATTAATTAACATTCAACTGAAATATTTAAATGAATTTATTTCTGACAGAGCTGTAGAGATCCATTAGCCGAATTAATTTTTTCATATCCATGAAAGGATAAAGAGCTGATAAAGATGGCACAAAAAGAGCAGCTGAAGATCATTCAAAATAAAGGTTTGTAGAACTTCTAGGATTGATTTAGTAAAATATCTATATCAGATTAAGATTACATTGAAAGGATAGAAAATTGAATTAAAATTAAATTTTGAAAGTTTCTAATTCCTATTTAACTTTTTTTTTTTAATTAAGCAAAAACATCAAATAGTCTACAATATTATAAATATGTATATACTATATATATGCATTATATAACTAAAAATTGTGAATGATCTAAATGCAAATGTAAATCTGAATGTATCTTGATTAAGACCGACACTTGTTGTTATTGTTGCTCGTGTTGCTGCTGTTGCTTTTGTTGTTTTCGACACGTCGCACAATTTTGCATATGAGAAGTTGGCAGCGACGTCAACGCCAACGTCAACGTCGACGCGTCGTTGCGTCGCGGCGGCAGCAGAAGAAAATCTGTCTGCGGTGTCCGCACGTTGCCGTCGACCAATGTGTCAAAGCGAGAGACAAGAATATACTTTATTCAGCGTGCAACACGATGATTGCGCTTTCAGATGATAATGATCATGGCAATGGCGATAATGATGGCATGCTGATGATGATCAACGCCTGCGACTTGAAACGCAGGCGTCGACGACGCAGCTCTGCGAGTTTTTGTGGATTTGGATTGGATTGGATTGGCTTATGGCACGAGCTGTCGACTCAGTTGAGTTCAATTTCTAGAACGGGAAGTGTCGATCAGTTGCCGTGCGAACGCGTGCCCGTGCCGAGAGGAGCAGCCAAAGGAATATCTATACACACATCTACAAATATATATATATATATATAAAATTATTTATATATATATAAATATAGGATATACAAATTATATATATATATAGACTCGATAAGGATATTCCGTCGTGGCAAAACCCAGGACAATGCCAACTATAACCGAGGATTGCATCGATGGCTTCCAGCAGTATTATGCGAGGCCGCCGGAGATGCCCAAGAAGAAGTCCATCAAGCAGATGATCTACGACGACGAGGATAATTCATATTTCGGCAGGACTATCGAGAGCTGGGGTAAGTCGTATCCTGCCTTCTCCCCTGCCTGCCATGCTCCAGAGTCTCCAGAGTCTAGTTTTTTGCAGTTACGTAAAGCGCACTGCGCGTAAATCTTGATAAATGTCAAGCTGTGCCAGTTGTGGATTTAATCAAAGTCTTTTGTCGCCGCATTAGCGAGCCACACACACACACACACACACACACAGTTGCATATACATATACATATATATATGAATATGTATTTATGTTTGCTGTATGAGTATCGCAGGCAGAGACTGCGGCTCGCTTTTATTGCTTTGGCACTTTTCACTTCTGTGTTCCTCTGTGTTTGTTCTCTTTGACCTTTGGCGGACACACACACACACACACACACAAACACACACTTGTATATGTTACTGTAGGGTACACTCGACCAATATGCCGGTCAATTATGTCATTATGCAATCAAAGCATGCACCATGGAAGTGCCTCAGCAACAGCAGAAGCAGCAACAACAATAAATCATAACTGAGCCGTAGGAAAAATTCAGCATTTCAGCTGACATTGACTACAAATCAAAAATTACATATTTTGCACAATTAAATTTCAATTTAAGCCTAATAAAAATAAAGCATATTTTTAATTTAAATTAAAAGCAAAAAATATTAAATATTCTAAAATAAACATGAAAATCAAGTTAGGATGAAAAAACTCGCAAATTAATGTATTTAATTTTATAAAAATAATTTCTCATATTTTTATCTATATTTGTGTAGCCCTCATTCAAAAAAATTTTTTAAAATGTAGTTACATATGAATCAAAAATATAAATATAATTGAATTTTGAGTAGTTTAATTTAATCACCTCATCTAAAAATTTCTTGATAAATTTGAAAAAAAAAAAAAAAACAGAAAAAAAACTTAGAAATTTAATTTAAATAATAAACAGAAATGGCTAAACAAAAATATTTTTTGAATGTCTTCTAAATATCAATGAATATTAAATTTTTTCATTTTCTAATCTTTATTTAAATAAAAATTTAGTAATTTTATAATAGAGAAGATTTTATACATCAACATCATATCTATCAATCGTTAAATTCAATTAATTTTTTAGAAAATAATAGTTGAAAAATACTAAAATAAATTTAATGCATTAAAAATGTCTCTTTGGAAATGCTTGTTAAAGTATTGCAGACATGCGAGACAAATTGAGGTTATTCATTCCATATTCCACACGCAGCTTATGAATGGGATAATTATTTACATATATGTTACAAGCCAACAATATGCATACTTATAAATAGTCCTTCCATTGAAATGCGAAACAACTACTTCGATATATGTTGAATCAAGTGCATTAAGAGATTGTGAAATAGAATCGCATTGTTTGTCTCTCAGATTTCTGATGGACATCTGGGACACATTCTAGCAACAGGCTGCAACAATGCAAAAAGTGGTATTCTCCATTCAAGGGAAACGCTTAACGCTTTAGCCGTGAGCCATGAGCCATGAGCCATGAGCCATGAGCCATAGGCCACTTGGGTGTCACTCAGGGAAACGCTATCCATTATGCCAAATGGATGGCTGTCAGTCAGAGCCCACAGCGAATCCCCTATTCAATACAACGGACAATAGTCTGTACACCCACCACCTCAGTCACTCCACTCACTTACTCTCTCTTTCTCTCTTGCTCACTATGTCTCTCTGTCGCTGTGTCCTCGCTAAATAGAGTCGGCTTGGTTTGAGTACTTGCTAATTGGAACACGTCATTCTGCTCCTCTTAGCCTCCTAGACGCTAGCTCTTTAATATTTTATAGAAATGGAGCAGAAGAGCAACAACAATAATTTACATGTATGGGAATATTCAAATCTGGAGCTTGTCACACATTTCACATGCGCACACACACGCTCACACACACACATACACACGCTCACACACACACTCTCGTACGCACTCAACCTCATTTTAGGCTTCCTGCCATTGCCTCGCTCGTATTCCATACGCAAATATTTGTCGCTTTTGCAAAAAAAAAAAATGAAGAAAAAAATACAAAAAAAAAGGAGTCAATGCGTAGTAAAAGCCGCATTTTACGAGTAAAGCAACCCTTAGCCAAATGCCAGCAACCCCCAGTGGCAAGTGGCTACTGGTAAGTGGTAAGCGGCAAGCGGGACTGGAAAGCAACAGAGTTGAATGGAGTTTTAGATAAACTGGTTAATGCGGTCACTCACTCACTCACTCACTCACTCACTCGCTAGCTCCCTCCCACTCCCTCTCTCTCACTCTCTCACTCCACTATGCGTTCAATGGTCTGCCGAGTCGCTTCAAAATGACTCAACAATACACAAAACCCTTGGCAAGTGTAGAAGAGACTACGAAAGCATTGAATATAAAAGTAAACAATGATCCTGCAATGTGAACAGCACGAGTGAGTGAGATAGAGGGAGAGAGAGAAAGTGCGCTGGTGTGAATAGAAGAGTGCGCTGCGTATAAGATAGTCGAAGCTCATCGCTCAATTGAATTTGAGCGCAATTTGATGAGGGACTCTGCAAATTGGCATCATGGCCACAAGGCATGCAACAACTGCTGCTGCTGCTGCTGGAACAACAATTCTAAACAATGCGACTACTACAGGCTGCAGTTAACGGTGCATTAGCATTTGACAAATGCATTTAGAGCTTGGACATGAAACGGCAATACGTAGATGCATAAAATATAAGCATATACACTGAAATAAATAAGAGGATAAAAAGTGATATGTCTAAAAATAATATTTATATTATACTATATTCATATTATATTATATTTTATTTATATTATTATATATTATATTTATATTATACTATATTCATATTATATTATATTATATTATATTATATTATATTATATTTATATTATATTTATATGGTACACATATAAAATATTTTTTTCCATTGTATTTACCATAGTTTCTTATGATTATATACTACTTGAGATCCTATCCTATATCGAATAGTGAAATTGAGTCAATAATTTGCTTACACTTGAAATATTGCAGTTCTGTTTATTTACAAATACACTATAAACATTAACTTTAATGAAAGATGAAGCCGCAGCAAATATATTTATACATAGATATATATAATAAGAAATCAATTATAAATTCTATTGCAAAGCTGTTGCAACTGATGAATCATGGCGGGCTTTACTTATGAATCATTTAGCACAATTCTTAAATGAAGGCACAATGAGAGTGAAAAGTATTTTCGCGTAGTGTAGCATTCACTCAATGCTGGATAATTTGCGTAAAACGTACAACAGTAACTGCGGCGGCTAAACAACCATAATTTACGTTGCATGCACCTAATTAAAACAACTGCAACAACAACAACAGCAACGACGACGACAATTGCAACAACAACAATAATGCAACATCAATTACAGGGCAGGGCACGGCCCAAACCCAAAACACACACTAGAAAATGTAAATGCCGCCAAAATGTAATTCGCACTCAAAACAAACGCAACGAGAGCTCTATAGATCCGACTCAAGAGAGAGCGAGAGCGAGAGAGCGCGAGAGACAGAGAGAGAGAGGCGCTGGCTGTTGCGTTCCAGCCGCAACGAACTTAACTCAACTCGACGCGAACGCTGAACAGAACTCAGAGGCCAAGCCAAGTCTGTGCGCTGAGCTGTTTGGCGGGCTGCTCTATGGCCAGACTTCAGTTTCAGTTTTCAGTCTGGAATTTGTTTTGAGCGTCGACGAAACGTTCCGTTGTTAGCGGGCAGCGGTCGAAAGCCAAGCGGGGCAACTTGTAAAATAACAAAATAATTCAAATAAAATATACATATATAAATAAGAAACGTAAATAATCCCTGCAACAGGAGCAAAGCATTTTGAAAGAATCGCTTCGAGTATTGCATTTTGAGCCTGGTTGTGGTGTGCGTGTCATTAAACGTGTACGAGATTGAGTTTGTGTTGTCTTTAGCTGCCTGGAAAGAAGGTGTTGTACAAGTTGTTGGTCTCTATGTGTGTGTGTGTGTGTGTGTGTTTGAAGTTTGTTATTGTCGTGTTGTGCTCTTTAGCTGACTTGAAATTAAAAAATACTTTTCTTTAAACAAATGTTTCACTCAGCAATAGTTTATTTTGTCACGCCCAAAACGTTATAAACACAAACACACATAAGCAAACACACACACACACACACACATACAACACACATATAGGCACGCATTTAACGCAGTTATTAAAGTAGCTGCTATAATAAGGTGTGGTTGTGTCGACGGCTTTAAGAGCGAAACCACTTAAAAAAACTCAAACTCAAGGCAGCAGCTAAGAGATCTAAAAAAGAAAAATATATAATTTCGAGTGTATGTGTGTGTGTGTGAAAGTGTACACTGGTGTGTGTAGTCGCATTTTGTTTTGTATAAAATAAAAAGAAATTATGCATGCAGGCAAAATACAACAAGCAATACACGCAAAAAGATACAAGATACAAAAGTATCTGACGGTCAAAGCCAATGCGGCATTGGAAAGCATTGAAGATACATAATACGCTACACGGCAGACGACAGTCAGTCAGTCAGACAACCTTTAGTTGCTGCTTCTTTTAGGCCGGCCTGCCTCCCGCCCTTCCACGCACTCTCTACATTAACTGTTGCACTCGGTTAAGGCCAAGTCAGAAGATGGCTGGCATTTGTATCTGACAGATACGCGTAGGCAGGTAGCTGCCAACAGTTAAGCGGCGCTGCGGCTTTTGAACACGCATTGGAAAATGTGCTATTGACTGACACGAATATTCAGGGGTAGATATTATGGCCAGGACAAAAAGGCGCCAAAGTTCGCATTCGCTGTTGTTGTTGCAGCTGGTGCTGCTGCTGCTGCTGCTGCTGAAAGTTTCGGGGGTGAAGAGAGTGTACAGAACTTAATGTGGAAGCAAAACAAAACAGAGAGCGGCAGCGAGAGCAAAAGCAAGAGAGTGCGGAGTGGGCAGGAGAGCGAGCGAGTGTGTGTGGAATAACGCGAATAAGTGTAGAAAAGTTGTAAAGTACGTGAAAAAAAGAGCCGATAAAAGGTTTAGCGTAAATCATAAAAATATGTGTATACAAACAGCTGAAAATTGGCCCAAAAAGTGGGTAGAAAATGGAAAAGAAGAAAAATACATACATGTACTATAATAAATACAATGCAAATTTAAAATGTTGAAGAAAAATAAAAATATATAAAGTATATAAAAATTATTTTGATGATATAAAAAATATATATGTGTATATTTAATGTTTAAAAGATTATAAATAAAAAGAAATGTATTTTAAACATATAAGTTTCCCATGAAAAAAAAAAAACTAAAACTAAAAAAAAAAATTCATATTTCAATTTTTTTTTTAAATTAAAATACAAAAAATTAAAAGAAATCAAATATATATAAATTAAATAAGTGTCTATAATAACTTTATAAAAACAAGACTAAAATAATTTAAAAAATATATATATGTATATTAATCAATATTAAAATAATTCTATAATTCCAATATTCTCAGGGTTCCACTTAATTTATAGATCCAATACATATATATTTATATTAAATTATTTATTGACATAACTGTACTTCATTTTTGAAGTAACGACAAATTTAAAAGTTAAAAAAAGTGAATAAAATATAAAATCCACCCACCAAAATGTCGAAACCCGTTCCAATGCCACATTCGGAGACATACGATGATATGCAAACTCTACGTAAACCCGAACCATTCGATTTCGGTAAATTTTTATATAATGCCGAGAAAGGAACGGTTATGGGCAGAGATCGCACCTCATGGGGTAAGTTATGCGGGAGCTATAACTCTATGTAGATATATGTATATATTCCCAGTTTATTGATCGATATCTTGATTTATTTCTTACACTAGTTATTAACTTCAGTAAATCCTCAGTTTAAATCACTAAAACGTGACTTTTCAACTAGATCACATAGATATAGCCCATGAATAAATCACTCAACAAGTTAATGACCCAAGTGAAAAATAGAGCTATGAGTTTTTGCAAAACTTTTTAATTATATATTGCTCTAGTTGCACCTGCTCCGTCGGCGTTGCCACCTGGCGCCAGCTCTGACATACTTTCTACATGTTAGATGTGCCATGGGTGTGTTACCGGCCTGCCTAAGGCAGGTGCTAAAATAACATGGCGTTAAATAACTGACTGTTAAATCCGGCCAAGATAACTATCAAACATAATTCTCAGTGATATAATCAAATTAGCGAATTCAAATGTCAAATATGTGCAAAGAGTGTCAAAACTGCATGAAAAAGTATGTAGAAAATGCATATGATATAATATGAATATATATTTAAAACAGATTCATATAAAAGTTGTAATTATTATTTATTTATTGGTCATTTGTAAGCAATTATAATTATATTAGAAATAATATATATTTACATATAGTTAAAATATTATAAGCATACGATATTATTTATATAATTTTATTATTTCTATTTATTTTTCAAATATACTTTTTAAATATTTCTATATTATTTATTTGATTTTTTCATATTATAAAATAGTTAAAAGACATATATATGAATCTCATTTATATGTATAAATTTAATGTAATTGTTATTTAATTTATTTTGCTATATATATTAAACTTACTTATTTTATTTTGATTTATGTATTTTTATCAACCCAAAACAAAACGCAAGCCTCTCTTTCCGGAAACCATTTACCTCTTCTACTCTCGCACACATTACTCAATAGCAAACTCAATCTTCACTCTCACTGCCACTTCCAGTCGCACTCTCCTTCTCGCTCGCTCTCTCTCTCTCTCTCTCTCTCTCTCATTCGATTGCCAAAGATGTTTGCTAAGTTGAGGTTATGTGCACTGCACGACGCGCCGTCTTAATGTGTGTGAGTGCAAGATCAATAAAGAGAGAGGCAGAGAGAAAGAGACTTAGCATTTGCCAACTTGATTGACGCTCAAGAGCGCGGGCTAAACATCTTCTTCGCTTACGTGTCTTATACTTTGACTTGGATCTTATATTGTTTATGATTCACAGCTATGATACAGTCTCTGTTTAAGTGCTGCGAGCAACGGTTCGTTCTTATACTACTCGCTTACGTTATGAATTTGCCGCTCAGACTCCGCGCTTTATCAATTAAGAGTTTAACCCATTGCCGCCTCATGGTTCAGCTCGTTCAGAGTCGCGTTTTTAAGTGCTTAATTTAATCAGTTCAATTGATGGGGCGACATTTCTTGTGTCTACGAATCTTTAATAATTCTTATATGACTCTAATTCGATTTGCTTTGATATGGTTAACTAATTATTATTATTTCTCTCTCTTATAGCTAAGATCGGCATATTCTATATAATTTTCTATGGTGTGCTCGCTGCCTTGGTGGCCATATGTATGTGGGCCTTCTTTCTAACTTTGGATCCACGCATACCCAAATGGCAATTGGATAACTCCATTATTGGCACAAATCCAGGTGAGCTCCTTACACATATATCTCTATATATAAATATATTATAGTCAACTGTCTTCTCTTCGAATTAGGTCTCGGCTTTCGTCCACTGCCGCCCGTTGACAATGTGGAGAGTACTTTGATCTGGTACAAGGGCACTCAGCATGAGAACTATAAGCATTGGACCGATTCTCTTGACGAGTTCCTCGAAGGTAAGGCTCTCAACATAGTTAAATAGGTCTCGCATGTTGCTAGTTAATGTTATTAATGACCATGAACTGCTTTCTTGTTGCTGTTGCCAGGGCATTTATTTATTTATTTTTCTTGAACGGGGTGCTTGACGACACGCAACGTGTTTAGCATTTATTTTAATTAAAATAAAATATCGACTTTTTAGCCAGACAAGTAACAGATGGCTTTTGCTCAGGGGTTTCCTTTTGTTTGGGGCATGGAAATTGGCTTCGTTACTAGGCTCAGCTCATATCGAATATCGAATTAAGATATATGATAGCAAAAACTTAGGACCGGATAAACATGTTACGTCTATCTCAAATTTGACAGTGTCTTAGGTCAGTTAGGAGATTGACATACTTAGATTAAAGATAAAAGATAAGAATGCACACCAAATAAATTTTTCTTAAGATTGGTGACAAATTTGAATAAGGCCAAACACATACATACTTTTAAGACATCTCAACAGAAAAGTTTTGCTATAAAATTATACAAATTATTTTGAATTTAGATATTTCCCTTCCCATTTAATAGCTCAATTAGTCAATTTCAATGTTCATCTTATGTTTTTTCTTTCTCTCAGTTTACAAGGTGCCCGGATTGACACCGGGACGTGGTCAGAACATCTACAACTGCGACTACAATCAGCCCCCACCGAGAGGTCTGGTGTGCGATGTGGACATCAAGTCCTGGGCGCCCTGCACCAAGGAGAACAACTATAGCTACCACAAGAGCTCGCCGTGCATTTTCCTCAAGCTGAACAAGATCTACGACTGGAGGCCAGACTTCTACAACAACTCACAGACCCTGCCCGAGGAGATGCCCAGCAGTCTGAAGAACCACATAGCCGAATTGGAGAAGACAGATCCAATCAAGGTAAGAATGAACATAGAGATTGTACGAATAATTATAATAATATCTATTATATATTTGATATATCAAAACTAGCTGAACACGATTTGGGTATCCTGCGAGGGAGAGAATCCTGCCGATCAGGAGAATATTGGCGTTGTCAAATACTATCCGATTCGCGGCTTTCCCGGCTACTTCTATCCCTATCAAAACTCTGAGGGTTATCTGAGCCCCCTCGTCGCAGTTCACTTTCAGCGCCCCAAGAGTGAGTATACCTATTCCTATAATCTATATCTACATATATAATAAACTAATAATGTCATATGATTCGGTTTTAATCAGGCGGCATTATCATCAATGTCGAGTGCAAAGCATGGGCACGCAACATCAAGCATGATCGCAAGGACAGAATCGGATCGGTGCACTACGAGCTATTGATTGATTAATTGGCTCGATCAACTATATATAAATACATATATATATAGCAAGTAATAGACGCTCGTTTGTCTAATGTGCAAGGAAAGACAACAAAAACAACAAAAAGAACACCAAAACGAAGTTTTTTCCTAGAAAATCATATAAAAACCACTAAGAAAATATATTACACCGAAATGAAAATGAAAGTTAAACAGAGTTACAAATAACAGTAAACATTTTTGGATACAAGACAATTTTTGAATGTAGCTTCTTCTTATACAACATTAATATTTAAAATAAAACATTTAGCAACAATTTAGTCTACCGCCTAAGAGGATTTTCTTTAAATTACGAGCGATTTTTGCATTATATACATATACATACACATAATATAATAAAATCTAATTGAAACTATGATAATTTTTTAAATTAATTATAATGCTGAATGTTAAAATGCTAGAAATGCCGTGAAAATGAGATGAAAGACCCACAACTTTTCCAATGCTAGCCAAGTACGAATCTCATTTAGCGCTGTTCCAAAAAAAAAAAAAAAAAAAAAAACAACAAAACAAAAACGAGACAAATTTACATGTTATTATTGCTAACTTTAAATTACAATTTAAAACTGCCATCAAAAAATAAATTAAATTATTAAAATTAAAGAGCCAACGGCCTATATATATATATATATAATTTGTACAACTTTTGAGCAAAAAATTAAAGTAAAGATGCAAGTAAAAGCTGTAGCTGACCAAACTTTCGGAGCCAAATTCAACCAAGTTTTTTTATTTACAAAGAGTTTTCCAATTTATTAAAGAATAAATACAACAACAAAACAATCTTTTATACACAACAAACTATATATGAAATGTAGATGCAATTTTTGCATACTTTTACATATTTACAATCTATATATATGTATATACACACACATAAACATATATGTATATGTATGTGTATCTATATGTGGTCCAAAATAATGCTAAAGTACACAAACACACACACAACACACTCTCAAGTTGGTCGAAATGCAAATTTATAACAATCAGAATAAAGACAAAGAAAAAGAAGTGGAGCAACAACAAAAACAAAAGCAACAACAAACAATTTTGCAGCGTTTAGTTTATAAGTTAATGTTAAATAAATACAACAACAACAAATCAAACATAAGAACAAGCAAAACATCTGCTTTGGCTAAATAAAAACAAATTCATTTTCAAATTGTTCTCAATAAAATGAGCGATACAAAAATAAAATAAAAAGTTTTTTACTATAATAATATACATATATTTTTTTTATTTGTAAAATTATTATTCAATAAATTTTATTGAAGAAATAATTTTTTATTATATTACCAGGTATGAAATATTTATAGTTCTGAAATATTTTAAAGGCTAAAATATTTACATAAAATATTTTAGTGTTTCTAATACTATAAGATATAAGTATTATAAGATAAAAGATACGAAATATGAGATATTATCTTATAATAAGATATTAGAAATAATATATTTGTATAGATTATGATAAAGTATTTCAGATAATTTCCTTATACATATTTAGATTAACATGCAGATTAAGATTTAGATTAGATAAATACGCTTTGAGCAAAGAAATTAGTATAAGAATTCGGTTAAGTTTTCCATTCTCGTCTATGAATGATTTAAGTAAATAATTCATAGAGCATGTAGAGATATCTCTCGTGATAATGATTTGGTATAGGAGAACTCACAATTTTTGTCATATGCCGTTATTTGAGTTATATAAACCTTAATTGTTGTCGCACTGTTGCGTAGTCACATTCTGTTTTTAGATAAGATAGGGAATACGACAATACGACAATAGCAATAGTACTCGTAACCCAGATAATAATCAGAAATCTGTTCACTCGTCAGCAATGTGAACAAAAATAAGATCGATTCGAAGTTCGTATTACGAACTTGAATATATGTACATGTATATATATATGCATAAACCAATTTATATGTATATAAATATATATTCCATATAGATATGTTATCGGTCTTGATTTATTCAATTGCGTCACTGCAACTCATTATAAGAAATCCCGTTACTTATTAATGATATATTTATTTATTTTACAATCAATGTTCAATAGTGTTTTCAGTATTAAGTGGGTAGCTTGAGTAGTTTGTATAAACGCTACCAACATTTTAATTATTGTATATCCATATATAATCTTTGTTTACTATGTATTTGAATATTTACATATAATTTCTTTATTTTGATCTTAATATTTCAACCTTATTTCACATTTTTATTTTATTTTTATTTTTTCCACATATGTTCTAAATTGATTTGATCTATTTGCTCTTCTACATTGTGAGATATGTTTCTTCACATAGTCAATACTTAGGTGTTAAAATTAAAGCAGGTGAGCTAAATTGTGGGTCTATCTAGGCACTTCACTTATACCACTCATGGTAACAGGTTATTTCTGGAATCAACGCAAACACTGATAATGGTGTCAAAGTAAATAACGTATATTTTATAAAAATTAATTTTGAATGCGATTATCGTCATCAGAAGTCAAAAGAGAAGTCTTCCGCCAAAGGCATTAAAGAAATTACAATTGCAGACATAAGAGTTTGCTGCAAGACATCGATTATTTTGTACGTAATCGATAAACAGAAGTTTGGATTTTAGTTCAGTTCCTTAAAATATATTTTTTATTTTTAAGATTCTCCTGTTTATCTTAAAGTTACATCTGAACTTTCTTAAAAGTTATCCATAATTTATCTAATTTTCTATCAAATCGAAAAAAAAAATAAATGTAAGAAATTTGAGTTTTTTAATTTAAAATACAAATTTTATGATCCTTGGTAATTTATCGTAATTTCAAATACTAAGTTTGAATTTCAACTATTTTTATTTGAAATAACAACGTCTATAGTCTTTAAAACTCAGTATCGTTAATTTGCGATCAGATTGCCAGACTGTACTAATTGGCAGCTAATTAGCTAAAATACAACCGCTTGGCTGACTGCAAATCAGCAAAGTACACAACGAGCGAATGACAGAAATACTAATTTTTTCTGTACAGAGCAAAAATCAGAAAACTTCGCTTAATGAGGAAGTATCATCCCATCGATAAGAATGCCTCAGCTACTGGAAAAATCACAACAATTTCAGTTCGAACAAGATAAACCGGTTTTTTGTTTCTCTTTTATTTGTTAGATTTCACAAAGCTCAAGTTACGATTCCCGAGTATTCAAGCAAAACCCTGTTCCTTTTGTATTCGTAATTTACTTAAGTCGAAGTCGAGTTGAAGTCGAAGTTGAGCCTCAACAAGGCAATTCTTTATGACAGATTATGAATTGATGGCCTGTAGGTAGGTAGTGTGAGCACAATCCAGTTTTAACTTGTTCTCCGAGCTCAGCTTCTTTCATATGCTTGCACTGAAATCTATTGAAAGGGAAAAGATTTTTTAAGACTGTTCTAACCCTTGGCTTAAAGTAAAGAATGAAGATCTGAATAAATGTTGCATTAGTTTTTAAATAGTCTGTAAAATTCTTGATTTAATTATTTTATTCTCTTAATTGAAATTATTTAAAATTCTAACTAAAAGACTTCTCTAAATTCGGCTTAAATTAAAAATTATTTGGACATAATATTTAATGAAATTAAATTTTTTTTAAAGATCTTACCATTAATAAATTTGCATTCTAAAAGAAATTCTTCGAATAATATAATATTTTATTTATTAAAATATAAAATTTTACTTTTAATGTTTAAGCTCGACTGGAAGTTAAGATTGGTTTGGCAAACATAAAAAAATATTACAATTTGCAATTTATTTCATATTTATCCGAAACGTAATCCATTTTACTTCTCATTTAAGTAATTCTTTTTTATCTAATCAGCAAATTATGAACAATCCAACAAGTGCTACTAGTACCACACATAAACTCCTTATAAAAGTACAGAGAATGTCTCTTTATAGCTGTTCGCAATGAATTGCTAAGCGCCTCTAATGAGATACCCGGCATTTGTACGGCATGACTGTGGATGGAATAAAGCTTTGTCAAGTATAATATAATAAATTTATGATGATTACAGCAATGAAGCGCAAAGATTGAAAGACTGCAACGCATCTACATACATATGTATGTATGTATGCACACTCACAAAAGGCAATCACATTGTAGGAGTTCTCTAGGAGAGTGTACCACAAGGGCAACAACCAACTGAAGGTGGGGGTTGAAGTTTTTGTTGGCGGAGTCTTATACTTATTCGCAATGGCAACGCTCGAGAGTTGAACTCGAGTTACACTCGGAAATGCTCGTTTATGCGAATTAATAATTCAAAATTGCTTTCACACTTAGCAACGGCTTTTCATATGACCCGATGACTAATACAAAAGCCCTTGATGGGGACGATAATAACAACAACAACAACAGAGGCAATTTTACAGGCCGCACGCACATAAAGAAAGTTTTTCATTTTCGCATTTATGTTCTTTATGTACAGCGAAGCATAACAGAGCAAACACAAAAGCTTACACACACACACACACACACATGTTTACGATTAACGAAAATGCTCCCAAAAATGTGTTTTGACATGAAAACAGAAAACAAAACATAATGTTGGCGCTCCCAGAAAAAAAGAACACGCACACACCTATACAAACACACCAACTAAAACAAAGATAGAAATCAAGCAATGTATGCGAGAGCATATAACGCCTAGCTAAGCATACGAAAAGGCAACGTACTCTCCGCCCGTGTCAATGTATTAGTTCCTATCGAAGAGGGAGTGGGAGAGTACAAAAAGAGAGCAGGCAGCTTAATTTATGTGCATTGCCACAGCGCGCTGCGTGCTTTATTTTAATATACTTACATAGTATATTTAAAAAGCAACAGTTATGCATTAGAAAAAGACAGGGGCGCAGCTAAGAGAATGAAGGTGCGCGGCCATACTCTTTGAGAAAATGAGTTAGGAAAAGACATTTTCAAGTGTTTATGCAATTATTATTATTATATAAATTATGAAAAATATATTATATAATTAACAGAAAACGTCTTTAATGGAGTGAGCAACTCTTAGAATTTCAGACTATGGATGACGGCATAAATTAATTCATTTTAAGAATTGTTATTTTTCAAATTCGTAAATACATTTCAAGTTTCCTTTCACATTCTTCAATTATAAATATCATTGAACATTAAAAAGTATATATATATAAAATATATTTAAATAAATTAGTTAATTGCTCTCACTTAGCCGCTGCTACGCTCCTGTAAGTCAGCACAGCTGACTGGCCACTGTCTACTGTCTGCAGACAGTCAATTCGCATAGTCACAACGCACGAGACAGGAGAGCGTGGGAGAGAGACAGAGAGAACGAAAGATAGAGAGAAAGAGAGAGAGAGAGGCAGATTGGGAGAGGCCTTCGCCGACTGCCAACAGAACACCAATTTGGGATGACGCCTGCAAAGCGCCCACCCACTGGCCGCGCAATGTGAAGAAGCTTTCTGTTTTGGCCGCTTTTTGTTTTTTGTTGTTATTCTGTTTGTTTGTTGCTGTCAAAAGCGTTCAACAGCTGTCTGAACACGAATACTCGAATACTCGTATCTCATACACAGTACATGTAGCTTTCGCTGCATTTGTATGTGTGTTGACGGAGAGCCGAGCATTGCAAGTGTGCGTGTTGAGCAGCGCAGTAACTGAAGACCGCGCTGTCGACGCTGCTGTTGCTGTCGATGTCGATGTCGGTTTGGCTAGCACATTTTGTGGTTCAGTTGGTGATCTTTCGCCGAGAGCGCAACACGCAGCACGCATCGAGAGTCGATTAACAGTTAGCTCTGTTTTATTTGAGTGTGTGTGTGTGTGCGTTTGCATTACATTGTATTCTCGTCGTTACGGCAAATATTGGAATAACAAATTACCTATAAAAAACCAAACTAGCAAAATTAAAAAAAAAAAAAAAATAAATAAACATTAAATACGTGCTGATTTTTGAAGCAAATAATCAGAAAGAGCATACGTACATATATATAAATAGTGTGCCTAAGCATTACGGAAAAAATAATTGTATTCAAATTCTTACGTACCTCGTTCACCATCCACGTGAGCAACAAATAGCAAGCGCAATCAAAATACGTGAATAAGTACATATTTATATATATTTATAAATAAAATTCACAGCGTGCACTCACGGACTTGCAATAACTATTCGAATACGTAAAAAAAAAAAGAAAACACTAAAACACACGAAAACTAAAGTAAAGAAAAGAGCGCCAAACAATGTCGAAGGACAACAGTAAAAATGAAAAATTCGAAAATCAATTTCCTCAACCGGCTAAGAAGCAAACCTTCGCGGAGATGATCTACGATCCAAAGGAAGGCACTATTCTTGGACGGACTAGCAAAAATTGGGGTATGTAATTCAATAAATATTGTAAAATAATTTCCCCGCCAATAAAAAACGATTGGCCCCTCGTTAATCAAATGCCAAGTCACAAAGAAGAAAACGCGAACCAATTGAGTAAAATGTTTATATTTACATATGCCACACACATATACATACAGACATAATCATGCTTGTCACTGTGTGTAAATGCAATTCGGTCATTCGAAAATGAGTGCAAATAAAATATATATGACTTGCTTATCAGCTACTTCTCTCACTCTCTCTCTCTCTCTCTCTCTCTCTCTCTCTCTCTCTCCATCTGTTTCTCTTTCTCTCTCAGTCACTCACTCTCATTGTAGTCAGTTGAGCGCATGAAATGCAAAACAAGCTTTAGATGTCATTGCCATATGTAGAATCTTTGACGAGCAGATAAAGCTCAAAACTAGATAAAATTTATATATGTATATATTTTAAGTGTCAAGCAAATTAATTAGAACTAACATGTAGAATATATTATAGATGTAGACGCACACGGACATATGTATATACATACATACACACATACATAACCACACTTTCTTGACTTGCGGTTTTTCTCATGAAGCAATTCATTAGTTTCTAACGACGTAAATAAGTATTCATATTTTTATACATTGAAGCATATATGTATGTATATAAGCATGTGATTAAACATTTTTTTTTTAATTTTTAAAAATATTTAATTGCCTTTTCTTCAAATTTCTTTATAAATTTATTAAAATTCAAAGAGAGTTCAATATACAAATTTATTCTAAAATCTTCTCAAGTTTTAAAACTTTTCAATATAAAATCAAGTACAATTCCATTTGCTTATTTAACAAGTATTACAAGTATACTCATTGTTTGTTGCCTTGGAGCATGATTCATATTTGATAAAATAATTTCTTAATAAACCATTAAAAATAATTTCTTGAATATAACAAATAGAAAACTTCTTCAGTGCGAAATCAATTATTCAAATATTTTTATTTTTATAAATATATCGAGCATATTTAATAAACATATCAATATTAAAGTAAGTTTAATGTAATTTTGGACAACTTCTTCTGGATTAAATCTCCAAATCTGTGTATTTTTTCATTGATTCAAAGTAAAAAAAAAAATAAATTTATAATGTAAATATATAAATGTAAATATATGAATATGTATGTATGTAAATATATAAATTCTATATATATTCATATATATATAATTATATACGCTATTTGTGCTCACAAAAGCAAAACAAAAATTTTGGCTGTTTGTCCCAAAAAAAAAAAAGATAAAGATAAACCTGTAATGCCAGCAAAAATACGGACGCACGTATCTAACTACAACGAATATGAAATATAGAGAGCAAAGAGAGAGAGAGAGAGAGAGAGAGAGAGAGAGAGAGAGAGAGAGAGAGAGAGAGAGAGAGAGAGAGAGAGAATAAATATGATATTGAGCGCGTAAGAATCGGTGCCTCATTATCTATCTAATACTGTACTTCAATAAGGCATCAAATATTGTTTTTGTAAAAAGTTCTGCAAACAAATTCAAGGTTTTCTTACTCTCTCTATTTGGCTCTATATCTCTTTATCTATCTGCCTCGTTCTCTCTCAGCATATATAATAGACTACAAAAATATATCAGTCTATGTATATAAAGAGTTCAATTTATGTTGTAAATTTCACGCCCGAAATGTTGTCCATGCCATGAAAATATAGAAATATATGTATTACATATATAAAAATTGAAATGTAAATAAAAATATTATTGCAATTATTAAATATATATAATTCTATTTATATGTTATATAATTTTCACTATATATACATATTTTATTCACATTTCAATGTTATATATATTTTTATAGAATATATTATGTATTATGCTACAATAATTGAATTTATTGTATACTATTGAACTTATTTATTGCCTGTCTGAATTTATTTGTACATGCATTTAGTTTCTAATCGTATCGTATTTAAATAATTTATTTATTTATGAATTTTGTTCGTAATACTCGTAATGCTAGTAATAACTCAAAAGTTCTTAATTGATATTAGCAGTAAATGCGCTTTGAATTAATGCCAAAATTATGTTTAATTTATTTAATTTATAAACCTTGTTAAATATCAATAAATTGTATATTCAAAGAGTAAATGATTTAGTAGCACTTGGCACCTATAGTGTCTTATAGCATTACCTGAACATTGTCAACTCACACTAGTTCATTCTTCGTATGCTTCGATTTGCTCTATCATTATATCTACTTCATGGCTTCAATTTTAATATGACTTTTTTTTGCCAAGTACACAAATAATAGCCGAGTCGAGTGGAGACCATTAAATAATTGACTTAATGCTTCAAGGTTTGGTCTGAATTTCAAATTACAAATTGATTAAAGATATAAATCGATGAAGTCTAGATTTATATATAAATTTACTTGAATTTACTTTCATATACATTTAATTATAAATGAAGAACTCATTTTCCAGCACATAAACTTAATTGAAAACCTCATTCATTTCATAGAATTCGTGTTACGTAACAAGCGGATGTACAACAACGAAAAAACGCTAATCGCTAATCTATAGAAATCATCGAAACTATCTAACTATTCTATAATATCTATGTCATGATTAGAACAAAATGTCGATTAAAAAATAAAACCTGAAACCCAAACAAATTAACAAATGTTACTTTTTTTGTTTTTGTTTTTTATTTTTATTTATTTTTGTTATAAGCCTTGTGATAGATAAAATCAAACCGGTTCAACGGCTTTTTAAAATTGCTGGAAATGCTTTCATTACAAATGCTGTTGCCAGCATTTTTTTTATTTTTTATTTTACTCTTTTATGAAGAATTATTTGGGGTATATGGGTTTTGAGTAATATGTGTTTAGGTGTAATAGAAATTTATTAAATTCATGGATCATGGAATGAAACTAAATATCTCAAATTTTAAATATATTTTAAAACAAAAATAAAAATAAAATATTAAAAAAAAAATAATATATTAATTATTAATAAATTAAAAATTATGAAAAAATAAACAATTAAATTATAATAAAAATATTTTTTTTTAATTCCCCATTTTAATTTTTTGATCATGCAGTCGCTTTTAGGCAACTTCAATATTTATTCGTATACATATATAAATATATATATATATATATTTTTTTTTTATTTTTTATTTTAGTTTGCATTTTGTTTCAGAAGTGTGTTTGTGCTGCATTTTTTTAGGTGTTCTTCCTAACTTTTTTTTTTTTTTGAGTGCTGGTTTTGTTTGAATTTCATTTCAACGACGACAAAAACAACAACTGTAGCAGCCAGCAGCATGAAGAACAGTTGGCAACACCTGTATGTCAATTCAAGTTCTGGCCAAAACCAGTTTTATCGGCTAATTGCTGCATCGCGGTCTCGAGGGTCATTCCATTGCCCTTCGTACCCCTTAATTTGATTTTAAGCTCCACCAACCACCACCCTCGCACCCTGGCCGACAGCTTAGTCGACAGCTCATTTAGATGTTGTGAGATGCAACATACACACACACACACACACACACGCATTGCATGCACTATGCACACTCTCTGCGCGTGTGTATGTGTATTTATGTTCGTTTTCCCGACCCAGTTAATACACGGTTTATCGCTTTGATTGCTTCCTGTCCAATTAATGCACAGGAAAATCGCTAATGTGTTCAAAGCTTTTATCTTTTCAATATTTATTTTTCATAGCCTTCAGATTAAAGCTGCTATATATAAATAAGTGGCATTGGTCAGAGCCAATTAATAAAGTCCTAAAGTATTGAAAATAAATCTATAGAAATATATAGTTAAAATTTAAAGATTATGATATTTTGAGAATGTTGGATAATGAAAGATGTTGAGAAAATGTATTTTTAATAAATATGCAAGAAAACAAAATAATAATAATATAAACATATTTTATTTACTATATTTCCCTATTTTAATTTCATTTGACTATTTCTTTTCACTCAAAAATTTTGATCATTATCTTGGTTTTAATTTACCTTTTTTTAATTTTTTTTTTTATAATACAACAAATAATGTAAATTTGTATATTTGAATAATATAAATAAATAATATAAAATAATTTCTTTCGTAATTTTTTAATACCTGCATTAAATCTAATTAAAAACCTTTTCTTCCACGCTAGTTAAACAAATACAAAATTCTTACAGATTCACATATGCTTCAACTCACTTTCTTCCAATAAACTTGCATAAAAATCAAATTCAAATTAAAAGAATTTTGTAATAAAACTGTGCAAGTTTTTATGAACTTTCCACTGATCCGAAATTAATGCAGAAAAAAGTTGATTTAATTCGAAAACAAAAGCAACAAAAGTGTCCCAAAAACTTGGCCAATTATTTGGGGCCTCAGTTAAATAGATTGACAAACGTTTAGCCAATCAAGCGAAAAGTGGGCAACAGGGATAATATGTGAAATTAATTCACTTGAGTATGCCATAGGCATATACACACATATATGCCTCTATATAGACTGGGAATGGGAGATTAGTGGGAGAGAGAGGTGGAGTGGGTGGTGGGTGTCCTGCATGTACTTAGAAATGAAAACAGACGCTGATGACGCATTGGCAATGGGTGTGCCTGGACTAAACACACGAAGGATTTGGCCACGCCAAGCGTATGAGGTGAAATGCGAGGGGAACTGCTGGCTTTGAGGACAGGGGGAGGGGTAGGGGGGGGCGGGTGTGTTTTGCGAGTGTGCAGACCATAACAAAATAGGCGCCAATGCGACGCGCGCCTTGAGGGTGGCCCTAAGAACATAGCTGCCCCAAACCTCGATAGAATTGGCGCATAAATGTTTGTCTATCATGAAATAGATAGAAAGTGTATGAGAGAGAGAGACTCACGGAGAGATAGAGAGATGGAGATGGTTGCTCTAATGAGTAGAATGATGACATACGCACAGCAGTTGGGAGCAAAGGAAGTGAGCGAGAAATAACTGTTGCTTGCCTTCGCTGCTCTGCCTGGCCCTCCCCTCCCCATCTCTCAAATTGCTTTGCTCTTTTCTCCTCAACTTGAGAGTCATTGTGCCTGAGGCACATGAATCAAGAAAAGTTCAAGTGAGACGCCTTTGAGTGCGGGACCAACAAAGAGGCAACACTCAACGGTTACCACGACACATGCAAATGAAAGCCAATTCTGGGCCTGGAGCAAGGTTCAATGTCTGAAGCTAAGCCGATTAAATAAGCAAATGCTAAATGCATAGCAATTAGAAAGAGTTTTCGTTGCGACGAATGTAATACTAATTGGCAGTCATTAAAATAGAATAGCATTTCTATAAGGCTCTAGGTTAGCTATAAGACCGTAAGACTTACTAAGCTAGCCAAATTAGATTCTGGCTGATCTAATCTCGATAGAAATTGAAGTTTACCTCATTGATGGGAAGCAGTCAAGATAATTATCAAGTATATTTTATTAAAATAAATAAAGATTCATATTTTTCAACTATTATTAATATTGTGTATTGTGCTGTATTGTAATTATATATTAGAAATGTTAAGTCAAATGTTAAGAAAGATACACTGGTATACCTATATCAAGGACCAACTGGCGTCCTGATCAAGAATATATATAAATAGATAGTGAGGTCAGTCTTTTAGCCTTATTTCCCTGATTGGCCTCAGGGTATACAAATAATAATAATAAAAAAAAAATAATAATAAAAAAAAAAAAATCTATAACGTTTCGCTATATACATATATTTAATAATTTGCTGATTATCTACACCCATGAAAGTTTGTAAAACTCATTAAGGATTTTACTGCAACTCTACTGACTGATTGGAATCTAAATCGATTATGAACATATATAGAAATGTATTTCTATACAAATATGTATATATATTTATCAACTACCAGTTAGTAAACAAGCGCAAACACAATTCCCACATGTATCTAGTCGATGGGGCTAAACAACTGGGACTCCCATGACAAATGGTGTGAAATCGCAAGAATAGCCAAAGGTAACATAAAACTACAGCAACATATATAATGTAAGTGTAAGTAAACACTTTATATAAAGAACATTAGACAAGGGAATTAACTAGGATAAAGTAAGCTAAAATATTCTTCAATTTCTTTAGTAATTGTTTCCAAAGTCAACTGTACAAAAATCTAAAGCGCAATATAAATGTGTGTTTAAATTACGTAAATAAATAGTTTTGTAAAGCTATACACTTTACCGAGTTTCCACTGTATTTAACTTTCTTTTGTAACCATATGCACGGTCAGATGAATTATTAACTTTATTTGGCCTTCGCTGAGGCGTCGAGCAACTGGACATGCAAACGTGTCAAAGCATGGGGTGTGTGGGGCGTTAGGGATTGAAGGTGCTCAACTGCTCTATATAGGTCACGAGCTCTTTAAGTTTGTTTACCACATCATCGGAGCGCCAGCGCAGCTTGAGTGTTATTATTAAAACTTGGCGTCTGGTTGCACAACCCCTACTCAAAGCTTCACCTACCCTGCGGCATCCCTGCACCTACAACAACTTCCTTTGCTTATGTTAGTGATTGCAGTTGAGCCATAAACAAGGTTCCAGATGAATCGTATTTACTGTTACGAACATAACTGTACTTACTCGACATTTCTTTTATGTAAATGTTAGGTAAGCAGCTCAATAGAGCGAGGGGCTAGCAAGGAGAGAGAGAGAAAGAGAAAGAGAGAGAGAGGTTAGGTCAATCCCTACATGTGCCACACTCACTTTCAATGTGACTTGAGCTGATGCAAACTGAATTCAACTGGTTAAGATTGCGTGTTTTTTGGCTAAATGAAAAATTAATAATAAAAAAACAAAACTAATTTTCATTGCTTTTTCAGCTTATGCAAAAGACAAACAAATTAATTTATAATTTGTTTTTTTTTTTTTTTAAATCGATTTTTATTCTCTCAATGCGTATCTATGTATAACACCAGATGTTAGCTTAAGAATATTTATGTTACGTTTGAGTGTTTATATTTGAAGTGAGATATATAGATAGCTCTAGTTATAGCAATGACGAATACCAAAAGATGCTTCAGTTATATTGCAGTTTTTTTATATATTGGGTATGTTATTTCTGTCATTATGTTCTCTCTCCCTCACTCTCTTTCTTTTAACAATAATTTTTTATATACACATATTGTATATTGTACATGACTATTATGTAATATTATTATTTTTTTTTTTCAAATATTTATATTTTCTGTATAATGAATATATAACCTATCTATAGTGTCAAGTGAACATTATGATATATTGGTATAATTTCCGATTTATCCAAATCGTTTCCTACTCTATTCAAAACTGATCATATTTTAGTTGTAGATTTTCTGCCCTCGCCAGCCAATGTCTGTGTTATTTCAGTTTTTAGTTCGAAAATTCTATCGCAATAATAATTATGTTTTCTCTGCTTTTCAATTTACATTCGCATGCGTCAGCTTGTGTTGGCCCGATTCTATAATGCCACTCATTTGGCAGCTTGCCTTGAAATATATTTCATTCGACACATCTCTTGCTCTTTCATATATTCTCAGTCTCATCATCATCTCTCAATCTCTCTCTTTCTCTGTGTCAAGTACGAAAATAGCTAAACGAGCCAAAGCAAAAGCCAAAAACTCTTGAAATTATTATTACGAACAGAAAAGAGTTCAGCTACCCTAATTTAAAATGAGATCTCGAAAAGGAATTCGAAAAATAATGTAACACGATTTTTTTTTACAAATAAATTTGAACTTTACTTGACCTTACGCAGGTCAGTTTAGATCTAGCTCTAGCAATGCCAAGTGAAGATTTGAAGGATTCTATGAAATTATCTGAACGAGAAAGCATTAGCATAAACTATATAGCTTCACTTCTCCACATTAAATTTGAATATTAAATTTTTATCGAATCCCAATTATCTTCTATAAAGTTTACTCAATCGTAACCTTTGGAACTAGTTCAAATGGGGCAATGGGGCCCAAACTAATTGTGTGCAAAGTAATTTCCTTTGGGCCAACCAATTTGACGACAGTTTTATGTAAATGCCAGTGGAAAATGGGGGAAAATTGGGGAAAAAAAAACACGAATGACAAACATTTGTCTGTGCTTTGACCATCAAGGGAGCTCAAACCAACTGGAGACCAGAATGATCTAAATCAAGGCTAGAAAAATATACAAATGCCATTGACTATATATAACAGATATATAAATGAATATATATACACACATGATGATATATATGTATATATCGCATTTACAGTTTGACTATCCATCATATTGAACTCAGTCATATGCAAGTTGCTTGAAGTAAATTTATCGATTACAGCCGTAGACAAGGGAAAAAGTATTTATATCTTATAGAGTGTGTGTATGTGTCTATAGGTATGTATGTATGTTGCTGTGCATGTAATTGAACATTGGTGAAGACATAAGAATGTTGGCTTGCTTCTAATCGCAGTACATACGCCTTGATATTGGTAACGCAGGCGCCCACCTCAGCGCGTTCTGGACGTACAGTCGGACAAAGAGAGGGAGAATGTTAGAGAAATAGAGAGATAGAGAGAGAGAGAGAGACAGTCAGGCAGACAGCCAAAATGACTGACTGGCGTCATGGCCCAGCGGCACGGGCGTCTGCGCCAGCTGCCAACCCCGTGTGGTCATTGCCAAACTTATTTCCTTGTACTTGAAGGCGATTCATTTATTTTTCAGCTTGGTAACAACAAACGATCCAGACTGATAGACTTAAAGATACGCTACGTTGCCAGAGTTAAATCGCCAAGATGGAGTCCTTTGATACGATAGTTATGGCGTTACGATATACATACATATAGTTATCTGAATTTATATACTGAAATCAAGATTCAGAATAAAGAGATACCTATCGATATACCAATAAATCGATAGATTACAATATTTATACGTAGATCGAGATCTAATGAGATTTATTGAGAAGAGACACTATGTACAATGTAGACCATTGCCTTTATACCCTCTTAGAACTCTTTGTATATAAATATAATGAAAGAGACCAGGTCAGAACCGGCCGCTGCCCAATACTAAACAATTTAGCTATTCAATATGGAAAGTCGTTTGCTGACATTGATTACTTATTGATAGATGTTTTTCGATTTTTTTGTACTCAGCGCTTTTTGTTTTTCTTCCCGCTTTCAGTTTTTGTTGCCTGCTGTACTCGACATTGTTATTCGATATTCATTAGTACGATCGATTAATTTGTGTGTTTTGGGAATTCGAAACGCGAGTCTCACTTTTTAGTTTGCTGCCGACGTTGCGTTATTTATGCAGTTGGCGCTACATCTGGGGCAGGGACAGGGGCAGGGATTGGGGCTACGACTACGACGGGTTAGGCATCCATTCAATGCGATTGTGGCAAACGAGCAAAAACTGGATACTAGCTGACGAGTCGTCAATGCTATTGACATTGAAATAATCGTAAACACAATCGAATAAGACCTACATACAAAGAGCTATATACCATATAAGTATATATATATGTATATACGCTTTTCAATAGTTGGCTCTATTTGTTGTTCTTCTTCCTTTCTGTTTGTTGTTTTTATTGTAATTACTGCATTTACTGCGGTTTCTATCCGGCTTTCAAATGTACCACAACAGGAATGTAACGCCCTCGTGTAATGTATATATAAAGACCAACAACAACAGCAACAGCCATTTCTACAAAGTGTTGCAAGCTATTTTAAGCTATATTATATTGATTATTCACTCTAATTGTTATCGATTCGTTTTTTAAATTTTTTGTAGAAATATTTGATTCTCAATCAATTTTAAATTAAATATTGATGTTGATATAATATCGCTCGAAATTGTTATCGATTTAATCCAATGCCAAATCGATATCAAATATTTATAAATTTAATCTTTATAGTTAAGTTTTGAATCCATTTATCGGTTATCGATTTATGTTCTTATATAAGAGTATCCATATATTTGTTTATTTTTAACTAATTTCCTAAATTTTCTTTCTTTTCCAGGTCAACTTTTCTTGTTCTATTTGATCTTTTATATCATCCTCGCCATATTGTTTACAATATGCATGCAGGGTTTGTTGTCCACTGTGGACAATCACAAACCCAAATGGCAACTGGAGGAATCTCTCATTGGCACTAATCCCGGCCTGGGCTTTCGACCACTAAGCGAACAGACCGAGCGTGGATCGGTAATTGCATACGATATAAAGAAGCCGGCAGAGAGCGATTATTGGATTGATTTGATAGATGATTTCTTAAAGGGTAAGTAAAAAATGTAATTCAAATTCGGGTATAAATACAATAATATATATTATTGCATTTTCATATAGATTATAATCATACTGAGGGTCGTCAGATGAAACATTGCGATTTCAAGCAAGCCCACAGTCCGAACGATGTTTGCGTTGTGAATACGGAGATCTTTGGACCGTGCTCAGCGGCAAATAACTATGGTTACAAGACTGCCGAACCCTGCATCTTTCTGAAGCTGAACAAGATTTATGGCTGGGTGCCAGACTGCTATGAAACGGCCACTAGTGAGATGCCCTCCAATCTTGTAAATGTCATAAATAATACGTCTGTTGATGAGGTAAAGATCTATCTATAAATAAGGTTATACTCGACTGCTTGAGCTGAGTGAATGAAATGACTATATAACTGAATGAATGATTGACTGATTGATTGATAGAGTGAATGAATTATTATGATTAGCTAATTGATTGACAATCATTGTGAAAATGAATTACTGATTTACAATCAAACTAAACTATATATTAAATTCACTTCACTCTTTACAGCGTCAACAAATCTGGGTCTCGTGCAACGGCCACATGGGCAAGGATAAGGAGAATTTCCAGAATATCAGCTATTATCCCAGACAAGGCTTTCCTATCTACTACTATCCCTACCTCAATCAGCCTGGCTACTTAAGCCCCATTGTTGCTGTGCAAATCAGGGCTCCACCAAAGGGTTTCATGTTGGATGTGGAATGTCGAGCATGGGCTAAAAATATCATCTATAGCGGTAGCTTCCGTGACCGCATGGGTTCGGTTACCTTCCAGGTGTTGGTTGACTAAACCAACAAGAAGAGGAAGAAGACCTTGTGTGATTGCTATTAAAAAAATAATTTAGTGAAGAAATTCGAGACCAACGTAAAGAACAACCAGAACAACAAATCAAGTTCATTTTTTGAGAGCGTTCAAATTTTCAATGTATTGTATATATTTATATGAAGAGAAAAAGAAAACAATATCAACGTTCGTCAACAACAAAGCAAAATATAAAAAAAAAAAAATAATAATAATAATAAATCAAGATATAAGAAATTTTAAGCGAAATATTCACAGAAGTTGAAATTGTACACCTGCAATTGTTGTTAAATATAGCTTCCGGCTTTTCTTTGTTTTTGCTATTAAGTTAATCATTAAATTAATATTTAATTTATAATTTTGTAAATTCATGTAAAACATTAATTATTAATTTGTCAGTTGTATTTAGTTTATATTTTCATAAATGTTATTATTGCCGTTCATCAAAATTTTCGATAGAAATCTTTTAATTTCTAAAAAATACATTAAAAACAAAACAAACAAATAAAATGTTTTATCACATTTTCCCAATAATTATGAATAAACAATATACGCGCATCCAAATAGATGTATTAAAAAGATAGCATATATATATTTATATATATTTGTGCAATTTTATATAGTTTAGTGCAATTTTTAGTAATAGCAACGAAAACAATAACAAAGGCAAATTCCAGGCATATATTTTTGTTTTAAAGTGTTAAGCTTTGTTTTTGAGATTTATAGTAAAGAAAATATTTTAGTAAATTCTTTTTTGTTGCATTATTGAATAAATATAATAAAAAAGAATATGAACTGTATTTTTTTAAGCACAGAGCAGAAAAACAAAAATCCTAACATTCAGTAGATATATTCAGCAACTTGAGTATTTTAAAATTGGCGCCAAATACAAAAAATATTACCTAATTTTAGCTGTATGGCAACACCGTCGACATATTGTCGATATATGAAGCAATTGAAATTAATCGGTGTGGCCCCGATTTTAAATGCACTAACTGGCCCTGCCAACTTGTCTATGCCTCGCAACAGCTGTGCGCACATCACAATTGTGCTGACAGTTTGTCGATATATCGAACAAAAAAAAATTCATCGGAATTTTTTGTTCAGCTTTTAGCTGTTTACTCTAAGAAAATCGAAATAAAAGTGATTAATTCTTATTGAAACAACGATTTAGAGTTGTGCTAGTTACATTGATAGTTATTAAGTGATGGCGCAAACGATAGATGTGGCGTGCGTCAAGGAGGAGCACTGCGAGGCCATTTGCAATATGTTTAAGAGTCAGGATTGGCAATTGACGATGCGACACAGAGATTTAGGCCTGGTCAAGATCGAGCAGGACATGAGCTTTGTATGGCAAAGCAGTGCCAATACCAGCATGGACAATAAACAACGGCAAGCAACAGAGAAGCAAACACTGAAAAAGTGAGATAACTTTTTCTGCTCAGCTACTTTGAGCTTGCCAATAATTTCTCCGATTCCTTTCACAGATGTCAGAGCGGCAACGAAAAGCCCTTCAAGTGCGCTCACTGCCCCAAGGACTTTGCGACGAGCAGCAATCTCAAGGTGCATCTCACACGCACCCACTCCGGCGATCGCGAGCGACCCTTTCTCTGTCCAACCTGTCCCAAATCATTTGCGACAAATGATAACCTGCAGAAGCACATCCGCAGGCATTCAAACGAAAGGACACTCAGTTGCCCGCACTGTCCCAAGCTGTTCGCCACCAAGGACAACCTGCAGAAGCACATACGCCGACACTCTAGCGAAAGGACGCTCGTTTGCCCGCACTGTCCCAAGGCCTTCGCCACCAACGACAATCTACAGAAGCACATCCGTCGCCATTCAAGCGAAAGAACCCTCAATTGCCCGCACTGCCCGAAGGCATTCGCAACGAACGATAATCTGCAGAGACACATACGTGGACACACGGGCGAACGGCCCTTCAAATGCCCCTATTGCCCCAAGCCCTTCGCCCAAAATAGAGATCTCAAGGCGCACATTTTGGAGCACACGGGCGAGAAGCCCTACAAATGTCCGCACTGCCCCAAGGCATGCGTGCGTAGTGAGGGCCTGAAGAAGCACATTCTGCGCCTGCACAAAGACATCGAGCCGGAGCCAGCTCAAGCGGCAGCCAAGCAGTGCGTAGATCGTAGATATCTCATATATCAAATGAAATAACTCCATGTTTATATATATCAATATATATATATATATACATATATTTTCATAGTTGGCAAACGGACAAAACTTTTGCAGCGAACGCGAATGGACGCGTCTTCATGTACAAATACGATCTGACTAAGCAAACGCGTATGCCCACAGGCGAGGCGTAGAGGCCCAAACCAAATCTTGCCCCACACAATGGAGCGACAACTATTTCGAGAACAATTGCCAGGAGCAAACGAATAACCTCATAGCCAGCCTAGAAATTTGGGAGAAACCAGAGCGCAAACTTGGCAAAATTAATATAAAAACTCAACATTTTCTATGTAGCTTTTATAGCCAGCGAGATCTAAGGCGAACATACAATAACGAACACATATTTTGGTGTGCTACGAATTCATTTTGTTGTATATATATAATATATATATGTCTGCATATACAACTACAACTATAGTGGGCTCATGCAATAGTTTTGTTTTTTTTTTTTTTTTTTTTTTTTTTGCAAAAATAAAATGCATTTATATGCCTAAGCATACAAATGTGCAAAATTTATGTTATATTATTATTAGAAAGAACAAATTCAACTTTATTTTAAGCAACGATTTTTGTTAACTATAGCTAACTCCAAGATAATGCTGGCTCATACATCTATATTAATAATTAATTACCATTTAGAAATATTAAACTATATATTTTATTTTATTTGATAAGAATTTTCGAACAAAAGCAAAAAACAACTGAATACCAACGTTTTTCTATTTGTTTATAAGAATCATATTTTAAAGCCACTTTGTTACGAGCAAATGGGTATAATCTATAATTTATACAACTATTGGTGGATCAACAGTACAATTCCTGTAGCTCTTGATAAATGAAGCTCTTAAGTCTGTAAGAGAAATAATTTCATACGGTTGTCGCTTGAATCTATAAATGCCATTGAGCTAACAGTTTCAAGAACTCGAAAAGAAAAGTAGAGACATATAGCTTCGATACAAAAGTACTCAAAATATTAATAATAGTTGTATAAAATTCTTAAACGGAGCAGCTTGAAGAATTTTGTTAAACTTATATAGTAAACAATTATAATATAATAGTATAATAAAATTCGAAGATTGTGTAATTTTCTCTTATAGCTAAAGCTAGCTAAATTTTAAATTGAAAAATTTATAAATTTTCCACTGATTAACCCTTCATCCATTTGGTGTAGTAAAAAATAGTTTGTTAAATTATTAAACTTTATTAGTAGGTTTTATTAAATGGGAATTATTGTACCTATATTACAGATATTACAGAATATTTGTTTAGTTCATTATTTGTTGTTGTTGTCTCTTGTGAATTTGGGATTATTAATTGTTATTCTTTATCTCATTTGCAAAACTTAGTATTCTTTTTCATTTTTTGATATAGTATAAAGTAATCACAAAATATTATTATCACAATTTGCGGATATAAATATTGTATTCATTTCATATTTGTTAATTATAGTATTATTATTATATATGCTATTCATTCAATTTCCAATAGTTCAACAATGCGAGTAAAAATTTGTAACTACATAAAGATTAGTTTTAGTTTAATTTAAAAATTTTAATTTTGCTGAGACAAAATTTGAAACGTTTTTCACTTTTATAGTATAGTTTATAGTCGAAAAAAAGTGCAGATAGGGTATTAAACAAGTTGGGAGTTCGTTTTGGGTTAAGCAAATACTCGTTAAGTATTTTGAGCGCCCCACAGTTCGGTCTCATGGTACATTCGGTAAACATTATCCCTGATTAGCTTGGCTTTTTCTGTAATATCGTTTTAGGAATATTAGTTAGACATGTTAGACAAGGGTATAGAGTACTATGATTATATATTTATAGTCCACTCACCCTTGGGTAGGTTGAGCGCCACAACATGTTTCTTCAGGAAATCCAAGCAAACATCCTGAGTGGTGCCCAGGGTGTGCATGTTACAGGTAAAGGCACTGAAAGAGAGAAAGAAATTAATTAAAACTTTACAGAAATGAAGAAGATGAACTTTGTTTGTTGTTCACAAAGTTCGTAGAGGTTTTTCTATAACATCCTGGTTCTTTGCTTTTGAGACTTCATTCAACGATTGAATTCCTCTTCATCCACATTATTAAAACTTTTTATTTTCGTCACATTCTCAACGCACCTCAATTGCCGAAAGGCAATATCCTCTTGTTCCTTAGCGGACTGCGGCTGGCCTAAGCTGCATTTGCTGGACTTGCGTTTAGCAGTGGCCGCCGCCGTTGGTGGCGCTATCTGATGCGAGGAGCTGGAGGGGGATTCAGCACCACGTTTGCGAGCAGGCGCAGCTTCTGCAGTGCCTGGAACTCCTTCCATAGCCACTGTAGCATCAGCCTCTGCCATGCGCTGTTGCTGTTTGGCTTGCTTACGTTGCTGCCGACGCAACTGCGCGCTGAGCCGATGCTCACGCTCGGCCTGTATGGAATCAAGGAAGATGGCGTTCCAGAAACGCGGCTGCTGCCAGAGAGGCTGCTGACGCAGCGATATGAATAAGTACTCGCGGTAAGGATCACAGCCAGGAACTTCAACTGCAAACAAGAGAAGAGAGTTAGCACAAAAGTTCTATATGTTAAAGCTGCAAATCTACCTTCATGATAGAACAAGAAACAGAGATTCATAAGCACAGCTGCTGGCGCATAATCCTCACATTCGCCACACTCAAACAGAGCCAAGGCAAAGTATTGAGCAACCGCATTGAAGGTCAACGTTTCCATACGTTTTGATTTGTTGCGCTGCTCGCTGAGAAACCGAGTGAACCATAGCCGTCCCATCTCCAGGCGTAAGAGCACACCGAACTCTGACTTGAGTTCCAGATTAACAGCGGCCAAGTTATTAAAGAGCAAATGAGTGAAATGCTTCATGAATTCTTTGACGGGCTCCTCCCCCGCGCGACAATCCAAACTTATTGAGGAAGCCCACGATGGAACAGAGTTCTGCGACTCGGAGCGTATGAAGTTGCGCCAATCGCTGGACTCCATGCTCGGGCTGGCCTGCAGGTGATCGGGCTCGTCCCGAAGACTGGTCAATGTACTGCTATTTGAAGTGCGACTGCGTGTCGGCAAGCGAATGGAACCGACCTCGCCCCAGGGCTGGCGTGTGATTAAGCCAGTGCCTGTGCCGCCCTCTACGGGCGGCTGCACATCGATCTGCGGAGGCGTGGCTGTGGCAGTAGCCTCTAACAGCTCGCTTATACGCTGCATATCCTTCTGCATATCCAGCTCGCTGCGACGTGCGCCTGCAGTGGGTCGATGTCGCTCATAGCCACCCGAATGACGTGACTCAAGAGAATTTGAGTGGGTCGTGCTGCTCACCTCATGGGAAAGCGCACCAGTTTGTTCCGGCAACGAAACCGAGCTACTGTCATCGCTGCTGCTGCCGCTGCTCGACGAAGACGCTGAACTCGAGCGCTGCTTGTGGTTGCCATGCCGGGAGCGAGAGTACTCCAACCGAGGACCTACAAATCACGTATACATATATACTATTTGTCTCTTAAAAGATATTATTACAGTTAGTTGAGCTTACGTGGAGCCAAATTCGGCTGTCTGTAGCGGCTCGAGATGATTTCCTCATGCGCACGACGCGCTTTCACGCGCCGTCCCTCGAAATCGATCTTCGTATAATCAATAGTTTCATCAACTGTTGAATGAATTAGAATATTTATTAATGATTTTCGATTTAAATTATTATTCACTTTGGCTAAACTTACATTTGGGCAAATCTTCTTCATCGTCATCGCAATAATCCGAATCGCTGCTACTGCTGCTCAAAGTTAACTGTAAAAAAAATGGCTGCCATTAGTAAACGATGTTGCCACCCTATTAGGAAACTCTTATTGCCAATTGATCGTGAATGATAAAAAGTAAAAATCAAAAATATATTTAACGAATTTACTAAGTAAAATAATAAAAAAATTAAAACATACCAATTATTTGCACTCAATTTTCTTTTATTCTGAAGTTACGCTAGTGCCCTGCCTAAACGCCTATTGGTTGCAAATAATACAAGTAATTTACTGAAGTGCCAAAAAAAAAAAAATTGCACACATTGATGACAATAGTGTGAAGTGCACAAAGATAAAAAGCAATCAATCACTATTTGACAGCATTGGAAACAAAAGAACAATTTATGTAGTAAGCCCTTTGGCCTTGGATAAGCGAATGCAGTTGGCAAGTCTCAAGGAGGAAGTCAACTAAGTTGATTGCTTTTGGCGCTTGCCGTTTGCAGCAGCACCAGCAGTCAGGCATGTCTGGTGTGAAAGAGATAGGCACAGCTAGTAAACGAGCAAACGAGCGCACGACATAATCCATAATTAACAGCTCAGCAAAGGAAAGGAGACAGCAACAGCTGTGCCACCACTTACTCTTAACTCGTTTATGCTGGAGCGCAATTTAATTACTTTCAAAGCGACAGAGCTGCAGCCAATGCTACGCAGCGCTGTCCGCATAGAGTCAAGTACAATGAAAACAGCTGAGGCCAACCCCCAAACTGCAGTTGACGCTGCTGCTGCTGCTGCAGCTACCCCAACAATAATATCCGGGCCAAGTGAAGGTCAAACGAATACAGCAGCAAAAACAAAAGCAAAAAACTAGCAAAATGTCTGTTGTTATTGTTATTGCTATTCTGTATATTATTCTGTTGCCACCCACACAGACAGACAGCCTGCGAGAGCGCTTTCATTATCAAGGCCTTACCTTATTCGATATGCCATTGAGTAGCTCGTTGCTGTTGCCCAGCACTGTCAAAAATTTGGATTTGAGTGCCCCGATGCTCGGTGTTCGTTCCATAAATAATTTAATTTTCGATCTTTCACCGGCAAAGGCAGCCGGCGGTGTGCCCGGTGTGGGCGTGCGAGTGGGCGGTGGCTTAGCATCGACCATTGTTGTCACGTTTAGTTAGTTGCTTTCTCTAATAGTAGTTCTAGTTGTTATTGTTGCTTTGGCTATTTATAGCCGTCATTTAATAAGCGTTTTGTGTCTCGTTTCACGCTGACCGTTGACGTTGATGTCGACTGCGACGTTGACGGCGACGACGACGGCGACTGCAGCTGCGGCTTCAAGTATCGATTTTTCGTATATAGCACAAAGCAATTCGTCTCGACATTGCCCTAAGCATCGTCGTGTTCTTCTACTTCTTCTTCTTTGCTACATTTTATCAAGCTTCTTATTTTTCAATCTAGCTGCGACACGAAATAGTCTTTGTAGTTGGTTTTAGTTTAACATTTATACAGCTGTTGGGTATTTAAAGTATTTTCCACAAAGATTTTCTTTCTCGTTTCATGTAAAAGTTTGTTTTCTATTAAATTCTTATTTTTTAGTTTTTTGCTTATATATTGTTAGTTATTTTTATATATTTTAATTTATTACTCTAAAATTTTATGAACTTTTTTTATATTTCATTTATTCTTTTATAAATATTTATTTGTATATATTTTTCAATGCATTTAAAATATGTTTTTCCTGATTTAAATTTGTTCATAAAGCTTTTCAAGTGAAACATAAAATATACTTTTATTTGTTTTTAAATATGTATTTTTTTAATTTTATCCACTTTTTATTATAATTTTTTTAATTTTTTTTAATAGTTGACTATTTAGTTTTTTATTTGAACCTTTTTTATTATTATTATTATTAGTTTAGTTTTTAAAGTGCTTTTTAAAATTCAATTTTTGTAAATAAACATTTATGAATATTTTGAGTTTTTTTTTATTATTTTTTAAAAAAGTTAGTTTTAGATCGTTGATATTATTATTTTATTTTAATAATATTTATTGTTATCTTTTTATGAAGGCATTTCAATTTAATTGTATATTTATATATTATTTATAATTAATTAAATAATTATTTCCCAAGGCATTTTAATTTAATTTTCATTTACACTCATGTATTTTATTCCATAGAAACGCACTTAGTATATTAAATTGAATTGTGCTGTGAATTTTTTATTGTCTATGAGCATTACGCAAATGAATTTATGCGCACGGGACACGATTAAAGGCACAAATTCAATTACAACACCTATACAGAGAAACACACATGTCTGTACATATATGAGCATATAAATACACGCACACATATACCTGAATATACAATAACTACTTTAATATTACACTAAAGCGAACATTTAACTTGTTTTTTCCTTTTTTCCTGTTTATTCAGCGAAAGGGGCGCGCGGGCTGTAGGGTGCCGTGAAAATCGTTAAGTTTTCCACACGCGTATCACTTGCTTTCCCTGCAACGCGCGCTGCGCAAATGCAGCCAAAAAATTGGTTTTTCACTTTAAGAATATCCGCGTGTGAATAGCGACGTTTCTCGCATGCGAGAAAATCACATCAAAGAAGCTTTCATAAAGCTCTCACGCGGCGAGCAACAATAACAACACTAACAACAGCCGGCATTTTGTTTGTTTACGAACAGCTGCCAAAAGCCGAACGCAGCGCACACGACGTGTGCCTCGGCTGCTAAACAGCTGTAAAACATTCTGCCAAGCATCGATTGAAAGACGCAGTCAGCGTCGACGCAACGCATCGACATCAGCAGCGGGCAAGGTCGAATCCAAGTCAATGTGTTGGTGATGTTGTTGGTTGCTGCCAGTAGAGCCAAGAGCAGTGTGAGAGGGAGGCAAATGCAGAGGCACATCCACTGTCAGAGTCAGAGGCCACGGCAGAGGTAAAGGCATAGGCGCACGCAGAGGCACAGTCAGAGCCAGAGGCCAAGGCTTATGTAGGAGTGAAGAGTGCCGACCTATCGAAAAATGCGTGCTTGCAATTATTGGGCTTCGGTCTTCTGTCTCCTTCTGTTTCGCCTTCGACTTGAGCTCTTTGCCAAATCCGTTTTGCATGTCAATTACTGTTAGCTCAATTTACACTTATTACCGCACACCCACACACATATTATTATTAGTTTGTGTGAATATATCAACATTTGATTGACATTGCTCATACCACGTGCTGCGCTCACTCAATTTGGGAGCTTGTCGCGAGCCGCTAATAATAATGAGTATAATTTACAGTAGCAATTGCTTCGCGTAATTTTATAAATAAATATTATTTGTACATACACACATATAACGGTTATTTGTGTTGTTATTGTTTTCTTTGTTTTTGATTTGTGCTCACTCTGCCGGCAGGTGGCGCTTTAGAAGCGTGCTAGCATATTATTTATAGCAAACAAAATTCTTTAACTCTTCAACTTGTTGTGCTCTCCCATTGCTTCATACAACAAATCTAATATACAAAAGATATATTTAAAAATATGCAATAAACGCTATATGAGCAAAGCGAAGTCAGGGTCAGCCCTAGGGGTTCATATTTATTTGTTTATCAATTTATTTATCATATTTAAATGCATGTTTTCAAATTAGGCAACCGACATATTTACTATGGGAAAGTTTTTAAAAATGAAATGAATCATTATTTATCTTAATTAGCTTTTGGATTATTATTTTTAAAATTATTATTTTCCAATTGATTCTTTATTCCCTATTTATTCAATAGCGAACTCATGAGAAAATTATTTAAATTAAATTTTTTTTGGGTCGTCAATTTGCATATTCTAAATAAAAAATTTTAAAAATATTTAATTTATAGGAATAAATAATAATATAATAATTAATAGAATCTTAGGCAAAAAGCAAGTATTTAATAATAATTTTAATAAAATAAATTTTTAAAAATTGCTTAACTTAAATTTCAATTTAAAATAAAAACAATCCAGTATAAATTATAGGGCACAATCTAATCAAAGACAAAATACAGGAAGCAAACGTAACACAAAATCCATAAATTATTTGACTTAAATGCAAAAGAAAATGCAGCCAACAAAAATAATGTTTAACAACACAAACTTTGAACACACGCGGTAGATAAGCTAGTCTGTCTATACGTAGGCTACGTAGTATTTATAAAATAAAGAGAAGACAAAGGAAGAAAAAAAAAAAAGAAAACATAGATGACGGAGACACATTGAGCAAGAAAATTATTGCGGCGACAACGTCTCTGAAAACTGGGGGAAAATGTTGTTTGGATGGCGAATAGACAAATCAGTTTGTTGGGAGACGATCGCCGAACGAGACCGTAGCAAAAAAATATAAAGATATATAAAAATACAATTTCATGTCGAGCGGCTACACATAGCACTATATATATATATATATATTATATATGTATAAGGCTAACCAGCTAGCAAAATTTTTTGAGTGCGGCGCGACGTGGCAAGTAAATTCGTATTATGTAAGTGAGATGAGCCCAAAGAAAGCAAGAAAAAAAGAAACAAATCAAGCCCAAAAAAATCATTAACAAATAGAGCTAATAAACCAATAAGTATGTACAATATATATTAAAAAAAAAAAAAAAGAAGAGGCAGAAGCAGACAAAAAGTGTGTGCTATAAATAAACGCAACTAAATTTAAACTCGAACGGAATTGATAAACTCTTTGGCTAAAAGTTCACAACATTTCACAATATTCCAATAAATAATCATAACAAAATTTAAACACGCAAATTGAATTTTTCTATTTTAATTTAATACAAGCAGAAAAAAGAAACAAGCAACAAAAAAAATTTTTTTTTAATAAAATTGTGCAAAAATAAACGCAAAAAAAAATCTTTTTTTTTTTGGGCAAAGAAATTGAAGTGTTTATAAATAGTTTTGTGCGCACGTTCAAGTGTGCGTCTGAGTGTCTGTGTGTGTGTTTGCTTGAGTGTATTGGTGTGTGTGTGTGTTAGCTGGCTCCCAGGGCAGCTGCCACTAGCAGCTGCCAACAGAGCGGGAGGAGGAGCAGGTGGAAAATGCGTTGGTCAAGATACAACATACAAGATATGCATACTATATAAACGATGCAATTCCACTGAAATTAAATTATAAAAGGAAACTAAAATATATCATGGAAAATGGAAAAATATTTATCAAGATATAATTATGGAATATATAACAAAAATTAAGTTTATATTAACAAAAATAAAATCAAATTTGAAATCTTAATATTATAGCAAAATGCGCATATGGAGTTAAAAATAAAATCGCCTCTGTTTGAGCTATAATTAAAAGTACTGGAAAAAGCGGCAAGTACTATCTAAAATAATATTTAGTTAGCAAAAAATAAGGTAAATTTATTGCCTTAATTAATTATAAATTGATACTGAACTGAATGGAAATTTTGATTTATTCATGAAACTGAAAATTGTTATTAAAAAAATTTAAAATTTTTATAGTTAAAATTAAATGAGAACTAAAGCAAATATGCGAAAGATAATTTAACGCGTTATTAGAAAATTAAAAAAATTACTGAAAAGAATTTATAACTTTTATTCAGTAAATTCGTACGAAAATGTATTCATATTTACTATAAAAAAAGAAACAAAAATAGTCAGAAAAAATGTCATTCAAATAGTAAGGTTTATATTGATTTTCTTTCTTCTAACTTCATATCTATTCAAATGACCAAAATTATACCAAAGCAATGTATATAAATGCATAAACATTATAAAATAAAATAAAATAGAAAAGTATTACCTTTAATTAAATTAAATTCCTCTATGCATAGGAAAAAATTGTTAAATTCCAATTTTAATATAAAACTCTTTTAAAACCAAAGTAAAATAATTTAAATTCAAGTTTTCATTAAAAATATAGCTTATATTCCTAAAATATCTCATAATGCCTGACCATATATATCGCATATGTATATATTTATGATTCTTCAGACTGCATATAAGCAAAAACTGAAAGAAATAAAATAAAAAACAAAAAAAACGTTTCGAAACTCGTGTGCAGTACATTTCCTATTTCTAAACTTTCAACATGATCTATATCTGTCGTGCAAGAAGCGTCAATGAATTAGCTATGCTCTATATGCGGCACGTCTGTCTCTCTCTCTCTCTTTCTCTCTGTCATTCTGTCACTCGCTGCTTTGTCTGTTATCTCTCCTGTTTTTATTACATTTTCTTTTATCTTGATTTTAAATTTCTCTTTACTTTTGCTCTCTTTAGATATTCCACGATATTCCCGCTCTCATTCTGTCTCATGATCACTCTCTCTTTACTACGTAATCTCTCTCTCTCTCTCTCTCTCTCTCTCTCTCTCTCTCTCTCTCTCTCTCTCATCTCTTTACATATATTTCTTGATATCACTCTCTATAAAATTCATTTCCACTTAGGCTAGCTGTCAGCTCGATAATTGAGTCACACGAATTATTTCCTTTTGCTAATTTCGCAGCGTTTCATAAACAAAATGAAATGTGAAACATAAATGCAAAGCAGCGCGCATAAATACCCTGTGAATTTAGAATCAAGTATTAAACGATTAAATTAAATATGTATATATTTATTTATTAATAAATATTTATTTAAAAACTCATTGAGGAACAAAAGAATTGCCTACTTTTGAGCGCAGTTAGGAAGTAAACTGATTTTAAACCGCAAATTCTTTGCATGTGTAAAGATAAACACGCCTATACATAAGAAATATAAATAAATATTACTAGTAAATAACAATAAATTATTAAATATAAAAAAAAAAATCTTTAAAAACTAGAGAGTATGTTCCAGCCGGCTGCTCAACTTTCATTTACGACTTGTTTTCGAATGCAACAAAATTTTTGGCCTATTTTATATTTATATATATGGTTATTCGTGGAACAACTCTGGCAGCGTTTGGGCGTTTTGCATTTCGCACTGCAGTCAACGAAGAAACTTGCCTCAACATTTTTTTGGCAGAGCAGACTAAAAATATTTTAGGCAAATTGTGAATACATATATGTATATATATATACATATATATTGTACTCGTGTGTAATTGAATATGAAGTGCTTTGAAGTGTTTAGGTATATATAGAAATATATGTATATATTAAATTAATAATTGTTTAGAAAAAAACATATAATTTGAAGCTATATAAAGATTATATAGATAACAGATGAAATATTTTAAAAATATATATTTATTAATTAGTCATAGCTCAATTTTATTTTAAATACTATCTATACAATCTATGCCTATATAAATGAATATGTATATTCTATATACTTCAACCTAAACACAGTCAAAGTGAACAAAAAAATTAGATAAATTTTGCTAAATTTTGAAAAGTTTTTAATATCTTCTATATATGTTTATTTTATTATTTCTTTTGCATAATACGCCCCAAAAATCATGTCCACAGCAGATCAAAATAGAAACAAGAAGAAAAAGTGGAAGAGGAAGAAGATCAACACAGAAGCAAGCCAACAACTGTAGCCGACAAAGCTAACGACAACAAGAACAAAGATGACGTCACACCAATTGCTCAACAGAAACGTACGCACAATGCCCGACTGGGTGGTGAGTATTAAACGAAGCAAAGAAAAGAGAAGCTCTAACAGAGTATCAACTTTGAGTAATATAATACGGATATTTTTCATTTAGAATCAAGCGAATGATCGCATTGGACCCAAGCCACCGCCAACGCCAACAAATGGCAATGCTTCGATGAATGGAGCTCAGCTCAAGGTGCCGGCACTGCCCCCCAAAACGAAAAACACACCCGAACCCGACTACGAAGTCATCGAGTTCTCCAATCAGCAACAATACTCAAATGAGCCCATGAAAACTACACAGATCCGTACCAAAACGCCAGGCAAGTGGATCGAAACTAATTGAATAAAATAGAGCACCATAATGTTCAAATTTATAGACAAAAAAACTGGAATCAGAAGTATAGAATTTAATTGTGTAAAGATGGTATATATCTTTGGGATATTTTACTGTAGTATTACTTTACCAGAGCAATCAGTTTTCTTGCTTAAGTTCATAATAATATTATTAGATATTTTACAATTTTGAGATCCTAATTTAACTATAATAGTCCATATTTTACTACGAAATTCACTCCGAATTTCACAATAGTTTGAGGACCTTTTACCTAACATTTATTCCGAACTTAGATAGCTCAAAAATCTTTCTACATACTATTTCTAATAATACTCCAAATTGAGCTTTGAACATGTACTCCTATGTCGTATATTACTTCGATAATTGTTTCTAATTTTAGTCCGAACATGTAATCCGAATTGAAGTTTACCCATAACTTATTCCAGCAAATACTCAAAATAGTTTTTCAACAATAACTCCGAATTTAACTGCAACATTTACTCCTAATTTTATTCCGAATTTTCATATTTTAATCAGAATTTATTATAAACCTATACATTTTATATAGACAACAAATTGAAATGCACACTCTGTGGATCGCAGAATCCCTGGGTAACCTGTGCCGAGTGCGCTGGCCAAATCTTTTGCGCCTCATGCGACGACATGTTCCACAAGCATCCCAAGCGCAAGCAGCACATACGCAAGGTGAGCTATAAATGTGCATTCTACTTGATATTTTATTAACTATTATTTATTATTATTTAGGCTGCCGAACAGGGCACACCGCCCATACCACCGAAGGCGGGTGCTGGAGGAGCAGCAGCACCGCCACCGATTGCACCACCCCGACGCAGCAAACGTGGTTTGTTGACACCGTTTCTGGGCCGCAAGGAACAGGTACGACACTGCACGATTTCATAAGCAAAAAAACAATAATCAAAAAAACCAGAAAATAAAAGCGAATATCAATCAAAACAAACTTTGTACTAGACCAAGCTTTGGGTGTACATCGGTGTAGTTAGAGCTATCTAGTTAGTACCAGTTTGTAAACAATTTTGAATGCTTCAATAAAACAAGAACAACAACCAAATCAGATCAAGACAACCTTAATGCCGCCTGCCCAACAACCAAAGAGAACAAAAAAAAAAAAAACGAAAACTTCTTTGCAGATGTTGCCACCGCCGTCGCCGACGCCCTCGCACAAGTCCTCCGGCGGCTGGCGGGGCCCAGCCGTTGCGCCGCAAATGAATAATCGACCGTTGCCGGAGCCGCCACGTACGGCACCCAGCGAGGGCGGCGGCTCCTCTCGCTCGGGCACGCCCAAATCAGTATTCGACACAATCAGCCGGCCGCCATCGGTGCAGCTGGAGAAGATTAAGAGCAAGGCGAACGCCACATTGGATCGCATGACACAGCTGCAGCAGCGCTATCGTCAGCAAAAGGCCCAGCATGAGGCGGGCAATACCGATCAGGTAAGGCCACATCTGTGCCATATCCACCCAGCCATCAACTATCCCTCATTGATATATCGTCTCGTCTCGTCTCGTCTTGTGTGTGTGTGTGTGTCTGGTCCTTGTCTCGCCCCACACACACTCTCGCTCTCTCTTTGTCTCTCTCTCTCTCTCTTTCTCGTTCTTTGTGCATCTGAAAACTAAAAGCAGCTGAACTTCGAGCATTGGTCAAACATTTCACCATCGCCCTCGCATTTTCGTTCCGGCAGCATGTCATCCGGTTTGAATTCATCGCATTTTGATCTATCCGATGATTCACACAATTTTCACAATTCCCTGCTGTTCCAACAACAACAACAACTACGACGACAGGCCGCTGGTGCTCAGCGTCGTCAAATGAGCACATCCGTCTTCAATTTGAATAGCCTGAGCCCGCGTCGACCACTCGCCGAGAACCAGCCCATTGGCTCCGCCTGGGTGGCCAATCAGCGCATGCAACAGGTGAGTTTTACTTGATCATTACACAATTCTTTCATCTTTCATATGACATTTACTTGACATATTTCTTTCTTATATGATTTCCACTTGATTCTATAATATTTATTTTCCTTTATATGACTTTTACTTGACGCTTAATGACTGAGTTTTCCCACTTTATATAACTTCTAGCTTCTCTGTTCTTCTCTTTAATGTAAAACTAGATTAAGTTGCTTCTGAAAGAGTGGAAAATTTGCTTACAATAATTTACAAATTTTTAATTAGCTTTCTTATGACTCTTATTCCCTCTACATTTTTTCCTTAAAATATTTAATATTGAATAGTGTCAACTTTATCCTTTATGAACGCATTAATCACCACGATTAAATACTAATTTTAAATACTAATTAAATACTATACTTTGCCCTTAAAGTCAGATCTCTTCTTCCTTAATACTTTCTCTGTCAATTTCACATAAATACGGATACGGTCTTCTTATGAGTTTTGAGTACAGCTCGCAAATATTTTGTTGCCTCTCGATGTCTGCAAAGAGAGGTATTTTATGTACACTCTCAGAAAAAACTCGAAGAGCAACCGATTGCATCGATTCACTCATTCGTAAACATTTATGCGCATGTCGTGCTCCCTAAACACATACATGCATACGTGAATTGAGCGTCCACAATGCGCATCTGTATGTGAATGTGAATAGTGTTTGCTTTGCCTGACTAGTTATTTGCTCGCTCAGTTCATTGTGAGAGCGTCAATCGTATCTCTCTCTCTCTCTCCCTAATCGATCTTCGTCACACGAGCAGTTCAACCCAAGGCAAGCGCAACAGAAATGGAACGATTAACGGTAAAAACGATAAGAACCAAAGTCACTTGCTCAGAGCGAAAGCAAACTAACTGTTATTTGCGAGCTAAATATAATATCTGCTCGTTGGACTTCTAGAGTCTCTGAAGAAGACTAATACGCCATCACCCTCAAGAGCTGCTGGATCGTGTCTTGACATGAACATTTATTTTTTCATAGTATTCATATACTTTTCACAAAATATATATATTATTTTCTCCTTATTTATCCTATGTTAGAATTAATATAGCTCCAAGTAGTTTTATAATTTTTAATTAATTTCTTAAAAGGTAACGGTACGTTAAGCTGTAAATAAACATTTATTAAGAAAAAAAAAACTAGAGTCTCTGCTCTTCTCTTTAGGAATTACTTCTTATCTTTAAATAATACCTTATTAAATTAATACTACCGCATCTGAACCTTTATTGTATATCATTTTCTGCCTGCTCTTCATTATCTGCTGGAGACTGTTTGCTTATTTCTTCTACTCTCTCTCTCCACTTTTTCCTTAAGAACTGATCTAATATGACTTTTACTTCTGAAGCCATCAATTCATTTACCTTCATTTATGACTTTCACTTCCCATGCACATTTTCTATAAAAACTAATCCATACTTCTGCATTATCTTCCGCCCAATGCAGGCTCAGTCCATGGCGCATCTGAATTGCGCTGGCTGCCAGAGTCAACAGCCCAATTGGCCGGCACATCTCCATCCACAGGATGAGTGGTCTCAGTTCGGTTCGCAGCAGCAGTTCAATAACTCGAATCTATCGCTCAATGTGGGCGCCGGCTACTTGCCACAGCATCAACAGCTCTTGCAACATCAGCAACATCCACACTATCCGCCGCCTGTTTTCATGACACAGCGCGGCATTATGCCGAACATGTACCCGGGCGCAGCGGGCTATCCCATGATGCATCCAGGTGAGCGAAGCGTAAACTAAACTTAGTTTCGAATGTTTATTCAACTCTTTCATCTTGTTTGCTGCTCAGGTGTTATGGGCATGCCACCCACAGCGGCCTCGCGTGCCGCCTCGCGCGCTCGCTATGCTGCCTCACCCACACCCAGTCGCAAGTCCATGTCGGTGCGTCGCAAGCGCAGCAGCTATGTGGATGACGAGCTAACCGATGATGAGGATTCGGATCAGGATGATCGTCGTTCCTTAGTCTCGAACAGATCGGGCATGACAAGCGCCTCGCGAGCTCATCAGCATCATCAGCGTCAGCGACGAATGTCCAGTGCCTCGCAGCTCATCAGCAACGGCAACGGGGGCAATGATGAGCTGGACAGTGAGCAGCGGCACGCTGGCAGCAGGCAGCACAAGATGCGGGATCGTCGTGGATCTATAGCAAAGAGTGTGCAGAGCGAATGGTTGCCCGAGCGCAGAGACTCGAATGCTAGTGTAGGAGGAGGCGGCGGTGCAGGCACTCTGAAGCGCAGTCAACAGCAGGAGGTGCCCAAAACAAGTCGCATCTACTCGGATCTGGAGTCGGAAGGTTCGGGTGCACGCGCTTTAGTACAAGCTAAAATACAACAGAAACTTCAAGAGGCCGATCAACAAAAGGTCAAGAAGACCGAGTCGAAACGCAAGCCCGAAATGAAAGATGAGAATACTCAGGCTGCGGCTGTGGTGCAGAAAGTCATCGAAACGCCAGCCAAGCCAAAGGAGCAAAGCGAATCGGAGTATGAGGAAGTTGTGGAGGAGGTAACAGCATCAGAGACTGAAGAGGAAAAGCCGGAAGAAGCAGCAGCTGCCACAGTCGAGGTAGATGCTGCAGAAGATGACTTGGGTCCGCCACCCTCGACACCCGATCACGAATGGGAATGCCAATTTTGCACATTTGTCAACGAACCAAATATCAAGATCTGTGCCATTTGCTGCAAGACGCCCTGCAAGCAAGCTGTGAAGCCCAAGGAAGCTGCTAATACGCCAACGAAACCAGCTGCAGTTGAGCCCAAGACAACGCAGGTGAAGTCGGAAGCGAAACTTGTGCGCAAGAGCTCCATGAAGACAACGACAAAGCCAACTGTCGAGAAGGGCGCTCAGCCAGCCAGCCAAAGCACAGTCAAGACTCAAGCTACAGCTACAGCTACAGCTACAGCCAAGCCTAAGCAGACAACAACAGCTACAGCTAACACTAGCACCAGCACCGTCATCAAGAAACCCATAACAGCTATAAAGTCCAAGCTGAAAAGCACGTCTGGAAATCAAACAGATAACGCGCTAGGCCAGGGCTTCTTACACAAAGGTAGGATTCTCAAGAAAATCTCATTTTTCGAGGGTACCAAGAGCTGAGCCTGCATCTCATTTATAACACAAGAAAACCAAATACAAAGACTCCAAACACTGTACACCCCATATATACTATAACCAACTGTAACAACTACAATTAACGCATTTAAAACTTAAAGAAAAATGAAGAAAAAACTTTATATACGAAATACAAAGTCAAGTCCCAAACTAAACACCTACCTGAGTTTTGTTTTGTTGTTTGTTGTTCTGTTATACTAAAGCTCTCATCCGTATGCTTCCAGAATCGGTTGAGAACATATGGAATACACTGGATGAGAGCATACAGGCGCAGGCCGAGCAGGTGCTAAAGCAATCAAAGAAAGTCTCCACGGGATGTGGCGGAACACCGCCACGCGAATTGCCAACGAAAATGGAGGCACGTGAAATGGGTACTTCACCACCGCCGCAAAGCATCTCGACACAAGTAACAATTCAGCATAATTAAATACAAGTTTAGCTTCAATAATAACTCTTGCAGACCTACGATGCTTTGCCTTTTGTCGCTCAGCCAGAGATTCAGGCTGAGCCTGAACGTTTCCGTACACCCGAACCGATTAAAATGGAACGTAAACCCTATTATCGCAGCAGCTCACAGCTAACGCAGGAGAACGAACGCTATCGTAGCTCTAACGATTTAAGGAATACCGAAAGTATTTCCAATCAAATGACGCGAAGACCAAATTTCATAAATGACCTCAAAATGCTGCAGCATGTAAGTCAAAGATTAGTTATGCAACTCATTAGACCCAGATTGAGAAACCCTTTTATCATTTCCTCCATAGCAAACCTCTTCACCGTTTGATCTGCCCCATGAATCAGTTGGCTACAAGCACGAACCCGCTAGAGATCCCGAAATTGAAATGCATATCATACTCAAGGAATTGGAGCTCTATAAATTTACGGTTGAAGAACTCGAAGCAGCTCTCAAATATTGTGGACCCGACATCCATCCCATTCAATGGCTGCGTGAGAACTGGCATAAGCTAGTCCAAACCGTTCAAAGTCTGTCCACGAAATATGGTCAGGAGCGTGCAGAGAATACCATTGGCACCATCTCCCAGAACGAAGCCCGAGAAGCACTGAGAAGTTCGGGCGGAAATGTTTGGCAGGCGGTCGCCGATTGCATTCAGCAGCGCCAGCAAAAATATCGTAAACTCGCGGCGAAGGGCAACTTTCTGAGTGAGGACATTGTGAATGCGTTGACGGCGCATCAAGGTAATGTGGAACAGGCACTGGTCGAACTGAATCGCACACAGCTTAAACCATTTCTAATGCGCATCTGGGGCTCGCCGAATGGCGTGGAGAATGAAAGTGCGGCCGTAGATAATCAATCGGGTTAGTTAGTAGCTCAAATCTCATTTATTTCTCATTTTTACACACACTTCTCTCTCTCTCTCTCCCTGACTGTCTCCGTCATCTTTTCGTGTAGATATCCATGAGTTTCTCAACACTCACGCTTTGGACTGTCTGCAAATGCAGAATAGTGAGAGTCCTGCTTTAGCTTACTCATTCGACGATTCTAGCCCAACGAAGTCTGCCTATGCCACGCCCAGCCCATATCAGCTAGAGGACGGCACATTAAAGAATCTAGAAATTCTGATTGGCAATATGGAGCAGAATCAGGCCAAGCAAAACCAGGAAGTGCTGCGTTCCATAGAGACGATGTTGGAAACATTCAAGGGCAAGCCCGATCAGGAATATGAAACGGATCCGGAAGTTATGCGTATTCTTACCAAAAGTCCGATTAGCACACTGAAATCACCCTCGGCTCTGCCAGAGAAGTCCAGTGATGATGTCAAGAACTTTGTCTGGCAGCATATTCAGGAAATTGTTCCCAATTTGGTGCAACAGGTGGAGCAAGAGCTAATGGAACCCACAGAGGTAGCCCAAGCTCCGGTAGCAGCTGCTCCAAGTGAGCCAACACCTCAAAAGGAAGCAACACCACCGCCTGATCCGGGTGTTTATATAATGGAAGAGTTCATTAAACCCAACTTAAGAGAGAGCAGCATGCGAGAGGAGTTACCTCCCAATTTTATATATGCCACAGAAATTGCAAATTTCAAATTAGAATTTGATCGTGGCGTGGAAAGAGTGCATGCACTGGAGTATGAACTGGATGATTTCGAAGAGGTCGAGCATATTGTCTACAAAAGCTATTTGGCGCCCAAAGCGGAGGCTGTAAAAGAGGAAATATTGACAGAAAATGTCGTGAGTGAAGAGAACAATCAGAGTTCAGAGAGCAAAGTGACTGCAGCTGAGGCAACTGAGCTTGAAACTGCTCAAAGTGCGAAAGCAACTGAGCCTATTGTCCTACAAGTGAAACAAGAAATAGTTGAAGTAGGGGAAGTAACCATAGTGGAGTCAGCTCAAACATTGGCAGTTAGTCCAGCAATCGCTGCTAAGCAGGAGGCTATTCCTGAACAGATCGTTGCAGCACGCGCTCCAAGCGAGCCCAAGGTAACTCCAATAACAACTGAGACACAAGCTAAGCTTGATGACAAGCCCAGCACTAGTCGGGAAGCGCATAAAAGAAATAAAAGATCTCAGCTACCCAAAAAGGGTAGAGCGCGGGATCAAAGTCAAAGGCCAACAAACAGAAATAAGTTGCCAAATAATGAAGAGAAAGTTGACAATCAAAATGCAGCAAAGCAGCAGAAAGAGCAGACAGAGGATGTAGTCACAGAGACGGCAGTTCTTACAGTAGTTGAAGTACAAGAGAAACCCCAAGCAATTGAAGAGCAAGCAAAAACAGAAGCTATAAAAGCTGAGCCAGTTGAAGTCAAAGTAGAACCAAAAGCTGAAGCGCAGGCAGAACTTGAAGATCGGGAGGAAAGCAAAATAGTTGCACAAGCTGAAACTAGGCAAACTGAAGTAAGACAAGCTGAAATTCACGCTGCAATAGCTGAAGCTCCAGCTGAAACTCAAGCTGCTTTACAAGCCGAAGTTTTAGCTGAAGTTCAAGCTGCATCACAAGCTAAAGTTCCAGCTGAAGCTCAAGCTGTATTACAATTCGAAGTTCCAGCTGAAGCTCAAGCTGCATCACAAGCAAAAGCTCCAGCTGAACTTCAAGCTGCATCACAATCCGAAGTTCCAGCTGAAGCTCAAGCTGCATCACTAGCTGAATTTCCTGTTACACTACAAGCTAAAGAACAAACTCAAACAGTTCCAGCTGAACCACTTGATATGGAACCAAAAGAAGAGCAATCAGAGACTTTGTCTGTGATGCAGCTGAATGCCAGCTCAGCTAACGAAACATCTGAAATGGAGACTTATCAATCTCTCTCTCAATCTGTAATGCCTAATCAGCCTTTAGGACAGACACAAGAACCCGACGCTTCTCTGCAGCTCAATGAAAAGCCAATTCAAACACTCTCAGCTGAAGCAATTCAAACAGAGCCACCCACAGCAACCACGATTGAGTTAATACCAACAATTGCTGTAACAAGTAATCAGAAGCGCAGTCCCAAACGTTTCTCTAAAATACCCGTGCGAACTCTAAGCACACACAGTCTGCACAGAGAGAGCAGAAATAGTACACCAGTTGAGCGTGAGTTAACAAATGAAATAAATGACTCTGAACTGCAACAAAATGTAGAGCAAGACATGTCAAAGGCCGAAGAAACACCACTTGAGCCAACTGTAGTATCCGTTGTCGTTACACCCAGTGAGGAGGTCTCCGAAGAAGTTTTCGAAGATGCAGCAGAGTTCAGCGGTGAGGAGCAGCACCTGCCTGACGACTCTCCCTCCGATACAGAGCTCTACAGTCTCGATAGTGAAGAGAATCCACCCAAATCACCAGATAGTGCTGAAGTGCTGCTCGTACTCAATGCAGAGCAGCCAATGGAGAACTTAAAACTCGCTCAATCGGCCAGCAATACAACGATCAGTTCACATTCAAGTGACGAGGTCGAGCCGGTGGTCTTTAAGGAGTTCGTGCCATCGGGCGATCCAGCCAAGCAGAATCTGAGCGAACTTGTTGAGGACACGCAACGTTTGATCAAACAAATGCGAGACGAGATAAGTATGGATGAGTTTGAGTCAACGGATGAGGATGATTACTCCGAGGACTATTCCGATGAATACGATGAGGGCGAAGAGGAAGACTGGTATGATAGCGAGGGTGAGGAAGAAGAGGGCACCTATAACGAACAAGCTTCGTATATTGAGGAGGCTTCGAGCGGTGCCGCCGGGCATGATGAAGAGGGCACTGAGATCGAAGACATTATGGAAGAGGATGAATTCGAAGAGCAAGTTGACGAAGAGGTAGTGGCAGAGCCAACAGCTGACATACAACAAACAACAGTCACGAGCACCTCATCAGTCACGCCCACAAATCATGAAGATGCGGCTGCTAATGAGGCAATTGACACTGTTTCCATTACAGGCAGCACAACAGCCGTTGTTGAGCCAACAACTGAAACTGCGCCAATTGTAGCTGCTATGAGTGCTGCGATAACGTCAACAGAGAAAGCTGATGATAATGTAAACGAAGTTGTTGAGGCTATTGCCCCGGAACCCGCGCCCATACCTCTTACCGAACACAGACCAGCTGAGCTGCCTGCAGAGCTTGTATTCGAAACGGAGCCTCAGACAGCTGTGGCAGCGGAAGAACCCATTGCTTTACCCATTTTACCCGATCCACCTATTGTCGATTCCGAAACCCGTCCAGTGGAACTGCCTAGCGAAATCGTATTGGAAGAACCCAAAAAGGTAAACCCTACCAAAAATACCAACAAAACAGAAGCACAAAACACAGCCAAAGCAGTTAGCACACCCAAAGCTAGCAAAATACCCAAGCTAACAACAACTGATAGCAACACAACAACAAATAACACGACAACAGCAACAACAACAACAAACAAGAAATTACCAATGCGTTCCAAGTCCTTTTCCGCACCCATGGGCATCTCCTCGGTCAAGCGCATACAGCAAGAGTATCTGCAAAAGCAAACTCAATCGAGTGCAAGCAGCAACAGTCGCGTGCCACTCAAGAGTAGTCCGAGCAATAGGAAATCCCTGAGTGATGCCATCAATAAATTCAATACGAAAACCAATCTGAATGATGGGCCTAGCACGAGTGCTGCAGTAAATGCTCTACTGAAGCCACGTGGGCAGCCGCGTATACCCAAGAAGAAGTATCATGAGACCTGCTTTTCGGATGATGATTATGATACTTCGGCCAGCGAGGATGATGACCAGGAACAGCTGCCCGCATCACTGAAGGCAGAGATGCTTCAGCGTAAGCTCAGCATACCCGTCTTTCGTGCCTATCCGAGTGTCCAGGAGCCAGTCATTGAGGAGCCGGCGGTGTGTAGACCCTCAAGAGCAGCTCAATATATACAATTGGTTTGAATCTCTCCTAATTGCAGGTGCTGGCACGCAAATATGTGGAACAGCAGCTGGTGACGAGCATTGCGGAAGCACAAATTGCTGCCACATTGGTCAACATGAAGTTCCAGGAGGATGTCGCCCTGTGGGCTGCCAAAGAATGCTCCGACCTAGATCAGGCCATATCCATGCTGCAACAGGAGTGTGAGCTCTGCATGAACAACTATCCCATGAACCAGATTGTCTCCATGCTCAAGTGCACACACAAATGCTGCAAGCAATGCGCTAAGAGCTATTTCACTGTACAGGTGAGTTCAGTTTTGATCGACTGCGAATATACTCTATATCGAGGATTCTTGAGAATGTTAACAAAAATTGTATTATGATGCTGAATTGAATGTTGGCATTATATTGATGTATTTCCTATCGTGAAATCTTTCAATAGGTTTCCGTTTAATACTTTTATATTATTTTCTTTTTAATTCCTCGAAAGAAATACTTCTCTTAAAACTTGCTGATCGGATATTATAAAATCTTTATCAAGAACTTAATTTTCAACAGTTTTTCCATAGTCTTTTCTTTCGATCTTATCTATTCTAACAAGAACCTCTTATCGATTAATTCTTTATTCTTCCTTCCTCCCTCGTATACAATCCGATAGATTCTCTCAAAATGATTTCTATCTACTATGTCTTTCTAGCAGTCTATAGATTCTTCCACTTTTAATCGACTATCTCTTACTTAATTTAAAATCAATTTAAGAGTACATTACATAACACTATTTCTACTCTTCTTCTACTACTTCCCCTTACAGATTACCGATCGCAGCATCAACGATTGCAGCTGCCCGTTCTGCAAGCTGCCCGAGCTGAGCAACGAATTGCAGCATGAGGATGAACATTTGGAATACTTTTCCAATTTGGATATATTCCTTAAGAGCATTTTGGACAACGATGTGCATGAGCTGTTTCAGCGAAAGTTGCGTGATCGCACACTGCTGCAAGATCCCAACTTCAAGTGGTGCATACAGTGCTCGTCCGGCTTCTTTGCCCGACCCAAGCAGAAGCGTTTGATATGCCCCGACTGTGGCTCGGTGACCTGTGCCCAGTGTCGCAAGCCCTGGGAGCGACAGCACGAGGGCACCAGCTGTGAGGCTTATCTGGAATGGAAGCGGGAAAACGATCCGGAACTGCAGGCACAGGGTGTGCAGGAGCATTTAGCACAGAACGGCATCGATTGTCCCAAATGCAAATTTCGCTATTCGCTGGCCAGGTAAGAGGAGATATAAGAGAATATATATATTTTTCTGATATATTTCTATATTTATATTAATGTATTTTCTTTCAGAGGCGGCTGCATGCACTTCACCTGCACTCAGTGCAAATTCGAGTTCTGTTATGGTTGCGCTCGCCCCTTCATGATGGGCGCCAAGTGCACAATCTCTCCGTATTGCGCCAAGCTGGGTCTGCATGCCCATCATCCTCGCAATTGTCTGTTCTATCTGAGGGACAAGATACCGATGCAGCTGCAGTTTCTGCTCAAAGAGCACAACGTCAAGTTTGACACGGAGCCAGTCGAGCTGGACAATGAGCCGAGCAGTTCGAGCAAAGCCCGAGCCCAGGCCCGCTGTCCCATACCACTGCAAAAGGAGACGCCACAGGGTCTAGTGGACACAGTGTGCAACAACGAGGTGCCGGACAAGCATGCGGGCATGTGTCGGTGGGTTAATTGAATTTTGAACATTCTCTATAAATTGCGACGTCTAATGAAGTAAAGCTAATTGCTATTTTTTTTTCTTTTCTTTTTTTGCCTCACCTATCGAATAGCACACATTACGTCGAGTATTTGGCTGGCAAGGTTGCCAAGGCCAGCATCGATCCGTTGCCCATTTTCGATTTAACAGACTGTGTTCAGGAGCTGCGTAGGCGTGGCATCGCACTGCCCGAACGTGGGCCCTGGGACACCGACGAGATCTACAAGACCATGTGCTCTGAGGTTAGTTAATCAACAATTTTATTGATTCTGTTGTTGCCCTAACAAATGGGCATGCCTAGGTCAGTCGTTAAGGCCAATGGCCAATATATGGCAATGGCAGGGAAATTATAGAGAAGCCGACTTGAAGAGATAGTTTGTGGAGAGGGGAAAGAATACATAGATTTTTATATAATAATCTAAATTATGAGAACTTTAAATTATGAGTTCAAAAAGAGATATTTTTCTATAATTTGAAATATTCTCTTTCCACAAACTCATTTCAGTCCGTTGCTCTGTCTGCTTCTCTGGTATTTATTGTATTTTTCTCTCTTTAAAAAATCTTTTTACTCAGCTGCTGCAACAAAAAATTGTAATGCGATATCTGAGAGTAGACAGAACTGCAACTGTCTGATAAAATATGTTTTTTATATTACTAATAACAAATATATTAAAAAAAAAAAAGAGTTCTTCTTCGTAGTTATTGAGTACCAAAGAATTCTGTTAATTAAACCAATTTGAAGATCAATATTATAAATTATATATTTATATATGTATATAAATTACATTTAAATATATATAATACATATTTATATATTTTCATTCCAAAAGAGTATTTGCTCTTCGTCACATAATCAGAATAATTTCGCCTTATTATTATTATTTTTTCCCTTAATTTCATTTATTTTGGCTTGTGCGTGTTTCTCTTTATTATGTTTGCTTTACGCGGAAAACGCATTTCCTGCGCCAACTGTTCTGACCCTCTGATGATTCAGTTCACGCCCCCGCCTATAAATAGATCTAAATAAACGATCGATCGATTGCTGGATCGATAGAAAACAAAAAAAAAAAAAAAAAAAAAAGCACATCTAGCTAATAGGCTCTTCTAAATTTAGCTCCAACTCTGACGTATTTCACACGCGTCTTAATTGATTTTTCGCCTTTATTAGTATTTAATTGTAAACAAGTGAAAGAAAAAGAAAATGAAAAGAAATTGAATTACAAATGTTTATCAAGCTCTCTCTCACTCTTTCTCTCTCTCCCCCTCTCTACAGGTAATCAAACAACGTATACCATTGAAATCGGCCTGAGTGCCTGAGAGATTGTATATGGATATATATAAGCCGACTGAATATGGTTCTTCCTGATCTACTTGGGACGTCGACTCTGCTTCGACTCTTTTTCGCATACATTATTCATATTCTACATAGACATTTTTTTATATATATACATATACATTATTTGTAAATTTTAGAGATTTGATTCACAACCCACACACATCTATCGACCATATTTGTTTTAGCTCGTAAGCCATTCGCATCGTTTATATATTTTTTCATCATTCAGCCAAGACACAAACCATAGACGTAGAGCTACCTAGACATACGAACAGACACATGGCATCTAATGGCATTCAATAAACAGATTAATTAATTTATGCACTTTTCGACAAAACGTGTTTCAAATAATCTATAAATACACATATATATAAGACTATGAATAGGAATAGGGCGCATATTTGCCATGCCAGCTGCAGAATTTGATTCAAAGTAGCAATTATTTCAATTGCTTCCAAAATTATGCAAATGCAAAATTTTGGAAAACAATAAAAAAAATGATTTACACTACTTTTTTGAGGAGGTAAGTATATTGTTTATTTATCTAAATAGCATCTGGCCAAATAGACAAGCGAACAATGTTTGAAAAACCGCAAAAAGAAAGCAATTCTCTAAATGGTATACCAAGAGCAAGGAAAGAAGAAAATACTTGAGGAGTAAAGTTCACAAGTCAAGGTAAATAAGCAGGAAAATAAATCAAAGTTTTTGCACTGTGTTATTTGACAAATCAAAACATATATTTATATCTCTGTATATAGTTTAAATCCAACTTAGCATCAATAAGAAATCAAATTAAAAATTTAACAAATTAGGCAACTTAGGTAATCCCTGATCAAACTCAAGACTTTACTAAATTAACTCTACAAATTTCATTTCGAAATCAAATAACAATAAAAAATGAATTAATTACTCAACATAAATCAGTTACTACTCGAAAATATCGTTTTATAAAAGCGCAAGCAAATGGGCAGCGCCAGAGATCGCAATCTCTTTAATTACAACTTACGTCTTAGCTCTGCTAAGTCAACAATAATAAAATATAGCTCGTATACATATACTATGTAACTGATAACCTTTACGCTCTGCTCACGAGATCAACCGAAGACGATCGTATTCAAACGCTCTCAGCTAGAGTCTTCGGATCTTTTCGTTTCGAGTTTCGTTTGAGCGTCTTGAGCTGAATTATTCGTGTGAATAACGTTTACGAAGCGATACGATTGAAGCTCGCTCAAGAGGCTCAATAAGTAAGCAAGAGTCTATGCAATCGATCTTCACTTTCACACTCACGTGCGCTATTGAGTGCTTAGCGAAGACAAGGCTCGCATAGAAACTAATACATACACAAAAGCGAGCTCGATAAAGAACCGATGCAATCGGTTGCTCTCTCTCTCGTTCCCTCTCTCTCTCCTTTTCTGTTCGATCACTGACGCAAGCGCTCACTCTCACAGTATTTTCCCAAAGTGTGAGTGAATGACACATATCTGCAGACATCGAGAAACGGTCAACAGATATTTGCGAGCTCTGATAATAAAATAATAGATAAATTATATTTTAAATATAAACCTAATTTTGGCAGACATTTCTTTCATGATTATTTTTGGCCCAGCACGCAGAGCCATGATCAGCTGTTTCATACTAAAATTATACTAAATTAATATAGACAATCAGGTTAAATATAATATGTAGAGAGACTTTGAAATATAGCCAACTACAGCCCATTGTGGCAGCTATCCTTTGGCTTAATAATAATATAATAATTATAGTTAAAATTATTTGTACAACAGTTTGCTAAATTACAGTTCTAAATGTTGTTTGCTAACTTGTAACAGCATTTTACTAAAGCCAAGGAAAACGAAATTTGTTATGTTTGCTGGAAAAATTTTACGACCAGGCATAAAAGTTGTTGTTTATTGTATCACATGAATTCTTTTAATAATTCGGCGAAATCTTATCAAAAGAAAACAACATTATCTGAGAAAGTTAGACAAGTGACCTTACAATGAAGTTACAATGAAATTGGTAAAAAAAACGAGAATATTCTATTCCATGGAGAATATTCCATTCCGAATACTATACAAAAGTATATCGCCATAAGTAATACACTCTAGTATATTTCAGTAGATTTCATATTTATAGATATATAAATATTTAAAAATATCATACATCTCCTAGATAATAAATATGTAATGCGTACAAGAAGCACAGCCCAAAATAACTTTTACTCCAGTTTTCTTATACTTCGTGCTCGCAAAAAAACTGTTGCATACTTTTTCGGGACGCCCCCCAATGTGAATGTCGCATTTGAATGAGAATGAGAATAAGAGACTCGCAGCAGCGAGTTCCAACGGAATACGAAATGGCAAATGCGGCTCATAAATTACGCGACAACAACAACAACCAGAGGCGAGTTTGTGTGTGAAAAACTCATGAAAATTCGCATTAGTTGTTGTGTAGGCGAGTGAGGTTTTGGGGGGGAGGGAAAAGAAAATAAGTTGACGCCTTGGCGGGCATCGTAAAAACTTATTTTTGTGCGCTTTGGTTTAATTTATGCGCGCGGCACAACATGTTTTGCATTTCGGACAGTTTTACACCAATAAAAACTAATTAAATGGGATCATTTTAATATTTATCGAGCAATTCTCCGATCAGCAAAACGAAAACAAATGACTTTCCACTTGATCTCAAAAACTCTGCCGGCACGTGTCCCAGCAAAAATGCAAATAGGATCTGCATAAATACATATATATCTGTATATATAAATAGCACAATTTTGTTTCTTTTTTTTATATTTAATTTATTTCAGTTGACTTCTCACATAGACTCGAAAATCCATAAAAATCCATTTAAGTGTTAACATGCGCGACGAGGTATAAAATAAAAAAAAAAAAAAAAAAAAGAAGAAATTCAAAGCTCTTAAAATCCGTCTACTCTTGAGTATCAATACCCTGTAGATAAATAATAAAATATAAATGCCCAAGGCAGGGTATAACAGGTGAGAGCTAACTTCACAGTAATTAATAAATAAAATTTCAAAAATATATACATATATATTAAAAAACTAAATTTTAATGAAAATAAATAATATTTTTTATTTTAACAAAAAATACAATTATTAGGATAAAAAAAATAAATACAAAATAAAAAAAGAAAATAATATAATAAAAATAAACACACTACAAAAAAAATAGAAAGTTTGTCCAAACAAAAATTTTTTTTAATATTGTTTTACTAAAAAACTAAACAAAAAAAATTAATTTACTTTTACTGTTGCTGGCACACAAAATGCAAATTAGAATTTAAATCCTGTCATAAAATATCTTAGTATATTATGTTCACTGTACATATATTTAAATAATTTACCAAGATATTATTTATCATATTTGTTTATTTTTTAGCATTCTTTTTAATTATATTAACGTGAATTTTCTATCATAGTCAACTATACTGTACGCCACAATTATAGGGTATTTCAATGTATTAACAATTTATTTTCGTAACCTTTTTGTTTGCATAGTAAAATAAACAAGAAAACATAAAAAAAGCAACAAGAACAATGCACGTGGCAAACATTGTACTGAAATTTAATTACAGGTAAATGAACGTTCAGCCAGTCAACCAAACAAACTCAATCAATCCATCAGCCAATCAATCAATCAACGGACAAGCACTTTATTTGATTTAAATGAAAATTGAATTACAGGAATGGAGACAGAGAACGAAAGAGAGCGAGAGCGAGAGAGAGAGAAAGGTAAAGTCAATGCCAACCATTCGGCCAGTCAGGTAAAAAGCACAGCCGAGCTGGCCAACAGGTGTAAGCAGTGGAAGGAAGGTGGGCAGAAAACGAGGCAATATCAGCAGCAAGTTCAACATTTTGTTTAATCAACCTTCGCAGCTGCTGTTTATTAGAGACAGATTTACGACTGCGTCACATCCTGTTCATGTCCCAAACAAAAGCTGAGACAACGGCAACAATTAGTGCAACAACAACAAGAGCTACAGCCACAACAACAACAACAACAACGTCCATTCATAAATATTCCATTGTTTTGGCCACATAAACTAAATGCCCTGACCACCGCTGACATTAGACTTTGGCCAACCTTCAGAAAGAGAAAAACTATTGGCAAAAATCTATACGGTAAATCTATTCTAAACATTGAATAATTACAAATTTGAGCAAAAATTAAATTTTGATTTTTTTTTTCACTCGTTTTTAATGCGTCAAATAATAAATATTTATTGTTAGTTTAAATTGTTGTTGTTGTAGATTTTGTTGCCATTGTTGTATGCGTCGTAATTTTTGCTAAACAATGTGCCACATTTAACAACAAAGCGAATTTATTTTTGCGCAAATTTTTATGATGGTTGTGAAAATGTTTAGAACAAATTTTGCTTTTACGACTAATATTGTGGGCAGCATTATACTATGTATATATGGATATATATGTAAATAATTATATATATACATAATATAATATATATTTTAAATAAATATAAATGGTCTTGGGTTTTTTTTGTTTTTTTTTTTTTTTTTTTTTTTTAAGTCCTATAAAAAGCGAAATCAACTTGGAAAAGTTAAAAATAAATATCAAATACTTACATATTTATTTAAACCCTAAGATCCAGGTAATCCAATTTAGCAGCTGAAAATAAGAATCGAATTGATAACTGTAGACTATCAATAAAATTAAACAAAAACCTGTCTAAATATAAACTTATATAGTTCTCTTTGCTGTAGAAAATAAAAAAAAAAAAACAATATTTGTTTATATTTATATCAGAAAGACGTACGAAATAAACACAGTTTAAGTTTCTCTATATATTTATTATATATTTGATTTAGCATTCATCACTCCGTGTACATTAACTCATAGAAAAGTAGTATAGCATAGCGCATATAGCATAGTACTCATAAATACATATATACTCGTATATATATAGTAAGATTATATACAAGATCGTACACATACATAGATATAGTAGATAAAGATACAAGTTAAAGTCTAGAATAAACATAATATATAATCGTATAGGGTTTAGATATAATCGAATTACACATAGATAAGACAACACTTAGCTAATAATTGGTCGTATATAGTAGTATATAGATTATAGATATATATCATATATTCTTGCTCTTACATAAATATTAAATTCTAGATAATTGCATTAGTTGGTATCGTATTTGACATATAAAGTAAATAACGCGTACATCACACATATATAAAACTACATACAGATAGATGATATATATATTTATATATTTCTACATATTTAAATATAAACCATCGTAGCGGAAGACTAGAAAGGTAACACTAGTGGAAAGATTATCCGTTGACGTGCTTTGCCCTTATTGGATATACAAAATATTTACTAGATATATTTCTATACCCCATTGGGTTTATTTGGTACAAGTTTCTACTAATTATGTGGTTACATCATATGCATAGCAAAATTCATCTATAAGTATTACAATATTTATATATATATCTTTTATTTTTAATCAGTTTTCGTCCATTTGAACCAAATAACAAATTTCTTTTTAGTTTGAGAAGATTGACTTCTCAGCATTAACCAAAGAACTCATAGACCTCAAAAATCTTATAGATCAGAGATCTCTTCGAAAAGAGATCCCATAGATCATAGACCTCATGGATTTGACAAAATTCTCTTTGATATATCGCAGCTTATTACATTTCCAATGCATGCAAGCTTTCCACTTCGGGATCGAAGCTAGCATCGCATGTGGATAGCCAATCCCAGACGCGCTTTCGCACCATGCCCTGATCAATGGGTACATCCAGGCCATAGCTGGACATCATGCGCTTAAAGCGCAATTTGTTCTCATCCCCTGATAGACGTCCCTCGCGCTGATTCAGATAGATGCACGAGTCTTGATCCTGTGCCGTGGGCGAGATCAGCGTGGCCGATTTCGAGGCCGAGATGCGACACTCGACCCAACGATCCTTCATGTATTTGGTCACCTCGGTGATCTTGCATCGTTCCTCTGTGTCGTGTGTCAAATATTTGCGAAAGCAGCGCATCAAACGCGGCGAGAAACGTCGAAAGTTCTCTGGGACCTTGGTCGTCTTGCGCTGCTCGTATTTCATAAAGTTGGCGTACGCCGGATCCTTAACCCAATCGGCGGACAACCATGGCGGATTGCCAGTCAGAATGTTATACAGCAAGATGCCAAATTGCCAGGAATCACTGATGGGCAAGCACTGGAAGCGCTCATTCTTGATCAACTCCAGTTGCTCTGGAGGCACACAGCTGGTCCATGTATGCTTCACCTTGTGCACGAGCAGACCCTTCTTGGTCGTTGCGCCAAAATCGCACAGCTTGACGCGTGTAAAGTCCGGCGTAAAGACCAGCACATTCTCAACTTTGAGATCACGATGCACCAGATTCTTGGAGTGCATAAAACCCAGCGCAGAGCTCAATTGCTCTGCAATCAGCTTACAGGCCGTCTCATGCAGACCATTTGGTCCGATGTTCGAAGCGAGATCTCCATATGGCGCATGCTCCATGGCAAACACATAATAGTCCATGGTTTGAAAGGCCACGGCATAGGCGCTGAGTATATGATGGTGATGCGATAGCTCATAGTTGTAATGGAACTCCTTCTGAAACTCCTTGATCGTGGTCAGCTCGGCATGCACCGCCTTCAGCACCACCGTGGTGTTGGTCGGCCTGTGCCGGCACAGCAATATCTTGGCAAAGCAGCCCTCGGCCAGCGTCTTCTCGATATTGTACTGATCGGCGAATGTCATCAATGGCAGCTCCACATCGGGTATCATATGTATCTGTCCGCCATCATTCTTGTCCGGCTTCTTGTAAATGCTGCTGCGTCGACTGACCGATGCCCCAGGCACCTCCAGTCGGCCAGTGCTGGTGCTGGTCGGCGTCAATGGAGTGCTGCATCGCTTCTGGTTATTGTGATTGGTGCACGTGCTGCTGTTGTTGTTGCTATTGCGGCTATTGGTGCTGCCGCCATCGCCGAACGAGCGACGCAGCCGAAAGGAGAAGGAGCGTTTCTCTATAAGAAATAAGAGGGGAAAAGTTGTTGTTAGTTAAAACTATTGATAAAGTTAGCTATAATATAAAATAATACAAATTAACTAAAAGCATATTTATATTAATCTATATTTACGAAATCACCTATTTATATTATATAATAGATTAAACAAAGTATTTCTTAGTCTAGCACTTTTATATGTTCTCTAGCAACCCCATGCAGTACTTATCATATTTTATTTTCATTCATTATCTTTCTGACCCATTTCAGTAGCATAATACTATATTTAATTTTAGATAATTCATAGATTGTAAAATATAATAAAAAAGGATTAATTTGAAAAGAGTATAAAGAAATGCTAATGCAATCAAGTGACAAAGAGATTATATCTAATAAAATAGAAGTAGATCGAATGAGCTTTTGAGGTATTATGAAATATGATAAAATAGAATGGATACGAAGGAATGTAATGCCATCAAATTTGATGACAAGGGGATTATATTTAATATGAAGATAAAACGATATAAGAGAGAGTAAAACTTAGTTTAAAATATGATCAAAACGGAATGAATGGAATGCTAAAGCAATAAAATTAATAATAATAATATCCCATACTCATTCATTCATTCGAATTTCTATCTATCTTAATCCCATTTTATTACTGTTATTTTTACATTAAATATCCTATAATTTCTCAATATTTCACTTTAAATCTTTTTAGATATCTTAATTGAAATATCATATCTAACAAAAGAATAAAAAAAGGCAAATCAAATTGTTTCAATATCTCAGCATAAACGTCTATCAAACCTAGTGATAAATCTTTCATTTCTATGCCATAAATTATTTTTACTAAATGTTGATTGAAATGAAAATATGTTTCACATAATACCCAAAAGTTTACGAAACAATTTGAAGAATGTTAAAAATGTCTTTGAAAATAAAAACAAAAAAAAGAAAGAAAATATGCAGTTTATCAAATGCTGACCTTAACCTGTTGCCCAAAGACAGGTGTCTGGTATCAGAAACAGTTTTTTTTTTTCTCTTTTAGCCTGTCCAAAAAGCAATTGCCCACGACTCATGCAGAGTACAAGAAGTGTGGGCTCACTATATACTATCTAGATATTTCTATATCTATTCATAATTTGTGTAATTATGATTTATAAGGCACTTTTGATGTGAACATGTTTGCTTTTAGTTTTTTATGTGACATTTGTTGTTGTTGAATTGGCTCGAATTATTTAACATCGAATATCGCTTTGTTTTACAGTCCTCGAACGGTGTGCCACGCCTACGCCCACGCCGAAAGCAAATTTCAAATGTCGCCGCGTTGTCTAATGTGTGCAAGAAAAACAAAAACAACAAAAAACCAAAAAAAAAAAAGAAAACAGAAAAAAAAAACTCAGGGAAGAAATTATAGTGTAAGATCTGCGCAAATCTGAAGTATCATTCGTCTACGGACGTCAGACACTTCTTATTTTCGTTTTTCATTTAGTTAGTCACGAATCAGATTTTTGGGAATTCTGAGAAAATGTTTTTAAAATGTTGCCATTTAATTTAATGCTGTGTGGCCAGTGCGAAAAATCATTTGATTTTCGCTTTAAATGAGACAGCAAATCGGCAGACAGCGAGAGTCTGTCTGGAGGAGGCTGGAGGCAATGAATCTGAAGCATTTATAGGGCGTGATGTGATTTGAGATTTCAGATTTGGAAAATTGTTTTTCGCTCGTTTTCATTTTATGTCGCCGCCAACACACAAAAATTAGGTTTCGGGATTTTTTTGTATTATTTTTTCTTTTGCCATTTTACACAGCTAAGCAAATATTTGTATATTTCAGACAAATTAATGGTCGATCGAAGAAATGTGCAGGTTTTTCTTTTAATTTCTTTGCAAAAGTGTGTGCAAAATGCATTAAGGGGGCTGTGAATTTATGGCTTGATAGGGAAATCGTGTTTATAGTTGTTCGGCAAGTTAAAGATATTGTGATTTATGAGCTGTTACAAAATATGCAAATTGTAAATGGAATTACTAGCGGTAAAATTGGCGTGTTTCTTGATATATGTATGCTTGATGATCGATATGAAATGAGCGCTAATATCGATAGGAAATCGATTATAAATGTGTATGCGGCTTAGTCGAAACTAGTCGAAAGGAACATCATCTAAACCGATTAATCATGATATTAACTACTGCAATCGATAAATCATTTGATATCGATTAATATTTACCCTGAAGCCTTTACGCTATAACAAAGAAATGAAAGCGATATATTTGTTACTGAAATCAAATTTGAAATATTTGGCTTAGGTCTAATTGATATAACTCATAATACGTTTTTCTGCAACTCAAACTCTTTAATCGATAATTGATTTCTAGTTAAATTCTGTAGCACCTATTGCCATTGTTTCCTGCGGATAATCGATATACTCGCACTGAAATATTCTTGCTTATTCAACAATAAATAAACGATAAAATTCTTAATGAATTTGCGCATTTGGGAATCGAATAACAATTCAATAAAACAAAGTATAGTCTCAATTAGTCAATTAGCTAATAGATCAATCATATAATGACGTGCTATAGACTCAGACACACACTTGCGTCACACATAGTCACAAGGCGATTGGCCCACAATCTGTACAAAATTGAGCCCATTAACCCCGCACAGCATGGAGACATCTGTATATATCTATATAGATCAGCAATTGAGTGAGATTTTTAGTACTACTACTCTAATTTTTGTTGTGCTATTTGAATTTCTATTTCCGTTCCAGAATTGATTGGCTCGAGGCCAGGGGCCAAACAAATCCCGGTCTCTTGAAAAAAGACTATAAGGAAAACAAAAGCTCACGAAACTAATTATAAATCATTAAGAACCATCAGCCAGTGGCCAGCAGCCAGTGGCCAGCGGACAGCCGCCTGCGTGTGCTCATAAATCAAACTTTCACTTTTATTTCGAACCAAGCCGCCGCCGTCCACTTCTATAGGCCCTGCCACAGATGCTTGGCCATATGAATATAACACAAGTGGAAATACGTTAAGCCAATTTCAATTATTTGGCCAAAAAGCAACAGGAATACAAAATAGAAACGCAAACACTTTGCATGCCAAGAATAGATGCCGTCAAAAGGGTCAACAGAGCCGAAAAAATGCATTTTTCGTGTTGCTAAAATTAAAACAAATTGCCTTATAAATGAACTGAAAAGCAATACCAAACAGTGGGCCAACAAATGGACAGAGAGACAGGTGGACAGACGGACAGATAGTTAGTTTGAATTGTGAAATGTAATTGCACTAAATAACAACAACTATAAATAGAAGAAGAAGAGCGACAATGGCGTCAGGAGATCAACCTGCACTACGCATGAGAAATACTTGCGATCGTAAAGTCAAAAAAAAATGAGAGCAGAAACTATTACATATATCGAATGCTGTATGCCCTTTATATATTTATATATAATATTATGATTTAATTAAAATAGATTAAAGCATTTATATAAGTTAAAATTTTAATTAAAAGTCAAGTAATTTAAGGACATTTATTTAATCTAAGTAACTGTAAAGTTAATTTGAAATTAAAATAAAATTAATTTCACTTTAATTGATTTAGTTTATTATATGTATAATTGAGTAAAAAATTTAAATAAAAATTAAACTAAATTAAGGACTTTTATTTAATCTAAGCAATTGCATTTAATAAGAAAAAAAATATAATAATTTTTATTTTAAATTATTTAATTTGTTATATTTAAAAATGTATAATTGAGTAATAGTTGCATAGTTTATTAATTTAGATAGGAAAATTTTTAGCTAAAATTATTTTTTTTAATATTTCATCAAACTGAATTAAAAAAAAAATAAAAAAAATAATAATAATAAATACATTATTTATTAAATATTTGAACCGATTAAATTTATTAATTAATTTAAATTAAAAAATTATCTTCAAAAATTATTTCAGGAGTTATAAATCTTGTTTTTATTTTTGGAAAGATACAGCAAAAAAATTGCAATTTTTCGTATAGCAATTTAAATAATTTGATCAAGTTTTAGTTATTAGTTCTGCAAAATTTTATTTAAGAGAAAAACTTTATATGCAACGCTTCGCTTATTAATTTGTATAAATAACTCCTAATAAATCTAATAGTAATAAATAATCAATCTAGATTTACCATCAATATAGAGATTGCAAAATATTTCGCTTAGTTTACTTATTTTTAATAATGTTCATAATTCCATTTGAATGTTTTCTCTCTTACGTCTCTCTTTGTAATCTCAGCTGTCTCAAGCCACATCACATAGCTATGATAACCCATATCGTTAGCACAAACAAATCGCTCAATATATATGCACATATATAGGGTAGGTGGCGCAGCATCAAATTGTATGACTGACTGCCAAAATGACTGCGCGCCAGCAGTCCTCCCTCCGCCCTCTTCACTCTCTATCTCCTCTCACCTCCCCTGTCGTCTAACCTACCTCCGTGGCGGGGTTCCTACTATGGGGTAGAATTCGTTTTCGGTCCTCGTCTCGCCAGCTTAGCAACCCGCTCGCCACAGTTTGTGACTTTGGGGGCATTGCTGACGTCAATTGGCGAGTCGTTGTCGGTCGGCGTGCCACATCTACACACTCACACATACGCACACACACACACACACACAGGCACGCACACGCATGCAGTGTTGGATGCTGCGAGGCAGCCGCGCGGGCGTCTTCCAACGAGTTGTAGTTTTATTATTATACAAATAATACCTATAGGCACGCACATATATCTCTATATATCTGTATATATAGATATATATGTATATATTATATATATTTATATGTATATATATTATATATTTATTATATATGTATATATCTATATAAATATAGCTGATTTGCCACTAGAAGAAGTCTGGGTACTTTGGCCACAATCAACGTGAATATGATGATAAATTGGCCAAGTCCGAGCACGTAACGCACTCTACAGACGTCGGCCGTGCTGTCTGCGATATCGAGCCAACCAATATATATATAGTATGAGTTGGCATATATGTATATATCCATAGCATTGCGTTGTTACAATTGATATTTGTCTGCTTTATGGCGCAATGCGATTAGCTTTTTATCTTTTGATGTGTCCGAGCTCATTAAACATTGATTATACATTAGATCCAGCAAAAGAGATCATTTAACTATAGCCTAGCATATATATGCATATATATATACCTTACATATTTCCATTTTAATTTCTTGCTTTTTTTAAGTACTCTCTATTTACAGCATGAATTGTTTATACTTTTTTGAGATTTAGGTCAACAATAATAGTTTTTTGTTACATTTTACAAAACAAAAATTTTGTTTGCTTTTGTTTTTTCTAGGGATTACGATACTTTAAGTTCCGTTAGTAATTGTTATGGAAGTGATTATTATTTTAGCAGTTCATTTTATTTTTTGTTCTTTTTCTTTCTTTTGTTGCTCACTATTGAGTGGGGATCTAATTTTTAGATTAATTATACATTTTAAGCAAAAGTCTTTTGGCTGAAGATTAGATCTTTTATAAACAATAAATATTGAATAAATAATTATAATTAATTGCTTTGATTTATTCTTGATAAAGTACAAAAACCTTTTAATATATGATAGATGCTTAATAGCAATTTATTGACCTAGTTATTTTTAAAAGTTTTAGGTAATTAATTAAACCAAAATACTGAAAAAATTCAGAATACCAAATAGTTTTGGTTTTTATAATGATAAAATATATGTAATTACAATTTTTAAATACAAATTTATGTTATTAAGTATTTTTTAATTTGATAAAAAATATATTAAATTTTTTAATAAAATAGTTTTTTTTTTATCAATTTTTAAAGTGTTCGATAAATATTATTAAAAAAAAAATTCTTGTTGATAACTTTATATTTCAATGGAATATATGTATATAATTAATTCAAATATGTTGATTACTCACTATTATTAATATAATATAGCTCAAACCATAATTATATTCCAGACAAAGTCTTCCGTTTGCGCATTTGCGTCTAGCAAAAACAACAATATAATACAATTAAATATCTAAGTAGTATAAAGTGAGTGTAAAACGAAATTTCCGTTGCGCGCCCACAACGAAAAACAAGCGAAAGGAAAATAGAAGAAAAGAAAGACAATAAAAACACAATAATAGAACCAAAATATAATAATATAATAATAAACAATAGAAAAACAAATTTTATATATAAGAAAAATAAATATATATATTTACAAATATATATAGAATTGTGTTTAACTGTTTTTTTTTTTTTAATGCGACGAGACGTACATATATAAAGAATATATATAAATATATATGTAATTGATTTTCTTTTTGTTTTGTGTTTATTTATAAAAACTCGTATAATTCTTTGATTGCTTTGCCGCTGGGTCCAGCAGGCAATGCCTAAATATATTTTTAGCAAAAAGAGGCGTGTACACAATATTGATAGAGGACAACGCAAAGAGGGAGCAACAGAGAGCGAGAGAGAGAGAGAGACAGCTAACGTGACCTGGCCTAATCTTTCAAGACACTTGCTCAACACAACTGACAAGCGGCCCTGCATCAAGTGCATGTCACGGCTAATGAGGCCTCACAGCAATGCTAGAAAACTTTTCACACTCACCCACCCACACACACACACACACACACAGCAACAGTGGCTGTTAGCAGTACGTAGATATAAATGTATACGTATACGTACGTACGTACATGTTGTTGACGCCCACGCAGCGCTTTATTTTCCATAATTTATTTAAATAGTTCCGCTTTAATGATATATTTAATGTTTGTAAATAAATTTGTTAAAAATAGTACGCGCCGCGGCAGCAGCCATAGGTAAAATTCGAAAATATTTAATTATGCGCGCAAAAAAAGAAAATAAATAAAAATTAAGAAAGAACAAAAATCAGTCTTGTAAAAGTCAAATTGTTGTTGCTGCCGGCTTTCAAGGTAAGGTCAAGGCAAGCGACGACGTAAAAGCCAAGCGCAAATATATAATCATTAATCAAAAATGTAATCATAATATTGTAAGCATCGTAAAAACTGTTGAGAAGGCTTACAAATGTATTACACGCCAGTCGATCAACATAAATTATATTTGCTGATTTATTTTAAGGGTCGCTGGAAAAGTCATTGTACGTATTGGCGGTGAGGACACCTGTTGTGGGCAATGCACGACTAACAAAATACCCTGAATTGGATGCTCGATGCAAATTACTCTGTTGTTAAGTAAAATATATGATAAAACATTTTCTTTGCGTAATATAATTCATTACTCATCTTAGATGATTACTCTTTGATTATCATTGATTATCTTTGATCGATTAAAAATTTGATAGTTAAAGATCGTTCAAAGTCGAATACAGTCACCTAAAGGAAAATTATCGATTGTTGAAAACCAGTTTATGGCAATACAGTCAGGAGTGTAGCTCCCATATGATTTTCCTGAAGAGATCGACATCGTTTGTATCTATTATAAAGCTCTTGACTATTTGAAAGAGAAGAGACAAGTATCAAATATATATCTTATAGATTCCATGCTCTTCAAGGCAGAGTTCAATTAGAGAAGCTGATTGGCAGGCATACATACGACTATTGACTATTGCTCGTGATCAAGCATATATATACTTCAGCCATATTTTAGTCAGCCTGTTCCCCCCACACATAAGTTGGCAGTATCAATAAGCAAACCACTTTCTGCCACTCGCCAAAATATATTTGTGCTTGCAACCACTTTTGAGGGTCGGTCAGTTTTGGCCCGAAGAGCCAGAAAAGTGGAAACACAATGAACACAAATAAATAAGAATAAGTGCTCGTCGGTGCTTAAATAAATAAATAAATAAAAACTGTTCAAAACAATTGCTATGGTAGAGTGAGTGCACTGTTTAATGTCTTTTCTGGCATTTGATCTGCTCATTTTCGTGGAATACTCGAATTGTTGCAACAGTCGTAAATAATTGTAAGTAATGCTAATCATAATATTATGTTTGCAATTCCTATATCTGACGTACAAATTTGTATAGTCTTAAATCAAGTTGCAAACAGATCATTTCCTTAATGTTGCTCAGAAAACGGATATGATTAACTAAATTCGAATTGATTTAATGTGAAATTTTGGGTTTGGAATTTGTTAAGTGATCGATAAATTGTGTTAACAGGAAGTTAAGACTGAGATGATAAACATATATTTTGTGCATCCCAAAATTACTTAAATAAGGTAATAAGAATGCAGAACTTGAAGATTGGTATATAGAGGAAGATTAGTATGAAGAGGAAGATTATTAAGAAGGATTATATGAAAGTTGATCATATAGATTATTTTATAGATTATCTTAAAGCTATTCGAGTTTCAGCTAATCAAAAAATTCCTATCATATCTTAATTATTTTCAGGTATTTCAGCTCTACATAAGAGTATTTTCTAGTCAATCTTTGGCGGATTTTAGCCTATTCGGGTTCATATTTAATGTATATCCTAATGCTCATATTATACTTGAGTCATATTTAAGTACTTCAAATCTATTTCAAGAATGCTGCTATCTATACATTAGAAAGCTCAAAGAGATTTCCATTTAATATGTACCCACTTGCTAAACCGATCTCATTGAAGATCATTTAGCAAACGAAAAAGCAATAAAAACAACAAACAAATTGTCAATTCAATAAACAGAAAAACACATTGTGAAACAAACATAAAGAAAAACCACATATTAAAACAAAAAGTAAAACAAAAAAAGAAAAAAACAATAACAAAACCAAGTGAAACCCACACAAACAAAATAGCTTCAACAACAATCACGTGCATAGGGTATACAAGAGTGTATATAAATACAAGAGAAAGAGAGAGAAATACAGAAAGAGAGAGAGAGAGATCTGTCAAATACATAGACGAAACCTGACAAAGTTCTCGGCCGGCTATTGGCACCGGTTGAAGCCGGTTTCCATGGCACTTGAACTGCGTCGCCCCAATTATTGGATGGATGTATGATTATTTTTTGACTTGATTAGCATAACAATTAGAGTTTATCGATTGTTAATGTTGCTTCCACATATTTATATTTAGCCTGTTTGAGTCGCTTTTATGGCTTTGCCACCTTCACAGTTTTCCATCCACATTTGTTTGTTGCTTTCAGTAATATTCCAAGCAATGAAATCAAAATATATTTTTGGATTTCTAGCAAAATTTTGTGTCATCCTTTGCTGTGCGTTGGTCTGGGCCCAGGTACATAAATTAGTCCAATAATGTTCAATCAAATATCGTGCGAATAGCCAACAGATATATACTCGTATATACATATATATTTCTATATCTATAAACATATATATAGATATAGCTATATATCAGACTCAGCTACTTTATACTATATTCAATTTTCCTTTCATTTTGTTTTTGTTTCTTTCTTTTTTTTTTTCCTTTACTTTTCATAGACTTTACTTATTTGCATTTACGTCCTCATGTCATGTGTGTGAGCGAAAATTAATAATTTATTAAATAAAGAAGAAGCAGACGAAAAGTATATAAAAACAAAAATAAAATTCTGTGCTGAGCACAGAAGGAGGAGCACAGGAGATGCCAAAGAGAGCTGAGACAGAGACGGACAGAGATAGAGAGAGAGAGAGAAAGAGAGTGAGTGAAAGACAACGCAAAACACCCACGCAATATTTTCCATGTCTTTCTACGACAGACGAAAATAACATTAAAGTGAAATTTTCAGTTAGGATCTGAATACGAATTATGTATAGGCAGTCCGGGCAATCTTCGTACTTATATAGAGAGATCAAACCTGTAACATCATCATCATCAGGTGGCAACAGTTGACGTGCAACAAAATTTAATATCAATTAGAAGCAAAATCTATTGAAGATTTGTGCACATTTATTGCTTTCGCTTAATAATTTCGTGGCTTATTTATTGCTTGTCAAATTTTATATTAGCTCTTTGAAATTCCGCTAAAAGCAAATTCAAATTATATATTTTCAATATTTGCAAAATTTTAATCAGTTCCATAAATTAAGTTTATTTTAAAAGGAAATGGAATCAAACTTTGGACTATTTGGAAAATAGAGAAGTTTCTAAATTTGGTAGATACATTAGCAGATATGATAATTATATGATTATATATGATATACTGTGATGATATATAGAAGACCTAAGGGTTCAATATGAACTAATATGATTGTTTCCGTAGGGGAGGTTTCATTGTTAAGGCAATACGATGTATATGCATATATTTTTATTTTTAATGCACGTGTCGTATATTCACAAGAAGTGGTTACAATGTAAAGTAAAAAGGAAGTAAGAAAGAAAAGCAACATGTGTTTAACATAGTGATGCTAATAGCATAGCCGAGTGTGGAGCTATGCTATTAACAGAAAGATGTTAATAACATAGCTCGGCTATGCGGGGAGGAGCAGCTCTTGCTAATGAAACCTGGCATAAACAATGATATACGTACAACAAAATAAATAATGTATGCAAAAATAAGTAATGCAAACTGAACAGCTTTTGCTTTCAGAATATTTATTTTAATAGAACATTAAATATTTAATTATTAAATATTTCAGCTTATTTATAGCGTGGAATAAACCCCACAAAATTATATTAAACAATTTTAGCTTTTGCTATTTGCTTTCAACACTTAATACCTAAATACATATCAGCTATCTATATATACTTTGAGTTATCTAAGATATTTTAATATATTTATATATTATATAGAGAATATATATTTTGTATAGAGAAAATATTCTAAATCATAATTAATTTATAGACTTTGGTATGCTTAAAGGCTTAAGATTTGTATATGTAAATAAATTAAAGCGAAATTGTCAAACAAATCTTTGGTTAATAAAATGCTTGATATAAAGATGATTTGAGCATTTTTAATTTATTAATGTTGCATATTATATTTTACGTATATTTTGTTGTTTTTATTGAAAGGTTTTCAAAAATCTATAATTCTATAGAGAATTACAAGTCAAAGATCTCGGAATTAGTCAACAACAAACCCAAACAATAAATAACAACAAAAAATCTGCAATATATATAAATTAATAAAAAATATATAATGTGCACATTATCAATGCTTAATTTTTATAATTTTTAAGTACATATATTTTTATTGCGTGTCAATGGCAAAAAGCGCGTCACAACGCACCAAGCAGCAAGCGACGAACGGCCAGCCAGACAAACAGTTGGCCAAAAGTCGACTAGCAGACCTGTTCCCAATGCACATATATATACAGATACAGATACAGATACAGATACAGATACAGATACATATATGCATAGACATACATATATCTACACTTTATCTTTTGGTTAGCCATAATATTTCTCGCGCCGACAGGCGACGGCGACCTTGTGCCACGGCTCAACGCGTAGAAAGCGAAAAAAAAATATATATACATATATATATATTTGAAAAAATGAGAATAGAAAATATTGAAAAATCCAACAGAAATATGAAGAGAAACTACTGTTAACATTCATCAAAATGATTTTCACTTTAAAATGCATACAATATGTGTGCATGTCTCTGCTCGCTGCATATAAACAAGATTGCGATTTGCTTTAGTTGCTTTTTGTTATGGTTCAACGCGTCGTATGCGCAATGTCTGCATGGCATTTCGGGCCGCTGGGGAATTGCACGGGATGCGTTTCTTTTATTTTCATTTTTTGTTTATTTATTTTTCATTTTTATGGCAGCACATTAAAAATAAAATACCAATTTTTTCTTCTGCTAAGTTTTTTGTAGCTTTAACGCATCAAAAACGAAATTAGCATAAATCAAGTTTTGAAGAGCGAAGCCAAATAAAATGTTTGACATTTGCTATTAAAAAGCAGAGCTAAAACTAAAAACAAGGAACAGCAGAAGCTCTTAAAAAATAACATAAAATTTGATGAAAATAATATAAGTTAAAAATGTAGCATGCATTTCATAAATATATTTTCTCATATATTTAAATTTATATATATTTTTTATAATTAAAATGCTATATAATAATAATTATTTATAATCACTGAGCAATTTTAAATATATTTATATTATTTAAAAAAATGTAAATTATATATACACTTATATATATATACTTATATTTACTTAAAAAAATAATATATTATTAAATTCATTTTCGCTGAATATAATAATACTTATATTTACTTCCAAAAAAAAAAGTATTATTAAATTAATTTTATATATGCATATTTATTATAAAATACAAATAATTGAAAATTTTAAAATAAATATATTTATAATTAAAAAATAAAGATAATTGATTACTATATGAATTTAAATAATAAATTATCAGTTTTATAAATCAGTTTTTATAATATTATAAAAGAATTAAAAATTCTAAATTAATTTGTAAAATATTATTGCCTCAACAGAACTTATTTTCTTTGAAATACAATGCCAGACTTTTCTATTGTACTATTCCATTAAAAATTCAATTGGAATACTCATATTTCTACAGAAAATCAGAAACGAAAACTCTATTAAAATTCCATCCAATGTAAATTGCAATTCACTCAAAACAGTCTCTGCATAAATCGAGTTAAGCAATTAAAGACCTTTTAGCCCTTGTTCCGAGAACTCAACTATTATTGATAAAGACAAACACTCCAGGCAGCAGCAGCAACAGCAGCAGCAGTTCGCTGCAAATAAGCAACTGAATAAGTTCGTTGGACTTCAATGGGCTAACAAGAGGCGAGCACTCTTAAGACCCAGCCGAGGCGTATTTGCCATAACTCGTTGAAATAAATTGCATAAAATACCCGCTGAAAGGCCGGCAATCAAAAGCCAACTTACAAGAAACGAATGACAGACAAGACGAACGGACAGTTCGACAGCCAGAGTGGCCCATTAGCTGGCGCTGATGATAAAAAACAGCTTGGACACGCACACATACAAACACACACAGAGACAGAAAGAGAGACAGAGATAGACAGACAGACAGACATTTTATGTGCGTTGCCTTACAGCAGCGAAGACATCGCGCATACGCCGCGTGCTCGCCAAGCAAATGCCAATTAAAATTCATAAACAAAATTTTAATTGAAATGTGTGCAAAATGTGCGTCGCTATTGCCAATTTCATTTCCATTACTCGACATTTCACATTGATTTCAATGCAGAGGGCATGCAGAATACGTAAAGTGGTTTGCAGTGAAAGTGGAAAATTTTAATTCAATTGAGAAAGCAAAAAAATAAGAAAATATTGAGAAAGCAAATAATATAAATAATAAAGAATAATAGTGAAATGTATAGAAAATGCAATATTTATAATATTTTTAATATAAACAGTTGAATAAGTACAATATAATGAAGAAAAACTGTCACTAGACGTGTCTGCTCAGCTTAAAGCGAAAACTGGAGGAAATACACATCAATAATAATTAAGATTATGCTCAATTTATATTTTAAAAATTTGCTTAATTCTATATAGATTTTTGATAAATTTTTATAATATTTTTATATATATTTTTTTTTATTTTTATAATTGTCAGTTGACTGCAATTCTCCATTATTCGAAAGATATTTAAACTACATATAATTCAGAATCATTTTTGGATATATTTCAATATAAATAGAGCTGAGTCGAAGAGATTATATTGCACATTAAATCGTAATCAAATAAGAAATTGTTTAAAATTAATTTCATTGCAAATTTTATTAAAATGAAATTTTATATTTAAAATATATTTTATAACAAATTTAGCAATATAAAAAATATAATTAAATTCAAAATCTACTTCTCTTATAGTGCATATATACAATTCGTATATTTACCTTTTGGCATTTCGCAATTTCTATTCAATTTTATTTTATTCTTCTTTTTTTCTCGATTCTTTACCATATTTGTAATTTATTAATTAACGCGCGCATTTAGCGCCGGGTAAACAACAATTTATTTGTTTATTTGAATAATATTGTGAAATATTTAGAAATATTTCATAAATACCATGAGTAATACTATTGAGCGTGGTGGGCGTGGCAAGTTCAAATTTCCGCATAGCCTAATGCTGTCTGGCCATATGCTGCTCGCCTATTTATATACAGTGTCTACTGTTGAAATGAAATTTCAAAAGCGCCAATTGGCTTCGCACTTCATAAAGAGCTGCTCGATCTACCCGTCTTCTCCCTCTCTCTCTCTCTCTCTCTCAATCTTTCTTATCTGTTCGCACTGCGTACGCATTTTATTATGAATTTCATTCCTGGCTGGTTAAATATGAAAATTGGCCAATTTCAATTACGTTTTTGGTTTCGCGTGTGCACAAAATCTTGTTGTATTTAATTGAAATCAATCAGAAGAACTGATTCGCTGCTTGGCTGACTTTTGCTACCCAAAGACATGCATTAATCTGTCTTAGAGATCTCTTTATGTATGTGTGTGTGTGTGTGTGTGTGTGTGTGTATATATAGATATATTTTTATTTATATAAATACATATATTTGTTTAGATTGACCATCACATGTTGCTACATCATGACGTATTAGTGATTTATTAATTGTATTCGACAATTATATTTTAAATCGATTTATGTGAATTGTATTGACATTTTGATTGCACAAATACATATAGAGAGCTAACTATTGATATATTAATTAAAGTAGACAACAAAACGATTGATGTGTATTGAACTGCGTTTTTGATTTAACAAAATGCTTACATATTTAAAAATATATAACTTAATTTTGATCAGTTTTAATTAAGTCAAATATCATTAAGTTCTTCAAGTCCTATAATCTTTAAAGATAGTTTTCTATGCCAACAAAAAATCGAATATTTACAATGATTTTTGATTAAATTTCATTACAAAGAATTCACATTTATTTTTAATTAAAGTTGAACTAAAAAATCAAATAATATTTTAACATAAATAATAAATAAGATTATATGTAACATGCCTTGTCCAATTTGTCCTTTGACTTGACAAATGTTGTCTACAAGTTTCATAAAAAAAAAACACACGAGACTAAAAAAAATTTGTATGTCAAAATGTCAAAAGACGATGAAGCCCACTTGACGCCCCAGCTGAAGGAGCACTATGAGAAGGAGGTGGAAGTTCTGGGTCTATTAATAGATATGGAGAAACGTTACTGTGACTTTTATCAGTTTTATCAATGCGAATTGGAAACACAAAAGATTATCATCGAAAGACTCTGGCTGTTGACTCAAAGATATTTGATATTGATTAGCTCAGCGCCAGGCTGTCGCTATCCCGAGGTATACACGCTCTCGGCCGAAGAGGCCATAATCAATGAGTATGAGGAAAAGTTCGAGGTGATGCGAGCATCAAAGTAAGATGCTAACCTTGACATATACATATGTATATATAATGATATTTAGATAATTTGTAACATATTTATTCGTTTAATAGCAACAGCTTGAAGCAAGGCATTTTGAACATTCATCTGGAATGCAAACATTTCTATAAGGTCTACCATCAGTTGGATCGCAGTCAAGAGACGCCATTCATCTTGGGCGATAAATATCATCGCAGCATTGAATCGCATAAGCTCATGATGACCGATATATTTAATTATTACTATTCGGCAGTGCTGAAAATGAAATGCTATTTGCATCAATTGGATCCGATCAGTTTGGAGAGTGTTGAGGACTATCGTGAGCTGCTCAAGACAGACAGTTCGAATGAGGAATTCGCTGAGCTCGTAATGAGCACATTTGTCTACTGTAAATGCCTCCAGCCCCTGCCCACCTGTCCCATCAAGAAGCTCAAGTGTAGCCACAAGAAAATTGAGAATTTGACATATGTTAGCCGAATATAAGTGAGTCGACTAGTTATATTGATTCTAGTTCCGAAGTCTAATAATATTAAATGTGTCTATTTCTATTTCTATTCACAGACAGCAGCGCCCTTGGCATTGCCCTTATAAATATTACAGCTTAACGAAGTCATTAACTTGGCCATTAACTGAATAATGCCCATTGTCTGGCCTCACATTAAATATTATTAAAAGCTCACAATGTTCCACAATAATTGTCCATGTATTTAACTGTATTCAGTATAGAAGCATTCCCCCACTCTGCAATTCATCTCTCATCAGTCTGTCAATATTGTTCGTCTCTCATTACAGACAGAGCAATTCACATTCAGTTTTATTTTTTTGTGTTTTGGGTTTATAATTTCGTTTGCCTGTCGCTGACAGCATGATTTCCCTCTGAACTTTCGTGCAAATGTCAAGAGTAAATATGTAGATTCTGCCAACTGCGAGTAATTATAACGAAATGTGGGTGTTTAAGGGAATTCCTGAAGGCCATCTGATAATTTACGCTTCACCTGCTAAATTAATGAAAATTGGTTTATAATGAAAATAAATTACCGTATAATTATGTTTAAATATGTAAATACATGTGAAATGCGAAAGCAACGAATAGGAGTGAAGACTCAAGGTCTTTCATGAATGCATTCAGTCTCTAAAACCAAGTAAAATTCTCTTCTATTGCTGTAGTACGCTTGATTCCCACAACTAAGCCAGAGCTCTCTGTTCTTCAGAATATGGAATTGATTATTTAAGAAGCTAGTCGAGAGAGAGATTAATTAACGATTGCTGATATGCTTGAATGTCATTGTTAAGCAAAAGATTCTGGAGTATAGTCGATTATATCACGGCTAAGAAAGTGCTTGGCTCATGACGAATGTCTGTGGCAAATACAGAAAATATAAATTAGCATCATGACGATATACCCTAATCTTTGACAAATATATACAAATATATTATGAATAATTTTAACATTTTCAAAAACGAAACACTGTTGTATAACTCAATAATATAAATAAAAATCAAGTATGAACATTAAAAAAACATATATAGAAAATATTTTAAGAAATGTACTATATGCAAAATATTAAATATAAAAAAATATTTAAAAACATAGAAAATGTTGAGCGGAAAAATAAAATTACCTAACATCTTTTCTATAATTTTTAACTAAAAGAAAAAGTTTAAATATATTTACTGTACTAAAATATATATATATTTTTAGTAAAAATAATAACAAAAAAAAAATAATAATAATAATAAAATAAATAAATAAAAATATTTATTTTTGTATATGTTCAATACAATTTTTTATTTTATGAAATAGAAAAAAATTAATTATTAATTAAAATTAAGATTTGAGTATATTTTCAATGAAATTTTGTATTTTACGAAATAGAATAATACCAAACTACAAACAATTTTTTTTATTTATTTAGTAATTTATTTTTAACAATAAAAATAAAATAATGAAATATTTTAATTTATATTGTTATTTTCATACTATTACTTTTTCATTAATTAAAAAAAATAAAATAAAATAAAAATAAAAAATAAAATCAAATAAAATTATATGCGTGTTTAGCTAATTAAATTTAGTAAGACAATAAGGATTAAAGTAACCCCAGCGTATATTTAGGATATTTTCTTTTGTACTCTTTTGACATTTGCAGCTGAGAAAATGTTGTTTAAAACACTGCTGCACAGTGTTTGTTTAAAACAATGTCCTTTTTTTGGTGCTGAATCGATGGTCACATTCAACTCTGAACTTTTAGCTGACGGCAACATGAAATTCTGTTTTACGTACCGAGGCTGCTGAGCAGGCAAACCAGCAGCAGCAGCACCAGCAGCATATCAAGCGTGTCTAATAGCAGCACATATATATACACACACATACATACACAGGCAGTTGCAGAGACACGCACAACAAATGGCATACAAAGTAGCAGCATTCAGATGAAAAAAGGGAAAGAAACAACAACAAAAAGTTGAGCACTTGTAGCTACCGCCTACACACACACACAGCCACTACCCGTCTCTCGTGTACAATGGCACAACGAACCCATTGAGGCAAGTGGCTACCGACCACGCCTCCTGTGGGCTGCTGCCTCCTGCAGCCGCCCACGTCGCAATCAGAGCGCATTTGTATCTGAAACATGCCCGTTTGAGGTGGTCGAAAGGACACTGCTGCCGTTCAAGGATAGCACGTTGGACAAAACACACACAATCACGCCCACACACACACACACACACACACACACACACAGGAGCACACAGAGAGATCTGTTAAGTATATGCATAGCGTCTCTATAGGATATATTTTTAACTATAGAAATCATTGGCGTCGCGTGCGTCATTCGATTAGAACTTAGGACACTGACTATATATATTATATATATATACTATTCTTTTTTTTTTCTCACTTTTCACTGGTTTTATTTATCTTTCGTATATTTGGATAAGCAGTATTAACGTGGCCCAAAGCTCTAGACCATGTTTATCATAATGACGTCGTTTGACATTTTCTTCACCCTGCAAATGTGGAAAAGCGCAAAATTGCCGTTGCTCATGTTGTTGTTGTTGTTGTTATTGTGCGTGCTGAGTTTATTTTTAGCGCGCTCCCAGCTAGGATAATTGAAAAGCAAGCACAACTCAACAACACACAACAGGATATGGCAACACCCATTGTTGGCCAACGGCCCCATATCATATTAATTGAAAGCAAAGGCACAGCGAAAGAAAGGCAAACAGAGAAGAAAATAAAATAAATGGGAATCTCTGCTTCCAGCTACTCTGAGTGCATTGTTAAGCGGCTTCAATTGGATCTATTTATAAAGCATTATTCGGTTTTATGTCGGGATTGAAAAGCAGAGATTGAATTTCAGTTCATCAGAAATCACAAAAGGTCAACACAAAAAAGGTAAGCAACAGGATCAACCCCAAAGGGTTTCAAGCAACGCGGGTGTCGATTGGAATTTGTTTTGTGGATTGGCATAAACAAATATATATAATATATATTTAAATGGATCGAGAATAAAAGTACGGCCACATCAAATTTATATATTGCTTCTGCGATATCTCTCTCTTTGCTAAGTTTAAGCAGCTAAGAAATACAAAGAAAATTTCTTTGAGAAATTGTAACTATTTTATAGCTCATGTAAAATTTACGTGTAAATGGCAAAAAAATTTTAGTCTAAAATAATTGTATATTTAAAATTTATCAAAATACAATTAAATTAATATATATATTAATCAAATAAGAATTCTCTGAAACATACCTCACAAAAAATATTTTAAATTTTAGATTTTAATTATTAATTTTGATTAACACATATTTAAAATTATTTAAAATCACATTTCACACATTTAAAACATAGAAATTGATCTCAGAAGACTTAAACATTTTAAATAAAAAAAAAAAATAAGTAAATAAATAAATCATTTGAGTTACAAAAATATTTTATAATATTACTTATGAATCCTCTCCATAAATTAAAAGTTTTCCAAATGATTCAATAAATATATTTTCGTGATCAAGATCATATCTCTAAGTCCTGATTTTATTTTTCTAAATATTCTTAAATCAACAAATCAAATAACTAAACTGTCTAAAATATTTCTTCATAGAAATTTTTTTAATGATAAAATATGTAATAATTTATAATATAATTTATAATAAATAAATATGAAATACTTTCATACATAAATCAATCAGATTAATATGTAATTGTCGATCGTTCTTCACTTACCAATAGTTCCCATTTCGTGTTCTTTGCGGCAGCTGCTCTTCGCTTGCGCAAATCCAAATTCGATTTGTAGACCCACTTTGGATAGAAATTTCAATTATTTTCAATTGTTTTCGTTTTATTTTTGACTAGCTGAAACTCCTTGATCAGCGATGTTGGAACAACTTTTCGAAAAGTTTTTTAAATTAATTTTGTATGTTTTTGATATTTTTGACTTTTGGACTTGGGCGGGTAGGTGTGTCACACACACAATTTATAGTCACATTGCAAAATGTATAAATTTTTGTAAATATCAATTTTGTTTATTTCTCTTTTGTTGCACTTGTAAAATTGACAATTTTGTTTGTTTCCAGCGTCCAAGGTAAAATTAAAAAGCGCGGCAAACAGATGAAGGAAATTTGTTTTATTTTATTAAAATATTTTGTTTTTTCTCTTTTTATTGTTTAAGTGCAGTAAGTAGTGAGCTGTGAGCGGGCACGAGACGCGGCACTCACTGAAATAATACACAAAATCACACAGAAGCAGCGAAAAGACGTGACAGAGAGAGAGCGCTAAGAACGGAATAACGAAAATAACACACACGTCCACGCGCCTGGAGTTTACCGTTATGAATGTTTTCACAGTTTCCAAGCACAACGAATTTGTATTAATTTGTTGCATACGTCGCGCTCGTCGGTTCGGTTCGGTTCGGTTTGAATGCTTCGTTCGTCTTAGCGCTCGTGCGCATGGATATTCGGCATTCGTAAATATTTTGTTCGGCCTGTGCCGAACAAACACTGAGGCGTCACTCCGCCTCTCCCTCTCCGCTCACACTCACTCTTTATTCATGTTGTTTAACAGATAATTTAACATGTTGAAGCCAAAAAGCTTTTCTGCTGTTGTTCGAAAGCTTTTTATTAGCGCAAAGTTCTTTTGCACTTTGGGGTTCAATGCATTGTGCGTAAGATTTGCATTTTTGAACACAGGGCAGGATTTCAGCTTAGCGAGGGTATTAGAGGCCTTTTAATGAATGGCTTAAATGGGTGTGTTTATTGGGCAAAGAATATAGTTGGTTAAATACATTTTATACACTTTATTATATTTTAATTATAAATCTAATATATTAAATTTAGTATTGTTAGAGATATTATAATAGATAAGTATAAATTAAAAGAATGTCATAAATATGTACAAAATTATTTAACTAATTTGGCTGAGTGAATGATAGTTAGTCAAAAATTATTGCAGCAGAGATAATTTAAACATACATAAATACCGTTATCAAAACTAACTTCATTAAATCATTATTTATTTGTTAATTTATATTCAATAAAGCTATAAAATTACTGCATCCATATTTTCACTTTTTTGACATACATAAGATGCTATTAAAAATTCCTTACAAATGCGCTCAATTAAAAGTTTGCAACTTGTTTAATATAAATTATTGTCCTACTCCAGTAGTACGCTCTCCCCTCTCCCTCTCACCCTCTCTGGTAATTGTAAAATTGTAAACATCCATGACCCCAATACTAAACTTTTAAACCAAATCCGCCTTAACTATGAGTTGGAGTTAACTTTATATCGTTGGCTTAGCAAGCAGCGATAAACATGCCGCAAAACTATTTTTAAGCTGATTTTATTACCTCAGCGATTGAAGCGAAATTAATTACCTTTCCACTAACAACAACAACAACTAGAGGAACAACAAGCATTGTCTCCCGCTCTACAAAGCTAAATACCGAGGCTATGTTTGCAAGACAATATAAACAAAAGATTTGCAAAAAAGAAGAAAGAAGCAAAAGGAAAACTTCAACAGCACGCAAGGACATGAGAAGCGGCACACAGTGACGAGTGTATGTGCATCTGTGTATGTGTGTGTGTGTGTGTAGGCAGCAGGTGTTGCCACGTGCACCGTGCCGAAACAACCAAAGTTGCCACCTTAGCATCGAGCAAGTCGCAACCTGGCCGCAAATTAAGTTCTGCGGCTGAAGAACCAGCCAACCTTGAACCAAATACACAAAGGCCCAACTAACATTTAAAAAAGACAACGTCAGACGGGTAAGGACAGGTAAGACACCTTAACTCACCTCACCCACACGCAAACATAATCGACTGACGTAAAGCCTGCCTCTAGCAGGTGCTCATCCCACATTGACTTACTTGCGGTAACAGTTAACTTGATTATTTTACAAATAATTGAATAGGCTGCCATTGTACAAATTGCAAAAATAGACAAGAATCACACACACACACACACATACTTGCACACACCCACATGCACACCCACACACACACATATCCTTTTCGCCTGAAGCTTGCCATTTCCGGTTCGCGATTCGCACGCTCGCCCGAGCATTCATATGAGCCGCGTCTGACGACAGCAACGGCGTTGACGTCGTCACCAAAGCCAAAAGCACTGTGACGACAACACCCCACAACACCCAACACCCAACACCCAGCAACCCAACACCAATACCAAACAACTAACAACAACTACATGGACAATGCATATAATAGTAATAAGAACAACAAGAATGAAATATCGCGCATAACATGTTTCTTTTTTTTTCGTGGCTAGAGAAGAGATTACTTTAGCCAACTTTTGTATATGGTTTCTATTTTTGGAAATAGCAAAGTTCCTGTAGCGAAATCTAAATTGTTTTATACGATTGACAAATTTAAGTTAAAGCGAGCAGCTTTACCTATAAAGTCAGATAGAGTATCATGTTCTTAAAAACCGATTGAATTTATTATTTCTAAAATGACTATTTACATAGACTAACATTATTAAAAATCAGCTACAAAGCTTAACCATCAATTATAATAGTTAATAATAATTGATCTATATTAAATAAAATTTGTATAACAAATTTTTGAATGATTGAAATTTATCAATTATCATCTGATTAGCTTTTGCTTCATTTCGTGTCAAGAATTTGCTTGAATTTGAATTTTTTGTCGCCCTCTTATATTGTCTTTGATTGAATTTACTTTAGCCAAATGGTCAACAACAAATACCCTATTTTTCAATTTTTCTATAAAAATTTCTAATTTAGTTCGTCAAGTAATTTATTTCATATTATTTTTAGATGTTGCTCAATTATGTAAAGTTAAAAAAAAAATTAAAGAGATTAAGGACAAATATGAAATGTTATCGGAAGAATTTTAAGGTTTTCAGTAAAAAAGCATTTAAAATAAAAATAATAATTTGTTGTAAAAAATTATATTATAATACTAAATTTGTATTTATTTAATAAATGTTATATAATAGTAATAAATAATATATTTTTCGTTTAATTTTTTAAATACAAATATAATATTTATATATTTATTAGTTTACATATTTTTTAATTTTCCTCAATTAATATTTTATTGACCTAGGTTCAGTCAAGCAACCCTTTCATTGCAGTCGACCTAACCCAATGCCAAATCAACTGAACACTCCTATGTTAAGACGCGACTCCAAGTTCTTCAATGAGCTTTTCCTACCGTTGCCTGCTTTCTCTTCCTTCACTTACACCACGGTGTTATGAGAGCAGCTGGCAGCAACTCCTCCGTGCAGTCTATTAATAGAGTCGTTTGAGCCGAAACTGAAAATATGAACTCGACTGGCTTCAACATGGTTGCCAGGCAGTCACCGACACCCCTTCCGACCGCCCTAAAATTAACAGACAAACAGAACGAGAGAGAGAGAGTGAGAGAGGGTGAGTGTGATAGAGACAGCGATTACCCAGTGGCCCAGTCTCAAACGGTTTGCTGTCAGTTAGTCAGTCACTGATTCGCGTTGCGTTCACTTTGATTTCTTTCGAGGAATTCGTTAGTCGTTGGCTATGCGCGAATTGCTGCAGAAGCAAACGCGTCCGAACAGTGAACCAAATGCGGGCATTAAAGTTAGCGTTGGTGTCGTCCAAGCTGAAGCTGGCCAGGAGCAGCATAAGAATAAATGCTCCAGTGCCACGTTGTGCAATCGTCTAGCTATGGCCATATCCACAGCCACGCCCACGGCTCTCACAGTGCCCAGCATAGAGCTGACGCCAGCTACAGCAGCAGCAGCAGCAGCGGCGCCTGCTGCAACGCCCACGCCCACACCTACCACCAAGGCAATAGAGAAGCCCGACAACAACAACAACAACAAGGAGAACTGCAAAGTACAAGGCGCACCCACTAATTATATAGCACGTCGCACCTGGATAACAACGGATCGCATGAATGAGCTGCGTCGCAAGGCCCAGGAGGCCGCCAAGCAGAACAAGATTTTCACCATTCGTGGCTGCTTTCACTCGGTACGCAATGCGTTGCTTGCTCGCGGTTGGGTTGAGAAATTGGACGTGCATCGCAAGGTGCTGCCCATGGGCCAGATGACCTATGAGGATCTGACACAGCGTCTGCCCAAGCGCAAGGCGGGCGAGACGAGACGTCAATATGTGCTCAAATGTGAACGAAATATAATGTCGCGATTTCTGGAGCATATGCCTGTGGATTTCCTGTGGACGAATCGCAAAGAGAAGTGTGATTACATCGATCAGGCCAAGAATCCAGGCATGACCATCAATAAATTCCATCGAGCCCCGTTCACCTCGAAGGAGGGCTTGTGCAGTCAGCTGCGAGATTTCCATTGGTTCTTCGAGGAGGGCATGGCCGAGATGTATTTTCCACGTTGCTACAATGTCTGGAGTCCCGAGGAGCTGGGCGAGTTTGTGGACAACTTCAAGCTGACAGCCTGTGTGGCCTACTTGCGAGCCATGCTCTGTAAGTATCACAAACAGGGCTCCGATTCGGTATTCTCGCCCAGCGGCAAGATACCTTATTCCTCCATAGACTTCGCCTACAAGCGGCTGGTGGACTACATCGATAGCTGTCAGCACAACGACATCGACTATGAGGATCCGCCCAAGATATGGGAGCACGACTGGGATGCCTTTCTCTATCAGCACCAGCAGCTGGTCAACGAGGATGCACGCATCCAGCACGATGGACAGCGCACGCTCGAGCACATGGTCAAGAGCTGTATGACTCTGGTTGAGAAGATGAAGGTGCATTGGCCCCAGTACAGTCTGGATGGCTATCAGAATTTGTGGATCGTCAAGCCGGCCAATAAGTGCCGGGGGCGTGGCATACTCCTGATGGATAATCTGAAGAAGATCTTGGGTGTCGTTAATCCATCGATAGCGTCCAAGAGTCGTTATGTTGTGCAGAAGTATATAGGTAAGTGCAGGAGTGGCAGGAGGTGGTGGAGGAGGAGGAGGAGAAGTAAGAAATGTAACTTCTTCAATATGCGACTTAGTGATACCCTGTAGAGAGTATTTTTATAGAAGATTTGAATCTCTAACTGAAGAAGCATTAAAAAATAATAATAATAATGACTAGAAGATACCCTGTGCAAATTATGTAATATTTTGAAACAAATTTGATATAAAAAAATTAACTACAATATACCCAGTATTTATAACTGAAGTTTTTCTAAATTGGCTATGTGAAATATTTATATAATTACTATAATATCTAAATACCTTCAATATAGTCAGCAATACCATATGCATGCTCTCCAACAAGCACAGGGTATTAGCAAATTCAGCTCAATTTGACGGCTCATTTCATAGATTTTATTTAAAGTTCGTAAAAAAAAAAAATGCCATATACTTTAACATACTTGCAAATGAGTTCCTGCTCTTCTGGAATAAAAGCAATGCTATAAACAAACATCGTCAGAAAGTGGGTCAAAAATCAGGCCGCTGACATTGTTATTATTGTTGTTGGCTTTGATGCCTTAACAGTTGGGCGTAAACGTAGCAAGTTTTTTACCCATGACTGCATTGCACGCACATGCTTCGCACACACACAAATAAATATATTTATATAAATTTATCTACATATCTATGCATGTATATGTGTGTGTATATATGTTTGAGTAGTTGGCTCTATAGACATATATGCAGCATAAAAATGTTGGCCTAAAAGCGCAGCTACTAACAATTCTTGTTATTGTTTAGGTTCTGGATTGCTATTGGAAATTTGCTTTCGGTTGTCAATAGAATGAGGTATAGAAGCAACAGGTTAAAGGACAGGCAACGAATGCTATGGCAGGCAGAGAGAAGAATACAGAGAGAGAGGACATATTTGAGAAGGTCTAGAGTTTAGCTACTTTAAAAGTATTCTTATAGATTATAATCTTTAAGAATCTCATAACTTTAACTCAGTAGAAAGACAAACAAAATGATGAATCTCATTATTAAAAGTTTGTACTCCCTTAATTATATGATATTCTTTAGGTCTTTCTAACAGCAAAATAATAACGGCATATAATTAGTCTTCTAGTAACCATAACTCTCTTTGAAAACGAGCTACCTTTCTCTTTTAGAAGAGTATACGGTGCGTTAAACACTCCTCAATACGCACGCTCATTCTACCTAATAAATATCGAAATATTTTCCTTCAACATCTCTTTAAGAACGACCTCTCATAGTCTTCCAAACCAAGTTCGATATACGTCAATGGTTTCTGATAACCAACACACAGCCGCTGGTGGTATGGTTCTATCGGGAGAGTTATCTGCGTTTCAGTTCGCAGGAATATAGCCTGAGCAATCACCATGAATCGGTGCATCTGACGAACTATGCGATACAGAAGAAGTATACGAATGGCAAGCGGGATAAGCGCTTGCCCAGCGAGAACATGTGGGATTGTTATTCGTTTCAGGCCTATCTCAGACAGATTGGCAAATCGAATATGTGGCTAGATCGTATATATCCGGGTATGCGTAAGGCCATTGTGGGCACCATGTTGGCATCGCAGGAGAATATGGATCGTAGGCCCAATACTTTCGAGTTGTTTGGCGCCGATTTTATGATATGCGAGAATTTCTATCCCTGGCTTATAGAAATCAATTCGAGTCCCGACCTTGGAGCGACGACCAGTGTGACAGCTCGCATGTGTCCCAAGTGCCTGGAGGATGTGGTCAAGGGTGAGTGAGAATAAGACTGAATGAGACTAAATGAGATACTAAAGAATAAGAGACTGAAGATTATGAGACTAAAGAATAAGAGACCGAAGAACGAGAGATTGAAGAACGACACACTGAAGCATGACTGACTGAAGAACGAGAGACTGAAGAATGAGAGAATCAAAAATGAGAGACTGAAGAACGAGATGCTGAAGAATGAGAGATTAATGAGAGAGGTCTATTAACTAATGCCTTTCTTCCATCCCCTCCATTCTTTTAGTTGTCATCGATCGCCGCTTGGACCCAAAGTCGGATATGGGCAACTTTGAGCTTGCCTATCGCCAGGTGGTGCCGCCCACGCCCGCCTACATGGGCCTGAATCTGTTCGTCAAGGGCAAGCAGCTGCTGCACAAGGCGAATCACGGCCATGGCCATTACTACTATCAGCAGCAGCGCAAAGAGCGCAGTCTGGCCACCAGCAGTGTGTTTCGTCAGCGTTCCGCCATTGTGCCAGCTGCCACACTATCGCGCATTCATCGTGCCATGCCCACCTTCAATGCGACGGAGTATATGGAGAAGTATATGGTGGAGCCATTGAGCAGCAGTCGCAGCAGCATTAGCAGCACGCAGCCAGCAAACAATTCGAATACTACAACACTCAAATCCCCAGCAACAACAACGACAACGACAACAACAACAGGAGCAGTAACAACATCAACAACAACGCCAGCAACTGCTGCAGTTGGCATTAGTACACCCTGTCCATATTTGCTCAAGCAAGCGGGTCGTTCCATTACGCAACTCCTGAGCGTCACCCACAAGCGCAATGGCACAATGGGCGCTGAGGCAGCTGCTAGCACAGCTCTGCAGCCGAAGCGTCAACGCAGCTGCGGTCCACGCTTCGTCAATCAACAGGTTGAGGTAACGGATAAGAAATTTAAGATACTCATCAAAAACTATGCCAATCAGGCTGCCGATAATCTGCTCGAGAAACAGGAATCCATCAGTGCTCCAGCCACAGCACCAGTCATGGGCGAGCGCAAATGGCGCAGTCTGCGCAACATAAACAATAGCAATAGCAACATCAATGGGAATGGCAACACATGCAATAATTACACTGCCACGAGCTGCTCCCGTTTGAGAGCAGCTCCCAATTTGCTCGACAGCAATTGCTCGCGTCGCTTCGCTCGCACCAAGTCCGAAATTGAGAGTTCGGCCAGCCTGCATGCCATCGGACGCACCTTTGGTCGCCGTTCGAATGGACCACGGCTGCCCATTAGCATCTCGGTGCAGGCGCTGCATCGCGGCGAGCCCATTGTGACCGCCATGAAGCAGGCCTCCAGCGAGCAGCTGCAACTGCAACTCACCCAATCTCAGTCGCAATCCCAGTCACAGACACAGACACAGTCCCAGACCCACTCTACGCCTCCCATCAGTCCACGCAACGTTGCACTGGCCAACAAATTAACGGTGCCAGTGCTGCCCACTTGTTGAACCACCAGCACCACCTACACCTACCTAAGCCTACCACCATCATTTTCACCCACTCACTGTATGAAAACGTTTATCCAAATATCTTGGGAATTTCAATTTGAATCAGCTGCTTGAAGCGTTTGAATTTGGAGCTTTTAATTCCTATTTAAGTAATGTAAAAAATTCTATTTTTTTTAATATTTGTATTACATTTTAAATTCTTATTTAAATAGTCAAAATGAAAAAAAAATTCTGTTTAGTTGATTCATTTTTTTTTTTTTTTTTCTTAACTTACTTTTAACTGAGATTTTTCAGAATATGAAATTAATTAATAAAAAATGCTCATTAAAGTTATCCATATTTATAATATAAAAATTTATATTCAATTAAAGTTTTTAATATCTTAATTTCCAAAGTATGAAAAATCTTTAATTTCTGGCTAAATTATTAAAGTTTCCAAGTTTTAGAAAAAATATCTAAAAAAAAAAAATATTTTGTAAGCTGATTCAAATTGAATTTCCCATTTCGATCTACGTTTTCAATAGTGAGCAGGTTGTTAATTAATGTTCGTTAAACAAAAATAATAATATTTTACATAGACTATATTTATTGTACTTATGATTGATTTGTATTATGAAAAATTGTTAACTCTTTCTTTTATTATTACTTGTTGGAAAAATAATTTGTCTATCAGCTAGAGGCGACTTTAAACGACCGAGAGAATTATATACATATATATCTCAAAACAGTTCAATAAATTGTTATATAAGTTATTGTTGTTGTATTTCTTTTAAGTCGATTGTTAGCAGCTCGATTAGTTTTTGGTGATTGCAGCAAAGATAACCTTGACGTGGCTATGAATACAATTTGATTGGTTCGTTCTCTTTTCTGCGATGCATAGGTTAGTAGCTATATCTAAAAGTAGAGTCATACTCATATATATGTATATATATGTACGTACCAGACTCTTCAGTTTCTCATTTGGGTGCGGTATATTGTAATGCTAAATTTTCACGAGCCTTCGAGTTTAACGCTACCTTAGCAGTTGCTGTTATCATCTTTGAACCCGCTTGAGTTAGTTTCTATGGGAGATAATAGCAAATGAATATAGATGAAATATAGACATATAGATTAACTAAGTTATAATGGTTGGGCATCATCGACTCTACACAATACTCGTTAATTATTCGAAGATTTTGATTCGTAAACCTAAAGTCTGCAGTAAATAAATTTTCATGTTTTAAGAATGGGAAAGATAAAGATTTTCTGCAGTAAGTTAATTAGGATTTTCAGATTTTCAGATTTGCATCCAAAATGTATTTATAAAATTTATAGCAACTAACTAAAGTTAGAAACCTGTCTGACTGTCTACAAAATTCTGTCTACAACCCAAGATACAGACGGATATTGTGAAAGAGCCCATATACTCAAAAAAAAAAATTGTGAACGAGCATAATTATATAGACGTTACAAGTTTAATGTCTTACTTTGGTGCCCACTTTGCCCACGATGATTTTGGCTGGTGTGTGTATTACAGGTTTGGGTTTTTCCCTGCCAAATTTATTGCTAGTCGTAGCTCGGACATTGTTCAGGATTTTGCGGAGCAGTCGTGTCCTCGGACTATTTCGTAGCTTTGGCAATGTGTCAAATAATTTCATTTGAGTGCCATTAAGCTCTAACGGGCGGTTACCATCCATCTCCTTGTTCACATTGTAGTTGACCTGAAAGGCGCGCTCGAATAGACCTGTGGCGGCCAAGGAATTCCGGGGCACATCCAGAACGACACGGATGCAATCCTTCAGTGCCAATGGACATATTCTGGCCGTCACCTCCGTTGAGGCCGACAAATCTGGCGTTGAATTAATCTCAATCAATATGGGATTAAAGTGCTCATCGATCATAAAATCACAGCCATATAATTCAAATGCATTCGGCACCAATTCGGTTTCATCGAGACTGGCTAAGACCACAGCAACCAAATTCTGTTTGAACCCATTGTAGATCTTTTGCCATGTCCCATCCGGTGCGCCAACATGTCGTAAATGGCATTTGAATTGATCCAGCGACCACATATTGTTCTTCGGCAGACGTGCATCACGATTCACTTTATTCTTGTACCGTTTCTGCACTGAATTGTTCGTCAGGTGTATCGATTCGCGTAGGTCATCCATTGTGAACTCCTGGGAGCTAAATCGCAAATAGCAATCGCGATATGTCCAAATCGTTACCTGTGTATCGCTGATCGTAAGCAACATATATTGCCGTATATCGAATTTGGTGCGATAGATCAAATATGGACGTTCTATAATGAAAGGGAAGGGAAAACGTTTATACAAAAGTTATCGATTTTTATCGATATTATTATAAATTTATTAATGCATTCAAATTTTAACTATTCAGCTATGGAAGGCTACCGAGAGAGAAACAAATCATCATTCGACTCACCAATATACTTTTGCACGATATATTTGCGATTTTGATTGTTCGATGTCCATTGTAAAATATCGTCCAAGGAGCTACGAATGACAATTCCAATACCGCGCGATTGATAGCCAGGTTTCAAAATCCATAAGTTACGGCAACCATCCCAACGATAGTCGAGTCTAAGCGATTCAATTTGCTCCAGATATTGGGCAGCCAGACGCGCATATTCCGCCATCACCTTCTCATTGATTTTGAATTTGGCACCCGAGTGGAGCACCTTGGAGGACTGCACCATAAACGATTGATTCTCGATCATTTCGGTGGGCGATGGCAGTTTGATGCGCGCATCATCCAATGAGTAGTGCTCCTTCTGCCTGATCATTGTCTTCACTTTGTTCAAAGCAAAGTCTATTGTAATGCTCATCACAATGCCATTATCAAGATCGATCAAATCGGCTGGACGGTGCTCCTTTATATAGCGTAGCAAACAGCGTGCCTGCGTCTGATGATAATCTTCGATGAATGCCGCACGCTCCTCCATACTGTTGGCGCCGAGGCGATAAAAACGTGGATAGCTCATGCCACAGACACCATCTTCGCGAAACCAACGCTCCTGCTCCGCACAGCCGACCAGACCCACTTTCGTGGAGAAGTCTAAAAATTGGCTACGTCTGACTCGATTCCGGAACGGTTTCACCTCCGGAAACAGATCGCGTTGCGCCTTGCTCTGCCAGATGAAAAACGATGGAAAATTATTGATCATTTTCGATATGACAACTGCTTCGTAGTCGTTTCCACGTCTCGCATGCTCCAATAGCGAATCCTCCGACATGTTCTGCAGCTTGGCATGCCGACCAGCCGGTAGTTTCTCAAGCCAACCCCTTCTAACTAGCGCTCGCCTAACTGTGTGATAATTACCGTAAACGGTAAATATGCGCCGATTTCGATAGGCGTCGATAACACGCGTGCGATAGGTATTCCGCAATTGACGTTTATGTGCATCCGGCGCTAGCCCAGCCGTTGAGCTCGTGATCTGGGCCGAGCGTGCCTGTGCCAAGATATTATTGAGACTAGCATGCTTATTGTGGTTGCCTGATTGATGCGATATGATATTATCGTATTGGCTATTGCTATTCGATAAATTCTTTGGCATCGAACATTGCTTGCATAATGTTATCAATTCAGCATCCAGATTTTGTATCAACGATTGTATCCGGGAGACGGGATTATAATACCGATTACGTTGTGTATTAAAAGCACTCGACGAGGCCTGGCTCATATTTAAGTTTTTTTTTCTCTATATATACATATGTATATCTATATATATATATATATATATATATATGAGGATATATATCTATATATATATATACATATATATATATATATATATATTTATATATTATATATATTTATGTATATCTATGCAAATTTAGTTTATATCAGTATAATTTATACGTTTTTTTTCTGTTTCGACTTGATTTAGTTTTTTTCTTTAATTACTGAATTTTGAAGTAAGCCAAAGTTGAAAAGAAAATGAACCTGTTTACCGATATCGAAAGATTCAATTACTGATTGGGCTTGCTTCGATAGATGATCTTAATTGCAGTCTCGAGCTGGTTGGCGTCTAGCGCTATATATATAAATATATATATATTTATAATTTTAGTTTTATATATATATATATTTATATATCAATATATATAAATATATATATAGATTTGATTTCGGTAGTAACTTTTTAATGCAGCAGCTAAAGTCGATTAAGTTGTTGCTGCAACTAAACGAGAAATTTTGAAGCAGTAGCCAAACCTTGAATTTGCTAACAGTATCGCATTTAAATAGGCAATGTCTTTATTGATTTATGAAACATAGCTTCGCTTAAACGGTAAAAAAAATTTGAGACCAAAAAAACTTGTAACGAAACGAGTGCAAGACGAAATTTGAATTAAACATACAAGCGCCTATAAAATAGAAAAAAAAAGTCATCATATAATGTTAATATCACAGCTTGCTCTTCAAACATTAATCAAATAAAATCGAAGCCCAGAGAACTCCATCAAATATTTTTCAATTTCATTCGCATTTCATCGTCCAATTGGAATATGGCTCCATGTCCGGGCACAATATGTTGGCATAATCGCGCCATGCGATATCGTTGCTCCGCCTGTTGTTTTTCATCCTCACTCCCAGCAGCTTTCCAAATATGGGCATCGTCTATATCCTGACATCGTTCGAAGAGATCTCCGCATATGCCTACAGTGCTGCCGTCCAATTGACTATTGTGGACGATAACCGATACACAGCTTAACGTGTGTCCTGGTGTCTTCTCCAACATCACCTCTCCGTGCGAATCCAAAGCTCCAGTATACTCAGTGTAGAGGTCATGCTTTGATGCTGTGGAGCCGACAATATGTAAGCGCGCTTGTTGAAATAGATAATTACAGCCAATATGATCCGAGTGTCCGTGTGTGCATACAACTACATCAATATCATCTGGTTGCAATCCCTGCTCGGCCAGCAGAGATTTCAAATGCTCGCCATCCCATGCGGTCATGGTGTCCACGATGATATTGGTTCCATCACGGCAGCGAATGAGCGTACAGCTGCAATTGGCACGCATCGCATTTGGATCATTTGCATCCTCATGTGCATAGCCTGATTGCAGCACAGTCACGTTATTTTGCAACATTTATTACAAATTAGTAGTAATTATAGCAACCAAATGATTATTTGTTTTCAAATCAAGAGACACAAATATTTTCGAAAATATCAGCTGTTCGAAGAGTGAACATAAACACTTGAGAGCTAAGTACACATGTTCTCTTTGAGTAGTTCTTTTATTTCAAGTTTTGAATTTTTTCCACGCACTTGTTCATGTGAACCTATGCTCCTCTTTTCAGTCCATAAATTTTGTTGTTTTGCTGAACTTTTGCATGTTTCATTTTAGCTTAAGCTGAAAACCAAGTGTTTCTCTATGCTTTTCCTTAAGAGTTATTGCCTCTTTTCATTCCAGCAGCTAATTATGTTCCGCTGAACTTTCATAGCTGCGTTCGTTTATATGTTCTCATTTTACTCATTTTGGCACACACATTTAAAAACTGCCGTTGCATTACCAGGGCTGTAGCATCATTGTCACAAGTTGGCAGCGCCAGCACGGCTGTTGGTCGTCGCGCTCACATTTAGCAAGTCGCAATTTGTTTATTATTTAACACACATTTTTTCTGTATAAAAATTGCAAATTTTCAAATGTATTTAAACTGCCTGCCGCGTTCACCATGCAAATGCCTACAATATATGCAGCAAATGCGACAACTTCAACTCTTACGACGTCAGATAAACATGGGCGCAAAGCCGCCTATCAAAGAAGTTACACTGCTGAGGACAATATCCAAGCAGATGCAATTTCTACCACTTGCTGCTACGCACACCTATAGCATGCAACGTGCAACGTTCAGCAGTGATTACGAGCAACAGATGTCAGATGAGCTGGATGGCTGTGAAATATCTCCCTCCTCCGAGGACGAACTGAATTTATGTTTGATTGCCGCACGCAGCCCACAGGAGCTATTAGATATGTTCGCCCAAAGTCACCTGGAGCTCACACATCGCGTACAGTGCATCTCTGTACTCTGGGCCCACTATCAGCAGCTTTCAGTCAGCGAGAAGTCGGAGCTAACTCTCCAGCTGCAACAACTACTTCCCTGCTTGACATTCCATGTAGCCTCCATGAATATAGATCAGCTAAGCTGTTGCTATTTGTATCTACGTAAAATGCACATACCCAACAGTGAGCACACTCTAGAGCGCATACTCATGCGTGCCCTGGAAATGATCGAGTTGGCTGTGGACAAGGAGCTGATAGCTTTGCCCGCTCTGTCTCGATTGCTGGTGGCCATCAATTTGGAACGAGATTTCTTTACGCCGCTGGTCTGTCGCAATTTCATGCCACACCTGGAGGAGCATGTGACTAACTGTCAAAGCGAACAAGATGCACGTCTGCTGTCCACCTGCCTCTTCCAGCTGCATACACTAATCGATGCTGAATTATTAACACGATTCAAGCAACGCGTTTTGGAGCTGCTGCAGTCTGGGACACTGAGCAGTGCCACGCCCAAGACATTACTCAAACTGCTGCATATGTTCAATCTGCCAAGCTGGTCTCATTTGAACACAGCCATGATACGACAATTGATGCTCACGGTACATAGCTGTGTACCCAGTCTCGAGTCAAATGACCTGAAGATCGTCTGTCGCACCTTTTTGCATCATCAGGAGCCAGCGGTACTTGTGGCGCCACTCAAACAGGCAACAGCCGCTTTACTGAAACAGGAGCCAACAGCTGATGCATTATTCTGCGCCGTGCCATTTTCTTCACTGCAGCAACGCGATGCCTACATTCAGCAATTCCATCAACTGCTGCACTCCAAGTCCGCCTGGCAGCTACCCAATGCCAGTGGTCATTTCTTCAGTGTGCTGCGCGCTCTAAAGATCGCGGATGTGCGCTACTGTGATGCCTATTGGTCAGGAGTGGCCGCCGAGTTGTCATCCTGTGCCAAAGAGCGGTCACACCTGACTTTCCTGCGCCATTGCCAGCGCTACATGAACTTCAACAATAATCTGGGCGGCACCTATCGCCATCAGGAAGTGGAACGTAAGCTGAGTCGCCTGTGCATCGATGCTATCGAACAGGATCTGGCTGGCAGATTGCCCGCAAAATTTGCCCGTTTGGCTGCCTTCGTCGTGGGCTATGGCCAAACGCCGTTTGACTGGAAGAAATTTCCCAATATTTTGCTAAGCAAGATGTTGTCCATGGCACCACAGTTCGATATCCAGGATTGTTTCCTGCTCAGCCGTGGCATGCAGATCGCTTGCGAACTGCGCTTCCGTCAACATGTGCCACACGTGCTGGCCATGCAGCTGGCCACCATGGACAACATCCTGATCACCTGTGCCGAGCGACACTTGAGCAACAGCGAAGAACAGCCCCTTAATGCCAGCGATCTGAGCATGATTGTGCGCACGCTCAGCCATCGCAAGAGTAAGCCAATCAGAATTATGCTAATCCAACTTATCCTCATACTAATCACCTGCATTCCCCTTCGACAGCTCTGAAGAACACACAGGTGTACAACCAAGCGCTGGCCCACTACAAGACTCTGCAGTGCAACGATCTCAATTCTCGTGTCGTGCGCGATATGGCATACAATTTCAATACCTCACACTACTTTGTGCCCGAGCTATTGGAGTCCATGTTTAATTATGTGGCACAGCAGCACGAGCACATAACGGGCGACACTGTCGAGAAGGTGCTCACCTGTGCCTACAATCTGGGCTATACGCCTGCTTCGCTCGAGGCATTGGACTATGCGGCTTTGGTCTTAATACGGTGTGTTTAGTTGTAGCTTATATACGCTGTAAATGTTGATGTATGTTTAGAGCAAGCATAATCATGTTTGCCTCATTGTTTGTGATTTGTAGCAGAGCTAAGACTCCATCACTGTTCATTTGTTTCTTTCATCAAGAGGAATAGCAAGAAGATCTACTTTGACTCCATCTTCTGACTTGGCTATTATTCATTTTTAAAGGCTCGTTCAGATCTCTCCTGATTAATTCTTATTTCTGCTATTAAATCAACTCTATCTTCTCCCATTCACAGCGACTTTGATCACATGAGCGGCTTATCCTTGGTGCAAGCCTGTCTTGCGCTATGTTTCTACAAGGCAATTCCCGAGCAGCTAATCAATCAAGTGTTCTGTGTGAAGTTTATCCAGCGCATCGAGGATGAGATTCAGATCTGTTACTCAAAGGCCACATATCCGGGCATGGTGCTGAATCGTGTGATGCAGCTGAATCGCACCGTTTGTCTGGATTTGCCCGAAACAAATGTGCCCTGGTTCCAGCAGAACTATGTGGAGGCGCAGCTCAACAAAAGTAAGTTTGCACAAATTGTTATTTTTTTTTTTCTAAACTATGTTAAACTTATTTTAGAACAATTTGTGCCAAGCGCCTTTAATGCAGATGTAAAACACCTGCTGCACGATCTGCTCAAGGACGAGAAATATTTCCGCTGCAATCACACAACGCCCTATGGCTATCAAATAGACTTTGTGATACACTTCGATAAGGACAAACGACCCATGCGAGCGCCAGCCGTTGAGGCCACAATGTTGGATCGTATAACTAAGTAAGAACTCAGTCTCTCTATATATAAGTACATATATCTAAGTAGCTATATCTAAATTATATTCATAAATAAATGTTTTCTATTTTCTTACCAGAGTGGCCATACTGCTGCTCAAACTGGACTCCTTCTGTGAGAATGATTTGACAGCGTTGCGTGGCCCGGAATCTTTGAAGATCAAACATCTTGAAATGATGGGCTACAAGGTATTACACATTAACGAACACGACTGGAACTCCAAGTACATGAATGCGCCAGGCGCCAAGGCAAACTATTTGAAATGCCTACTGCAAATTTCGCATTAGAATTAGAAGAATTAGTTAAATATTTTGTTTACACACTTAACTCAATTAAGACTTACATTTAAAATTAGTTAAGCTGTGAAGTTGTTGACTATATTCTGTTCTTGTTGTAATTAGCATATGACGTTTGTATATTTATATATATTTCACTAGTCATACAAAAGCTTTGAGTTTAAGATTTAATTTGTATAAAACATAAGTAGAAAATTAAAGAATTTGAAGCGTGAAATTATTGAAATTTCATTGAATGTAAACTTATGTTGAATCAGGGATTACTTAAATGAAATAAGTAGTCAATTAATATTTAATTAATATAGATAATATATTTATTGAATATATCAAAATCAAGTGGAAAGTGAGAGAGCATAAAAGAATGTGGAATCATCATGTAAATGCATAAAGAAAGATTGCATGAATGAAGTTTGAAATGAAGTGAAGTGCTTCAAAGAGTTTCAAAATGAATGAGCAATATATGGAAATATTTGGAATACATAGAAGTATGAAAAGGGGAATGTCAGTTTAAGACAGCACAGCATTTCAGCTGCCTAAAGACTGGCTTTTATACTACTTGGGAAAATTTAAATTGATATTTGAGTTAATTTCTTTTGAAAGCGTTCATAGTCTTTGTCAAATGCTTTATTACTCCTGCTCTGCAGTGCACCATTTGTAGGCATTGTTAAACATAAGCTGCCAAGGACTCTCGACTTGGGTGGCAGGCACTTCGAAGCCAGGCGGCACATATGGCCATTGATACATGGAGCTGCAACGCTCCGGATGCGGCATCAATGCTAAATGACGGCCATCGGGTGAACAGAGGCCAGCGATACCTTTCGGACTGCCATTGGGATTCATGGGATACAGTTCGGTGGGCACGCCCACATCATCTACATATTGTAGCGTTACCAGCTGTTCGCTCTGCAGCTGCTCGAGCAGCTGTTCATTCTGGAATGCAAAACGTCCCTCACCATGGGCCACCCAGCAGCCCAGCACCGAATCCTGCATATTGCTCAGCATTATGGAACGATTCGGCGGTATGCGAACTGTCGACCAACGGCACTCGAAACGCTGTGAACGATTATGCAGCAACGCTAGTTGAGGTAGAACTGGTGATTCATCCCCCACTTTGATGCTGCCCACAAAGCCAATCAATGTCATCAACTGACAGCCATTGCAGATGCCCAGCGAGAAGACATCCTCGCGTTTCTTGAATTCCTCAAATTGTGGCTGCATACGGGCATTGTGCAATACATTGGCTGCCCAGCCCTTGGCAGAGCCCAAGGTATCCGCATAGCTAAAGCCGCCAGGAAAGACGAGGCCACGATATTTCGACAGAGTCGTCCTGCCTGTTTGGAGCGAGAAAATTTTGAATTAGATAATTGTATATGCAATGGTAATACACAAGTGCCTCACCCGCCAGCAGATCCGACATGGTAACATCATGCACCTCGAAATTGGCACGCAACAGACTGGCCATCATCTCCCTTTCGCTGTTGACGCCCTCCTCACGCAGCACAGCAACGCGTACGGGCTGAGCGGATCGCTTCAGGACGAGCTCCGCTTGCAGTTGAGCAGGTACCTTATATTGTGGCGCTTGGCGATAATTGAGGCTCTCGTATTCCGATTCTGCACACCCCACATTTGCCTGCAGTTTCTCCAGCTCATAGCTGGTGCGTTCCCATTGCTTGTAGAGCTGACGTAGTGGCTTGGCCAGCAGCGTCTTGTCCCCATTCCTGATGAGCACCTGAGCCACATCCAAACCAAAGCCAGTTGCTTGACCCAAATAGTAATTGGGAACACCTGCAGCCTGGAAACGTGCGCGTACATCCTTCAATTGGGTTTCATCCACCTCCAGAACCCAGCCACATTCCTCGCTGAACAATAGACACTTATCAACGCCAATTGTGCCACTTACTGCATCATATTCAGAGACACCAGCGATGGCCTCCTTAATGTCCAATGACAGACCACTCAGACCGCCAATGGCCATCTCCAGCAGGCACACAATTAGGCCGCCATCGCTGACATCGTGACCGGCAAGTAGAGCACCTTTGCCCAGCAGGGTTTGCGTGGTCTGGAACGCTTTGCTCAGCACCTCCGTACGCTCCATATTGGGCGTCGTTTTGCCTTGCTGAGCATAAGCTTGAGCTAATGCCGAACCACCCAGTCGAGCACTCTGCTCTATGTTGATCCAGAGCAAAGCGCTCGATTTGCCCATTGCCGGACCCTTGAGATCGGGTGTAATGCGCACATTCACATTCGGACAGGGGACATAGGTGGAGAGCACTAGTGTGCCGGGTGATTTGACCACCTCGCCTTCGACCTTGGCAGCCATTGAGAGAGAATCCTTGCCGCCATCGATGCCAATGCGCAGTTTCTGCAGCAAAGTGCTGAGCGACAAGCAAGCTTCGTACATTTTGTATCCTTCACCGGGCAATTTGGCTGCCCACATCCAATTTCCTGAGCACTTTATGTCCGCCATGTCGCTGATCTTCACAAAGACCAAATTGCTGAGCGCCTCGGCCACGCACATATTGGCCATATTAACAGGACTGAGCAGACCTGCAAGAGGAATTTTTCAAATGAAATAAAGATCGACTAACATATACTCTTAAGCACTTACCCATAATGGGCTGTGTGCCTATGGAGGTGGCTATGCCCGAGTGGCTAAAATGTGAAACAGTCGTCAGCGCATAGTCCGAGAGTGGCGCCTGCAATGGACCCACACATTGCTGCTGGACAATGAGTCCGCTCACACAGCGATCCACCTTGTTGGTGAGGAAGCGTTTGCTGCCCACCGCCACGATGCTTAACACACGCTCCAAGGCATCTGCTAAGTCCAGTTTCTCTGGCAATTCCAATTGCTTGCTAGGATTGGGTATGGCATCTAGCTCATAGGTGCGCTTGGGCATGTCACCCAATACATAGGACAATTCCAGATCAAAGGGTGATTTGCCATAGCTGTCGCGTACCTCGGGCAACAGCGCCTCCTGCATATCCTGTGGCGCCGCTTGCTCCACCAATGTGACGCGGCCATCGCCAGTGACAATGCCCACAAAGCTGATGGGACAACGTTCGCGTGCACAGATCTTCTCCAGTAACTCACGATCTTCTGGATTGCAGAGTATGGCATTATTCTCTTGATACTCAGCGCCCCACAGTTCGAGAGCTGTTATGGTAGGATCGCCCAGTTTGAATTCCTTTGAGAAGATGACGGCGCCAGCAAATCCTGGTTCCACCAACTCCTTTAGCACATTTCCATTGCCGCCAGCGCCTTGATCATGGATGGCCAAGATGGGATTCTTTGCGCCAAGCTCAATGCAGGCGCGCACCACACGATTCAGTTTATTTTCCATTTCCGGATCGCCACGTTGTACAGCATTGAAATCCAATTCAGCATCTCCCGAGCCTTGCACCTCCACGGAACTGGCAGCGCCGCCACCCACACCAATGCGATAGACCGGTCCGCCAATCTTAGCCAGCAATTGGCCACGTTCGGGCGTCTTTTTATGGCGCATGGAGGCGGGCATCGTGCCCAATCCTCCACTGAACATAATGGGCTTCACATACTCCTCCCGTATACTGGGCTTCGCCGCATTATACAATCCATAGGAGATTGTAAAGCCATTGATCAGCGGCTCCCCAAACTTGTTGCCATAGTCTGAAGCGCCATCACTCGCCTCAATCAGCACCTGCAGAGGCGGTGCAAAGGATCCTGGATACTTCAAGCCAACCGGCTCATAGGGCTGACTGTAGCCGGGAATGTGCAGAGCTCCCACACAGTAGCCGGCGGTGCCAGCTATGGGCAAGCCCCCGCGACCCACACCCTGGACATCACGCAGACGTCCACCGGTGCCGGTGGTTGCACCGCTGAACGGTGCCACAGCTGTGGGCATGTTATGCGTCTCGGCGGTGAATATCAAATCCGACTCAATACGTTGCAAATCCACAATTCCAGGTCCGCTAACCTCTTGCGGCCGCAGTGCATCATGTTCGAATCCCACTATGGCACTGCTGTTGTCACTAAATTTAATGGTATTATTTGGATTCGTATTGTTCTGCGTATCCATAATGAGTTTGATCAGACTGCGGGGCAGCTCCTGGCCGTCATACACCATGCGTCCGCGAAAGAACCAATGCCTGGAATGCTCACTGTTACTTTGGGCGCAATCGAAGAGCTCCACTGTGGTGGGATCTCGCTTCAGAGTCTTGGTGAAGAGGTCGTAATAGTAGTCCAAATCATAATCACTGAACGCCAAACCCAACTCTCGATTGATGCGCTCCAATGCAGCGCGTCCTTCGGCAATTATTGGGACATAATGCCAGGGCGCCTGCTGTGCCGGCAGCTGTTCGTCGAAGCTCTCTCGCGGCGTATTCGCTTCCGTATATTGGCAATGGGTCATTCGATCGCCAAGGAGAGTCACATAGTTAGCTACCTCTTTAGTTGCTACTTTGTCAAAGGTCAACAGATAACGTATTGAGCTTTCCATGCGTCGCACCTCTTTATAGCCGAGATTATGGAATATATTCACACAGTTGGTCGAGTAGGGTGTGGAGAAATTAAAGCGTGGCCCAATCTCTACCAGCATTTCCAATTTGCTGTTCTTCAGCTCAAGTTTTGGCTGCTCGTTGAGGCTGCAGATTATTTGCAGCGGCTGCCTAACCAGCCATATCAACAGTTCCTCCAACACCAAAGGATATGCACACAGTTCCGTGTCATACTCCAAGTGATAGCAACGCTCCATTCGCACCGACACCAAGTCCTTATCAAAGCTCTGCAGGCGCTGCAACATGCGCTGCTCATCGGCAGCATCAAATGCTTCTGCATCATATAATCTCAAAATGCCCATTGTCAATTAGCTGTAAAAATATATATTTCAAAATATTATCAGTTTAAATGTATGTATTTATAAATATTATAAGAAATTCCAAAACAATTGCATTCTTTTGCATATTTGCATTATCTTCATCTCAAAATCTCAATATATTTACATACATATGTACATATATAAACAGTTGCAGCCAACGTAATTATTCCCCTCTCTTTCCACCCTCCTCTTCTAATATTTCAGCACACTCATACAATATGTTTTGTACAATTTTAACAATTCATAAATCTATTTACAATATTGCTTTAACAGACCATTGCGCGCTTAGACTATATTAATAATATTAGCTAATAAATACACTTTAATTTTTTTTTAAACTCTAATTTACATACGCGAATAGAAGGCAACCAACAAATACGACAAACCCACATCCGATCGACTTGAGAATCGCACACAAACTAAATCCTTGTTAATGCACCAATACACTTACACTACTGCAACCGCAGAGAGTAAGCCGCAACTGTCTCACACACACACTCTGCTAGTGTATTCAACGGGATCAAACAAACAGCCAATAGCGCGTTAGCAATAGTTAAACTCTTCTCCCACTCACACCAAAAGGTTCAGTCTCTATCTTAGGCAAAGCAGTTATAAACACATTTACTCTCACTCCTTGCACTTAGCTCTGCCTCATTCTATTCTACTTTAAAAAGAGTTTAAATTATGTTGAGAGCCAGTATATGTATATACATACATACACATATGTAAATGTGCATATGTATGTGTTTTAGAGCTTGACGTTTGTGCGCAGAGTGTGCCCAAACAACCTTGAGCTCGCTTCTTTTTCAATTCTCGACCTACACAGGCAAAAATAAACATGCATATGTATGTACATACATACAAATGTACAATAATATGCATATACATACATACATGAAAATGTACACAAATCAACAAAATACTCCTATTATACACACTTTCGTTGGGACAGACTGCAACTGGAAACTTCTTACTTTTGTTTTTATTATTATTTAAGTCCGTTTTGTACGTGTGTTCCTTGCGCGCTTCTCTGCCAGACTGATCGCTGGCGGCACTGGAACTGAAGCCTAGTGCCAGCTTTCCAAGCCGTTGGCAACTGAAACACCCCTGGCAGGGGGTTATCAAACAGCCCACCACAGATCAACATCTCATGTTACACACAGAGCAGACGAACGCCCAGTTGCAATTGCAGTCATTCGAGCTGGCGTCACACAATTTTGTTTTTGTTATTGCTGATAAACAGCAAAAGCGTAAACATATTTATTTTTTTGCCAACAGAAGCGCGACAACTTTTTACTAATAATAATTTCAATTAACTTTTGATTATAAATTAACTAACCCAAATTGGTGTACAATAAGTGGCGCGCACGTGCACGTGCGTAGCAAGCAAAGAACAAATAAAAGTAGAAGAATGAAAGATAGACATAGAGAGGGAAAACGCGAAACAAGTATTATGCGCACGTTTTATTTGCAGCAAATTCACAACTGGGTAGGACAAGTTCAAAACAGCTGTTAAAAGCTTTTTGGTTACCCTGTATTAAAGAATACACTGCAAAGAGTGTAGATAAGATTAGTAGTGCTAAAAATATTTTCATAAAATTGTACTTTATTTTTTTGCAGATATTTGCTATAAGCGTAAAAATAACGGTATATCATATTAATTTTAGGTATTTCTGAAGTGTTATAACATGTGACTTGATACAATTTTATATATTATTTTATTTTATTTTATTACTTTGCAGATATTTGATATAAAAGTAAAAATAATAAAATACATTACTTAAGTGTTTCCAAAAGTTTTCAAGAACATACATATGTATATGAACGCTTTGCATTCGACATAAATATGCAAAAATATTTTTATGTATGTAGTTATTCAAAGAAATTATTTAACAAAATGCATGTGCTTGTGTGTGCGAATGGAGCAGACAATGTCACGCGCCCAGTACTGTTCAAAATTCAAAAAAGCTTTTATTTTTTCATTGTTGTGTTGTTGCCCGTGACGCCGTGAATTCGCCGCGTATAGCAACAGCAACCACATGAAAAAAAAAAACGTCACTAAGAGCTTTAGACTGAGCACACTGAACTAACGGAAAGAAAGACGCTATCAAAACGTGTGCACCAATACAACTGTAATCGGAACTTATCTTGGTTTAATTTTAAATGTGAATACCTATGTATTGTATGTACATACATACATATGTCTGTATTTGCACAAGTATTTCAATCAATTTAGCGGTCATCAGCGTTGATAGTGTTGGCCGCCAAATACGCAATATATGCATGCATAATGTACATGAACATATGCACAGCCAATATTGTAAATAATGAAAAGTATTTCTTCGATTGTGTTCTTAGAGCGTTTTTTGATTTATTATTCTGGCTCGCTTTTTTTTATTTTTTTTTTTTGCAATTTTTCATTTTTCAATTTGTTGCATATATTACAAACTATATATTAGTTTTTATTTATGAATAAATAACTTTTGCTACTATGCTGCTGCTCCCTCTGTTGTTGCTGCAGCTGCTTCATCTGTTGATATTGTTGTTATTTTTATTGCTGTTGTTGTTGTTGTCGTTATGTGGATTACGTTGCCGAACTAGCTGACCCTCGTAATTACCAATCAAAGCAACGCGCAGCTATCATAGGAAAGGTGTTCGATTTTTTTTTTTTTTTTTTTGGTATTTTTCTTTTGTTAAATTTGATTTTAAAAAATATATATATCAAAGCCGACGAATAAAATAGTTCGATTGCTATTTTGCAAAGAGAGATAATGTTGATTTGAATTATTGTTTTTTGTTTTCTTTTGGTTGTGTGTGTTTATGGTTCGTTCGATTATTTTATGCTTGTTGTTGTTGTTGTTTTTTGTTGTACTACGACAAAGCAGCGTACCCGACGATGCGCCTACAACGGTAATTTCCTATTCACTACGTCCAAATTAACGGCACCCACTTACAAATATGGTGCTCGATAGATAGATAGTCGTTATCTATGCTCGTTATCAATAGCTTCTATGTTATGTGCATAGCTTTCGCCGCTTTGGCCGCCTGTGCACCAATCTCATCCATACTCTTTCGCGCGCTCTCCGTGACTTCGTCAATGGAACGCCGCGTACTGTGTATCAATTCGTCTGTGCCCCGCGCAGCTGAATCAGCAATGCTCTTCACCTCCGTATTGATCAGGCCAATGACCCATTCGAGTCCCTGGCGACCTTTGCCCGCATTCGAGCTAATCGTTGAGGTTAGCAAATCTTCCATATAGTGTGAGAGAGGCACGCCATAGACAGTCACTGTTGCCTCCTGTTTGAGCAGCGTTTTGGTTGCATCGCCAGGATGTGGCTCATAGTAGAGAACCTCGTCAACACTGATGTTGCGGCAAAATGTTAAGTTATTTGTCTTTAAGACCATCTGTTTGCGTTGCGGATCCACAGTGGAACGTTCGCTGGCAAAACAAGTCTTCGCAGTGCCAATCAGCGCGTGCGTCCACTTGGGGAAATACCATTTGGATTGAACGAGTCGATGTGTGTGCAGCACTCCATTTACCACTCTACGCTCGACGACATCGGTGCCAATTATTGACGGTGTCATGGGGTTTGGATATTTCCGCCAGGCGGCCTGTGTGACCGTCTCCCATGGATGGTTAAAGACATGCTCCGACGTCCAGATTTTCATTATGCAAGCGTTGCTTCTCTCTCTCTCTCTTTATACGAATTTCTTGCTGTTGTTTCGCAATCGGGGCGCGACACTGGGGGCTGCCTGTTTATCGCCGAGGCAACAGGGCAGGAATAAAATGTAAAAAAAATGTTGTGTTTAGGTTCGTTTTACAAAAGAAATTTTGAGAAAAAAATTTCTGAAATTTTTTGGGTGACAAATACAGAGGACCGACCTTTACTCAGGTGTTCTGCGAGTAGTGTGACTGCTCCGCTATCGACGTTTCTGTCAATTTAATCGGTATCTCGATAACAAATAAATAATGATGTGGTCACCTTACACTTTTCAAAAACATCGTTAAGTATCGGCTGCATAAGTAGGACAACACTGAAAACGGTTAATGCTTTCTCGTGGTTGTTTAAAGGTACATATGTCGATATATATTAAATGAATCAAAATTAACTAGAATATAAATTTAAAAGTACTTTTTTAATAATAATATTGGTACACACTAACTTAAACGTCTTCATGCCAAAATTAATCCGCACGAAACGTTCGAACGTAGGCCTCATATGGACGCGAATCCATGCGATTTAGACGCTCCTCCAAGTACTGACGGAACTCCTGCATATCGTTGGCGTCTCGTACTAATTTTTTTAACTCAGCTTTGACGCATTCTTGCAACTCTTCCTGGCTGGGCATTCGCGTTTCCTTTTTCAATGCTCTTTCCATACGCGATATTATTTGATTCCGTATTTTAAACTTTTCATAGTTCATGATGTTGGCTAAAGCTTTGCTGGGCGTTCGACGGGTTTGATTTGTTGCTTTCGTTGTTACACCAACAATTGTTGGTTCAGTCTCAACTGAGGAAGTGGACAATCGCTTAGGAGGTTGTTGTTGTTGATGCTGCGTCTGCAGCTGTGTTTGTTGCTTCTGCTGTTCGTTTCCATTCATCATTTTGTCGTTCTGATATTCCATCATTTTAGCCAATGCACGAACAGGCGTACCTCGCAGTTTAATGGTTGAGGGAACAGTTGATGGCTGTGCATGTTCGTGCCCATTTTGTCCAATATTCTTGTCAGAATCTGTGTCTGAGGGCTGATCAATAAACTCCGTTAGTGAGGGTTCATCTGGATGTGTCTGCCCCTCAGATTGAGGAGATGATGAAGATTGTTGAAAGTTGATCAAATGGAATACGCCATTTGTATCGTAAAATTTATAGCCCAGCATTTCAAGGGCGATTTCCGTTAATAAATATGACATTTTACCACAATTTTTGTTCTAATGTTAAATTGACTTAGCGTCAGTTAGTGATGTGCAAATTGCCGATGACTGACGAGATTAGTGTCGCTGGGAAGTTAGTCTGGCCTCAATAAATATTAATTTAAATTAAATAATGCATAAACGTACGATTGCAATTGGTTTTATTCGCATTAGATATTTTTCAATAATAGCGATATGAACTTTGTCAAAAAGTTTAAATTGTTTAATCGGGACTTGCGCCATTTAAAAATGAGCTCGAGAAGCCAAAATTATTTATATAAATTAGGGGTGGTAGCATTGTTTGATGACAAAAACAGCTGTTTGGAATTCGGTTATGAACTGATGTACGACGCATTTATTGACATAGATATGTGAATGAGATATTGAATATTGCCAAATTAAAGCGAAGAAGGCCCATTTTTTAATGTTTTTACCAAACAAACATTGTTAGTTAATGAGCCGATATGAAAATCAACGAAAAGAACCTTTGTGTTTTTGCACGAACGCCACCGTTCGACATGGAGGGTAAATGAATTGAATAATCTAAATGAATAAAAAAATAATGAATGCCAATCATTTTTGTGCTCTTATTAATCACTCGCACAGGTTTCCTGAACAAACGTGGCGAAGACAATAAAGCATTTCAACGACGCTATTTTGTGCTCAAAGGCAATTTACTATTCTATTTCGGGTCGCGTTTGGACAAGGAGCCACTGGGGCTGGTAATAGTGGAAGGCTGCACCATAGAACTATCACAGGAATCGGATGCCGATAATTATTGCTTTGAGATCGCGTTCAATGGCAATCGCACCTATATACTGGCTGCCGATACACAGGAATGCATGGAGGCCTGGATGAAGGCTTTGACATGCGCCGGCTACGAATATAAACGGATCGTCGTAGCTGAGCTGCAGCGTCAGCTGCAAGAGATCGAGTACTCTCGCAACAGTAGGCGACCACAAATATGTCTCAATTCTCTTTATATGTTCTACTAACGATATTCTATTGCAGAGATGCGTAGTGAACGTAGTGACGCACCTCAAACTGTAACCGATGGCCAGGGCAAACCTGTGCCGCCACCCAGACGTCCAAACCCTTTCAATCGTCTACCGCCGCCGCCACCTATCGAGACGTGCGGTGTGCGAGGCGGTGTAGTCATATCACCCATGCCCTACATTTCTGACTACTATGGTGCGGGCAAAACAAAGGCAGTGCAACAGGAGCTACACAGTCTAGGTAAGTCATCGATGACGTCATCAACTGCTTGACTTCGCAGCTGTTTCGTTAAGATTCTAACCTTAAGAGCTACCGTTACACGGCAGACAAACGAAAGCGAAATTAGCGAAAGCAAGCGAGGTAGTCGACAGTGCAAATACCCTGGGTAACATTGGGTGATAGATTAACAAACGGACTTGATGAAAATACATTCTTTATACCCTGTAAAATTGTAATTTATAGTATTGAAAGATTTTTTTAAAATAACGAGCTGTGCAACGACAAGGTTATATATACTGCTGCTATTTGTAGTGAAAGTATGTGTATGAGGGTAGTATAAATATTTTATATACCAATGCAGATAGAAAGAAAGCTTTAATATAATTTTATTTTATTTTATATATAAATGTATAATATGAGAACAGAAAATTCAATATTAATTTATTTAAATTAATATTTATTTCTAAAGTAATATTGAAGTATTAAACATATATATATATATATATATATATATATATATATATATATATATATATATATAATTTGTTAGATCTCACATTCGTTTAACTCAATTGAAAAATTACAAAAAAATACTGTGTAGGCCTTTTGTTAAATGTGTCACATATTTGCGCTTGAAATTGTCATACCCTGCGCAATGGTATAAAATGCGCATAGGGCAACGTTTTGCGTTTGCAGGCAGAAGACAGAAACGTGCGTGCAATTCTCTCTGCACTCAGCCTTATCTCAGTTGCTTTCGTACACTGGCTGTGCCATGCCGCTCTGTGAGCTCATTGCAAAGATCTGCTGCATATTTCCCAATCGCGGCTATAAACTGTTGATGAATGTTTCAGATAACGGAAATGGTCATGGCAATGCCAATAGTCCACAGTCAACGCCTCGCTCACGCCGACGCCATGCAGTGGGCGGTCCATCGCCGAGCATTTTCTATAGTGATCTGCCCGTGGCAACGACTAGATCGACAGTATTAGCTAAAAGCAACCCCAACAACAATCACATTGATCGAGCGGAGCAGAAGCGTCGCCAAGACAAGGCCATTGAACGGTTCACGCAACGTCACGAAAAGTTTCGGAATATCATCATGCGCGACATCCTGTTGCACAGAGAACGCCAAAACCAGCCATTGATACAGTTGTAAACAGCGCGGGAAAGCGTATTTCGGGCCTATTTTATATGTTGAAAAATTTACATTTATAATTATCTATTTATGTTCGATTTCCATAATCCTTAAATATATATATATACAAACACACACACACACACGAAAAAGACCTATCCACTAATACAAAGTGTCAATTGTTGATTGTTTATATAAATTATATTAAATTTAATGCCTCTTCTATAATTGTGTCAGATACTCTCTCAAAAGATCGTTGCGCTCGCGCTGTATCGCATTGGATTCGTCGATCCGTTTGCTCAGCTCTCGTATGGCAGCTATTCGATTGCGCTCCAAGATCAGCAATTGTCGCTGCTGCTCCTGGCTGACAGAGAGATCGGTACCGGTGGCATTATCTGTATCTGTGACCATGGCTTGAGCGTCTATTGGTGAGCACATATCAGCTAATGCTATATGCGACGGCTGTTGCTGTTCAGCTGCAGCAGCTTCGAGTTTTGCGGCAGAGGGCGCCTGTTCGCTCTGGAACATTTCGTCGAAAGTGTCATAATATTCCCATACAACACGTTTGCGTCCGTTCTTGCGCAATGTCTCACGACATGTTCGATACGTTTTCTTCATGTTGCGCCATTTGCGATCACAGATGTCCTCGTTGATGCCCTTGTACCCAGCACGTTCCATATCGTCCACAATCTCCGTCCAGAGTGCGCGTTTACGAGTTTTGGGATCACGAAATCTGTGGAGTCGCTCTACATAGAGTTCGACTAGCAGCTTGGTGCTCTTCACATTCCAATGCCATTCTTCGCCACCGCCTTCGCATTCCAGATAATAATGTGTGGTTTCAGTCTCGTCGTTGTCCATTTTATATAAGTCCTAGCCGCAAAAGCCAGACTTATTCTTACGTTAAAAATAACAAAAATAATGAGGGCTGCAATGCTACCTATCTTTGCTGATAGAAATATATCGATATATCGCACTTTTTCCTTACTCAATAGATATTTTTAAGTTAATTTTATGTTTACAGCAGTGCATACACTGTTTGGTCTGACCGCTTTGCTTGTTGTTTTTGCTGCTTGCGGAACGGGAACGGTATACGAAAAGTTATTAGTTGTGAAGATTGAATTGTAAGTTATCAACTGTTAATATAGCCTAAAATTATGTGAATCGTTTCAATCTGAGTAAGGTATTATAATACGGTTCGTGAAGCTTTTGCAAGTGTTTCCTTATCATGCTGCCTTTGTGTGCTGAGTGTTTTTGTAAAAGTGACGCCAACATTTCAAATTTGATTTAAGCCGCCGTTCTTCTAAATCATTCGTTTGGCATAACGGATATTAAAAGGCGTATTATTTACTAGTCGATGAAGATAAAGATATTTTGTTTTTATGCGAATTTCTGTGCCTTTTCAACAGAATTTCAAAAGTACTTTGCAGTCGGCGTTAGCAGCGCAGCGGGCTTACTTTGTTGGCGTTCATTTTGTTTTTCCATGCTTGCAAAACCACCACACAAACACAAACGCACGTACACGCTTACTCACACACACACACACAAACGGAACAAGCAGCGCGTGAGAGCTGCGATTAGAGATGAGTGATTGTCAACATTCCCGGCACGACGCGTGCAAAAATTTGGCAAAGTTAAAATAATATGAATATAGAGAATTGATATAATTAAAAAAAATTAATTCAGTCCACATATAATTACACTCGCATAGAAAAATTCTAAATATTCTCATAAAAAATAAATACACATAATATGTGTCTTTCTGTGAGCACAACGTGTCACGCACACAGCACTATGACCAACCGCTACGCTCTGCTGCGTACAAATTCTGGTTCTGGCTCTCAATGTTTGCTGGTCTCTTTACAGCTGCAGAGAGACAAAGATAGAGACGCATTACTGCTAATTGAAAGATGTCCGCAAAGCGCAAGGCAGGTGGTAACGGGGCCGGTCCCAACAAGCGTCGCCCAAAGAAGAAGGAATCAGATTACGAAGATGAGTTCAGTGACGACTCCGACGACGATGTCGCTCAACAGCAACAACCTGCGGCCGGTCAAATGGAAGTGCTAATACCACACGATAGCCTGGATCCGCCCAGTAAGCTTCCAGAGGATTTGTTGGCAACGCTGGAGAAAACACCTGGTCAGCTCTTGATAGCCGGCATGGTGACCTGGGATCTGACCGGCAAACGGGATCGCAAAAATGTCACAAAAGTGCGTCCCAATCTGTATAGCTTTCATCGCTTCACAGATGAGATGGTAAGTGTGAATTACAATAATGAGAAAATAATACCAGTATTAACCTATCCTATTAACTTGCAGTATCGATATGCAGCCAGTGGACCCGCTGCAGCGCACACAATACTCATCAATATGGATCGCAAGGCGTTGGGCTTTGGCCGTAATCCCAGCGGTCAGTTGGGCTTGAGCCAGGACATGAAGCTGGTGGAGAAGCCAACACTCATTCCAGCACTGGAGCAGCTGAATATCGTACAAGCGGCCGCTGGACGGCATCATACGCTCTTTCTCACCGACACCGGCACCGTCTATGCTTGCGGAGAGAACAAGTCCGGGCAGTGTGGAGTGGGCAATGCACATCCCAATATCTTTACACCGACTCCAATTAATTATCGTGGCCCACCGATTATACGCATCGGCTGTGGTGCTGAATTCTCAGTTATACTCGATATTAAGGGCAATTTGCATACGTTTGGCTTGCCGGAATACGGCCAATTGGGCCACAATACGGATGCCAAGTACTTTGTGAATGCAAATAAGTTGTCATTCCATTTTGAGACATCACCGAAAAAAGTTGTGCTCTACATTGAGAAGAGCAAGGAGGGGCATGTGACACCAGTCGATGGTGTGCAGATTGTCGACTTTGCCTGCGGCAACAATCATACGGTACGTGGACTGATATTCTATATGAGATTTTACATAAATTATATGTTGTATATTATAATGCACAGGTGGCAATTGACTCTAAGAAGCGTGTCTATAGCTGGGGCTTTGGCGGCTTTGGTCGCTTGGGTCATGCTGAACCCAAGGACGAGATGGTGCCGCGTCTTATGAAGTTCTTTGATACCCAGGGTCGTGGCGGACGCAGCGTCTACTGCGGCTCAACCTTCAGTTTGATTATCAACGAGCTGGGTCTGCTTTATCTGTTTGGTCAGAACAAGAAGACGGGCGAGGCCAACATGTATCCCAAGCCAGTACAAGATTTGGCAGGTAAGTTATCATATACTTAAATTATTTATTTCATATAGTTTACTAATTCTTGATTCTTCTTCTGTTCGCAGGCTGGAACATAACTTCAATTGGCTGTGCCAATACCTCAATTATGATATCGGCCGATGATACTCTCATTGCCTGGGGCGCATCGCCCACATTTGGTGAGCTGGGCATCGGTGAGTTCCAAAAGTCGTCGACGGTGCCCAAAGAGGTGCCCAAAATGGATGGCATTAAAATACCTCAGGTTAGCATGGGCTATTCCCATACGACTTTGCTAGTGGATACCACACACGAGGCCACCAAGCAGAAGTATGAGAAGATGCCGGAATATATTATCGAAGATTGAATACCCACATACAAGCAAACCAGCAACAAAAGGAAAAGGAATATATATACATAGAAATGATAATAATAAAAGAAAAAGAAAATTATAAAACATTAAGTATACCGCTGCCAACAACAATACTGCTATATTTATATAGATACTACAAAACAAAAATACTTGAACTGATCAACGAAACTGCTGCTACTTACTAAAAAAAAAAAAAAAAAAAACAAACAAAAAAAAAAAGAAGAAAAAAGAGAAAAAACAGAATTAATTCATTCTACATTTCATACTATAAGTTTTAAAAATACTTTATCAACGCCAAGAACTCTCACTACTCCCACAACTTATATCTCAAATATCGTTTGTGTATTTATGTAACAGCATTACGATTCGTTTAATTAAGTTTCTTCATTTCCTTCATAATTTATTTAACTATTATTCCCTTGCTATTTATGAAAAGTATTTTATACGAATTGCTGTCTTTAATTTATTGCCGCCCATGATTAGGCTTAAAATATGTTCAAAAACCTCTATTCCAATAAAAAAAAAATTAATTAAAAACCATAAATTTATGTATACAAATATAATTTTTAAATGCGAAATGCTGCTTAGTTCTGTAAGATCTATTAATTTACAATATTGTCCAATAATAACAGCATTATGAACAACCCGAACAAAAACTAAAAATGGAAAACATCTACAATGTATAATTAAGCGCATAAGTTACATATATAAATATATATACAAAAAAAAAAGTATACAACGGAAGAAAATCCAATACAAGTTGCAACTATTAAAAAACATCAAGCATTTTAATCATATACAAGAATATTTAAATAAAGAGAAAAACATGTTAGTATTTAAACGGAATTTATTTATTTGAGTTGAGATTAACTGAACTTAAAAAAAGTACAAATATTTCTCGTTATTCGTTAACGATCCAAAATCAGTTAAATAATCTTTAATACATCTCAAGAGGCTGTCTGCAGTAATTTAACTGCCAAACTCTAGCTCTAAGGATGATATATTTTTCGGCTTGCCCAAGATATATATGATACATATAGAAATATATTTATTATATATTTTAATAATATTTATTATATTATTATTATATTACTATATAAATATAACATTCTATTTCTGTAAATCGATAGAGCATATTAGCATTAGCTCAATTATCGAGAAATCATCTAAAAAATTCAAAATTTCCAATTTCTAGCAGCTTAAAGAATAGCATTTTTATTATAGAAGGTATAGTATTTTTCGATGTGCCGTAAGAATATGTTCTGAAAACTCTGCAAAGCTCTACCTTGAAGGCGCTTAAATGGTTTACGCTCATACAAACAGCAGGAAGGATGTACATTGCTATAAAACAACATACTTTTTTTTTAAATAAATAAAAACATTAAAAAATAAAATTTGAATATGAAATTTACTAATGATTTTATATGAAGTCAACCTCGCCAAATACTTTATTTCTAATTAAAAACAAAAAAAAAAAAAAACAATCAAATTATTTGTGCAAATCTCCAATTAAAAGTTTAAAGTTTTATAATTTATTCTTTTTGTTTTCCTCATATTTGCTTTCTCCCAAATTCAACTTTAAGTTCTTATCACAAACCCCGCAAGGTCCTGGCGGCTATCACAAATGAAAGCGAAAGTTAAACATTTGAGAGGCTAAAAAAGCTCTGCCATGGCCCAAGAATCAAAAGCTTTCGGTCGTACTCACGACTTTTAACTCCGAACTCTGCTTTGACTCTCACTCTCTATGTCACTCTCTCTCGCTCGCTCGCTCTCTGGATTTGGTTGTCTTGGGCTATGTTTGCTTGGCTTCAGCACAATTTTCACTGTTAGACAGGACAGTCTTCCGCCGTAGTCCTTTCGTGTAATGTGCGCCATTGAGGAACGATTTCTGCACGCCGCACATTGACTTTTATTTTAGTTTTTTCCCGACACACACACACACACAAACACATACACATACACCGACACACACGCACGCACACATTCACACACACACACACCCACAGACACACGCACCCACATACAAAAAAGAAACATTTTATAAAAAAAATCAAAAAACCAAAAAACAATTTTATTAATGAACAACAAAAAAATGTAAAAAATATTTGCTAAAAGTGTATTTGATATATATAACAAGAAATTAATAACAAAACTTAAAATAAAAAAAAAAAAGAAACAAAACTAACAACAACGACTAAGACGCACCCGCTGCAATAACGATATTAGCAACAACAACAAAAACTGCAAATAGTACTAACTGTAAATTACAGTGCCTTCAATAAAGTAAACAACTATACAACAATCGCCAAACAGTAAAGACAAGAATACAATTTTTTCACTTCACATTTTCATATGAAGCGCGAAGCAACAAAACTGTAAGTTATTACGTATACTCAACGTGTGTTTGTGTGGGTGTGAGTGTGAGTGAGTGGGCGTGTGTGTGTGTGAGTGTGGGCGTGTTTGTGTGTGCGTTAGCGTTGCCGTTGCCGCCTTCTGATACTACACTAATTGTTATTCAGCTGCTTTTGCTTTCGCCACGCGTTTTTATGGCTAGTAATTATGGCGTCGTTTTTTACATGGCCAATAGCAATTCTTTTGTCTCGCTCTATCCCACTCCTTCACTCATCCACTCTCTCACTCTCTGTCTCTTGTCTTTGCCTTCGCCCTTACCCACGCACTTTTCATTGTTCGCCACAAAACTTTGCTCAACTTGCCATTCCCGAAAAATATGTGTTAGGTTTTTTTTTTTCAACTGAAAGACAACGGTAAACGCGCCCACACACACACACATACATGTGCACGCACACAGACAGGCTAACTTGTTTGTTTGGCATTTGTATTGTGGCAGGCACGCACAAGACGCCTGGACACTCACACACACACACACACACATAGAAATTGTAAGCTGTCAAATCAATAAGAACAGACAAAAGCAGCGGGCGAGCTAACGCCATCAAGTTGCGCATCTTAGTATATATATATATGTATGTATGCGTGTGCTTGTGTGCGTGTACGTGTGCGTGTGCTGTGTGTGTATCTGGCGGCTTTTTTGCGACTGTATGCGTAAGCGCCTTGTTATTAAATCACCTGTGGCTGACAGTTTTCATATTAGCGGGGTGCTGCAATAACAACAATCGAATCCATCTCTTTCCAACCTTTGGCATGGGGCCTGAATACAGCCATTTTTATCTCACATTGGCTTCGCGTTTGTCCATTCTTTTGTGTTGAAGCAGGATGGAGGCTATGCCTTGCCATCGCCTTTTGTCACCTTTTGTGTCTGCTGCCGACTTTTGAGTGACGTAAATTAATATATATGTCGATTCACATTTTGAAAGTACCAATAAGCAAGCAAATCACAAGAAATCGCCCACGCAACCAACCAACATTGATGAAACCTTTTCTTCAGGAAATTAGAGGTTCCATTTTGGCATTCAATTATTAATATATGTATGGAATATGTATAAATTAAACATTCAAAATAAAAATTCACACATTTATAAATTTATAGAATTTTTCAGGTAATTGGGATTACATTTTGTTATTACAAATATTTATTAATTTGTTAATGTAATATTTATGTATTAAAATATTAAACAAATTTCTCAAGCACAGAAACAACAAATTGTATAAGATATAACAAAGCCTTGCCCAACAGGTTATAAACACACACACATATATAAACATGGTGAATGGATACTGAAAGTATGTGGACATACTCACACATGCAGACAGAGAGAGAGAGAGAGAGAGAGACACATGCTCGCAGGTCAGGATTAAATTAACGCAAATTAAGCAGATTAAGCAAACGTCAGTCACATCAAGCAGTAGCAGCCGCGGCACAATGGACAAAAGGCAAAAGCGTTGACGTTGACAACAGCTCAAACACACACACATACACACAGACTCACACACATGTGTACAAATTGCGTTGAACAATGGCGGCGGCTAAAATTGGCAGCAACAACAAAATTGATACACATCAAGCCACACAAACTGACGCAAGCGTTCACAAACACGCACACACTCACACAAACAAAGCGCGCTGTCTGGCAGAGCTTTTGTGCACACACACACACACACACACACACGCGTACACTGCCCTATAATCATGAAGCAACACAGCACATTAGGGTGACTCATGTAAAACTGTGTTTATTGAGCATATGAAATGGAATTGCCCGTTTGCTAACAAATCTTGAGTCACCCTATTTTCTGATTGCCCGTTTAATGAGTTGGCTGGCTCTGGATTCTATGCGTTTGCCTTTTGGATAACAATTTCAATTAAAGTTTTTAATAGCCCGACGCTATACTGCATTTATTGCTCCTGCACATGCAGCATCAACATTTAAAATGGCGCCTTGGCCCATTCTCCGTCTCTGCCGAGCACTGATTTAACGCGCAATTAAGCCGCCAGTTGTAGCCCGCCCACAATTTCCGCGCCACGAGTAGATGGCACCAATCCTTGTGGTTGTTTTGTCGTGGGCGCAAAGTGCAAGGTTGCCATTCATTTTGGCTTGCCAACAAAATGGGGCACGGCGGAAGGAAGCGCAGCACTAATCTCTGAGTGCGCCCTGCTTCGCATTGCATAAGTGTCAGTGTCACAGGCAGATGCGGCGACAGAAGCAGCGGCAGCGGCAGAGTGTCTCTTCTGAAAGTGTATGAATGTGTGAATGTGTGTGTTTGATTGTGCATGGGTATGCATGTGGCTGTCACTTTGTGTGTCCTTGTTGAAACAAAACAAGAGGGAATGCAAAGCGAGATGGTCGATTCGCAAATACTTCGTACTTAACTACAATCCACTGGCTATAGCTATATTCAATAGATAATTAAATATAATTTATATTTGCCACTTTGATTCTTATATTCAACCTAACGAATTTATTCAAAATATATTTCAAATATTTCTTGCCAATGAAAAATATTTATATAGTTTTCGTGTTCGATTATTATCTTGTACCTATTTATATAACGTTTCTGTGTTGCCATTTTATAATACAAATTGGATTTTATCACGCATACGCCATGGTTTAACACACGCGATGGCCATAAAATAACAATACCAATATAACATAGCCTATTTATTGGGGCTCTAAACTAATGTTTCTTCCTACAAATACTTGCTTCAAAATATATTTCCAGAATTATCTAATATGGATATCATTACATGTTTTCTATACAATCATAACTACTCTTTACTTCTCCCAAATATAGGGTATACAAAAGACTGATGATGGCATTTTGTTACTTCCTATGTACCTACTACCTATTTCTTTTTTTCCGTTTTCCAATACAGCACCAGCACCTAGCACCTTTAGTATGCAATGAGGCAGCCAGACAAACGCATCGACAACGATCGGCAGCGCCAAGTATTAGAAATACACGAGTGTGATTAAAAAAGGATGAATAGCAACAACCTGCAGCAATGGTGGGAAAACTCATATCGACGACAGCACCAACAGCCGACTGTCGATAGCAATATCGATAACGATAGCGCTACAACCGACCTTCACTATGCCCTACTCGAGCGGAACTTTTTTGGCGGTAATGGCGGCAATGGCGGCGATTTTGGCGGTGAAATGGCCGGCAGTCCGCCGCAAAACTTTGACTATGACAACTATGGCAATTTCACATTGATTGATCCCTATGATATTAACACTGGCGCGGATACGGAACATGCGATACCATCATTTACCATTCTTTTGTTGGCTATAAGCTATGGCCTGGTCGTTTTTGGTGGTGTCGTCGGCAATTCTACTTTGGTACTTACCCTCTGTTCGGCTTCATCGGTGCGTTTGCGTAATCCGCTGCTTTTGGCCGTATGCATTGCCGATCTCCTAGTCACAGGCATTTCAGCGCCAGTTACTCTCCTCAATCTGGCCATGAATCGCGGCACTAGATCATTACCACTTGCACTATGCAAACTAATACACTACGTTCAGGTGAGAACAGACAACTATATTTATTATTAAATTTGCACTATTCACTTAAAATAAAATGGGTTAAGTAGGATTCGCGCGCGCTTAAAGTGTTCGCCAATTAAATGCGTTCGCGCACTTCGAATATCCTAATAAGAGGACTAGTCGTCTAAAACTATCGAAAGATCGTTTTCGACATTTCAATATCAGCTGAACCACTAACCATACAACACAATTTCAATTTTGTGAGCTGCTTGCTGTTTGTGCCAGCATACATATATTTTTGTGAGAAGAGAGCAGAGAGCAAAAAGCATGGGGCAGAAAGAGAAAGAGAGCAAGGGAAAGAGCGGCACACGCCATGCATTTTTGGAAAATCGATCGTCACCGTCGAGCGCTCGAAGCGGAATGATTTTGCCATCAGCAATTTTTCTCTCCCGACCCTAAAAGTAAAAACCCGAGCAAATACGAAGTTAGGGGGTTCTAAAATCAAAAAATAAGTGTGAACATTAACTTGTACCAGTTGTCCAGTCTATGTGTTGTATGGTTAGTGGCTGAACTTAACAGCAGATTGGAGAAAGCAGAGCAATCTAAAAGATATCGAGTGATGTGAAGAACTTGCTAATATGACAATTTGATATACTTCATTTTTATAGGCAATTCGCATAAGAATTAGCCATCAAGTATGATTTTATTTTCAATAAGATTAAACTCCAAAAATTATTTAATAGCTTTTCCTCAATAATTTTACAATAGATTATCGACAGCAAATGACATCTTACTAACAGCACCAGTTGAGTTTAACATTTTAACTTTAAAATCCAACATAAATGGCGCGAGAATGAAGAGATATTTTAAAATAGAAGAGTAACCTTTAAATTTTTTACGATACAGGTGATGCCAGTGGCAGCTAGCACAATTTCATTCTTCATGCTCTCACTGGATCGCTATGCCACCGTAAAACATCCACGATTGGCCCAGCTGCGGCAGCGCCGTTACCTTCACGTCTCTCTGGCTCTTCTCTCATGGGTTGCCTCGGCAGCGATCAGTACGCCATTCTTGTTTGCCTATAAGATAATAGCCAAGTCGGTGGTCATCAAGGGAACAAACACAACACCGAATCCGGTCAGCATCAGCTGCACATCCGAGTTGGGTGCGAATGCGATGTTCATGTCGTTTATCATCTTTCACACGATCGCAGTGTTTGTGCTGCCCGGCGTGGGTGTCTTACTCAATCACTATGGTGTGCGTCGCAAGCTTTGCGCTCTCTCCTTAACGGCTCGAGCTGCCCATGGTGAATTGCCATTGCCCATGCCCATATTACGCCGCCAGACGCACATGGTCATCGTGACGGGCTGTGCGAATGCCCAGCAAGCGGCGTGTGGAGGAGCAACAACAGCAGACGATACATCCAATGGCAATGGGGGCGGCCAAATGGCTATCAATCCCGGTGACATACAGCTGCATAATCTACAACCCGGCTTGCCAGGTGGCTCCAGTGCGGCACTCGAACCGGGCTCCTATCGCTCCAGCAATCCCATTTCACCAAGGTAAGCGAATGAGCTGTGTAACTACTTACATCTGCACAAATTAAACCATATCATGTCTACAGAGCCATGAGGGAAATACGCGCCCATTCGCAACGCCAACGTATTCATCGCTTGGGTCGTGGTCCAGCCACACCTGGTATACCTCTGCCACAGACGTCGACGTTGCGTTCGCGTCGCCATTTGGCCAACATGCTGATTGCATCGGCTCTAATCTTTATCCTCTGCTGGGCACCGCATGTCTTCTGCATATTCTACAAGAATTTCGGCTATAAGCAATACTGCAGCAAAACTTCCGTCTACTTCAGTCTCCTATTGGGTAAGTGAAGCAACATATTTAATACATAAAATACTTCATAAATGAGAATTTAATGAGGCTTTAGCCGCGATAGGCTAAACAAAAATATTTTATATATGTAAGTTCAATTAGAAATTGGAATACATGAAAAGTCTATGAAATGAAGAGAATGTTTTATTAAACCTTTTAGACTGCTCTATGAAAATATATGGAGAGAAAATTATTGAGTTAACTTACTCTGTCTCTGATGTAATCTTCTGACCTGAAGAGAGGTAGATAAAGTAAAGAAAGCATAGCTATAGAGCACAAGAATAGTTTGACATAAATCTCTAGCTTAAATTCAAATTGATTTTTATTAAATATAATTATACATAAAATATACAGAAATGAATTAAAAGCAAAATGTTATAGTTAATTAAAGCAACAATGGCCTCAGTACATAAACTAAGTAATTCGGATACGTATTGGTCGAGTGTCAATTGCTTTGCTATGCTGGAGCTGCCCTATGAGGAGCGCTGCGAATTTGTCCAGAGAGCTAAGAGATGTGAGCACAGCATGAATCTAGTGCCATATCTGGAGCTGTTGGCCTGCCGATTCCGTTGTCGCAATCAGTTCGAGGAACTCGTCTATATAGCACTGTTGCTATTCTTTAGCTTTGAGCTGATGATCTGCTTGGGCTATGTGTTGCATTACTATTATATGCCCATGCTCCGGACTGTGGCAAGGATGATGCATATGAATGACCATTTGGCGGGTGTTACCATCATTGCACTTGGTAATACGCTACCGAAGCTTTTCGCCAATTGGTCGGGCCGCGAGTTGCAGATCCTGGTTGCATCTCAATTGTCTCAAGGATTCTCATTGATTCTCTTTGTGGCCATGTTTAGTGGTGGATTGATTTGCTATATGAGACCATTGCGAATGAACAGCCATCGGACAATACGTGATTTGATTTTCTTCATTTATGGCCTAATGCTGATGGAATATGTCTCCATAAACGATGGCATGATTACATTTCCTGAATATTTGCTGCTGATCTTCGTTTATTGCTTCTATTTGACTGTCAATGTGCTCGATCTCTATATGCAGCATATCAGTATGAAATGTAAGTGAAGACTCCTTAGCGAGTGTTGACTGTAATTCGTGTAATCCCTGTTGACTTCTGTTTTATAGCCTTGAATCGACAAATTCAGGCGCGAACAACAAACGTTCAAGCCATACAAGAAAAGTATTACATACTTGTCCAGGATCTGCGCCTTTGTACTCCATGTCGTTCGTATACCAATTCGATTTGTCATGAATTTCAGAATAGTCAGAAAGAACCCTGTCTTGGTTTGAGTTTCTGCAAACTCGAAGATTGGCAACGTGCCAATGCATTGATACGCGCGTTCTACATTGCTCGAGCACCGATCGTATGGCTATGCATCATCTATATACCCCTGGTGGATTGCGAACGGGCCAGTCATGGCTGGCTTAAGCTGCTCAACTCTATGCAAATATGTCTCAATCCGGCGCTTACAATTGCTCTGATGTTTCGTGATACATCCATGTGGTCTCTATATGTTCTATACTCATTGATGTTGACCCTTCCGCTATGCCTCTTTGTATTGATACGCTCCGATGCCAGAGTTGCGCCCAAATATCATTCGATGTTTGTCATTTTGAATCTGATCGGATGCTTGTTCATCATACATCATCTGGCCAACGAAATATCATTGATCTTGGAACTGATTGGCACGTTACGGCATATGTCGGCCGATTTCATAGACGTCACTGTGACACCCATTGCCAGCGGCCTAACCGAACTGGTTACCAGCTTTTCATTGTGCAAACAGGGCTACGAGAGAATGGCTTATGCAGCAGCAATTGGTGGCACCTTTCTCAATATCATTTTGGGCAAAGGTGGCAGCCTGGTCACGGCTATAATTATATACGGCATAAATCCCGATGCAAAACTGATAAATATTTATTGTGAGAATGCATTCATTCTCCTAATCCTTGGTGTTTTATCCATGCTGTTATTGATATCGCTATTCAAATTCAATGTACAACGCTCATTGGGCATCTACTCCATGTCAATTTATTTGCTATATCTCCTCTTTACTACTCTTGTGATGAAATGGACTTTTCATACATTCAAAATAGACTTTTCCTTTAATACTCAGGGAATAGGTTCCTAAAGAAGAAATAAAAGGAAGGAAATAACATCTAAATTTGAGATCGTGAAATAAACGTTTTTTTTTTATTAATTTAATTCGAGATTCTTTTAATTTCAAAAATATTTATTTAGATTCCTGTGATTATTCAATATTAATAATGTAAATATTTAATAATAGTGATTATGATAATGATAATATAATATAAATTATATATATGTATATAAATTTACCATCAGAAATATTTCTTTTTTATACATTAACATTTGTTTTATTTTGCATTCTTATTTTTTAAATCAACCAATTCTGGTTTATATAATAATGAGAAGTCCCAACTATTTTAAAAAATATAAATCGCTAAACATTTTGGAATGCAGTCAATTTTCGTTCGACTTTCACATTGTAAAATGAAAATCAGTTCGTAATATAGTTTTGTAATTTTGTAGTTTTGTAGTAAAATAATTTTGATAAATTTCTTCTTTTTTTTTTTTTTGTAAGAAATAGAAATAGAAATTGAAAGTGATGGACAGCGAGTTGTACGTGCCAAACGAGTTGGACAAAGAATTTGAACAGTTTTGGTCCAGAGTCAGTTGCTACGCTGTGGCGATATTTCCATTCGATCAGCGATGTAATTTCGTGAATCATGCCAACAGCTGCATCTATGGCACGAATGTTGTGCCCTATATTCAATTGATGGCATGCGATCTGCGATGTAGAAATCAGTTTGAGGAATATGTGTATGTGACCCTGTTTCTGTTACTGTGTTTGGAGTTGCTCTGCTGCATGAGCTATGTGATTCATAACTATTACGGGCCTGCATTGAAATTGGTATCCCGGATGATGCATATGAGCGAACATTTGGCCGGTGTTACCATATTGTCACTGGGCAATGGACTTCCCGAAGTTGTAGCCAATATGTGGGCCGTCCATGATGATGTCGAGTCACATTTTGCCAATAAAATGGCAGCGGGTTTATTTTTGACCATGTTTGTCGGCGGATTAGTCTGCTATATTAGTCCATTCAAAATGAGCGGCGCAACGACAATCCGGGACTTACTCTACATTTTATTTTGTGTCATACTGCTTGAATACTTCATAAGACATAAAAACCAGATATCGCTCAATGATTGTATCATCTTGATATTGGTGTATCTTTCATATTTGGTAGTCAGTGTGGTTGATCTGCTAATCCTACGCTGTACTACAAAAAGTAAGAAATATTTACCCACTTACATACATTTATACTAATCTCCTATTCAATTATCCCAATACAGAGTTGCTGATCCAAATTCATACGCTAGAGCAAACGGATACTGATAATATGAAGAGAGGTGAAGTTATTAACCTTATAGAAAGAATTGATACACTGAGAAAGAAATATGATAAGCTCTCTGAGGATGGGGTTGTGGATATATTGGCGCGTGAATCGACCTCACAGAAGTCAGATGAGGCATTTTTTACATACTTGACCAGACGTTCAGAAAGACATCCATCTCTTACATCTAGAAGAATGAAAAGGTCGGTGGCCTATAGAGGGTTTCGCAACAAGAATCGTTATCTCTTTAAGCAATTCTTGAGTTCACTAAGGCCCGTTTTTATGGATGATTGGATTAAAGGGAATATATTGAAACGTATGTTTTACATTGTACGTGCACCAGTTGTGATACTCTGCGCTATATATATACCGTTAGTGGATTATGAGAAAGAAAGGGATGGGTGGAGTAAGCTACTAAATTGCATTCAAATATTCCTTAATCCGGCTATCACCATTGTATTTGGAGCAGCATTGATATATCGGGAGAAATCAAGTCTTTGGTATTTCAAAATACCGGATTTTACAATATACGGCGTATACTCCATGATAATAACTGTACCATTGGCAATTATCGTCTTTATCCATTCGAGCACCTTAGTTCCGCCGAAATATCATATTGCGTTTTCAATCATGAACTTCAGTGGCTCCGTCTTTTTGGCCATGCAGTGCTCATATGAGCTATCGCTATTTATGAAGGTGATTGGTAGCATCTATGAGGTGCCGTTCGATTTCATGGGTGTCACTTTGCTAGCCGTGGCCACCTGCCTGAGCGATCTTGTTGTCAGTGTCTCGCTGTCCATGCAAGGATATGAAAAGATGGCATACGCAGCGACACTTGGCACCATCTTCCTTAACGTTATCATTGGATGTACAACACTGTTCTTGGCACAACTAGTCAGAGGTCAGAATGTAAGTGCTGAAAAAATTATGGGCAATTATGCTGAGAATGCGTATATTGCTTTGTTAATCGGACTTGGCCTCACTATGCTATGGATGATGATGTTGGACTTCAATGCCAGACGTTCGGTTGGGATATTTTCCATGACTATCTTTGGATTATTCCTTTTATTTGCGGTGCTCATCAGGAAAGGAATTATTCACCCATTTAATTATGATAATCTTGTTGTTGATGCTTATGCGACCTAAAAAGTGAAAATTGATTAGTGTGCGAACATTGTTTGTGTGATATATGTATAGATATATAAAAACAAATAAATAATAAGAATTTACAGCTATCGACTGATCGACGCGAAAGCTGCGAGGTCTCTTCCCATTTCTCATAGTTTTGTACGTTAAACGAGTAGTCTATAAGCTATAAATACACCGAAGCTTTAAAAATGTTTCTACAAACAGACGATCATTGCATTTTTCAGAATTTAGTTTAGTTTACAAAACAATTTTTAAACAAAACACTACATATATTATTAAACAAACAGAAACAAGAAATCAAAAAAATTCGATTAACTTACATTCGAAATACATATAATACTCCTACATTACATACAAGATCATGGATGTTACAGTATATGAGGAGAATGATTTGGACAAAGAATTCAAAAATTTTTGGAATGAAGTAAGCTGTTATGCGGTGGTTAAATTTCCGTATGATGAGAGATGCGAATTTGTGAGAAAGGCCAATAGTTGCGTATATGGCACGAACTTCGTCCCATATATGCAATTATTGGCGTGCGGTTTCAAATGTAAGAATCGTTTCGAAGAACATGCATTTGTTAGCTTCTTTATGATTGTATCATTTATGCTGCTACTCTGCACGGGTCACGTGGCGGCTGTTTATTATTCGCCGGCATTGAAGGTTATCTCTCGAATTCTTCATATGAACGACCATTTGGCGGGAGTGACGATAATGGCATTATGTAATACGATACCCGATTTACTATATCAGCTAGTCATAGTTAATGATCGAGAATGGATATTCGCCAGTGACGTTGGAAAGTCATTGTTTGTGGTAATGTTTGTAGGTGGATTAGTCTGCTATATGACATCATTTGAAATGCATCCATTTAATACGGTACGAGATCTGCTCTTCTTATTGTTTGGTACATTGCTGTTGGAATATTCATTGGTTAAAGACACAACCAATATAGAGATTTTGGCAATGATAACGGTTTATGTCATCTACTTGGTTGTCAATGGACTCGACTTAATTCTCATCAAGTATACTCTGAAATGTAAGCATAAGCAATGGCTGAGATATGGAACATTTATGATTATATAATGAGCTATGATTTAACATTTCACCTTGCAGTATTAAGACGGGAATTACAGGAATTGACTGAAACGTCCGATCTACCTGAAAATGCTCCGAGAATCAAATACTTGACAGATGAAATTTATAAACTGTCTAAAGAAGAACGTGTACAAATTTTGAAACGACGTACAACGAATGCGAGACAAAACAATTTCACTTACCTGACGCAAAATCCCAATGAACATCTGAAAGTCGAAATTCAACAGTTTCGCAGTACACGTTACTCACGTATGAATACGGATCTGTTCAAAGAGTTTTTCTTAGCAATTAGGCCCATCAATTTGGAAGATTGGCGCGATGCCAATATGCTAGTTCGCGCTTTCTATTTGGTACGTGCTCCAATTGTTGTCATATGTGCCATCTATATACCGCTAGTGAACTACGAGGAAAAAAAAAATGGTTGGAGCAAGCTACTCAATTGCATCCAAATATTCCTTAATCCAGCTATAACAATTATATTGGGGCAATCTTTAATGTTCAGGCGTAAGAATGAATTCTGGTATGCCAGTGTCCCTAGGAATTCCAAATATGGCTTATATTCTATTATAGTGACTGTCCCATTGGCCATATTTGTGTTTTGTCACTCGGATACGAGAGCTCCACCTAGATACCATGCGGTATTCTCGATCTTAAACATGTCTGGCTCCGTATTTATAATATTTCAATGCAACTACGAATTACGTGTAATATTCGAAATGGTTGGCTTTCTTTATGATGTTACAGATGAATTTATGAACTCCACTGTCATATCGGTAGTTAGTAGCCTTGACGATCTAACAACAATTGTAACAATGGCCATGCACGGATATGAGAAAATGGCTTATGCTGCGGCCATTGGAGCACCATTGTTTTACATTTTGCTACATATCGGCAGTTTGATTGCTGTAAAGAAAGCTGTGAATCAGACAGTTTCATTGAATTCGATTATGGGCAGTTACGGTGGAATATTGTACGTCATTTTCACCATCGGTTTAATGATGACTCTTCTTTGGATAACTTTGTTGAATTTTCGTGCCCGACGATCGGTAGGGGTTTTCTCCATGTCCATCTTTGGTGTATACGTGATATTTGCCGTTTTAATTAACAAGGGACTTATCAGTCCATATAAACATGAGGAATTAATCAATGATGCTTTTGCATGTAAAAATTAAATTTCTGGTTTTGAACACAAATATACATTAGTTTTCACACTCGAATTTCGTTCACACTTCAATTTTTAATTGCCTTTAATTGGCCAGACTATCAAAAATAAGGCTGTAATTTTGCTCAGATTTATATATGGAAACACTGAAAGCAATTTGAAATTTGAGTATTGCGTAAATTGAAATTGAATCGATACTTGCAACATGCAATTGAGCTAATAGGCAAACCATCAGGTTGCGGGAACAAAGCATTTGGTATTTTTGTAATTAATAAAATAATTAATGCAATTTTATATCTTTCTAAACAGGCTACTTTTATTCGGCTATTAGTCCAATCATCTATTGGGCGCTCAACCATAACACGCTACGACAATCGCCCTGTGCGCCCATTATTCGTCTACGTTCCATGCAACATTTTCTCCGTTCGCGCTTTCGATCGCACACCGTACCGGCGGCAGCATCATCGACAAACGAAGCGGCATTGGGGGCATTCAATCCTAAATTAATAAAGCTAACACCGAAGCAGTATAGAGCTCAGGCTTCTTCGCATTATCTCTACTAGTGTGTGATACTAAACTAAACTTAAATATATACATACATACCTACTTACATATATAACATATTTTTATCCAAAGGCTATTTCCGTTCTGAATACAAGTCTCTTGATAATTTTTTCTTTTCGCAGAGAGATTGCATACTTAATATACTACAAATACATATTATAAGTTCACTCTGCGTACACACACGCACAAATACATACACATACATGCCTTTATACTATTACATAATCTTCTCCATCACATAACATAACATAACATAAACACGTTAATATGTAGTTATTAACGTTTATTAACAGAAAGCGTAATACAAATTAATCGTAAAAACAACTCGTTTAGTCACTCGTTTATAATGTTGTTTAGTCATTAAGCTGAAACTTTAAAAGAAATTAAATAAATACATAATAATATTGTACTATGTTCCTTTTCATAGATAAGCAATAAGAAACGCTTTAAGCCAAGTTTAACAAACAAATCAAACTGAACATGATCTAAAACCAAAAGAAAAAGTAAATGAAATCAAATATTTAACAAATCTATATCTATAAGAAACTGGAAAAAATTATTTAAAAAAAAAAAAAAAAAAAAAAAACAAAAAAAAAATATATATATATATATATGTATTGTATATATATGTGTAAAGCATTCTTTCTATACTTTTTCTAACATTTTTAAAGTTCATTCAACTGAAAGACCTGTAAATCCATATGCAATAGAAGATATTTAAATTTACACAAGCTATATAATTACTTATATTTAAAGTTATACTAACTTATACTTGTGTACATCATATGTAGAGGAGTTTCGTTTAATATACACCATAATTTCTACTTATATTTATGTATGACTTATGTTTCACATCTTAATTAGCTCTGTAGATTCTGTATGTTGATGTAATACAAAAAGTATTATTAGTAAATGTTCTATTTTGTGTAGTTTGTTTTCCAAAAATTCATTATAACAAGCCGAAGGAAGCAACTAAAATAAATCTATATAAATATACATATGTACATTGTATGTAGACAGCAAATGATGAGCGCACTTATCACAAATTCTTTGGGTAACTGTCAAGACTTTTGTCTAATTAGTATTTGCCTGTTATCTGACTGGCGCTGTCAGCTGCGTTAACATTGTATTAACATTGCGAAACGAAGCCAAAAAACATTGACGTATAGAAATAAATGTTCTATTATAGTTGATTTATTTAAATTTTAATATTTAAATATTTTCAAGAAACTAGTTATTTTTATTATTATAATTTTGTGCTCAGAATTAAAAAAAAAAAAAAAAACAACCAAAAAAAAAAAACAATAATGAGAATCTATAAATACTATAAATATTCTACTACTAGCTACGTGTTTTCTTTACCAAAATGAATGTAATGATTTAATAATTATAAAATTAGAGCGAATCAAGTGAGTACTAGTTTTAAAACAACTATGTATATCAATCAACATTACGAGGCATGGTAAAATGTACTATCTTGGCATTGAATTCAGAATATGGAGACATCGAAGGACTTTAAATGTGTGTACTTACTACATACATACATATTCAAGATTTATAGTTTAAAGAATTCATATTGGTTAATCAGAACTATGATCAAACATACCTGAGATATAACGCCTTGTAGCTAATTCCATTCGTCAATAGTGTCAGCACAATAGCGTTCGGTCGTAAATTTTTCTTTTAAACACAAATATAAATTAATTTACACTCGAATTGCATGAACACTTCAATTTGGTATAAACAGCAACAGGCCAGACTATCAAAAATAAAGCAGTGTTGCATTAATAATATTTACACTAAACAGTGGCAGCGCTGGAACATGAACTGTGTAAATCTAATTTATCGCTAGGCTAAACAAAGCAGTGTTAATTAAAAAAAAAACATTGACGAATTTAAAGAATGTGTGTTTAAAATATTGTTTCAAATACAAGATGAATAATAATGCATTTAAGTGTGTACCATTTTCTAAAATCGATAAAGGTCATTAAACTGATAGATCTATAATTGATAGCAGCCCAATGGTTATCAGTAAACATAGTTTCTGATAATATACATATGTATGTATATACATATATCAATATCGTTCCTCCCAAATTTAAGAATGCTAATTATGGAAACTTCAAAGCACATACCAAATTTATAGACAGCATAAATTTTAGCTAATTCTGAATTATTAGTTAAAGAGAACTTTACAGTTTATTTGCAAATTAAATGAAGTTTATTAATTGGCTATAACATTAATTAATTTGTAGCGCGCTTTGACTGCTGTGCATACTGTTGCATTCGCTTCTCAATTTCTGGCCTAAAGTGCCGAATGAGTCCCTGCACGGGCCAAGCGGCGCCATCGCCCAATGCACAAATAGTATGTCCCTCGATCTGTTTGGAAATCTCCCACAGCATGTCTATCTCAGAGGGCTGCGCATCGCCTTTGACAAAGCTGCAAAGAAAATACCAATTATAATATATATTCGGTTAATTGTTAGTTAATTGCAAGCATTTACCGAGTCATAATCTTGTTCATCCAACCAATGCCCTCGCGACAGGGAGTGCACTGGCCGCAACTCTCGTGCTTATAAAAGGAAATCAAGCGCGCAATTGCTTTGATTACATCCGTCGACTTGTCCATCACAATGATGGCAGCTGTGCCCAGCGATGTTTGCGCCGCAATCAAGCCATCAAAATCCATAATCACATCATCGCATACCTTACGTGGTATAATGGGTGTGGATGAACCGCCAGGAATGACGCCCAATAAATTATCCCAGCCACCAATAACACCGCCACAATGCTTTTCGATAAGTTCTTTGAGTGGTATGGACATCTCCTCCTCGACGGTGCAGGGCCTGTTCACATGGCCAGAGATATTGAAGAGTTTGGTGCCCGAATTACGAGTACGTCCAAAGCTAGCAAACCAATTGCCACCGCGACGACAAATAGTGGGTGCCACTGCCACAGTTTCGACATTGGTCACTGTGGTGGGGCAGCCAAAGAGACCCACATCGGCGGGGAATGGCGGCTTCAATCGTGGCTTGCCCTGCTTACCCTCGAGCGATTCAATTAGTGCAGTCTCCTCACCACAAATGTAAGCGCCAGCACCACGATGCATGAATACATCAAAGTCATAGCCACTGCCGCATGCATTCTTGCCAATCAAGCCAGCCTGATAGGCCTCGGCTATCGCCAACTGCATGTTAGATGCCTCGTTGTAGAACTCTCCGCGTATGTAGATGTACGCAGCCTGTGCACCCATAGCGCGACCAGCAATTAGACAACCCTCCACCAGCTTGTGTGGATCGTGGCGCATAATCTCACGATCCTTGCAAGTGCCAGGTTCACCTGCAGACAGCAAATGTATACAAATTTAGTTACAACAATCCCTGTCCATACTGGACTGTCGATTTACTCACCCTCATCAGCGTTTACAACTAGATATTTGGGGCGTCCATCACCGGGCTTATTCATAAATGACCATTTCATACCGCTGGGAAAGCCAGCTCCACCACGTCCTCTCAATCCGGAGGTCTTGATCTCATTGATAATCCAGTCAGGGCCTTTCAATACAATCTCCTTGGTCTTGTACCAATCGCCGCGCTTCTGTGCACCCTTCAACCTCCAATCATGACGACCATAAAGATTGGTGAAAATGCGATCCTGATCTGCCAAGGGACCGAATTTGGTTTTTGTTTGTGGCGGCGGAGTACCTGGTGGTGGTGCTTGGGTGCTCTGCAAACGCAACTGTAATGCAGCCGGCAGCGCTGCCACTGCAAAATAATTCAATTTATATAAATCAATAGTAGTAGAACGATGCGCAATTTTGTTTTGTTGTGCGCAGAAATTACATAATTTGTTTGTAACAAAAATTTTATTATCTGCCAGCTGGCTCCGATTTAACTAGCATGCCTGCCAGCTTAACGGGCTGTCCAATTAAACAATTACACCATAGTTAAAAGCTACAACGTTTCTGTATTTACCAAATTGTGGCTTCGTTAACAAATTATATCGCACAATTGCAGCCATTTTCGCTACGACACAACTGACGGCTGACAATTTGACACTTAGCCACAGCGTTGCCACTTCGGGGAGCTGCCATTTGATAGTAAAAGTTATCGATTAGTACACCTAAAGGGTTGAGCTCCAGCTGATCCCCACATATATTTTCTTTGTTTATTTTGTAAAAATGGCTCAAGTACCAATCACTAATAATACCGATGGTACCAAAACTGAAACTTTAGAAGAAACAGACAGTGCTACACAACAACCGGAGGCTGTCCCAAGTGCACCCACACTGCTACTGCGTCTAGAGCATCCAAGAGATGATCGCCGGGTAGTCTTCCACGATGGAGTCATCGACAACGAGCATATGAATCGGATGAAATCCAAATGTAAGTAGAGCATTGCCACTCGAGCGTATTTTACAAAGTAGATTGTGTATTACATATGTTAGGTTGTTGCATATATCGTAAACCCTTGGCCTTTGGCGAAAGCTCATCGGATGATGATGAAGAATGCGAGCATTGTTTTGGACATCCCGAAAAGCGTAAGAAGAACCGGAAACCACATACTGATGAAACATGCCCTATTACTAGACGCTCGGATCAGCCATCGACATCCGCAGAGGCGCAAATAGAATCCAATCCAGTAGAAGCATCTAAACAAATCAATGAAGAAATTTCTGAACCAATGCCAGATTTCGAGACGACAGTGAAGCCTTCCTTGTAGACTACAAAACCTCCCCAACAAAAAACTCGGCAACAACTAATCCACAACAATAATTCAATTGAGGACATAACATTTTAACAACCACAATACGTGTGCACATTCACACTCATTAAAAGCTAACACCAAAATGAGCAGTTTATATAATAATATAGATAGATAAATATGTGTATGCACGAATTGTTGTTGATTGTTCACAACTGGGACAGCACAGGTACACAAAGGAACAGAACAATTGGCTCAATTTTTGGGCTTCAGCAGAAAGGATTCGCTGACATTTAGAGGAATATTATATGCCTTTGCCTGAGCACGCGAGCGCCAAACCTAATTACATTAAATAAATTATTTAGGTGCGATAAGAGATTTTTCATATTTACCTTAATGGTGTAATCATCACTGGTGGTGACTAACATCTGAGAGTCTTTCGGATTGAATGCAACACTGTTCACCACATCAGTATGCTTAAACTTGGCCAAGCTAATGCCATAATAGCGGTCCCATAAATAGGCGTGCTGATCCTCGGCACCGCTAGCCACATATTCCTCGCAAACATCGAGAAATATGAAGAAGCATTCCGTGCTGGGAGTATACGCTTTGTGCGCGCGCAACATATTGCCCACACGCTTTAGGGTCATCAGATCGATCACATGTATATCGATCTCCTGGGCAATTGGCGGGGGCTCTAACGGATTCGTGATATTATAGTTTTTCGGCCAAGGTCGCGTATTGACATACAAATATCGATGATCGGGACTGAGCGCCATGCCTATAATATGTCCATGCAGGTCAATTACTTTGTCCACTTGATCGAAGCGATCCTTGACGGACTCATAGTCCCACCAGTCGGGATCGGCGTGTGGTGCCTGCTGCTGCTGCTGTTCGGCAGCTCGTTTGGCAGCGATGCGTTCCTTGAGCGTTGGTCCTGGATCCAGTTTTTTGGGAAAGTAAACGTTGCGTATGCGCTTAAATCCAATTTGATGTGGCGTAAAGGTTTTCGATCCAGTCGAAAAGATTAAATACTTAGGCACACTATTCTCCATTTCATCGTATTCATCAGATAGTTCCGCACATGACTCATATTCCTCCTCCCCCTCCTCCTCATCATGTTCGGCGTCTAGACCAGCAGCAGCTGCTGCTCGCCTATATTCCTCCAGATAGTGAATGGTAGCATCCGAGGTGTGCCCAGGACGTGCACGAGATCTGCGCATCTGACTGTGCTCGCTTATGTCTGGCAAGTAATTATCTTCAGGCGTGGCGCTCCGTGTGCGTCGCAAGCTGAACGGATTCCCACTGGCCAGTGAAGCGGAAGCCGATGTGGATGGCTCATCAGCAGCCGCAGCTGCAGCGGCATCAGTGAGTGCCATCTGTTCTGGCTGTGCCAGGGGATCATTGGTATCATCCAGCCAAGGGCATCTGGCCACCATTATAGCACGCACAGAGCTGGCATTGCGATTGTAGAACTTATAAAGCTGACTCATGATTGGCACATGCTCCGAATCGATCTCCTGATTGGCTTTGTTCAGCCACAGCACCGAAGTGCTGACCAAATGGGCCAGCCAATGCAGCTCACCCGACAGCAAATACTGATCACTGAACCAGGTGCCAAATATATCGTATGGCCTATTGACCACTCGGCAACGTAAATGGGATTCCGTGGCGCCCAAATAGAAGACTGCTATCTCACCAGAAGTGCTCTGTGGCGAGCCGAAATGCACGCCCGAGACCAAGAGCAAAGTGTCGCTCTGATTGAACTGAGAATACTGCGTATACTTCCAGCTGAATTGTTTCATATTGTGCGCATACCTTTCTATAAAGGGGGAAAAGTGTGTGGGTGCATCAGTGGCTTCTATTTATAGCTCAGTTTAGCTTGAGTTAATTTCCTCACCTGTGCATGGATGCTGGGCATTCCATATAATTACATAGCCATCCTTGGAACACGTGGCAAACATTTCGCCATTGTGCGCAAAACTAACATGGAGTACCTGGTGCGTGTGACCATGATTGAACTCCACACTCGGCTCCAGACGTTGAGCCTGCACAAATGGAATCTCTGTGCTAAGACGTTGGTATTCGCTGCGCCAACAGCTGGCGCCGGGCTTAAGCGGTATGCTGGGTGAAGCTCGGAAATGTTGCTGAAACTTGTATCGCCACAGTAAGTCGTCATTCGAAATTGAATTCCAACGACGGCAGGCTAAGCCTGCTTGCAGAATATCTTGCACCGTCAGATGCGTAAAGATCTGCAGAAGAGCTGGTTCGGGCAGTGCCCACCAGCCAAAATCATTCACATCGTACTCTTCGCCCGACTCTTCAGCAGCACCAGCTGTAGCAGCTGTGTTTGCACTAGTGCCCAATCGTGCCTTTTTGAAGGTCAGTTCCATTTGACGAGTGTTGAAAAAAAATATTTTTTCGTAGCCTAGTTTCGTAAAGCTTCCAATTGCTGTGGCTCTGCAATAATAACTGCAGCAGTTAAAACACAATAACTGGTTTTATGACGGCTTTTATTGTTGTTGTTTTTTTCTATACCTTGCCTTTGTTATTTGTTGGTAAATTCGAACTTAACGATATTGAAAATGAAAATAACTTTCTCCTTTGGGGCTTTTTTATTGTTGTTGTCATGAGTAAGCGCTCATCTCTAGAAACAGCTGTCAACAAGCAATGCGGTCATCTCTAAAAACGACAGCTGATTTTTTTGTTATCGTAATCGAAAAATTTAAATCATCATAAACAATAACAACTGTTTGCCCCACAAAATGTCAGCAATGTTTCGCTTGCAATGCGTAAAGAGGTGCATATATTTCGATGGCATATTGTGTTTATTCAAATATAATCATAAGAAATTTGATTTATTTTTAGCGTATTGCATACAGTGCGCAACTATTGTCTGAATCCACAAAAAAACGCTGTGGTTATTGCGGCTGCTGTGCGCACGCCAAATACCTTGGAATGTGGAGATGAAGAAGATCAATTGGCTGGCATGGTGATTGATGAGCTGGTGAAACGCACCTCAGTACCGCGAGATGAATTCAAGAAGGTAATCATATGCGCCTCCAGTGAAATTGTTAACAACGATTCATTGAATATCGTCGCCAAAACTCTGGGTCTAAAAAGCTGTCAGACTCATGCCATAAAAAACGAGGCGTGCTCCGTCAGCGGGCTACAAATGTCGCTGGAGTGCTTGCAGCAGGACGAAGCCGGTTGGATCATATTGGGCGATACGCGTGCAAACCTTAAGCACCAGGAAAAAGAACATGTAATACACAGCGAATTGTTAACAACAGCTAACAACTGGTTTAGAAAAGCTCGAGATAAAGTTAAAAAGGAGTCGCGATCAGCTGAATATCCAGGCGCTGCTGCTGTTGCCCTAACTACGGCCAAAACAGCGGAGCGCCTGCAATTGCAGCCGTTGGCAGTTGTGCGCGAATTCTTCATGGAACGCGACAACGAGCATGCGATCTTCCGCTTGACCGGCAATCAACCCATTCAGTTAACTGATGTCCACAGTTGGCAACTGGTCATCAATAAGGAGCTGAAAAAGCAGCTGGGCATGCTGGTGGAACTGAACGTGAACGAAGTGCGTACACATGACTTTCGACAAATGACCGCCAGCCACTTGTTGACGCACACAGTTCATGCTCTGCCCGCTGGCAGTCTCGGCTGCCTCATCATGGAAGCCGGTGACGGACGATGTGTGCTAATGGTGCTCGAGAAAATGTAAACCTATTTATACTCTACTTTTGTAATTGTATGTAAATATTTTCGTTTATAGCATACCTGCACCCAATCTACCTGAGAGCTTGCCACAGCTAACCCTCTACACAAAGGAACCTTGCCCGCTCTGTGATGATCTGGTCAAGAAACTAGAGCAGAACTTTGCTGGTGAATTCGAGCTGAAAAAAGTCTTTATCGATCGCAAAGAGAACGTGCGCTATTTGCGACTTTTTCGCTATGATATACCCGTTCTATTTCTAAATGGTCAATTTCTTTGCATGCACAGCCTCAATGAGCCGGTGCTGCGCGAGAGATTAGATGCCTTGAAGGCCATCGGAGTTCAACAAAAAAACAAAGCATAGTATAGCATATAAAGGAAGCACGCAGTTGATTATTATATGTTATTGATTCGTATATATATTTTTGATAAATCAAATTGCAAGTGTAACTTTAAAAAAGTTCACCCATCGGTTTAATAGTTATTTCGTGTATCTGCAAAGCTAAATTCATTAATATCGAAACAAATGTAAATCGAAATTGTAATTGTGATTCGCTCACCTGTACATGATGTGGTGTGCTTATTGCATAGAGGACCGCATCGGCAATATTTGCAGGCTCTAGTCTAGCCATATCCTTAACATAGAAATGTATTTCTTCAGGAAATATATTCGTATTGACAGCGCCCGGACAAATGCCCGTTACTCGCACTTTGCTCTTGTGCAGCTGAAATTCCTGACGATAAGTCTCCGTCAGAGCTGTGATGGCAAACTTTGTCGCTGGATAGATATTGAATGATGGCAATACGTCAATGAAATTCAACACCTGTTGACCCGCAATGCTGTTGATGATCACCACATGTCCTTCCACATCGCGCTTGAGCATGTTATTGAAGGCTGCTCGCGTACACCAAATAACACCCATGACATTTGTGTCGATGACTTCTTTTAGTTTTTTCGTATTGCCCGGCGTCACAAGCTCCGTTTCACGAGTAATGCCTGCATTGTTTAGTAGCACATCAGGACCTTCTAATTCACGCTCGATCCAGTCGAATGTGCTCTGCACCTGCTCCTCCTTGGATATATCGCAATGTCTGAGTATAAAGTTTTTCTGCAAATCTCTAGGCAGACTCTCCTTTAGCTCCTTGAGTTTCGCCTCGCGTCTAGCCAACCCGACGACACGCAAACCAGCGCCAATCATGGCACGGGCACAGGCAGCTCCAATGCCGCCACTGGCACCGGTAACAACAGCCAGCTTGTTGTGCCAACGCTCCATGATGCAATGAAAGCGAATCGTTAATGTTAGTTTTTTCTGTGTTGCTCATGCTGCACTTGGAGTGCTTCATTTGTATTGGCTATGGCCACAATGAGAGTCCCATGTAGGCTAATCCCTTTAAGGCAATGACTTGACAAAATTTAAATACTTATTTTACTTTATTTGTGAGGTCTACATGCATGCTAATAACTTTTTTCGTATATTTTTATTATTAAGTATATCAACTATTTTTCTCTTATATATTCTATAGTCTCTAAAGAGCTTTCTATATAAATGCTTCGATCATATATATAATAATGATTTATAATTTCTATGGATAACATATAAATATATATAAGTGCTTTAACAAATTGTCAATTTGTTGCTAAGCATAGTTGTTCATAGTTATTGACTACATGCATATTGTGTACTTATATATTAGACATTTTAATTATTTACAATATACCTTAACACAATTATGATATATATAATTATCATATTTAACATGTATTTCAGTCTATGATCGCTTCAATTGTACTTTCTCATATTTGAATAATATTTCGCTTATCTTTTCTCTAGCCTCCAAATTTAAATCTGGATCCAGCTTATCCAAGCATTGGCCCACGTATTTGCTATAGTAATACGAACGCGACTCATCGCTCTTACTAATTTGACTGGACATTGCGCTCGAGGGCCATCTATTCATATTATTGGGCATGCTTTGGGGCATAGTATTGTCAGATCCATCAGTTATCTCGTTATTTTTCTTGCGTTTTATTTGCGGTGAGCCTGGTGGCGATTGATGTAGTTCATCTACAATGGCACTCGATTGATTACAATCATTTTCCTGAGGTTCCTGGGGTTCCTGAGTTGTAGCTTCCATTTCCGATTCGCCATTTGAATCGGATAAGCTGGTCGTAGTATCAAACACCTACAAAAATATATACTTAATAAAGGTAATTAACAATTAATGCTAGCTGTCTTAATTACCGATGGTTCACTAGTATTGAACGTATTTACAGTAATTTGGGGCAAACGAGTGCCAATCAAAAAGCTCATCTTCGAGCTATACTTCCAGCCGCCGCTGATATCATCGCCATCCGAGGTCCCACCATTATTCTTTATCTTAACGGACTTCACTTCAGCTTGGAAATAGGTACGTAGATTGTTCCATTTCTTGAAACAATCATCTGGTAATAAACAAAATAAAAAAATTAAGCATATTGAAACACAAATTTAATTTTAAGCTTCTTACTTCTTGTAAATGGCGTTTTTGGATGTAGCGCATTATTTATTTTGTCTGCAGCAAGTTCCCAAAATAGTGCTTTCTTGTGCTTCTTTTTAAAATCGGGCACAGAACTATTCCATACATATGAATTGCTTCTTACCAAATCAATTAGATAATTGACTTCTCCTTCGCGCCAATTTACCATTCTTTGCCCTAATATATTTATAAAACAAAATTAATGGTAGTGCGCTAAAAACTGACACATGCAAATGTACTAAAAAAAAATCCCAAGCAATAAAATACCACAAGTAGATGTGTCTTCCGATTGGAAACTTTTTTAAAGAAAAAAATTCTTGCCGAGATTTTTAAATCAAAATTTCTTAGAATTTTAGATCTTACCCCTGTGAAATCTGTAATATAAAAAATCGTAACTAAATATATGTATGAAGTCGGGGGTTCGACAATGCTTACGATTTCTGATTATGCTGTTTCTTTTGATTCTGCTCCCATTGCAATTCCATTTTCTCTATAATATTAATATCGGACATCTCATCTTGCTCAATCTTGACAAGTCCAATATCAATATCACCAGCAAGTGGTTGTTTTATGTTGTTCTCCATTTGTTCCTAGTCAAAGTTCTCGTTCAAAGTTTTACAGCATCGACTATTTACGGCTTAATCTAATATTTAACATCAGGAAACGAGTTTGGGTTGTATTCCTTCCGCTCCAATAACAAGCATAAATACAAACAATAAAGACACCAAAGCCATAACTTTCAGTATTCAATAAAAAAAAAAATTAAATACACAAGGCTGTGGCTACACAAATAATATTACTTGACTGTTGGGGATGCCAACTTGTTCCAGCATCATATGAAAAACAGTTGCAGCCATTCAAAATATTTCAAATCATAATTTTATTGAATTTATGTGTACTACAATATGATATAATTAAAGTATTGTTGACTAAGTAAAGTTAAAAAAGTTTAAATTTGTTTAAAGCCATTGAGTGTATATGTAATTATACAGCTTTGCATTTTAATAAAACATATCGTTTTAATGTTCTATCGACCGACCTCCTCAAATTAATTATCCATCTACAAAACTCTCAATCTGAGCGCAGGTGTTTCAATTTTTGTAGAAATAGTACCTAAAGTAAATACTTAAGTAAATTTACAAGAAAGGCTTAAAGCGCAATTAAAAAATGGCACAAATGGATTTGGAATTGAAAAAGGTAAGTGGCTAAATACTTTAAATACAACCAAACAACTGCCGGTTGGACAGCGCGTGGTGCACCCAGAAAAAACATACACTCATTCGTGCCCTAACCCAACCCCAACCCCTTTAACAGGCTTTTACTGAAATGCAAATAAATAAACTGGAAACAACGAAAAAAATAAGCATGATTGACATGAAATGCGACATGGTGAAGACAGGCAAACAAAAGTATTCGCTAACAGAGAAAAGCACCAGCAATCTAACAGATGACACCAGGTAAGTTAGTCATTACGGATGTAGAGTTATCTAAACTAAACTAATATCAAATTCATTCAAAAGGGTCTACATGTCAGTGGGACGCATGTTCCTGTTAACTGATTTGGATAGTATGCGCAATGAACTAAAAGCCAAGCAGGATAAATGTGATAAAGCCATCGAATTACTCGAGAAGAAAAAGGAATTTCTTCAAAAGTCGCTTAAGGATCAGGAAGACGGACTACGTGAGCTGGTACAGCAGCGCAAGGAAGCGGATGCACCAACCAAATAAACACAAAACAAAAAATTCACCCACAATTTCAGTTTTCACAGTCCTTGATCAAGCATGCGTTATTTATTTACAATATAATGGTCGAAATTAAAGTTAGCATAACTAACAAATTCATTGCCCAAGTTTCGTTCATGTTCCGGTTGAAATTCACATTTGTGGAGAGGCAAACAGGCGAGCAGCCAAGGCTCAACCACTTCACCTGAGCAGAAGATCACTTTGGATGCCGTATTGCGCTGTAAACTAAGTATAATCTGTGACATCTTGGTCATACATTCCTCTGATAAAAACGGTGGGTCAGCAATGATTAAATCGTAGCATTTGTGATGCTCGACTAAGTAATCCGCGGAAACTTCATTGAAATCATAATGCACAAAATCAGTGCCAAAGGCTGCGAATCGTTGATCATACTCAAATATGTTAACTGAAAGTGAAGTTCAAATATAGTAAAAACGCTTTTTATTATTAAAATCGGATTGTCTTCACCTTGTTCATGGACATCCTTTATTGTTGCGTAAAGAGATGGGCAGGATAATAAAGCAATGCGAAAATCGGATGCATCATGTTCCTTAACAATTTTAGCTACTGCAGCTCCAATAGCACGTTTCGTTTGCTCACTGTACCAAAATTGACTAAGTTGCTGTGAGGATTAACGGAACACTATTAAATATACAAAACACTTGTTAATCCCTTTACCCAATCCTCTTCGAAATGTGCATCCTTTCCAGTTTTATTTATCATGCGCTGCTCCTCATCATGTTCGCGCTGTGTACGTTCGGCCAGGAACTCATTCAGTATGGCTAATGTATCTGCAGGTAATGTTATGTCATCATTGTCCATAGTTAGGATTTATTACATCTAATATCCATTAATAACAATAACAATAAATGCGGTTTCGATCTAGCAATGTGCTTAAACAATATGTTCACACTCACTAGGTAGAAACTGTGTATACACTGGTTCATCATCGATATGTCTTAGAATATATCGATAGTTCATTCAATAGCAAGTCCATGTCGACACAGTTATTTTATTTAATTTAATTTCGTATAGTTAAAGAACGCTGTGCGTTAGCTGCTTTTCACTGGTAAGTTTGCATTGAGCAATCAACAAGTTGTGTGAGCAAAATACGTGAAAAGAGTTCGTCTATTAGCGTTCGTTAATAATATTACAACTGCAACAGCGTTCGCGGTAGTTTCTGTGCATTTGTGTTGGTGAGAAAGGGGCTCCTCCAAATAAAAAAAAAAGTACGCTGTTGCAATGGTTAATAACCCAATTTTCCCTTGATGTTCAGTCGCTGTATATTATATACATGTGTTGCTTATTTATTTATGAGTGTGCAGGTCACTGCTCAGTCTGTCTAAGTTGATTTAGCTACATATGCCGGCTGTTGCTACGTGTTGCCCAAATAAAATACAAAAATCGGAAGTCTCCAATTTGGGACTTTGTTTTGTGCGCCTTTTTTCCAGTGTCCATATAAAGGCAATTGCACTTTGGAATAACTCTTAAGTTATGTTGTGTCAATTCAATGCTCATACCAAAGTTTAAAAAGAGTTCAACTAAAGTCAATCAACGCAATCAAATGTCGTACACATACCCTCATTAAAGCGAGCGAGCACCTTGTTCCCCAATTTCGCTGTGCGTATATGTATGTATGTATGTGTGTGCTTGAGTGTCTGTCACTGACGTGTTCCTCGTGGTGCCAATATGTGACGTCATTTATTTATGCATATTCACATAGATTTCATTACATTCCACATGACTTAACAAATAATTATAATATTGATATAAATATTCAGTCTTCCATTGACCTCACTCCAAAAGGTATTGCATATCAAATGAATAATTATCTAGCGCTTGACCTAGTTTCCTGTCCCCGTCCATTATTGTTTTTTAAAAAAGGACATCATTTACCAAAATCAATATTTGTACTCGACCCTGCAATGTGAATATCAAATCATTGGCCCTTAATGACCAGCTGGTGTCAATAACGTTTCACCTGCACAATATCATCAGCATTGTTGGTTATACCAACAAAAAAAGCTAGTTCACTTATAGCTGAATTTGTTTAATGAAAAGTAGCTAGACTAGAAGTTGCTAAAAAATAGCTAAAATGTGCGTAAGTCTGGTTTCTGCTATCAACTTTCAGCTCTCTTCACATGCTAAAATAGCATTTTTGTTTGAATTTAGTTCGTTTGTAGCTAGATTTCAGCGTAGCTAGATTTCAGCATAGCTAGATTTCAGCGTAGCTAGATTTCAGCATAGCTAGATTTCAGCGTAGCTAGATTTCAGCGTAACTAGAGTTTTGTTTGTTTACTTCCTCACAAGCTAAATTAGCTTCAGCTTTCTAGTAAAAGTAGCTAAATTGTGCGTAGCTAGACTGAAGGAGCGGAATAACATAAGATAAAATACTAACGTAATAAATTAGCTAAATTAAGCTTTACCTTGACTAGCCACAAACAAATTTCTTTTGTTTTGCTGAATTTGTGCACAAAAAAGAAAGTGAGAGAAATATTTAACAATAAAGATATGATGAACATCTTGCTTAGAGCTCTTGTTGTTAAAAATGATCAATAATTACAGGGAATTACTTCTATTTATTTAAAATACATTTAATAAAATGAAAAATAATGATTATATAGGGTTTTTAATATGCTACAGTATTATATATACATTTTTTAAATCAAGTACAAAACGTAACACAAATAAAAGCCATATTCAGTCAACACTGTTCATAATTTCAAAATTTTTCCGCCAGTTTTCAAGCACGTTTCCTGCCCACGTTACGCCGTCGCACTTTTCTATGCACTCTCACCGTCACAGTCCCACTCTCTCGCTCTCGCTCTCACTCCCTCTCGCTCAATATCTTTCTGCTCTGACGCCCCCTCTCGGAGTATTGTTCATCTGCCACCTGTTTGGCCTCTGCACACATACACATGTATGTGTCTATGCATGCGTGTATGTGTGTGTGTGCGTGTGCGTGTGTGTTTAGTTATTTTGACGTGTATTTCGTAACGACATGCACATTGTGGTTACTCTGCTGTTAGTGGTTTGAGCATCTACTCAGTCCGCTTTGTTAGTCGCTGAAGTTTAGCTGGAAAAACGTTCGTTCATATCATAAACTTTAATAATTGTGTTTTATTTTTGTTGATTTTTTCTCCTGTAATTTCACTTAAAGTTTTATTTAATTGCTGTGCGCCATTAAATGCATAAACTAAAACGATTTAACAGCTTTCATATGATATAATCAAATATTCAAATAGAAATTTAAGCAAAAGTTCATATGTAACTTTATACATATACAGACTATATAGAGAAGTCAAGTTACATTATTTGTTGTTTCAATTGGCATGTCTTTGTTGCCAAAACTTGGCCATAACTGCACTCAAGTTGTCTGCCAAGCATTAACGCCTCTTTGGCAATGCTGAACACGCCTTCGACATTAAGTGTTTATATGTTTCTTCTGTGTTGTGTTCAACTTTCCATTCAACTGGTTATGTTTGTGGTTTTACGACACAATACTTTTGCCTATGTAAATTACAATTAAAAGCGCGTACCATTAATACAAAAAACAATGAAGAACAGTTTACCTGCAAATGCTTAAATACACTGCAATTAAATTTGATGATTAACTATGTCGGACATTTGCTCAGTCAGGCAGTTAATTATTTTTTAAATATTCAAAAATTCTACCTCTATAGCTGAGTCAATTTGAAAAAGGTTAAATTATAAATTTATAATTTTCTTATGTTTCTTTTGCGTTTTGGTTACTTCATTTTTTGGAATAGAAATTATTATAAATCATTAATTATATTTTTTAATATATTAGAATTATTCTATAATATATTATATATTTGTCTTCCATACAATTTTAGAGCTTAAGACCACAATTTTTTGCATCGACATTGCTGCTCGACTGCAACATTCTCATTCATTTATAAAATCTATATTAAATATTATAAATGCAAAATACTTTCATTACCTAATACTTAATCTTTTATTTATTGAGCCAACCTCGCAATATCGACTTAATATTCGCAATTTATCATGACACTGCAATGCACGCGATATAATTATAATAGCGATTTAATAACAAATGAAAATACATACATTATATACATAAATATTTATATACATATACATATGTACATCTAGCTCAGCAAAATACTTCAAATGTAAACTTTCGTATTCTTTTAAAAATTATTTATAACTCTTTGGTGTCCATAAATTCTTGAGTTGTACCAATTAGTTCTTCCTGCAAATATATACACACATACACACATACCTATATAAATAAATATATATATTTATGTACGTATCACATAACGTCGTTTATCAGAGCAACGATTAGCGCGACGTTGATAAGCGTTCCGTTGTTTGCCCTAATGCCCAATGATAAGGTCTGTTTCTAATGGTCTTCATTTCTTACTTTTATAGTTGCAGACACAACTCTAGGAAAGAGCATAGAACAGCACGGAATAGAACACTTACTGCAGGCATAATGAGTGCGACAACTGAACAGCCGAGCTTTGACAACGCTCAGGGCGATGCACAGCCCAGCACATCGAGCACGTCACAGCCACAGGGACAACAAGAGCAACAACAACAAACATCACAAAATGCACCGGCAAAGCTATTGCAGCACTTTCAAACAAATCGCATCGACTCAGCGCTGTGGGCGCTGCGTATGCTTGTCATCTTCTTTACCATTAGCTATGTGTTACCCATATTCACGTGAGTATATGAAATTATTGTAAATTATGTGGAATTAATATTATTCTGCTTATTTTACATGTAGCATGAGAAGCGCATAAAAAAAACACCAAGTAGCAGAACGAGATTCTGAGAAAGTGAACAGTAATAGGAAGAGCAAAGCAATCCAAAATGAAATAGTTAAATATTAAGATAAGATAGAAAATTAACTGAGATATGAAAGATTTAAACAAATATTCGCATAGAATTTGCAACTAGAATGAAAGAATAAGTATTTTAAGTATATAGAGTGACAAGAGGATAGCTCATAGGTATAGATAGGTATTAGGTATCACTAAGTAATAAGAGTAGATCAAAAATAAAGCCAGTACACCACAGAAGTAAAGTAAAACTATGTAAACGCAAACAAACAAGGGAATGCCATAGAAGAGCGTTATACAGAAACTTAGTCAGAAGCAACTATTACATTAATTTTATTGACTAAGTTAAATTCTCTTAAGAGAGAGTTTGTACAGCAAATGTTTGTCCAGTTGAAAAGTGAGATATACTCAAGCTAATATCTATATATATATTTATTTATATTTCTTATAAATACTAATTATAATTTTCTCTCCTATCTCTAACTTAACAGCTCACAGCAGAGTTCTTTCAACAAGGTTCTGCTAGCGAATGCAGCCATCTCGGCGCTGCGTTTGCATCAGCGTGTGCCCGCCTTTTCGTTCAGTCGCGAATTCTTGGCACGTTTATTTGCCGAAGACTCATGTCATTATATGATGTACTCGTTGATCTTCTTTAGCATTCGTCCCACTCTGTTGGTGCTCATACCCGTTGCACTCTACTCGGTGCTGCATGCGGCCAGCTATTCACTCAAGCTATTGGATGTGAGTATATAGGAGACATAATCACTTGAACAGCATTTCATATATAATTGTGTTTTCCATTTCAGCTGATTGGTCAGAATTCTTGGTGGGGCGCACGTTTCATTATCTCAATTGTGGAGTTCCAGGCAGCCAATATACTGAAGGCCACCGCATTCTGCGAGATTTTCATTATGCCTTATGCCATTGTGTTGACCTTTATGTGAGTTGATTGTGAATTTAACATATATGCAGATCAGGCTTTGTGTGAACAGATGTCTAAAGCTATGTTGTATTCAATTTCTGCATGACAATTGAATTTGCCAAGCCCTTTCAATTTCTTTCTTGTACAATTGAATTCGATGCCAAGCTACTCTGCATATATGAATATTTATATATATCGCATTATATAGTTTTCTAATCATTCTCTTATCTCTTCATTAGGGCTCACGCTGGTTTGATGACTCCGATCATCTACTATCACTATCTGGTCATGCGTTATAGCTCCCGCCGCAATCCCTACCCGCGCACTGCTTTTGCTGAGCTACGCATTACCTTTGAGGCGCTCGCCTCTCGCTCTCCACCTGCCATTGGCAAGATCATTCGTGGTGGCATTGGATTCGTGAATCGTTTGGCTCCACAGCCGCAGCCAGCGCCGGCGCAATAGAGCCCAGAATAAAACAAAAACAAAAAAAAATACCAGAACAACAATCGAAGAGACAAGCGAAGAGCAACAATACATCATAAGCTAGCTAAGTCTACTTTAAAGATACACACACACACACACACACACACATACACCCAGAGATAGCCACAAGAGCACATATACACTCACAGACAGACACACAGACATGCACATACACAGTTTCACAGAGTGTAGGTTCCATCCATATTCATTTCGTTTGCTTTTATCTATAAAATTTGGTAGTTCATTTTTGAGATTTATATTGTCAAACATTTACAATTTGGCTAAATTAATAATTGTTGTTTTTTCTTCTTAATTACTATGTTGTAATTATTCATGTGCATCGATATACAAATCTACTATGCTTGTGTATTATTAACGTTAGTTGAAAGTTTTATATATGATTTAGGATTTTGCTTGCAAGACACGACAAAGCGTAATATTATGAGCGAGAGGAATAAGAATCAATATGCGCTATATCGTATAACAATTACATCTACATCTATCTATATATAAATATATATATATTTTTAATATTGCGTAAGATATGAACAGAAAGTCAAGCAAGTTGAAAATTCAATAATATTAATAAAAGAAACGAAAATGTTTACCAGATGAAAAGTGCGCTTTATTGTGTTGAAATATATTTAAATTAAATAACACAATATTATTTTATAGTTTAACAACAGATGTGTGTGTGCGTGTCAGCGCAGGTGTTAGGCAGTTTATTAATTAAACATCTAGTTAGCGTATAAAATCTATATAAAAATCATTGAGCCAAGTTTGCATTTGGACCAGATTTTGGCAAACCTTGAGAGAAATATGATGTATACTATTTTGACATACAAAAATGGATGAAATAATTAAATTTAAATTTATGGATAAAACAATGCAGTTTTTAAATATCAAAGACTTTCGTGTAAGTTGGTGAATCTCTACTTTTCCTGATTTCAATTTATAATTTTCAAAATTAATTTGATTAACTTTTTAGTTGCTGTCTATGTTCGGAAGACAATGTTTAAGACTCATATAGGAATATATTATTATGCCGTTAAATATGCAACATTTTTCTCAAAACCAGCAAAGCGAAATTTATTAAAATTCATATTAACTTCAAATGAAGAACTTGAAAAATGGATATTTATGTAAGTGAATATCTATACTAAATTCTATTTATGTTTATTATATCAAAAGGCAAGAATTAATTTTAAAATTCTTCAGTTTTTCTGTAAACTATATTGAAATTCAATAATAATAAAAATATAAATTGAAAATGTGGGCAAATTTGAGCAAAGCATATCTTGAGTCCATAAGCTAAGCCAAGCCAACAAAAAGTTGCTTAGCTACGACCAATAAACACTCTGTAGTACACTAACAACTAAATGCTAAGGGAAACTTAATGAACATATAAATGAAAATGTGGGGGAAAATTTAATGAAAATATGTGGGAAAATATATGATAGATATGATGCATGCAGAGCCAAACTCAAATAGATTGGCAATGGTACGGCTAATAAACACTCTGTAAAACGTAAAAGCTATGAATTGAGGGAAATTCAATAAATAAATGAAAATGTATGAAAAACTGAGGAAAACTAAAATGCATGGCGACTTATTAGTTAGAAACTCTGCAAAACTCTTAAAGAAATAGTTAATAAATAATAAAAATGTGCGGGAAACCTGCTGAAAATGAATATATGAAATCATTAAAGCAAGCTAAACTGCAAAAAAAAAAAACTAGAAAAAGATTTTCCTCACTTATGCGAAGCAAGAAGCATAAAAGGAAAAGCTGTGTATCAATGAATTTGCTTTTATTGCAAATGGGCGTAGGCTAAGGGCTTGGGTTAGAGTTTTTCTTTCCTTATTTTATTTTTGTTTTTTTGAAGGCTCATACGTAAATTAACCAATTTGTGTGCATGCGTGTGTATGTGTTATTTCAACCACCAAGGCGAGAGTGCCGGCTGTCAGCCAGCATATATCTCTAGCAAAGTGCCAGAGACATGGGCTCCACTTGCGAGAGCTTCACCAAATTGTTGTATTTTGCTTCCGATTTTTCCAGCAAGTTCAATGAACTTCGGCGAGTGCTTTTCTTGTGGTGCGCCAAAAAAGAAAAATGAGAAGAAAGAAAAACCGAGAAGTTTTCATGCAGGTTGAGCGGGGGAATGACGGGGGAGCGACGCACACACAAGACTCACTTTCGTTTGTGGTGAGTGTGCAGGGAAATTTTCGCTTTACGCGCCGCGATGGGGGTGGGGCTAACGGAGCTAGTAGCTGTCTTCAATGTGTCCATTCAGAAAGTGAGACAGGCAATGTTTCCCCTTTTGCCTAGCCCCAGTCTCGACAGAACGACCGACCGACTGCCCTCCCCCGTCCTCTCTCACAGCTAGTTCATTTAGCTGGCGCTGACGCTTTCATGGGGTTCTTGAACTTTCCCTTTTTGGCCAGAGATTCGCAGCGTTTGTTTTTCTTTTGCGGCATTTTACGAAAGCAAAACAAGCACACATTCGACACCCAAGAATTTTCGAATAAAGATTATATTACGTTGAAATTATGTTCTTTTTGTTGGTTTTATATTTTGTTTATCGCTTTTCAAGTTTTTGATGTGTTTTCTTTAAATTTATTTTGGTATTTCCTTTTTTATTTGCCTCAAATTGATTTGTGGTTTCCCTTGTCGAAATGATGGATTTTTAAGCATATTCTTGATCATTATCTAATGAAATTTTTTTAGAGTTTCATAATGATATACATATGTATGCTATGAAGAGAGTGAAAGTTAATTTTTAAGGCTTAGAACTTGTTGTTTAGATTTTTTTTTTGCATTTTTCTATCGATTTTTTTACGCATTCAAAAATTTTTTAGCTTAAACAAATTTGTTTCTAGTGTTTTTTTATTTCTAGTTTTATGTAGGTAAGGTATATATATTTTCTTGAATTTATAATAAATCTAGGAAAAGTCAATAAATAAAATAATAATAAGTAATAAATTACATGTAAATTATTATTATTTTTTTTTATTTTGAATAATTATTTTTTAATATGATTTTTATTTATTTATTTAATATGAATAGAATAGAATAGACTAGGTATTGACAAAAATCTATAAAAAAAAAAAAATTTTAATTCAATTTAAATAAATTTAATAAATATATCATCTAATATCTAAGAGGGTAAAGTTTATTTAGGCAATAGATATACTCATGTAAGGTTGATTTTTAAAAAAATAATTTAATAATAAACATTATAAAAAAAAACATAAGAGACACATTAAAAAGATAAATAACAGATAGAAAAGAGAGAAATAAAAAAATATGTATCTAAATAAAAAACAATATTTACAAAACTAAATTTCTATTACATATCTTTAATGTTTAAAAATATTAATTAATACAGCTACATAGAGATCTAATTTTATAGAAATACGACTTGAAGCTTCAACTAATATTTGTACTAGTTCAATATTATAATTATAGACTATATATTTAGCAAATAGACTCTAGATTATATAGTAGTTGAAATGTATGCTATAGACTGTCTATGAATGATTTCATTATTATAATCGCATGAGATCGAATGCGATAAGAATGACATTATCAAAGCACATCAAATGAATATGTAGCTATATGGGAATGTGGGTCAAGCTAAGCCATGCAACAGAAATCAAATTGGACAAGTACTTTTTTTTTTACTACTATCGGAAGAGGGGGGGGTTAGAGCAAATGGGATCCGACAGACAGTGGCACGCCACCACCATGAGAGCAGAACTACAGTGAGTGCTGATTATGCATTTCCACCCTCAACACTACAGGCGCCACAGGCAAACAAGCCTACGAGTGACATCATGACACACGCTCGCCCCACAACTAGAAAACAGTTGCATTTGTTGTTCAGCATGAACAAAATTAAAACAACGACAAAAAATCTATATAATATAAAATTAAATTAGATACAGAAAGTAAAAGCATAAGCCCCAAGCTCACTTTGGGGTTGTCCGTTCACAGTGGAAGCTCGCGCTTCGCGTAGCGCAACGGCAACGGCAGCCAGCCCAAAAGGTCTTTGAACTCTACGGCCCGTAAATGGGTCATACAAGAAATTTTTGTGTGTGTTTCGAGTTCTTCCCGAAAATTTTCCCTGAAGTGTCCATTTTTGGTGGTGGGTGGCGTTGCCCATGCCTATGCCCGCTCGCTTCTCTTTACCAAATCAAAATCAATTTCAATTGCGTTGCGTAGTCGCTTGGAGTTTGCGCATTTTCAACAGCTGATTTCAACAGATGAAGCAGACTGCGGGTGTGGGTGTGAGAGTGTGAGTGTGAGTGGGAGCGAGAGAACGGCAGAGAGGGGAACAATTCGAGTGCATTTCATGCGCAAGTTTGGATTAGACTAGGCAATTGAGTAGGGAAATTTCGTTCTGTTCTGAGTGTGAGTGGCGAACAAAGAGTAAATGAGATGGGAAATTTGTTGTATTTACAAAATGTGTTACGATAATTGAAAAGAAAAATATTTGAATACTAAAAATACAAAATATTTACAGACCCTTCATATACATATGTATATACTTAAATAAATATTAAAACTATTTAATGGCTGTATATAAATAGAACAGAAAATTAGCTTATCACTTGAATAAGCTTAAGCTTTACTCCTAAAAAATAATAAATACATTTAAGATGAATTTTTAGCTCAAATAAATATTTGTTTTCTTTTTAAATTTATTATTATTTTGCTATAATTTATTTATATTATTTTATATATAATATTTTATTCTATAATATTTTTTGGAGGTTGCTAAAAATTATTTATTAGCTTTCATCTAAATTAGTTTCTTTAAATTATTTGTTTACATCATATTTTGGCATAGTTAACGTATAATTGGAATTTATAAATTTATCTTTATATATTATTTATTTATTTTTTATCTTCATTTATAATTTTAACTTATTTAATTTATTTAAACTTAATAAACTTAAATTGAAAGTAAGTAATTTATTATGATTATAATATCATCTCTACACAGTTAAATAATATTAAATTAAAACTAAGTTTACTTGGCTAATCATTAAATTATCATATAATATATAACATAACTCAATGCATAAAGTCTTAGGCTAAAAGCACTCAGCAGCAAAAATTAATCTGCACTCAAAGCATTTCAAATTTCCCTCGAAAATGAAACGTAACAAAAATTTCCCTACGCATTTGATTTGCACTCAAATGCCTTGCTCTCAAATGTGATAAAACACTCAACGTAAATTTCCCAGCAATTGGACATTTTGTGGGATGACATAACCGAAAATGTTTATTGTATTTTCGGCTTAAGCGTATGAGCAAGAGAGCGTGTGTGCGTGTGTGTGTGTGTGTGTGTGTGTGTGTGTGTGTGTGTGTTGTGCGTGCTGTCGTCTGTTTGTTATACACAAGTGCAGCTCTCTGTGTGGGCCAGTGACCTCAAGTAACGGTATCCATAGTATTAGATAAGTTCGTGAGCATGTGCGGGGCATTTGCGTGTTCCTCTTTGCTCTTGTGTTTTCTGCTGCTGCTGCTCTGTGTTATGCTCTTTATTGTTTTTGGGGTCTCTACCCGCAGCTCCGTTGCTTTTGTAGTTCAACTATAATTTTTTTGGGGCGGGGCACAGGGGCGACACAACAATTTGTTAGGGCGATCGAGTTTTTTTTTTTTTTGTTTGAAGCTTTTTACATGCCATATTTTCGATGTGGGATCACATTTATTTTGTGGGGCGAGAGAGTGTTGAGAGTGTAGTTGTGATTGGGCAAAGTAATTCACTTGGATATCATTCTCGAAATGTTTATTTACAGCAATTGATCTAAGAGTACGCGTTGAAGTTTGAAGTAATTTGAATTTGTTTGGAGCAAAGCAAAGGAAATGAAGGGTAATTTATGGAGTTGTGTTAAATGAGGTAAACTAAGCAGAGAATTAAGCGATATTTAGACTAGATATAACAAATGGATGATGCCAAAGGGATAACATGATTTTACAAGCTGTTAAAAATGGGTAACTAAATAGGTTTCTTTGAGAGGAAAGTCGAAATTATGAAGCGCTTTGAAGAGAATATAAAAACATTTTTAAATGGCACATAAAAGAAACTTTGAGTAAAATATAAAATAAAAAAAAAATTTAAGTGAAGCAATATTGAGTGAAAAATAAGATATTAAATAGGAAGTGTTTCATGCTAGATTATTGTAAAAAGAATTGCTTAAATAAATTAAAAAGGAATTATTAAAAGTTCTAATCCTAAGGATCTTCTTGGTTTTTTTTAGATAAAATATAGATAAAATAATAATTCTGAATTCTAGTCTTAGAATAGACTGGAAATGAGTTTCTAGATTAATATTTATATCTTTCTTAATTAAAATTTAAATAACATGAACATTTATTCACTTGACATGCAGTTAAATATAATTTATAATGAACTTAGTTCACAATATTTCCTTGACTATAATAGAATTCTATGACCTATTGGCTTTTGCTTTAACTAGAAATTATCGCAAATTTCAAGTAATGTATAAAAATACATTTTAAAATTTTAAACTAGCAATAAAATAATTTATAGCACTTTCAAATGTTTTCAAAATTTTTGTAAATTAATTTCATAGTAAGTTTCAGTTTAACTAGCAGTTAAAAATTATAAATAACTTATTGTGCAAATTTAACTCTCAGTTAAATGAAAACATTCGTGATAAACATTTCACAAAGACTATTTAACAATCAATTAAACATGAGAAATGTGATAGATGTCAATATATAACTGGCAGTTAAATAATTTGTTAGCCTATCAAATCCTTCAACTCACGCTCAAACAAATTATTGTCTTAGCTTTTGTGAGGCCATTAAATGCTTTGCCTTATGCCGGCCGGCCGGCCGGCTGTTTGGTTGGTCTGTCGCCTGGGTAGAGCTCCCCAAATTAAAAGCAAACAAACCAAAATATTTGCCAATAAGACAATAAAATGTTGTCAACCCGCCCTGGGGCAAATGGAGCGCAGACCTTTTGCCCCTCGACCTCGATACAAAAAAAAAAAAAAAAAAAAAAAAAACAAATGATGCGCATGTCAATTGCCACAAAGGAGGCAGAGTAACCACCCTCGAGCCTCAAACCAAATGGGAAAAGAGAGCCAACAGAGGCAGGGAAATTTTTGGGTCAAGAAAAGGAAAAGCAAATTGCAAGGTCATTGAACTTGAGCTGAAAAGCTAAGTTGGAAAACTCGAAGAAGCTGAAACCGCAAAAGCCCCGAAAAACCAACCCCAAAGCTAGGAATAGGAAACATATGTACGTACGCAATGCAAGCCTACAAAACGCACAATATCCATGGGGGTTGAAACACCTTGAATCTTACTGAGGAGAGGCTTTCGGGCGAGTGGGCGGCAATTTGACACACATCTGAGCATCAAAAGAGATAAAGAAGAGGAAATGAGAGCATTAAACGCCAAACACCATTATTTATATATGTACATATTTATATATAGAAGTTCTAGTTAGCCTATTCCCTATCGTAACAATCCGACTATATCTAAATCGTAACCTTTGCAATTTATGCCACTAACTGTTGCCCATTTGTAATCAACTTAATGTGAGCTTAATTACGAGCTATTCAAATTAAAGCTAAGGGTTTTGCACTAAGGTATTTAAGATATAGATAGAAATTCTATTGGAGTTACTTTTCAATGTAGAGATAACACATTAATTTAGATATATATAGATCAATCTGTCTGCTGTCTGTATATAGATCAAACTGACTAGAAAATTGCATAGAACTTCAGCTGGGTCTATGAAAACTCTTTTACTTTTCCTTTATTATGTCATATATATACATATATATTCCAGAATATATACACACATTCCATATATATATTCCATAATTGTCGAGTACTTGTATCGCCTAGCACCTATAAATACCCTTGAATATTACGATGCGAGCATCTCAGTATATATGCTATATTCTATATACAAATATATATATATCACCAACTGAGAATTACGTACAATAATAAAACTATTAGCCACTTCAGGCAAATGCCAGACTGATTAAGGGTATTACATAGAACATTCATTACCTTATCAAAATGTTCATATATAAATATAGCGCTAAATGAGTTTCAGATTTATATAGATTAAACAATTACGTTTCCCATTATCATATGCAAATCGATTAAATGCGTTACATGTGATGCCTTTCTGCTTCTTCGTCTTTATGTTTTTCCTGACTTTTCGCAAATGAAGAAAAACAAAAAAAAAAAAAAACATGAAAATGAGGCCAGGCCTGTGGTACCCGAGTGTCAGCAGCCATAAAGTATGCCATGGAATTGCCTTTGGGGACGTATTTATTGGCTACGTAATTTAAATGTAGATACTAACTGTATATATAGACACATGTATAAATATATATATATATAGTCTATATATGTGCATGTACAGTAATGTGCGCGCATTTGTCTTTGTTTTTATGTACATCACGCAAATAAATTTGAATTGCAAAAGTTTTACAGAGTTTTTAAGCCTAAAATTTAAAGAGACATTAAATGATTAATTTACATTTTTTAAATGTTTTAATATTAAGTTTGAAAACTACGATATTTATTAATAAAAATTTGATCAAATTTAAAATACAAAATTTTAATATAAATAATTACTAATTTTAACTAATGTATTAAGGATTTCTATAATGTAATAATGCTTATGCCCTAGTCGCCCTTCAGTGCCGCGCATGCCTCAACGCTTAGCTAGTTATGTGCTTATACATATGGCGGCTCTAACTGTCTAACGATCTATCTATCTATGTGTCTATGTGCAAACAATCTTTATCTATGGTCTATAGTTCGTTCGTTTTGCTCACTCATTCAGTTCCAAGTCGAGTAATATGCATCGACCTTGTGTCTGAGTTATTAACTCGATTCTACTTAAGTACTCGCCTGACAGGTACAATAGCTGATCAAAGATTATTAAAAACCGATTAGAATAGACTTTCAATTCGATGACAGCTTAATTCCAGGTTTATGAACTTCAAATTTGAATAATGAAATCAAAAAATAATATATAAATATAATTGATATGAAATATATGACAAATTTGTATTATAGATTATCTTGTACTTGTATTTAATGTATGCCCATATGATTTATAGGTGTCTTTAACTGATTTCTGATCAAACTCAAATTCAAACTCAAGCTTAATATTGTTATTAATATTTTTATTTTATTTATTTTAATTCTTAATTATTTTTGATTCTGATTAAATTATAGATCATCTGAAAACCCTAAACTCAAATTGATTTGCTTTACTGCTGCAGAAATTTTATAATAGAAATTCAATTTATTAACATTGTTTGAAGATCTTTCAAAGAGAAGTTTTTTGCTTAATATCTTTTAATTATAGTAATAATACTATGCTTTCACTGCATATTTAAAAGATCGAAGATCAGTTTGACGATGTTCATTAGCAGAATGACTAAATTTTAAATTAAAATATGTTAATAATTTAATTTATTATATATTTATATACCCAATACTTTTCTAATTATAATGTATAATTTATTATATATAGTTATATAATGTATATATTCAGTAACTCATTCATTATAATTCTATAGTAATTATAGTTATAAGTAATATATGAATAGAACCCGAAGAACCCAATAAGTTTTGAAACTGCTAGAATAACTAACTAGCTAAATAACTAAAAAGTAATGTAGCTGAGCCCAATATAGTATATATAAAAACCCAATTCCATCCAGCTCTATTCGTATTAAAAGTACGCCAAGTTTTTAATTTATGACAACAGCCCTTGCATGCCTAACTACCCTATGTATAATAATGAGCAAAAAATGTACTTAGCTTTTTTTTATTATTATTATTTTTTTTTTTTTTATACTTTGTTTTTGTATGACATCAGTTGCCCAATTTCGATAAATTGCAGTGAATCTTAACTTTATTTTCTTTTTACTGTGGGGGAATTTTTCTAAATTTCCAACCGGCACATAAATCATATATAGAATAGCTAGAAAAGGAAAAAAATAGTTTGCGAATTGTTAAAGTAGTTAAAAGAAAAACATTTTTTTTTTTTTCCTTTCGTACCTCGACACGTTCCGGCAATTAGTGTAAAGCGTGCAACGCCACCGGAACCGCGCCGAAAGCAAATGAAATCGAACAAAATATTATAGATAGATATATGTGTATATATATATACAAGTAATATGTATAGCTAAATGGGTCTTTTTATAGAGTGCACTCATATCGTCGAGCGTGTCGATAATAATATACAAAAATTGCCTTCGCAAATACCCTTTAAAGGCAACTTTATCTATCTCTTTATGTGTCTTATACTTCGCTTTGCGACTATCTTATATTCATACTTTAATATAATCCTTTGTTATATATATTCTATCTACTACTTCATCTTATACGATTCTTATATTTATATTTGTACCTACTTATTTATAATATATGCTATATAAGCTCTGTTAGGGTATGTGCTAGTCGGATAATGTCAACTGAAATGCAATTACTTGCTTATGTTTGTTACATTTTAATGATCGCGCGTGTAAAAGTGAGCTTAACAGAAGCAGAGGGAGATGGGAAGCAAGAGAGAGGGAGTGAGGGAGAAAGAATTTCGGAATTAGTGGTGGAGGTAGGGCATGCCTTACATGAGAGAGAGAGAGAGAGAGGGTGAGCTATTGCTTAGACACTTTGCTCGAGTCAATGCACTGGCAATTGGCTTTGCCATTTCTCAAGGTTGCATCAAATCGAAGTACTATATATACTATATAAATGTATATGCATATGACTATATATATAATTTATTCATATAACAGTTTATAGTTGCCTTTACTTAGTTTTCTACATTTTACACACATTGTGTGAGGTTCAATAAAGTGAATTGGGTACCTATGGGACAGGGCAAACCGAGTTTTACGTAAGCTCCATAGGGCTTACTCTACTGATATCAATCAAGTGCTTCGTCTGCATATTTTGTCTATTGCACAATTATTGGCGAGACCAAGCAATACGTATTATCTATTCAAAATTCACCTAACTTAATGTAGGAGACAACAAAAAAAACGTGTTTTCAATTTGATTTATTTTGGTTTGTCTAGAAATTTAATTAGCATTCATATGGAATTTGGCTATAAACGAACTTTTGTTTTCGACTTTTATAACTAAATACTAGATATTTTTTATGGCTAGCCGGTGTATATATGTATGTATGCTTGAGCTTATAGTGGAAGTATTATTATTATATTTATAGCAGATGGGAATCTTTTATGGCTCGAATAGTATTATCTATATATTTTCTCAATACTGAGGCAAGCAGAGAATTACAATTGGTGTATTATAGAGTATGTTAATCTTTAACATTTCTAACCTCACTCTTATTTAAGATAATTCTTTAATTCGATTTGAAAAATCATCAAAATTTGAAATATTTAATAGCAATTGAATTATTATATTATTACAAATTGAATTCATTCAAAATTTCTTCATATACAACACATTAATCATTTATTCATTCAGTATTTCTTTCTAGATTCTTGGTTTAGTAAAAAAAAAAAAGTCAATTCATTCAGAATTTTCAATTCGCTGTTCAATCGGCTAATTTGTAATAGTATTTTCCTTTATCTAAATTACTTGTACCTTGTCAATAAATGATTTTGTTTTTGGGTTTAACACTAGAGGAAATGTGTACTTCAGTCTTAATGATAGGGTAATAAATTTTACAAATAATATGACCATGTATAGCGCGGGCTAGTTAAATAGAGAAATTGTATGTATATATAAACATGATTTTTCTTTTATATTGAAATATTATGTAAAAATTCCTCAAGTCATGTATTTGAAATAAATTTATCTTCCTGTTAAATTTTATGGTAGCTTTGGTTAGTTTTGGTATTTTAGTTCTGTTTTTTTTTTTTTTTTATTTTTTTTTTTTTATTATTTTAAAATTGTTAATATAATAATTTTGTATAATCTTTAGGTATCAACAATTTATTTCATAAGCTCATTAAATTAAATAGATTGTTTCTAAACACAAACTTCAGCTCACGCTGTACATGATATGACAATGCTTAGGTAACAACTTCCAAATGCCCTTACATTGAGTTACCTTTGACTAGCTAAGTGCACATGTATATAACACTTAATTAACAAGTGCTTAATCTGCTTTAAAAACAACAAATTAACGGGTTTGCAATGGTGCCTTGTAAGTATCTGGGCAAGACATTTAACTAAATAATTAATATTAATAATTGAATATATTTTAATGTAACGGAGTGTGCATTCATACATATGCATAAAATATTCAAGCGATGCGACAGTAACTTAGATTAAATACCAAGAGTATCAATGCTTCAAGTACCCACACCAAGCCATCAACATACATACAAATATGTACATACATACATATGTATGTATGTATGTATGTATGCATGCTTGACTCTTTGTATCTCGGGGGGCACTTTAAGTGTGTTCGATATGTTAGCACCTAAAAGCTTACAGAGTATTTGTTTTTGAACGAGCCGCCCAGGCGGAAACTACAAATTTATGATCAATATTTTGTGTTTGGACAACGCTTATCATTATTATTATTATCAAATAAAGTGTATGTGTGCTTAAATATTAAAAGATTTAAATAAAAGATACATATGCAGCCATACATATGTACATAGTATGTCTTCTATCAACTGTGAATTGCAAATTCCAATTGAATCGATGACTTAAGCGACTCGCAGTGTAGGCGTTTATAATTAAAAATAGCTGTAAACATCGAAAGTAGCCGAAAATAAAACTGCAAATTAATTCGAGTTACTTGAGAACATACACACACACACACCAGCGCAGTCCACGCGCAACTGTAAAGCAAACAAACAAAAATTGAAAACAACTACAACAGCTACCCAAGCATTCAGGCAGGCCATAAAAATTCACACACACACACACATAAACACATACATCAAGAGTTGTATAGTTGGCATAGTACTAGAGCGTGCACAGCAGAGCGACAGAGGAAGGAAAGAGATAGAGAAAGAGGGATCGAGCAAACTAGCGACATGTGCATGCGATAAAATGCAACGTGTATGTACGCCTTAGAGGCAGTGCCACTGTTTTCAACAATCTGGCCCGAGCAAATGCAAGAGGATGTGCAATGGTTTTCAACGCACGTGCCGACGTCTCGGTCAATGAACCACATAAGAAACAAGAAGAGAGCACGACTAGCATAGCAGATTGAATGAATCGATGAGGGAGGGCAACACACACAAACACACACACTCACACAGTAAATGCAGCGGCACAGGCGTGCGACAGTGATGGAGTGCAAGGTCTGGGCGCTCTCACAGTTAAGAGTGTAATGTGTATGTGTGTGTGTGTGTGTGTGAGAGAGAGAGTTTTCATGATTATTTTGTTCATTTTTGGTCGTTGCCGCGTGTAATGCAGTTATTATTGACGCAGTCTGAACGTCGGCACTCCCTCTGCTTCCATTGTGATCGCTCTTACTGCTGTTCTTCTTGTTGCTGATGTTGTTACTGTTGTTGCTATTGCGCTGGCTGCTGCTGCTGCTTAATTGACACATAGCTTTATTTACAGCGCAGCTCAGTGAAACAAAGATAAAGAGAGAGAGAGAGAGAGAGAGAGAGAGAGCGAGACAAAAGACTATTTACAATAATACAAATGTGATTCGTTTTTTTTCTTAACATTCGTAATATGCATAAATATTGCTAGCGTATGCAAATTTATTTAACAGCTGGCGACATTAGCTCAACGATTTTTCAATTTTCAACTGTTATTGTGCAACAATAATTGCCATGAGCTGTCTGAACGTTTAAAGAAGAGGAAGAAACAAATGGAAAAGAAACAAAAACAATGCGAACAACAACAAAACAGCTGCTTAGACGACAATAGTCGTAAAACTAAAATGCTAAAGGTGTTTTATAATCAAGCAATAGTCGAATGATAATTAACGAAATACACGTGTGCATCAATATATGTATATGTACACACTCATATACATACATATGTATTAATATATATGTACATTCTCTCTCTCTCTCTCTCTCTCTCTCACTCACTCTCTCTCTCACTCGCTCTGTTTTGCTCTCAACTTTGTTTGATATAAAATATAGTGCAAAAATATAATAAATATAATTAGATTTTCTAAAAAAACAAATTATTCACAAATGCACTAAATAAAAATACTAAAAAAATACTTAACAACTTTTTTTCCCTTTGGGAACAAAGTATAAAAATTAAATATGAATGCTTAAGAATTTTAACTTAGAATAAATAAAAAATATCAAAAAAAAAGGAAACATTTAATGCTGAAAAATTTTCATTTAAAATAAATAGAAAATATCAAATGTTGCAATATATTTAAAATTTCCTTGAATTAAACTAGCAATAAATATATATATAAATATATATTTTTTTTTATTTCTTTTTTTTTATTCATAATCATAGAATATAAGAATTCCGCACTCTTTTATCGCTATTTCCATTGGCTATTTTATATAGAAATCATATTTATTAATAATTATAATTTTTTTTATCGTGCCATGCACAATATTCTACACTCATTTATTGCAATTTCCCTTTGCCATATCATTTAGAAATTATTTTTATTAATAAAAATATATATTTATTTATTTTATTTTTTTATTTTTTCAATTCCTTATTTATTTTACTTATCATTTGCAATGTTAAATTTAATTATTACACAATTCCGTATTACGAATGTTTTGATTCGGTAAACCTAAACTGTATTTTGTTATTAGATATGGCTACAGACATGTCTGTGTGTGTGTATGTACATATGTATGGGAGCGTGTGCATACATACATGGCTAACTGTTTACACGAACGGCTATAGAGCGTGCGAGAGACCTGTAATGCGAATGTAACAATGGGATAGGAATAATAAAAGTCGTCATATATGACTGACACTGGCATTGAATACGACGATATAGCGACTATGGGCACTATATGAATAATATTTACACACACGCACACATCATTATTTATATATGTATATACATACAGATGTGCGTTCTTAGCAAATGTCATTTGCTTATGTATTTGCACAACTCATGCAATCGCATGCCTACCTCTCTCTCTCTCACTCTCTCCCCTGCCTCTCTCCCTCGCTCTTTCTTTTTCGCGCCACACGTTTCGGTAAACAAATAAATTATTATAACAATATAACAACAACAATAAATAAGGAATTATATCAGTTCAGGCAAGGTACAAATGGACTTTCTACGACTTTTTCTGAAATATATTTTTTAATAATTTTACACACTTCTATTAAATGTAAGTATTTTTATATAAATTAAATCTTTTTTTTTTTATTTATTATATTTTTTCTCTCTGTTAAATGTATTTTTATATTAAGTAAATAGTTTTTTTTTTTTTTTTTAAATTTATTAAATGACATTTTCATAAATATTTATTATATATATATTCTGTTAATTTTTAAAATTTTTTAAATTATTATTTTACGTTTCTTTCTTCAATATATATATATATATATATATATATATATATATATATATATATATATATATATATATATATATATATATATATATATATATATATATACATATATTGTTTCTGTTTTTTTTTTAATAATTTTTTTTTTTTTTAAATTAATTAATTTTGATTTTATGTTACGAATTTTTCTTGAATATATTTTTAAATATTGATTATACATATGTATATTTTTATTCTTTATGTTTTTATATTATTTATTTTATATGAATTAAATATTTAATATTTTAAATTGACTTTTAATATTTATAGCACATTTTTTTGTGGTCGATGTAATCATTATAATAATTAGACTTTTTTAATTAATTTTTTTTTTTTTTTTTTTTTTTTTTAATTCGTTACACTTCATTATGCAAGGCTAAGCTACAAAGTTGCATATTACGTATACGCAATGGAGCAAATAGATGTCTATTTCAAGAACTTGGGAAAGTTGTTATCTGGTCTAAAATTATGCGACGCAGTTTTATTGCATACATACTATATGCATACATACATATATACAAATATGTATATATCTAATTTTATCTAAGTTAAATAAGGTAGACCATTTTTTTTTATATCTTTTTGAAAGTATTAATAGTTCTATGCTCTATCTACATATACTCTGTAATAATATTTTGTTAAAGTATTATATTATAAGATATATATGTATATGGTATCTGAAAATTATGAAAACTATATATATATATTTTTATTTTTATATATTATTTTCATTGGTTATTTTTATTTTTAATATATTTTTTATTATTTTATTTTTTAGTATTTTTAAGTATTTTTTCTTATTTTGTTTAGTCTCTTAGAAACTTGTTTCTATTAGCTGCGCATGTCGCACTTGAGATACCCTTCTGTTTTTTCTGTCGCTGCTCTTGGAGAACTTAATAAATATTGTGCAATTCCACGAGTTTTGTTTTCCGTTTGTTTTGTTTTCATTTGAGAGATATTTCGCACGTGGTCATTGGCGCATTATATGCAATAACATAATGAACGCCGTTTGAGATTAGATAAGATTAGATTAGATTACATTAGATTCGCGTTGTTATTAGCTGAAAAGTTTTGGCCCCTTTGAAAGTAAATCAAAGCATAATGAAATCTCACACACTCATTGATCTTGAATCTTATGAAGAAAACAATTAAGAACCTTTTTTTATCGCATTGGTCAACATGCGCGTCTATTTAGGGCCTATTATCAGACAGAATCGATGAATTGAAAATTAAAAGAAAAAAAAAAAGAACAGACTGTTGAGGTACCAAATGACGGCAATGCATCGTGATTCAGAATTTCAGAATGGTGAAATTTGTTGGCAACTGTTTTCCAATTTACCTTCCCCGAGTTCTGGGAAACGACGCTACTATATCAGCGAGTGTCTAATGTGATGTCCCTGTCAAGGGCTTGGTATGCTGTCCGGAAATATGTAAAAAGCCAGAAAAGAAATTTAGCTTGAATTGTTTTCGTTAGAAATGGAAATTTCTGTATATCATATCGATTGGGTGTATGTATATGCAGACAATGTATTGATTGTTATTGATCGATTTTTGAAGAATTATGAATTGGGTATTTCTTTTGCTATTTCATTATTAGTGGTCATATTGTTGTAATAATAATTATCTATGTGATAATATTGAAATTATTATTAATATTTAAGTAATATTGTCTAATGATAATGACAATGAGAGTGAAAGAGGCAAGGACAATGACAAGGGCAAAGACAATGATAAAGTAAAATGATAATGATATATAATAATGATAATGCCAATGGAAATTTCAATGACAATGACAATGGTGGACACTGACAATGACAATGAAAAGGACAAGGGTAAGGACAAAGACAATAATAATGATAATGGTAAAGTAAATGATAATGATAATGATAATGATAATGATAATGATAATGATAATGATAATGATAATGATAAATTATAATTATAATTATAATGATATGATAATGATATGATAATGATCTTTGGTAATAATGATATTGAGAATGATAATTATATATAATGATGATAATAATATATGATAATGACAATGACAATGATAAGTATTACTACATTACCTTACAAACTAAGAAACCCTTCCCACCCTCTCTCTCTCTCACTCTCACTCTCTCACACACACACACACTCTCTCTCTTACCCTTTTTCTAGGCTTGCCTGTAACCTTCTACCTGCATTTACCTTCAACGTAATTCAACAGACTGACTGCCCTCAAGTCCCTAACTTGCATTTAAGTAATCTGTATTTATTTATCAATTAAGCGAGTTCTATTTCCTATAAATCCATTGTTGCATGAAAATTGCACTGAAATCTGTAGCTCTTTTAGGGCTGCTCAATTCGTGGCACATTCTACGCCCATTCAAACTGTGTGTGTCTAATGATTCAACCAGCTGGCAAGCGCCCAGACGCAGACTCGCATTAACTGCTGCATGGGACAGCATGGCAACAACAACCTGCACAATTACACATTTGCACAGCAAGCGAGCGTAACAGAGAGAGAGCGAAAGAGATGGCGAGAGTAGCATGCAACAAACTCTTGAGTGTGCGACGCGCTGCTTGCGTCCTCTGCATGTGCAGCACGTGTCGAAAACTGTGGCACGTCCTCACATATTCAGCTGTTGAAAACCGTTGCACGTCCGCCACGCGAATTTGCTGCGAGTCGTGCTGCCGCTGCGACTGCTGCGCTGCTGCGACTGCTGCTGCTGCTGCTGTTGTTGTTGTTCTTGCTTTTGTTCTGGCATTGCCCTTTGCAAGCGACAACGTTGCAGACATTTTGGGTTTGGGTTGTATTTTATTTTTTCTTCTTCTCCTTTTTTTTCGAAATACATATATTTTTTGGCTCGCTGCTGTTTGTGTTGGTGTTGGTCGTTGCCAAAAAGGGATGAAGCTTGAATTTATTGCAACGTTCAAAAAAACGTACATACGCCCCCCGCAGCAGCAGCAGCAGCAGCCGTAGCAGCTGCGTCGGCTGCAACGCGGGCAGCGGAAATGCTCTGACGCTGGCATTTATTGAAATTTCTTTAAAATTTTCGCCGAATTTCGTACAACTTCTTATTTATGCATAATAATTTTAAATTTTGTTTTTGTTATTTTATTTTTTGGCTTTGCTGCTGTTGTACTATAAATGTTGTCCGACAAAAGAAAGATGGGGTCAATGCACTGCTTGAATGAAAAAGTATGGGAAGGGGGCAGAGCGAAAGATATGCAGAAGTATGAGAGAGGTAAGAGTGCAGTGCAGCGGACAGTGAAGGAGGAGAGGGAGAGGTATTTGCCACAGCAGACATTGGCTATAAAGTTTCGAAGAGGGCATTGACTCGATTAAGATATGGTATTGAAATATATTTTCGAATTATAAAAAAGAATTTTATTCATTACAGGCAAGTAACGGTACAAAGTTCATATTTTTATATGGCCTATGCCAATTTAATTGCGACTTGCACTTTGTATCAGGTGATCTTTAATCTCTAGTTATCTACGACGTTGACGAAAGCATCGTAAATACTTCGATTCATGCTAACAAATCACAAATTGAACCCTCTACACAAACACACAAACATAGACACACTGTATATTCAGACGCATACGTCACCAGCAGAGTAAAAAAGCTGCAAAATAATAAAACAACTGACCAAATACAAGAAGTGAGAAAAACAACAACATGAAGAACCGCAACAGCAACGGCGATAAGAACCGAAACCAAATCACCACCAACAACAAGAACAAGAACAACGGTAGCAGCGACAACAAAAACAACAACAACAACAACATTACAAATTGAATAGCCGTACGAATTATATTCGTGTGCGTAGATATCATAATAAAAATTTTATTGAGTAAGTTGTGCGCGTTTGTCGTCGCTGACGATTCGCAGCGCGTCGCTGTCGACGCTAACGCCAACGCAACAAAGGCAATTGCCGAAAATAAGAGAAGCAGCAAAAGCAGCACACCATTGCTGCGGCTGCGAAAAAAAAAAATAACAGGCTCAGCATTTGTATGTACATTGTCTATATGCGTTAGAGGCAGCGGCAGCAGCAGCTGCTGTCTCAAATGCCGGCTTACGCACGCAAACACAGCTACATCAACACACACACACACACACACACATACTCAAACGTATATACTCATGCTTGCATACGCAGCGCTTTCATTCTTCAGTTAGCGCTGCCACTGCCGCAGTCTCAGTCACAGTCGCTGCTGCCATTCAATAAGAACGCCGACTGCGCAGTCACAGTTGCGCCGCTGCGCGCAGCTCGGTGCGCCGCAGCGCTGCCAGTGTGTTGTTCTCGGCAAATTTTGAACGCTGGCCGCCATTTCGTATTTCTCAGCAAGCTGGCGACGCGTCAACACGACAAACGGCAGCGTTTTCTGTTCTTTAAAGAACTTTCAATAGTATTAGAAAGCTTTTAACTAAGAAAAAAGCAAAAAAAAAAAAAAAGAAGCTGCTGTTTAAATACATCAACAGAAAAAACGAATAAAATTATAATCAACGTTATTTGATCTCCTTTGCCTTATTGTTTAGTTTTAATAATTAAAACTAAAACTTAGCAAATCAACTTAAAGTGTTTTCTTCTTCAACAACAACAACAACAACTAAAAGTGCAATTCCTAAATCAATTTGTGTTTAATGTGTGTTTGAACGGTAAATTGTTTGTTTAACTAAAGACTGATAACGAATATATATTAATAAATATAAATATTAAACATATATGCAAATTAATCAATACAAAAAGTGTACAAGAATATTGCTTAAAATATAACCTAGAAAATATTAAAAACCGATTAAATACTTACGCAGTGTAAAAAGCAAAATCAAGAATCAGAAATATTAAACTATAAGTGTGTGTGTATATATATGCATATGTGTGTGTATATATAGTATATATATAACCTAGGTCAATATTGTTTATAGTGGCGTGTGAATGTGCGCAGCAACAAAACGCTAATAGCAGAGCAGTAACAACAACAACAACAACAGCAGCAGCAGCAATCATAGTGCTGCGCAGCTACAAATACAAATACACATGCAAATAATCAAAAGCAGCAAAGATTATAAATAACACAAACACACACACACACACGTACATAAAGTTAAGCATGTATGTGTGAACGTTTGATACGGAAATTTGCCGCAGCAACAGAAACAATAATAACAACAACAACAACAACAACAACAGCAGCAACGAACGCAAATTAAACTTGAAAATCTATATGAAAAAAAAATAAATACAAATAAATAAATAAAAAATTAGACGCAAGCAGCAAAACGTCGCCAAAGCTAAGGCAGCGTCACACACCCACACACACACACGCCCAGGCACGAGCACACGGATCGTTCGCGTTCGCGTTCGCTCTCTCGCTCACACAACGATTAAGAACAGAGTCAACTTTTGGCTGCGTCAACTGCGCTGCTGCTCAGCTCAGCTGCCTGCTGCTGCTGCTCAATTCTTATACAATTTTAATATCAGACAGCGGCGATCGTGGCGTTCGCTCAGTCAGCGCCGTTGCCTCGCGTAATATAGTTCTGATTCTAACGGGCGCGCACACACATTCAATCAAACACACACACACACACGTATATACGCTCAAAGCAGAATTTGGTAATTTGTTCGAGCGACAAGTGCAGACTTGTTATTCGCTTTTAAAGAGTGAAGCAGAGAGAGAGCGAAAGAGAAAGAGGCATCGCTTACGATTAACATTTCGTGGCGATAATTTTGTTCATGCCTCGCCTCGAGTGCGCAACAGTGAAAAAGTTCTACAAACACTTGCCGCTCGTCGATTCGCGCGACAACAAGTGTTTTTAACAAAATAAAAAAAAATAAAAAAAATAACATATAAAATAAAAACAAATAAGAAGAAAATACTGCAAAGTAACAGTACAAGCTTCGTGCAAATATAACTCAAGCAAGAATTTGGATTTGGATTTGGATTTTGAGAATAAATTTGCAGAGCGCAAGGAATATTTTAGCAATTTTTATTGTGGATTTTCTGTTAATTTTATGGTAAGTTTTTTTTTAAAGTATAAAAATAATATGAATACAAATTTTTAAATAAAAAAAATATATTTTTTTTCTAATTTTTAATGAGTGTTTAATAAAAGCTACAAAAAAGAAATTTTAGATAATTGAAGAAAATAAAAAAATATTTATTTTTAAAATATTTTAAAATTTTCTTAAAAATATTATTTTTTTATAATTAAAATTTAGCAAAATTAACATACAAAATATTTTATTTCAATTTATTAGATAGCAATATTCACATAAAATATATTTAAATTTGTAAAATTTTATAATTTTTTAAATTTAAATATTTATTAATATAAACTACTATTTATAAACTTTTATTATTTTATTATTTATATTAGAATATAATATTACTTTTTTTTGTTTATTTAATTATTTATAAATAACTTCAAAATCATTTATTTGCGCAAGCGGCGTATACTTAATATATGATTGAGAGAATATACCTAGAGGTGGATGAGCAACACGAAAATTTCACAATATTAGAACATTTCTATGACGCTTCTAGAAATATATAATATATATATATGCTTACAATATGTATGTATAAACACAAGATTCTAACTAATTTCAAGTACTGACACACGCCAAAAATTGCGCATACGCCCCATGATACGAAAAAAACAAAAAAAAAAAAAACAAAAAAATGACAGATTACAGAGAAAATCTGGTTCATCATGATGAGGAATTTATCTATTTAAATGATTAGACTTTTTGGACTTAGAGCTGAGTACCCCAATCAACTACCCTACCCCTACCCGCCCATAAAATAGACTATCTCAACTAGATTCCTGATGACTCAACCCAGGGGGGGGAGGGTCCGCTTGAGTCACCTACAAGTCCATTGGGTCTTACAGGCTAATTTCAAATGGTTTTTGATAATGATCAATTGTATATCAAAAGGGGTTTCCTAAAACAATGTGACTCATTCGCTGTAATCACATGAGTCACACCCACCACTGGGAATACATAATAAAGAAGGATCACACGATTCTTTGTGTTTGTGTTTGCTAATTACTAATTACTGATAATGCCATAGATAGAATTTTTGTCAGTAGCCGAAAAACTTGTTCATTATTTATTATCAATATGGGTTGGTCAGTGCCTGAACTGAACTTTGGGCAGACTTTCATTGTACCTGAGCAATATCTAAATGGAAATTGCATAAAGAACCTTTTCTGATCTGAAATTTGCATATGCTATAGATAAGTGCAAAAGATTATTGAGATATATTCGGAAAATTCTGTTGGTGTAGAATAGATCTAAATTTGCATAAATAAAATCTATTTATTATTATTTTTTTTTTAAGTTGATTTAATCAGGTGAATTATCTTGTCTCAGCGTCGTTTGAAATTTTTCGAAAAATTCTATAAAAACATTAAAATATAATATACAGAATTGGATTAACATAATATGAATGCTAAATTGGCTAAGATCTGTAATTTTTTTATTTTTGGTTATTTTTTAATTCTTTATAATATATATTTGTATTTATTTATTTATTTTTGAATTGTTTATAATATGTCAGATGCTTAGAATTAACTTAAGTAGCTTCACGAATAATTCAAATTAAATTAAATGTAAATTTTTGCCATTATTTTAATTTTAAAATTAAATCAATAATATTTATGCTTAGAAATTATTTATATTTAATTAATATTATATTTAATAATTATTATATTTAATTAATATTTTAGTATATTTAAAAAAATATACTTGACTTTTTTTTAGTTTTTTAAATATTAATAATGATAATATAAAATTAAAAAAGTATCTAATAATATAAATATATTTTTATTTCTAAATATATTGTTAAATTTATAAAAAAAAAAAAGTTTATAAATTGAGTTTTTAATTGTTAGTCACATCGTAAATTCCCTAAACATTTTTTAAAAAGTACTTTTAACCCCTTGATAAGCATTGCGCAATTACATTTCCAATCAAACTTTTCACTCCATTCTGCAGACAATAAAACATTTATTGTTGTTCACTTTGGACTTATGCAATTTCTATAGCGATAAAAAAAAGTAGTAGAATCTTCCACATTTCTTTTTTTTGGTTGTTAATGTATTTTTGTCTTTTATCTATTTTCTAATTTTGTGCTTGAAGGTCAGTAATAGCGTCGACAACACTACGAAATGCCAAAAAATAATCTTGGAAATTGATATTTAGGGTATTTATGTGCACAGGAAATTGTATCGATGTGGCGTATGTATATAAAAAAAATAAAATAAAAACTAAATAAAAGCAAGTCAGGTGCGACTAAAGTGCCAATTTTTTTCCTGTTACCGTTGCTGTTGCTGTTGCTGTTATCGTGTTATCGTGTTATCGCTATCGGCGCTGAAATCGATTTGACAGTTGATTTACGTATGTAGGCGTTGCGATTGCCTTTAGCATTTCAATTTTGCAGGGCTAGCTGCGTTCATTCACGTTCCACCACGCACACACACACACGAACACACACACACACACACCTGTTGTTATCGCTTTTGACCAGCTTTGTGCTTATCGATGCGCTATTTGAATGTATCTCTGTCTATGGTGTCTGCTTAGCGTTGAGTTTTATGAATGGAATCGTCGAAATGTTGAAATGTCGTGCTTATATAGAGTCACAATTGATGGAGCGATTATCAATTGTGAGAGCAAGAGAGATAAAGTGAAAGAGCGATGCAGAAGAAGAGATTGCAAAAAGAATTTTGCACTTAAATCAGATTACGTGAATTTTACTTCCCTGTTTGATTTTACTTAAATATACATATGTGTACATATATATGAGAGTTAATAAATTCCTCCCAAGTCTGATATGTTATAAAATTCATTTCCTACAGATAAGCATGCATATGATATTGATATATATCACAGCTCACTTGAATTTGGTGAATTTGTTCAGTATGTAAATGACATATAGAAATAAACATATATACCTATATAAATATCAGATGTTTGTGCAATATTTTATTTAGATTTATAACTTTTTCAACTCTCTATATAATATATGTACTTTAAGAAGATATAAATCTAAATAATATATTACTCATATATCTGATATTTGTATAGGCGATATTATTGACTAAAATCTCATTTCCTTTCGCAATATCTTTCAACTATTTCATGGGAATCCCAAAACGTATCTCATTTAAATTTCCGAAAACACATCAAATTTACTAGCATTGAGATTGTCAAGTTACCAATATGTATACCACTTGAAAATGAGCAGGCAGGGTATATTGATTTTGTAGCAATTAAGCTAGAGGCTAGGCATTTATAAAGTTAAATAGTTCGGTACGCTTCAGGGTATCATCCAGTCGGTTACTAACGTACTCTAACTTCTTTTATAAATTCCAAGTTCAGCTATCGATAGAAGGAAATGTAATCTATTGAGGGGAAATTTCTTAAAGGGGTAGAATGAGTGGAGCAGATAAAACACTCGTTGCTCAAGTGCCAAGCCAATCATAAAATGTTTCTTTTCCTCTTTTTTGCGCCTCGTTCAGTTTGCATTGAAAGCGAAATTGCATGTCTCAATCAAAAATAAATATAAATAAATAGCAGAAAAATTCCATTTTGCTGCGGCTTATCAGTCAAAACTGTTTTGCTTTTGCCTCTTTCCCTTTGCGATCTTTTTGCACGAAATTCCATTAGTTGAAGAGCTTTACAGTTAATTCATAAACTTGTTGCTTATCAAGAATTTGAAATTTGTTGCGGTCACATGAATGAGACTTAAAACTGCGAATGAGATATAATTTCTACATCTTTTTTTCGTTTTTTGTTTGGCTATATTTTATGGCGAACATGGCATTTGGCAACCCTTTGCCTACCCCATTATATTTTGTATTGCAACACACGCGCGCATGCACACACACACATACACATATACCTGTATACACACTCAGCTACTCAAATATTCAGTTGAGTATCTGACGGATACATTTCGGGCTAAAAAAATGATTCTAATGCAAAAAGCCGGTTCGCAGACATGCGTAAAAGCTACGTTTGCTTACGTTAACGTGTGTGTGTATGTGTGTTGTCTTATATTTATGTTATATATATATAAGTGTGTGTGTGTGTGCGCGCTACCCTCCGGTTGGCGCGATCCGCCATATTTAGCATACCCTATGCATATCGGAAGCGCTGAAAGCAGGGTATATTAGCAAAGTATATTTACAGAAAAAAATTATAATATTATATATAATATAAATATCGTATATAATTTAAATATATCGATAACATAAAATATCGATTACAATTCATTATTAGCAATTATATTCTAAATTTTGGCCCTGTTTACAGGGTAGCTACTAGTTGATTTGAAACCTGCATATTGGCGTTAGTTTTATTTGTTCTTGTTACTTTTAACGTTCTTGAAAGTTCTTTTCGTCGTATTTGTGTTTATCCATGATACTAAATAAACAAAAATATAGATATGTATGTATATATAACTATATATGCATATACCTATTTAACGGCTATACGTAGTCAATGGTTTATTTATTTTCATCAAATAATTTTATATATACCAAAAAAAAATCACTTTTTTTTTCTTCTATTGACCTTGGTTAACAATTTTGCGCATATGTATTGCTGCTATAGGTGCTTATTTATTATATATTTCTATCTAATTTTATCGGTCTATATATGGCTTACACACACACACATACAGGCACCTTGTTTATATGTTTAGTTCTTTGTTCTAATTGGCAATTCTGACTAAATGATGTGAGCTGTTGTCCCCGTCATTCTCTTGATTCATAGAGTTTGTTTGTGTGTTTATTTATTTTGTGCTCTGTGGTCAGGTTTTTTTTTCATTATTTATTTTTTTGAGAATTGTGAAATCGCTGAGTTGTTGTTTTTTTCTTTTTCTTTTTATTGTCGCTTAGTAACGGCACATAAAACTGTATTGTCACATTAAAAAAAACTTCCCCTTTCAAGATCTAATGATGTATACGAGCTTTACTTAGAACGAACGTCTTATGCAAGCTGTAAATATATTTACATATGCACATACATACATACATACATACATACATCTCATACATGTATGCATTATGTATTTATGATTAGAATATTCGAAATATTGTTTACTTTTCTATAAATAAATCTTCATTGCTTATCTCTAAATTTTTAAATATTTTTTCTTTATTGAACATTTATAAATATTTGTGTACATAGTTTCCGGCATTTTTATACAAATTATTTGCCTGTTGTTCATAATTGAATTTGTGTTTAATTTAAATTTGCAATTCCAATAATTGTTAACCTTGACTGTTCATAAAATCCTTGCTTTCCATTGAAGGCCGCCATTTTAAATAATTCTTATAGGCAGACTATCGATACTCACACACACACACACGCATACACTCGAAAGAGCAAGCCTATGGGCAGCGCAACATTTGAAGCCGTATGCGTGCACTGGCGTTGCAGTCGACGCCGCTGCTAACGTCAACGCTGCTGCTGCAGCTGCTGCTGCGGCTGCTGCTGCACATTAATAAAGCAAATGGTGGCCGCTGCTTTTGCATGCGCTTGCCCGGCTCTCTGCATGTGCGTGTATGTGTGTGTGTGTGCACATGCAAGTGCTGCTGTCCTTCGTTTGGCCAAACAACAAAAACTGCAAAAACAACAACAACAACAACGACAAATGTTTGCCAAGTTCAAGGACAGTTGCAGCAGCAGCGTCGTTGCTTTTTGACGCCGCAGTTTGGCTGTACGCGCCTGCATTGCACAAGCTGAGCCGACTCTCACTCTCGCTCGCTCGCCCCACACACCCTCTCTCTCACTCTCTCTTTGTCTTTCTCTCTCATTCTCGACACTATAGCTGGCTCTCTTCGACTGGCTTGCGTTTGTTATGCGCATTTAATTTTCAATTTGCTCGCTGTACCGAACTTCATTTGAAGGCCACACAGTCGCTGCTGCTGCCGCTGCTGTTGGTGCTGCTCAAATTCAAGTTCAAGGCGCAGCTGTAGCTGCTCTGCGTGCTGCTGCCTATTGCTGTGCCTGTCTAATGCAATTAACATTTGCAAACTTCTAGAAAAGCAATTTGAATATGCTCTTATGCCCGATCAACAGCTAGATACTGCATACATAAACAGTTATGACTTAGGCTTGGTCAGTAATGTGTGTGTGAGCAGAATTTCTAAAAGCTTTTGCCCTTTGCCAACGCACAGATTCTAATAAAAAAAAAAACAATTTGTTCTCAAGCTTCTTTATTTTTGCGAGGGTTAGTTGTCAAACAACCTGCCAAACGAGTTTTGCCAAAAAAAAGTAGTAGAATACATATGTATGTGTATATGTGTGCATGTGTATATAATGCTATAACAAACAAACAGGTATTTGCTTCTGTATGTATGTATGTGTATGCGTATGTGTATCTACAGGATCTTGCATTGACGCAAAAGCGTTTGACAACAGGTTTACATAAAGTATAATAAAATTATATATCTAATTGATGTTAATTTGTGCACTAAAAGATCTTCCAATTAATGACAAAACTCTCTTACATACAGGCATATACAGGCATATGTACCTACCCACATATATGTCACACCCAGCTGCAACGCCTCCAAAAAAAACTCAATCATAATGTTATTTTCATTAGCGGAAGTTCGGGCCCCTTCACCTCTGCCTCTGCCTCTGCCTCTCGCTCTTATACATATCTCTTATACATGCAAACATCACATGCTTATATTTACACACTCGAAAACTTGTTTATTTCGTGCTGTGTAAACCGAATTCTTGAACCACACCTCGCTGAAAATTTGGATGTTGTTTTTGTCAAGTCATAAATATACATTTAATTAAATTATTTAACAATAATCATGCGAAATGCTAATTCAATATGTCTGCTACAGCATCCTCACTCCCTCTCTCACTCTTGCTCACACTCTCTTCGCATCTCTCCTTTACCCTTCTTTTCTCTTTCTTTCTTTCTTTTTTTTTTTTTGGCTGCAGCGAACAAAGAAGAAATTAAATTCGGCACGTATAAAAAAAAAAAAAGACAGCGAAAGAAAAAAAAAAAAAACACTTGTGCATGCCGCCTCTTTTTTTCGGTATCGAATTATTCATTGTATGCATGTGTGTGTGTGTGTGTGTGTGTGTGCATGTATTTATTTTGAGGTTTTCACAAATTTTTGTGTATTGAGTGTGGTTGTTGCTGTTGCTGTTGCTGCCACGATCCCGGCGACAAAACGAAGCAACAACACGATCCCCCAGTTTGGCAGCAGCAGCTGAAATTTCGACTCTGACTCTGGAAGCTTCACATTTATTTTTACAAACACAAACACACACACTCACACACATATACATATACATACACACACACATATATATATATATATATATATATATATATATACACGTATGTGTGTGTGTGTGTGTAAACATGTTCACTTTGTTTTCGGATTTCTTTTCTTTACATTTTTCGAAAATACATACGAAAATATAAAATGTATTATCGTCGTCATGAGCTTTTCGTTAGGTTGTTGACCCTTTTGGATGGCGAGCGTGGAATGAGGTTGCTTTGTCGCCGCTTGGACTTGTGCTGAGCTATCGAAAATGTAAATGAAATTTTCGGCATTTTGTAACTGTAATCAACACAAGAAAAAATGCCTAGCATATGCACTATTCTAGATTATTTAACAAGCTCTTTAAAAAAAAGTATGCAATGCAAATTTTGCAACACACACACACACACACACACATACTCATAGGCATGCACATAGAACAACCATACCTCCAGCTGAACACTGCACGGGCACTGTCAGCGTAGACAGCGACAGAGACAGAGACAGCGACAGCGACAGCGACAGCGACGCGACGCTAACGTCAGCTGCAGACAACATACAAAAGCAGCGACAGCAACGTAATCTCACACTCTGCTCAATAATGTTCTCTCACACTCTCTCGCCTGCATATCGCTCGTGTGTTTCGTTCGTCGTTTTGTCATGAACTTGAACTACACGTGGAGGGCGTGCAAGTGTTTTCGACAGCACATTGCTTGGTGGTGGCTAGCGTTTTTACATTGGCTCAGTGTGCGCGCCCATAAGGAGGCTGTGCATGAGTTTTCAACAACCTCAGCCACAAGCAGGCAATGCGCAACTGTCGCTGTGTTTGTGCGTGTGAGCTCGTTTGTGCAGTGAGTAAGCATGTTGTCTTTTGTTGTTCTTATTGCTGTTGTTGCTGTTGCTGCTGCTGATTGCAGGCTGAACAGTGGGTGGATAGGAAGGTGACTGGAAAGCGAGGCTGTTAAATGAAAGGGAACGGCATGCATATGGGGGGCTGCTGCTGCTGCGGCTGTTGTTGCTGCTGCTGCTTCTGCCATTGTCATTGCGAAAGTGAAAATTGTGAGGGTTGTTTTTGCTGGCAGCCTTGATTTCCTTTCGCCTTCTACCTTGACATGAAAATATTTAATTTCACCAAACTAACGCAAAAATAAGAAAAGAAAACAACGTACAAAATATGTACATTGCTATTACAATGACAAATGGCGTCAGTTTTGTCGATTATCTTTTGGAAAAGTTGAGAGTCATGCTGGAATATTAAAGCTATTATTATATTAATTTGCACACGCGCCGTCTAAAGACGGCCGGCCCACCCACCCCCGTACGCTGTCTATTAGAACACGCTCGTCGCGTCGCGTCGCGTCGTTTTGACCTAGGCCAACCGCTATGTGTATGACTGCGTGTGTGTGTGTGTGTATATATAATTTGTTGGATTCTTACCCTCTCTCCTTTGCCAACGTTCGTCATTCGTTTGCTCGCTTACACAAAGGTATGAACGCACGCATACATAGATAATAAATAGGCATGCCTATGAATGTGCTTCTGCCTGTGCCTGTGCCTGTGCCTGTGTCTGTGTGTGTGTGCTTGCGTTAGTGTTGGTGCTCTCTGCTCTGTGTTTAATCTCTTCGTCTAGACCTTCGCAATTTTTATTTGTTTGCGAACACTGGAAGGGCAAATCCTTCAGGTAAAAGGCTTGATTAAATGTATGCGAACACACAATGAAAACTTTTAATTTATATAAATTAGAAAATGAAATACTTGTTGCAGTCGATATTCCAATTGGAAACACAATTCTTCAATTGCTATTCTTATCGGAAATTGTATAATTTCTTTATTTACTTTGGCTGCCGATACATACGGAGTACGAAATCTAACATATTTCTTAGGTTTTGCCCTTTTCTCTAGAGTACAAACGGATTTTATTTCATTTTCTTCCGAATTGCTACATAATCGAGCAATTAATCAAATATTCTAGGAAATTTCATAAACATTAAACGAAAAAAATTCCCAGTCACGCGTTTCTTTCTTAAGTAACGTACTGCACGCTTCTGTCTCGTTATCAATATCTTATCGCTCATTTCATTTTTTTTCATACTTTTCTAAAAATTTCCGCAACGAAATTTCATTCAATATTAGACAATTTTCGGCTAGACTAAACAAATAATTATAATATGCGATTATCTTATCGGTGCAAGAAATGTTCTTATTAGATATTTGTGTAAGGAATACGCCAGACATATAAGGTAAACAAATCACAGTGAGTGAGACAGATAGAGCGCCAGAATGAGACAGCGAATGAGAGAAAAGCTTAAAATTTGCGTCTATTTAAATGTTCATTGACCTCCACAAAAACAAAACAGAAATAAAAACCATGAACAACAACGAATTGTAGCTCCCCATAGACTCCAGTATGTATAGAGATATGTATCTGAATATATGTATATGTAAATATATGTTTACTTGTCTTTCCAGAGGTGTGTGCCCCGATCTTTTCCCATTTGTTGTATCACTTACCAATTGCTTGAGTTGTTTCTGATTTATGCTGCAAAAGTGATTTCAGATCTTAAGTGGATTTTTGATGGGTTGTACATATATACATAGTTGTAGATAATGTAGTAAAAGTGCTATTTGACAAGAGCTATAAATGATAATATTTATTTGAAATTTATAAGACTTTTTGTTTTATTACTTGAAATCAAGCTATAGACGAGAATTCTGTTGTAAATATAAATCATTTGTAATTATAATTTTTTCTAAATTTTATTTTACTTTATTTAATTCATGAAAACTTAAAAATAAAATATTCATATTTATAAAGTATTAAAAATCATTGAATTATTATAATTAAAATATATAAAACTAAATAATAATTAGATAAATAATTAGAATAAAAATTATATAGAAAATATTACTAAATAATGTCTTTAGTATACATCAGATATATACATATATAGATATATTTATACTTAAAATGCATCTAAATACTATCACATAAATTAATTATTCATTAAAAAATTTATCAAAGCTCACATTCTCGTATATTCTAAATGCAGCTTTTCTCAGAGCGCCTTCACTCAGCACTCACTCAATCTTGACCCCTTTTCTCTTTGCTCGCTGCATCTCTTGCTTGCTTATAACTGTGCTTCGCTTTACTGATCTATCCAACAAACTAATCGCGCTCTATCACACACACACACACACACGCACACTCTCTCTCTCTCTCTCTCTCTCTCTCTCTCTCTCTCTCTCTCTCACGCTTTTTGTTGTTTTGTTTTTTTCAAGACCAGTTTCAAAGCGTCGCGCTCCATTTCTGAGCTATCCCAACAAAATAACGGTAAACGGCTTGATTTCATATGAAACATGTGTATAAAGCATTTCCCAGAGTTAGAGGGAGAGATAGTGATAGAGAGAGAGATAGAGAGCGTGAATAGGGGGAGGGCAAATAGATCTCAACGATCATTGACCGAGCTCTGATTGTGCACTCGTCGTGCTTTTAACCTCATAAATAGATAAAAGACAAAGTGTGTGTGTGTTGTTGTTGTTTTCGGGCTTACCTTCAAAGTGGAAGATAAAGAGAGAAAGACAGAGAGCGAGAGAGAGAGAGAGAGAGAGAGAGAGAGAGAGAGAGAGAGAGAGAGAGAGAGAGAGAGAGAGAGAGACAGATACACAGATACATGCATACATACGTATTTATATGTATTTAATTTTCGTTTCAACAGACACACGAAAATAGTTTTTGTGTCGAATGTTAATGAACTTTTGCGCCAGTTTAACGAATTGTGTGAGGCAGAGTACAACAAACACAAACATACAAAGGCACACACACACAAACATATCTGGTTGCGTGTAAACAACCAAAAAACTTGAAAAAGTTTCTTGAACTTGCTTAAAAAAAAGAAAAAAACGAAAAGAAAATTATTCTTAGTTTTTGGATCTTCCATGCTTTTTTAGCGCTTTTCATATTTTGAGTTGTCGAAGGTGGTTATAATCATAAGAATTATTTCTTTTGCCTTGGGCTGAGATCGCTGAGAATTCAGTCAAGAAGAGGATGAAGAAGAAGATAGAGCTTGTTATAGTTTATATACATACATACATATTGATTGACATATGTACATACATTGATTTGAATCTTTTGAAGAAATCGCATTTATTTCACTAAGAGAAAATACTAAAAAGAAAATAAATAATAGATAGTCTTATGTATTTATATATGTATGTATATCTATAGATATATTGAATATTTATTTATTTAATTATCTATATGTATTATTTTTTTATAATTATCAAATAAATTTTTGACATTTTTACATTTTATATATATGTATATATTTCATATTTATGTAAATAAGTATTATATATTTTATAATTATATATTTTATTATTTGATTTAATTTTTTAAAAATATTTTTACAATTTTTTTTTTTTTTTTTTATATACATACATATATAGTTATAGTTAATGGTTATTTTCGTAATTATAAAAAATATATATTTATATACATAGTATATATTTAATTCTTATATAATTTATTTAATTCTTATTTAATTTAGTTATAAATATATTAAAATATTTTACTATATATATATTTTTTAAAAATATTTTAGCTAAAAATATATATTTTATTTTTAGTTATAAATATATTTAAATATTTTATTCTATATATATATGTATATATATATATATATATTATATATATATATATATATATATATATATATATATATATATATATATATATATATATATATATTTTTTTTTTTTTTAATATTTTAGTCAAAAATATATAATTTATTTTGAGTTATATTTTAAATTTGTACTAGCTATTAAGTTTTTTTTAATATATTTTTTATTTTGCGCATTTAAAATTTATTTATTTATTTTATATTATTATTATTATTTTTTTTGTATATGTTTTATATTATATGTATTTTCATATTTATTTCGTAGCTTACATATTATTTATTAAAATTATTTCGATTATATTAATTATCAGCTGATGCTATTTATAGCAAATTTGTTATTAGAATTTTGACATGACATGACTGGAAATGTACTATCGAAACTCTCGCCCTCTCGCTCGCTTTCTCCATCATTCTCTGTAATCTCGCAAATGTTCTAAACTATTTTAATGCTATTGCGTTAGGCCCAGTTCATCCAGTCTAGGATCTAATCTAATCAAGGCATATTGCTCTCAATTACTAAACTATTTTAACTGCTCGACTTTTATTATTGTTGTTGAGTATCTACATATATCATAAATATGGACAAAAACATAGATATCTGCTCTATTTATATGAAGTATTATGTATTAAATTAAGCATGACTCAGTTGAAATGCCCTTTATCAATATGATTAGATTCCAAAAGTTGATATGAGTCATACATGATATATGCTGTGAATTATATTCGAAATTAGAAAGTACTCAGAAACTATTTGTAGTCTCATAAATTGCAATCAGAAATACAAACCAATAAATGTCCCACTCATGTCTCGAACACTTCACATTCCGTTCATTAAAAAATTTCCTCAGAAAAGAACTTGTTAAATTTCCCAATTACTAATACAGTAGCTCAAGTGGGAAATTGCTCAAATAATTACCCAATCAAAATATTTTATTAGGTATGTAACTCGAAGAAGAATTTCACTCAAATTCCCCCCCTTCTTAGAAATGCCAATTAGAATTTCCCTTTCGAAATTCTCTCAAATTAGAAACCACTCAAAAAGAAACTCGCTTTTCCAATTGAATGCGCGTCGCGCACTTTTGGGAAATTTGTTCTTCACATCACAGATCAATGGGACGTTTGTTGCTGCTGGTGGTGGTGGCTTTTCGGTCTGGAGTTTGGGTTCTCGACACACTTTTCGGGCAACTCACCCACCAGTCTCCGCTGCACCATCAAACGAATCACATCGCGTGCGGCAATGTGAGCTAACTGCGCAAACGGTTACAACTTCCCTAACTAACTCTTTATATTTGTGTGTGTGTGTGTGTGCGTGCGTGCGTGTGTGTGCTTGTGCTTTATGTGTGTGTGTGCGTGTGCTTGTCCGTGTTTACGAGTGGAGCTCGAAAATGACTGATTTCTCAATGAACGAAATCCTCAGATCATTTAGAAAAATGCGAATGCAACGGTGCTCAGGCCAAGGCAGTCATTTGATAAACCAACACAATCATCATCGTCATCATCATAACCAACATAATTATCGTGGCAATCATAATCATCATCATCAGCAGCAGCACCAGCACCAGCAGCAACAACAACAGCAGCCCCAAACATCAACAGTGCAACAATCGAAAGACCTGAAAAAAATTATCAAAATTTTGAAGAAAAATGTTATCAAAGCGAAAATTACGCGCAAAATGAAAATTGTTGTCTAAACAAATAAATGAAAGTGCAAAAAATCCAAAAATATATATGAAAGATTTATTTACATATATCAAATAAAAAAATAAATAAACATTCAATACAAAAAAAAAAAAAAAAAAAAACCATTTAATAATTAAAACTATGTCATAAACAATTCATGCTTAATTAGACTAAAACTTAAGACTTATGTAAAAACTCAGGACTGATTTACACAAGAACATAATATATATATTGATATATATAAACAGAGTCTGAACTTTCAACTAAACTAACCTCAAAGTTTTTACAAAATACCTCAAAAATATAATTAAAATTTAAATTTAAAAAAATTTAAATATTAAACAACATTTTTACACTAAACTACCTCAAAAAAGAAGTCTAAAAACTTTACAATATTAAGACAAAAAAATCTCCAAGTAAAAAAAAAATTATATATATATAAATATAAAACAAAAAAACAAAAAAAACTATTATGGACTGCTTTTAAAATACATTTTGGACTTTGAACATACAAAACAATCAGACTGCAAAAATTTTATATTCAAAAACAAAATTTAATAAATAAATCAAACTCAAAATGACTGAACGAAGCAATGAGAAAAAGACTTGGTCAGCCAAGCCGAATTGGATTAAGGATGTGCTAAATAAGTCCGGAACGGATTTGGTGGATATAACCAAAGCTAAGAACAAAACGACGCAAAAGAAAACAAATGCAAAAGGTAAAATATAAAAAAAAAACAAAGTTTGGAAAGTTCGGAAAGTTCAAGAAACAAGCCGGAAAAACTTTGAACGTCTCCAGCGCTCCCGCTCATCGTCGTACGCCATTTTGTTTTGGTATACGCAGTTGTGGAGCGTGCTCTGACGGATGGGGAAGTTCTATCAAAATAACAAATCAAGAGAGCTACAAAAAGCCGGTTTACCGAGCTTTACATGATGCAAAAATAGCATAAAAAAATAATTTCCCTTAAAATTTAGGGAAATTTGATGAAACACCCTATTGCGTATCAACATTTCCCTCACTCTCTCTCTTTCTCTCTCTCTCTTTGTTTACCCCTCAAGCTTATGCGTTTTCTTTTTTCTTTTCGTGAAAACTTGGGCCGGCAATAATAGAAAATTGCGTAGTTCGGTGTGCGTAGGGTGGGTTTTCCTCATGTCACATTGTTAAGGGAGCTGCTCCCCCCCACCCTTTAATGGGTTTTCCCAACCACCCAACAGACCAAAAGAAAATAATAAAACAAAAACCCGTATGCGCGGCTACCTTTTGGGCTTTTGCGTTGTTACTCATCAACGCTTTGTTTCTTCTAAGGAAAATGCGTAATGCAGGTTGTCAAGACCCAAATGAGAAAAAAAAAACTAGGGTGGTTCCAACACACATCCACAATAGCTCTTAAGCCATCTGGATAGTGTGAAAACCCTTATCATATGCCTTGCATTGACTATTCAAAGTTCATTGAACACTGAAGAACCTAGGATTTGCTCTTCAGATTGAATGGTTATCTTTGTGTTTCGAGAGGTTATCAAAAGAGTCTTACTGAGATATATGTTTTTTTATATTATAAATAATTGTAATATAGATTATCAAACAATTTATATATTGTTGAGTTAGCTTGGTTAAGCTTCCTTGTTCTTTATTTGATTTCTTTCCTAACTTTTAGAAATATCTTAACTTTTTAGGACTAAACTATTTATTTAAATTTCTTTCTGTTATAAAAGTCTTTATTTATACATTTATATTGATTTGATTTTGTTTAAAAATCTTATATTTGTTTAATTTTATTTATTTTTATTTATTTATTTATTTATTTTTTTTAATTTTTTATTGTCATTTATTTATATTGTATTTTTAGATTTTTTATATTTTAATTCAAAAATTTTAAAATGTATAACATTAGTTATTGCCTTTAATTCACTTGTTGTTCGTTATTTAATAATTTATGCTGATTAAAAAAAAAAGCATAGAACAATTTTTATGTTATTTCTTTTTTATTTTTATTTCTTTTTTATTTTTATTTCTTTTTTATTTTTATTTATTTTTTATTTTTATTTTTTAAAATATTTTTTTTCGTATTTTCTCTAAAGTTTTTATTTACATAATTTTATTATTTAATTTTTCTCTTGTATTATTTTTAATAGATTTTTCCAAGTACAATAAAAATAAATATATAAATAAACAAATATTTTTAAAATTATTTAAAGTCTTCTAACCCAAATGCTCATTAATTCAACGCTTCTTCTTCTTTTTTTCTCACCTGCAGATTCATCCACAACCAACATGGTCTACTATCCCGCTAATCAGCTGCTCATAAAGACGGAGCAACCCAGTCAGACGCAATTCTGTCTGCAGACATCACTCACAGCGACGGGCGGTGGTGGCATTGGTGTTGCGCCATCTGGCGGTCAGCATGAGCACTACGAGCTACAAACGCTGCAGACGCCACAGCAGCGACAATTGCAACAGCAACAACAACAACAGCAACATCAGCAGCAACAGCAACAACAACTTGCCAGCTATCAATTGGTGCTCCAACAACAACAACAACAACACGAAAGTATTACAACAACAACAACAACTGCAGCATCAGCTGCAACAACAGCAGCACAGCAACTGCAACGCATTAAAGCTGAATTACCAAGCGCCTATGGTGCAGCAACAGTTGCTGCTGCAACAACAAAATCAACAATTGCCACGCCCCGCAAACCGAACATCAATAAACCGCAATTCAAGTGCGAACAGTGCGGCATGACCTTTGGCAGCAAATCCGCCCACACGTCGCACACAAAGTCGCATGCGAAAAATGCCGATCTTGCCATGGGCTTAAAGTCGGGTCTGGGCGGCGGCGGCAGCAGCAATAGTTCAAGTTCCAGTTCCAGTTCCAGTTCCGCTTCAGGCACAACGCCACCCATTGAACTGAACGAGTCGGGCCTGCCGCTGGGCATACCAAAGAGTCCGACCATTAAGCCGCTGGCCAATGTGGCCGCTGGAGCTGATCCTTATCAGTGCAATGTGTGCCAAAAGACGTTTGCGGTGCCAGCTCGATTGGTAAGTAGTCAAGGGAGAGTGAGGGAGATGATAAAAGGGCAGAGAGGGGAGAAGTGTGGAAGAGTATGGGAGAGGCATAAGGAGAGGGATAAGGAGTCATTTGCTTAAAGCAACAAAACAAATTTCCTTAATTTCCCTTTTATCTCATAATTTCCCAGTGAAATGCCACTAATGCTTGATTCACTCTTCTCTTACAGATTCGCCACTATAGAACGCACACAGGTGAGCGTCCATTTGAGTGCGAGTTCTGTCACAAGCTGTTCAGTGTGAAGGAGAATCTGCAGGTGCATCGGCGCATCCATACGAAGGAGCGACCGTACAAGTGTGAGGTGTGCGAACGGGCATTCGAGCACTCCGGCAAACTGCATCGGCATATGCGCATTCATACGGGCGAACGGCCGCACAAGTGTTCCGTCTGCGAGAAGACGTTCATTCAGTCCGGCCAACTGGTCATCCATATGCGCACGCACACGGGCGAGAAGCCGTACAAATGCCCAGAGCCGGGCTGCGGCAAGGGATTCACCTGCTCCAAGCAGCTGAAGGTGCACTCACGCACCCATACGGGCGAGAAGCCCTACCATTGTGACATCTGCTTCCGTGACTTTGGCTACAATCATGTGCTCAAGCTGCATCGCGTCCAGCACTATGGAGCCAAGTGCTACAAGTGCACCATTTGCGATGAGACCTTCAAGAACAAGAAGGAGATGGAGGCGCACATCAAGGGCCATGCCAACGAGGTGCCCGAGGATGAGATTGAGGCGGCAGCAGCAGCAGCCGCAGCAGGGCAAACGCCAGCTGGATCATCAGCGGGCATGGCCAGTGGTTCGCCATCGTCCATAATTAGCAATTCGGAGAGCAGCAACAATTCGCCGCCTAGCTCACCGCCGGCTGTCAAGAAAGCGCGTCAGCCACGTGGCGGTGCTAAAGCCGTTACAACAACAGTTACAGTTGCTGCTGCACCGCTCTCGCCCAGCTCTGTTTCGTCCACCTATTCGCCGGCTAGCAGTCAGGCATCCACGCCGCCACAGTATCTGGCTACAGTGGATGCACTGAGTCGGGATAGTGGCGTAGCCAGCGCTCAGCTGCTGACCAGCTATGCGGAAGAGGATTTGCCCACAGACCTGAGCATGCAACAGCCGACGGCGGCAGCAGCAGCAGCAGCGCAGCAGCAGACACAGCCACAGCCACAAATGATCTACTATCAGCCACAGGCGACGTCCAGCCTAGTGGAGCTGCAGACAACGGCAGCGGCTGCGGCAGCGGCAGGCACTGCAGCTGGACTAACCATCAATCCAGCGCTGCTCGAAGCGGCGAGCATAGCGAGACGCGATCACGACGAGGTCATTGACAACGATGAGGATGTGCAGCAGGCTGCCTGGCAAATGATGCAGCTGCGACGTGGACATGCGGCCACAGCACAGTCACAGTCACAGTCACAGCCACAGCCACAGTCGCAGTTGCAGTCTCAGCCACCAGTTGCATCGCAACCCACTTTACTAGTCAGCGATCTGGCGGCCAACTATGATGATACGCACGAGGCGAATGTGCTGATTGAGCACTTCAAGCGCGGCGATTTGGTGAATCATGGACTGCACAAGGGCTATGTGCCGGTGCCACTCTATGAGTAAGTTAATCCGGATCCCCTAACTGAATTATAGATTATTAATGATTGAACTCATTTGCAGATCCTCCCTGCCCAATCCGGATATAGTGCGTCGCGTTGAGGCGGCCATTGGACTGCGCTCGAGCACCGAGTCGCCGGAGCGCAGTTCTTCGCCCGAAAGCGATTCCCTGATGATGGCCGATCGCAATGTGATGACATTGCCGCTGCGCAAGCGTAAGCATTATATGAATGAGGGTGAGGCTAACAATGGTGGAGGCGGCAGCTGCTCTAATAGTGCAGCCGCAGCAGCAGGAAGCGTGGGAGTGGGGGCTGGTGCGGGCAATGAATCAGCTGGTGGAGCAGCGGCTAGTGGTGCTGGAGATGATGCCACAAGCCATGCAGCTGGCTCCAAAGTGATGCGCATGAGCTCCGTCATCCAGTTTGCCAAGGCCTCGTAGTGGGCGTGGCAGCGGCAATCAATCAGCATAAAGACTGTTCAACAAATTCTAACTGAAATTAGTTTTACTTTAAAATAATATGCATGCGCACGCCTTGCATAATTTACCAATTTTTTGTTTGTTTTATTTTTTATTTTTTATTTAGCAGCGAGAAATGCCAAAAGTATTATACAAAAGAAGAAGAGTGCGAAAGAAATGTGTTTTTAAACTAAACTAAAAAATATGAATTATTGTCCTATTACGTTTAAATTGAATACTTTCTAACTATGTGTGGATTTTGTTAAATATTTGTTTATTTTCTCTCTCTTTTAAAAATTATTTTTTTCTATTTAAGTCAACAATTGCAGCAATTGGCATTGCAATTCTTTTTAATTAAATCAATGATAAACAAAAAGAAACAAATCAAATGAGAAACAATGAATCCAACCATAAGAAAAAGAGAAAAAAAAGAAACAATAATAAGTTACGTTCATAATTGAATACAATTAATTATTTATGCTAATTAAGGCCATATTGGCAACAATGCAGCAGCAGCAGCAGCAAAAGCAGAAGTAACAGCAACTAAATACAATTAATTTACATACATACATACAATACATATAAATAATTCTAAACATATTTATAAATGCAAATATTTAATTATGTAACTAATGCGCGCCCATCAAATTCACTTTATATTATGATTAAGTAAATCATCCAAGCAAAATTTAAATCAATTTGATATGCATTTTATATATTTTATATACAAGCAAATGGAAAACAAAACAAAATTAACAAAAAACAAAAAAAAAAAAAAACAAAAAATATTTGAGACATCAAAATTCACTTAAAACAATTCAATACACTATTTTACTATACGGAGAATAATGAACTGATAAGCAAAGAGCAAGCAAGCATAATTAAGTTAAAATTTAACACACACAACAAAACATTAAATTAACAGAACATAAAAAAAAAAAAAAAAAAAAAAAAAACACAATAAGAACAAGAAAAATCTATGTAAAAACGCATAAGTGTGCGCCATAAATAATTTTTTGTACACGCTAAGTAATATACATATAGTTATAAATTGTAGCATGAAATATTACAAGCGCAAGCGAAATAATAATAAACAAAAAATAAATTGCGTAAAAATTAAAAAATGAACAATTTAAATCTGTTTGGAAAAGGCGGTAAACATAACATTACAGAAAGTTAAGCGTGCCAATTGGGGTAAACATGTCGGCGAATTCAGTGAATGGCATTACAGCGAAGCTTAGTCTTAATCTGGCTACCAATTCAAGCGTGCGTGTTAAAGTTGTGCAAAATTAAATATGTACATATATAAGCAGCATATATTCAATACGTTTGCCACACAAAGTATATCGTAATCTCGCAATCGTCAAGTTTTACTTAATTGAGAAATAGAATCTTTGCGGAGCAACAAATGTGAAACATTAAACAAAAGGCGCGCTTTCGAGCGTGCGTGTTTTACAGTGTGATGTCTGTTAATTAACATGCGCTTAGTAAATATGACAGATTCAAATCTATTCACAAGAGGCGGCAAACATAACATGGTAAAGTTAGGCGAGCTGAAGTTTCACATTACAGCGGTGCAGTGATCGGCGCGTGTGATAAATTGTGAAAATGTGAATGGAAAAATGAGTTATTATTTAAATTATTCATCGGCATGTCATTTCAAATTTCAGTGCAAATTGTAATCTAAGCTCGCGAGACAAATGTGAAATATTAAGCAAAACGCGTGCTGCCAATTGGAGCGCATCGCCGTTAACACGTCGCTTTAGTGTTTTGGGTCTGTTACCACGCGCACTGCCAATTGGAACAATGTTTTTAACATGTTTCTGAATGCCAATTGCAGTGCAATGATGTTTTAAGCTCTGTTAATTGAGATGGGGCTTTGCAAAGTACGCGGAAAAATTTAAATAATTTTGAAATGAGGCTAATTAAAGCTTACCCATGCATGTTTTCAACATGATTTACGAAGGCAAATGAGTATGTTAACAATTCAATTTATTTGTAAGGAAATATACAAACTATTTCGTTATTAATATTCCATTTATTGCTATAGAACTGCATTCACCTGATTTATTATTTATTTCTTTTATACAATTAAATATCAATTCGTTTGCAAGTTAATTAATGCTATATATATATGTATATATGTGTATATATATTAACTACAACGGCAAATTTGAGATAGTTGAAGCAAAATTATGATACAATAACGAAAATGACTTTGAGAGGAGAGAGATAAGGCAGCCGGCACAGATGAAAAAACACAACTATACACTTAAAATAATATTCAGAGGAGGAGGAGGAGGAGATGGGAGGTGGGCGTTGTGGCAGAGTGCGGGGTACATTGGCATTCTATTACAAAACTAAATATTGTTTATGAACTAATAATGCAAATTGATTTAGCTGGTCAACCACCAGGCAGACAGTCTCAAATGCCCATATAGGAGCAGGCCACGAACACCGCAAATATCATCACAATCATAAAGATAATGGCCAACCAGGCGGGAATCGTGCCTGCGAAATGAAACATGAATGAGCGTATACCGAATATATATTATTTTATATGGCTAACTTACGGCGCTGCTGCAGACTGTGTATGCACACTTTATTGTCAACGGAGATGGAGAGCACGGCAGCTTCCGTATCGCTCGAAATGGGCGGACCCTCCTCGTTGGTAATGGGCAGGAATTGCAGCCCGGTCACAAACATCGAGTGAGCATGAGGAATGTGCAGCACACGCTGGAAGAAATATAAGCAAACCATTTAAATACATGTTAATCTAAAGAGTCTGGTCCACTCACCTGCAGACTGAAGGCTATGTACATGGATACGCTGCCGGAGAACATGGTGCCGACGGCTACAAAGCGTCCATCGTCTCGTACGGCGAGCGAAGCTAAACTCTCATCGATGGGCACCGCTGCACGCAATTGGCCGCTCGCGCAATCCCATTGCTGCAGAAAGCCACGCTGCTTGCCCACCTTGCCCAGCGGATTAGCTATGGTGTAGAGTCGATAGTTGTCCTTTTGCGCCTCCACGGTGCCGTAGCGACAGCGCTTGAATAGATATTTGGTGCCCTCGGGCGTTTGCCATTGCAGCTTGTATTGCTGCTTGCCTGTGCTCAGGTCCCATACAATGCCCTGGGCATCCTTAGAAATGCTCACAATATACTTGGAATCGGGACTAAAGTCCAGATCATCGATTTCCTTTGTGTGCGCCGCCAGCTGTTTGATCAATTGTATCTGGGGAAAGCTCCAGATGCGCAGCTGACCATCGGTGCCGCCGGTAGCCATCAGTTGACCGTTGCCGCTGATGCGCACCACGCGTTGCAAAGGCTCGGCGTTCTTGAGGAAATCCGTCTGTACCACATCCGCTGCCTGTATATCGAAGCGCAGCCGATGCAGCTTGTTCAGCAGCTCCTGATTGCTGCTGCTCTGGTTCTGTTGTCTGTTGTTATGGCCATTGGGTAGCGCCTCGACGCCAGAGTGTGCAACGCCACGCTGACGCACACCATTCTCGTGCGGACGCTCCACGGGCGCTGGCTTCTTATCTTTGTCCGCATCATCCTCCGATTCGATGCGCGGCTGCACATAATACATTTGGCAATGTGCCTCCTGGCCGGCACATAGATAGGCGCGACGGCCGCTATTGCGGACAGCGAAATTCATGACCACATTGCCGCCCGTCTCATGTCGGAGCACCTCCTCTGCACAGAAATGGCTGCCATTGTGGTAGAGCTCATAGATTTCCTGAAAAGAAAACGAAAATCAAATCAAATAAGGGAAAATGCTATTAGTTATTTAAAATGCACTATATATTTGTGACACGCACTGCGTTGACCCATTTCAAGCATATTTGACACACTTACAAAGCCATTCGCGACGCCTGATTTGCTGGAGCCGCCGCCGCCGGCGACCAGAATGTGGCGACTGGTCAGCATGTCGACGGCGTAGAGTGGAAAATTGACGCGCGCCAATAACCCATTGCTGGGCCTGCGTGTTGGTGCCATTATCAATAATTAATAATTAATTATGCTTGCTTTTCTTTTGCTTTCTCGTTTTCTATTTCTGTGTCGGTTCTGTTTTTTTTTTATCAGCAGCTCTGAGTCAGGCGCATTTACATGTATGAATGTATTTGACTTAGTTAAATTTGATTAGTTTCAAATGTTAGCTTTCATATCCTAAGTTGCTATGGTTTATTGTTTATTATTTACACTATTTATATTGGTTTTATTTTAGTAATTTGTTTGTTTGTCGTGTCGCGCTCTACCGTGAAAGTCTGTCTAAAATCCACGTACACTTGACCCGATTCAGACATTCACTGAGCTGCGCAGCTGTTTAACACTCACAACGAAATGTGGCCACTGTTAAAATACTCAGTTGGTTATGAAAAGAGAATTTCCGTTACTCTTTACTGTTGTGACGTCACAGCTGTTTTCCATCAAACACTTTTCGCGCTGTAACAGTTGATAACCTTTTCGAATAGTATATTAAATTATAATTCTTTATCAATTGTATGAGAAAAATAATGGCGTAACATTTAAGATATAATTACGTTGCATTACAAACATTGTTTTAAGAAGTTTCAAATACTTAACAGTTTCGCTCATCTGTAATTGCATTTCTGTTATTTTAACAGAAACAGCTGTTTACTATCGAAATCCTATCGGTATCTCACAGCCAAAGAGAAACTGCAGTATTGCATTTGTGATTTGCTTGTTGTGTGCTCGCACGCAAAACAAACAAAAGAATTGATGTATATTTAAGGCAATGACAAGTATAACAAAAGCTCGTCTAAAGTTGGCGCAAACAAATGATCCACTGGTAGCAAATGATATGGAAATTGGTCCAATCAAAATTGAGCATGAAACGAGCACAGATGATGAGAGCAACGAAGAGCCGGAGCCGGAGCTGGAGGCGCCAGCGAAGAAAATTCGAATATCCGAACAGCTGGAGCCAAAGAAGTAAGTTAAGTTAAACCAATAATTAAACCTATCAGCAAGCAGTTGATCCATAGAGACGAAATCTGTTCTCCCTCAAAATGAACAACATTTTATTTGGGCGCGTTCTTTAAATGATTTTTTTTATCAAAGATAATTGTGATATTCAAGTTGAAATAATGAAATTAAAAAATTCAGTGAAAAAATTAAAAAACGTGGTAAAAACTTCTCGCCGGAGGAGGAGCTAACCCTGGTAGAGCTTGTCGAGGAGCGAAACGATGTGCTGAACAACAAGAAATCGGATGCATTTACGTGGAAGCACAAGGAAGAGGTCTGGGCAGAGCTAACTAATAATTTCGTAGCGAAAACCGGAGTTTACCGCGAATGGCGACAACTGCGGGACAAGTATCTGCATATGAAGCGCAGAGCGAAAGTGGAATTGGCCAAGGAGCGAGCGAACAGTCAGCGCATGGGCGGAGGGGAACCAGTTACGCCCATCGTTTCAACTGTTTCCGAAAAAATTGTGGCCATGATCGGAGATGCGGCGTTGTGCCTGAAGAAGGCAATGGAGAGTGATGGCTGTGAGTAAGAATAAATTATAATTGATAAAGGAATTTAGAAAATAAATAAATATACAACAGGTCCGCTGGAAAATGAGCAGAGCTTTGAGGGCGACGAGGATATGATGTATAATTTCGTTGCAGGAGATCAAGATGTAAGCTGAAACTGAAATTGAATTCCGTATAGCCTGCATATGTGGATATACTTAAATTGAAACACCTGTTAATATTCTAGACAAATGATATAACCGTATCGGAGGACGATCTGACAAGCACGAGTTCCAAGTGGGCAACGTCTAATACCGGCAATGCAGCACGGCCTTCGATTCTCAAACACAAACTGCCAGACAAAGTTCCTAATCATAAAAGCAGCATCGATGAGGAGAGATTAAAGCTGCTGCAGCTACAGCAAAATTTCTGTAGATGTGAAAATGAGCGAGCGCAGGAAAAACACGATTTGGAAATGCGTGAAAAGCGCAGCAAACTGGAGGACGAGTCCAGAGAACGTAAACTGCGCATTGAACTCCTGGAGCTCGAGATAAAACAGAAAAAAGCCAAACAGGAGCAGAGTAGACATTTATTTAATTAGTTATAAGTGAAACTGAATAGAAAAAAAGACTAAATCTGACTATAGGAAGCATTACAAAAATAGACAAATAAATATAAATAGTTTAAGTTGTAAAACTCTTTCTTTGTTTCTAAAAGATACTTTAATCAAAAAGAAAGAAAAAAGTAAGAAGCCGCAAATATTTGAACTGTCAATTTAAACATTTCGTCTGCTCTGTCTCTGTTACAGGCACAGCTGACTATTGATAACGGAATCGAACTATCGGAGCTGCAGACAGCCAACGAAAAATTGCAATTGTGTGCATTTTTTGATAAAGTAGAATTTTCTTCAGTCGAGTTCAGAATTAAAAGCTTAAAGATTGCGAACAAACGGATTATCTACTTTTTCACACTTTTTGTGAAATGAACCCTTATTGTTAATGTAAATTTACTCTCTATACAGTTTACGTAATTTGAATTCTAATATTTTTGCGCACCATTGCCACATCTTCTTCTTATAGCCGTTGCCATTCTCTACACACATAGATTTCATTTTTAGTAAGTTGGCATGCCTCAATAAATAAATAATACAATTTACGGATTATTATTATTATTATTAAACGAGCATGGCTTTAACTGTTGAGCTTGGACACAAGATGTTAGTTAATTATATTTAAAAGGTAACAACAATGTTTACCCTTTGCCAAAATCAAGATGCTGACAGCATCAAGTTAGAAAATGTTGACATGCAGTTCACAATGGAGCACTTTAAAAATCTTCAGGCATCAAACAGAATAGAGCAGCAGCAGGAAAGGCTTACTCGATCGGAAATGGCAGAGCCTGAACAGCTTGAGCAGCTAGAAACGAGCTACGAAGAGACAGAGGTACGTCTTCGATATATAAATTTCATTAATAGAAAGAATAGATATGCGCTGCCAGCTGTCGATTGAGTGAAAATAGGTATGAAAAAAGTAATTACTATACAAGTAATTACTCAAGTAGTTACGAGGGTAGTTATAAAAGAATTTAAGCGAATCATACAAATTATTTTTCACAAGAGACTTTAAACAAAATAAAATTAACTAAAAACAAATACATAAAAAACATATATATTAATACAAAATAAAAAAATAATAATAAAAATAAATTAAATTAAGAAAAATAAATGTATATAAATAATACACATTGGAAGGAAATTGAACATACTACATTTCAACAAAAAATAATAATTAAAAGTTTAAACAATGTATTTTCTTTAACAAGTATTTATTTTGTAATTTCAACTATATATTTTTTATTGCTGTTTTGTTTATATTCATTCTCATTTATTTCTTATATGATTTATTATTATTTATTTTTTTTTTTTAATTTAAAATGTATTATTATTTATTACTTTTGATTTATTATTTAGTATTCTTATGATTGTTTTTAAATTTTTTTTTCGCTCTTCCAAATTTTCATAATTATATATTAACCCATTGCAACATTGCAAATGTTTTAGTTGACCCTCGTTTATATTACTCCACACACACACTACATTCAACTACTTAGTTTAAGTGCTTAATTACATTTAATTATTATTGCCACCAAGCAACAACTTTTAACATTGACTTTATTTCAATTTCGATTTCATTTTGTCAATTCCATTGAATTTTTAGTATTCATCCGAAATCGAAATGGAAGCGAATATTCGTAAATCCAGATCGACTCAGCGACCTGCCAGAAGAAATGCACAAAATGCTATGAAAACGTATAAAAAGATAGCGAAGTTGCCGGAGGTATTTCGATATTATAGCAATATACAAAGAGTAAGTAATAGTATTATATATAATATGTATTATTATTTCTGTTAAAAACTGATTTTTATTGCAGGTAAAGCAGCCACGTTCCAAATCAGGTGCAATTGTCGCCACCTGCAACGCGTGTGAAACTCGCATCAAAGGCTTCCTCACGGTCACCTCAAATTTCATCAAACATTTACGTCTGAGGCATCCGAAAATTTACGCTCTCTTCGCTGCCTCGAAAAAGTGTACAGAGACAACCATAGACGAGCAGCAGAACGATTCATTCGATCAACGCATCATGTGCTATATAATTGATAATGTTCTGCCCCTGAAAACTGTGGAGACACCCAGTTTCCGTAATCTATTTAAGAATACCAATTTGACTGTGATGAATCAAGTGAACTTGAAATGTCGCCTGAATGAGCGTTTCCTGCAAATGTCTAGCAATATTAAGAGGTTGTTGATCAACCAGAAATACGTTTGCATTACGACAGACATCTGCTCAGATAGCAGCGAATTTAACTATATCGTTTACAGTTGTCATTGGCTGGATGTGAAGTATCAGAGGCATTCAACTGCATTGGCCTGCAGGCCATTCTCAGGGGATAATGCTCAGGTCTTGGAGATGATAAACAAAATCAATCATGAGTATGAATTTAATAATTTAAAAGTTGTGGGAACAATCACAAATTGTAATAGAAAATACACAAAAGCATTTCAAGAATTTGGCATTGAACTGGGAAGAGAAAAAAGCGCCGAAGATAAATCAAATATTGAGGAATTAGGAGAACTGATCAGTAAAGCGTTACCCAATCGAATTGAATGTGCAAGCGAAGTACTAAATCTTGTAGCTTCTACTGATTTTTTGGAATTGCTCTCCTGGGATAAGAACCTAAAGGAACTGCACTTGCAGGTAGGTAAAAAAAAAATCGAATAAGAGATATTATTTATGTCTATTAACTCTCTTCTAGATCATGGCCAAATGTTGTGCACTGTGGCGTAAATGTTTTTGCTCAGAATCGGCTGAGATTATTGTTGCCGTCTTGGGTGATTCTTTGGTGTGCCCCACGGTAGATCGTTGGTTTTCCATATACGATAGCATCTGCTGTATTTTGTCGCAAAGGGATAAACTTGCTGAGCTCTGCAGTCGTCTGGGTTTGCATAACTCATGTTTCTCTGCGAACGATTTGCAATATCTTGAGGAATATCGCACTCTAATGACACCCATAGCAACGACAATGCAGTTTTTGGGCATGGAAAGTAATTTATACTATGGCTGCTTGATACCCGCGCTGACATCGCTTTGCGTTAAGCTGAAGAGAGCCTCAGATCGATTGGAATTGATCGACCTCAAGGCATTGGCATTTGAGCTACAATTGAAACTGAGGCAACGATTCTCCAACTATATTCAGCTGTCTGCTGAGGCAAATCATGCAATAATTGCATCTGTTCTTTGTCCTGCTATTAAAATGCGTTGGCTCAATGCCTTGGCCAAGGTTTCGTCGGGCCATGAGCAGCGCAGCGCAAGGGAAATTAAAGAAATGATTATTGCAGAGGCTGCACGTCATGCGAAGGGCTCAGAGATGCATGTCAGCCAAAGTGCCATGGATGTGGCTTATACAACGGGCAAGGATGATTTCTATGAATTCGATGAAATGGGTAAACTAAAATCAACTATGAATCATATGATATACATCTATATATATGAGGAATATTTTTCTATTGCACAGATGATGTCGATGAGACACGCGCTTCGGATTTGCTGCAGCCTTCGCCAAAACCCGCTGCTACGAAACTAATAGATGATGCCGAGGCACAGCTTCAGCGTTATTTAAGAGATCCATGTATCACATTTGAGTCGCTCGCAAGGTATCCTCTATTGCAAGACTTTGCACTCAAATATAATACGTCCTTAACTTCGACCCCTGACGAAGGCCCAATGAGCCAACATGAGCATATTAAGAGATTTAACGAAATGCCTAATGTAGCAGATTATTCAGTAGAAAAACTAATCTTATTAAAGGTCAATTCTAATTATTAAGCAGTGTGTAATTATTGTGCTTGTGTAATTTGAAAAGTAGTAACAAATTTATGCATCAATTCCAATTAAAGTTAAAGTTCTAGAACTGAGACAAATCAAATTTGTAATTAAATTTCAATTGAGAGTAACATTTCAATTGCAATTGAAATAATAGAGTAGAATGAAGTGATTATTTCTAAAATAAATCAAAATATAACTTATAATTTATTTCCAATTTAGAAATCAATTCCAATTGGAATCCCAATTCAGAGTAGCATTCGAATTAAATTTTATAATTTACTTTCATTGAATCGCCACAATCTGTTTTTCTACTGAAAGTAGTAGCTTAGCTATACATTTTCTTAAATATATATATTTTATTTGAAAACTTTGCGAAAGCCATCAAAAAAGTATGAAAAAAAAACATCACAAATCAAACATATGTCGAAAATTTCCAATAATTTGCCATTCACAATTCTGCTCCATCACGTTTAATACCAATCGCAGCGATCGAGTGCCTCAGCTATTCACAATAGCATTTGCACGCGTTGCAGTTGTAAATAAATTTGAAGTTAATGGTGAAATCCTAATTGGAAAAGAGCGCGAAAAAAGAAATTCCGTATCAGACAATGCCGAAGCAAATGTCCACTCCCAGCAAGAAGGAAATTAAGGACGACAAGAATGCGACACAATCGAAATCAATAAATGCGGGCGCACAGGCGCCAATGAAAATCGAGGTTAATTTAAATGAAATGACAAAGAAAGCACGGAAACGCCTAAGAGATGCAATTGCCAGGGAGACGTCGAAGGTAAACCACCGCAAGTTAGCTTCAACCAAAACGTCGAAGAGAACAAAGCAGAGAGCTAAAGCAGCTGCAGCAGTAACCACAACAACAACATCAAAGATTGCGCCAAACTGCAATTCCAATGGGAACACCAAGTCTTCTTCCAATGTTCCAAGTTCCAAAGCGAATTCTAGCAAAATCTCAAATTCCAATCAGGCCAACAATCAAGTGCAACTTGCTTTCATAGCATCGAAGAGATCGCCACCGTTGACGGAGCAACAGATGGCACGATTGCAGGACGCCATATTGGAAGTAACTGTAAATAACAAAACAAATTTACGCCCGCAATACGACGACTGTATAGCGCAGTCGGAGTGGCTGCTGCTCGTGTGCGCCAATAAGAAGACGGCAAATTGGATTAAAGATCATTTTAATTTGATACGCAAGCGAAGTAAACTGGAAATCGATTTGCTGGAAGAGAATCAAATACCGCGCAATATTATTGAAGGCTATTTTCCGAATAGTGCGCATTTGTCGGATGATAAAGTGTTGGCATTGATAACTGCACAAAATTCCATTCAAACACAACTATGGAGAGTTTTACGTCGCACTGTGAATGGCACCACGCTGCACTTATCGATAGCTATCGATGGCAACTCAAAGCAAACGCTCACTGCACGCGGCGGTAATATTTGTTATTGCTTTGGCCGAATCTGTTTGAATCTTAATAATTATGCAGCTGATATCACCTGTACGAGTATTCAATCGGCACAGCATCAGCTGAATGATAGTAAATTGAATTTACATAACAATATATCTAGTAGTGAATGGAATTTGATTATGCATCAATTGGATTCGGTATTCGATGGTCCCAATTATGGGCGCACTCCCAATAATAGCATTTGTGATTGGAATCATCCACCAGTCAACTGGGAATGCAATGGGCAGCTGTAAGAGACTTGATTCAAGTAAGTTTTCAAACTTTTGTTTACTAAATTTTGTTAAATTAATATAGCTTAATTTTAGGAAATTATATTCTCAAACGACAGTTGTTGGACGACTCACAGTTATTAAAAAAAAAAAAAAAAAATCGTTAAGTTTTATAATATTTATAAGTCTGTTAGCTTATAAATTAATTGACAAATTACCTAACCACTGGACAGAAATTTGTGAAATTCCGTTTTGTTATTATTTTATCTTTCTATTTGATATAGAAATTTTCTGAGTTTTGATATTGAAATAAATTGCAATTATATTTTTATTGAATTTATATAAATCTAAAAAAAGAAAATCTTGAAATAAATTCAATTGAGAAACATTTTTTAATTTGAATTCAATACCAGCAAAGGTCTTGTTTCATCTACACCGATTAGGCATCCAATCTGGATAATCTGGACAAGCAACTGTTGAAGACGGCTGACAAATTCAAACTTGCGAAAGGACGTGCCATAGAGTATATTAACGTGAATATGGATATGGTAAGAACAGCAGAGGGTGGCACGATTTGTCTCAAATCAATCCTCAACTGGTATCCGATCACTTTGAAATCGTTGACAATCATATTGTTGTTCTTATCATATATTTATTTTTATTTTTTTTTCTCCTATTTTTACTTGATTTAATTTTCTAACTTTCTATTTTATTTTGCTTTACTTATATGTATTTAATTTTTATTGTTTGTTATTTTGGATTTCAATATACATATATATTGAATTTAATAGTATTTTTTATTAATTTCTTAAATCTATGTACACATATTTTTACTTTCAATTAATTGATTAACAAAATTGTTTTTATTTTACCTTTATTTACTTTATTTGCATATTAAAATTACATATTTTTATTAAAGTTCTTTTACATTTTCGTACACAACAAATGATATCCTTTTCTATCTTATTCACTTAATCTACATTATTATTGCATGATCACATATCTTGCTCTCTCTCTCTCTCTCTCCACGCTCATTGCCAAACTAATGCATTCATTTAACTAAATCTGTATTTACGTATTCAATATTGATAATCAACATTTACGCACACACGCAAGCTAGATTGAGTGTATGTGTATGTGAAAATTTACCCTCTCTGCAAGGCTCTATACTCTACCTGCTTAGCTAAACAATACGTATGTATGTATGTATGTATATATTTTCAGGCAACAGTTCCAATCAGAACTCAGAACCCGGATGGGGACGCGCTGCATTGAGCTTCGCCTTGAACCAGTGCCAAATAAGGCGTAGCAGACGCTGATCTCGGGTGGCAATATTTAATGCCAGCAGCGCACATTGTATGTCAATTACTGTTTTTATTGCCTACCATTCTTTCTTGTTGTTATTGTTGTTGTTTGAATGTGAATCAGCTGCGGGCATCATCTTTGTTTCAAGCGGCGCTTTGCTTTCTGCTTTTGTTCAGCCGCAAAAGGTGAAACGGGGCGAACAAAGCAAAGCTTTAACTTCCCTCTCTCTCTCTATCGCTCGTTGACGCCGCCAGCGGACAGCGTAATTAATAAATAAGAAAGAAAAAAATGCAAATTGAACGCACGTTTTTTTTTTACGACGGCCAAGTGAAAATGAAAATTGTCGCGCAATTTGTTTTGGCGCTCTACAGCGAGATAACGTCTGTCTACGCACCTAAACATGTTTAAAATTGGTGACACGCCCCCTCCTCTGCCTCTTAGCTCGGATTGCTGCTGTGCGTATGCGCGATTTCAAGTTTTACAGCGATTCGATCAAATTTCACTTTTTATATGATCTCAATTTGATGTGTCTAACAGATTTACAAACATACATTCAAACACACACACACATACTCTGTGTGGCTGCAGAAAATTTCAACTGTGTTGACCTCTCGAATCTAATGAGAAAGAAGAAAGGTAAATTAATTGAGGCGTTGGGCGTGTAGGTGGAAAATTTCGCTGGCACTTTATTTTGTGTTTTTGTTTAAAATTTGTTTTTATTTTTAGCGTGGGTCTCAGCTTATTAAGTCTTAATGCTTTTGAGTTCAGTGCACTTACGCTGTCATCATACATATACTATACATACATACATTTGTAAGTATAGAAACAACAGTTATCTCTAGTCTAAACGCACTCTGCTATACATGCGTATACATGTATATATATTGATTTATAGCCCTACAGACGCTCATGGCTGCATTAACAGATAAGCTAGTTTAAAAAGTCACTCAATTCTTCTCGCTCACTTACTCTCTTACCTACATACCTACACACACATACATATTATTTTCTGCAATTCGAATCTAAACTAAGCGGATGATTTCATTAAAACAACAACAAGAGCGGAATAGCAATACAAAGGAAATACCCCAATTGAGCTGTGTGTGTTTGTCTACGCTGCCAAAAATAATGCTCAACACCTTAACTCGCTCTCTCTTTGCCCCTTGGTATTCGTTTTACCCTATGAGCGCCATGTACCGGTTTGCCTAACAACGGTTTTTACTTTAAAATACTTTTTGAATTTTAACCGCTTGTGGCGACCAACAAAAAAGTGTCACAATTGTCATCTCACTCGCACTCATTTCTGCAAACGAGCAAAACTCGCCTGGAGCAGCTTCCCTTAGCGCAAAAATAATAAAAAAAAAACAAGGTGAAGAGCACAGCTGTCAATGTCGCACTGTGGATCACAATTAAATTACGAGTCTTAAAATACTAAATTAAATTTATTTGAAAAAGGTATTTAATGATAATTATTAAATATGTAATATGTTCAGTTCTTCTATATTAAAATTTTATTTACCATATATATAATGCGTTTCATTACATTATGACTTCACTTGCATTACATATTTATTTTACGTTGCCCATTGTGCCGCTTCTCCTGCGATCGACTACAAAGCAGCCTGGTGGGCGCCGCAGTCGTTCAGTCGTTAAACTTGCGCCAACACGATCGTTACATAGCGCTGTGCGCCGCAATAAAATAAAGTTCGAAGAGTGCAAGTGGATAAAAAAAGAGTGCAGCTCAATAAATTTAGTTTGTTTTAAAGTGAACCCATAAAGAAGTTATTTTATTTTGGATGTCATATTAAGGTGTCAGTGGGATATTCTGTGAATATTTGTAGTTAATAAATCTGGTAAGTACCAACAAAAATAAAAAGAGCAGCAGCAATTGGAAACTGGAAAGAGATTTATCCGGTTCGTTGCAGTCCCTTTTTCTGCTGGTGCTGCTGCGCAATTGCAATAGCAACGGCAACAGCAACAACAATTACAGCTGCAAAACGCCGACGCCAATAACTTTGCAGCTCTTTACAATTCAATGTTGTAGTTGTTGTTGTTGGTTTTGCTGTCGTTGCCCCTGACAGCAGGCGCTGCTTTTTCCTTTTCCTTTTTGGCCCACGCTTTGTTGCTTCCAATTTCCAATGCAGTTCTTTCCTCTGTTGTTGCTGTCGCTGTTGCTGTTGCTCTGCCTATTTTATAGTAATGAGCGAGTGCTTGTTATAGCTGCCGCTGTTACGGCCTGTCACTCTTCTTATTGGCATTGCTCTTTGTTTGCCGTTGTTTAGTTGTTGGCTCTTCCTTGTGCTGTGTTTTTTTACTTTTTTTCTGCAAGGGCGTCTTTCTAGAGTGTTTTATGCATTTCGCTTTAGGCTGTGGGCAGTTTTTGTAACGGAGCAGCGTATGTGCTAAACGAGTTCTGTTTAATTAGTTAATTTATTTTCACCTTATTCTTTATTCTTTCAATTATTAATAAATAAATTACTTTATTTGTTTAGGAAATCATCTCACATAAATATAACTAATGTAATGCTACATTAAAAAATATATTAGCTTTCGAGTTTATAGGCTGTAATTTTCTTTGTAATGTGGAAATTTCTGCTATAAATTAATATAATATATTATATACATAGCATCTGCTGTTCTAATGTCAAAATTTGATGTTTTAGTTAATATATACCCTCGCTTAGAATTTACTAAATATTTGTTAAAGCTTCCCCTCCTGCGTGTGCCAAATTGGTTAAAATCATTTATTATTCAGTTTTATAGCTAAAATATACAAATTTTGTTCGTTGAAAAGTTTATAGTTAAGGTCCAATAAAAAAATCCTAAACTTATTTAACAAAATAATAAAATATTTCAATAACATATCTGCTATATTTTTAAAAATTTTCCCTATTTCTTTTTTAATTTATTTTCATTTACAGTAACCAGTCTTTATCTTATTTTTCGTATAATTCCCAAACACAACCACAACAACAATGGAGACCACTACCGTTAACAACGAAGGTAAGTTCTTGACTTTCTTTTTATATTTTCCACACTTCTTGCAAGTGTGTGTCGTATCATGAATTTTCCTTTGACCGCTTTTAGCTTAATTTTCATTTTTTTTTTTTTTGTTCTCTGTTTACGTTTTGTGATTTCTTAGCGCGAGCTGAACAACAATTATTTTGAATTCCACTTTAGCTGTCCCACAACAACACAAGTTCGCCATTCAATTTTGTTTTTATTTTGTTGTGCTGCTCTCTTTTTTATAGTGTGGGCGGAACAAAAGATGCCACGCCCCGTTGCGTTGCAGATGGGAGTTGTTGGCATACTCTAGCAGTGGGCATTTTGAACTATGCTCAGATCCTACTGCATTGAGAATCATAGCAGCTTCAATTTTATCTGAGATGAAAAGTGCATATATATATATATATATATATATAACTTTTGTAAAGTGTATTTTAATCTGTGTTACTACACACACACATAACGGCGCTTTCTTGTTTTTAGTTTAGTTTTTAGCCAGCCAAGGGCTGTGCTGCTGCATTTGCATAGCAATCATAAAAATGCAAGACAAATAAAATGAAATTCATGCGCTGTGCACTTTTTGGCATTAAGCTGCATTGTGTTGTGTGGTAAAAGTATCTGCTAGATGCAAAATGCTATGCAAAACGATGGCGCCGCAATTGCAGTTGCTGGAACTGCCACTGCTGCTGCCACTGCTGCTGTTGCTGCTTGTTGCAAGTCGAGTGGCATAGATTACGCGCTATTGTAGCCTAAATACGTTGAATGCGCATTCAACGGATGCACGACTACAACAAACTGCGCAAATATCTCTCTAAAGCGTCTGCTCGCTTGCGTAAAGTTGCAACTGAATCTGGTATGGTGCGGGGGTAAAAAAAAAATAAAAACAAACTCCCACAGTCATCCCTCCACTGACGGCCACCGGTAGTGCTATTGTGACAAGTTTATTGGAAATGACGTGAAGTGCTTAGGATGTCTCTTGCCTCTCGCTTGGCTTGTCTTCGCATTATTATCTATGCCTGCCTTCCTGCACCACGCTCCACGTTTCACGCTCTACCTTGCATTGAAAATATTGTATAGATATATATGTATGTATATAAGTAAATGCACAGATTTGCTGCCCAAGGCGTTGTTATTATCATGAAACTTTCTGCTGAGTGCAGCATCGTTTAGCTGAGAGTGAGTTTGGAAAGCTGACGCAGTATCTATAGGAAAAGGTTAGATAACTTAAATATTATCCAATTGTCATAGCTGAATAGCTGTGTAATGTATGATTCAGCTTTTTCTATCGTAACTCTTAGATAATGTATTGCAATTAAATGTTGTACAAGTGCAAAAGGTAGTTCTGCAAAGAAACATGACACATTAGATAACTTATATAATCTTATCTCATAGTAGAAGATAGCACAGCATATAACTTAAATATCTCTTTAAATTGATTGTAACAATTAGCTAACTGACATGGTGTAAGACGTCGTCTTCTATCATGTCTTTCACTATATTGAATATATATTATCTACACTATAATTTCTAATTCATCTAACTATCAAATTGCTAGTAAAGTACTTGAAATCTTTGGGGTATATTTGTTAGGCTATAATTGAATTTTAAAGAATTTTATATATATACAGAGTTATATATATACCCTGTAATTTCACTTGTGTCTACATTTTATTGTAATTTTAATATATTATCTTCCACAATATATCATTCTTTGTAATGTAAAGTAAATAATATTTAAATTTTATATTTTATCTCTTTGTATCGTTAAGATACATTTTCTTGTGTCTATGAACTACTTCTTTAAGATATTTCTACAATTAAAGATAATCATTAACAATAATAGTAAATATATTTACTATATTAAATCTTAATACTATTGAAGATCTTTTCTATTTACTAAAATATTTTAGCGCCAAGTTTAGCTATAAACTAAAATAGTTTTATCTCTAACATCATCTCTAAATTGTATGGCAGTGAAACCCTGCCTGTTTGCTCTGCTTCACGGCACCTTTTTCTTGGGGTATTCAAAATTTTCTATGTGCCAGACTTTGTAAAGTGTCTGGTATTCATTGTTGCTTGTTAACTGTTGCCAGTTGCCAGTTGCCTGCCTATTGCAGACGGTTGTTGCACTTGCAGTTAATGCACTCAACGTGCTCGTTAGCTACCTGTTAGGTCTAATGGCATGCAAATCTTTGCCGGTAGTTCCGCTACCGGGTCAAAATACCTAACCAAAACTTACTTAGTGACACAGCTACACCTACACAGCCACACACACACACAAAAACACACCAAACACCCACTCACACTTGGCCCGTGTCGTCTGGCAGTTGCAGTTTGATTAAACTATTTCCATTGATTGTCAAGTTTGGTTTCGAAAAACTAAACTGCCGTAAAAATTGATTGCTTTGGGAGTAACTTTTTGCCCAAGGTTCAAGTTGGGCAATGTGAAAGCAAAATAAATTTGTCTTGCAATTTATTGTCGTTTGTTTGTGTGTATTTCAAAGTTGGAAGTTCATGCAGTTTATTTTGTCCAGACTCTCTGAAATAAAGACGCATTTTCCTAAGCTCTATTGAGCAATTGCATTGCAACTTTTCATCTCAACTTGGAATTTGATTTGAATTGATTTGCCAACTTCAGCAACAACAAAGCAACTTTTGCTTCCTCATCATCCTCATCAGATGACGCTTGAAATATCTTTACCCTCAAAATAGGTCAGTCAGCGTGCATACCTAAAATTTTATGCATACCTGAGTGGAAGGTGCTGCGAGCACTAAATTAAGATGACAGCCCATTGATAGGCTTGGTAAATGGAGGTAGATGTGGATTAGAGATGCGCTAGCCAGCTACGATGAAATGCTGCTCAGAATATATACAGAATATTTGTGAACAAATTCTTGAAATATAACTAAAAATCATAGCAAATTATAATATAAATATAAAAATAATATATATATCAAATTGTATTTGAGATAAATAAAAATTGTAAAATTAAAAATATTATAAACTTCTTTTTATTTAATATATGATATCGATGTACATAATAACAAATTACTTAAATAGAAAAATAAAATTGCAATAATAAACAAAAATTATTTAAATATATAAATAAAATTGCAATGAAAAACAAAAATGATTTGTTAAAAAAATCTTAATAGCTTGAAATAAACAAATTGTCTATTATATAAAAATTAAAGTTTCAAATAAAAATTTAAAATTCTAAAAGAAAATAAAAAACATTTTACGCAAATATTTATAAAGATAAAAAATAAATAAATGGTAATTAATTTTTATAAAATATTCAAAATACAATAATATAATTGTATTATTATTATATTAAAATGAGTATTTAAATATAAAACAAAATAAAGCAAAAATTGAAAAAATTAAAACAAAAATCGAATTTCTTAATTTTTTTTAAATTTTCTTTTTATTAAAATTATATTGGTAAGTAAATACCGATTTAAATTTCTTTTTAAAATATTATATAAAGAATTTTATTTCATACAAAGATTTTGTATTTTTGAACTAACTTACCACTGAAGCAAATTTTTTATAAATAAAATAAAATATTTTTGTATTATTTTTTAAGAAAACTTTTTTTTTTTTGAGAAAATCTGTTTTAATTTCTGCTCAATTTATTTCGTTTAACGAGCTCAAATTCACAAAATTTACTTGGAACAATTGCTGTACAACATTTCATTTTCTATGCAAGACACAGTTGGCACAGTCACAGTTTGCAGTCGCAGTCACATTATTAGCTGTGTCACAGTTCCTATTGCATTTGACATCATCCTTGAGCTGATTCTAGTCGCTGACTTGCGTTCTAAAATATGCATGAGCGTCCGTAAGTAGGCAACAGTTTTTACGTGCGGGGCACGTACATCGCTTGAATTTATTATTGTCTGCCACCCATATGGTAATATACTGTATTTGTATGCGTGTTCACACACACAGAGACGCAGACAACACACGGACATTTTTTTTTTTTTGTGGGTGGCATTAATGATTATGCCAGTTCCTGTTTGACAAAGTTATCCCATTTTGGGACAAGCCGCGATAATCACGTGTAAATTACTCTAAGACACACGCACACGAAAAGAAACCCTTGGGATCCACAAACATAGAGAAAGTGGAGGGGTAGTATGAAGAGAAAATCCCAGAATTTACCACCCCGCTTAAAATGTTGCCCTGCTTTTATATATTTTACGTATTTGACTTTTCAATTTGCCGACTTTGCCGAAATTGGGCGCTTATTAAAAAGTCATTTTGTTATGCATGACAAAAAGTTGGACACAGCTTTGCTTGGGCTTTCAACATAATTTTATGAGCCAAAAAACGCGCTGCCAAATAGGCCACAGCGTCGTGCCAGTTCTCTTCTTCTTCTTTTTTTTTTTTTTGCTGTCTAGGATGTAGAGGTAGACTGAATTCAGCTTATGAATAACCAAAGAGGAAAAACAACATCCAAAGAAAAGTCTGTTATTGAAAGCGGATAAAGTCTTTGAGAGTATACTGTAATACTATTATACGATTACACTCTTATATTGCTTAAGCAATATATTGCTGTTATACAGATATACAGCTACCCTGTACAACGCAGTTATGTACCTTTAATGTTATACTGTATTACATTTATACTGTTATACAATTAAACAGTTCTACTGTTATACAACCATACATAGTTTATTATTTTACCAACTTGGCCAACTTTCAAAACGGTTAACAGTTATCGGCTAGCGATTTACACCTCAAGTATATTAACCAGTTTCGATTTACAACTCACACTTAATTGTGAGAATCGCCTAGAACGGTGCTTACTTAAATCTTCTTTTGCTGCTCCCGATTTGCTACCATTTCACGACCGTTGCCTTTTTTATGTCTTTTACCAAACTAGCAATACGTATTAAGACATTTTGCAGCTCATAAAATGAATGCTTTAAGTTTTATGGCGTAGATCTTGCCAAATAGTCAATTTTAAAGAGCTCGAGCGACATGAAAGCTATTCAAATCAAATTTAAAGCTGTGAAGCATGAAAATTGCATTAGATGCTATGAAGCAGGGGGCAGCAGTTAGAATCCCCTCTTATAATATTTCGGATAGCCAACTATTTGCTCGCACAATTCGTATTTCGTGTATTGTTTGTGTCTATCTGCTGAAACAAGAACATAAATTGAATTACTTTTTTGGGCTAGCACTTGTAAGAATACGAATGTAAGACAAATCAAAAAATGTGTATAGAGAAAAAAGTGATGGACTAAAGAAATACCCTGTTGAATAGTGATAGACAATATCCATATAAAGTTAAGTGGAAAATTAAATTAATAAATAATACAATATTAAAGCAGTATTAAAATATATGAAAAATTTAATTTAAAAAATCATAATATATACATAAATAATATATGTACTATAAAATTAATCATAAAGGAATTATAATTTAATAATAAAAATATTAAGGTCAAATTATTATTAATTCTAATTTGATATATATTAAATTTAAGTTAATAAAAAAATATTCAATACTAGAAAATTTTATCTATTTGAAAAAATATTATACAACATAATATTGATTTACATATATTATTTATAATATTTATATATATTTTTATTATTATTTAAATTAATTTATATTTAAATATTTATTCAAGAGCTAACTCATGTTATATGCCCGTCTTGCTTAGCGTGGTTACAGGGTATGACAGGAACAAGAAGTTTAGGACAACTACGCACAAGATGTAGGCAAGTACATGCTTATACAAAGAAGATGTACATACATATACATATATATGTATATATATATATAACATGTTTGTATAAATAATTATCTATTCCGGTCATGTCGAGCCAAAGGAAAAGATAGACAGAGTGAGAGAGCAAGTGAGAGATAGATAGAGTGAGACAGATATAGAGTGAGAGAGAAAGAAAGCTAAGAGGGTGACGCACAAAATGTCAACGTCGCAAACAACGTCGCCGTGTCTAACTCGAGCGAGATGGCATGTTACGCTAATGCCGTTAGACAGAGACAGCAACAGCCGACAGCTTGGAAAGGATGCACGGACAACTCATTTGCAATGCCTAACGCATCTTTGTGAGTGAAGCAGGTTAGCAGTGAAGTGAAAATGGAGGAAATAGTAAATGGTAAATAGGAAACTGCACTGACTAAACCAACTTTTGCCTTTGCAGTAGTTTTGCACAATTTCTAATTATGTTTTTCTCATGACTTTTTGAGGTTAGGTCGGAGCAAGCAATACATGTCTCTCAGCATAAGTATTTCAGCTTCATTTGTTGTTTTTAAAGGGGTGGGTGGAGGGGAATATGTGGTCATGTGGTCGCATGTGTCATGTGACTGTCTATCTGTTATCTTTTGGGAAGCTGGTTTGTTGAGTAGAGTAAAGTAGATGGGAGTTCTCGGATTTTAGCTAATGCTAATGAGATTTAAGGCATTTTCTTTAAGGATATTTAGATCTATAATCAATTTCTTAATTTTATTTAAATTTTATATTTTTTCTTTAGTTTTTGATTTGATTAAAAACAAAATTATTTAAATCGAATATATAAACTAGAATATATAACTTTGAAAATAATTTTGCTTTGGATAATTTTCTTTATTTTTAATTTAGAGCAATTTAATATATTTTAACTGAATCCTAAATCCTAAATCGTTTCTAGCAGATTTGCTTCTTTAGATTGAGTGAAATCTTTTTCAAGCGCGAAAAGAGTTTTAAAAACACAGTTATCAACAATTTAAAACTACACTTCTCTAGGGTATCATCTAGTTTAGCATGGTCTCTCTTTTAAGTAATTTCCTTGCAAAGTTTTTGTGTTGCCTCAACTGTTGTGGCCGCAGCAACTGGTTGTTGCCTGTCACTTTGATGCCGCCGCATCCTGAGCCTGGATAAAACTTTGATTACTCTCACCCAGAAGGGCAGAACAGACGAGGGTAGGCTGACTGCCTAGTCAGGCAGACAATCAACAGATTTCTTGCTGATTATGCGCTGCCTGCAGAAAATAAGCAACGCACTTCCCTCTCAATCACAATTCACACACACACAGACACATGTGTGAAATATCTCTCTCTCTCTCTCTCTCTCTCTCTCTCTCTCTCTCTCTCTCTCTCTCTCTCTCTCTCTCTCTCTCTCTCTATCTGTCTCTGTGTGTGTACGTAAAAAGTTCCATTAAAGACAAACTCCCAAGTGTTTTATGGGTATATGCATGTGCTTTGATTATATTGTATGTACAAAGAGAGATATAGATGTGTGTGTGTGTGTAGGTGTATTAGCTAATATATGCGTATTTGTGTGCATGTATCTCATTGTATATCTTAACAGCTAACACCCGCAGCTTATAGCTACACTGATTGACTGACTGGGCATATGCATTTTGTTGGCAAGTATGAGAGATAGATGTGAGACTGATTGGAGTTAATATCAGAATTATAATTTATATTAAATACATGTTTTTATTTGAGAAAATACTTTAAATAGTATAGTATAGTTTCTGAAAAGTAGTTAACATAATCTAGTTTATGTTTTTGCTTGTTTAATAAATATTTATATTTTTCTATATTTTTTATTATTTATATTTACATTATTTATTAATTTAAATATTTTTTTATTAACTTTTTTATTTATTAATAAATTCATTTTTATATTTTTATTTATTATTTATTTATTTACTTATTTTTTTGTTTTACCTATATACTATTTTATAAAAAAATCTATTTATTTGAAAGGAATGTTAACAAATCAAGTGAGAATTTGCAATAAAGCTAAAACAAGAATAAGGCCAAAACAAAATTATTTAAATATCTAATATAAAAGATTTTATTATTTAAAATACAATATCTTAAGGGTATTAACATTTCGTCCCCTGATTTGCTTGAACTTCTTCTTGTTGTCTCATTCTGTGCTAAATTCTAATGATGTTCATTATTTAATACAAGATAAGCGCTACGTGTTTAGACTTGGCAAAATGTGATTTTCCCGCATAATATATAGTATATATGTATGTGGGTCAAGTGTGAAAATTGTCATGAATTGCACTCAATGGTAATGCGTACTAGATTAGCTAGACCTGCCTAGCCTAGGTACTTATTAAAGAGAGCTAAATGCTGTTGGGGCGACATATACATACATATAGTTGGCTATACTTCAATCATTTTTGCTCTGCCATTACCTTGACCCAAACCAGAGAGAGTGAGAGAGAGATATTTGCTCGTTCGTGTTGTCCCCCTTTTCGCCTAATGCTCAATTAATGACATATAAATGCAGCGACGTAAATGTCCAAACCATAAACACGACAGCAGGCAACGTTTCGTTGGGGGAGTTTTTTTGGTCAACAGCAATCAAATGGTCATAAATTCAGCACAATTGTCGTAAAAGTCCACGGGTTCAAACTCAAACTCAAGCTCGAACTCAAACTCGAGTTCGAAACACACATTTTCGTCCCACCTGCGCGCACACACACACACGCAGACACACTCACACACACACACACAACGATTGCTAAAGGTAATTACAAAACCATAACGCGCAAATGTCACCGCAAAATGTGCGGTGAATATTTTCAGCCTGACCAACAGCAACCATCCTATTATATTCACCATCATACCCATCATCATCATCATCATCATTATTATCATTATTATTATTATCATTCTTTTGCTTCTGGGACAAATGGTGCGTTGAAGCAAATCGTTTGTCGTATTTGTATTGCATAATTTTGGTTTCGTTTTTTTTTTTTCTTTTTTTGGGCACAGCGCGTGTTAGCTTGAATTGTGCGAATTTTGTAAATCGCTTTGTTATATACCCTGTAAATGGCCAAGAGACACGAAATGTGGTTTTAATGTGAGCTGTCTGAAATGTCTGCAATAGATGATTCAACTAGGCTTTATTTGAGTTAAATTTGTATACCCTAGAATCGTTAGAAGACTAAAGAAGATTAAAAGTCTAATAAAAAAATAAATAAATATATAAATACATAAATAAAATAAAATAAAATAAAATAAAATAAATAAATAGGTAATAATAATAATAAAAAAATATTCCATACAAGTGTTTGGAAAATATTTTATTTCAATAAAATCTCTCTTTAATTCTTATTACATATTTTATTTCACTAAAATCTCTCTCAAATTCCTCTTACATTTTTTTGTTTATTAATATTTTAATTTCAGCAGCAATTAGAATTACAATACGCAAAAATTCTACAAAATATAAAAAAAATGTAGACTTAAGAAATGTTTTATTCTAAAAAAAATGAAATTCCAATTTGATTTTTGCTTGTTTAGCAGAGCTCATAGACTGCTTATATATTTAAAATAAAATTAATATAAATAATACATTACTAAATATTAATTCAAATTTAAATCAATATTTTTGATTTTACTTATTGTTTTTCTTTTAATAAATAAAAATTCTTTGTTAATCATATTTTATCATTTAAAAAAATATTTATCCGAAAATTATATTATTTTGAATTTTTTTTACAAATTAATTCAATATGAATGTCTTCTGAATTTATTTACTAAAGCCGTGCAGACTCTTAACTAAACAAATAAATATTCCTAAATGTACAAATTTAATTAAATGAACTAAATTAAATATATGTATTTATATTTATTTCTAAATATAAATTAATTTATGTAAATTACAGAGTATCTTGTAAACGTTATTATGTAAAAAGCCAACATTTTGCTTTACCTTTTGTCGATTTTTGGTTTCTGTGTGCTCTGCGACAATCACGTCGAGCATTCAGTTGACATTGCCCAGGTGTTGCTCTGTGGCTTAAATGCTGCGACTAATGAGCCGCTCGAAGTGCTGCACTGAGCGGAAAGAACAAGCAAATATTTAATGTGAAATTAAATTTACTATAAATTATCAAATTAAATTTAAAAGACTTTTCTCAAAAGACAACAAATGCTTGAAATAATATTGAATTGAACTTTGGTATTTCTTAATATCTTCTAATTGTTTTTATAACCCTTTTCCTTTTTGGCACAAAAGTTAATTTCCCATTTTCTAAATTCTCAAATAAGAAGAACAAGAGGAAGAAACAACAAATTGCCAGCAATTCAATTTCGAGAAGGGTTAGAGAAAGCAACAATTGGTTCTCGCTATCAATTTACTCAGCTACAGAGAACGTAGCATGGCATCCTTTTGTGTGTTGACCCAATAGACTGAGCTAACCTCACGTCCCCCCCCCCCAGAGTCCCTGCTCCTACTCTCACACTAAATCCTCTATCAGAGAGCAACAAATTCAGGACACAGGAGCGGTACGAGCAGCCTTCCCAATTCATATTGGTCGTCTGGCATTGCAAACGTTTTTAATTGACAATCAAAGTGTGGCCAAAGTGTGGGATGGGGAGCAGACGAAGTGGGCGTGGTGATGGAAGTATTCTGGTGTCTGCATATTTTCAGTGCTCACAATGCTTTTGGCACAAAATTTGATTAATTCGCTTGATGGCTGCATTTGCTGTCGGCTTATCCCTTTTGACAGCCTGCTCGCAAAAGATATCCTTCCATATTGAAATCTGTCTGTGTGTGCCTGTGTGTGTGTGTGTTTGTGTGTCCCACTTGATTGTTTGTCGGCCAGATTTTATGACTGAATTCATTTAATAAATGAAGTGCCTTGTGGCTTTCAAATGTGCAAACTGTGCACTTCATTTTGTGGATCATAAATTTTGAGCCAGCAGCTCGATGACTAATTGACCTCCGCCCTCCTCCTACACGACTCTTAAGGTCTAAATTGGCAAACAATTGCAAAGCAGTTTCAACAGAGCTTAAGACCAAATGGTTTCAACAAGTTCTTCAGAGTATATTTATATGTATATAAATTCCAATTAAATGAAAAGCAAAGAAAATAAATACAAATAAATATGAATGTTAGAGAAGAGCTTCAAAATGCAGAGCATATGTGAGGATTGTTAGCTACTGTATTGATTGGAAAGTATAATTATGGAATTTATATTCTTGATTCAGTTTTTCAGTTTTAATTAAAAATATAAATATATAAAATATATAAAAATTTAAATATATACATTTATAGCGAAAAATTCTTCTATTAAAATATAAACTAATAATGTGTGATCTACTTAATCTATTATTATTACTATTATTATTTAATTTATTTATTTTTATTTTTAATACTATAAGTTCTCATATTGCTTATTTAGATCCATGTACATGTATATATGTATGTATATATTTATCTTATTTTCCTTAACACCTTTCATTCCATCGACATCAATTGCGACTCCTTAAAGTATGCCACGTTTTGTGGCTACAATCAACAGGCATTTCACTTTACATTGCCTGCTGCTGTGGCATTTGTGAAAACCATTTGTGAGTGCCACATAGAATTGCTGCAGTTGCTGCTGCCCTACGACACAAATACGCAGCAAGTGCGCGGTTACACAGGCTGCTTCTCTGTCATTTCTCTCACTCTATCTCTCTCTCAATTGCTAGCTCGCACTCTGTCTGTCATTGAAGCGCTTTTCTAGCTCTAGCTCGAGCTGCAATGCACATAGACATTCGCTTAAAACCAGTTAATAAACATTATTTGTTGTTGTTGTTCAACTGTACTTTACACACACACACACACATACACATGGGCAACTGCAATGAAGGAAAAATCATTATTGTATATAACTTATATATATCTATGTGTGTGTATAAATATATGTATAGTAAGAGATGCAGTCAGGTTTGTGGGCTGCCCGCAAAAACTATATATGCGAGCGCAATAGGGAAGCAAAGAGTGTATGAGAGAGAGCGCGAAGTAGAGAATACTTTTTGCGAAAGTTTATTGAACCGGAAGTTGGCTGCGAAATGCGGCAACAATGCGCGAAATGAAGGCTCTGCCTGCCGCCGGGCTACGTCTGCTTCAAGTCTGATTTAACTTTAGCCAGTCCAAGAGCTCTTCTTTTTTTTTGGAAATATTTTTGTAAATCCAACAAAAAAACTGAGAAGGAAAACCGGCCCAAAGGCGCATTTTTGATTTGTGCCTTGCTTCTGTTGGATATGCAATTGGGTTTCCTTTTAACATTCATTCAAATTGTATTACTTATTTATATGGGCGCGTCTGGCACAGACTCTACAGCGTCGTCTGTCGCTTTATTGTTTCTCAGATAAAGGGACGGAAAGCGAGTGGCAGAAAGAGAGATAAAGAGAGAGAGAGAGAGAGTTGTGGGTGGGGAGGGGGAGTCGCCGAGAGCGAAGAAGTGTGAGCTTACGTCTCAGGCCCTTGAGGCCATGTAATTGTTGTTTAAGTGATGCAAATGAGCGTCTCTACAACAAACAGCTAGGCGAGAGAGAGAGAGAGGGCGGTTGAGAGCTGAGATGAATTGTGATTGAAAATGAATGAAGAGATTGAATGAAGTCTACGTGTAAATACACTGCCTGAAGATATTTATGATAAATAATAAATTAAAAAAAAAACCTTTTATAGTTATTTGTATCATTATAAAAATTAAAATAACTTGTAATAATATATTTTTAAAATATGTAAACTAGGCTTAAATTTGTAACAAAATTTGATTGTCCTAAAACGAAAATATATGGATGGTAGATAAACAATGTTGGAATATGTTCAAATTTTAATAATATTAAAGAATTTTATATCTAATTTATAAAAATAAATGCACAGTAATAATATAAATATCTTATACTGAAAAAATAAAATAAATTAGAAATTAAAAAATAAATAAAAATAAAAGTTGTTATTTACATACATAAATAAAATACAATAATAAAAAGCTTTTAAAAATAAATAAATAATATATTACTAATAATAATATAATATAATTAATAAGAAGAAATAATAATAATAATAATAATAATAATATATATTTATAAATAATATTATATTAATAAAAAAATAATAATTTAGTATAAAAAGAAGAAAAACATTTTATTTTTTAAAAATAAAACAAATAACAATAATTTGAATTTTGCAATAATAATTTCTATTTGTGATAAACATTACACTTAATATGTATATTTAATTCTTGAGTAACTTGACAAACCTACATAGCTGATGCACAATACCCGCGCGATTCGAAAGGGCATTAAAAACCAGAAGCAGCTACAAAGATATATGCCTGCAGGCTTCACAGAATTGGGGGGAAATAACTCCAGTTCCACTCGTGTCTGCTCGACTCGGCTCAGCTGGGCTCAGCGTTTCGTTTGAAGTGCGTAAAAATGTGTTTTTCGAAAATTGTTGTTTTTGGGCTCTGCTGCTGCTGCTGTCAGTTTTATGGAGAGGGCTAAAAATTGTTGTTGATATTATTAAAAAAAAAACCCTTCGCAAAGCTATGAGTTGTTGTCACTGTTAATAGGGTCAGAAATGTCTGATTTATGGGAATTTTGCCTAAAACAATGTTAAAATGTTTAAAGTTTATTAAAATTGATTGTCATCTGTCTGCTGGGAGTGTATTAAATTGTGTATTTAAATATTTCAAAAGCCTTCGCTCAAATTCCAATTTTAGTCCCGTCAATGTTGATAGGCAAAAGAGAAGAAAAAAACTGTAGAGGAAAAAAAAAAGGAAAATTGCATTCGATTGTTTTTGGCAAAAACAAAAAACACGAAAATAAAATAAATAAATAACGCATGTCCAGTGGGACATCAAAAAAGCACGTTTCATATGCCATGGCTGAAGTTATTAATGCAATTCATTTGTTGTTGACATTTCTGGACACTGAACAACAAAACATTTGAGTGCAGAATAGTTTAGTTTATATGGAAGTTTATATATAAAGAAATGAAGAATTGAGAGAGTACACTAATTTAACAAAATATTATTAGTTTAAAAAAGTTAAGAGATTCGATTTTACTTATAGAGCAAAAATATGTTTATGAAAGATTTCTATTTTTTTATGATTTTTTTTTTTAAATTTTGTACATTTTATTTTTAAATTATGTAGATTTTTAAAAATAGAATTTTATCTATTTTATTATTTATTATTAACAAATTTATTTTTTCCGTAATTTTATAAATTTAATTCTTAAATTATGTAAATTTTTAGAAAGACAATTTTGTTTAGTTTTGAACAGCAAAAAAGTATTTTTTGAAAAAAATATGTACATATATATCTTATCGAGAATATATTAATAAAAATAAATAACGAAAATAAATATCTTAGTAAAATCTCTAAAATCTCTCTAGTAGCTAATAGAAAATTGAGAAATTCTTGCATAATTTCTTTCCAACTATTCATGAGGAGATCTTCTCTATATCCATTTACTGTATTTGCTTCACTTCAACACTTCAACTCTCACACTCTCATGCCACATGTTTATTTATTTTTTGTATTTCTTCGGCAATTTTGCTTCCACTATATCACTCATTCGAAGCACTTCTTAAAAACGCACATATGTTTGTAATTTTACAACACAACCCTGCCCCTGTCGTTGAGTGTTGTAGAATGCAGAAAATGATTTGAAATCTGTAAAACAAAAATCGAAACGGAAGTGCACAAATGGTGAGAGGGAGGAACGCAGCGGCAAAGAGACAAAAACACATGTTCTAGCTGCAAAAACCAAGGGGGCGGCGGACTGAACTGGGCTGTGAGAAGGCGTGGCAAAAAAAAAAAGGGCAAAATTTTACGCTGCATTGGCGACAGCAAACATATGTCGTTGTCGCTGTTGCGTCCGTTGGACCCAGGCAAAAGTTGCAAGCCCAGCGGTGTCGTTTGCACGCAAGAGCGACAAAGAGAGGGCGGGGGAGAGGGTGAGAGGGTGAGAGGGAGTGAGGTAGTGTAGGCTGTGTGAGGCGAGCGGGGAGTTGAACTGGGTGTGAGGTTAGCGGAGCTTTGCTTGGGGGGTTCGAGCAGTCGTGTATGAAATATGCGTGCCTTGTCTGCCCCAATGCATGCAATATTGCATATGTCTGTTGAAGAGCATATATATATATATATGTACATATATGTGGATATATATATGTATATAGATTGATAAATTGCAGCCAGCCCCCGCACACACATAGTTAAAAAGCCGCAACAGCAACGTCATTAGTGGCCGGGTAGCCTGTGTAATAAAAATCAATTCTTTTAAATTGTCAACCCCATTGGGTCGCTGTTTCAATGGAGCTCAGGCATAGGGAGTTTACTTTTAGGGTATCATTGTGGGGAGTTGCTGCCAGGTCATGAAGCAATAGATGATAAATGCTTAATATGATGTGAATCTAAAGGGATTGCAAATTGAGATAAATGTATTTAAGTTATTAAAATTTTCTTATATATTGCATTTATAAAAATTCCAAAAAAAATTTTTTTTAATCTAAAAAATTGTAAGAAAATTCAATTTTAATCTTTCGATAGATAAAAAAGATTTGTTTAAAAATATTATCTCATTATTTAGTATCTAAATTAGATTTATTTATTAATTCTTATAGATTTAAATGAGAGAAGAATTTGATCTGTTCGTAAACTATATCATATTTGGACTTTTTCTCAAATATTTTTTGTTTTTTTTTTTTTTCCATAAATTTTCATTTAGTTCCCTTCAAAATAATTCTTATTGGATGTTTTAAACATTTTCCAATGCTCGAAGCTCTTCAAATAATCACTTTGTGTGATCTTTTTAGGTGAACCTTTGATATCGTCTTTGATATAGTTTTCGTTCAGTGTTGAACAATTATTTGATGCAGAACTCCAGATAAATAATTTCTCTAAGAGTTACATTGTTATCTTAAAGTCTAAGTCTTTTAACTAAAAGCTTTTCAGTATCTTTCTGTTCGTCTGCTAGAGTATTTCGAGTTCTTTAGCTCTTTGGCCATTAGCATTTACCAATTCTTTCTCATTTCCTTTTCTTTCTGCCCCAAACATATGGTCGAGTGAGTTGGGTTGATTGTCGTTTGTTGGTTACCCTAGTCCCAGGGCGCCCATTGCATGCACATGATAATTATGGGTGTCGCATATTCATATATGTATTTGTATTTATGTGTATTTGTGTGTACTCACTTTTAAGTTAAACTTCCACGAAGTGCACGACTTGAACTGCAGTTTTTGGTATTTTGCATTGGCATTGTCTTTGGTGCTGCTCCAACTCCAACTCCAACTGCAACTCATGGGAAATAATTTGTTGTGGCTTTATTTATGCACCATAAAAGTATCATTTGTTCTTGCTTGGCTCTGAGCTATTAGTTTTATAGCATTTTACATACAATTCACATGTTCTGCCCTCTAACATAAAAGCAAATTGTTGTTGGGTGTTGGTGTACTGGGAATTTGTAGTGCTTAACAAATGTATGTAGGCTCTTCAAGCTCTGCGAAAGACGCGATTTGATGTTGCTTTAAAGGGAAATGCTTGTAGAACTAAATGTAAATTGTACTTTTATATGGAAGTGTATAAGTATGCGAATTCATGGCAGATAATATATTATAAATAATATGATATTTCTTGCTTGTAAAAAGGTTTTAAGAAATGTTGTTAAAGATCTTATAAAACTAATGCGAAAGTGCAGCCATGTTTTCTTGTAGCTAGATTATACTCATTCAGTAGATTCAAGACATACTATATATTATAATTGAATTTAAAAAATAAATTAAAATTAAATTATTTATAATATAAAAATATTAAATATTAATAATTAATATAAATAAAATAAAATATTCTGCATGTATTCTAACAAGATCAAACGATTTGAGCTTCTACCTAGTACAGGCCAGAGTTAAATTATTAAATATCTTTTATTTATTTACATAGTATAGTATACAAATCGAATTTTTCAAAATATTGCACTTTAAACGATATTATTAAATATTTTTATATTGATTTGCATATTTTTGGCTTATTTTTAGAATTTTGTTTTACTCAATAATTGAGTGCAAGTTTTTTAATTATTATAAATTTAAGTAATATTCTATTTAACCTATCACTAACTTTAAATTTAATAAAATTAAAGTAAGAACACTTTTTTTTTTCTATAATTGATTGGTATACCATAAAGCTGCAACAAACTAAGCTCAAGTTCTTCAAAGTTTCTTTGAACGATTTTCTAATTGCTCTGAGTGTCCTTTCCCAATCGCCAATCAGCTGCTAGGCAACAACGTCAACACGTTCAATGGATGTTTGATAGGACATGTCGTTGTCGTTGTCAATGTTGGCCGTGCTTAATGCAGCCATAAAAATGCGTATAAAATCAAACTGGCTGCGTCGGCTAACGATGGCAACGTTTCGGCTATCCCAGCTCTCCCGCCACTTGCGCCACAAAACACCTTTATATACATTTTTATTACCCAAACGTCAGACGATGTCTAGACGAGCACGAAACACGCTGAAACATAGTGGACATGAGGCTCCGAGATGCTGCTGCTGATGTTGCTTCAGCAGCTTCTCTTCTCTTCCCATCTCTTTTTTTGTTTTTGTCAACTGAAATGTGACTTGCTGTAATCTTATGCGCATCTTTTAGAGCTGCTCCGATGACATTTTACGAGCATTTCCGTAAACCCTTTATGTAAATTAAAACAAAATGCGCATTCAATTTGTACCAGAGGTCGAAACTACAAAACCAAAAAAAGGGCAGGGACAATGTCAAAGTAAAGGAAAGAGCAGAAAACTTGATCCCAGGCATTAGGTGGGCTCGTCTTGGTTAAGCTGGACTTTTGACTTCATCAAGGGAGCACGAGAAAAAGTAAAAACAAATAAATAAAATTAAAGGCACATCATATGTAAGCAGTCCCTAAAGATTAGCGCTGTGTGTGTTGGGCAAGTTGATTTGTATACCCTGTAAAGGGCCTAAATATGGGAAGGAAGCTGAAAGCTATTGCAGATAAGTAAGCAGTAAACAAGTTGATATTGCTATGTTAAGTAAAAGTTTGGGGTACTATCAGGGTAAATATTATAGGATATTATATTGTATTTGATTAAAAAAACTCTTACTTAACAGACAGATATCAGATTTATCGAATAGCTCTTGAGTAGTTGAATAGTTCCCATAGATGAACTTTTCACTGAAAGAGAATTACTGAACAAAACCTGAAGGAATAGCTAAACAACTTAAAAGAATGTTTGCTTATGAAGCGCATCATTGCAGATATAAGCTCATTCATTCTTGAATGGTATGGAACTTTTGGTTCATGGACAAAAATAATTCTATTCATATTCCTATTCTATATTCCATTTCCATTCAATTCAATTCAACTTTATAGAACTTCACTAACTAAGGTAGCCCACAGTCGTTCACTTTTGCTTTCAAGTTCAAGTTGCCTTTTCTTTTTTGGGGCTGCCTTACGCACTTCAAGTTCAAGAGTTCAAATGGCATGGCATGGCGGGAAGAGGGGTGTGGGCGCAGCACCCATACAGCTACAAGTGGCATTGGGGAATAGCCAGAGAGTCAGCTCAAACCATACCTTCTGATGTGAGCTCTACCCTAATCACTTTAGGGGTTGCTTGGTTTTCTTTTTCTGTTCTTTATATTTTGGAGCTTTACGAAGTTGCCCCAAGCTGTTTGCTTACCGGGTTACGTGTGCAAATGCATTAATAATGATGTGTGTGCAGAACGCACGTTACCCGACGCATTGCACGTAATGCGTCACGTTTGGTGGGGGTTAATGGGATGTGGGGTAGACAGGGAGCTAGAGCCTGCCCATTGCATTCATAAATAAATTATGGCATTTTTCGCATTACAGGGCGGATTTTTGTTGACCAAAAAAACAGGTAGAGCCAAAGAAAACAAATAAGATAAGCAGCAATATATACTGACTAGGAGATACTTCAATATATATATATAGGAGTATATATGAAATGAGAGTTAGATATAAGGTTTTTAAATCAAGCAGTTCAGAAGGTCCGATGAGCGAAGGTAGAGCAGGAGAATGAATTTTAGAGAGGCAGACAAATAGATGGATAGAGAATAGGATGGAATAGAGATAAAGGTAGAAAAGAAATTATATAGGGATAGACTTAGATATGAAGAAAAGGGCAGAGGGAAGAACAAAGCAGCAGACAGAGGGAAATACCGAGAAGAATACGGAGGTAGAGCTGACTTCACCTGTAACACCTACATCACTCAGCTACTTGAGCTTGGCCAAACAGCAATCATACCCTGTCTGGCACTTACGTTTCAATAGGTATAGTAATTGAAGAAAAAAAAATTGCTCATAAGTTGGCTAACTTTAATGTTTCAGCTTCCGTTTGAAGGTGTCTTGGCGCCTGTGTCTAGACACAAGTCTAACCCACACACATACATACACGCACTCATACAAACCTACAGATATAGCGTCTTCGGCTGCTTCTTCTTGTTCTTATTACAGTTACAGGTGTGCCACGCATAGTTACAGTTCACCTCCTCAGGCATTTGCTCTTGTTGTTCGCTGTTGCTTATGGGGCTTCCCATTGCTATTTACACGGGGGCTGACTTCCCTCCGAGGGGTCGTGCAACTTCTATAAAAGCACACAAATACGCAATAAATTCAATTAATTGTCTTAAGCTTCTTATTTCAGCAAAAATTTGTTACGTTGCCCCAACGCGTTGGTTAGTTGAGAACTTGGAATTGCGAGCGTAAAAGCAGCCGCTGGGGCACTTCTTACGTCAGTTTCTGTCGATATGTCTGTCTGCCAGTCGAGTCGAGTCGAGTTGAGTTGAGTCGAGTCGAGTCGAGTCAAGTCGAGTCGAGTTGCTGTTAGCTATAGGTGTTTGCGGCTTTTGACTCCTCAATTTCTGTTCGGTCTCTTTATTTTACCTTTTTTTTTTTACAGCGCACACAATTTCATTTTATGTTTAGGTTGCCAAGCGAAGTAATTCAATAAAGCGACGAGCTAAGAAATATCATTTAAACTAGCCCTGCGAAAGGAGCGGCTTCAGCATAAAAAGGTAAACTTATTGACAGTCTTAAAGGGCAACGAAATGAGTTTAAAGTTGCAGCCACAAGAAAACAGAATTTCATTTCAAATTTAATTTGAAAAGGGAAATTTGTAAAAATTAAATTTTTAAATTGCGAAAATATATAGAAATTAAGTGTGAAAAATATGAAAATGAATGTGAGAGAAATCATAGCAAATGATATCGAAGTATAAGTAATGCCTGGTTCTAAAGTCATAGTCATTTAATAATATTTGAGTTGGCCTCTGGATCAGCCTCAACTTTTATCAGCAGTACACTCAAGCATTAGACTCAACGCTCAGACTCAAGCATTAAACTCAGTGCTCAGCCTCAGTCTCAGTCGACATCATAAAGCTTCTGACTCAAGCCTCAGACTCTAGTCTCAGACCTCTGCGTCAGTCTCATCGTCAGCATCAGCCCCCAGCTTCAGCCCTCAGCTTGAGTCTCAGACTTGAGCTTCAGAGTCACACTCGGAGATTAGACTCAGTCTCAGTCTAAGCATCAGCCGCAGGCTTAGGCGTCACACTCAAGCCGCAAGTCGCAGCCTCTGGTTTACATTAGGCCTCACTCTCAGCTTCAGCCTCAGCCTGAAGCCTCAGACTCAAGCCTCATGATCAAGTCTCAGACCTAAAACTCAGTCGCAGCGTCAGCCGCAGCATCAGCCCTCAGCCTCAGTCTGTAACTTTAGCGTGAGACTCACACTCAGACTATAAATTCAGGCCTCAGCGTCAGCTTAAAGTCTCAGACTGAAGGCTCATACTCAATCGTCAGACTCAAGTCAAGTCTCAGTCTCAGCACCAGCCTCAGGCTCAGGCTCAGGCGTCAGACTCAAGCCGCAGGTCACAGTCTCAGTCTCAGCGTTAGACTCAGTCGCCGCCTCACCCTCGGTCTCAGTCTCCACCTCACCCTCGGCCACAGTCGCTCCTCACCCTCGGCCTCAGTCGCCGCGTCAGTCAAATATATTTTTTTTTATCAAATATAATTTTTTTTGCAAAATTTAATAGAAGTTTAGTCTTGCACTAGTTTTTAATAAAACAATTTTAATTTCTGCAAGCAACTAAATGGAATCGCACATACAGCTCGATAAACCCTACACGCACACACACGCACACACACGCACACTCGCACACACACACACACACATATACATACATCAAATGTGAGTGTTGTATGGTGCTGGCTGCTGACGTTGATGGTTAGCACGTAAATTTCCCCAGTGACATAAACGAGAATTTTCGCAGCTAGCAACAGCAGCAACAGACACACATACATATACACACACGCATACTCATACACACAGGGTTCTCCTACATTTCGTTCCTTTTTTTTTATTTTTTATTTCTACGCCAACTTTTACACATGCGAATGACTTTAAACAATTTCCACAACAATTTTGTACGCTCGAGTCGGAACGTTACTTCTTCCACACTTTTTTTTTTTTTTTTTTTTGTTATTTGTTACCTGTACGCTTTTACGGCCTCTGCGGGAAATAGGCACTAAAAATCTAAGGGAAATGGCGTCAACAAAATGCAACGCTAAAATGGCATAAAAAATGCCTGACGCAGTGCCGGCAAATTGAATCACGGTAAAGCTGAAAGTCACAAAGGGAAATTTTCGACCAAAGAAAGTCTTAAAGGCAAAGCAATCGAAGGGTTCAGCTTGGAGCGCTTACAGCTCCCTTTATGCACATTAAAAGCAACCAAATATACGTACATATATATACGAATATATGCGAATATATGTATATATGTATATGTATTTATAAATGTTACGTTTTGACTTTCAAGTGCTGCGTGTCTTTGGCAGTCGTAAAACGTTTTAAGCATATTAAAAATGGAAACATGTGGAAATCCTCTTCTATTCCTCGTCTTCTTCTTCTCCGGCGAACGTGCCATATAACACAATCGACCAAAAGGGCGAAAAATTTGATGAATTGACGCAATTTCAGCCACAATAAGTCACTGAGATCGTAATCGTTATTGTTCCGAGAAAAATATACTTTTGTATCGGATTTCTAGCTAAAATAAATTGATAATGGATGACAATTTATATTTAATTGAATTCTCTTAATTAAATAACAATTTCAAGCGCTTGATATGTAGTAATAAAAATTTAACAAAATTTTATAAATACAAAAATTACAAAATATAAAAAAAAAAAAAAATAAAATAAAAAAAATATAAAAAAATATAAAAAATGATTATATAAAAAAATTAAAATAAATTAATAAACAGCTAGCTAACATAAATAATATAAAATAAAATTAAATACAAAAATATGAAAGAAAAATTAAAAAATAATTTTTTTTATTATATTATTAAAAAAAAGTTATAAAAAAAAACTGAAATGAATATATATTTAAAAAATCTATATTAAAAAGGAAAGGTATATTAAAAATGTTATTTTTATAGTAAAAATAATAATAATAATAATAAAATATATTAATAAAGAAGGTATACAAAAATAAATCTTATATAATTAACTAAATAAAATAATATAGAAATTGTTGAAATCTTATATAATTAACTAGATAAAATAACATACAAATAGTTGAAACTTTCTTACGGTCGATATACTTTAGCATTATATTATTATTTTCCATTCTCTAAGCGTAAACGATTTTGGGAACATCTTTTAATATTTTTACCCTTTTGCCAAAAGATAACCATAAATATATATATTTCTTCTACCTACCAATAAATCCAACTGAGTGCGTTTGCAAAGCAAGATAAGCATCAAAAAAAGAAAGAAAAACAATCAAATAGATAAGCAAAGAGAAATCGCCAAATCACAACTGGAAATTTGATGTGCCACCCCCTGCAAATGGAGGCGTGGCTGGATTTGAAAAAGTCTTTGTTCAAATTGAAAAATGGCCAATAGAAATATGTGAAGTGAAGTGAAGTCGTATTTTGCCTTTGGCATAGAAACTTTGGCAAATGGCCAGAAAGAGATTTCGTTTTTGGACAAATAAGCGCATAAATTGAAAAGCAACCACAGCTTTGACCCACATTCAACTGAGCCACTCATAATCAGCGTGCTTGACCCCAAACAGCAGGCCATATAAAAGAGATTTTTCGCCTTTTTTGTAGTTTTTTTACCTCTTTTTTTTTTTTTTTTTGCTATAGAAAACTTTAAATCTCTGAAAAAAAAGAAGAATATTTATATTAATAATCTTTTGCGTTGAGCCACACAAAGTCAAACACTTGGCAGCTGTGAGAAGAAGAAGAAGTTATCTCATCAATATCGATTCAAGTGTGGGCTGGCTTGCCAGTGCAGTGCGGGGGGCGTGGCAGCAAAACATAAGCCGAGAAGTTGAGAACGTGTCTAAATGGGGAAAAAATGAAGAAGCGTTTCAAATTTTCAGCGACAGCAAACAAAAAAGACAATAACAAAAGCAACAGAGTGTGAGAGGACACAGGAGGGGGAGTGGAAGAGATAAAAGGAAAAAAAGAGAAAATTCCCAATAAAAATATATGAATCGATGCAGGGCTGACGATATTAAAGACATTTGATTGCTGAAGAAAATTTAAAAAATAAATTAATATTAAAGCAGAAAAATGTTATAATATGTAAGATATATTAAATTTATTAACTATAAAATTTAAATATGTAAATAAAACCAGATATATTAAATTTATTAACTATAAAATTTAAATATGTAAATAACAAGAGAGAGTGAGAGAGACAAACCGAGATAGAGAAAGAAAAAATCCTATTGAGTAAATTCCTCAATACTCTCGCATATAGCAGCTTGAGCTAGAGCTAGATTTCCTTAGAGCTGGCAGCTTAGAGAACTATTTTTTTATGCGATATACATATATGGAAAAACTGATATTAAATCAAGATTCTATTCATGTTTCACTATGCCTTAAACTGCATTGAATGTTTTGCTTGGCAGCCCTCGTTTTTTTTTTACCCGCTCAAGAGTTGTAAACGCCTCAGCTTTTGCCCTCAGCTGCTGCTTTGCATTGCTGGCATCTACTAAGTTCATCATCATATCGCGCAGTGTTCGCGTCCTGTGCCGCCTTCTCTTCATCATCATCATCGTCGTCGTCGTCGTCGTCTTGAGTTTATCGTGAACTCAAGTAGTTTACTTTTGCCAGACATTCTTTTGACTTGGCCTTTGACTTTTTGGGCCTATGCCCACATTAGCAAAAGGATTGTCAACGTTGTTGAATATCGAGACGAGACGCGACTTGGCTTTGCCTTGCTTTTCCCTTGCTTTTGCTTGGCTTTTCCCTTTGCTTTTCCTTTTCTTTTATTTTTTAATAACAATCGCACCCTGCTCCATGCCTGTCTGACTGTCAAGTGTGAACGAGAAATGTGGCCCATTGTTGAGGCTTAAAGCACGGCTGTTTGCCTGATCAAGTGGCCACCGAGAAGTTTGTCCGACCAACCAAAAAAAAAAAAAAAAAAACAAGAAAAAAATCAATAGAATGCAACTTGAGTGCGTGCTCGAGTGTGTGTGTATATATATGTGTTTATTTGTTAGTGTGTGTGTGTGTGTGTGTTTGTGGTGCCACACCCAATATTGAATTACTCTATTACCAATGGCAAGGCGAACAGCGAACAGCGAAGAGGGCCAAGAATTATTTGCAACCAAGTGCGATGTCTTCTTGTGCATCGTTTTGTTTTGTTTTTTTGTTTTCTGTATGCGCTGCAAGACATTTTATCCTTTTTTGATCCTTTTTATTGTTACCAACGCAGCTGGTGTTGTCTTACACAAGGGCCAAACCAGTAGCCTGCCACGTATACCTATTCGTGTAGTCTCGCTCTACCCACTATTTTGGCGCTAACCGCAAGCGACGTCAAAGTCGACGCCATATTCGTTCAAAATTCTACGTCCGGGGCAAACGTGCTGTGGCTGCAGTCCAAAAACCGGCAATTGGTTTTCAGTTACAGCCCACGTCGTGAGCAGCATTCCTGCTGCACTCCTGGACTCCTGTTCGCCTCTTCTCTCTCTCTTTCTCTCTCTCTCTCTCTCTCTCTCTCTCTCTCTCTCTCTCTCTCTCTCTCTCTCTTTGCACGCATGTAGAGCTTACAACTAGCAGCTTGCATGTGCACTTGACTCGTCTACCTAGTTGGAGCTGTTCCATGCTCTTCCGTTTGCCCTGTCCAAAGTGCCAGCCACATAGTTGGCCAGCTCAATGAAGCGTTGCTAGCCCATTTGCTATTTCATAAATTCACTGAAAACTAGAGAAGAAAAAGAAAAAACTAAACTAAACAAGGTTAAATTTGTAATTGGATAAGTTTAATGTTGATAAAAAAAAATTGGTATATTTAAAATACAAATAAAATACAGTTATTAATACATAAAGAAAAAGCTTTAATATAATATATTTTTAACTTATATAATACATTTTTTTTATTATAAAAAAGTCTCTTTTGAATTTTGAATATAAAAGCAAAATTGTTATATTATTAAATAGGCCACGTCTGAAAAAAAATTTTTACATTGTTTAATGATTAAAAAAAAATAAAAATAAATAAATAAAAAATGAACACAATATAATAATTCCTAAACTGAAATCTAGTTTCTTGGTATTAAAAAAATACTTTCAATACGAAAAAAAGTTTAATTATATATATATTTTTTTAAATCATTTATTGAAAGAATAATTATTATAAAAAATTTAATATATATACATATTTTACAAATATATTTAAAAAATATAATAATATATTATAATTATAAATATAATTATAAGAATAATTATTATACAAAAATTAAATATTTATAAGTAAAGTTTAATAATAAATGTTTTATACATTTATTAAAAAACATCAATATAAAAAATATATAAAAAATAAAATTCTGTGTTTATACATTGTTTTATTGAAAGGTAACAAAATTTTCTAACTTTATGCTAAAAATTTATATATATTTTTATTGGATTATCCGATTTGTTCTTTAAACATTTTCTGAGAGTTTCAACAATTTTTGGAAATTTAAATACTAAGCCTTTTCTAAAGGTCTTTTGTGTGCCATTGCCAACAGCTGTGAAAATAAAAGAAACTTTTTGCAAAAGGTTCATTAAACTGTGAGCTATAAAAGGAGCCGAAGGACAACGGCGTCAATGACTAGGCGTATTTTTGACTGCAGTTGCAACAGCAGCAGCAGCAGCTGCGGCAGTCAATGTTGATCATAATCTATATGCCATGGCTACGTCATGTGCTTGAGTGTGTTTATGTGTGTTTGGTACGTGCCTGTTATGGTGTTCGAAGGACATTGTCGATGCGCTCCAAGTATTTGTGCCTCTGTTTAGTGTTTGTCTGGGCCAGCAAATTCGATTTGAGGTGGGCCATCATAGTGAAGGATACTTTAGAACGAGTTGATTGAGTTAATAAGAGGAGAATGAGAGGACCGCTAGACGACTGTCTCGGACCATGACACATTGTATCCTTAAACTCCATTCCATTCAAAACTTCACTTGGGCTAACAAATTAGCAGCAAAGTTGCTGTCAAACTGTGCAACTTTTCTAGTTCGCCGAAAAATCCACGCACTTAAAATCATTTCCTTTTATGCGACAGCAAAACAAAATTTTCCGAAAACACAACGAAAACAGCAGACGCTGGAAGCTGTTTTTGCCGCCAGTGCAAAAATCCATTAAGTGGCTGCCAGTAAAAGAAGTAGACGAAAATCGAAAAGAAAATCCAAGAAAACTAGCTGGGGAAAATGTGAAAAATGTGAAAAATGTTATGCATGCGCTTTAATGCTCTGACAAAGACTTAAATGAGTTTATAGATGGAATTAAGTTGGATTGTTTCAACGAGATTGCGTTCTGCAAATCCCTAGGTGTTCCAAGGATCATAGAACACAAATTGAAACAAGATATAACATAAATTTTATGCAAAAGTCCTTTTGGAAGCGAAATCTTTTTTGTATAGCTATCATAATAAATCTATATTCACTTGGCTTAGTCTACATAATATATAATTGCAAATGAAAATGATATTCTAATGATTCCAAATAAAGCTTAGAGTTGAAATGCTCAACCAATGTACCCCATAAAAGGGTATTCGTAGAGCTTGACAACTTTAAATCGATGACGAAATGAAATGGCAAACGTATGCAAGGAGCCAAAGCATTACGAATATCTAAAAAAAAAAATGGCAAAAATTCAATTTTGACATAAACAAAAGGCGACGACAGGCGAAAAAAAAAATAAACGGGGAAATAATATGTAAAGAACAATAAACAACTGCCAAATACTCTGTAAATTAGTAGAGCAATTTAAAAAAAATTTATTGAATACATTTAAAAAGCTATTCTTATATATTAAATAAAATATGCTTAATATGGATATTTTTGAAATTATCAATAAATTAGCTAAACCAATATACCCACTTTCTGTACTTCATTTTCGAGGAGTATATAAACACAACTTCCAACCAAGCTGATTGTCACGCAGCGCAAACAACCAACAATGGCTTCTAGCGATAGGTGAGAATTTAGCCAGAGTTGGTAATTCAATAAAAAGGAGCAAGTAAAAATATACAATTTTGGCAGGCACAACTAAACAGATACCCTGTATATTAGAATTGAGCTTTAAATGTCATATTACTTATTCAAATTTGGAACTACTTTTAAGCGTAATTGAATTGATTTTCTGAACTTGACTTCTAACTTGTGTGCGTAATCCTGGAAGGTCAAATTAAAAGAAAAAATGAATCGGCAGCTAAAATTACTTTAAAAAGCAAATATTTTTGAGAGCGCTGTTCCCAAGCTATATCAAATTTTACAAATTCTTCAATATTTTACTTCGAATTCATTTTTCGATACATTTTTTGCCGTGATTTGATTTCTGTATTCTTTAAATTTAAAAAATCTATTATGATTATAATCATATTTAATTAATACAATTGATATATAAAATATAAGTACTTAAATATTTTATATAACATTATTTACGTGCATACCCATTGGCACGCCGTATATAACTAAATAAAAGTAAAACATAAATTGTTAATACATAACGGTAAAAAAAATTAAAATAAATAAAAAAAAAAATAGTCAATGTGCCCTAAACATGCAATCGAACTTCAACTTCGCTCAGCTGTTAATTTTGCATGCCGAAAAAAGAAAGTCGAAAAAAAGCACAGGGAACCAGCATAAGAAGAAGCAAACCAACAAGTTTTTGGGTGGATGCAGTTCCGGGGGTTGATATACATATATATATATGTATGTATATCTGGTATATATATATAACTGTATATATGTTAGATATATATGGCCGCAACGACGGCGTCAGTTGTTATTGCCAACATTTTAGTGGCGTGTAGCCGCCATGCCTGCGCCTTACCTCTCTTGCCACCCCTATACTCTCTACTAACCTCTCTCACTTCGCCGCCTTCTTGCCCAGCCTGTGCTGTAGCTCCTCGCTTAGTGCAAGTAGTTGTCGAGGTTGTGACTCATGCCCGGCAGTGATGACGAAATCAGCCGGCAGCAGACAACGAAACTACAAAGTACTTGTATACTCATGTGAATAACTAAAGCGAGGGTTGCTCAAGATATTCGAATATAAATTGAGGATGCTAGAAATGATATTATATTTGATTATGTTGGTTTTCGGTGGATTCAATTGAATTTAACATTGAACATAAATTGAAGAAGCTAAAAATTATATAATGTTTGGTTTCATATTATATTTCAGTGGATTCAATTAGGTTTATCAGAATATCCAGTTTCAAAATATCTTCTACATCTTTTAGAGATTTCTATATGGAATATATAGAATTCTTCAGCAAATAGAACATTTTTTATTTAGTATTATTTTTTAGAGATTTCTCTAATGTAGTATAAAATATAGTTATAAACTTTATTGGTGACTTGAATTTGTATTGAAAATGTCTGAAACTTTGTAAGAAACATTTAATTAACTATTGTAACAAAATGTCTGTCACATTATTTATTTTTTATTTTTATTGAATAAATTTTAATATTATATGCAATAATTTTTTTCGATTTGTATTTGATATACATATATCAATCAATAAGCAATCCTACAAGACTCTATATTAAAGAGCTGTAAGCAATACATAATATTGATGAGGAAACATTGGCTTTAATTTTAAATTTACTTCTTTTTTTTTGTTTTTAATTTTTAGTAACTTGTCAAGCGACTCTTAGTTTTTTAATTGTAATATGTGTATGTGATCTTTGTCGCTGCTGTTATTTTTTATTAAATATTTCTACATTTTAAGCATTATCTATAACTTATGAAGCAACCCTCTGCTCGACATACATACATACACTTCAGGATCAATGTACATATTTGGTTTGGCAACATGCGAAAATTTATGGATAAGCCATGTCGGGTGGCTGGCGGCACGTGGTGCCAATACAGCGCACGCAAGCAGAAAAGCACAGAGAAAGAGAGAGAGAGAGAGAGAGAGAGAGAGAGAGAGAGAGAGAGAGAGTGAGAAGGGGAGAGGAAGAGGGCGAGGGAGTGAGAGAGTAGTGTGACCAAAAAGAAACAAACATTGCGTGTCTCATTGTTCATTATGTTCTAAGCAACAAAGAAAATATTATGATTTTCATATCAAAGCTAAGCAGTTAATTTCGCTTCAAGTGTTGCATAATTATGAAAAGGGGCGACCAGCTAGTAGAAGGGTATGGGAGAGGGTAAAGTGTAGTATGTAGTGTGCAGTGTGCAGTGTGCAGTCTGCATATGATTTGCGATGCTGCAGAGGCAGTCGAAAGACTCGTTTAGTCATCGTCAATGTCGAGAGCAGGAAAACTGTTTAGTTGCTTAATTAAATGCAATACACGAAGGAACTAAGCGAATAAAGCAAACTAAAGAAATGCATTTCAATTAAAACTGAAAGAGGCAGACAGAGCATGAGAGAGGGGGAGCGGGAGAGAGTGACTGAGCGAGATAGCATAGCTGTGAGACTTAGCGCTTAGCTGTAATTAAGTGAGCCATTCAAGTGCAACAAATGCAACGCTTGCCCCGTGGGGTTAATGTGGATAAAAGTAGAAGAAGAGGAAGAAGATGAAGAATAAATTGAAAAGGAAAACCTGAACTGCAAATGGACGTAAATGCTTGCCAATTGCCAGTCAGCTAATGATACAGACAATGACAATGAATGATAGCGAATGATAATGAATGATAAGCGAATGCAAATGCGAATGAAAGAGCCAGCGATTAAACTGATTGCTGAGCATAAGAAACTATTGAAAATATAACTGAATGTGTTTAGAACTTCAAACTAAATAGTTAATGATGGCAAAATGTTAATGAGGAATAATGGGAAATGCTACTGACAATCAGTAAATGAATCTTTGAAATATGGTAATGAATAAAAATAAATAAAATAAAGAATAAATAGAGAATAATACACAATGTTTGATAGAGATTAATGGATAGGGTAACGCAAGATAGCGACTAATTGTAATATTAACAAAGATCTGGCATTATTTGTTATACTTAATAAGTAATAGATATAGATTGGGAATAAAAATAAATTATAGAGAATCATGAGAAAAATCAATGAATAGCTATGAATAATAGAGATTAATAGGAAATGATAATGTATGATAAGGACTAATTGTATGGTTTAGAATTATTGGAAAACCATAGTAGACAATAGATGTAATATAATTAATGAAAGAATGCAAGAGAGATAATGAAATTGAATAATTAAGAATAATGAGAAAACTATGTAAATGCTGCCTGTTCACCATTTCATTAAGTTCGAAATAAAAGCATTTTTGTGAATCCCAAACAAAAAACGTAAATTAAACTTTCAACTAATTTGATTCGTATAATTGAGTACAATATTAAACGCTTCTACCGCTAGAGCGAGCTTAGAAGAGCAATCATATATAGAGCTATCAAAGGGAGAGCCACACTTCCGCATTCGTAGATCCAAATCTACCTGATGCTCTCTTTTTAAAGGCTTTACTCACTTATCTAATTCTAAAGTATTTCCAACGATTTCGCACTGCCTAAAATTAAGTAATTTTTTTAACATATCTTTATTATATTTAAAATTTTTATAATTTCATTTATAATATTTCATGCATTTATAATAATGTCATATAATATAAAAATTAATTTGTTTAAAATTTCTCGCTATTTTTTTGTCTATTTTTAGGTAAGTTCCTCCTCGCATACCTCAACACAATTGAATTTAGGGTCAAATGCCAGCAAACGGCAAACTCTTTACGTAAGTTCTTTTTTTGCTTTTTGCATAAGGCACAACTCTAGCTATTTGCCCACCTGTTTCAGCTAATACCCACACTACCGACCTGTAGCCACACCCCCTTTTGGGACGTGAACATAATCATTAAAATACTTTTAGCACACTTAACACACAGACAATTGTGTGTTAAATCGTTTGGCCGTTTAACACACAAATGTTCACACTTTTGATGTCATTATATATATCACACACATATAGCTGCTATATGTGCAGATGTGTGTGAGAGTATTATGATGTCCGTTCTCCGCTCTGGTTGCCCCCTTGGGCATGACACATTCAGTTCAAACTGCTCAACCGGACGGATGGGACGGCATTCACGTTGTGTTTGCCGGCAAATGATTTCCAAAGCAATTCAAATGCAAAACGAGAGCCGTAACCCAAACATACCTCCTATTCCTCTCTCTCTCTCTCTCTCTCTCTCTCCCGCCCCCTTCCATGCACAGCCCACAACGTCAACAAAATAATATTGTAGGAAGAAGCATTGTGTGCTTCGATGCCTTCGACAAGCTGCTGTCATGATATTCCCGCCTCTGCCGTTGCAATTCTGTGCGTTGCCTTCTACTCTTCTCTCCTTTCATCTTCACCTTTGTCTTCTCTGTCTCTTTCTTGTGTCAGACATGCAGCATTGTGTGGGCAAGAGAGTGTCGCCTGCTAGGCCCGCAAGCTATGCTCCCGGCTCAAGCTTCAACTCAAACTCTCGGCACACTGGTTCCGACTCTGACTCTGACTCCGACTCCGACTCCGACTCCAATAGCTATTGTTGGCCTATGCGTGGCCCATTGTGATTCATCGGCTACTGCCCTGCTGCTTGGGCTTCGACACTGGCGCCGTTCTGCCATTTAAATTGCCGCTCTATATCCTTGTCCGCCTTTCGGCAGTGCCGACGCGTCGCCAGCTTCACACTACCCACTGTGCCACTATGTGTGTGTGTGCGCGCTCTCTCTCTCTCTCTCTCGCTCTCGCTGCGTGTTTTCGTCTTTTCTTTTTGAGTCATCGTCGCTTTATTTATTTGTTCGCTCGTTCGTTCAGTTGCCATCTAATTTAATTGCAGTTAATATTTTTTTCGATATTCGAAAATTAGTTTTTTTTTTCGACTTAGCGAACAACCTGCTGCAATATGAATGTGGAAGATGGAGCGAGAGTGAGAATGAGAGCGAACGTAAGAGAGTAGGAGAAACGCACACGCTGCGTGGGCATGTCAGCTGGCTTTACCGTTTGTGCTCTCTTTAGAGCATTGCCAACTGCAAAAAAAAATCATTTATATATTTGAAAATGTTTAGAATTCAGAATAAATTGCATTCAGTTATTGCGCAGCAATATTTTTATTTGAAATTTATTCGAACTTGAAAATATTTAGGGAGTTTTCTTAAATATATAAAATATTAATGTTTTGTTCTATTTTTCAAATTTTCATTTAAAATGATTCCGTTTTAATTATATTCATAATAAATTTATGTTGAATTTAATTCTAAAATTAATGATTTACATTTAAATAAATTAAAAGAAGAAATTAAAATTAAAATGCCAATTTATTATATATTTTTAAAATATATATATTTTTAAAATTAATTTGAAGGCGGCATTTAATAAATGTTGTTTATTTGTATAATTTGTTTTTAAGTTTAATTTGAATATTTATTAAACAGTATGAGTTCTCTGCTCTAACAATATTATTTATATAAACGGACACAAATTGTATATTTAGCGATATCTTATTATATATTTTGATAAATATAAAAATATTTGTGCGAAAGCACAGCAGTTCACATTGTGTAAAATAAACCGGCTTTCCTTGCTCAACTCAACTGCATTTACAGTTAGGCGCATTGAACGTTCTGTGGGTGGCAGGCGCTCTCTTGCTCGCTCCCACTCTCGCTCAGCTCCTTATGCATGCTCTGCCGCTGCCGTCAAATAACAACAACTACAGCAATGAAGCAAAACGTTCGCTGCGCTGCTCACGGCGCATGTTTCGAAATTGTTTTTCGAAATTTCGCACATTAAGGTTACGCTGCAAGGTCGAAAATGAAAAAATAAATAAATTGCAATTTGATAATATAAGAACATTTATTTAAAATATTTGCTGGAATAAATTAAAATAAATTTAATTTAATTTATTTTTTATTTTTATTTTTTTATTAATAAATATAATTTAAGCTAAGCTTAACCCTCCTCTTTGTAGACAAAAGCACTCGCTCCCACATAAGCCAACCCTCTAGAATATACGCATTTGCTCTCTCGCGCTGCTGCTGTTGCTGCCTTGCACATTCTCTCACACACACACACTCTCTCTCTCCCTCTCTCTCTCCTTGTCTATGTGTGTGTAAGCTCGCTCGCTCTCTTTCTATTTTTGGTTGGCTCTGTCTTGGGGGAGCTGTTGTGAATGCCGCCAGCTCTGTTGCGCCCCAAAGTGGTTTGTCCTTTTTGCCATATGCATTGTCCTTGCCAATGCCAGCGACAGCGCTGCCGGCATCGACGCCAACGTCAGCGCCCAGCTCTCAATGCTCAACGTTAACGTTGGCGTCAGCGTTAGCGACGTCAGTTGTTCGCCTGCTGCTGAAAAATTAACATCGACATAATTTAGTTTGTCTTCGTCGTTCGTTGCGCTCGTTACGTATTCGTGCTGTTTTATCGTTAGCGTCGATTTCTCTTTGTCATTGCCGTTCTTGAAAGCCATTGCAAGAGGCAAGACGCAAAAAAAACGCAGTCAAAATCGAAAAAAAAAGAATACGCCGCCGTGATTTGTAAACAAATACAAAACACCAATAACAACAAAAATCGTAGCATACAATTTAGCGCGGCAAAAATATATAAAATAAACGGAAACATTTGCATAAAAATTTGACAGTTTAAATAAAATATATAAAATTCTAAATCAATTATATTAAATCAAATATTTATTTCAATAATAATAATAACTGTGCGTTGCGCTCTCAAAAGTAGGCAACACCAATATTTAGTTGGCAACACTCACATATCCAAAAACTACTGCTAAATACTATTAAATACAATCTACTTTAATCAACTGATCTATACACATATTTGTTTAAAACAGTAAAAAAGAAAAGTTATCAATATGCTGATTGGATTAGTACGCGATTCGGTGATGCAGTGCTTCTGCCATACCTGCCGTGCGCCGGGCATTTTGCCAGCGGGTAAGCTTAGATCAAAATAGTAGTAGCATAAGCTACTACTAAATCTAACAAAAACATGCATTTTTGGTAACAATTCGACTTGAGGCATTGTATAATGCATACAAAAAAGAAATCGTAGTAGCAGCATAAATACTACTACTATGAAATCTAAATAGTAGTAGAATTATTACTACTATCAATGAATTGGCTCACAATATTTGGTTGCATGAGCAAAAATTTTAGAATAGATATTAATAGTAGCATAAATACTACTAAATTTAAATAGAACTACTAAGAACAATTAATTCATACAATGTTCTAGAAAGTAGTAGAAAAACTAATAATGAATTGACGCAAATTCATCTAAAATCCTTTTAAATTACATGAACTAATAGCAGAAATGAAAGCAGTATTAATTCTACTAAATGTTATATGATTTTGCTACCCATTCGAGGAACTTTTCAATTAATTGTAAAAATAAAATTTTTGCTAAACTCGTATTATTTTCATTGTTTTCCCCCTTTTTTTTGTTACCAAGGTCAAAATCATTTTTAGCGTTTATGTGTTTGTTTTGCTTGTGAAGTTTTTTTTTTTTCCCTCCCATCATAAAAGTTAAGGGTATTCCGTTTTAAAGTGCCCTCACGTATGTTGGGAAAAAGTTATGCCCAAACAGAACTTATGCCCAGAGCTCGTTATATTTGTAGCTCCCCGAGACGCTAGATGCTCTTGACCGTTTCTCTTCATTGTTGACCTTAAGTTTCTTTTTTGTTCCTTTCATTGTATTTGTAGTTTTGTCGTAGAATCGTCAAATTAGGTTCAATTTGTTTTGCGTTCAACTTTTTGATTGTTCACACAATGTTTTTTTTTTTTTGTTTTTGTGTGGCAAAGTTTAGAGAAAATTTTTGAGCACTTGATGCAGGCGCTTGAATCTTGAACGAGTTAAAAGAGGCTTGTGTACCATTCAAATGCAGACGAGTCCAATTTGAATACTTCAATTCTGAATGGTTAATAGTTGAGGTCAAATGCATAGAACCTTTTAGAGTGTGGCTAAGATAGAACTGAGAGTATGCTAACAAAAATTTACAAAGAAAATGTCAGTCTCTATGACATAGAATATGAAATAATACAACAATATTCATAAATACACTCATATATGCATATATACATTCATATCTAAATTCGCATGTATTCATGTATTCATTTATTTATATATTCATTCATTTATTCAGTATTATAATCATATATATTCATATAGAGTCATATAATCATATCTATCATATATTCATCTATTCATATTTTCATTCATATATATTCATTTATATATCATATAGATTCATATACATTTATGAGTACAGGAATCCTATATATATTCTTGTATTCATATCTACCATATCTAACATATACATACATAATTATATATACATATAACATTGTGTACATTCATATAAATATTCATTCATATATTTGTTTTCACATTTACATAGTATAATCCATTATATGATGTAATCTGATTAATCCGACAACCGCTTATGCTTATACTACATGCACATTTGTGCGATATGTGATAATCTACATGTTATGTAACTTTTGTTTAACATTTGCCTTTTTGGCAATTCAATAAATAAGCGACGATTAGATCGAAGTCAATCAAAAACTGAATGTTGAGTTCATCAATCATATGAAATGGCAGCGGCACCTGGCAGAATATCGTCTGGGCATATATATACATATATATAAATAGATGTATGTATATTTTCATACATAGTCAAGGACGTTAGTTAGAGACCTATTAAGTCATCAACAGGCCCAAGACAATTATGTAATACAACAACAACAACAAAGGCTAGATGAAGGACTTGGGCTTAAGGCTGGCTGAAAAATTCGAAGACAAAAAAAATCTGCTGGTAGGGAAAATCAATTTTAGATAGCAAAACATAGACAAAGCGGGAGAGAGGGAGAGAGAACGTGAGTGGGAGAGAGAGAGCGCATAGCAATAAAAGCGAAAAAAAAAGACAAGTAATATGACGTTGATTTTTGGTGTGTGGAAAGGCAAAACTAAATGCCACCAAGTAGGCAATAACAATTTTCGTGGATGACTGTTTGTTGCCATTAGTTGTTGCTGCTGTTGTTGTTGTTGTTGTTGTCGCCTTCTTTTTTTTATGGCGTCCCTTGCCATGACATCGCAATGGCTGGCGCCAGTCAGCCGGCAACGATGACTCATGCCGCATGCCAATTGGAGCCGCATGCCGCATGCCGCATGCCGTCTGATAGAATTTCATTTCCAGGCACAAAAAGCAACTAGCTGCTGCTGCTGCTGCCGATGCCGATGCTGCTGCTATTAGAACTTCTACTTCTACTTGGTGCTTTTCATCTTTTGTATTAATGCATATGGAATATGTCTGCATTACAACTGGACAACTGGCAATTCAGTTATGCCAATGAATTTATTTATATTGTATTGGGCTATTAAAATGCAATAATCGAGGCAAACAAACGCACAGACGACGACGAAATGATTGCGCAATATGCACACGGGCCAGCGAGCACAAGCACAAGCCACACACACACGAACACACACACACACTCAAACTCTCACACACACATACACACAATGACGATGACAGTGGAAGGCGTTTATTGATTTATTGACACAGGCACCTTACGCTGAAAAAAACAATGAATAAAAGCGCGAAGGGAGAAGGTAGAAGAAAAAAAGAACAATGAAAACACACACAGACGAAATACCCTGGTAAAGCATACTCATTAAACTGCCCTCGTATAGTCATTTAAAAATAAACTAAATGCAAATTAGTTTTTCTTTTTATATATGGAAACTTTACTACATTCCTGCATTGACATCATGATTTGCTTAAGAGAGTAAGGAAGGGAGCAAGTAAGGAAGCATAGAAGGAAATAAGGAAGGAAGCAACAAAGATAAGCAACAGAAACAATAGGCAAATTAAGGCTCATATTATTATTGAAGACAAATTAGCTTAATATTTTCTCTTGCAGTCTCTAGCTTTTCTTGATTACAAATGAAAAGAAAATATAATGAAATAAAATATTCCAATTGAAGATTTTAAGAAATCAGCCATATAATAAGTATTTACATTGAATGTGGAATCAAAAATATGTACACAACCAATAAAGAGTATAACTGTATTCCTCTCTAGGCTCTCTAGATTCAAAAAGTCCCATGTTGAGCTACTGTTAAGTTTATGATGATTCTGTGTACTTGAAGACACTTGAAACATGATGAATTGATTCATTAACTGTGGGTTCAGTTGATAAAATTTACATTTAATATTATTATTATATTATTATCAGGACAGTCAGTAACTAACTTAGTAACATATGTAGATTAGTAATATCGCTAAAATGGAAATTCGAGCATTAGCTTTGTTACCTCACTTTTCAGTGCAAATGAAGAATATATTTCTTCAAATTAAAACCAAATTTGAATTAACTAAACATTCAGAGAAAAGAATTTCCTTATTTTGTATTCGGTATATAGAAATATATTTTCAGAGAGTTTTTAGTAAGGATTAGTTTACAAATGCTTGATCGTTAATGGAGAAGCTGTTTCGAAAGAATATCAAAATAATTCTCAACAAACAAAACCGAAATAAAATCAAGATAAGTAGGGCTTTAAGGGAAATATTCTATAAATATTCTCATAATGTGTTCTAAAAGAAAAATGATAGTAATAAATAATAATAAAAAATTCCTATAGTTATTTTTTTCAAATACTTCAATATACACGGCTAAGCATATCCTGCTCTATACTCTGCTAGGGTATATATAAGATAAGATGAAAGACAAACACCTCAACAAATTACTTACATGCGTTTTGCACAAGAAAAACATTTAACCACTTCTTCTGTTGCTGCTGCTGCTTGACTTCAACATCTCTCATTCTCATCCTCTCGCCCCATGCTGCTGCATATGGGCAATTTTTCAATTGACGAAGGTATTTTTCACAATTCGCCCCAACTTACTGTGGCTATAAATCTTGCCGCGTAACTGTACCTAATTACAAGTGTTGGATGGCGAATAGGTTACAGAATAACAACTCAATTTGCACTCGACACGTGCAAAGATATATAATAGACATTTCAGATGGGGTTTCTTGTAGTAAAAGTAAATGAGCTGGAAGTGCAGCTGTTGGAAAGGAAAATTGATTGCCTTAGACAATATCTGTGCTACAAGAAATGTGCACTAAATACCAAATATAGCCAATAAGAGTAGAAATATTAATATTAAAAAAAAAAAAAACAATATCTAAATGATAGATAATTGTAATTAGTTAGGAATCGAAAGATTCTGTAGCTAGCTATTGCAAACCGTAAGATCATTTAAAGACATAATAATGTCAAAAAGGAATTTTCCCGAAATATTTTAGAGCAAAAGCATGCGCATGAGCAGGTATCTCTTTCTAATTGCTGTAGCGCAGCTGAATCAACTCAAAGTTAATATAAAGCTAATATGCTCCTCGCACTTGCTGAACGTGTATAAAAAGAGCTTTGATTTGAGAATTATCATTTGTGTGCACTTTAATAATAATCAATCGAATAAAGTTGATAATTATGAATAATGCCATAATGATCATTATTGGGATGAATAAATCATGCATACGTACATATATAAACAAGCTTAAATATAGCTAAAATATTTGAAATAAAAACAATACAGGGTATATACTAGTCAATCAATAGCAACACAATCTATATGCATTCCTTGTGAAATTCTTCACGTAAAATACCATATAAAATATGGATTGCATATAGCTAAAAACTGCAAACTATTTTTTATGGTATTTTAGATATTTTAGAATTGGCATTGCTCGACTAATATATACCCTAACTAATATTTATAGACTTTAGTATAGTATTTTTTTTTTCATTTTACTCTTCCTTGCAGTATTAAAGCAGTATTTTTGTTTAGCATTTAAGCTAAAGCTTGCCATTTCCTGTTGCCTCTGATAAATTATTGAAATTATGGCAAATTGACAGGCAAACATAGCTCAATTATCATTGGACACATGTCTAAATTAAGGCAGCTGCAGAACGTGCAACAGAGTGAGAGATAGAGAGTGTATCAGGTGTATGTGTGTGTGTGTGAGACAACATCTTCAGTACGTAGGAATGGGAAGAGCAGGCCGAAAAGCCGACGTTTTTGCCTTTGGCCCAAGGTTAAAGCTGAAACATGCTGGTTTTTAATTTAGCGCCACTAATTGTGAGTGCCGTTGCTTTGGGGCCAAACATGTCTCACTGCAACTACCTAACACCATCTCACTCACTCGCCCACTCTCACTCACTCACATTCTTTCTCTCTCGTGCGCACACTCTATGTCTATCTCTTTTTGGCACTCGAATGTGTGCTCTTTGTGTTTAGCCTCGCCTGGTTGAGTTTTGGGTTGTGCGGCTAGGCGGGGTTCACTTTGCTTTTCGGTTTTGCCAAATTAGATTTCCTAGCTACAAAATTGCAATTGAAAATGCTTTTTCCACTGCATCTGCTGCTGCAACGGAAGCGCTGCAAATTGTTTAAATTGGTGCTAAAATCTGGAATGTGTAAAGGACTTGAAATGCTCTAGCCAAATGCCAAAAGTTTTTAAGTATTAACTTTGATTGTCAGATAGAACGTCCAATGAAAAGAAAACCTTAATCGAAATGCAAATTCAATTCAAAATTAATTAACTAAATTAGAAAACTATAATTTCTATATAATATATATGATTATTATTAGTTAGGCCTATGCTCATAAATCAATTAAAATGAATTGCGAGCTGCAACAGACAGATAGACAGCAACAACACAAGGCTGTAATGAAGTTGAGCTGATGTCAATGTGAATATAATTTGATGCATCCTTCAGACAAATGTGCTCGACAGCTTGCGGCCAACTTGGGGTCCAGAGTGGGGCCAAGGCATTTCAGATGATGGATTAGACGAGTGCTTTAGGACCGCCCACAAAGCTAAACATGTGTTGTAAATGTCCACAAATTGCTTTGCCAAATGAATGGCAGAGGGAGAGAGAGAGGGAGAGAGAGACTGAGTGGGAGAGCGAGAGAGAGGGCATTGGGATGGGGAAACATTTGAACTGAAATTAACTAAGCAAATGTGCTACATTTGCCAAAATGTTCGTGAACAGCTGCTGTGGCCAAAAACAAATTTGTCCTGCTGCATATATTAAGTTCTTATATTGCCATAGAAACATTTACATATAGTATATAGAAATATATGAAAATAATAAATGTACAAATGCTGTCAATAATACTAGGTCTTTAGCTTAAACCAAACACAGCTTGTAATCGTATTTGACTTCCAATAAAAGGTATTTAATATGCGCAAAATATTATTTTAGGCATAAATCTAAGTCAGCTTTGTCTACAAATTTATATAACAGGCAGAAAAAGTCTTGATCGATTACATAAACTATATCTTAACTTGATAATATTGATGAGCTCTTTGACCTGTTAGCTTGTAAACTACTGAAGCTAGAGAATATTGGAATATCAAATTCCAAATATATGTTTTTTCAAAACATTATACAGCTCAGCTTTAGCATTTGTATTCAATAGCTTTACTCATTTCGATAAATATCGATAATTTGATTTTGAACCTGAAATAATAAATATACTTGAATATATTTTAAAGTATACAAATTAACTGCAAATTTAGATTATTAAAGTATTACTAAAATAATAGTAGAAATGTTTGCTCTCTCTGCAAGCTCAACAGCCACGTCGACTTCAGTTATATAAATCGTATGTCTACATCGCTCACATTTGTTCATTGCCGACTTCTAGGCGCCAGCAAACAATCGACACGCTAACATAATACTCAAACCCAAGCATAAAAAATATTTTAATCATTATATTTGGCATTACGACTCTTGGTTGAAGTACTGTAATTACGAAAATCCAATAAGAAAATGCCTCATTTTGACAGTTGCTAAGCTCTAGATTGAGTGAAAATTACTATACTTTAATATGTATACGATATTTATGTCTAAGTACATAGGAACTTATATATCGCGTATATGGCTTGCGTGACTTTTACTTGACATGTAAAAAAAAAAAAAAATTACGAAAAAAATGGAAAGGAAAAGGAAAATATTTGTCAGCCATTAACATTCTCGAGTTGTCCTTGAAATGATGTAAACGAGCAGCTCAAGTGGCGAGTGTGGAGGCTTAGAAATTATGCCTGACTTATCGATGTGTTTATATATATATATATTTGTTCGTATGTGAGTGTATATATCTTAGTATAAGTATATATACTCTTGAGGTAGTTCATTAGGGCTAAGCTGTTTGGGCTAAGCAAAGCGGAAATCCTACAGCCGCATCGTGAGGAAATGAAAAGCTTATTGAGATGGCGTGGCATCATCAGCTTGGAAGCATTAATTTGTGGCTGGTTTCAGTATATTAAGCAAAGTATTGATACCAAAGCAAACGGCATAATGTAGCGTCAAATGGAGTATTAGAGAGAGAGAAGGAGAGAGAGAGAGAGAGAGGGAGAGAGAGAGAGAGGGAGAGAGAGAGAGAGAGAGAGAGAGAGAGAGAGAGAGAGAGAGAGAGAGGGAGAGAGAGAGAATAGGATTAGAAAAGAAACAACTAAAATCTGTGAATCTCAATAATTCTACATTTATTGATTTGTAATGGATAATAAAACCCTTGATTAAATTCTCAGACTTAAATCGAGACAAAATTTAAGTTCACTCTATCTATCGAACCTTACGATTTCTGTTTTAGACCAAGGAAATATATAGAAATACATATATATGAGGCTAATGTCTTGCGTAGGTTAAAAGTTATCCAGAAGTTTTGAACACAAACAACAAATCCAATATACTCGTTTCATCATTTTAACAGCGAGTAGAGAAATGACAGTTAGTTGAACCGTTACTAACATGGACGGCCCCGTAAAATAACAGTAAACGTTACCATTATCTGTTGTTTATTTTTCAAAGTTTTTTTTTTGGTACGGCATTTGATGCTCTGTCAAATTTGACAAAGTTGTGGCAATGGTTGAAACATCCATGTACCGACATGTACTGTTTTTTTTCTGCACCTTTTTCTTTTTTTTTCCTTTGTGTTATGCGCCTCTGTTTTTTCAGTTGCCAGAGGCAAACACCTTTTATGTGTGCGCAGCTCTTGTATTTCAACAAAATTGTCGAAAGTAATAAATAATGCCTGGACGGCCGAGAGTTTTATGGATGGTCTCTGGTCTCTGGTGTGTAATTTTCTCAGCTCACACACATGAAAACGGATTTTTTTGTTGCTCTTTAAACGGAATACAAAAAAAAAATCGTGTGTTTGTGCATAAAAAGTTTAGCTGGACAGTTTACTTGTGTTTATCAACGTTATACTAGGAATTCCAGCACACAAAACAATTGTAATGAATTAGAGGTGAAAATAATATTTAAAAAAATATTTATGTATATACAAAAATATATAAAATATATATATGAAAAAAAAATATTTATAAAAGAGTGAAGATAGAAACAATGAAGTTGAAACTGAGCAAAGTCATGAAATTATTTAGTTTTCGATTTACTTTCCAAAAAATTATAAGAATCAAAAAAATTTATTTTTAATGGAAACTAAGTAGAAAAGAAAATATGGGATATTTAAAAAATAAATATTTCGTAATATTTTACATTAGAATTATTATTTTTTAATATTTATTTATTTTCTTTTATTTATTTATTTATTTTTTTTAAATCGTGCCTATAGGATTTTCTCTTTCTAGTTCTTAGCTTGCAGCTTGCATATAACAGTGTACGCTCGCTTACGCTTCGATCGCGAGATCAACTCAATATAATCATACTCACTTAATCTCGCGAAGAGCTTCGCTAAGACTTCGGTCCTATTCGTTTTCCGTTGAGTGGCTTGAGTTGAACTATTCGTCTGATGCTCTTTTTCCGAACATCGTTTAGAGAGCGACACGATTGACGATCGCAGAATGATACTCACAGACACATGAGCACATTCATGCTCGCATGCGCTATTGATGTGTTGCTGATGTGCATACATACACAAAAGTTTTTTTCCTTCATTTAACTCAACTCGGAGAACAAGCAGAGCGTAAGAAAAGCAAATCGTTACGAGCCGATCGCGAACGAAGTCGTCAAAGAACCGACGCAATCGATTGCTCTCTGAGAGTTTTCTCAGAGAGGGGGTGAAATTTCACTCGTTGCTGCAAATATCGACCTCAAAAGATTTTAGCGGAATATGAATGTTAATATAAACAAATTAGTTAAATTGCTCAATACTTTTTTTTTTTTTAATTGAAAATCAATATTTCTTTGGTATTTTAAGTATTTTACACTTTTATTCTGAAAAATAAAAACAATTAAATTAAATATATATAGAGTGTATATACTATTTATTATTTAATGGAAACTAAAATTTGTTTCATATTAAAAATGCGTCACTATAAAAAAAATCTAGAACTTGATTAAGGCAGCTTGGCCAACTTGCAAAGCAAGCATGCATATGCACTCAGCCTGCGGCCTGGCCAAGCTAATCAAATTTGCTCAGTTGGGAACTTTAGTTTGAGTTCTTGAGTGAAATGAGAAATAGCAACTGGCAGTGGCCACAGTGGCTGGACGGGTCACAGCTGTGCGCCAGAAATGCCATGATGAAGGGCGTTAGAACTATTTAGGCCAAGTTGTCACGTAGCCAGCACATTTTTCCATATTATCCAGCATTGTTCCTTGCTCCATTGAAGAAGTTGTTCTTGGCTTACGTTTTTCTGTTTCTATTTTTCTTTGTTTTTTTTTGTGCATGGCTCTCACGTAACAGACGCATACATAACATTACTTAATTTTCATCCAGAGGCTAACAAATTAATGAAGTTGCATATTTTTGTCGAATTCTTAGCGGAAAGAAAGAGAGGGTAAGACAACGATAGAGGAAGACTGAGAGAGGAAAGAAGCTGAAAAAAGTCAACAAATTGGCTGACAGCTCAGCGTCTGCATGAGTCTTAAACATTTGAATGCGTGCGCAGTTGGTAAAAAAAAAAAAATAAATGTAGTATATTTATGTGTGCGTGAGTGTGTACAACAGCTCTTGACAGTGCTCTGCCCCAAAAAGTCATCATCACTCAATGCGTCGCCTTCTGTCCATTTCGCGCTGTCTGTCCTCTGCTGTCCCGCCTGCCTGACAGCTCACAGATAACGTGTGAAAAGCTTTTGGGCCTCATTATTTCAGCTGTTGCGTTTGCCATTTTATTTATTTTCCTTTTTCATCTTTATTTCTTTTTTTTTTTTTGATGTGCGTAATTCCCAACGTCTTGACTTGTCGCTCACTCTCATTCACTTGCTCTGATCTTAATGAATTGCAGCAATTGAATGTGAAGCAGTATTAAGTATTGTTCAATGTTCATTGTTGATGCTCCGTATGGTAGTTGTTATATGGAGTTGAATGTTCTTTTTACTTAGCTATTGATATAGAATGGGAAAATTATATATTTGCTAGCTGGAGAAATCATTGCCCATTCTTTTGTGGACGAAAGCTGAAAGAAGATATAAAGCTTGCTTTGTTTAAATATAATATATAAATGTATAATCTGTAATTAAACAAATTGTTGAACTAGTTCGGTTTTTTATAATATGAAAAGAGTAATGAATTCAAATATCCATAAATTCTAGTTATGCAGTAGATTTCATACCCTTTCCCTATATTTATCACTCTATATACCCTATAAAAATTGCATTTTCCATTTGGTTGCACTCCCCTTCAAAAAAAGTGCAACTTCTTTTGCTTAACCCTTAGCAAAAAAAAAAATAGAAGAGAACTTAAGACCTCTTCACATCGCCAGGACAATATGCACAAATGTCAGTGTCATTGTCGAGTTATTTGATTCCATAGTGCATAGGGGCAAATGAGTGCTACGGTGGAGTACACGCCCCCCTCAGCGAGAGGAAATGAATGCATGCATTATTTAACAGCGTGAATTTGTCCCCATCGTTGGGTGAGCGACAAGTCTGTCGAGAGCTTGACATGAGCAGCATAAGCAAATAGCAGGAACACAACAAACCAGAGATGGGCTTTGACAGTTTATATAAAATATAGTTAGACTGCCTAGATACCCTATAAAGTGAAAGTAATGCATTTTATATATATCCCGTAAAAAAAAATAGATTAATTTGTTTTGTAAGTTTTTGAATGACCTGAAAAAGTAGAAATTATAATTTATTAACATCATACTATCAAAGTTTTGCTTAGAGTCATATCATCGAGTCTTTCTTTAATATGTTAGATACCAAGTGAACACATTAAGAGCTCAAGCCCTTAGTTTTAGTTGAAATTTATATCAAAATCATAAAATTGCTATTAGTTTACTTAAGTCTTTGTGGTTGATCTAAAAATGTACAGGGTATAACAAGTGAAAATTTAGTTTTCGCGCACACCAAAGGCAAAGCCAAAACATAAAGAAACGCGATTGTGTATAGGAAAAAAAGAAATGCAAATAGACAGCAGAAAGAAGAAGAAGCAAAAACTCTACGTTGAGTTCAGGGAATGTGGAAGCTGCACACTCGCAGCTCAAAAGTTGAAGAAAATTGCATTAGACGCGCTCAGACAACGAAATAGAAGCACGTAGCAGTTGAAATGGTACAGGGATTGAGCAAGCCATAGACAATTGTGTGGCATGTCCAGGGGCTGAGGCAGAGGCAGCAGCAGAGGCTGAGGCAGAGGCTGTGAAACTGACTTTGGCATATGGTATGCATATCTATCACGAAAGCCTTTTAAGGGCGTTGTCTGTCTGGGCTTTAGCAATTCTGCGGTTAAAGTCAGAGTAGAAACTGATTTACGTATTATGTCTATGAAAAATCTAAAGATTATGGCAACCAAAAAATTCAAGTCAAGTCAAGAAAATACGTCAACTTTAAGAGACAAAATTTACATATTTATAAGAGCAAAGCTGCGAAGAACTGACAGTCGACAACTGACAACTGCGAGTTAGCTACTTTAACAGCGACTGTCAACAGCTGTGACTCGCAATGTCAGCCCATTGTTGTTGTTCCATTGAGTTTGTCTATTTGTTCTTGTCGTTTGCCTTGCTAGTACCTTCAAGAGGCGAAACCCTTTGCTGTGTTTTGTTTATTTTTGTCACACTTGTCGCTCGGCCAGGCCACAGCACAACAATCGAGTGACAGCCACGCCCAAGTATTTTGACAATAACATTGAATTTTTATGGCAACACGTTTAGTGTTTGAAGCATAAACAGAGAAATGCTATGTATGGAATGGAATGGAATGGTATGGGTGAATTTGAATGTTTTATGCAAATATTTGGCCAATGGCATAAAGTTTTATTGACATTGCAGCAAGCAAGAGGAAGCATATGGCCAACATAAAAAAAAGAAAGAATAATAAAAAATGAGACAGAGAACTTGTGCGTCATATCGTGGTAATTACGCATATACGAAATAAACGTTTTGTTTGGCAAGCTAAATAAAGTTACTAGGATGAGTTAAATAATCTAACTCGGGCTTATCCTAGAACATGTAAAGAATATCTCTATTATATTAAATTACTTATTTTATATGATTTTTATAGAAGCAAGAGAGAAGAAAGAGCTAAAAAATATAGTTCAAAAAGCGAAACAAAAATATAATTTAATTATATTTTATTTTTATGCTATACACATGTATAAATATTTATTTATATTTATATTTCTTTTTATGTCATATATGGATTTATTTAAATTTATTTTATATTTATATATTTTTAAGCTTACAATGTGAGTTTTTTTTTTTTAAATTTTTTTTATATTATTTTAAGCTTTCTATTGAATTTACTTATGTTTTAGTGAATAGTTACTCAAAAAATAAATAAATAAATAAATAAAATAAAATAAAAAATAAAAAAGAAATAAATAGAGAAATAAATAAAATAAATAAAAAATATATATATATTTAATTATATATATTCTTGCTCGCTCTCTATACTCCTTAGTCTTTTACCAGAAGTAATCTTAGAGTATAAGTTGCTGTTGCTCTACAATATTGTCAACTTATGTCTTAAATGCTGTCTTAAATACTGTTAAACCACTTTAATTACTCAAAATCTATCAACTTTTAAGCAAGACATTGGCCAACCATGAAATTTGCTGTTTACACAACTGAGCCTTCACAGTTTGCTGTTTTCATTATTTTTGACAGCTAATGACAGTTGTATATATTGAAGTGTAAACTTTGCCACAACATCTTAAACGTTAATTAGAAATTAACATTAATGTTTATGGAGGGCTGGGTGGGTGGATGGCTTGGTTGCTTAGTTTGGTCGAGCTTTTAAAACTTGTCATCCAATAACTGTGCTGACCACAGCACAACGCATCGAAGCCTGTCCAAAGTTTTTGCCAGTGTCAACTGCTTGGGTGGGAGATGCCTAAAAACTGTGGCCTATGGCTTGGCCGCTCATTAAGATGCCGAGCGGAGCAGCGGATAATGGGCAACGGCGATGGCAATGGCAACGGCAACGGCCGAGGTCGTTTGATAAACGAAATTACGTTGATTATAGCATACTTCGAGGCGGCCAAGTGAAATATTGCGTATGACCTTAAAAGGCTGGCAAAACAAAGAGCTCGTGCGGCCTGCGAAATATTTTTATGCTAGATTAAGCATAATTTTATAATTAGTACGCAGCTGGGCGTGGCACAGCAGCCCGCAAAAAGGGCGCAAAGTGCAAAATGAAAATGTTGACTTTAAAAACGAAAGCAGAAACTTAATTAAAGCAGCTGTTTATTAGTTTTTGCAAACTGTTGAAAATTGTTTAAGAATGTATGCTAATGAATGTGTCTCTAAAGTATTTTAAACTTGTTGAAAGCGTAGATAAACTTTGGCTTAAACTTAAAACTTGTAAACTAAAGCGATGACAGAGAGAGAGAGAGAGAGAGAGAGAGAGAGAGAGAGAGAGAGAGAGAGAGAGAGAGAGAGAGAGAGAGAGAGAGAGAGAGAGAGAGAGAGAGAATATAGACATATTGTTCAATAAAAATTGTATTCTAAAGATTATAGAGAATATAGAAAAAAAAATTTTAAATATATAAAAAACAATTATGATATAATTTTAAAAATTTTTGATTTTTTAAAATATTTATCTTACAAAAAAAAAAAAAAAAAAAAAATAAAAATGAGCTAAATTTTCATATATATTTATGGCTTCTAAATAAAAATATTGAGCAATAAATAAATTCCCTAATATTCGTAAAAATTTATTTTTTAATTTAAAAAAATTTAAAATTGAATTTATATTAATTTATATAACTTGTTATAGAAAACAGCGTAATTAGTTTTATTTACTCAAATTATTATTCAATAATTTTTTTTTATTTATAAAACAAAAAACATTAATATTCCATCAGCTTTCATACCCAAAGTTCAAATATAGAGTATAACTTATAGTCGACTTCGCACACACACACACACACACACACAAAGAAATTCATTTGAAAGTTTAGTTTGTTGATATTGGCAAAAATAAATTAATTGAAATTTGCATAAAACTGGCTTTTATTACATTTGCCTAAAAGTAAATATTTGTCCAGAACTTTCTATGCCTTTAGTCGTTTATTTAACATTTTACATTTATCTTTTTGTGTGCTTCAAACTAATAAACACAATGCTGATAAATCAAATAGACATTGTGTATACTCTGAAATGAAATTGCTGCTGCGTCGAATTGTTACCAAAGAAAAAAAAAGGTTTTTGTTCACAGCAAGTTTGTTGAACTTTCTTTTGCTAACCTGTTGCAACAACCGTTCTCTCTTTTATAACTCTATTTTGCATTTGCTAACCAACACTGGCGATAAACATTTAAAGTAGTTTCGAGAAGATCGGCGCCAATGAAGAAAAATAATAAAATACGCTCAAAGCAGCCGCGACTCAACAAGAAAGTCAAATTTATAAGTAAGTACAAAAGATATGAAAAAAAAAACAAAAAATTAATAATAATTAACGAAAGTTTTAATATATATTTTAATATAAAAATGTTTAAAGACAAAATAATTTATATATAAAAAATAAAAAAATATTCTAAAATATTTATTTAATTATTTTAGAAAAACAAATAAAAAAGGCGAAAATTTAAATAACATTTTAAATGAATTAAAAATAATAATTATAATAAATATGCTTTTTTTAAATTCAATAATTTACTTTTTATTCACATTGAATTAAGAGTAATATTAAATAATGAAAATAAAAATAATTAAACATAAATTTAATGCAAATATAAATTTCAATAAAATATTTATTGAAATACATTTAGTAGTGAAATACATTTAGAAAGTAAAAATAAATTTGACCTTTGTCAATCGCTATGGGGCAACTTTATCTAGCACCTAAATATACTTGTTATAGCTCACTTTTATCACCCACGTAAAATTGATGTGCTGCTCCAACCCCTAATTGCGTAATATGCCAACTTTTACTTGAATAGATCAAATATATAGCATGCTGACAGTTACAAACTGGTACTGGCTTGATGTGCAATATGTAAAGTTTTCGTTTGATAGACAGCTATAAAAAAAACTAGACTCATATTCTAATATAATATTATAAATAAACTCTATTAAAGACAAAGGCCGAGGAGCAAACAAAAACATCCTGGCAACACGGTCGTCAAATTCTACCCTCACGACTGACAAAGTTGTCCACACAGAAAATCAAGTAAGCCAGTTTAGGTAGACGCTGTTAGCCAAGTGAGTCATGGCTCAAAGCTTCCTTCCTCAACTCCACCTGTTTCAGCCAAAAGCGCTGCCCGGGCTTTGGGCTTTAGCATTGGCTTTTTGTTGCCTTTTGTTTGGTAATAAAATGTCAAAATCGTCTGGCCGGCGCCAAGCTAAATGAAGTAGATTTTGTTGGAGAACTCAAACCCAAACCCAAACCGAAAGCCAAACGCAGACCAAACCAAACCAAGCCCAGTTCACCCCACCACATTCCACCTGGCCTGACAAACTTTACCCCTGGGAGAGGCACACGGGGCGTATTAGTGTGTACACACTAAACAACATAGTTGCGTATTTATTAAATTTGTTATGTCTGCTCCAACATTTTAAATACTTTGCGCAGATTTTCGTGGTTGTGTTTTAATAAGCTTTATCTGCGACCCATGATATTTACAGGTAGCTAACTGCAGATAATTGCTGGACAATGGTGACAAAGCTACGTGCTGTTCATAGATACTCTGTAGGGAAATATCAATTTGGATATGTGTGCTAAAATTTCTTGTACTTATTTTCATTTATATATTATTAATATATTGATTAGCCTTTAAAAAATGAAAATAAAATTTCCATTTTTTACAATTTAAATAATAAATAAAAAATAAAAATAATAAAGCTGAGAATATATATACAAAATAAATATATATATCATTTATAATATATAAGTTAATATATATATAGCTCAAATATATGATTATAATATAATATAATAATATAATATAAAATATTAAAAAAAAATAAAAAAATAAAATAATATGTAATAAAATAAATAAGTTTAATTTAATTATACAAAATAAATACAATAAATTGATTTTTTACATTTAATTAAAAAAAAAAAAAAAACAACAAAAAATCATTTAAAAAAAATAAATAAAAATAAGTAAAATAAATAAATAAAAAAAAATTTTAAAAATAAAATAATATATAATAAAAAATATTAACGTAATTTAATTATAAAAAAAATAAATACAATAAATAGATTTGTTAAAATAATTAAATTTTAAAAAATAAATACAATAAATAGGTTTATTAAATTAATTAAATTACCTGAAATCAACTTAAATAAAAATGTAAATATTTCTTAAAAATAAAAACCATAATTTATACAACATACAAATATTATAAAATTAATTTTAAATATTAAAATTAATTTAAAATTAATTAAAAAACATTTTTGCTATATTTATATTAATGTTTTTAAAGTCAACACAATTCATATTGTATATCAAACAACATATAATATTTTTATTTTAACTGCAGCACAGTTTTGACTTGATTAAGGTATGCCATAGTCAAGCTTTTGCTGCAATTCTGTTTTGTTATTGCTGCTACGGCTGTTGCTGCGGTCAGGTGTAATTAAGACTGCAGTTAAAATATATGTGTTTATGTGGTTTTTGTGGACTGTTGATAAATACATATTTATAGATATCAAATTTACTGGCTAGACGATGAACTGAATAGCCTGTTGATAAAAAAGGGTTCTGTTATTTGATAACTGATATATTTCATAGGAATATCTATATAACATTTTAATGAATTGCACACATTTCATTTTCAATTAATCTTCAATTTCAACTTGGCAGACAATCTATTTGATACTACATTTTTGCAAGATTTTATGAACTTTTTGGTTGAAGTGTCAGATGTTCGCATTCATTTTCATTATGGCTATCTGCCAATTTTCGCGCTTTGTGTCAGCTTTTCTACATTTATCTCTTACCGATTCCCGCTCCTTTTCCCTCTCTCTCTCTCTCTCGCTCTCACTCACTATCTGTTTCAATGTCTCGCTTTATCTTAACTTGCTTTTTTGAACACATTGAGTTCATTAATTTTCCTATATGCCGCTACCCTACTTTGACTCTCTCTCTCTCTCTCTCTCTGTCTCTCTCTCGAGCAATCTCAGCTAATAGCATTTCAGCTTTGCCAAGCATTTTTAGCACAGCGTAAAGAAAGTCATTTAAGTGCGAAAAGCTTTTGCGAAAAACTTGAGTTTGAGCTGACAGTGACTGCTCTGGCCTGGTCAAGGGTTTTGTATATAAAAGGCAAAACTGATTTAACTTAACTTCGTTTTCTCTTGAAGTAGAAAAATTAGTGCATTAGCTGTGCTAATTTGCACTCGCTACTTGAATTTGCATTAGGGACAAAATTTGTGGAAAATAAGAAAATGCCGTAGAAAATTTAATGCAAAGCATTGAATATTTTATAGAGAAAGCCTTGAATTAACTAAGAAATGTATATAGTGTAGATAATTTGGATTTTAGCTTGCGAAAGTAATGTAAGTAAAGTAATGTAAGTAATGGGAATGTTCGACTAGAATATACTCTAACTTAAAAGCAGAGCTGCTATCATTTTAATTAACCACAAACTAATTGAAAATCTGCAAACAATTTTATTTGACTTGCATATTCCTTAAGAGATTTACACTTTATTACTGTGTAAACTGAAAGAAAAGCCAATTTGCTTATATTAAAATGAAAGCCAATGGGATTTTCATACGATAATCCCCTGAAAATATGCCATGAAAAGTCAGATCAGGCCGGGCTCATTGCCAAACAGTCAGCCAGCCAGCCAGCCAGCCAGCCAGCCAGCCAGCCAGCCAGCCAGCCAGCCAGCCAGCCAGCCAGCCAGCCAGCCAGCCAGCCAACCAGCATAAATATCTTAATTTTCACATTAAGAGCTCTGAGTTAAGCGCATAAAATTCATTGGATATTATATGATTGCATTAAATATTAAATACATAATGCCAATTGCTAATTAACACAACAGCGACGAATAAGCCTAGGAAATCCCTCGTTTATTTTTATTTTTTTCGTTTTTCTTCTTTCCTTTTTCGGATGGCATAACAATTAATTTGAGTAGATTTCAATTAATCTGGCAATGTTTATGAGCGAGGAAATTATTATGAAATATTTACAACAATAGGCAAACTAATTAAAACTTAATTAAGTTGCTTCACTGCACACATAATTAGGTATACTGAAAACAAATACAATAATGAAATTAGCAGCCAAATTAATTGAAAAAAAAAAAGATATATATATATTTATATATATTTATATTTATATATATATATTTCTGAGAAATTTTGGTAGGCGTGAACACAGTGGAGGCAGACGAATCTAAATGCAATAAACATGTAAAATGACAAAAACACTTCAATAAACAGTACTCAAATTGCAATTAAATATTAATAATGAATGCCAATCGAAACACGCAATGCAATGCATATATATATTTGTATTGACATTTATTGAAACTTATGCATGTGTGTTAAGTGTGTGTGTGAAGCTGATTCCGTTACAATTCAATTATGCGTATGCGCATTTTTAATTAACACTGTTTATTTGCTTTAATTAAAAAGCCTTTTGCTGCTGCTGCTGCTGCTATGCAATTGAGTAGCATAAGGGAAAAATCTCTGACGTATTTTTCTTCTTCTCTCCTTCTCCCTCTCTCTCTCCCTCTTTGTCACTTGTGAGCTTTATGCAATTCTATTTGTTGTTAAGTGCGAATTGAACTTACATAGCTATAAGCTCTTGGGAAATCGAGCTGTTATTTTTTTCTGATTTTCAATCTTCTATATAAGATAATTTTAAAAATTATTTTTATGATTTTTAACAAATATTTTAAACAGTAAAAGTTGACAGTAATAAAAATAAATAAAAAGAAATGCTGAGAAAATTAGTTTCGATTTTAAAGTAAATATAAATATTTTAAAATTATTTTAACAGCAAGAGTTGACAAACTTAAAAAAAATATTAATAAATTGTGAACAATTCTGAGAAAATTGATTTATTTTTTTAAATTAATACAAATATAATTAATATAATATTATGCTCTCAATATTTGTAAGTCAGACAGAATATTCTTCAATTCTTTTCATTTGATAAATTTATATTATTTTATTTAATTTATTTTATTTTTTTGTGCATAGTAAAACTACAAATCAAAGGGTATTTTTGTAGTCTAGCATAGTTCAAACGGAATTTGAATAAAATTTTTAATTACATAACGGAAGCAAGTCAATTAAATGACGCAAAGTTGGGCGAACCCAAAAGTGTTTGAACAAACACAAACAAAATGACCGACACTTTAAAAGCTCTCGCCATTAAAAGTTTTTCCTTTTCGCCTGCACAAAATGGCGAGTGTCAAAAAGAGACAGATACAGAGAAAGAGAGTATGAGAGAGAGCGAAAGCGAGAGAGCGAAAAGGCCATCAGCGAAATATAAGCGGATATTGTGAATTATTGTTTACGATGACAAATCACCAAAGGGAATTTATCCCACAAAGTGCAAAGAGTGCAAAGAGAGTGGGCGTGGCAGAAGCAAGCGCAGTCTCTAGAACGATGACTATAGCCAGAGCCCAAAAGGCATTAATCTTTGATGCAGCCGTTCGCAGATCGCAAGAGTGCCGGGCCAACAATTCACGAGAGTCTACAAATTGTACTGATGTCTAATAAAGAAGCTGAGCAATGATTCCCTTATGTGGCTTAAGATGAAATATGAGCACAAAGTGTAAGAGAAATTTATGTTGAAGTGTCAATGCAATTGCAATGGATTGAGCCAACGGCATGGAATAGTTGCCAAGAATAAAATTAAAAAAAAAAAAAAAAAAAAAAACAAAGAAAGTTGGCTACGTTTTTTACACATATATATTATATGTATATATTATAATCTTACTATAATCAAAAGTATTCATCATCTATCTCAAACTCTAGCAGATTTTTTTTTCTGATATTTTTTTTGTGTACACTTAGCTGCATAGTTAAAATTCTATTGATTTGATATATATTTCGCTACTTAAATATTTATTTTATTTATATATTCAATCCTCAATCCTTTGTTTCTTCAATTTATGCTCAATTTTAGTTGTTTTTCTTGAGGGTAACGTTTTGTTGCTATATACAAAACATCAATTATGTATGCAAGCTGTAGAGCCTGCTGGATTTTACTTGCAGAAGAGTTAACAGTAGAGATAGAGAGAATGATAGCTGTGGCTAGTTTTTGGCTAAAATGCATGCCATGTTCACACATTGCATAGCCAGGGGTGCAAAGAGTCTTACCATGTTTGCTAGCCAAACAAGGCCACATACAGGTAAACCTCATACAGCAGGCCCGAACTCCCTGCCCGTTAACTGCTTTTAGCTGTCATCATTTGCATAGCAAATATGTTACTCTGACCAAGGCAAATGGCATACAAATACAAACATCTATTTATGTGAATATTCTGGCCAATTGTATTTCGTTTAGTTATGATGTGAAAATTTGCCAACACAACATGGAATTGTATTAATAATTCGTATTATTTATGCTAATGTCGAAAAACAGCTACGTAATCGCATATGCAACAGACTAGGCCATTGGGAAAAGCTCATCCATAATCGAGTTGTCTAGATTGTTTGGCTTCGATTCAATTCAAATTGTTGCTAACATTCAAATATGTTTATGTATTTTGGACCTAACATGATTTGTACCTAATTTGATTGCAACTTGAGCAGACAATAGTAAATTCCTTTGATATCTTGTATTTGGTATTTTAACGAGGTATTTATTGTGAATAAAAATTATATAGAGTACTTTTAAAGGCTACTAGATATTGTGGAATGTAATATATAGTATACATAATATTATATATTTAAATATTATATATACTTGATTTCCCTTCTTTGCCCTTTGGGGCATTATAAACCCATAAATTTAATTAATTTTTAAGTTTTTTTTTTTTTTTTTTTTTTTTTTTTTTGGTGAACAAGTCTTTAAAATTGTTTTCAATGCAAACAATGCGAGTAAATTATGCAAACAGATATTGTGAAATATTCACTGATGCGTGGAACCGATAAACGAGTGAGACAAACACTGTTATATATACATACATACATACATATATGTATGTGTATAAATATTTAAAGAATTTATATATAATAATTAAATTAAATTATGCACTCGCCAAACTGGCGAAAAGCACGAATCAAACTTCATTAAACAAATGGAAATTCAAACAAAAGAGTGTGAGTGAGAGCGATAAAGAGAAGTAGTGACAGAGAGAGAGAGAGAGAGAGCGAGAGAAAGGGAGGCAGAGCTGTGGCAGGACTGTTTGAAAGCTGTTGAAACTGATAGGAAAAATAACAAATAACAAAAAATCCAATTGCTGACCATAAAGCACGCACGAAACAGCAGCCGGCAACTGGCAGCCGGCAACTGCATTTTGGGTTTTCCACATTTTACCAGCTGACCTCAAAAAAAATTTTATAAAAATAAGGAAAACCATGAATACGTTTTTTATGCCAGCTGCATAATACTTGTTCACATTTTGCGAAGCATTTGAATATATGTTGCTATTATATATTAATTTCATTATTTATGAATAAACTCTTCAAAGAGGTATCTCTCAGTTATTATGCACTTGAGTTACAATTTTTTTCCATCGTCAAAGCACTTCAAAACTGAAAAAAAAAACATCCAAAATAGTTGGATTTGTTTGCCAAAATCAGGAATAAAAGCTCTGAATAATTACTATAAGAAAAGCGTACATAAATTAACTCAAGATTCGTCCGATTCCTGGTGAACAAATGTTTTATCTACTTTATATATTTATTTTAAAAATTTTTATACTTATTTTATTATTATTATTATTAATATTATTATTATTATTATTATTATGATTATTATTATTATTATTATTATTATTATTTATTTTTCTGATATTTCATGTATATTTTTCTGTAAGGAAGCTCATATTGAGACATATATATTTAGTATAGATAATAACTGTTTATTCTATTGAAAAGCCTATCACCAGAAACTGTTCGTTTTGAAACATTAAATTCATATTTCAAATCTCTAGCTAAAACAGGAAGAATAAGAGGAAGATGCCTAAAAACCAATATGCCCTCTTAAGGAATTCTTGAACGCACATAATTATTATATGATGTAGCCGAAAAATGGTTTGGAAATTCTTTTTTTTTTTTTTATTTTTTTTTTTATTTTGGGGCAATGCGGTCAACTGTTTATCTCTGCACTTGGTGCAGCATTTTATTTATGGTTACGGTAGGATTAGCATAGAATAGCATAGAGAATAGACAGTAGAGGGGCAGATTGGTTACAAGGAGGGGAGAGAGAGAGAGAGAGAGAGAGAGAGAGAGAGAGAGAGAGAGAGAGAGAGAGAGAGAGAGAGAGAGGCGGATCGTGCATGCACAATGTGAAGCTGACAATTTTATTATTACCATGCATAATATGCAAAGCATATCCTGCTGCTGCTGCTGCTGCTGCTGTTGTTGTTATCCTGCTGCTGATTGCGCATTCAAGTGAGCTACCAAAAATTCCAAAAGGGTCTTTGATTGGCCTGGTCACTGACGGGAGTGGAGCAGCATGAGTGTTGGGGATTTTTGTATCTGTGTAAACCACAAAATTGCATTGTGGTCAAACAGGAGTCTAAGCCCCGAGCAAGCTCATGTTTTTGCATACGGCCAGGATTTAGAAAGGCTTATAGCAGCAGCAGGTAGGAGGCAGCTGGCAGCTGGCACAGGATGTGGCTGGCCAACACTCGAAAAGGGCTTAAAGCCAAAATATTTTCATTGAACGCATAATTTTCACACTTGGCGCATTTGCTAAAGCCAAGTTGGTGTGTGTTTGAAGTTCCACTCTCTTTTTCTCTGTCTATGTCTCTCTCTCTCTCTCTTTCTATACTCACATCTCACTCTGCATGTCTAATATACATTTTCATGTCTTTTTATTTATGCCTACCTTTGCTTTTGTCGCTTTGCATTACTTTAGTATAATTGTATAAAATATTTATGCATTTGCCTGTGCTCGATGGCTTCTCTGTGCTCTGTGCTCTGTGCTCTGTGTATGACAGCCGAAAGAGAGATTTATTACATTTTGCTCTCTCGATTGCCCTTAAAGCAGACTGTGTGAGCTTTGAAGTAGTTGCTTGGAGTATATAATGTTTGGATTTAGAAGTGAATATATATTATTTTTCTATATTATACATGCATCTTCTATTTAGATGATGATTTTTTTATATAGCATGTAAATAACATTTGATCGTTTAATTAATTACGCTCTGTTCGTGAGGTTACTCGATCATGCTCTGAGCAAGAGACTTCGGTTCTTCACGTTTTCGTTGAACGTTGAACAGTTCGTGTGATGCTCTTTTCCCGAACATCGTTTAGGGAGCGACACGACTGACGTTCGCGCAGTGAGGTTCGGCAACTGGAAGAGATAACGAAACTGCCTCGAGCCGATCGCGTACGAACTCGTTGAATAACCAATGCATCGCGATGTAATCCGTTACTCTCTGAGTTTTTTTTCTCAGAGCGTGGATGAAATTCAACTATTTACAGACATCGAGAAACATTTAGCAGTTATATGCCAAATATATTTGTTTGAACTGCTTGATGAACTTCACTCATAGTCAATATACCTACTAAATGTAAAGATTCGTAAAAATACATATTTTAAATTTAATTTTTCACTCTTTTCAACTATTTACAATTTAGTATAAATCGTAGTAGAATTACAAAAATAAAATAATAATATAGTATGATAAATAAAAAAAAAAAAAACGAAATATTTTAAATTTCAGTTTGTTTAATTAATTTACCAAGCAATTAAAGGCATTCAAGTGAAAACCAATATAAATTGGCTATAAATAAAACCTATATACATATGTATATATACCCGCATTTATATATCTACGCTCTTGCTGAAATCCCTCACATTTCAGTTAATCAATCACGTAGAGCAAATATTTCGGACAGCAAACAGTGGGCTGCAGAGTTCAATCAGGTTTCTCAATATGGTTAATTAGTTGTTGTCAGCAGCTCGTTAGGCGACACTGACTTGAGACGCATTTACCTTAACCTTAACGGCGAAGGCCAGCCGCAACTGTTCACGCATATGCGGCGACACATTGATGTGTTATGGGGCAAGTGTGTCTGGGGGAGTGTGTGTGTGGGGGGGCGGGGAGCATAGTTTTAATTACACACAATCCAACACGCCCACACACAGACGTATACCCATCCACTCGTCGCCGCGCGACCCAGTCTCCTCTCTCATGGGGGAGGGTAGTTACAACAGTACCTGCATGTTGGCGGCTAATAAACCTAACAGCCTTTGGCCATAAAACAATCTTGGCTCGAAGTGGACACGAAACACGAATAGCTGACATATCGAGGTATTGGCTAAATGTAGTGGAGTGAACAAATGGTAGCCGGGTTGGGGTTGGGGTTGGAGCTAGGGCTTGATGGCTATGGAAACGCAGCAATTTCAACGCTCATAAAACTGGACGCCGGCAAATGGAAAACGGGGTGGCAATTGCTACTGGCAAGCGAAACTTTATAGTTGTTCAACAACAAATACAAATCACATACTGATATATATATATATATATATATATATATATATATATATATATATATATATTTATATATACGTACATAGACAATGCCTGCCGCACATTATTTACCAACGTTCGTAGCTGAAACTTAATTTGCGAAAAAGAAAATCGATAGATAGTATTTATTTCACTGTAATTACAATTCAACTGGAATGTCATTTGTTATTTATAAGTCACGCTCGTCGTTTTATGGGACTTTTGCAAGTGTTTTTAGTTGCTTGCATAAAAGTTCCAGAACTTTTTACGCAGCACAAAGTGTGTGGAATTTGAGAGGCAATGGCAGAATTAGAGACATATATAAAAATAGAGAGAGAAAGCATTAGATATAAAGAGGTACATAGATGAGGATAGAAATATGACGAGATAGAGAGAGCGAGCGAGAAGAGAGAGAGAGAGGGAGAAGAGCGGGGCAGAAGAACACATTAGACAGAGATAGGGAAAGGTAGAAGAGAAAAGAAGGAAATAGTAAGGCAAGAAGATAGGGGATAAGAAGATTTTGGGAAATATAGATATAAAAAGGAAGATAGAACTATATAGATGGAGAGAGAGAGAGAGAGAGCGAGATATTTATATATATATAGACAAGAGAGACAAAACGTAGAGCTAATCTGACTTTTGATTAGGGATACACTAAGCCTTCCCTTAGCCAGAAGCAATAATCGGGCAGTGTAAACCAAAGTTTAAGAGTGAGAAGAAAAAAAGAACAGAAGAAATATCTCTAAGTTGCTGATTTAAAGTTGCGACAATTGCACAATTTATATGACATTTCTCTTACTATATCTTAGAGTTAACCTCAAGATAAAAAGTAATTAAAATGCGCGCTAGGATATTTAATCCTTGTTGGCAGGAAGTGGCCAGCTCTAAATGAAATAAATTCTACACTTTTGCTGCTACTCTTTGGTGTGCTCAGACATAATTTAAGCCCCCGACTATTTTAAGCCGGTCGGATAGTTAATCAGACGGGCAACAAGCGCCTGCCAGAAACATGTAACATCCGGCCACACCCACTTCGCCGCCTCCTGCTACTACTGCTAACACATTTCGCACTAGTCTGAAATTATCTTGGCCATGTTGTTGCCAACAGGCAACAGCAGCAACTCGCACATGGCTAGTGAAATGTTGTTGAAATGTCAGTGACACTTTTAGCGTTTGTTATGGCAACATCATGACGTTGCAAGGCTCACCAGTAGTTGCAACATTAAAATTTGTTGCCCGGCTGCGATAAACAGGCAACAAGACAGACAAATGTTGAACCGTCTAACAAAGTCGTATCTTCCTGCTGTCTCCCAGCTCTCAGTCTCCCTCTCTCTCTCACTGTCTCTTTCTCTGGCTGGCATTTTAATGCATCCTCATCCGCATCCGTTAAACGCATTCGCATTTCAAAATGCTCTGCACAATGAAATTTTGTTGGCATTTCGTTGTGTTGCCTTTTGCTTGTTGCAAATTGCCAGTTGCCAGTTGCCAGTTGCCAGTTGGCCATCTCTGTAGCATTATGATGACAACATGTCCTTGAATGCAGCTTCTGTTGTCGCCTTCAATGTTTTCCTATCTAGATAAATGAAAGAATATATGTATATACATATGTATATATATAAATGCTATTCTATGTGCTGTTGCATAAAATGCAATTGTTGCCACAAAATGTTGCATTCATTGTAGCTAACAATTGACAATGCTCGACTAAAAGATACCCGGAGAATGCCAGCAACAGCCTCTATAACTACATAGATTTGTCCATTCAGTCTTTCATAGCCAATTCTGAATAATTTTTTGGAGAGAAATTTCAACAATTTAGTTTTAGTCAACAAATGGTTAATATTGTTTTTAAATTATATATAATAAATATATAATAAATCATTTGAAAGAAAAGAGTATAGCATAAATATACAACGCTTGACTTGAATTTATGCACAGAGCGTAAATTGATAAAGCCCAATTATGATTTATGAAAACAAAAATGTTCAGATATTCTCATAGTCAGTTTAAATGTCATCATCATCATGAATAATCCACAACTATTTTAATATTTGGTAATATTGCAAAGCTTACCATACATTCATCAATATCTCAACAGGCTCTGCATAGAAATATTTCTTTGTGTGCAGCTTTAGATCTATTTACTTTTTCCATTCAACAAACTTCTTAATGTGGACAGGGAACTTTGTACACTCATATCATATTTTAATACTAAATGAATATTTTTCTATTCTCTTGCTCTATTTATGAAATGAAAATCAGGCAAGTGTAAATATTGGAAATTTATTAAAATGTAAAAAAATTACTTTTAATTTATGCCAGAATTTTTTCAAAAACATGGCAAATCACGAACCTTATTTCTTTAAGCATCACGCAGCCGCAACATTCAAAGCCTAATCTTAGAGCTAAATGAAAAATTGTCCATTAAAAAGCCAAAATGTTGTTTTAGGTAAAAAGTAAAGCAAAAATAATAAAACAAAATAAAATGGAGCTAAAAGCAGCTAATTAGCTATGCAATTGGCAGCAGCCAAAAAGTTGGCAAAAACAAGACCCAAAACGAACAATGGCAACACAAGACAAACAACAACAACAAACAACAACAACAACTGAAAACACAAATAAACATAAAAAGGCACAATGGAAAACTGCTTCAAGTGCTAAAAAATAGAAAGGAAGTGTATTATTATTTGCAACAGTTAACAAAAGGCCCGCATGCAGCCAGAAAATCCAGGGGCGGAACTATGGCAAAGAGGGTAGCAGGTGGATGACGAGGGGCGCTGTGTACAGAAGGCCGAGTGTCAGACAACCTGTACAGTGTGCAGAGTAGCGAGAGAGTAGACCCGTATTTGAGGGTCATGCGATTGCCATCTTAATTTGGAGCAGACAAGTTCATTAGGCATTAAAATACCCTGTAAAAAAATAGAGGAAAATGATCGATTAAGTCGAAGAAGAATAGAGTTTAAAAATGGAACTATTACTTTAGTTAAAACAGGAACAAATTTTATAAGATGTATAGGCTTTAAATACCCTGTACTTTGAAATGATGTGTTATTTAATAGACTGAATGGAGGAATGTATGTAATGTATGTAGTTTTTTTGTTTTTTTTTTTTTTTTTTTTTTTTTTTTTTTTTGAGAATTTAAAATTTCTTTATAGAATGCATATAAGCTCTGTGTGCTTTATTTTCTTTAAAGGGTATCTTATATATTTCTATGAACCAAAGGAGATTTAAAACATTTTCATAGAATTAACAAAAAAAAAATATATATAAAATTTGACTTCGTAAGTCCATGGCATCATGATAGATGCTGCTGCTAGTGCTTGTTATTTACAGGGTATTAAAACCAGTATTTTTAAAGGGTATAAATTAATTCTTCTATGCCATTAATAGACGCGTATATAGAATATAGAAGAAAATACATTACTTGATCTCAGATCTCGTTAAAAGAAATTCAATTTTACAGGATATCTAAAAGTCTAATAAACTTCTAGCATTTTCTACTCGACTTAACTTTAATTGAAATGCAATGCACAAATGCTGGGCGTGTCTGCAGCCCAATTTCAGCCATCGAAATAAGCTGCTGACTGCGCACATATGGCGCCGAGCAGCGAAACCCAAGCGAAGCAACGCAAAAGCAAACAAAACAAAGCGAAGGATGTTAAAAGCAATAAGAAAAAAAAAAGCAAACTAAAGCATACTTACAGCCGCTTAATGAAGGAAACGGCATAAAAGCAACTGTTCTTAGCTCGCCCCATCAAAAACTCAAGCGAGAGTGAGAATGAGGTAGAGCAATTGAGAGAGAAAGAGATGAACAGAACTGAAGCAAACACTCGAGGTTTGGTGAGCACTTTTTAGCGACGCGCCAAGAATAGAAACCTAATTTTTCAGTTGAATATGACGCCGGTTTGAGATTGAGCAAAATGAAAAAAAGGGGGAAATAAAGAACTGTTGCTAATTTAGCGTAAAGTGTGGGTGGGAAAGTGTAAATAGAGAGGGTAAGAGAGAAGGAGATCAAATGAGATGTGAGGTGGGTTAGCAAATGTTGCTATTAAGAATGGTAAGGGAATGCCTTCAATTGAGTTTCACTTGATATGAGTTGAGGGCAAATAGATAACTTAAGACTGCTTTGACAGGTAGAGGCTCGACTGAGATATAGAGCTCAACTAGAGTGGCTAAGAAAAAGTTTCACTAGACTCGAAATCTGGCCTGTTGATTAGCTGATTAAAGTTGGAATAGTGGAATCTATATTATGGAATCATTTACTCACATTGCAGTGCTTCACTACTGGCTTCTGACAAGTACCAATATGATTTTAAAAATATAGTTCCTCTCTAATAGTAAAGGGAAAATTTCAAAAAAATTTATACAAACCCAAATCTAATTTTACCTAATTTTTAGGTAAGTATCTTAGAACTTGAGCACCTATAGAAGCTTTATAAAAATGAAGTTAATTTCAAAATAATGAACACCAAATATTATAGACATACGCTCTCTTCCTTTTCCATTCTCATTGTCATAAAATTACAGAAATTTAAGATCTTCAACATTTGGCTACAATGGCCAAAAGCTGTCATGCCCCAATACCATTTATAATAAAAACAACTGTAAGCCACAATCTAACCAACTTTTGCCCATAATTATATTGCTATCATCATTAGATAGAACAAATTTCGCCCAACATTTTGCACTGCGGTTGCTTTGCCGGGACGATACAATGGCGCTTGATAAGTTGCGCAAACAGTTTATTGACTTATGCTAATGTAATCCAAATGGCCAAGAGCCCCAGCAAAAGTTAGCAAAATGCCACAAAAAATCAATAGTGCAGTAGCCTCTCACGATATATGTATATACATATATATACCATATATAGAGCTATATATCTAGACTTTAGTTAGCCGCATTCCCAAGGTGATAAACTGCAGTTGGGGCGAAAATAACACCCTGTCATTTATAGCTACCCCTTGGAGGCCATTTCACGTTGAGTCCGCTGACTTTTTCAACCCTTTAACAACGTAAGAAGGGAAACAGAAACTAAAAAACAAAATGTTGAAAAAAGTTGGAAACACGTCACGTTACTGCGTCATTTGCAGTTGTTGCAATGCGATACCTGGTCGGCAACCTAATGTGCTGCCACTATATACCTGTTAAATATATATATATATATATATACAATAGTATATATATATATATATGAACGTCTTGCTGTCTGGGCCAAGGCGCCAGGCTTCATTTGGCGACGTCGCGCACAGTTGACTGCTATGTAGTTTGGGGCTGGGTCTTTGGCTGTGTCTGGAGCAGGCCAAGGAGTCGATTAGCTGCACGTGCAGACAACATTTGCTTATGCAATCGCCCAGAAACTAGACAGAGGCAGAAGAATAAGAAAAATGCAGACAAGTCAAGTGGCGCTGCAACGTAAAATATATACAAAAAACTATGTTCCACTGTCAGTTTTAATATTTAAAAAAAAATGGCACAAATGATGTTGGCGCACGTCTGCTTAATACACGTTCATGCTCTGAAAACAACTTAAATATTATATAATTTATATATTATTTACATACATTTATTTCATGACATTCCATTTATTACTCTGCTCTAGTAACTTTTCTAAACAAAACATAATAATAAGGAATAAATGAATAAAAAATTGTAATTGTAAATATAGTTTTCTCTCATGTATATCATGTACCCAAGAAATGCATTTGAGCAGTTTTTGATTTAATTTTTAAGCGTCTCAATTCCATAGTCAAGGCAAAAGTTAATCATATCGAAACCAAATTACAATTTTTTGGGAGCTCTTTGATTATTTTTTATTAATTTTGTATTTTGTAATTAATAAAATAATGAATTTTAAAAAATACATCTAAATTACATGTATGTATTTTTGGAGGGAACTACTATACTATACTGCTCAAAAAATGAATATACTTTTTGTTGCTCTATGAACGAGTATCGGAACAAAAATTATGTCAGTTTGTTATTGATAAAGGACTGAGAACTAAAGGACTAAGACATTAAATGCACGATATGCAGAGGTTGTTATTCATATTTTTGCAGTGAAATGCGAACGTTCATAATGCGACAGCCAGCATAGAATTGAAATGTGTGTTCCAATTCCAGCGTTCCACTTTGCCATAGCTATTTTCACTAAAGTTGCGTGGCGATTTTTCGATACAACTTGAAAAAGGAAAATTGTTTTTACTTCCTAGAAAAAAAAAAATGTGTTAAGACTTTGAGAAAGTAAAGCTCATAAAACTGCCCTGCAGCTAAATCCTGTCCATGTGTTCAGAATTCCGCCAAAGAAGTTTTCCAACTACGCTTCATCTCGTGCTGGCGTTCCTCGTTCACACAGCATCTTGAGCAAGTTTTTCCAACAATAAGTGCTGGATTTTACGCTCTTATTCTTATTACTTTTACTTCGTCTTCGTCTTCAGCTTCATCTCTTGAATGCTGTCGCGTCTGTTCTCTTATCATAGACGTCGCATTCTTCGAGGCGTGTTACATTGCGTAAAACTTCTGCCACGCTATCTGGCAGGCGGCTTACTTATGCAAAATGTTGGCCAGCAGCGGCACTAAAGTTTACCCAAAACATCTGCGTCGACTACAGTACAAATTCTATATAATGAATTCCGATTGCAAAACCAAAATTTTCGCACAAATGCGATTAACGAAGTTTTTGCACAAAAGTTTCTTTAAAAAAAAAAATAAAGAAAATTCATAGAAATTTTCTTGGAGCATTATAGAATTTACTGTCAAAGAAGTTCCACTGTAGTTTAGTAGTGGAATATTTAGTGCCTAATGACTTAATTACTAGAAGTTTTAGTGCTTAATGCAATTGAATAGTTTTTATTTATAAGTAAAGTCGAATGACTGCCATAGCAGCCGGGTATCTATTAGTCGGGCAGTTCCAATCCTTTGTTATCCTCCCTGCTCACCACTCAATTACCATTACCGTTAAGACTGCTAGCAGCTGCATCTCCTTAATTTCTTTTGATTTATAGCATTCCAATATATATATTTTTAAAACTTTTTTTTTCTGCTGCACTTTTATCAAGATTTTTTTTAACTAATTGTTCTTTTTCTTTCTCTCTCTTTTCAGGTAAGTTCTGCAATTTGTCTGCAAAAGCAGAAGACGAAAAAAAATACACATACACACACACACACTACTCAGGAAAGCACTCAATGAATCATCAACATGCAACGTCTCGGACTCATAAAGCCGCTCAACGGCAGTAAAATCCATTAAAACAACAACAAACAGCAGCAGCTGCTGCTGCTTCTGCTTCTGCTGCTGCTGCTGTTGCTGCTGCTTTTTTGTCGCCTTGTCGTATGCAATGCCTGCCTCTACTTTCTGCTACTTTTGCTTCTTTATCCATTTGGCCTGCAGCTTTTAGTGCTGTTTACCAACATTTTTTGACCAGCGACAGGCTCAACTTTGCCTACCTACCACCCTACCTCCCTACCTCCCTCACTCGCTCCCTCGTTCAGTACGTTGCTCGGCCAATGTGTCGTATGTGTGATGTGTTGCCTTGCAGTAGAGCGCTGACTCTTGCGCTGCGGGCAATTAATGCCAAAAGTGGCTGCTGGGCATACAGCATAACTACAAGGCACGTATTTGGACTCAGTGCTCGTTGGCTTCGACTATGTGCTGAGGGCGGTTGACTAGTCGGGGCGTGGCAATGGAAAACGGATTGCGAAGCTTATGTGTTCTTTTCTTTTTGGTTGCTCTTCAGTTTTGAGGCGGCTTTAGTTGCGTTTACTGAACAAGTAAATCGATGTAATGCAGCAGGTACACTGAGCGAAGAGAATAGCATAGTTGAAAAAACTGAAAGACTGAGGAGAAAGAGTGAAACAGTTTAGGAAATTTAAGAAATTGCAGAATTGAAATGATCAAAAAGCAAAACGAAATTAAGTCTATGCTAAGGGTCTTCTCTTTCTCTCTTATTAAAAAAGCATTAGCACTAAGATATAATATATTGCTTGGTCAAAATTGACTTCTACAAATATTATGATATTGGCAGGTTTGGCATTTATCGATAGTCGATCAAATTAAAAAATATTATTACATATATACATATTTGATTCAAAACATTTTTTTTTAGATTGCTACAGATTTCATTTTTTATCTATTATTTTATTTATTTTATTTTGAATACAAATTTTATTTAAAACATTTTTTTAGATTGCTACAAATTTTCTGTATTACAGAATATATTTTTTATAGATATTATTTATTTTACTTTATTTTATTTTTTTATTTTGTATTTATTTATTTATTTTTATTTATTTATTTATTTTTATTTAATTTTTTTTTTTTAATTTTGTATTTATTTATTTATTTTTGTTTATTTATTTATTTTTTATTATTATTATTCATAGCACTTTTTTTTGTATCACAGAATTTATTTATTATAAGCTTAAGATATATTTTTTAAGATTTTAGATATTGTCATGAGATTTAAAATTATAGCTTCATTCATTTTTATTATATAATAACATTTTTAGATAAGCATTCTGCAAATTGTTATAGATGTGGTTCTAGTATTTCATAAAAATTTAATCTAAGTTTTGCTTACGTTTTTTATAATTTATCGATATACATATTTGATAAACCAGATAAACTGTATAAGAAATGAAAATGTGAATTAAGTAAGTTGAGTATCTCAAATGATAGATTTATATATGTAGATGATTGGCTTGGTAATGATGGCTTAGTGAGCAGAATAGATTACAATTTCTAATCGATACAATCTATCGATAAGCTTGGTAGCTTCTATATTGATTGCTTCTTTGTAGCGAATAATAATATGTTTTAAATTTTACTTTGACTAACTTTAGTTAAAAGTTCTAAACTTATGGATATATCAGAATCAAATATATTTGGACTTTATAAATTGTGAATTTATCGAAATAGTTATTATATACTATATTCTCTATCTAATATGTTGCTACTACATTCCGCTGCTACAGTTTTCACTCAATAAAACGACTGACTCATATCAGCTGTTCTGTTTTGAGCGTGCTCCGCTCGCCGCCCTAGCAATTAGACTGCCCAGACGAATGTCGCCGGCGACTTTTTCTAACAACAACAACAAGTTGCTGCAGCAGCAACAACAACAGCAACAACAACTGCCTTTTGGCAGCTGAAAAACACTGTGCGACACGACACGAATTAAAAGCTACACATGCATAGACAGTCCATAACTGTGTTTGTGTCCTGGCTAACATTTGTAGCCGTTTTACAGTTTTTTTTTTTGTTTTTTATTGTCGCTCTCCTTTGGGCCACATCAAAGTTGCTCTTGTTGCGGCCAGCCAGACATTCAGTTAGTTCAGTTCGTTAGCGAATTTCTAAGCGTCAACAGCGTCGCGAAAAAAAGAAAGAAATAGAAAATAAAAATCGAATTGTAAATTGTGTAACAAGTTCCATAGACAAATATCTACGTTTAGCTAGCGGGAATAGCCCTAATCAACATGGTTGCCATCAATGCAAATTGTGAGTAGAGCAATGAACTCGACAAATTTAAATATTTGATGTGTATTTATATATGTATATATGTATTTATAATAGCTTTTCCCTTTTATGTCTATTAATAGTTAATTGTGCAAACATTTTTGTCACTTTCACGGGCAGGCAGGGTTGCCTGCTCGCTTCTTGCTGCTTGTTGGCAACTCTGGGCAGCCCAAAATGGTTTTTAATTCAATTTGTTTTGTGCGAGAGCTGAAAGTCGTGCAAATTATTTGTTAATTGACAATGCATAAGGGTAGAAGGATAGGTTGGCAGTGCCACGCCCACAGTTGATGTTTCTGCTGGCAAGCCTCCCCCATTCACAGTGGCACAAAATAATTTAATTAAATGCAAATTAAAATGCTTTTATGAATATTAAGCAAACACACTTGGGAACATTTTCACGCATGTAACAATATATAGATATATATATACATATATACATATATGTATATATCTATGTGTGCATGTATTTTCACACACAGAGTTCTCCTTCGTCTGTGCTGGCTTTAGCAACTTTTCGCTAAGGAATAATTATTGCAATATGCATAAGATTTTTATGCTGACAGTGAAAAATATATTTACTTTTTTTCCCCATTTTCATTTTTAATTTATTTTATGGGAAAAACTCATTTAGCTGCAGAGCACTTAAACAAAAAAAAAAAAAATTTAATGTAAATATATTTGCGCTGATAGTAAAAATTAACTTAAAAATCATAATTTTTTCTTTTCGTACCATTTTCAATTAAAATAATATTTATTTCAAAAGTTTTCTGGAATTTTCGCCTTTGGCAATTGTTGCATAAGTTTGAGCCAGATTTATGTTGCTTTTAGGCTAATTGGCTTTGTCTTGGTGCATTTACAATGTAAGAGCAGAGCAATGTGTTGAAAAATGTTGAACAACATAAAAATACCCTGTAAAGAATATAAATAAAATGAATGAAAAGTGAAATTGGAATTCAATTTCATGTTTAAATATTTACTTATTTATATATTACTTAAATATTGTATTTATTATTTAAGAGAACAATATGAAGTATATATTAAAAATTCTCTAAGACTCCCTTTGGCTTGGTTTAATTTTTTACTCTCAGCTAAGCCCTTTAAACCAGCTTTTTTTCTCAGCTCTTCTTTTTGGTTTGTTGTAATTGTGTATCGCTGTGCATGGCTTAATTTGTGTATATGTACATATATGTATGTGTGTATGTGCTGAATCCTTTTTTGGCCCAGGGTAAGAGAGTGCGTGCTCTTTAGACCCTGCCCTAATGTCTGCACAAAGCCCATTTGGCTGAAGTCTGACAAATTGGTTTGGCTGTCATAAGCAGATTTCTTTTTTTTTTGGCAAAATGTTGACGCCTGAGGTCAGATGTATATACATATATATAAATATATGTATGTGTGTGTGTGTGTGTATAAATAATTAAGGAAAATCATGTCATCAACAGTGCCAAATGATTTCAATTAAAAACATTTTGCAAATTTATGGAAAATTTTCTAAGCTGCATTTAACACAAATTGTTGTTTGTTTGGTTCTTGTTGTACTTCTTTCTTTACCTGCACAATTTTTAATTAAAAGCGTGAAATGTCAACAGCTCTTTTTAAATACGCACACATGTGTAGCATAGAGGTGTGCGTGTGTGTGTGTGTGTAATGCAAGTTGGCAAAACTCTCGAGAGAGCGAGAGCAAAAGGCAAAATTATTTTCATTGAGGTCAACCGGCTGCCTCAATGTGGAGAGCTGCATTATACGCTGCTTTAAATTTCTATAATGATGCTTATTATGTTAATGAGAGTTTTTTAGGCTTTATATTTTCATTTTCCATTTTTCCCCCTCTAAAGGCCAACTCTGTTGGCACATAATCGCATGACTGGCGATCCACATGCTCTAGCACAAAATTCCCTGAGGTCACAGATATTAAATCAACACAAAACTAATTTTTAATAGGTTCTTTTATTGGTTTTTATTGCCAAACTAAATGAGAAAGTGTGCAGGTGTTAATAAGAGCGAAGTAAGAGGGAGAATGATTAAAAAATTGCAAATTTTGGCAAAGTTTCAAAATAGATTTGTAAAGGTGAGCAAATTTTGTTTTTATACTTTTCACTACTATGATTAATTTTTTACTCAACTACAGAAGTTAACAGAATGATTTGCTGCAGAAAAGTAAAATTCAATTGATTGTCTGATGTAATTCTAACTATATCTGAATCTTTAACTATAACTAAATATATCTTCATCTATCTATATCTATAGTTATATTTATATCTGAGACAATATCATTGTAAAAGTCAAATGTTAGCTTCAGCAATATGCCTCATATCAGATTATCCATATCATATAAACAAACACTTGGCGGGCTAAAAGCTGCTCAACCTATGATATTTCAAGAGGGAATCGTATACACAATGTAAAGCAGCTATTTAACTCACTTCAGATGATTTGATTTAAGTTTGTGCGTATACAAATTCGTCTACACTCAATCTTTGCGTACTGCAAATAATTGTGTCTTCTTTGCTTACTCATTACACTCAGCTGTGTCGCCAGTTAGTAAAAATAAATAAATAAATAAAAAATGTGCGCTCATTCTCATTACCTAACTCTATATCTGTACTGTACGTATATTATTTTCTTATATATACAACCATAGCTCCCAAATAACTGTCGATCATTTTTCAATGTCTGCCAATGTCTTTCACTCACACTTTGAGCAAAAACTCAGAGAGCAATCGATTTCTTCACGAAGCGAAATCTTGCTCAGAGCATGGAGAGCATATAATATTTTCGGCTGATCTCGTGTCAACTGTTATTTGCGAACCATTAAGGGAAATAGAAAATAATTCTATATAATTCCTAAACATTTTACAAACGAAATCTTGAAAATCATCCTAACATATCTAATATATCTACTTCTACAACATAACAGCATAATGGTATATATAATTTGGTTATTCAATCGATTTTCTCAGCAAACTAATTCTTATTACTCTTCACTTCACTGAGAACTCGTTAAATAACTTTGATCAGTAGGCTTTGCCTCCAAAAGAATTTTTTGATACGCTTAAATAGTCATAAATATTAGTCTCAAGTTGTGCATAGACTCGGGATCATTTCACAAAAATAAAATAAAAATCAACAAAACCAAAAATTAATAAAATAAAATAAAATAAATCTAAGAGAAAGTAAAGTAAATAAAAGAGAAAACATATTGCGATTTGTTCACACAAACAGCGAAACGAATAAAGTTGACAGCGCTGCAAAAGGCGATTGTGGAACGTGTGGAACGCAAGTTGTTGTGTGTGTGTGTGTGTGTGTAGTTGTGAAAGACCACGAGCAGCAGTTACTGTGTGACATTTACTTTTCTTCAATTGTGAGCTGCATGCGAAATTGTCAAGTGACAAATAGCTGAGAGAGAAATTAAAGAAGCAACAAGAAATCATTTAAATTGTAATTAATTTCTTTCAAAATCAAACTAAAAAACGAAAGTAAGTTAAATACAAGAACAAACTGAAATTGAAGTGTGCAATTGGAATGTGAATGTATACAAGTGTATGTAAATGCATATATGTACATGTATGTGTATTCTACATTTGACATACAACTGCCAATTGCTGCTAGCATTTTCAGTGCTTGTGCATACGCAACGTAACTTAATCGCAATGTTTATACCTTAAAGCCATGGCTCCATCGTCTGCCCAGCCGCCGGAACGTCATTTTGGCTATGTTTGCTGCAAATGTCAGGCGGCTGCATTTACCGGACGTCGTTATGCCTGCTGGATGTGCATTGGCTATCAGCTTTGTGGCAGCTGCTACGATTCGGGCCAATTGCCTGAATCGCCCGAGCACAAATATTTCCATCCCATGGAAGCGCATTATACACGCGCCGAATTCGAGCTTTACTTTGGCGGCGAATCGTATGTGGAGGCGAATGTGCCGCAGAGCTATAAGTGTGCACTATGCGATCAGTGTGGGTTTACGAGCATGCAGCTCTATAAGCATCTGTCGGATGTGCATCGTGGCCACAAGGATTTCGATGAATATTTTAGTATTCTCTATACCAGGTATACGGCGGATGCAACAGCTGCCACCGTACGTTTGACTGCCAATGGCGGAAGTGTGTCGGCCAATGGTTCGGGAACTGGGACTGGATCTGCTTCGGGTTCAGGATCAGGTGCAGGTCCAGGTGCTGGTCCGGGTGCAGGTGGCGTTGCAGGTTCACGTTCTAGTTCTATTTCACGTTCAGCTTCGACTTTTTTACGGCACGTGCCCATGATGCAGAGGCCGTTGATGCCGGTTACCTCACAGCGCAATCCCATCGATTCTGCAGTTAGTTTTCGTGAGGCCGTGCGCATGACTCAGGCACGACGCACCGCTCTCTTGGAACAGCAGGCATTGAATGTGCTCGAAGAGCTGCGCATGAACAATGGCAATCCGAGACATTTTGCAGCCAATCATTGTCTAAATCTTACGGCTCGATCGCTTCAGGAACAAGGAGCACAACAGCAGCAACAACAGCAACAACAACAACAGCAGCAGCAACAGCCGCCTCCTGCTTCGGCACGTTCGGATGGCTGTGTGATTGATGCTCGCACTATGCGCACTCCAAAAATTACACGTCTGCGCAATTTACCGCCAAACATGCGCCTGACCACGCACTTTCCCAAGCCGAACTCACAGTTGTCCAGGCGCACGGCTGAAGAAGATTGGGTTTCGTATTGGGCGCACTCGTCGTCTCTGATGGATCAGCAGCAGCATCGAGCTGAGAGACTATTGACCAGCTATGCGGATATATTGCGTGAGGCACCTGGTGGCGCAGGAGAGGACAATGACAAGAATAAATGCAAAGAAAAAGGCAAGGATAAGACAAACAATGAGCCAGACGAGATCAATCAATTTCTCTGCGTTAAATTTCTAAGCTTAGAGAAAACGCAGCATAAGCAGGATCAGCAGCAGGGACAGGAGTCGAATCTACCACCGGAAGCATATCGTCAGCAATTTGCCGAAGCTCTACTATGCTCCATGCTAGCCGACGAGCAGCTGAAGCCAGTTGCAGTGCCTGCTGCCATGCCAGCTGTAGCTCCCATTGTAGCCAATGCAGCAACGGCTCATGACAAACCCAAACCGGAAACCGTGCAGGATGTGAGCAGCAATGCCGCTGCGTCAGTTAACGCCATGGAACGCTTCTATAAGAATCTTGATCTGTATAACAAATGGCTGGCCGATCTTGCCATCAAGAAGCTGGAGAAGAACTCGAAGATTGTCGCTATACCAGACATAATATTGCAGGCAACGCATGATCCAGTCTTGGGCATCGACTCGGACATGGATGCCGATACCGATGAGCGTGATGAAGATGATGATACGGCGAGTATTGTGGAGCAGGAGGAGTCCAAGCCGAATGGCCAGAGCAAAGTTGTGACTGTCAATATCATCGATGAGCGTGACGAACGTCAGATCGACGACGATGAAACAATCGAGGCAGAAGATGGCGATGGCGAAGCTGAAGGTGAGGGTGAGGGCGATGATGATGATGCCGAGGATGTTGAGGATGAGGAAGAAGACGATTATGATGATAATTCTGGCTCGGAGACATCTGATTCAACTATAGCCATGCTGGTCAATGAAATAGATCAGGTTTACGGTTACTAAGTTAATGAAAAATGAGAATAGAAGGAAATATATAATACATATAAAAAGGGGTAGGGGTATTGCATTTATATATCAAATATGTTCCGAACTTTTGCATTCAATAAAGATGGGTGAAAAATATTTGGTTGGTTTCTATATATGGAATGGCAGAGAGATTCAGATCTAGGTCTTATTGGCAAGGCTAGCGAGTGCGAAGATGTTTTTATAAAAGCTAATGGAATTAGATTTAAATATTGTATTATCGAAATGATCAAAGAACTGGTTCCCAAAAAGTTCCTTAATTAGGGTTGCATCGGCTCCGATATTAGTGGTCCAATCTCAAAGTTCCTAGATAAAATATGTATTTTTTTTAAATTAAGCTTCACAAGACTCGCATTGAGTTCAATATTTGCATTAAATATGCATCTATATGTATAAAATATATATATATATATATATATATATATATATATATATATATATATATATATATATATATATATATATATATATATATATATATATATTTTATACATATAGATGCATATTTAATGCAAATATTGAACTCAATGCGAGTCTTGTGAAGCTTAATTTAAAAAAAATACATATTTTATCTAGGAACTTTGAGATTGGACCACTAATATCGGAGCCGATGCAACCCTAATTAAGGAACTTTTTGGGAACCAGTTCTTTGATCATTTCGATAATACAATATTTAAATCTAATTCCATTAGCTTTTATAAAAACATCTTCGCACTCGCTAGCCTTGCCAATAAGACCTAGATCTGAATCTCTCTGCCATTCCATATATAGAAACCAACCAAATATTTTTCACCCATCTTTATTGAATGCAAAAGTTCGGAACATATTTGATATATAAATGCAATACCCCTACCCCTTTTTATATGTATTATATATTTCCTTCTATTCTCATTTTTCATTAACTTAGTAACCGTAAACCTGATCTATTTCATTGACCAGCATGGCTATAGTTGAATCAGATGTCTCCGAGCCAGAATTATCATCATAATCGTCTTCTTCCTCATCCTCAACATCCTCGGCATCATCATCATCGCCCTCACCCTCACCTTCAGCTTCGCCATCGCCATCTTCTGCCTCGATTGTTTCATCGTCGTCGATCTGACGTTCGTCACGCTCATCGATGATATTGACAGTCACAACTTTGCTCTGGCCATTCGGCTTGGACTCCTCCTGCTCCACAATACTCGCCGTATCATCATCTTCATCACGCTCATCGGTATCGGCATCCATGTCCGAGTCGATGCCCAAGACTGGATCATGCGTTGCCTGCAATATTATGTCTGGTATAGCGACAATCTTCGAGTTCTTCTCCAGCTTCTTGATGGCAAGATCGGCCAGCCATTTGTTATACAGATCAAGATTCTTATAGAAGCGTTCCATGGCGTTAACTGACGCAGCGGCATTGCTGCTCACATCCTGCACGGTTTCCGGTTTGGGTTTGTCATGAGCCGTTGCTGCATTGGCTACAATGGGAGCTACAGCTGGCATGGCAGCAGGCACTGCAACTGGCTTCAGCTGCTCGTCGGCTAGCATGGAGCATAGTAGAGCTTCGGCAAATTGCTGACGATATGCTTCCGGTGGTAGATTCGACTCCTGTCCCTGCTGCTGATCCTGCTTATGCTGCGTTTTCTCTAAGCTTAGAAATTTAACGCAGAGAAATTGATTGATCTCGTCTGGCTCATTGTTTGTCTTATCCTTGCCTTTTTCTTTGCATTTATTCTTGTCATTGTCCTCTCCTGCGCCACCAGGTGCCTCACGCAATATATCCGCATAGCTGGTCAATAGTCTCTCAGCTCGATGCTGCTGCTGATCCATCAGAGACGACGAGTGCGCCCAATACGAAACCCAATCTTCTTCAGCCGTGCGCCTGGACAACTGTGAGTTCGGCTTGGGAAAGTGCGTGGTCAGGCGCATGTTTGGCGGTAAATTGCGCAGACGTGTAATTTTTGGAGTGCGCATAGTGCGAGCATCAATCACACAGCCATCCGAACGTGCCGAAGCAGGAGGCGGCTGTTGCTGCTGCTGTTGTTGTTGTTGCTGTTGTTGCTGCTGTTGTGCTCCTTGTTCCTGAAGCGATCGAGCCGTAAGATTTAGACAATGATTGGCTGCAAAATGTCTCGGATTGCCATTGTTCATGCGCAGCTCTTCGAGCACATTCAATGCCTGCTGTTCCAAGAGAGCGGTGCGTCGTGCCTGAGTCATGCGCACGGCCTCACGAAAACTAACTGCAGAATCGATGGGATTGCGCTGTGAGGTAACCGGCATCAACGGCCTCTGCATCATGGGCACGTGCCGTAAAAAAGTCGAAGCTGAACGTGAAATAGAACTAGAACGTGAACCTGCAACGCCACCTGCACCCGGACCAGCACCTGGACCTGCACCTGATCCTGAACCCGAAGCAGATCCAGTCCCAGTTCCCGAACCATTGGCCGACACACTTCCGCCATTGGCAGTCAAACGTACGGTGGCAGCTGTTGCATCCGCCGTATACCTGGTATAGAGAATACTAAAATATTCATCGAAATCCTTGTGGCCACGATGCACATCCGACAGATGCTTATAGAGCTGCATGCTCGTAAACCCACACTGATCGCATAGTGCACACTTATAGCTCTGCGGCACATTCGCCTCCACATACGATTCGCCGCCAAAGTAAAGCTCGAATTCGGCGCGTGTATAATGCGCTTCCATGGGATGGAAATATTTGTGCTCGGGCGATTCAGGCAATTGGCCCGAATCGTAGCAGCTGCCACAAAGCTGATAGCCAATGCACATCCAGCAGGCATAACGACGTCCGGTAAATGCAGCCGCCTGACATTTGCAGCAAACATAGCCAAAATGACGTTCCGGCGGCTGGGCAGACGATGGAGCCATGGCTCCATGGCTTTTGCATTCAATAAAGATGGGTGAAAAATATTTGGTTGGTTTCTATATATGGAATGGCAGAGAGATTCAGATCTAGGTCTTATTGGCAAGGCTAGCGAGTGCGAAGATGTTTTTATAAAAGCTAATGGAATTAGATTTAAATATTGTATTATCGAAATGATCAAAGAACTGGTTCCCAAAAAGTTCCTTAATTAGGGTTGCATCGGCTCCGATATTAGTGGTCCAATCTCAAAGTTCCTAGATAAAATATGTATTTTTTTTAAATTAAGCTTCACAAGACTCGCATTGAGTTCAATATTTGCATTAAATATGCATCTATATGTATAAAATATATATATATATATATATATCTATATATACATATATATATATATATATATATATATTATATATATATATATATATATATTTGCATATTTTTGGATATATATATCTAAATAATCTCTGCATAGATCTTTGAGAATTTGCTCTTAAAAATTAGATTTATTTTATTATATTTTTTTTTCTATCCAAATGCCTTTTACAGATATTTCTAAAATTCGATTTTTCCAAAAATTATTCATATCGGAATTGTATTTCATTTGCATATGTTCCTGAGTCTTTCCTGAACTTTCTATAGCCTTATGTCTATTTCTTTTACTTCCGTTTGCTCCATTTAATGAATCAAGTTGGCAGCGCTAAGAATGTGAATCTAACGTTTGGTTTGCGACACGAGGCAAATTCTCATTGTTCACATTATTCGTGCAGCTTGCAGAGCGTAAACGTAAAATTAAAAAAAAAAAAAAAAAACGTCATTTTATTGAAACTAAACAAAATAACAGAGTGTTAATAAATTTTAGAGGAGAACAGTTTATTAGTTTTATCAACGATATCGTTTCCTATAATTTTTGCCATTTGATTTTGATATTGAAACTGATTGAACGACGCGATGTCTCTGAATAATGCAAACAAGATGGAGAATGCCAAATGCTTGAGCTGCTCGGCACAGGGCAACTTGGGCAGGCGTTACGAGTGCGTCGTCTGTGGCGACTCGGTGACCTATTGTGGCGACTGCTATGACGATGGCAAGAATGTGCCGAACGACATGCACAAGTACTATCATCCGATGAAAGCTATCTATAATCGTGATTTCTTTGAACTCTATTTCCTCGGCGAGGAAATGGTCAATGGCGAGGCTCCGCAGAGCTACAAGTGCGCCTTTTGTCACGAGCTTGGCTTCACGGCCGAAGAGCTGCAGCTGCATGTGCTCGAAAAGCATGCCGGTCACTGTGATGCACCCAAGCTGCTGGACATATTGGAGCAAATGAATGAGCAGAAGAAATGTGAGTATGCAGCGGGACATTTGAAAGCTTCAGCATCAGCATCAGCTCGTGCTCCAGCTACCTCGCTCTTAACCTGATTGTTATTCACGCTGTGGGGTTGTGAGGGTGAATGGATTTGTGAGGGTCTGAGTGTGAGCGTAAGCCTAATGGAGCGCACCGCAAAAGCCACTTTAGCAAATTGCTGGGGCCACACAACACAGCTGACCAAATGGTGTATGCATAGGTTGTTGATGTTTTTGCTCTAGCGCAGGGTAATATGATTTCTGCATGGCTTAAAGTCCATTTTGAAAGTAGAGCGAAGAGTTAAATCTGCATAGGTTGATTGTCTATTTATGAAGAACTTTTAGGTGTATAGCCACAAATTTTATTTGAGTTTGTTCAGAAATAAAAGGGCATTGTTTTAATTAAGGTAGGCCTTATTAATATAATAAGTTATCAATTATTTATTTTACTTTAGTTTGTATAGGTCTGACTCTTCCGATTTAAATATAATTTTTATTTATATAATAAGAACATAATTAATTTTTTCAAATTTATTTATTAAGTAAATTAAAAATATTTTATACCCTTTCTCATATTACATTACATTTCTGCATTTTAGAGTCCGCATACACTGGTTGATACATGCCACATGATATACCATAAATATCAGTACATAAATAATTCAAGAAGAAAAATATAGAAACGATGTCACATACAGTCGATAAATAAAATGCACGCATTTTTGAATATAACTTTTTGAATGACTTTGTCACGACTTCTTGTTTAAAATGGGAAATCAGGGTATAATGGGCTTATTGAATATACATACATACATACATATGTATGTAACAGGCAGAAGGAGGCGTGTTCGACCAGAGTTGATATAGCCATGTCCGTATGTCTGTATGTCTGTATGCTTGAACGCGTTGATTTCAGAGGTTAGAGCTAGAGGCTTCCGAATAACGATAACTTCTATCGTTTTGAAGTTATCGATAAAACACTCTTTAATTTCATCTCTGTCATATATCATATGTACAATAATGCAATTTTGATATTTATCAGATTTTGGATACAGATCTAAAAAAAAATAAAAAATATGTATGTACATATGTATTTCTAATACGAAAATCTGCCTACAAACGGAATTATTCATCAAATAACATCTAACATAACCCATGTGGCAGAGCAAATTAGACAGAGACACGTGCAATGCATGCATACATATGTATGTATATGTATACGTGCATGTATGTACATATGTATGTATGTCTGTATGTAGTGTATGTGCATAAATAGTTTGTTATGCGTGCAGAAACGAAGCGAAGCCTTCTTGGAATATTATTGGTTCTTCGAAGTGTTCAGCGAATCTTGTAGTCGAGCAGTCTCGACCAGAGCTTTCTAACGGAAGCTAAGCATAAAAAAAATACAAATAAATACATACATAAAAACTTAAAAATTATATTTAAAAAAAAAATATATAATAATAATTATTTAAAATGAAATTTAAGGCATGCCATACATGTAAGTTTATCTATCATAAAACTATAGCTTCTTAATGCAAGGGAAATACATATGTATGTATGTACATACAACATTTGTATGTATTTCAAGTGAACACGATAGAATGTGTGTATGAAAATATACATACATAAATTTGTATGTATGTATACCATTGAAAGTCTGCAGCGAGTCTATTTGCAACTGAAGCCAAAGCTATCTCGTTTAGTCGCCAATCAGCTTTGTTTAAATTCCAAGAATACTCGTCAACCACACACACGAAGCTTCACCCAATTACTATCATATTACGATATTTATTATGGATTTTGTAGTAAACAAATGTAGTTTCAGAGGTAGAAATTCTTGGGAAAAGAATGCATAGGCGAAGTGTATATAAGCTTTATAAACTTGCAATTCCAATTCAAAATGTATAATAAATATGTATATTATGTATGTATGCATATAAAAACTATCCAATGCATCGAAACTATTTTCTAAACTTTCAACATACTTGCACAGTGTATCAACCATTCGTCTAGGCACGCATCTCTTGTACTGTTCTCTTTTCGTCATATTATAAAAACGTTTCTCACATTTGCAAGTCAAATGTAAATCGTTTCAACAGCTTGAGTCATGAGTGCTTCGCAACCCCATCTATTTGCTCAACCCCCATACGCACTTTGACCTCTTTACTTGCTCTTAATATAAACTGAAATCGAAATCGTAATCGAAAACGAAATGGAAATGGAAATGGAAACTGAAACTGATACCTGTTGTGATTGACACTTGCTCTCCTCCAATATAATGGCAAATCATGTTTCGGCCACAGTTGGATAGATGAGACACAATTTGTTCAACACCTAAACCATGTTCGCTTGGGTGAACTCTCCCTCTCTTTATATATACTTGCCTAGCTCTGTTTTGATAACAAATTTTCCACTTCATTTGATCTGACTTTAATTTCGCTTATTTGTTTTTGTTTGTGGTTTGTTTCTAGTTTCATTTTAATACTCGTGCACGCATGTGGAAGAGAAGCATATTTGGTTTTAGTTTTGTTTGAGTGTGTGTTTAACTGAATATAAACTAATTCGTGTGCATTACGATTTGGTTTATTTCTCTATTTGTTGGGGGAAATTGGGAATTATTCATTACTTTTAAAATATTTCACAGAGAAAATATTAAATAATAAAAGAACATAATTATTGGGCATTAGCTCGAATGACATTAAAATGTGCAACATTCATGGAGAAAGGGAAGGGTGTTAGATTCTATAATGTTTGCATATACAAAAGAAAAAAAAAATCATCTCAAATGCTTTAATTAACAAAGTTTTCTAGTCGAGCTATAGATTGAGTAAAATGCCTCTTAAATGACTTAAATATCTAAGACTTAAGAGAACTCGAGCTCTGTGTATATGTACTCTATAGATTGAGCAAATCATTTGCTGCAAGTGTGAGCAATATTTGAATATGCCATTCATGAGTGATGAATGACTATTTGGAGCCATGAGCGAGTATTAGGCTGTTGGGCTTTCCTTCTCGGGGTTGTTTTACTGTTCATCTGTACTCTCTCTACTCTCTACTCTCCCTTGATCTCTTACTTGCATATTGTAGTTTGCATTTATGCTTAGTTTTGCAATTTCTTTGCTTTGTGTTCTTATCGCAGATATTTGCCAAGAGTTTTTGGGGCTGAATAATGGATGGAATTTTTTTTTTTGTGGGGTTGAAGATTATTGTATGAATTTGTGAACATGTATACATACATATGTATATATATTTCGTATGCGTATATAGTAAACATAAACATCTTTTCGAAACCATAGCTTGAGCTGAAACAAACAGAAGCTTGCCTTTAGCTGTACATGAAAGTAGGTAGTAATTAAGATAATATTTAACAAAATCTATTCAAATTAAGATTAATATAATTTTAAAAATTTTGATGTATTAAAATAAAAAACTGTTTAATTAAAAAAGAATAAAATAATATAAAATAAAATAAAATAAATAAATACATTTAATTTCTTTGACTATCTTATACTTAATAATCATATTTTTAACTATCTATGTATATATACTAAAATATAGATAAATCAATTATTAATCTATGTATATTACAATACATCTATACTTCTTTATTTTTTATTATACATACATACATGTATGTATATAGATTTATTAACTAATTTCTTTTATATTTATTAATGTAACTAGAGAGGGAATGTTTTGTAGAACAGCTTTGTTTAATCTATGCAAAGCTGTTTTATAAAACATTTTTCCTTTGCTAGTTAGTTACATACATTTATTTGTTTTTTATATTCTGAAATTTATTTATTATCAAATCCATATACATTTGTATATTTATTTTCTTTCCCTGCAATTTGAGCAGCCAGATTTTACAGGAACTTCTGTGGCGTTTTACTGCTTAATGCACAGCTGTGAAATGCTTTTTCCGCTGCATTTATTATCATAATTGTGCGCTGAAATGTTGTTGCATGCTCTTATTTTGTTCACTTTTGCCGGCCCATCATATATATAAATATATATGTATGTATGTATATGATAAATGGCGAATGCAACAGTGGATCGTGTTGCACATTAATCAAAGTAGCGCTTGAAACAAACGCTGCAACTAAAAGCCGCAACAGCTGTGGTGGGCACAAGGCCAAAAGATGCAAAGAGCCAAAAGTTAATGTATTGCAACATTTTTAAGGCTCTTTCAGCTGCTGAGGCTGGGGCCAAGCGAAAATTATAGCTCTGAAAGAAAGGCTTTCGTTTGGCTTTATAGTGTTGGATATGTATATACATATATAATTTCGATAAATGTTCTTGAAATATTTAAATTAATTTAATATTTTATATTTTAATATAAAACCTTGCAAATATTTCTTGTATAATTAATTTAAGTACAACAACCCTAAGCAATGCTTCGCAAAAAAGAAAAGACTGACGTCAGCCTAAGGGTGACTTTTTCACACAGCCAAATTACCCTAAACTATATAGAGCATATAGTGTATATAATGGCAAACGCGCGTCCCTCATTTTTTCTCCCGTTCGCAAAATGCACAAATATTGAATTACTAACTAAAGTGTGGGGAATTTGGCTTTTTTTTTTTTGTTTTCATTGCAGCCACTGAGATACGCTGCCAGGAGAAGTCGCGTGGCGGCCTTAGCTATGAGGTCATCCTGGCCGAGCCGGCACCCAATGTGGCTGTGCCCAAGCGACCCGTTACACCGGGCAAAAATGTCAGCGTCGAGGAGATTGAGCAGAAGCTAAAGGCAGCCGAGGAGCGTCGCATTGTGAGTATAGCGATTGAAATTTCGATAAAAGAAAAACATATATTTGTGCTATCCTCTGCAGTCCTTGGAGGCACGCAAGATGGCCGAGATTTCCATCAAGCTGGCCAAGGTGGAGGAGGCTACACGCAAAAAGGATGAGATCACCAACGAGTTCATCACTCAGACCAAGGAGCAGCTGGAGAACAAAATGGAGACTCATGTGGAGAAGCGCGAGGCCATTATCAGCGACATGAAGGAGAAACTAAAGGTGCTCAATTGAATATGATCAAAAGTTATATATGTATATATTTTATTGATTTGAATTTTGTCACTCAAATTCATGCAGATTCATGCTCAGGAGATTGAGAAAACGCGCGAGACTTTGGAGCAGCAAAAGGCCAATGAGCAAAAGGCCATCGAGGAGAAGTTGAAGACAGCTCAGGCTTTGCGTGATGAGAACATCAAGAAGATGTTGAATCGTCTCAAGGAGCATGTAAGTTGCGATCTCACCTACTATATATTATGAATGTATATATATTTGTTTGATTTTTAAACTCTTAGCTTGGCTTAGTGTAGTTCTTAAAAATTCTTTATAAATCATTTGAAATGCATCAAAATAAATTTTGCTTATACATTTTATATTATTTTAATCCTTAACAAATTTTAAATGTGCCAAATACATTTTGCATTTAATTTAAAATTAACAATTACATATTTTTTTTTTAATATTATTCTTTTTTAATTATAATTTTTTTCTCTACAATAATTTAAAAATAAGACTATCAAAATTATTTTTTAATTTGTTTTTAAATAATTGTTTGATTTTATTTATATAATATAAATATTATTTATTATATATATAAATATATAATCAATAATATTTATATAAGTAAATACCAGCAACTAATTTTTTATATTTATAAATTTTAAAAAGAAAACAAAAAGTTATAAGCAAAAAAGTTTGTTCATTAAAATAATTATTATCTTTATTATATATTAAAAAATAAATCAACATTAAATCAATAGAAAATATATTTAATTATAAATTTCACATCCATTTGGATTGATGTATATATTAGCCGATTAATCGATGTATATTATAAATATATTAAATTAGTCTTTATTCACTTCCTTGTCATTATCCTAATTCTGTGCAGTATATAATCCTCCAATCTAATCCTAAATCAATTTTAGAAAATTTACTACTCTAGACATAATATTAAAAAAAATCTTAATTATATGTGTGTTAAAATATAAAACATAACAAAAATGTTTGCTATTGAACTCGAAAAGAAAATATTCAAACAGAAAAAAATCCCAATGAAGAATACGTTAAATATTTTTTAATATTTATCGGCTACTGTGTATTACGATACGATTTTAAAATTTATATATCATTTGTAAAGCTATTTATTTGATATATTATATACAAAAATATTTTATATAGTATTTTTGTGATTTTAATTTTCAATACATTTTTATTTTATTTATTTATTTATTAGTATTTTTGTGATTTTAAATTTCAATAAGTTTTTTATTTAATTTTTTTTACTTTATACCTAATATTATTTAACTTCTTTTTATATTTTGAAATAATTTTTCCAAATTTTCATTTTTAAAAATTTTTGCTTTATTTATTTTTAAATCATTATAATTAATTTTTTTAATTCATTGTAATATTATTATTTTGTATTCATTATTATTTTTTTTTATTTCTCATAAAATTAATCATTTTTAATCATTTATTTTTGTATTCACATTATTTTTATTTTTTTTACTAACGCTAAAAAATAAAATAAAATAAATGTCTGTGCGTAGTAAAAGTGTTTTTGTGAACATTTTGTGTTTTATCCATCGATATCATTTATATTAATATTTATTTTTCTTGATTTATTTTTGGAATCTCTCTTCTCTTTTTCTCTCTCTTTCTCATTTAAGAACACAATCAAAATTGCTGAAATCAAAACGCAGATCAATCAATTGGAAAATCAAAAGCTCGAGGAGAAAGCGCGCATTATCGAAAACAAATTATACACAGCGGAGCAGAATCGCGAAAAGGAGTTGCTCAAAAAAATTGAGAAAGCTCAGAAACTTGTAGGTCTCCCCAACAGCCAAACGCCATCCAACATACACAGCTAAACACTAGATACTTATACATATCCATATATATATATATTTATTTATAAATATATATATATATATATCATTAATTGCTTTTATACGTTTGTATTGTTTGCCTGCCGTTCATTTGTAGCAGTTGCACACACCTTGATATACCCTGTAATTTGATAGAATTTGCTCAATACATTTTCTGTTTTGCATCTCTTGCAGGAACGTCGCGCTGAGGTCGTGCGTCAGAACAAGGCTCAGACTCAGGATATGGAGGGACAGCAGAGTCCCATTGCCTCCTCAGGTTAAGGCGGCGCGGGAGGCAAAGGCTGTTTGAAAGGAACTTGCTCTGGCTTGGCCTCGGGCAAACATCAGATAGAGAGAGAGAGAAAGAGCGTCCCAAACACTCAACACATACACACATACACACTAATACACACACCAACACATTTGAGCAAGCAAACAACAGAAAATTTTGCTTCGAAAGAAAATTTCAAGTATTATAAAAAAAACTAAAATTAAAAAAAAAAATAAATTTTTCGCTGAGCAAAAGGCAGCGCAGGCAAACAAGCAGGAGACGAAAACAAAGAACCACAATAACTACAACAACAACAACAACAACATCAACACTCTAAACTTTACACTACACAAGAAAAGAAAAGAAAATAAGAAAGCAAATTGCAAGCTGCAAATTAATACAGAAAAAACAAAAAACAAAAACAAATACATTTAATATAAAGCAAATTTACAACAACAAAACATAAACAACAAACAATTACCATAAGAACAAAATCATATACTTAATTATTGTCAACAAAAAAATACTATACATATTTGAAATTTATGATTTGTATTTGAAATTTTTATTGATTTAAAAATTGTTTTCAAGTTTGATTTTTAGTTTTGATACAAATAAAAAAAAAATTGCAATTAAAATTTAAATGCCATGCTTATAGTGAATATATATACACATACATAAACTACTAATAATATCAAGTGTATTTTCCGACTAATTTGCAGAGCATTTTCTTAAAAATAAAAAAAAATCAATTCAAGCAATAGAAAATGCCATACGATTTGCCTGTCGTTTTCTCATATGCTTTTGCTTGATAAAAAAAATGAAAAAAAAAGGAATATATATATGATATAATTTAATATTAATTCTTAATTATTAACATTTATGAGAGTTAAAAAAAAACTAACATTTTTTATTTTGATATAAGTTCGCATTTTCTATCTATATATAATGTCAAACAGAAAAATACATAAGAAATGCTTAAATATAAATAAAAAGGAAAATAAATAAATAAATAAAAAAAAAAAAAAAAAAAACAATACAAAGTAAAACAAAAAAACACAAACAACTTTTTCGTTTCATTTAACACAACACAATTTAGGCATTAACAAACAAAACAAATATATATATAATAAATCTTTATATATATAAATAAATCTATATAGTAACTAAAATATATATATATATAAACAAAAATCAAATGCATATTTTGTCTAACGTCAAGTTATATTTAGAACAAAAACAAGAAGAAGAAATGGTTTAAAATGGAAATTTATTGGGTTGGGAAATTTTTTAAGGACGGGAAATTACAAATGTGGGAAATTTCAAATGTATTTGAATTTATTCTTTTTCTTGGCAAATTTCACATTTATTTGCAAAAAAAAAAATAAAACCTAAATAAATTAGCTTAAATTTAAACTCACATAATGTTATGTGTCTATAACTACTATAAATCCGCTACAATAAACATTAAACAGACAACACGCACAGGCCACACAAAGCGACACTCTGAATACTCTATAACAATGCAAAAATCAATACAATTGATAAAAACGCTTCGATATATACTCAATTTATGATATATACATACATATATATACATATATATTAATGTATAATCCACACCAATAACCAACGAAAAACGTAAAAAAAAACATCATTTTGTATGAGAGACAAAAGCAAAAAAAACGTTTTCTCAATAAAAATAAATAAAAAAAATGTTCTCCCTAAAGCAGCCTATGCTACATTTAAATAAACAAACAAAAACACTTTTTTACGTTCCCGCATTACTTTTTAAACATGAAGTTGACTTGATTAATTGAACGATAAGTAAATTCTAATAATGAATGTATAATAAAAAGTGCGTAATAAAAATAAATTGAAATATTTATAATTGGTCAACGTTTGACTTTGACTTGTTTTTAAATAGCCCGCGCACTGTTATTAACAGAGTTTGCGTTCAGTGTCCATTTTCTATTGCTGTACTCTGTTATGAAGCGACAGTTCTGTTAGCGAGACACTAGTGACTGATGAATGTGATGGTTGAGTGCATGTCACAGGTATACGTCAAGGCACAGAGTGAAAAGAGTAGGTTGAGTGAATAGTGCGTGTGGACTCAATAGTTCTTGGTGCTGAGGGCGAAAATCAACTCAGGCATAATGAACAGCGTATAGATGAGTGGAAAGGTGAGGCTATATAAACAACAGTGCCGGTCAAGTGAAGGAGACAGGGTGTACATCGTAGCTTGTAAAGAGGTGGAGTAGACTGCGCAAGATGAATATGTATTGGAGGCTGAGCATACAGCAGTTGAGTGCGCAGTGCTTGCTGAGTGTGCTGAGTGGCTCAGTAAATATCGCAGGTTGAGTGAACAGCTCAGGTTGAGAGTATGAGGAGGCTGAGTAAACACTGTTAAAAGACTCAATCGTGCTGAGTAAACAACGCAAGTTGAGTGAACAGCGCAGTCCGAGCGCATGCACAGTGAGCAGCGGAAGTGAGTAACAGCGCAGGGATGAGTGAAAAGTGTAGGCTACATAAATAACGGAGGTCGAGTGAGGAGATAGGCTGAGTGAGCAGCATAACTTGAGTGTGTAGAGGCTGAGTAGACTGCACAGGCTGAATGTGTATTGGAGGCAGAGCATACAGCTCAAGTTGAGTGCGCAGTGTGTGCTCAGCGTAAAAGCAGTCTCACAAAACAGCGCAGACCGAGTGCGCAACGAACGCTGAGCAAACAGGGCATGCACAGTGAAGCACGATTGAGTAATAGTCTTTTAACAGTGCAGTGAAGAACGAAGGTGAGTAACAGCGCAGGATGAGTGAAAACTGCAAGCCGAGTGAGCGCTGTAATTAGAAGAAGAATATCGCGCTGTAATCGTCTTACAGAATGTTTGCTGTTACATTTAAAGCGAGCGCTCAGAAAATGTATACCATAAACTAAACGTATTTTTACAATTTATTGTTAACAACATACTATATCAATTTTAAATATGTATTCACTTAATTTGCAGTGCTGGGCCCGCACCAGAGTAACAGCACGGCATTTTCATAGGAAACCGAAGACTTCGCTTCCAACTTAGTCGAGTCCTGAGACTCAGCCACAGTTGTATTATTGTGCTCCTCCCGCTGCTGCTTATCGTATTCTATGAAGTGATATTGCCCAGAGCTACTAGCCAGGATGGGCAGCGTGGGATGAAAGCCAATGCCATTGCAGCAATCGGCATGCAGAGGCAGCTGCAATGCTTCAATTTCCTCTTCCTCTTCAAGATTCCACAGATTCAGGTTACCTGCCGTATCGCCGCTGGCTAGCCACGTTTGCTGCGGACACAGATCGAATTGTATGCGCTGATTGGTGTTGACCTCGCGCCGGAATTCATGCAGAGGTTTCTTATAGTTGCGCATGTCCCACTGCAGCAGCTTCGAGCACTTCCGCGCGCCGCTGAACAGATGCCAGGAGGAGGCGTCGGTGCTGGAGGTGTCTGTGGCGTAGCGCAGTTGGGTGATGCCCGACGAGTGGCCGCCCAGCGTAAAGAGTGGACCCTGCTTGGGGGGACATCGCAGATCAAAGTGCTGTATATAGCCACGCCAGTTGCCACAAGTCACGGTGTGCGGATGCTCCGCATTCTGAGCCATGCACGAGATGGCAAATTTAACAGGGTATTCATCATAGCTGCGACCCGGTCGACTCGTGTCGAAAATCTTAATGCAACGCTTGTAGCCCGCATAGATCTGTTGCCCATCATTGGCAAAGGCCAGCGAAATGGCAGCCACCACTTCATCCACCTCGTCGTAGCCGCTGTAGGTGCAGCGCAAACGTCCATCAAAGGCATCCCACATGTGTATCGGTTCGTGTTGGCGTGTGGCAAGCCAGCTGGAGGAGAAGATATTGAACAATAAGTAAATTTGCATAGAAAGTGAGTAATAAATAGATTTAGCTTTTAAAATTTGTATTTGCATTTTAAACTATCCCGCGCTCTGTTAATAACAGCGTTTATGTTAAGTTAACACTGACTGTTAATAACGGCGCTCAGTTCATTTAGCACTGTTAAATATTTCTCTCTGTAAGAAGCCTGAGTAGACAATTAACAGTGAGTGCACAGATTCAGGATGCACTGCAGCATCTGCAAAAACTCAATTCTCTACTTACAAGCAGCTGTCCGGCTGTTGGCTGTTCATTAGAGGATACCAAACGCAGTCGTAGACCGTGCCGCCCTCGGGCACATGAACAGCTGATTGCATTGTGGAGAGACTGCGCTCTGTGGAGATGCTGCTGGCCTCATACAGATCCAATGGCAGCTCCATAACATGCATCCCATCCAGGTGGACAGGCAGCAGCAGGCAAGTGCCATCTGGTGACCAATAGCAACCTTTTGTATAATGCTGCGCATGAGCGGTCGACGGCCAACAGCGACGTCCCAGCTCAATGAGCTGCCGCTCAAAGTACACAGGAGGCGGGGCAACGCTGACATGCTGCAGCTGCTCCTCAATTTTGCCTAGCTGTGCCTGCAATAGCTGCTGCAATTCCTCAGTGTCCATTTGTTGATTCTCCTGGACTTCAGATGGCTGCAGATTCAGTTGCTCTTGCTGCTGTTGCTCCTCCTCCTCTTTTATCACCTCCTCCGTTTGTTCCTGCTGCTGCGTGTGCTCGTGCTCATCCATTGTATCCTCTATACTTATTACATTCTCGCTCTCCTCGTCCTCCTCCTCCTCATCATCTTCCATCCAGCTGCTCTGTTCCAAAGATGCACTGCAGTTGGGTTTATTGATTACATCCATGCTGCTATTGGTAGTCCGCGTCTGGCGCAGCATCAGCTTCTTTCGCTCCGATTCGCTTAGAGAGAAGCTAAGATTGGGAATGGAAGCGCCGCTAACATTGCCGGCAGCTTGTGTCAATTCCATGCTGCTGTTAAAACTTACATTGTGATTGAGCAGAGAGGCCGTCTGCTCCATGTTAGACAATGTGCTGCCAGCTATCACATATTTATATGTAAATATATTTATTAAGTGTTTTGTTCGCCTAATTCACATTACTTACACGAATCGTTCATGGCGGCTACTTTAACCAGTTATTGTTTACAACTATCGATACAACAAAAATTATCGCAATGTGCGCATTTTAGAGTGAACATGCCAATTTTCCTTTTGGCGGTTAGTTCAAATTATTTCGGCGTCTAATTAATATTGACAGTAAAAACTTAAATTATTTGATGTGTATTCTAAATACATTTAATATTAGCGTGAATAATTTTTTTGCGCGTTGCAATTTTTCAATGTCGATACTACATCAAATTGAAATATTGAGTGCTGCCACTTTCTAGGATGACCATATTCTAGTTTATATCAACAGCTGTGCGCGTGTGGAGTAAGAAGGCGCGTTGAAATTTCTAAAGTGGTGAAATTTGTTTTTGAAATAAGTAAATTGTGTTGCCTTTATAAATCTTGATGTATTATTAGTTTATATTGAAAAATTCATATATGGACAGTTGAACATTTAGTTGAGAACAGGTATTACTTTATATATATTCTTTCATTTACAGTTAGTTTTTAGGGTTGCATTGTAATAAAAATTTTTGTAGCTGTCGCCTATTGCAATATGTGCTGATATCAAGTATTTATTTAGTTTTTAAGCTAATGTAATAGCTTGAGATATTTTTTTCTACCCTTGTCATATTTATTCGACTGCCAGATCACTTTGCTGCTTCATATTCAAGGTGAATTGGTACTTCAATATACAAGAGAACATACACACACACAGTGATAGTAACGTTACTTTGAGCCTGTGTGTGTGTTTGTGAATAAAATGTGTCTCTGCTTCTGACTATAGCTTTGCAGACATTTTGCATAATAATTAGGCAAGTTTATTCGGTTCGGTTACCGAATATTATTTGCATAAACAAATTTGCAATATGTGTCTAGCACACAAATAAGTTTAGATTAACAAAGTGAAGCTGAATGCTTATACATACATATATATCTACATACATACATATGTACATACAAATGTAGGATTATTTGTTATATACATACATATGTACATGCATTTGTATGTCTATATGCATGTGTGTGTATTTGCCATGATACGCTTGATTACACTTTATTAAAATTAGTGCGATTTGTGCGTTTTAATAAATTGTGTTTGATTTCATTAATTTTTCTTTGGTATATTTAATTCTTATTGAAAACGAATTAGATAAAAGCGAATTCCAATAAAGCGTCGAATTGGAAAATTCCAATTGCTGCGTAATAGAAACTGTGCAGCGGTTTAGTATGCTGTGTGAAGAGAGTGGCAGATGTAGGGTATATTCTTATATGCAATTATGTAAGTATTTCTGTTAAGAATTATAAGCAGAATATATGTATGTACATACATATTCTGAATTGAAATAAATTTTAAGTTGAAGGTTTTAGTAGAGGGTATTCAAGCCCTATCTCTTAAGTGATACACTAGCTGCAAACTAACATAATAATCTAGAGGGTATTTCATAATGCGGTAACAAATGATAATTACCTACTACTCTATGCAAATGGCTTGCGCTGGCTTGACGGATCCGAAGATGGGCGCAAAGAAAAGTAAACAATAAGAACAGTTAGTTTTCATGCGACTCGCGTGACTTCAGTGCAATTGTACTCTAAATATAGAAGTTGTGTGAAGAAGATGCAAATATTAATAGCGGTAAAGGTGTGTGCCTTTCGCAAAGATAGGGATAGATATTGCGAGGGCCTTTTGAAAAAATCACAAGTCACAAAGTTAAAAGCCGAATAATTTCTGATAATATTAAAATTGATTTATCTCATGCTATTTCTGTTTATCACACTTGAATGTGCTTATAATTGTTTTAATAAACAAGAATTTACCCATTATGAGCAGCAATTGGCAATTTGCACATTGCATTAGACCCGTCGATATTTGAGTGCTAACTGCCTGGCTGCAATTCGATTTGTTAGCGAGACGTTTTAAGGCTTGGCCAAAATGCGGCTCACGTTCGGGCCGACAAATAGGCATCGAGAAGTGTATCCTAATTTAAATTGAACACAAATGCAATGGAGCATTGACATTTCGCCAGGCAAACAGACTGAACAATTGAGGCCATCCAGAGTAGGAGGAACACGTGCCATCAAATCGAACATGAAATTCAGATCAAATTACAATTTGATATGTATTTGTCTTTTTTGGGCCTTTTAGCTTTTGTTTTTGTTTTTGCTATTTTTTTTTATTTATTTGTAATCAATTAAGTTAAAATGCGCTGGGAGGCGTGTCAAATGAAATATTTACACAACTGCTAGGACTCGAGGGAATTGAAAGGCATTAAAATAGTTCAAACTGGGCGTTGTCCTGCAGCCGGAAAATGGGGGCTTCAGTCGTTGTTATTTGGGGGTTGTGCTATACTGGTCAACCCCCAAAAGCGAGCCAGCCAAGCCCAACGTCTGGTTTTTCCAATTTATACATTTGCGTGACTCTACTTTAGGAATTGCTCCATTTGGGCTTGTCTGCTGTCTGCATGGTCTTAAGCTACGATTAAAGCCACATATTTATAGCTGAGAATGTCCACAGTTTATGCTTTAAAGACATAAAGACTTTAAGCTACTGTAAATATGATGATTCCTTTTTGAAAAAACTTCAACAATCAGTAAATCGCTCGTAAAGCTCTCAATCATGATGTAAATGATATTGACTGCCCATTTGCAAATCCATTGTTGAAATCTCTCTCGAAGGACATTCAAAAACAATTTCAAGCTAATTTATGTAGCCTCGAACGCCTCAAGTGCGGCAAGCGAAAATTGTCTTTTAACCTACGCCCACAAAAAAATAAATAAGAAATAAGAAAAGGAAAGGAAATACATGAATATTCAGCTTCAGCAACTTTTTGCCCTTGTGGGATGTTGCTTCATTGTCGACAGAACCTAAAAACCTCCAAAAAAAAAAAAAAAAAAAGAAAGGATACAGTGCAAACAAGAAAATCCTGCCTAGCAACACAAAAATATATGAAGCATAAGGATACCAGCCTAATGAGTCCCATATGAATGCTGGGCAAATGGCTTTTTGGACGCCTACATAGACTAAACTTGTTCCATTTCTACCTTGAATATGCAGCAACAAAGAAATGTCGAAAACAGCAAAAGGGAGGATTGAAATATGAGAGATTAATAACAGACAATTGACATAAAAGGTGTAAAGTTTTTATTAGCAAATGAATCTGTAAATGGATTCGGACTGCTAGATATTCTATCTATGTAAAGGATGTAGAGTATGAAACTTGTTCGAAATTTATTAATAATTTAATCATATTATTACACAATTTTTATTTATATTTTTATATTTATATTTTTATTTATTTTTTAAATACGCCTCAAATAATTCACTTAATATTAATTTAACATATCTTTCTCTTTTTTCTAGTGCTGCTTGAAGGTAAGCGATTTATCAAACAACCCTCGTATATATTGTTATTTAAAGTGTGGGCTAAATGTCTGTGATATCAGGTGCATTTTGTATTCCATGAATAGAAGGAATCAATTATAATTTTTATAGACTTGTAATCAATCATGTTTTGTTATACGAAATGCCCAAAGATAATCACGTTGATATTTAATTATTTCTGCATGGATTTTTGCAAGAAAGATGTGAAAATATGCTTTAAAATAAGTGCAAGAGAAAATGCTAGGGAAATGTTCAGCTTTCCCCTTTTTTATAGACAGTAAAAGGAGTGCGTAACTTGGCAGTCATAAAATTAATATCTATGGGAAATAAAAGAGTTATGAAAAGGATACCCTGCAGACAATAAGAAAAGTTATTGTTATTTGTCTGTTTGCTAGGGCAACCCTTTCTTAATAGGGTATATAGAGGGTATAACAATAAACTGTCAAATGATTGTTAGCTCTGCTTCTGATGATGACGATGATGATGATTTTTTGTAGATATATATGTGAAATTCTTATATAGTATATATGTATATGCAAGATTGATGAGCTTCTTCTGAAGGTTATTCCACTTTTTGTTCTGACGCTGCGCTTGTTTGCCTGCAAATATGTTGGGCAAATAGCAGAAGTGTATTGAATCAACAGCAGATAAGTTAGCACTGGGCTGTGATTCAGTTGCTGCTGATTATATAAAAGTGCATCAGCATTTTGGCAATGGCACAGTATTCCAATTGTTATCAAGATGTATCAGTTGCTCATACAACTCAGCTGCTGCATGCTGCTGGTGGCTGCAGTCTCAAGGGTGCCAGAGGAAAGTTTCACAACTGATGATTTCTTTGAGTTTCCCTCGGATGCTCCTTTGCACGAACTCGGTGAGCCGAGTGCTCAGGAAAGAGATTTGATGATGACGCATAAAATCAATTGGTTGGCCAGTGATGTGCCTCAGAGCAGGCAGACGCGAGATGTGGAGCAGGAGGAGCCACAGGCGCCCACGCAAGTTGAAGAGGTCAAGGCAGGCAACGAATGTCCCATTGATGCTGAACGTGGTTTGACTGCGCTCATACGCAATGCTCGTTCATTGCTGCCGGTTGATCGTTTGCGCAATATACTGGCCAATGCCCGGGAGGATCCTGAGGTGCGTGCACTGGTTAAGCTGTTGCGCAGCGAACAGTTCCAGAAGCGCGTGGTGCGTCTCAATCAAATCAAACAGAAAATCGATCAAAAGGATTTCATATGCCGCAAATTGAAGCTCAACTTTGCCTACTATATGGACTATATGCGTATGCTCTTCAATGCACAGTTATCAGAAATGGCCAGCAGTCCGCTACCGAATCGTCGCAAGGGTATTCGTGGATTGCTAATGGATCTGCGTGATGCACTGCCGCGTGCTGCACTCCGGGATCTCTATAGACGACAATTGGCTATGGATAACGAACTGGCCAAGGCTGTGCGTCAGATACGCAGCACTGAGTTTCGTCGCCTGCTCATCAATTTACGCGCTGTGCCAGAGTATAGGGCGTTGCGAGACGACCTGCTCAAGGTAGGCATGCCTCTGCAACAGATGCTCAGTCTGATGACCAATGCACTGGGCTGGCAGAATCTCGATTTGGGCACTGAATTAGATTTTGTTATTGTCTGAATTATATGATTCTTAATTGAAACAATTTTCTCAATTTTTGATATATTTTGCGATAATATATATTCAATATATTATTATTAACTTTCTATTCAATTCAGATTTTCTCAGTTTTTTAATGGAAATTTTATTTATTTATTCGATATATTCTCTCGATTTGAAATAAACCTATGCAAATTCTATTCAATATATATTTCTAGAATATATTTCTTGGTGACTATTTTATGAAATATCTCTTAGATTTAAAAGCTATTATTTCCTATTCTTATCAATTTTTCCTTTACAGTTTTTAGTAATCTATGCTAACTTATATTATTAATATAATAATTGAAAAATATATATATCTGTATGGCAATTATACTACTTCATGTTTGAGTAAAATTTTGTTTTGTTTAATCTGCGCATTTCCTATTGCAAGTGTCTTTTGATATCAATCTTCAATTTTCGTTACGCTTTTCGTCTGTGTTCTTTGTCTTTTCCCCTAACTGCTTGATATCATTTTCTATTCCTGTGGCTTTTCTTTTGTTAGCGATTTGTCATTGCCTGGCGTGTTTTTCAATTATTTTAGCAGCAGGTTCTCAAATTAATTAAAAAGATCTTTTTAATAGGAGACGACGTGTGACCACCAGAGAATACCCTGATTTTGAGTTATATTAACCAAAATTTTTTAGCATATTTGATAGAAATAATAATTTATAAATATCTAAATATAAAATATAATTAATTAATTATAAAATAATAAACACATCAAAAAATAAGTTTAAAAAATAAAAATCAAATAATAAAATAAAATAATATTAAAAAAAAAAAATGAATTAATTATAAAACAATAAACACATAAAAAATAACTTTAAAAAATCAGAATCAAATAATAAAATAATATAAAAAAATATTAAGTGAATTAATTATAAAATAATTTTAAATGATTGTGCTCAATAAATATAATTTTAAATTAATAATTAATAGCATATTTAATATAATTATTAATTATTAAACAATGTATGAAATATATAGAATTCTAATTAATTATTTAAATTATCACAATTTAAATTCAAAATCATAGCAAATCAGAATGAATAATAATAAGTTTATTATTTAAAAATATTAAATAATTCTATTATTAAACTATTATTGAAATTATTCAGTAAAAAAATAAATGGATTTAATTTATATAATTGAAAGAAAAACGCTAAATCAAATATGAAATAATTTCATTTGTAGCCGTAGGCTTCTTCTTATCTTTGAATGCTGTTGCTCTATAATATTAGCTATATTATTATTATATATATTATTATTCACTTTTATTTACTCGACTGCGCATATATTATCTTTTTACCTAGTTTCAATTGTAGGGTGTTTAAAAATAGTTGAGATTTTGGAATGTTTTCGTTGCGGTCCAGACTGGGGAACTGACATGTTTATAGTGAAAAGCGGTGGCAGTGGCAGTGGCAGTGGCAGGCGTTGCAGCCGCAACCACTTCAAATTCGTTCAGGGTCAAAATCATTAGAGCAGACAGTTTTCCAGTTCCTACTGTTGTTGTTGTTGTTGTTGTCGCCGCATGCTGTGTGTCTTGCCACGCGGCATAAACAAAACAAAAAAACAAATTATATATATATACATATATAGTCGTACAAATAATACAAATAGCTGTTGCCGCCACACATGTTGCTTGTCGTCTACGCTGTTGTCGCTGCTTCAAAAAGAGTTCATCAGCTGTGAGGCTGTCAACGCGCGTGTCTAATCGAGCCAACAGTTGCACATAAACAAATTACAAACAGATCAGCAGCCAAGTGCCTAAAAATACACCCTAAATGTACATAGACAACATCATAAATGGGGGCATTGCGAGGCGACGGTTGGCATATAGGGAAATACAAGAGAGAATACAAAAAGCAATTTATAAAAGTCGCCAACGCAATGAATAAGCGACGAACGTGTCAAAATAAACAAACATTGTGCAAAGCAACAACAAGAACAACAATAACAATAAATAGACAAACAAACAAATCGCAGATAAACGTTGCATAAGTTAAGATACTCGAGCACAGCATGATCGATAAGGTCGAAAGTTCTAAGCAGCGACTTCATATTGCAGACAGTAAATATTATAGCTCAAGAGTTAATAATTGAGTACTAAACTTGAGTAACTTGAATTGCCAAAGACATTACGTGCTTTTATTTTGATGATAGACCTTTAAAGATATAGATATATGAAATATATACATAGATATGCAAACTAAATATACAAATTGAATGAACTGAAGCACCTATAGAAATCGAGAAATGGAAATGCATTTAACAGGCTACTTCTTAAATATATATAGCATATATATGCTCAATCAGGTTGACGTATTGCGTCGATTTAGTTAAGTCCATCTGTCGTCAGCTTAAATTGATTTTGTTTGTCTAAAAGAAACATAGACTGATTAGAGTCGTTGTCGTTATTATATTTTATTTATTATGCCAGCTGTGCCTCATATATGTATATACACATTTATAGTAATTGGATCCATAACAAAATTTTGTTTTTTTGTTGAATTTGCATTTAACAAGAATAAACAACATTTTTGGGCAAATAAACTACTTGACTCCCACAATATGATTAATTGTTTATACAACAATAGCTTGATATCATGTAGAAGTCTGAGTAATATTTGTTTTTATACACGTTCACGTTGTGGGAGAGAGTATATTGGTTTTGTGTGTATATTTATATATATATTAATATTTAATATATTTTAAATAATTTCTATGAATATATCAATAAGAGGTCTAAACATAAGATATAAATAATAAAGCATATAATATGAGCACAAGGCGAGAAAGAGAGATCATAAGGGAAGGGAAGGAAAGCTGCCCATTGCTTATTATAATATATATTTATAATTAATAATTAATAAATATTTTTAATATATTTAAAAATCATATATCTGATGTAAATATTAAATAATTCAACTAAATGGAATTGTGGAATATGCATATTATAAGTCTTTGACTGATAAATATTTCATACATGAATATCAAATCTTATATTTGATATTAAGCTTAAATATTAATTAAAATATTCAATAATTATTAAATACAGTTCACATATATATATATTATAGATAAATCCACATATAAATATTAAATGGTATTAATATTATTAACAATTTAGTTCCCCCAATTGGTCACGCTATTTAAGTCCCTTTTATTTGCCAATTCCAATCAATTTGTTGCAAATGTTATTGTATTACTATTTGAATGGTGGCACATAAAGAAAGGTTCGTTCCGGCATTCAAACACAATTACGCAAATGTCAGTCCGTTCACCCCTTGCACATTAGGTAATACAATAGCAACAACTCCTCAGTCCAATCCTCCTCGACTCACGTCGACCCGTCTTCCGATTGTAAATCTTAAAGAAACTTCTGCTTTGATTTAAGGTGGAGGAGGAATGCAAACAGCTGGCACGTTTCAACGGCTGCACCTTGACTTGAATTGCAACTCCAACTCCAACTCCAACTGGCTCCACTTTCAACTCTAGCTGCAACTGCTGCTTCCGCCTGGCTAACAGTCAGTCATATGAAACGCTGAAGCATTGGAGTTGCCGTTCGACTAAATTTCCCTTGGCTCCAGCCAAACTGCAATTGCAATTGCATTGAAGTAGAGTCGGGTCGGCCAGAGAGTAGTGTGGAGGCTAGCCATTATGTTTGGCCACGCTTGGCCACGTTTTTCTTTTGCTCTGCTACAATTCTTACCCACGCTGTCTGCTGGGCGATTGGGAGCTTTGGGGGCCGCTTGGCCTGTCAAATGTCTTCCCTCGTGGCCAAGGCCATTGAACTAAAGAGTTACTCCACACTAATCTACAGAATCCACGCAATATCCACGCCTCGCATACATTTAGCTACACGTTCTTTGAGTTTTTTCTTTCCTTTTTTTTTTTCCATTTTTGAGGCCAAGAGCTCGCCGCTTTTTGGCCATGAATAAACCGCTTTTGACGTCATCAGAAATGATTAGACAAACATAACAGAAGCTACCACGCCAACGGAAGCCATTAGAATGAAGTGAGCACCTGGAGTTTGGATTCAGGTAGAGGAGGTGGAGCAGCTTGTGGGCCTAACATTCCAAGCAATTAATAATAATTTCCGCTGCTCAACACAACAAAACCAAGCTTGGAAAAAAAATGAAAAGCTTCTGCAGTCGCTTGGCTAGCGACATTGTTGTAACATTGTTGTTGTTGTTGTTATTGTTGTTATATGGTGCTGCTGCTGTTGTAATGTTTAGAATTCATGACTCCATTTGGCGGATGCTAAAACGGCACTCACAAAAAAATTGGCAGTCGCGCTGCAAGCTAAGTTTTTTTTTTTTTGAGAATTTTGTCTTGTAGCTACAACTTTGTTTACTTGCCAAAAGAGTTCTTAGAGTTTATGCAGCAAGTTGAAGTTCTTTTCGATTTTTTATTGCTTATAAGTAAAGAGCAGGGTTAAAATATTTTAAAAGAGTTTGTTTGCCAATTATTGTATTTTTTTTTAATATATATTCTTCCATTTTTTTTATGGAAAAATCAAATAACTAAATAAAGTATTGCCAGATGATTTAGATGAAGAAACTCAAAAATATTTAAAAGCAACTCTAAGACTGTTTTAAATACTAAGAGTATTATTTTTCAGCTGCTCTACTTGGAATTGTTACCTTTTCTAATTTCATATATATGTTTTATAATAATATTGATATCTTATCTTAACAACATACTCCTATATCAAGATGTCTTATGAGCAAGTTAATATCTCTGAAGATTCATATGAATAACCTATTTAAATAATAATTTAAATATTCTTGAAATCATAAATCCACTACTTAAAATTTATAGTATGAATTTTTCCCACTATGAAATGAAATTTAATTTATTCTATTATTATTTAATTAATAATTTTTCAAAATTTTCCATAATTTGTTCCATAAAGTCAAAGGTTCAAACATTGAACTCTATGAAAAGTAGAGAAATTCCTAAAGTTCACATATTTTGCGGCACAATAGCTATAATTATTTAATATTATAGGCATAATTGTTGCTTCTGCTTTGGCTTCGTCTTCTCTTTCTTCTCCTTGCCTTTTTGAATCGCTGACAAAACCCCATATTAACTACTTAAGGATGGGCGTTCCGCCGCGTAGTTCACGCCTAATGAAACGCACCACAAAATGCTCATTGAACCAACAGCGAAACCAAAAGCAAAAGCGAAACCAAACGAAACCACAAATCAAATGAAAATTCCAAATATTATAAGTTATAATACCATAAGCACAATTTCCCCTCAATTAATCTACGTGCTGCTATCCAGAAGCGCTGTAAGAACTGCAATGCGTCAATTGTTGATAGAACAGCAGCAGCAGCAGCAGCAACAACAATAATAATAATAACAACAAATATAGCCATGGCAACTGACAAAAAAGCGAGCAACTCTTTGGCCGACTCTCGGCCATGCATGACTTGGAGTTTGTTGAAGCGCTTAACCCAAATAAAAGCAAAACAATGTGAAGTTATGTGAGTTTGGAATAAACACCGACAAATGTATGCTCTTCAGCAGGGAAAAAAATGGTTAGACATATGCATAAATATCAGAAAGATTTAATAATCATTGGGAACTAATTAATTAATATATTTTGTTAGCAATCCAAAGCGAATTGCAATGAAAAATATAAAATAAAATAAATAAATATATAAAATAAACTTAAAAGATTTTAAATAATATATTTAGGTCTGAAAAATAATAATTGAGAAAAAAGTAAAAGACATATAACAACTGATCAAGACTGTACATATAATTACGTTTTGATATGAGATAATAATAATATTATTATCTTCTCTTTTTATTTATATTTGGGAGAATTATCTAATAAGTCATGAATGTGCTGGAATATGAGCTGGCAAAATTATTATATTATAATATCAAGATTGCACATAATTTTTCTGTACACAATTCTTATTACAAGTTCATCTCATGTTTTAGCTCTGTCTTAAATTTATAGTTGAGTATATTCCGAATGCTCTTAAACGTCTATTTTAAATCAAATGATAAATAATAAAATTTTATAAATATATTATTTTTATACATATATGTATAACGTATATTTCAGAAAGTAGTAGTAGGGTTCAAACAAAAGTTAGGGTATATTATGGAAAAAAAAGTGAGCCCAGCGACAAGTTCGATGACAATAAGACCAAAGAAATAACAGGAGTCGAATGCGCATATTGCGCCGTCAAGCCGCAGACTCGCTTTAATCAGCGCTTTTTGAACTGACAAAACAATTGCCGGCCGGCACAGTCGACTGGAGCTCCATGGCCTCCACTCCAAGTCTCCCCCCCCCTCTCTCTCTCTCTCTCTCTACCTCCCTCTCGTATAGTTAGCCACCGAAAAATGTTGAAAACTTGCTGAGTTTTCAATTGAGCACAAAGCATAGCTGCGGCTTGTTGGCCATTGCGGTGCGGTGCGATGTGGTGCGGTGAGTGGAGCTCAATATGTTTGGTCAGCTGGAGAGGTGTTGGGTGCCGGGGTTAGGCGTAGGGGGAGACTATATATAGGGGGAGCTCAGAGTTATTCAAGTTGTTACGCAGTGCCAGGCGTCGAAGGGAGGCGAAGCTGGGGCAGCTGCTGGAGTACGCGTACATAGCGGGCTAAGTGCGTTTTATGATTTGTTGATACAAAAAAAAAAAAAAAAAAAAAAAAAAAAAAAATACAAGTCGACAGACTGAACGACTAAGGGATACTCTATAATATAATTGACAAGTGAAATTTAAATAATAAAAAAATATAATCAAAATGGACTTAGTCATATATATTTTGTGTATAAGAATTTTTGTAAATAGCTTGCAAATGAAAAGAGTTTGACAAGCCAATACCCTGTAAACTAGGCAGTTTATTTAATATGTTAACCATAATTAATATTGATATGAGCAGGTTTAGGTTAAGCTGAATTAGCATTACAATGCTTCAAATTGGAAATGCCCGACTGAGAAATACTCTACAAATCAGAAATATGATATCAAGAAGTAACAATATGTATTATCTTGGTTTTACTTAGGTAAATTAAATGATATATTATTGACAAACTCAATTAGCTCTTAGGCTCTTAGCTACAGCAGGAGGCGAGTGCTGCTGACCCCCCTCCATTAATGCTCTATTAACTACAGGGTATTGAATTTGAACAAAAGTTGCTACTATTGGCCATTGAGGCCGTTTGGGGGGGTCTGCAGGGTTAGCGCTTTGGAATTTTGTTACGAAACTTTGCATCGCCCGCGCTGGTGACATTTTTTGGCCTTGATTCGGGTCACTGAGACAGTCACTCAGTTAGCGCTTTAGTCAGTCAGTCACTCCGGCCAGTTCGTTTGTCTGTCAGTGAGCTTTTCAATTTGTAATGATTTATGAATCTATAAAAAAATGTATATACATATTGCCCTAGAGCATTGAAATTGCGTTGTCAATTCAAGTTTTTCGACTGCTGAAAGTTTCTTGTCTGTGGTGTTTAAAGTGCAGCTCGATCAGTCATTGATAATTCCCTTGTTGATTAGTTATTTTATTGTATTCTCCCTTGAATGTCGATCATAGTAGCTCAACAGAGCAAGTTCACCTTTCTAAAAGTTATGTAAATTCGAAAATATACTTTAGAACCACATGGGTTGGGCATGCTTAAGCTGCCAATTCGATTTCTATGATAGAATTTGAGCTTGTTTCTTATTGCTTGACTTAGAATAATAGGCTCTTAGCATTTCTCTGGCTCTTTTTCATATGGTAAACAGCTTGTTTTAAGGCCATAAACACCTTTAGGCCATGTTCATTCACAAAACAGCTACGGCGTCGGCTTGTTTCTGTTTTATGACTGGAATACTACTTAAATATTGAAATATGTATGTTGGCGTTTGTTAAATGAATGAACTTTTGATTTGTGCGGCTTCAACCAACGCTTAACTTTCGGGGCCAATAGCAAACGAAACCCACACTGAAAGACAAAAAATGCAATAAAAAATCTAGCTCAGAAAAATGCATAATGAAAAAAAGATATTTTAAAAAAAAAAACCTGCCACGCGCCAACTTCTCGGGCTTCTCATTAATTAGCTGCCAAAAGGTGGAGCTGAACTTGGCCAAGAATTAAGGCTAAAGCTACTTGGACAATAAACATCTGCGCATATATGAAATAGGCTTCAGCTGTTGCCCTAAAATCGCTCAAATATAAAATAATAAAACAAAAAAAAAAAACAGCAGCAGCAGCAGCAGCTTATATCATCATCAAACAACGTCATTTGTGCGGGCGTCTTTTTTTTTTTTCCTATCCCATAAAAACAAAAGACTTTTTTATATGTTTTTTGTTTGCCATATGTCGTGTTTGTCATGCCATAAATGGCACAAAATTCATGACGAGACAACGACTACGACGGCGACTACAACGACGACCTACATCAATGTTAAATGTAATTGTACTAAAGATCTGATTATCTCACGCTCAAACTGTGGGCGAGTCTCTCAGCTCAGCTCAACTGAACTGTTGCTGGACGGCTCTAAAAGCTAGACGGGTATTTGAAAACGATAAATGTCAAATTAAAAGCCAAAAGAATTGTTTCGAAATTGAGTAGCGAAAAACAAGTGGGCTTCAGAGTTTACTCAAAAACAAGGTTTCAGCTTCTAGTTAAACTTTTGCTTAGACATTTCGAGAAGAAAACATATATCTATGATATAAAAAATTCTATATGGGTCATAAAATATATTATATCTTTTTTTAGGTGAAATATAAAAAAATATTAATATTATAAACCTGAAAAAAATATGTAAAAAAAAACGAACTTTAGGAACAAAAATTAAATAACAAAAATAATTAATAATACTAATTTAATAATTTTATATTACTTATAATCTAATTTCCAGCTAGAATCAATAATCTATAATCTTAACCAAATTTGTTATTTAGAAGAACTATGTTATTAACATAGCGATGTTAATAGCATGGCCGAGTGTGGAAAGTACTATGTTATCAACATAAATATGTTAATAACATAGCCGGGCTATGTGGGGAATGAGCAGCTCTTTCTTACTGAAATCGGGCATTAACAAATAGTATTGTTAAATATCTTATCAGAGCTCACGTTCTTTGTACTATTAAAATATTGTAATATTGTAATATTTTTAATATTTCAGTATATTTGTGCTTAAATAATAATATATATACATAATTGTTTTTACTTTTTACTCACAAATTTTATTTTTCTTTTAACTGGAAAATCATGATATATTATTATTACTTGAAATATATATAGCACATAAGTTATGTTAGAGCAATTATTATTTTATATAAAAATCTTTAATTTTTTAGACGAAGTATTTGTCGATATATACATATTACGAGTTGCACTTTCTTTTATAAATATGCAATACAAATGTATTTATTTGCCATAAATCATCTAAGACAATTGCACAATTGTCAGACAAACATTAATATAAAAGTATATATTATATATGAAAATTGCAATTTTTCATTTTATATATTAAGCAAATGAAGTTTGCTTTTGATTTAGATTTTGGCAGGCAACAAGTTTTCGTGTCTGTCACACAATAGCAATTGTGTCAACGTTGCACTTATTTTTCTCACATTACAAAGTAATTCAATAGGACACAGAAAGAGATGCAAACAAATAGAAAGAGAGAGAGAGATGGAGATGGCGATGGCGATGCTGTGCAACTTGTCTTTCTTTCTATTGTCAGCAAGAAAAAAAAACATAAATTTGCAAACAACTTTTCACATGCTGCCATAATTTGATATGATATATACACATATATAGTATGTAGTATATACACATTAGTCTGAACAGCTCTGGCTGTGTTACGCTTGATTTTTTCTTGCTGTTGTCGATTTATGTGTCATTGTTTTGGCGTTTGAAATTACCCCCAGTGGAGAAAGGGGGCGACTCCAGTTGTTGTAGGTTGATTGTAATGAGTTGTTGATAACTTTCGCTGAAGCTGCAAACGGAAGTTGATCTTGAGTTGATATGTTGATGATATAACGAACTACGATTTGTGGGTGCTGCGCACTATAGAAAGTTAAGCTATATATATATATATATATATATATATATATATATATTTCCTTCTTTTTTTCTTTCAGTAAGCTAAATACAATCATAATCATAATTATCATTAGTCGCTGCGCCTCTGTGCAAAACATTTCACAACTTTTGACCCGCATCTGTGCTAAATTGAAAATTTCCAAAAGCCATCAAGAGAGCAATTTACATGTCGTTTACCTTCTAAGCTAATGTCGTATGCACTTATATGGCTAACAACGATTATATAGGTTTTACACTGTGATTACAGACTATCAGCATTTAAGCGACGCTTTTACCATTTGCGGCTTTCATACCCCATTCAATAATTGTCAATTTTCTATAACAACGCAGACACCACGCAAAATTTTGGCGCCTAAGTCCGGCAGCAGCATATTTTTTATACCCTGAACCCATTGAAAATGGGAAATCAGGGTATAATGGTTTTGTTAAAAGTATGTAACAGGCAGAAGGAGGCGTGGCAGACCCCATAAAGTATATATATTCTTGATCAGGGTGACGAGAAAAGTTGATATAGCCATGTCCGTCTGTCTGTCCGTCCGTCCGTCCGTCCGTCCGTCCGTCCGTCTGTCCGTCTGTCCGTCTGTCCGTCTGTCCGTATGTTTGAACGCGTCGATTTCCGAAGATACAAAAGCTAGAGAGTTCATTCTTTTTGTGTTAGGTTCGTATATTGAGCGCGCAGTACGAGTTTGTTTCAGAAATTCGATAACTTGTATATTTGCAAGGTTATCGATAATTGAAATTATCGGGAACCAGTTATAAAATTCTAGCTAATTCATCTTTAGAGTTGGAGTCTCCAAGTCTTCTGCATATATATAGATACCAATTTAATACAATTTCGGTTTTTGTCAGATTTTGGATTCCGGTCCCCGATTCGCCCCCACACCCCCAAATGTGTGAAAAATGCATTTCAAATACTAGAGACATGCAGTTTGGTTTGGCATGTAGATATGAATATCATAATCTTAATCTGAACATATCAATACGATTGTCCATCTAGAAACAGAATTATTAGTCTATAAAGTTTTCTCATCAAAACCCATGTGGCGCAGCAAGCAAGGCAGCGACACAGCATGACGCATTGCGGGCGCACATACATACATACATACATATGTATGTATGTATGTATATGTGTGCAAGCGTAGATCAGCGTGTTGCTGCAATCGTACATACATACATATTTGTGCATGTAAAGCTAATTGTAAAAGAGTTATGATTTCTAAAAAAAAACCTAAAATGTCAAATAGAATATGCAGATCATATGCTGAACTCTCATTACATTTCATTATATATTTTAAAAATTTTAAAACAATTAAAATAACATTGGAAATGCAAGCAACGTTGAGCAATGCAAATCAATTTTCGTATGCGTGTGCACATATACACACAAAAAATCTTGGGCCGTTTTCTATGTTGCTATGCGTGCAAATTCTAAGAATCACAATTGTTTTTGAATTGCGTTAGAATTGTCTTTGAATTGTATTTGTATTTTCAGCCACTGCTTTAGTGTTTCTTTCGTATATGACGAATTTCATTCGTTTTCGCTACTCTGCTGTTTAAGTGATCCGTGGTGTAGATGGCTAAACGGTTGCAACGAATGTGAGGGTGTCGCAGGTTCTAGTCCGGCCTGAGCTTTTCATAATTTCCTATTATTATTTTTAATTTTTTTTTATTAATTCTTTTCTTTTTCTTACTATTTATTCTTTTGTGTTTGATACCTTTGAAAGTCAGTTGGTAGTTTAACTAATTGTGAAAAAGTGCGTTTTTTTTTAATTTCAAATATTTAATAGCATCATTTCTGAAAGTGTTTTTGTTTCAATTATATTTTATTCCGTTAAGTCAACAGAAAATAATGAACAAAAAAAAAGTCTGCCCAAATAACAAAAGCACGCGACATCTGCGGTTTTCCTATATGTATGCCCACATGTACATTCAAAACTAGTGTAGCATGGTCTAAAAATTTAAACTCGCTAGATGGCGCTTTAGCTGAACTTATTTACTATGGATATTACAGCTTCGAGTGGCATTGATATATTTCTTTTACAATTATGAAGTGTCTGTGTTAATTAAGGTAATGCCTTTTAATCGAGGAACGTCTATTTGTTGGGTCTATTTTTAATGATATTTAATAATATAACATTTTTCGAATTTCAACTAATATAAGCGCCATCTATTATTATTTTTTTTTTTTTTTGGTAATGCAATGTATACATGTACATACATATGTATGTACATTTTGAACGTTACCACGCATACATGTATGTATACCTTCTGATTTATCCATATGGGTAATTCTCCAGAAAAGTCAACTTTTTGTCACGTTCGACACTGGTTTTTTTGTAATTATCTTGAAAACGGATTAATTTTAGTACTAATCAATTGCAATATATTTAACTATTTGTCAAAATAAAGAAGCTTTTTGCCATTTTCAGCACTAAAATTGATGCATTTTCAAGATAATTACAAAAAACCAAACCACAGTACAGATTATTATTTTATTTTATTAAAATTGGGTTCAGGGTATTATCTAGTCGAGCACTCTCGACTAGAGTTTTCTTACTTGTTTATTTCTATTTTTTTTTTTTTTTTCTTTTAGTTTTTATCAATTAAGTCAAGTGACACCTACACGCTGCCCACACTTTAGCTGGCCTATGGTCAATATCTAGTCCGAGACTACGCCCCCGCCTAGTTGTGGCTTGGCGCGTGCGAAGGCGCAAAATTTCATTTGCATAATTGAAATTTTGTTCACTTCTCTTGTGTGGGAGAATCTTTTGTGTTGATTGTTAATCTGGTTTTTGGCTGCCTCTGAAACGGATGTTGACAATTTTTATTGCTATTTCAGTTTGTTTTATTTTTTCTTTTGAACAAAAATCGTGCAGTTTCACTTTTCATGTGCAGTTCAGGGAGACAATACTTAAGTGCATTTCCCACATACTAAACACACATACATATCTAAAGTCTTATTTTATTATTATGGGAATTGTGCAGTTCGTGTCCATAATTAATGAGCTAAGCTGCCTAATGAGATCTGCGCATATGTGTTTAGATAACTAACTAATTTGATTCACACACATTCAGGACAATTGTCTAGAGAGAGATCTGTTTGCAGTTAATAAATGTTAAATGTGAAAGAAAATTAGCTGAGTTACATTAAAACAAGAAATCTAAACTGCTATTCCACTCACCTTACGCTTCTTTTATAAGTAGAGAGCAAATAACGTCAGCTCACTCAGATACCCCAAATTTTACACATACATATATGCTGTGTGCTTTGGCTGCTAAGAGCTAATAGGCCTTACTAAGAGAAATGAATAGTTGGGAACTTTTATGCAATTCTTTTATTCTTAAAACTCTTATTGATTATTTTTTTTCGTTTTGCACATTTTTGGGCTTAATATTATTTAATATATACACGAAATATTTTTTGTATTTATTCTTTATAAATTCGTATATTTATATGATATTTATCTATTTATCTTTTATTCTAAGCTCTCTTATTTATTAGTTATTTTGCTTTGCACAGTTTTAGGCAAGTAATTAAAAGCATTTATTTTTTTTATTTATAAATTAGTATATTGAAACTTTTTCTATTTATCTATGGTTATATCTTACATTTTGCATACGATTTTAATTTCAATTAAAATAAGTGAATAAATATTTTTAGCTTCCTTACTCTTTTAGACATTTGTGCAGCCTTGCTTTAGTCAAAAACTTGTTTAAATTCTTAAATCTGACTCTCTGCATAAACCGCTCATTATGTAATCTAATCTAGCTTATTTATAGAGGGAATTTTCATGTTATTAACACACACATATACTCATAATTTGAAATACCAAAAGTCAATCAAAATATCATTATCAGCCACACCATGTATACAGATATACATACATATATATGTATGTGTATGGATACATAGTAATTGTATACTAAAGTCCAGTGCTAGATTTGTTTAATAAACAATTTCCGTTTTGATTTGTGTCTGAGGAGGGTTCGGATGCTGCTAGCTAATTAACGGAGTTGTCTACTCCTCTGTGTGTGTGTGTGTGTGTAGTAGTAGTAGTTGTAGTTGTAGCATCCACTCAATTAAGCCTGGTCTGAGTGTGAAAACTCAGGCCGCACCCGCAACGAGCGACACCCGTGGCCATCTAGCTGTTTGGCTGGCCTCTGGTCGGCTGATTGATGATTGATGACTGATGCCCCCAATTGACTGGCTGCTGTAGCTGCTACTGCTGCTGCTACTCCAGGTGTTGGGCCAGCCAAGCAGGCAGTCAGGCAAGCAGCCAACCCATTATAGGAAGTGCAGTTTCCTTTTGTCGGATGCGTTCTTTGCGCATCGCCGCATTCGCATTTTTCGCGTATTAGCTGGCAATTAGCTTTTGGTTTGGCTTCTGTTGGGGCCTTTTGTTGATTGATTGTTCGGGCCCAGAGTCGATCGCATTGGTATTTTTTCCTTTAACCAAAAGCCGACAAAATGCTGCGAACGAACTGCAACAATTTTGCAAACAGCTTCTTTAACAGCCAATAGGCATTCAGTTAAATGCTCTCAACTCTTTGGTAGCTAAAGATAGTCTCGACTATGGCGCAGCCCAGCAATCAATCAATGCAAGATCTCTCTCTCACTCTCTCTCTCTCTCTCTCTCTCTCTCTCGCGTGCTCTCTGTCTGTCACTTTTTATATTATTGTTGTTTGTTGTTGTTGAAGATTTCCCTGTACGCTTCCACCGGAAAATATTTGCTTCCGTTCTTTGTGTTTATCTCAATTCTGTGGCATGGCAAATAAATTACAATTAAGTGCAACAAACATGCAACAATTATGCACCGGACACAGCGGATGCTTCGTCTGGCCCAAGCCAAGCGACAACATCATTAACTATCCCTAGCTCCAGCTATAGCCCAAGCCCTAGCACACTTGTCTAGCTCTAGCATTAACTGAAAGCTGTAGCTCTATGGGCTGTTGTTCCAAGTGATGTTGTGACCCATTGAGTATTATTCTAAAGCTCTTGATTCGTTGCTGCATTAAATTTTAGTTTGAACTCTGATCACAATGAAGTTTGCATACACTTTCTTGCTATTGATGTATATATATATATATATTTGACAGAAGAAAGTTTTATGTATGTTAAACTATTTTTATATCAAGTTGCTTCTTAGTTCTAAATACTTTTTTAATCTAAAATATTATATTATTGCTTTAAATTATTCATTTAGCTTTCTTCTTTTCATATTTTGATTTGATCTTTTCTCTTATTTTCATTTTTTTCTCTTTATGACTATCTATCTTCTGCATATTTAAATCTCTCTCTCTCTTTCGCTCTCTCACTCTTAGTCAATCTGCCTTTCTCTTTTTTTGTATATCTATCTTTTTCTTTATTTTAATCTCTCTCTCTCTTTTTTTCTGTCCATCTTTTTCATTCTGTCTTTCTCTCTCTATCTTTCCCATTCTCTTATATAGCAATTCCTTCTTAATATCAACTCTTCGATCTCTCTCGTTTTCTTTCTGCCTCTCGCATTCCTGGCTATACCGCTTTTGAAACAAAACTGATAACCATTTCATTGGACTCTAGTTGCTCTGCTATGGCAAATGTGTAGCGTATTCATATGCATCCCCACCCAAAACAAAAACAACTACCAGCAACAACAATAGTGTATTGTAGTGACAGTAAAAGTTGTTGTCCGTCTCCCGTCGGAGCATGTTAATCCGGAAGTGGGTCATTTTCCAAACGCAAATGAAAGCGTGAGCGGGACTGACTGCAAACCGTTGAAAATCATCGTAACGCATGCGAGTAGCTAGCTGATAGTTGGGATGTTGTTGAGTGGGATACGCTCGGCGATTGATGTGAAAATGAAACCATAAATTTCAGTGAAAAGATGCGACCGAGAAGCGCAGTGAGACGACCGAAAGACGAAATGCATCATAATAATAATGTAATCAAAATGAGAAGCGAGCGGCATTGTCTTTTCACAGAGTGTGTGGGAAATGGGTCCCAATGATCATAATTAATATCATCATAGCCATCCATCATCATCTTTATTGTTATCATCATCGTCATCATCGTTATTGTCGTCTGTTGGCTCTTACGCAAAAGCCATGACCAATCGACGTTACAAATTTGACTGCAGAACGAAAAACGTTGTGAATATGTATGTCTGTTATTTGTTCCACTTGGCAACTAAGACTATTTGGAGCTTTGCTTTGCAATGCAAATCACTTAAATGCTTAACTATCTGCACGCAATCCACTGAAAAAGATATCTAGCAAGTTAATAGTCTAAATGCTGCAATTCATCCTTTACTGTCTTTTTTAAATGCTAAGCTCACACTCTTTGTCAGGAAGTATTTAACTTTTTAACACTCTAATAAAATCTTTTAAAGATAAGAAATAGATATTAGCAGAATCTCAGAATTAACAGTGCACAGAATGAGTTGAGTGTCATTGAAGCGAAGCCGAAGACTCGGGCGCACTGAGAGATTTATCAAGTAAATACTCTTTTGCAAAATTTCTCATTTAACTTTCCCGCCTTTCTTATCTTCATAACATAAACCCTTAGCTCACTACATTACATTCTAAGGCGACAGCAATAATATTTCTACAGCATTCAAAGAGTTCTCTTAAATTGTCATAAACTTGGCGCCTGCTTCGATGTTATTTCTATTCTTGCTCTTATGCGAACCCTTAGGCTATCATAAATATAGGCGCCTAGCTGTTGCAATATTACATTGAGTGGAAATTCCTATGCTAGCTTGTAAATCATCATATGTAGTTTCTCTTTTTTTTTCGGGAAATATGTAAACCCAAATGAATTGCTGCAGCTTTGCTTTCATTCCAAGAGAGGCGAGTTAACCCTTGGCTTGTAAATCATAAAGTAGAAACATATATTTTACCATAATATGCATTCCCCTAATAAAATACCTGTCTGCACTGAACGTCGCTTGACGCAATCTCCCCTGTCTACCTGTTGGTTGCTCTAATTTGTGTGCCGAGCCGCTGTTAACTGGAAATCGTTTAGGCCAAAAGTGTCGCATTTCAAGCCGGCCAAATGAGCTGAGAGACGACCTCTTAGCTGTGCTGGCTGCTCTGCTCAGCTTGAAGCCGTTTCGTTTGATAGATTTATGCATACTTTCAGTTTTTTTTTTCGGATCTTCTTCATTTGCCCTGCTCGACATTTCTTCGCCTCTGTGATTTGTGTATTTACTTTGATTCTGGAATGTTGCCGACCAAAAGGAATAAAATATATTATCGAATCTTCTTTATGTGAAAATACCTTTTTTACAGCGCCGAGAATGCGGGAAATAGTCTAGAATGTGAAAGAGTGTGTTTATTCATAGAGAGTGAGATTAGAGTAATAATTGAAAATTCTTTGAAATTAAATTGTTTTTAATATGATTATGATAACAAATATGGAAAAGACCTGACTGGAGGTTACTCAGCACTAAGTTTCTGAGAAGGCCTGAGCTGCTCAATAATACAGTTCGGTTTCGGGTATATCGTAAACGACCGACTAGAGCATATCCATTGCTTCTCTCTTTAGCTGTAAATGCCCGACTGGAGGTTACTCGGTACTAGGTTTCTTTGACAAAATGAGCATCAGCTCATAGACAGTTCGGCTTTGAGTGCATCGTAAACGGCCTGAGTGGAGGTTACTCAGAGACGATGGACATCTATTACTTCTCTCTTTAGCTTTCAATGCCCGACTGCAGGTTACTCTGTAATAAGTTGCATGAGCTGCTCAAAGAGGCAGCTTGGCTTCTCTCTTCATTTTACGCAGTTGTGCTTATGTATTGCTTCAAATAGCTCAAAGCATATGTCTTTAATGTATTTATTCGCCAATAAACACACACTCATATATTGTTATTACTATTGATATATGTATTTGTGTGCATATGAACCCTCTCGCCTAGAACGTTGCCATCTGTGAAGCTTTAAAAGCAACAGCTGCGTATGTTTACTTAAAGGGCACCTTTTGCCGCAGGAAGTTTATTCTTTGCTCTTACAAATAAATAAAAAATACATGTATTGTGTGTTAGAGATTAATGCCTTTACTTTATGCATATACATACATATATATATATATATATATATATATATATACACACTCTTATTATTGAAGCTTGATAAAGCAGTCAACAAGCCGAACAACAAGAAATCGAAATCTTATCAAACTTCCTGTTGCAGCTAAGCAAACAAGTTTTATTGATTAGACTGGCAAATATTTAAGAAACTAATAGTGAAAGGCTCAACAATCAAATATTGACTTCTATTTGAATATGATATGCTATATGTACTTGCTCTCAAAAGATAAAGCTCGATTGATTTTGCAAACATTTTAAAAGTAAAATTGAGTAAAAATTTGATGGAAAAAGTAAACTTTATAATTTATGATACGATTCATTGAGCAGCAGTGAGCCGCAGGCAGCTGCTGGTTGAATATTTTCATGATTTTCTTGTTTGTTTGGCCAAGTCAAGTTAGCTGAGCAAAGCTCTAGACAAACAGGCGTAACATGAAAACAAACAATCGAACCAAACCATCAGCTAACCGATCCATCCATAATTCTATCCCATCTACTATTGTAGTATCTCTACTGTTTGACTTTGTCAACTTGGGCTCTGTCTGTGTGTAAAGCAGCTGTCACTAGCACGCATCGCTGTACGCTTTGCAGCTCAGCTTGAGTTCAAATATTTTCAAATTGCAAAACAATCAATGGAAATGAATTTGCCATCAATGGGCCGAAATACTTTGCGTTTTGCGTGGGCAATTTGCCAAAGAACCATTCATAAAACTCACTTCAGGCAGCATTGAAAGACGCCGCACGATATTTATACAAGAGTTTTTTTTTTTTTTTTTTCTTTCTTTTCTCTTAAAGGACGCAAAAGTATTTTGTTTTATTTCTTTCTTCTTCGTTTCCGTTTCCTGTCCTGCGGCGCAACGAATGCGATTTAATTTCTATTGTCATCGGAATCAATTCAAAAAGTCATCGAATAGTGCCGAGTGCCGAGTGCCGAGCTGTTGGACACTCAGCAGTGAAGTGCCGGCCAGATAGACATAGGCATTGGCATCGACATCGCCATCGGCATCGGCATCGGCCAGGTGTGCAGCACTTTGCTTAGCTACCTGCTTGCAGCACTTGGCAAGGCGGGGGGCCGGCTTGCTCTTCAATCGTGCAAATACTACATAGTTTAATAGCACTCTCAATGCTCTTTTGTATTTAGTGTTTGCAATGCAGAGAAGTCTATGAGGAGCTAGAAAGTAATTACAAGCTAAATACATTGAATTATACAGTATATATGTATATATACCTTATTCAATACATTGTTTTCTAATAGTTCTGCAAGTCTTTAGTATTTTCCTACTTCAATTAATCTGTATTTAAGTATTTGAAGATTTGCTTTAACGAATAACCAATCAAATCATTCAAGTTTTAATATTTAATATTAAGAGAATAAATGTATATATTTATTTTATTATATTTCTCATACATATGTATTGAAGTATATTTTGTTTAATATATTTAATTTGTTTCATTATGAGAAAAAGTATTTTAGCAGCGTCTGACTACATTAATTTGAAGAGCCTGAAAGTGAAAAGCAATTGTTTGCCAATTACTTGATGGTCAACAATTTCTAATCAATGGACCGCACGCACACACACACACACATACAGAGACAGTAACATTTGGGAAATTGCTTTGGCACAAAGCTTCATTTAATACCAATTCTCAGTTTGGGTATTCAATCAATTAATTTGTCATTTGATGCTGCTTATCAATCATTAATTTCCGCTCAACGCAAATAAATTGGGAATCTGAATTGGAATTATTGAAGCCCACCTCAAAATAACAATCAAAGCTCATTTGTTAATGTGGTTTTTACACTTTGTGGGTCGACGGCGGATATCGTTGAGTGTGTTGATAAATATATGTAGATGCAGACATACATCTATAGTAGATATGTATATAATTTATGGCAAAAGTTCTCAATGTATATTTAGTTTTAATTGTGCTGACTTGCCGAAAAGAATATATGAAAACTGAGATAGAGACAGAGGAAAATAAAAAAGGTTTTATATATATTTTAATTATGCTATTTGAGAGACGTGCCAACATGCCCTGTAATATATGATATATACGCAACTGATACTATATAATTTAAATTTGCCTAGCTAGAAGAAAACAATATTTAAGATACCTATTATTGATTTAGAAAACTTTCAGTTTAGTATAACTCTAAAAGTCTGCTTATAGTCAACTTGATAAAGTTTTGTCAGCTAATAGTATTATTGAAAGTTTATTAAAGTGTCACATAATTATTTGTCATCTCCTTCTCTGCTTCTCTCTCTCTCTCTCTCCCGCTCACTTTTTTCTCTCGCATTTTCATTGGAATTGACAAATTGTTGCATATTGATATGACTCAAGCTTAATTGAATTTAAATGCAATTTATAAGTACCACGGCTGCTGCTTATTAAATACAATTTTAATTTCAATTTCAATTTAAGCTGATTATGTTTACATATATTTTTATTGCACTGCCAGCTGGTTAAAGTATTGCCAATTTGTTAAGCATTTCGTATGAGCTGAATGTGTTACAAAAGAGTTTAGCCAGTTATCAATTAATGCTTTAAAGAATTTACGTTGATTGTTTGGTATTTATTTCTATTTTAATAATCTGTTTACAATTTCATATTAAATTCAATTTCATTTTTATGGGAAACTAAAGATACATTAGATATTACATGAAATTTAACCAGAGTACATGTCAATCTCGTAATTAAAAAATTTTAACACTTTGAACTGAACTGATGTGGCATAGTTGAACGTTCTGTAAGTATTGTCAATTAATTGAGTTTATTGTTTGTTCCATTGAACTATAGACAACAGTTAATCAGTTAATTGCTTGAAATTAAGCCTTGTCTCAAACGGCAAACGTTGACCACTTTTAAACAAAAGACAAGTCGCGAGTCTGGTCAAAATCAGGCGAGCGTGAAATGACGATATAATGAAGTGGACCCACTTGTATCCTTAGCTGACATTAAAACTTACCAAAAAGTGTTGGCAGCTTAGCTTAAAATTCTTAATTATCTGGCTTTTTCTTTGAGATAGCTTCTTTTCTTTAAAAGAAAGTGAGTATTTAGCCTTTTTTTTTTTGGATATTAAAAAAAATTATTTATGATTATTATAACATTTTTAATTAGTTATTAAAAGATTTTGTTATATTAAAGAAAAGCTTTTAAAATTATTATTAGTCATTTATTATATTTTAAGAATTGAATAGGAACTTTTTTTTTTTTTTTAATTATTATTATTATTTTTTATTTCTTTTTTTTTCTTTTTTGCTTTTTTTTTTTGCTTTTTTTGCTCCGTAAAAAATGCCTGCACTGTTTTAGCTGGTTCTATCATTGTTTACTTCGCTTACTTCGTCTTTCGAGTGGTGGTGAAGAAATTAGATTTATATAGATATATATAGATGTAGGCGAACCTGGAGAGCATCCACTGTCAATCAGTTTGTTTTTGGGCTCTCCCACGCCTGTCTATCTGCCCATCTATCTACATAGTGTATATATATTTCTTGTGGTTTCACGTTTTCTCAATTTCCAGGCATTCATTTTACAATTTCCATGCAGCTTTTGTAATTGATGTTTTCGTTTTTATATTATCATTTGTTGCTGTAGCTATTTTGCCATTTTTGCGGTTTCCCTGGCTCACACCACACACGCCCCTATTTGTTTTCAATTAGTTGAATCGAAAGTGAAAACATGAAAGTGTGAGTTCAAATTGAGCAAGCAAAAGCCACATTGATTAGAGCATTCAGCATTCAGTGTGATTATCACTAATGAGTAAAGCCTCCAGAGTAAAGCTTTATGCAACCGACTCTGATGCTCACGCTGACTCTTACTCTGACGGCGACTGTGACTGTGACACTTGAGTTAAATTACAGCTGCGACAACTGCCCGCATGAGTTGATAAAACAATTTTTGTTGTTGTTGTTGTAAACTCTCATTTGCAGGCCACAAAATTTAGAACATATTGAATAAATGATGCATTTAATTGTGTCTACACTCTACGAAAATGTTGTGAAAAAGCAAAAGTATATATGAGAAGTTATAATATAAATGTTAATTTTAATTAATTTTCATATTATAAATATTAATATATTTCTTTGAAGAATTATATGATATTTATTATATTTCATTTATCAATATATAATAGACTGCATACATCAAAATGATCAAAATTAATATATCTACGACGAATGGAAAGCTAGCAAATTGGAAAAAGTTACAGCAGACTGCCGTTTGCCAAATGATTTAACTGTTTTTCGACCATAAACGACTGGCGTCCGACAGTCACATTAATACTTAATATATATATATATATTTATATATAACACTGATTGGCTCTTAATAATGTTTGGCATATTTTTTTGCTTTTTATACCCTGAACCCATTGAAAATGGGAAATCAGGGTATAATGGTTTTGTTAAAAGTATGTAACAGGCAGAAGGAGGCGTGGCAGACCCCATAAAGTATATATATTCTTGATCAGGGTGACGAGAAAAGTTGATCTAGCCATGTCCGTCTGTCCGTCCGTCCGTCCGTCCGTCCGTCCGTCCGTCCGTCCGTCCGTCCGTCCGTCCGTCCGTCCGTCCGTATGTATGAACGCGTCGATTTCCGAAGATACAAAAGCTAGAGAGTTCATTCTTTTTGTGTTAGGTTCGTATATTTCACGCGCAGTACGAGTTTGTTTCAGAAATTCGATAACTCGTATAGTTGCAACGTTATCGATAAACGAAATTATCGGGCACCTGTTATAAAATTCTAGCTAATTCATCTTTAGAGTTAGAGTCTCCAAGTCTTCTGCATATATATAGATACTAATTTAATACAATTTCGATTTTTGTCAGATTTTGGATTCCGGTCCCCAATTCGCCCCCACACCCCAAAATGTGTAAAAAATGCATTTCAAATACTAGAGACATACAGTTTGGTTTGGCATATAGATATGAATATCATAATCTTAATCTGAACATATCAATATGATTGTCCATCTAGAAACAGAATTATTAGTCTATAAAGTTTTCTCATCAAAACCCATGTGGCGCAGCAAGCAAGGCAGCGACAAAGCAAGACGCATTGCGGGCGCACATATGTACATACATACATACATATGTATGGCTGCAATCGTACATACATACATACATGTATGTACATATGTATTTGTGCATGTAAAGCTAATTGTAAAAGAGTTATGATTTCTAAAATAAAACCTAAAATGTTAAATACAATATGTAGATCATATGCTGAACTCTCATTACATTTCATTATATATTTTAAAAATTTTAAAACAATTAAAATAACAATGGAAACTCAAGCAACGTTGAGCAATGCAAAGCAATTTTCGTATGCGTGTGCACATATACACACAAAAAATCTTGGACCGTTTTCTATGTTGCTATGCGTGCAAATTCTAAGAATCACAATTGTTTTTGAATTGCGTTAGAATTGTCTTTGAATTGTATTTGTATTTTCAGCCACTGCTTTAGTGTTTCTTTCGTATATGGCGAATTTGATTCGTTTTCGCTACTCTATCGTTTAAGTGAGCCGTGGTGTAGATGGTTAAACGGATGCAACCAATGTTAGGGTGTCGCAGGTTCTAGTCTCGCCTAAGTCTTTTATAATTTCTTATTTTTAATTTTTTTTTTTTTTTTTTAAATTATTTCTTTCTTTTCTATTATTTATTCTTTTGTATTTGATACCTTTGAAAGTTAGTTAGTAGTTTAACTAATTGTGAATAAGTGCGTTTTTTAAAATTTCAAATATTTAATAGCATCATTTCTGAAAGTGTTTTTGTTTCAATTATATTTTATTCCGTTAAGTCAACAGAAAATAATGAACAAAATCTGCCCAAATAACAAAAGCACGTGACATCTGCGGTTTTCCTATATGTATGCCCACATGTACATTCAAAACTAGTGTAGCATGGTCTAAGAATTTAAACTTGATAGATGGCGCTTTAGCAGTGAACTTATTTACTATGGCTATTACAGCTTCGAGTGGCATTGATATACATATTTCTTTTACAATTATGAAGTGTCTGTGTTAATTAAGGTAATGCCTGTTAATCGAGGACCGTCTATTTGTTGGGTCTATTTTTAATGATATTTAATAATATAAACTTTTTCGAATTTCAACTAATATAAGCGCCATCTATTATTATTTTTTTTGGCAATGCAATGTATATATACATGTCCATATGTACATTTTGAACGTTACACGCATACATTCTTATCTACATATACTTTCTGATTTATCCATATGGGTAATTCTCCAGAAAAGTCAACTTTTTGTCACGTTCGACACTGGTTTTTTGTAATTATCTTGAAAACGGATTAATTTTAGCAATATTAGCAAGAGCAATATATTTAACTATTTGTCAAAATAAAGAAGTTTTTTTTTGCTATTTTCAGCACTAAAATTGATGCATTTTACAATTACATTACATTATTAATTACAAAAAACCAAACCACAGTACAGATTATTATTTTATTTTATTAAAATTGGGTTCAGGGTATTATCTAGTCGAGCACTCTCGACTAGAGTTTTCTTACTTGTTATTATTGATATAATTGTTTCAATTAAATTGTTGCTTTATTTTATTTTCGGTGATATAATTGAACGGAATTATTGTATTTGGTTTAATTATGGCACGTTTGATGTTTTTATTTGATTTTGGCGTAAGCAATAAAAAACAAAATTCAACCACAAATAATAATTGCCAACAACTTTAAATTTATTTCGATTTAGTTGTTGTCGGTTTATCAAGTAATAAATAAAAAACATATTCATGTATTTACGGTTTGTATTACGCAATTAGTTGGTGCCTAATTAAATCGAACAGTAATTTGTGGTTTGGCAAATTAGGATGTTAGTTATTATATTTACATTTATAAATAATTTGGATGATACATTTTATATGTTTATTTTAATTTTCATATATCATCCATTGTGAATAGAGCTCTGGGTATATTGGCTGTAAAATGAGGTGTGTCACACCTCATAAGACTTCATAAGGACGATAAGGTGATTCGATCTAGTCTTGATTGGTGTAGCGGATCTGTGGGTAGTTTTTAGTCAATTGAAAATACATACTTCATTTTTTTTTTACTCCTATTTATAGATGTTTCATATGCATATTTGTAAGATAAATAATATGTTTATTAATGTTTGATTTGAATACAAAAACAAAATTATTAAATATATAATTTTTTTTTTAATTAAAAAATAAGTTTTTTCATGTGTGTAGCAAATGAAATCTTCACAGTCATCAACTGTAATAAAGTTTTGCTAACCAAATATAATTTGATTTATATGACGTTAAATTATAATATTAATATACGTATGGTTCCATAATAAATCAAATGTTAACCATATACAAATGTTATTAATTTTCCATAGAAAATTGCGAACTTTCATCTTTCAACAATGAGTTCTTCTTGGCTAGTTGGCAGTTTTTAAATGCCATGTTAAATTATATATAAAACAAGTAAGAAAACTCTAGTCGAGAGTGCTCGACTAGATAATACCCTGAACCCAATTTTAATAAAATAAAATAATATTTTGTACTGTGGTTTGGTTTTTTGTAATTATCTTGAAAATGCATCAATTTTAGTGCTGAAAATGGCAAAAAAAAACTTCTTTATTTTGGCAAATAGTTAAATATATTGCTCTTGATTAGTACTAAAATTAATCCGTTTTCAAGATAATTACAACAAACCAAAGTGTCGAACGTGACAAAAAGTTGACTTTTCTGGAGAGATACCCATATGGATAAATCAGAAAGTATACATAAGAATGTATGAGTGTAACGTTCAAAATGTACATATACATATATACATTGCATACATATACATTGAACTGCAAAAAAAAAAAAAAAAATAATAGATGGCGCTTATATTAATAGCCATAGTAAATAAGTTCACTGCTAAAGCGCCATCTATCAAGTTAAAATTTTTAGACCATGCTACACTAGTTTTGAATGTACATGTGGGCATACATATATATAGGAAAACCGCAGATGTCACGTGCTTTTATTTGGGCAGACTTTTTTTTGTTCATTATTTTCTGTTGACTTAACGGAATAAAATATAATTGAAACAAAAACACTTTCAGAAATGATGCTATTAAATATTTGAAATTAAAAAAAAAACCCACTTACTCACAATTAGTTAAACTACCAACTGACTTTCAAAGGTATCAAATACAAAAGAATAAATAATAATAAAAAAGAAAGAAATATATAAAAAAAAAAAAAAAAATTAAAAATAAGAAATTATGAAGGGGTTAAAGGCGAGGCTAGAACCTGCGAAAGCCTAACATTCGGTGCATCTGTCTTGCCATCTACACCACGGCTCACTCAAATATCAGAGTAGCGAAAACGAATGATATTTGCCATATACGAAAAAAAAACTAAAGCAGTGGCTGAAAATACAAATACAATTCAAAGACAATTCTAACGCGATTCAAAAACAATTGTGATTCTTAGAATTTGCACGCATAGCAACATAGAAAACGGCCCAAGATTTTTTGTGTGTATATGTGCACACGCATACGAAAATTGATTTGCATTGCTCAACGTTGCTTGAGTTTCCATTGTTATTTTAATTGTTTTAAAATTTTTAAAATATATAATGAAATGTAATGAGAGTTCAGCATATGATCTACATATTGTATTTAACATTTTAGGTTTTTTTTAGAAATCATAACTCTTTTACAATTAGCTTTACATGCACAAATACATATGTATGTATGTATGTACGATTGCAGCCACACGCTGATCTACGCTTGCACACATACATATGTATGTATGTATGTATGTATGTATGTATGTATGTGCGCCCGCAATGCGTCTTGCTTTGTCGCTGCCTTGCTTGCTGCGCCACATGTGTTTTGATGAGAAAACTTTATAGACTTATAATTCTGTTTCTAGATGGACAATCGTATTGATATATTCAGGTTAAGATTATGATATTCATATCTATATGCTAAACCAAACTGCATGTCTCTAGTATTTGAAATGCATTTTTCACACATTTGGGGGTGTGGGGGCGAATCGGGGACCGGAATCCAAAATCTGACAAAAACCGAAATTGTATTAAATTGGTATCTATATATATGCAGAAGACTTGGAGACTCTAACTCTAAAGATCAATTAGCTAGAATTTTATAACTGGTTCCCGATAATTTCAGTTATCGATAACCTTGCAAATATACAAGTTATCGAATTTCTGAAACAAACTCGTACTGCGCGTGCAATATACGGACCTAACACAAAAAGAATGAACTCTCTAGCTTTTGTATCTTCGGAAATCGACGCGTTCAAACATACGGACAGACGGACAGACGGACAGACGGACAGACGGACGGACAGACAGACGGTCATGGCTATATCAACTTTTCTCGTCACCCTGATCAAGAATATATATACTTTATGGGGTCTGCCACGCCTCCTTCTGCCTGTTACATACTTTTAACAAAACCATTATACCCTGATTTCCCATTTTCAATGGGTTCAGGGTATAAAAATATATAATATATATTTGTACACTATCTGCAGTTTTCTGTGGAATAACGTAGCTTTCTCAGCGCGCCATAGTTTGTTCAGTTCTATATCTATAGTATATATATTGGTTATATTTTAATCGGAACGTTGCAAAAAATGTATATTCCTTTTGAATATTCGTGGGAAAATAATAAAGATGGAAATTTCTGTTTGCGATAAGCTGAAGATAATACAGATATATTTGTAAAAAAAAAAAAATAGTAAAATAAATGGGTTAGGCATCTTTTAAAAAGTTCTATACATATAAGAATATGCATATACAATAAATTTGCTACTGTTTTCTATAGATAGATTTAGATATGTGAATATAAAATAATCTTAAGCACATCATAAAAACTCTGCTTTATAATATATTTATAATTTTCACATAGGTCTATAGGTTGACACTCTATGGATCGAACTAGTTTAGCATATTCAATGTGTTTTCATATAAAGATTAAGTTATTTGACAATTTGTTGTCAGAGAATGGGAAGTTCTCACAGACGTGTTAACATGCAAATTGATATGTAAAGAATGACAATACATAAATCCATATTATTGATGGGCAAATTATAGTTGCGATCACACACACACACACACACACACACACATACACACACACACACACACACACACACAGCTAACAAATAAAGACTAAATCGTTTTTTATTTGCCGAACGTGTTTAAATCACATCTGTTAATGATATGCTCTCAGAAAGCGGATGAGCCCGGCCACGACTACCAACATGTCTTTGGCTCTGGCTCTGGCTCAGCTCTTGCCTTGCCCCTGCCATTGATCAATGGATGTGGTCTATGGATATTCCCTATGCCTCTCTCCAGATGCCGCTATCATCCCTGCTGCTTCCGTACTCAACATTGTCTTGTGGTTGAGTTTGGTTTTTGTATTGTTTTTTTTTTTTGTTCTTTCCTCTTCTTTCTTTGTCGCCTTCAAGTTTACAACGATTGGTAACTTCATTCATAAAACTTGTTGTAGCTGTCGCTTCCTCTTTGTAAGTGATTTTTTATATCGATTTTTTTTTCCACCACCTCCTTTTGCGCTTTTGCTCTGGCTTGGAGTATCTAAAGTTGGTCATATGAAATGTCTCAGAGTGTAGAGTGCGAAGCAGAGCTTAGATATCATAACGAAACTAAACTCACTTGACTAGAGCGTTGTTTAGGATATATTAATTGTACACTAATTAAATATCCTTTCTTTTTGTCAGAGTATTCAAGTTTCGTGCTCTTTTTCCAGCTTTTCGCTCTTTTGTTTTTATACAAATCCGGCCAGAGGCTTGATGTCTGGGAATAGCATGTGACTGTCATGCCCCAGTGAACATTTGAGTTTGATATAAGCCGGGACTTAACTGTACAAATGGAAAACCAATATACCCTTTTCACTTAATCAAAGAGTACAACAACATTGTAAGTCAGTGTTGAACAATGCTGTAGTTATAAGTTCTAGTTGTTCAATGTTTTTTTCCAATGCAATTTATTTATTGCTCATGCTGATGGGAATACATAATGTATATACATATGTGCATATATAAGCATATGTGTAAGTGTGTCTGTGTGTGGTTTAGCTCTGCATGTGGTAGTGTGCATTTACCTGAAAGCTGCTTCTGCGCTGCGCCCTAAACTATCATGGCCGGCTGTTCGGCTGGAGCATCGGCATTCAATTCATCCAAATTGGCAAGTGCGTCTCCAACTGGATTGGCGGCATTTCCTACGAAAATGGCATCATCGTAGCCACTTGAAAGAGGGCTATTAGCTGCAACTGGTCCAGTCAGAGGAACATGGGCAAGATTATTAACTCCGGCACCAGCACCGGCACCCCTGAATTCAATATTGCCGTCCGGCTTGACTGCCTGGGGATCATTTTTGTCTACTGGACTTGATACTGGCGCTGTCGGATTGGGAGCAGGATCTGCTGGATTTGGCGACGGCACTGGTGCTGTCGGATCGGCGACAGGATCTGCCGGATTTGGCAGATTTGGCATTGGTGCCGCTGGATTGGGCGCTGGATTGGGCGCTGGATTGGCTGCCTCAGGATTGACCGCCTCAGGATTGGCATCCGGATTAGGTACAGGCTGCACAGGTGTGCCGTAAACGCTGTGCAACAGCGCAAGGGTCGCCACTATGAGAATCACCGAGACTGTTTTTAGTTTATTATACGTTTGGCTAGATCAATTTGTTACTTTACCGCATGCAAATAGAACAGCTGCTAGAAATTTCATGTTTTTCTTACAGAATGGCTCGGAATGTTACCCAGACTCGTGCCATTCGCTTTTATATATGGAAATGGAGCCCATCTGGACTGGACCAATTGCTGTGGCAATAATCAATTAATGTTTATAGCTAGTCATAATTGCTGATAAGATAACACACAAATTGAACCTTGCGAAAGTGCATTTGGTTATGCTCGACTTCCATGTCATTTCAATTACATACAATTTTGATAAGAAACTGAAACAGAAGAACACTTGGGACTTATTAATATGTGAATTGAGGGAAACAACTTGAAATTGGCATAGAGAAATGCAGAAAATGCAATTCTTGTGTAGGGTATCAATGTATAGAAAAGTTACATGTTACGCAATTTATAATCGTATATTATATAACAAATTGATCCAGAAATGAAAATTTGTATATTTTTATATATCCTTGTTGTCGATATAAAGCGAGTTTTCAATAACAATTTATAAGTATTACTATGCTATATATTTCAAATTTACTGATATACGTGGCCCTCGTATATCTAATGCTGGATATTTGTCTTTTGGCAAATACCTATAGCTGGTTTGCCATCATTAGAATTTGCAAATGTCATTGGGAAAATGTATCAAGACAATAAGTTATTCAAAAAAGAATATACTTCTCAAGTTTAGTTTGATCAGTGCTTTTTTGGTAAGCTATACAAATATCCCTCAATATTTACAAGTTGGGCACTAAATAACTATTAATTGTATTTTATACAAACTTCACTCAATTAGGTAGAGATCATTGTAAGTAAAAGAACTTAACAACTTGATTTTTATTAAGTCTGTTGTATACCAATTACAAACTATTTTTAGAATTTTAAAATTTTTTAAATATCGCCAGAGATTTTGTATGGAGACTTGTGTGTTGATGTCTTATACGCATGGTTCCATGGCTCCACGGTGGTAGCTTCATCAGTAGGCATGGCCAGGACGGAATAAATTGATAACTGGCTGAGCACCAGAACTTTATGGATAGAAAATAAACAGGATTGAGTATGATTATAATATATAAGGCTAGATGCAAGTGCTCACTCAAACAAGCCCAGAACAACGATGTGAGTCTCATTTCCCAACTGTAACTGAGTAGCAAATGTGTTTTGCATGCTTCCATTGCGCTTTATATGACATTTTCATAGCATCCGTTAAAATCAATTGAAACACTTAACTTTTTTTTCTTTTACAGCAATAGGCATTTATGGCCATAACTTATTGAAAACTTTAACAGTGAATCTTGAACTGGAACAAAAGTAATTTTGATTGAAGCAGCTATGGAAATATGTATTCTTAACTTTGATGTTATATTTATAGTTGTTTATAAATTAAAACCAAATTATTATTAAGGGACTTTTATTTTAGAACAATCATTAAATTTAACAACAAATTCACTTTGGATTCTTTTCGAATTATTGACTTTTAAGTTCTTTAAGGCACAGTGTTGAGGTTGAAACCAGTCTTGGTATAACCAACAAAGGAATAACTATATCTAGTATTATTATTAGTGCATATTCGGCTATTAAGATCTAACAATTGTTAAGTACTTACTGAGGGCTTGAAAGAATAATACCTTGCTTAGTAACATCGTTGACAACTTTTGGGATTGGACTCAGGCTGTTTCAATTGATATTCTAAACTATGGTTGATTAACTATTTGGAAGCTTTTTGATATGTATGTGATTTGTAGTGGTATATTTGCTAAGCCGAATGTTCTGGCACATTCCGTAAGACTTTTAAAATTTTAGATTTACAATGAGAATAGGCTGATGACCGTTGAAAAGTGAATTTAGTTCAGATACAACCTTCAGAAGTGCTGTAAAATTTGCTTTCTGTTTCTCGTTCAATAAATTAAAATTCTGTTCAGTATTAGCTTTAAGATTTGAATATAATTCAAATAGGACTTGTATTACATTTTCATTTAATTGCATATTTGAGGAATTTGTGCTTTGATTGAACATTTTATATTGTTGTTGTTCTTTATTGTCTGTCATTCACTAAGTCAAGTAGTTTATATACACCTTGCCTTGCCAATATTATATCATTTTTCTGTCGGTCGGGCAAATAATCAAAATTCTCTAATGAATAAAATTTGATATATTTCAAAAGTAAAGCTAGACTTTGTAGTATCGGATCCCGTTCATTTTTGCTGTGGGGCTCATTCCGGGAATTTAAATTCTATTGTACATTTTCTTTGATATATAGTACAGATAGTTTTTCGTTTAGCAATTTCTCTTGTAGCTTCAGTCTGTCAGCTGGAGACAAATCCAAAAGCTTTTCTAGTTCATTTATATCATCAATTGAGTTCACGACCTTTGATTTCTGATTTCCATTCTTTGGATACCACAATCCCTGACCTCTTTTATGAACTATATCATCGTGGTCATGGCTATCATCGTGGTCATGGCTATCATTGTGGTCATGGCTATCATCGTGATCGTTAAATCTGTTCAAGAAATCCAATTTTTGTTGCAGCTTCTTTTTCAGTCTTTTAGAACTATATTGCGTTTTCAAGGAATTCAAATTCACTTGTGAATTGCGATCGTAAGCGTTGTCATAATTTCTTGAAGGAACATTCCACACATTAACGACTGGATAACCATTAAATTCTTTATGACCTGCATGATTTAACTCGCCATTGGTTGAGCAAACGGAATAAACTGTATCGAGTAATTTGTTTAGTATATTGCTATTAAGATCTAACAATTTGTAAGTACTTACTGAGGATTTGGAAGCAGAATACCGCGCTTAGAAACATCGTTGTCACTTTTCGAGATTGGACTCAGGCTATATCAATTGATATTTTTGGTTTTGTAGCCTTTGCTACATTAAAGCGTGCTAATTTTATATTTTCTATGGCTGATATAACCATAGTTGATTAACTATTTAGAAGCCATTTGATATGGATGAGATTTGAAGTGGTATATTTGCTAAGCCAAACGTATTCGATATGTGTTTGTATATCTGTATATAAAATCTTTTATTTTCAAGTGTCCTTGAAGGTCAGATTGTGTTACAAATGCTTCATATTTTTCTGATAAATAATACTATATATGAATCGATAAAGAATTAATAGGTACCAATAGGTAGGCTTTCTAGCTATAAATCAGTTGCAATTTGAATGGACGGATGCTTACGTCCCCACTATATATTTTAATTGTTGGAAATTATGGTATAATGGCAGCAATAGCTATGGACATCTGAGCATTGCTGGATAAATCACAATAAAGCTTATAACCCCCTGTTTCATTTGGGGTATAACATGAATATTCAATATATTTAATATCGATCAAAATCGAAATGGACAATGAAAAAATCTTAGCTTACATTCAAATTCAGTACAACAACTAGTTTGGATCTATGAATAGATATTTTATCTAAGAACGATCGTTTTCTATGAACATTGTTTATGCAAATCTTAAAGAGTGAAATAAAAGCAATTTTTATTGAAAGAGCAATGGCAGCATGTGCAAATATGAATTCTTACCTTGTATGTTATATATATAGTTTTGTATAAAATAAAACCAAATTAATATTCATTGGGGATTTTTATTTTTGAACAATCATTAAATTGAACATCAAATTAAATGAGGAAACCGATCTGATGTTATTCATTCATTTGGCATCGACTTCGTCTTCGGATGGATCGACGACAGCACGGAGTCAACAATGGAAGGATCAGTATTCATAAACTATTGCATAAACTTTATCGAGTATTACTATTTGTACATATTGGGCTATTAAGATCAAACAATTTTTATGTACTTACTGAGGATTTGCAAGAATAATACCGTGCCTAGAAACATTTTCGTTTTCTATGACCATTGCTTATGTAAAACTGAAACAGTGAAACTTGAACGGGAATAAAAGCAATTTTTATTAAAGGACCAATGGCAGCATGAGCAAATATGTATTCTTAACTATGATTTACATATATAGTTGTCTATAAAATAAAACAAAATTAATAAATAATAAAAGAGTTTATTATTTTTTAAACAATTTTTCAATTTTACATCAAATGAAGTACGAAAAACCTATTGGAAAGACTGTTTCATGTTTGACATTATCGTTAGCCAGCTCTTGAGAATGCATGATACCTGATTGAATGTTGATTCGAAGAACCCAAAAGAACGGGTTCTCCATTATCAAATTTGTTTGATTTTGATCCTAGATTACTGAATTGTGATAGAAAATAAGTTGGTAAGGATTGTTCTTGATAAATTGGAAAAGATTCAACTCCAGCCGTTGCTATAGAAGCTTCATTTTTTAATTGAGCATTTTTTGATGCTTTTGATTCAATTTGTTCCCCTTTTGCAGATTCCTTTATTTGCCAATATTCTACTGATTCTTTTTTGGCTTCGTTGCTATGTTCCACTGGTTCACTTGGTGAGACGGTTTCACTTGGTTCGACTGGTTCACTTGATAAGACAGTTTCACTTGGTTCGAATGGTTCACTTGTTGTAACGGTTTCACTTGGTTCACTTGATGGGAGGGTTTCAATTTGTTTGACTTCTTCAGTTGGTCTGTATGGTTCACTTGTTGTGACGGTTTCACTTGATTCGACTGGTTCACTTGTTGGGACGGTTTCACTTGATTCGTATGGTTCACTTGTTGTGATGGTTTCATTTGATGGGACGGTTTCAGTTTGTTTGACTTCTTCAGTTGTCCCGTATGGGTCACTTGTTGTGACAGTTTCACTTGATGGGACGGTTTCAGTTTGTTTGACTTCATCAGTTGGCCCGTATGGGTAACTTGTTGTGAATATTTCACTTGATGGAACGGTTTCAGTTTGTTTGACTTCTTCAGTTGGCCTGTATGGTTCACTTGTTGTGACGGTTTCACTTGTTTCGACTAACTCAAATGTTATGAATATTTCACTTGATGGGACGGTTTCAGTTTGTTCTTCAGTTGGCCCGTATGGGTAACTTGTTGTGAATATTTCACTTGTTGGGACGGTTTCAGTTTGTTTGACTTCTTCAGTTGTCCCGTATGGGTCACTTGTTGTGACAGTTTCACTTGATGGGACGGTTTCAGTTTGTTTGACTTCATCAGTTGGCCCGTATGGGTAACTTGTTGTGAATATTTCACTTGATGGGACGGTTTCAGTTTCTTTGACTTCTTCAGTTGGCCGGTATGGGTCACTTGTTGTGACGGTTTCACTTGATGGGACGGTTTCAGTTTGTTTGACTTCTTCAGTTGGCCTGTATAGGTCACTTGTTGTGAATATTTCACTTGATGGGACGGTTTCAGTTTGCTTGACTTCTTCAGTTGGCCTGTATGGGTCACTTGTTGTGACGGTTTCACTTGATGGGACGGTTTCAGTTTGTTTGACTTCTTCAGTTGGCCTGTATAGGTCACTTGTTGTGAATATTTCACTTGATGGGACGGTTTCAGTTTGTTTGACTTCTTCAGTTGGCCTGTATAGGTCACTTGTTGTGAATATTTCACTTGATGGGACGGTTTCAGTTTGTTTGACTTCTTCAGTTGGCTCGTATGGGTAACTTGTTGTGAATATATCACTTGATGGGACGGTTTCAGTTTCTTTGACTTCTTCAGTTGGCCTGTATGGGTCACTTGTTGTGACGGTTTCACTTGATGGGACGGTTTCAGTTTGTTTGACTTCTTCAGTTGGCCTGTATAGGTCACTTGTTGTGAATATTTCACTTGATGGGACGGTTTCAGTTTGCTTGACTTCTTCAGTTGGCCTGTATGGGTCACTTGTTGTGACGGTTTCACTTGATGGGACGGTTTCAGTTTGTTTGACTTCTTCAGTTGGCCTGTATAGGTCACTTGTTGTGAATATTTCACTTGATGGGACGGTTTCAGTTTGTTTGACTTCTTCAGTTTGTCTGTAGGGTTCACTTGTTGTGACGGTTTCACTTGTTTCAACTGACTGACGTGTTATGATTATTTCACTTGGCGGGACGGTTTCAGTTTGTTTGACTTCTTCAGTTGGCCTGTATAGGTCACTTGTTGTGAATATTTCACTTGATGGGACGGTTTCAGTTTGTTTGACTTCTTCAGTTGGTCTGTAGGGTTCACTTGTTGTGACGGTTTCACTTGTTTCGACTGACTGACGTGTTATGATTATTTCAGTTGGTGGGACGGTTTCAGTTTGTTTGACTTCTTCAGTTTGTCTGTAGGGTTCACTTGTTGTGACGGTTTCACTTGTTTCGACTGACTGACGTGTTATGATTATTTCAGTTGGTGGGACGGTTTCAGTTTGTTTGACTTCTTCAGTTTGTATGTATGGTTCACTTGTTGTGACGGTTTCATTTGGTTTTACTGGTTCGACTGTTAATCGTTGTGATTCTACTAGTATAGAGTTACTAGCTAGATTTTTTACTTTTGTTGCATTTATCCGTTCCTCAATTGAAATGAAATTCTGATGTTTTGGCACATACCGTAAAACTCTTAAAATGTTATAATCAGGTATTATCACTGGATTTACAATGAGAATAGGTATTTGAATCTGTGGTGGATTAATTGGATTAACTGTACCAACGTTGAAAGCTGAATTTAGTTTAGATACTACCTTCAAAAGGGATGTAAAATTTACTTTCAGTTCCTCCTTCAGATCTGCATTTGATAAAAATTTACGAAGGATTTGTGCAAGATCTAAGTCCTTCTGCAATCTCAAAGAAGTCAAATTTCGTGCAGACTTCACTTGTGCAAATAACTTAGGAACACTCTCTAGAGTAGCTCTCAAATTTTCTTTTTGTTCCACCGGTGGTGATTTCACTGATTTGGGCTTATTAAAGAACGAATATATTTTACATCCAACATGCAAAAGTCCTGTTAAAATTCCTTTCTCTTCACTGGTCAATAAAGTCCCATTCAACTCAGCATTAGATGTAAGAATTGAGAATAATGCAAGAAGGCCCAGTGCTTCATTTTCGTCCTCCTGCGAGCTCAATAAAGTCTCAAAAAAGTTCCATTCAAGAAGGCCCAGTGCTACACCTTCGCTCTCCTGCGAGTTCAAAGAATTCCAATTTTTTTTACATATAGCATTCGCTACACCTGATATAATTCCTTTCTGTTCCTCGGTTGATAAAGTCTCATTTAACTCAGCATGAGCTGCATTTGATTCACGAAGGATTAGTGCAAGATCTGCATTTGATAAAAATTTACGAAGGATTTGTGCAAGATCTAAGTCCTTCGGCAATCTCAAAGAAGTCAAATTTCGTGCAGACTTCACTTGTGCAAATAACTTAGGAACACTTTCTAGAGTAGCTCTCAAATTTTCTCTTTGTTGCACTTGTGGTGATTTCACTGTACAGGGCTTATTAAAAAATGAATTTGCTTTACATAGAGTACGCATAGTATCTGTGAAAATTCCAGAAAATACATTGGCCTTATTGGTCTCCTTCCACGTAACATTATACGGATGATTATATAAGAACATCAAAAGGTTAAATGCTATCATATCGCTATGATCCGTGCTCAAAGAACTAAAATTTACTTTACATACGTCATTCAGAAGTTCTCCAAAAGGTTTTTCCTCTTCCTCGGTCGATAAATTCCCATTCAACTCACCATTGGATTTAACATTGTAAATAAATTCCAAAGGTTCATTCGATTGTCTAAAGAACTGAGGAGTAGCTTTCAAATTTTCTTTTTGTTGCACCTGTGGTGATTTCACTGTACAGGGCTTATTAAAAAATGAATTCGCTTTACATACAGCACCCACACCCATAAAGTATAGTCCATCCGGTAACAGCGCGTCTAATAAAGTCCTCTTCCTCGGATAACTTGATAAGGAGATAAGAAGGTCCTTTGCTACTTTCTCCCTATCGCTATAGTCCAAAGAAGTCATATTTACTTGACATATACTATTCAGATGTTCTTCAATAATGCTTGCCTCTTGCTCGGTCGATAAATTCCCATTCCACTCACTATTATATTCAACATTGGAAAGAAATTCCAAAAGTTCATTCAATTGTTCAGAGAACTGAGGAGTAGCTATCAAGTTTTCTTTTTGTTGCACTTGTGGTGATTTCAGTGGTTTGGGCTTATTAAAAAGTGAATTTACTTTACATACAAAACGTAGAAGTGCTGTGAAAAGTCCTTTATTTTCCTTGGCCAATAAAGTATCCTTCCACTTATCATTATACGGAAACTCTGATAAGAATCCAAGAAGCTCTAGTGCTATTTCTTCGCTATGCTCTGTGCTCAAAATAGTCAAATTTATTTTACATATCTTATTCAGAAGTCCTCCAAAAAGTCTTTCCTCTTCCTCGGTCGTGGGTTGGGTTGAATTCCCACCATTAGGTTTAAAAGTAAAAATAAATTCCATAAGTTCATTCACTTGTTCAGCGAACTGAGGAGTAGCTATCAAATTTTCTTCTTGTTTCACTCCTTTTTGTAGAAATTGTGGTACACTTTTGTACAGCTGCACGTTTAAGGAATTTGAAGTCTGATTGGCAATTACATATTGTTCTTTTTTATTTTCACTGCCACTCACGGGCTCAGAAGTAGATAGATAATGCTTAGTTAAGTGATGAAGTAGAAGACGTACACCTTGCCGAGCCCTTAGTAAATCGTTTTTTCGATGATCGCTCAAAGATTCAAAAGTCTCTCCTGAATAAGCTTTGATATATTCTTGAAGTAAAGATAGTCTTCTTTGTATCAGCTCTGTTTCATTTTTGCTCTGATCGTTATCTCTGATGTTCAAATTCTTTTGGGAGTTTGTTTTTACATATAGTACAGATATTCTTTCGCTTAGCAATTTCTGTCGAAGCTTCAGTCTGTCAGCTGGAGACAAATCCAAAAGATCTCCTAGATCTTCAACATCATCTACTTTGTTCACCAACTTTGATTCCTGTCCAAGATTCCTTGGATACCACAATCCTTGACCTCTTTTATAAACTAAATCATCGTGGTCATGGCTATCAACATCATCAGCTTTGTTCTCGAACTTTGTTTCTGTTTCACTGTTGCTCTGTAGTTCATCTATGGTTTTCGAATTTTCTTGGGAGTTTGCTTTTAAATATAGTACAGATATTCTTCCGCTTAACAATTTCTGTCGAAGCTTCAGTCTGTCAGCTGGAGACAAATCCAAAAGATCTCCTAGATCTTCAACATCATCTACTTTGTTCACCAACTTTGATTCCAGTCCAAGATTCCTTGGATACCACAATCCTTGACCTCTGTTATAAACTTTATCATCGTGTTCATGGCTATCATCGTGGTCATGGCTATCATTGTGGTCATGGCTATCATCGTGATCGCCCAATCTGTTCAAGAAATCCAATTTTTGTTGAAGCTTCTTTTTCAATCTATTAGAACTATGTTGCGTTTTCAAGGAATCCAAATTCACTTGTGAATTGGTTTGTTTATCGATCAAATAATTCACAATTTGCGCTGGATTTTTTTTTACATATTGATATAGACCTTCTTTAGCAAGGGTTTTCAAATTTACCCTAGGTGGGAGTGGCCGATTAAAACCGTTGTCACCATTTCTTGAAAGAAGATTCCACACGTTAATGCCTGGATAACTATTAAAGTCTGGAATATAACCTGGAGGGTTTAACTCGCCATTGGCGGAGCAAACGGAATAAACTGTATCGAGTAATTTGTTTAGTATATTGCTATTAAGATCTAACAATTTTGAAGTACTTACTGAGGATTTGGAAGCATAATACCGCGCTTAGAAACATCGTTGTCACTTTTTGAGATTGGACTGAGGCTATTTCAGTTGATGTTCTTGATTTTGTAGCCTTTGCTACATTAAAGCGTGTTAATTTTATATTTTCAATGGCTGATTAACTATGGTTGATTAACTATTGAGAAGCTATTTGATATGGATGCAATTGGAAATGGTATATTTGTTAAGCCAACCCCATTCGATATGTGTTTTGAAATCTTATATAAAATCTTGTACTTTCAAGTGTGCTTGAAGGTCAGGTTGTGTTTCATATTTTTCTGATAAACAATACAATACAATATTAATATGAATCAGTAAATAATATAATGGGTACCCTTTGTACCATTTGGGGTATAAAAAGAATATTCAATCTATTTACTATGGGCAATGAAAAGCTCTTAGCCAAAATTCAAATACATGACGTTATATATAGTGTCTGTACATATTTATCTTCTTTGAAACTATACAAAATTAGAAATACATCTTCAATAACTGGAATATATTGAAAATGGGAAGTTATTATAGTATATAAACGTACTCATCTGCAAAATCCATTATATTTTGTTGAGATTTCTCTTTGCTGAAAATATTATTATCATGTAATGTAGATGCAAGTTAGCAGCTCAATAATACGCCATTTGGATAACTCAGTAGTGCAGAGAGTTACTTTATTTCTAATAATGAGTTCGACTGAAAATATAACTACGCTTGCCGCGGAAATACATATTTCTGAAGTAGTCTTTCCACAAGTTTAATAATTATTTGATATCCGTTACAGACATGTTTCTTAATAGCTTAAGATGGTTTCTACATACAAATGATTTCTATATAGAAATTGCCATAAATCAAATAGAAGAACTGCTATGCCTAAAAATCCATTAGAAAACTGTTTTCACGATCGTAGTTACAATAAATATGCATTGGCTAAAGAGTTCTCTCAGGTCTTTTGGCTTTCTCTGCCTCTGTCTCAGGCATAATTTAGACATATTTATGACATAAATGGCTTTATGATTTGTGCGTTATGCATTGGGAATATGAATATTGTAAATATATAAATGTAAATCGATGTGTGTATCTGTGTGTGTGTGTATGTGTGTGTGTCTAGGTGTAAATGCTTTGTAAATGATATTATTTATACACAGCAGGTGGTTAAGGCTCAGTTAGTTTTGCATATTAAGACTAAAAAGCAATCGGCTGACTCACATATTTAAAGTATATATGTAGACATAGAGAGAGATAGAGAGAGAGAGCGACAGAGAGAGAGAGAGACAGAGAGAGAGAAAGAGAGAGAGCGAGAGGGAAAGAGCTAACTAGCTGAATGGTGTAATCGTATTACACAATTTCACAATTTTGTTATTGAAATGAAAATCAACCACTGAAATGCCAATCAAATCGTTTTTCAATTGCATTTCGATTTTCTACTTAAAACGAAATTAAATGAAAAGCGAGACGCTTGCCACTACTTGCAACGTTTTGCAACACTGCCACGAGTTATATACCGAATATTGTTGTTGTTGTTGTTGTTGTTGTTGTTGCTGTGGCTAATGTTCAGTAAACGTGGGCTGCTTTAGAAGTTGTTGCATTATGCTAATGCCAGTTCTACACTCCACTTTTTATTTATACCCTGAACCCATTGAAAATGGGAAATCAGGGTATAATGATTTTGTTAAAAGTACGTAACACGCGGAAGGAGGCGTGGCAGACCCCATAAGGTATATATATTCTTGATCAGGGTGACGAGAAACGTCGATATAGCCCTGTCCGTCCGTCCGTCCTATTGTATGAACGCGTCGATTTCCAAAGATATTGAAGCTAGAGAGTTATTTTTGTGTTAAATTCGTATATTACACGCGCAGTACGAGTTTATTTCAGAAATTCGATAACTCACATATTTCCAGAGTTATCAATAAAACAATTATCGAGAGTCAGTTATAAAATTATATCTCGTGCATCTTTAGAGTTTGAGTCTCCAAGTCTTCTGCATATATATAGATACTAATTTAATACAATTTCGGGCTTTGTTAGATTTTGGATTCCGATCCCCGAAGTTTCTGCAGTTTTTTTTCTAAATACGATTTCTGATACTGATTTCTGCTTTTGTTAACTTCTCTAGTACACCTCGTTCACTGGAACAACATTCAGCGCAGCAAAAACATAATTCAAAGTGTTTTCTCCTCTTTCTTTTCGCGGGAGAATTACATTTTTTTTTTTACTTCTTCACACTTTTTGTGTCAAATGCTTTGGATCGAAAGTCTTTTATTTTATTACAACTCTTCTAAAGAAAACCCAAATCTTATTATTTGTTGTTTTCTTTATATTGCGCACCATTTGCGGTTGTGGCAATTTTTTATGCACAGTTCCGCGATACTCCTTAGCCAGAGCTCAAATTTAAATCGCCATTTAATGTAGATTTATTGTGCACGCACTGTGAGTGGGTGTGTGTGAGAGGTGTGTGGAGTGTGTTACAAATTGAGAATTGAATGTGAAGGCGACGCATTGTTGTCAACTCTATAAATCAAGACATATGAAAGTGAAAACTCTAGACAGTTGCTGAAGGTCGTTGCGTTGCCTTTGACTTTGCCAACTGGTTAAATATGTTCTTGGCTCGAACGGGCTGAAACATAAGTTTTAAAAAACAGTTCACACAATAAATCTATGGGCAATAATTTATCATCTTAATTATGATATTTGTAGACAGGTAGCAGAAAATGAATGTGAAACTAACAGATCGCAAGAAGAAAAAGAATGCGAATATAGCAAATGGAGATATGGTAAAACTTTAATAAAGTAAAGCTAAAGGTAATGCTTCAAATGTAAGTGGAACACTGAAAAGCAACAGAACTATCTCTGTCTCTGTCACGAAATATCTATGTTTCTTTCTCGTTCCATATGTTCCCCTCTGTTTCTCGTTTGTTTCTCTATTTTTTATTATCATTATTTCTCTCTCGTTCTATTTTTCAAATTCTCCTCAAGCTTCTCGTCATATCTTTTATCTGTTACTCTTTCTTTTTACTTTATTCTACTACCTCGTGTTCCCCTTATGATTCTAATTAATTCTCTTTGTCTCGCTTTCGTTCACGCTCTTTCTTTCCCTATCTCTCTGCCACTCCATCTATCTATATTTCTTTCTCTCCCTCATGCTCTCCCCCTCTCTCTCTCTCTCTCTCCCACAAACTATTTCGTTTCTTCTGTCCTTTTCTGTCTCTCCCCCTCTCACTCTCTAAATTAACTACATTTCTGAAGCTTCTTGCATACCTTAAGCTTATCAGGATTTAGGATTTTTTGATTAATATACCCATACTCTATCCGTCTATCTCTCTCTATCTTTTTCTTTATCTCTCTCTCTCTCTCTCTCTTTCGCTCCATCCATTATGATATTAAGTTTGAGGGCAATTTATATATGTCAGAGCAATCTTAACTACAAAGCCTGCGCTTGAAGAGCTGCTCTCAAGGTCATTTCAGCTGAAAGCGTTGGGAACTTTGGGCATCTTTTGTTATATGCATAGCGAAGTCTAAGAAAACTTTTATGAATACTAAAAATCGCATGCAAATTATAATTCGCGCTATTTCGACTAATTCTATTGTGTCTCTGGGCTTTATGTTGTGCTTGATATGTGTATGGAATAAAAAATGATACCTGATAAACGCAGATGATGCGAAGGCCGCCGTTACTAATCCAGCTGGTAGTCAAAGCCAAAGTCGCAGTCGATGTTGGGGCTCCAAGCCCTTCCGCTTGACCCGCCCTGAAGGCTGGCCAAAAGCAGACGTTGACAGCGGATATGAACAAGACGAGAGCCAGAGAGCTGGGCACCTGTTTGCTTAGCTGCAGCTCAAGCTGTTGCCGTTCGTTCAGCTGCTCAAGTTTGGAGTTTTTTTTTTTTCGTATGTGGCTTAATGACTTTTGCGGCACAGCTCGTGGCACTTGCCACCTGAGAGGTCGCAATCGGAAGTTCATGTTTATGATACGCTACGCCAACGTCCATCCTCCATCCGTCCGTTCGCTCTGTTCGTGCAATCCATCGTAAGTCACCAGCTGGCAGAAGTCAACAACTTTCGTCTTGTACTAAATTTCAGCTTGAGTTATAAAGCAGATGCGAAGCATTGGCTTGGCCTTAAGCCAACTTAACGTAGGTGTGATAAGACTTGCTATAAATATTGATAGCAATACATAAATCAATATATATTGCATTTAAGGGTAGCTGTTGCCAATGTGCATACTAAATATGTATGTATATATAAAATAGTAGTTTAATATGTAGTATAATAGGAGTATAGTAGGATTACTATCTATTGTTTAATGCTATATATATATATTCATATAGAAAACAATTATACAAATGATATATATCAATATAATGATATCAATATTTTGTATTTAGGTTTTTATTATATACGAATCAGTTGTTTATATATTTCATATATATTTTTTTATAATATAGTCTTAACTTTTTGAAAAAAAATTTAAAATTGAATATACTTTTAAAGAGACGAACTAAAAATATTATAATATTAGAGAACGAGTGCACAAACTCTATAAATAAATAAATGAATGTGAGAAATCTCAAGTTCTGTTGCTTCATTCATATTTATATGTATATTTATTCTATTTAGAACTCTGCCCAACAAGTTATGCAATCGGCAATTGAAGGTGTTTGCTGCTAATGCACAGCAAACAATGAACATAAATTCTGAACAAACTTGATTCGTATCATTTGTCTATTTGGGCCTTCTGGCTTTATGGCATCTATGGCCGAGATAAGTGAGCCTAACAAGCCAACCACTTGAGCCACAGAGCCCAAAGAACTCAATTATGTTATGCGGCAGATACAATTGTATCTGAGAGATACGGCGCGCATAAAACTTGATTGATAGCATCATTTGCAAGATGCAAGCCTCTGTGTTATTCCGTCTTCCCTCTGCTACTTTAGCTCTTTTGATTTACAGCTACAGCAGAGAGGGGCTTGAATTGAGGAAGTGGCTTTGCCACTTGGCAGCCGTCGCGACGCGTCGTCGCAGATGCAGCTCGGCAGCAAGTGCAACTGCAACTGCAATTGCGATGCGGCAGATGCGATGGCGGCCCCAACGATTGGCTTTGTTTACATTTGGAGCACGTTTGTGGCGGCAGCTGCTGACCGCTGCCCATTTACTTGCAGCCGGCAACAGTTGAAGCAGAGACAGAGACAGAGGGAGAGAGAGAGAGAGAGAGAGAGAGAGAGATGATGCTGGGCTGCTGAGCTGCAGGGCTGCGTCTGTTATTACACAATTTGAAGCCGCCGTTGCAGCTGTAACTGGAGCATGCTGCGCTGCTCATTCCTGGCATAACTCAACGCCTTGCTTCACTCACATACATATATAATATATATATAATTATAGACTCCAGATATATATGTACACATGTAACTATAACTGTGCCCCAAACATGCAGCAGCTAGACTTTGCTTTCCATTTGTTCTTTTCTTTTATTATATTTTTTTGTTGTGTGTTTTTCACACGCTCGTGTGAAAAGCGTGCTATGATACGATCCAGTTCTAAGCAAATATTTAACTGTTTACCATTACCTTATCTAGAAAGAAGCAGATGAGCCAGAGTTTATTTCTGGTTAGCTTATGCTGCGTTTCTCTCAATTTATCTCTAGTTTATCAATTTAGAATTCATTTGAAGTCAACTGCTTCGTATTATTAATAAAATTAATATATTTTTTTCATCTGTTGACCTTTTCTAATTGGCAAAAAAAAAAAAAACAACATAGTTTTTAAGCACTTAATTACTTTGCCATAAATTCGTTTCATAATTAGCTAAAAGACAACAGTGAAACGACTTAAGAAAAAAAAAGTGCAAAACAAATTCAAAATTAGTTTCCGCATAATTTGCACAAAAAAAATGTTTTTCCTGTCAATGCATTAATTTATCAAAATCATCAAATATTGTCATAACAGCGCATTATCAAATGTCAATACCGTTTTTTATTGTTATTGTATGTAAGCATTTGTATAGAAACATGTATATATGCACATGTTTCTAGGCGATGTGTATAAACATATGTTAGAGCTCTCAGTCAAAAAAGTATCTTTTAATAAGTTTCAGCTTATGCATGTCAGACAACTAAAGATATATTTTTAAAATATAAATAATTAGTATACATATATTATTTTACATAAATACTTTCGCTACATTTTTAGAGAACATTAGTCACATAATATAACATATTTCACATTCTATTTATTGCGCCTTTGATGTTTCGCTTCAATTGACAAATTAAAAAGAAATAAAATTTGTTACATAAGTGTTGTTGCATTTTGACTTTTCACTTTCATTATAAACTGTTTTCCCCAGTTTTTGGTATAATTAATTTGTCGCATTTGTTGTTGGCTTAAACAAATAAATTATAGCTAAATATAATGACCATGTTGCCAGCAAATTACATTTGGCATTTGACTTTCATTTTGCTGTTCGTGTGTAGCACCATAGTTAAATCGTTTTTTTCTTAACTTTGTCTTTTTTATGCTTTATGGCTATAATATTTCATGGCAAGTCCATAAACGTATTTAACCCATAAACGGCTCGAAACGTGCGCATAATAACTAAAGTTCTAAGAACTTTTATATTTTTCTAATGCGCTCGCTAGCAACATGTTGCTGCATTCATTACCACTTCAGACACACACACACACACAGACATCCACTTGTGTTTATCCAAGCCCATCCGGCGCTCCAATGCAGTTCTGCTCTCTCTCTGTCTATTGCCTTCTCTTTCCCTCTTTCTCATTCACTCCTTGCAATTACCCATCCCGAACGAAAAAATAAAAACCCACATGCTGAACGCAACTTCAAATCTAATTGGAAACTCGTTCTGCTGCGCTCTGCCTACTCGAAATGAGCAGCGCAGCAAGTGGAACTAGTTCGCCCAGACAGCGTCGCCCACAGCAAAACTTCAAAATCAACCCACACAGACACACGCACACCTACGCTGCTGAGAGAGCGAGCAGCAACATCTGCTTTGCACCCACGCTGCGCTAGCTGCTGGCTAGCTGGCTAGCAAAATGAGTGAGTGAAAAAGTAAATGACGAAGAGAGCGAGAGTATCTGTTATGCTGCCATCATAACAGCACAATGTTGCAAGCAATTTAAATGTTGCAGAGCATTGTGAGTGTTTTGAGTAGCTATTATTTGTATGTATGTTTATATAAGAGTTATTTATTTTAAATTTGTAAATATTAAATTTAATAATGTTTGTCTTTAAAATTGTTTAATTATTTAATTAATGTTTTGAATTCGAATTTCACTATGCTGCGCTCTCTATGCTGAGCAACAAATGTTGCCAGCGCTATGCCGGCTGTTGTTATTTTTGTGCCGCTCACAAACTCGATCTTTGGAGCTGTAAAAGACGGAGAGAGAAAAGACGAAAGAGAGAGTGCATGTGCGTGTGTGTGTCTGAGAGAGTTAGCAAGCAGTTCGTTCACTTTGCTCATGGCTAGCCCTCGACGCTGGCAGCGCTACTCAGTTCAGTTGTGCTCACAACGTTATTGAGTGCGGTTTATTGAAGCGGTTGAAACGGCCGTTCGTTCGTGTTGATCACAATTTGCGCTCTCAGTGTCTTTAATAACTGTTTACAAGCTTATCAGCTTCTTGAGTGTAAACGAAACTGAAAGTGCATTTTGGGCAAAGATTTGATTTAATTTGACAAATAAACAATACAAAAATATAGAAGAAGTGAAACAAGTGATTGCAAAAAGCCGTCAAAGGGCTGTTGCACCTGTTTCCTGCCCCAATCGGAATCAATCTCATATAGCATAATGCGGCACGTACGCGCCTTTGGCTACGCATAAAAATGTGAAGTGCATAACAAAACAAGAAACATAACTACAAAAGAGGGAAAAAAAAAAAAAAAGAAAAACCATAAAACCAAAAAAAAAAAAAAAAAAAAAAAAAAAAGCCAACCAACAACAAGAAACGGCCTTGTGCATTTTTTCAAGTGTATTTACAATCCATTAAAATTGTTTTTGGGATTACACACACACTCATACCTACTTTGGATTATCCCAAAAAAATATCTGAACTTGATTGAACTTTTGAAAGGTAAGTTTTTGGCATTTAGAGCACATTCCAGCTCTGAAATGTTCTTAAGCGATCTCGAGTTTAGCTGATGCTGCGGCTGCTGCTTCTTCTTCTTGAAGTAACCCAGTTTTTTTGTTTTTGTTTTTGTTTTTTTTTTCTCTCTCAATTGATTTATTGCGATAATTCACTTTAGTTTCGAGTTTCCGCTAGAAAGTCTTGCATCTGTCTAAATTTCTACTACTTCTTCCTCTTCTTTTAATATCTCTTCAGACTTGTTTTTAATTTTGATCTGGTTTTTCTTTTCGTTTCATTTGGCGAAAGTTTAGAATTTTCACTAATCAAAATTTGTACAAGAATTTCTAATTGATTTGCGCTTAGACTGGCTCTAGCTGGCCTCTAGAGCTTCTGCTGGCCAAGAGTTGATTGAACCTGCCAAACGGTATTCTTCGAGCAACTCATTTCCGTTTCCCTGCATCATCCCAAGATATCTGAGCCTAACATTAGAGTGCAACATTTTTGCGCGCTGTTATAAATGTTCGTTAATTGTTTGTCATTGCCGCCGTCGATAGATAGATGTGAATGATGTGTTCATTATGATACTCCAGTAATACATATTAATGGCCCTTGAGGGCCACACACAAAGACCTTCTCAGCAATTTACAAAAACAAAGAAAATGCTTAAATATTTTTGATATGTAAATTTAACTATGATTTTTTTTTTTTTATATTGTTTTTCTTTTTCTTTTGGGCTTTAGCTCAAAACGAATCTGTCTGCTAATTAGCCACGACTCGAATGTTTATGAATGACATAAAAACTTGATTCCCGCGCCAGTTGGGCTAATGACAACATCGTTTACATCAAATCTTTTCTATCGAATCGTTTCAATTGCATCGCGACAAATTTGAAATGCGTAACTCGCAACGGATTTCCTTTCAAATATATATATATATATAGTCAGATTTTAACATAACAAATATTTCACACGCTTAATATTCCATTTACATTTTTCATTTCCATTCGCTCATTAGCTGAAACAAATGCCAAAGTTGTTCTTATCGAGTTCATCAAATCATTTGCCAAACTTTTGCTTTTCAACAAATTTCCCATAGACCTCTTCATTATTCATCCATAAAAAGAAGGCATAGAAGTAGCTAAAGCAGCAACAACAAAAAATCAGAGCTCATCCACTTAGGCAAATGCCTAATTAACGACAAATTTGATTTTTGGCCAAACTTCTTAATGGCAACGAGACGAGGCGAGATGAGACGAGGCGAGAGAGAGAGAGAGAGAGAGTTGACTAACAAATATTTTATATAAAGAAAAATCTTCGTGAATGCATAACAAATGCTAACCTATATACCCCATTTGTATGTGCCTTTAAGTGGTATACACAGACAGCAGCAGAATATTTGTCTTAATGAACAGAACTGAAGTGCGTCTAGGCTGAATTACAATTCGACTAAGCTCTTGAGCAACTAACTTGCCAGACACACTTGCTCATAATCATGATATATACAACATATAGCATATATATTCTATAGTATATAATACTTATAACTAACTGCCTTGGCAGATGTCTGCTTGATTACCTTGATTATGAAATTTTCACTAAAAAATTTGACAACTTAATAGCTGCAACGTGTTGCTGTTGTTTTTGCTTTTACTTGATTTTCTCTGCAGTTGCTAAAGTTCGTCCACCGAACATCAATTGTTAATTGACATTGAATTAATTTCCTGTCTGGTGTTTTTCACTCGAAAAAAAATGTATATATAGAAATGAGTGAAAATTCCGAGACATTTGAGGATTATAAAATGCAGCTCACGTTGTGCAGCGTTTAGTTGACTGGATCTGCTTTGCTGTTTGTGTATTATTTGGCTAATTAAAAATCAGGAAATGCACCCGAACAATGAGATCCCTGCAGGCGAGCTACCCTTAGCATCAGTTGTAGCTGCTACGTGAGATTTTACCTGTACAATACAACGAGCCACTGTCAAGTGCGGTTTGTTACGGTTTAGCGCCCCTTCTGCCCCGGCAGGTAGATGGAACGTTTAAGCGTGGCTTAGCGAAACGTGTTGTCTAGCTATAAGGATATACGCCTCATTTGATTTCGATATTGCCAATGGCAAGCACGTAGTGTCCATGCTTTGGTTCTTTATAAAGAAATTCTGCGTGAGAGATGAATCTTTTACGTTTTATAAAGTTATTGATATGGATTGATTTTCGTGTGTGGTTTAATAGTTTTCTAGCTTATCTTAAGCTGGGCATCTTTGGTAGCTGAAATTGATATGTAGACTAAGGAAAGTCGTATAGAGATTGAGAAATGATATTGAGAAAAATAAAGTAATAAAACAAGTGAGGGAGATCTACTAGGGGCTAGCAGATAAAAAAGGCAAAGACCACAGAATTGATCGATTTTAATCAATAATAAGAAAATTGATAAGAGTTATTGATAAGGAAATATAATTTTAATAAAGAAATTGGGTAGACCTTTCAAAGATAAAATAAGAAGCTCGCAGTATATTTGCTATAATAGAAAATATATTTCAAATTTAAAGAAAAGTTTTTATACCTTATGATAAAGCTGGCGGAACGTACGAATAGATGGACGAGAGAGTGGATGGTGGATGGAAGCATAACAGATATAGGGATTGAGAGCTGAACAGATGTGCTTGGCTAGATCGTTTCAGCTCATCGTGCTGATCAAGAATATATACTATATAATATATATATAAACTTTCTGTCTTGAATTCCCATTTACATAAATTTAAGAAATTTATTTCTAGTGATTCCAAAACATTTTTCAGTTATTCATTTAATTTTTATTTAAAATATTGTATTATAATATAATTATATGTTATTATTACTAAATTATATTATAATATTAAATTTCTTCACTCTTATCCAAACAACTTTTGCTATAATTAATCAAGCTTAGCTCAAATGTTAACTAAACTTGAAAAACTCTTTGATATTTTCTATTTTCTATATTCTTGACTTTCAACTGTCTGTCTACATGCATTCCGGAAATTGTTCAATTACCATAAACGTTTATAATAATATTCGATTTTCGTTTGGATTTTGTTGTTGTTATTGTTGTTGTTGTTGTTGTTTCGTCTATTGTCTCTGGGAACTGTTGTCAGCTAAAAGACACGCCCGCACATGGGACTAACAGCGGGCAATAGACAATAGACAATTGTCAATTGCATTTGCATACATATGTGGCTGAGTCTGTCTGGCTTTTATGTGTGTGTGTGTGTCTGTGTGTGAAAATTGTTTTCATTTCAAGCCGGACTTTCAATAATAGATTGTCAAATGTCGATGTTGCCTGGCCTCCCGCTTAGCCGCCTCCTGCTCGAGCTCAAGTGTCGCGCGTCATGAGCAAATTTTGAAAGTGATTTGCAATTCAATCAGATTTACAGCTAAACTTTGAAGTAGATGCAATTGGGCTTTTTTTTCTTTATATATAGAGAGAGAGTGAGATATATATATATATATATATATATTTATTCATATAGCTGATTAGCATTTAGCTCGTTTTTTTTAAATTCGCGCGAACTACGCTAAATTACAGCTAAAAGCGCGCTTAGTCAGCGCAAATTTTATATACAAATATCGGCCATAATATGCATATCGAGATATTTATTTATTTGTATTTATTTGTATTTATTTTTCATGGCAACGCGTCAGCAAAAAAATTGTTGGCGCTTTGTCTCTGACAGTTGCTGTTGTTATTGTTGTTGTTGTTGTTGTTGCTTGTGTTTTTTGTTAACAATTAATTTAACAAACAAGTGTAAAAAAGGTAGCTGAAAGTTATCGGTAAATTGTCTATTTGCTAACAGCAATAACAACAACAACAACAATGTGTTAAATGGCGTGCTATAAAACAATTATGGTGCTCTTTTTATGGCATATTATGGGTAGATGTGTAGAAGTGTTAATCGGATCGAACGTGATTCAAAATCGTTTCAAGCCGTGCCGTCAATCGCTGTCTATATATTTGAGCTGTAGATTTGATGTAGATAAAAAATATTATAAAATTAAATTAGAATAGAGTTTGATAAATGCTATAAATAGAATTTTATATAAATAGATTTTTGATTACAAATATTTATTTATGGTTTTTTGAATTTATAGAATTTTATAGAATAAATTCATTGAAAGTACAAAATATTTAAGACTTGAAATATTGCATATCTTGAGCTCAGCTATATACATATTTATTTTACTATGACTAATCAGTCGTTAAACTATGCCTTTACATTAAAATAGTAAAGAGTTTCTCTCTCTCTCTCTCTTAGCTCATTCATTAATATTTCAGTTCGGTCAGCAACAGAGCTGGCTATAAATAATTGATTCATCAAAGTCATGGAATTCCGGCTAAGCTCAAACTTGTTGGGAATTCTATGAAAACTGAGCCAAGGCGAGTAAATTTAATAGCTCGCTTCTATATGTACATAAGCTAATGCTATGCAAGTGCTCAAAATTCCCAAACACAAATAATTATAATAATTTAGATGCTGTTTAGTTAAAGCCAGCAATATAATTTTCTTATGTGCATCTCTAAAAAAAACTACAAATAAATGATTTTATCTATATTGGGCGCTTGAGCACGTTAACTGGTTTATATAAATCTCTAAAAATAGTTGAATAACGTTTTTCTTTTGTTGACAAACATTTGGAACGTGTTTAGTCTGGGCTTAAGTCAAATTTAACGTAAAATTAGTTAATGAGATAATTAACAATTTTGTGTGCTAAAAATTGTGAATGGCTAGCAAGCAGAAGTTAGTTAAGTACATATAGCTAAAGTAATCTTTAGCTGTTTTACGTGCTATAAAAGAAATTTGGATTTATGGCGAGAAAATTATGTTATTAAATATATAATATTTAATAATATATTATATTTAACAATATATAATAATATATTATATTTTCTGCGTGCTGAAAAATTATAGAATAAAAAAAAAAATATATATAAATATAAATTTATATTATAATAATTTATATATACTAGAAAATTGTAGAATAAATATTTTTTTTAAAGAAACAAACAACTAATCTCGATCAATAATATATAGATTTTATTTGTTGACTTTAAAGGAATATTTGTTCTAAACATTTTAGAGCTTAGCTTATTTAAAAAGAAACAAATATTTGATTTACAATTTTATTTAACAAACTTTTCTAAATGATTAAACAAAATCTGAATACAAAACTTTTCTCAAGTCTCGACAGCAAAGAAAGTTGTAAATAGTTTTAAATTAGTCGCAATTCACAAAGATATTGAGCTGTAGATTAAATTAGCTGTTGAATCTCAGTACAATTCGAAATCTTTTCACTGCTTTGTGTCTGGAATTGAAGTGAAGTTTAAGCAAAAAGAAAGAAGAAGAAGAAAAGAAGCGATTGTTAAACACTTTCTAGATTAGTGTTTAAGCGAGACTCTTTAGCATTAATTGTTGTGTCTTTTGCCGTCTTTTATGGCTAATCAACTGCAAACGTGAACTTTCATCTGTCAAATGCGACGCTTCTCTGCGGTTCTCAGCATTCATTAGGGTCAAGAGCGAATCGTTGCTTTAAACTTTCGTTGTGGCTCCAGCTTTAAATGCGATTAAAGTCTTACTTTCTACATTACCTCAGCCGCCCTCACCTGATGGCAGGGGAATAAAGCAACAAAAAAAAAAAAAAAAGAAAAAAACTAAAGCGAAAATTGTGCGACAAATTCTCACGCCCAACGGCTGCTCTCGAGCTGTAAATGTAAACCGCAAAATGTGAACGAGGCGGCGGCAGCTAGCAGATTCCCATTCCGTGTTCCCAGCTGCAAATCCTGACTGGCTAAAGGCCAGGGTATCTTAGCGGGCGAGGAGAGTCGTTGCTGCTGCTCTGTGGTATGTGTGTGGGGCTCTGTTCTGTTGCCTTGACTTTAATGCACTGTGGGAATGTGCCCAACACATAACTTGATTGACTTGCAGTTTTTTCCCTCTCTCACCTTGTCTTTCTCTCTCTCTCTGAATCTCCTTTTGCTGGGATTCATTAAGTGTGCAACTGCAGCAATGACTCTCACTCTCGCTCACGCTCCTCCACTGCCTCTCACTTCCCTCTCTCTCTTTCTCTCTCTGTCGTAATCGATATGCGTGCACCTTAACACCCGTTGCTCATTGTAAGGGTTAACGCCGGAAGTGCCTCTGTTTAAAAGGCTATGTAAACGCCAAAAAAAAAAAAAAAAGCCAAAAAACCAAAGCAAATTCCATAAAACAAAAGCAGAGCAAAAAGAAAAAAATAAAAAGCTGTTGTCCACTTGGCGCTCTATTTGAGCGTGATTAATTTCTGCACATCAGTCACTGCCAAGCGGCTAAATGCACAAACACTTGGCACAGACACTGCGCAGCTCGTAAAATATATATGAAAAAAAAAAGAAAAGACAAAAAAATATGCAAGGATAAACGACAAAAAAATTGTATTTATACTAAACTCTGCGCAATTGCAACTGCCTTTTTTTATATATGCTTGCCAAGAGATCTTGAAAGTTTAAACAGGGCTTAAACATTTTGCCACGAAACTGGAGCAAGGCAAAGTCCGTTGGAATGTTGAATGATTTTGTGCATTATTTGACTGTAATTTAATTCAAAATGATTTAAACAAGTAAATCTGCAAAAATATTTATATTGTGTTAGCTGGGAGAAAATTAAATTATTAAATAATTGAATTTATTAAATATACTAAAATATTAAAATGAAAAAGAGTATATTTAAGTAGGCTTATTAGATTTAATATTAAAATAAATATATTTATATATGGTAATATTAATTAATATTAAAATAAATATATTTAAAAATGGTTATATCAATTAATATTAAAATAAATATATTTATATATGGTTATTATAATGTATTAATTATTTTTTATTTATTTTAATTAGAATATTTAAAGATATTTAATTTCTTTAGCCTTTAAACAACATTTAGCTCGATTTATTTTACAATTTTAACAACTTACAATTTTAAATGAACTAAAAGTGTAAACAAAATATATTTAAAATTTAAAAATTTCATTTTTCTCTTGTTTAAACATTTACTTCAAGAATTTGTCAAAATAATGGCAAAGCTTCAGCAGTTTCCGCCATTGGCTGCAAATTAACTCAGTTAGCGTATCTTATCTTCGTTCTACACTAAATTGACTTTGCATATTTTAGTTTAAAGCTTCCTCTCGCACGCTTTGACAAATTAAACAACTTAAAGGCAGTTACTGCAACAGCAACAACAACAACAACAGCAACAACAACAACAACAACAACAACAACAACAGAAGCCAAGTGACAAGTTGACGTCTTCTTCCTTGCCATAACACATGATGACAGAGGCGTGAGAGAGACAAAAAGAGAGAGAGAGAGAGAGAGAGAGAGAGAGAGAGAGCGAGAGAGAGAGAGAGAGAGAGAGCGAGAGAGAAAGCAAGTAAAGAGCAGGAAGCATAAAGAGTTTGTCCAAGCCAGCAACAACTTTTTTGGGCCAAGCAGCCAGTAGTCGAGTTAATTGTGCGTTCACAAAACATTTTTGCATGTGCTGTGAACGAGTTTATATCAATTTGTTGTTGAGAAATGTTTTTATCTTTATATAAAGTTAGCAAGCAGTTTAATCTTGGCTCAAGGTTCGAGTTCAGTGTAATAATAGCAATTACAAATAATTCATATCATATTTGCCTTGAGCCACTGCACTGATGATGATGCTGCTGCTGTTGCTGCTGCTGCTGTTGCTGCTGCTGCTGCTCTATATAATGACACATCTTTCTTTATATTGAAAGTTATCTGAAATGTGCTGCTCGAACTCCTCCTACACTGCACATAAATAGAGTTCTCTATGGCAGCTTAAAATAAAATGCAGCAAAAAAAAGAACAACAACAACAACTTAATCGACAGCAAGAGAAATTAATTGTTGACGCTTAAGTGCAGCATATACACATGCATATATCTATGCCTATAAACAGATATACAGATATACATATATAAATATAAATTTATGAACAGTTGCTATATATTTTTTAGTATGAGCTGCGACCCTTTTGCCCAGACTGAAAACAGTTTTCAGTTTTCCCCCTCATCGCATAACTTCATTAAGTTGTGCCTGAGTTGTTTCAGCTCATCTTCTTAGAATTTTCGCTGTTGTTTTTGTTTGTATTCCTCAGATGCGCATCACATATGCTCATGTTGTTGTTGTTGTTGTTCGAGTCTGTTGCATTTGTGGCTGCTCTTAGCATATCTTTATTTTGTGTGTGTCTGTGTGTTTCGAATAGTTGAAATGTTTTTTGATTTACTCGAACAAATGTGCAATTTGTTGTTTCATCCACGACCTTGTCGCTCTAATGGCAGCATTTAGCTCTGGGAAATGTTTAGCCATAGAAAACACTTTTCGAACACATTTTTCACATAATTAAAAACAGCTGCCCAACTAGATAAATACTGCATCAATTGTTGTGTGCTTTCAGTTTTCGGCTTTCAGTTGTTGCCTTGTTGCAATCGTTTATTGACAGGTGAAACAATGCTCGCTGCCAGTTCCATAGAATTTGATTTTACCTTTTGTAATTGTGCAAGCCAAAAAGCGAACAAAAAAAAAAAAAAAAAAAAACTTTGCTCTGAATTTATAATTTCCGCTGAATGCTGAAAGCTTTATGCGATTTTCTTTCTTTTTTAGATTTGCCGCGTGTTTCTACATGCTCTTCTGGTGCTTTTTTAATATTTATGATGCGGCAACAGTTTTGTGTTATGTTTTTCTTTTTTTTTTTTATCGGTTGCTGCAGCAAATGCCATAAAATATGACAGGCATTCAATAAAAGTTTTCTGGTGCAGCGCCAGAAAAATATATGAAAACAAAATTTATATTTAGCTGCAGCTCTTTAAACTCGTCGTCGTCGTCGTCTACAGCGAGAGTGCTCTGTAAATGTTGTGCATAATTTGAGAGCGATATTTAATTAATTTCAACAACGCGCTTGAAGCACTCTTTGAGCACTCTTTGGCTTACAAGCTGTCTGCCGAGAGGCGAGCTGAGGGCGTATTGAGCCAGGCAAATACCCTGCTTAGATTAGATGAAGCTTAGAGAAGTTCTTAAATGAACTTATTGTTGAACAATCTACATTTTTGGTATTGGAGTTTGTTTTGTATCTTATAGATACAAAAAGATATTTTCAGAGCTTAAGGATGTGCAGATATTACTAGCAGATATTCCTGCAAGCTTGTAGATTCTTTTGTATCTTACAGATATTCTTGCATCTAAATACAACTTACACATACAAATGTATCTAAAAGATTCGCATTTATTTTACATAGAATTTTATACATATATATTTTCTTTTATTTGAATACCCATTGTACTATAGCTATATGATTTTTAGTCTGCAGATACTAGTTTAAGTTAAAAGATACTTTAGTATCTCTTGCCTTTTGCAGATTCTTTAGCACAATGTTTAGTTGTAACTTTAAGATACTTTTGTATCTGCAAGTGAAGTTTATCTTAATACAAAAATTTCGCTGCATTTCATATGGTTCTTATCAATGCGTCTGCTATCTATATCACGTACGTGTATATACCCCATATAAAACATTAAGTATCACTTTTGACACACGCCCACACACACACACACATACACACGCATACGCATATCTTTTATTATTTGAGCATACATAATAAAAAAAGAAAAAAAAAGAAACAACGAAATGAAAATTGCCAAGAGTCGGCCAGACATCAGCCACAAACAGTTGGGCCCAAATTAAAGCAAACATTAAGTGAAAAACATGAAATAAAAGCTCGAGGAAAAACTGGGAAAAAAATAATGAAAATAATTGATTAATTAATTGACAGCAATTGAGTTTAATTGAGTGCCACATGGTCAGCTCTACAGATTTTATTTTATTTTTTATACTTTTTTTTGTCTTTATTTTTGGCTCACTGTGCGCAGTTTTTAATTAGTTTTCCGACAGCTGCAAATACGGGAAAAGCACTTGAGCTTTTCGTATTAACTGTTACTAAATACCAGGTAAAGCCATTTGTTGTTGCCCAGCAACAACAACAACAACAATAAGATGAAATGCAGCCATCAGACACGTCAACAAGTTGAAAGCGATTTGCCAACGTAATGGCAACAAAATTGCATAGGGGCCACTCACCTTAGCAACATCATCCCAGTCAGCCAGAGCAACAATTAGCTACGGTCAGAGCAGCTGCATAGAAACTTTGTTGACAAACGCGGAAAAAAGCGCAAAGCAAAGTCAAAGACCGACAGCATAAGTACCAACAACAACAACAGCAACAACAACAAAAGCACTGCATAAATAAATGACTAAGCGGCGGCGGCGGTGGCGACGGCGTTGACGTCGCGTCGACGCGTGCTGCCAGGGACAGAGACAACAGCGACGCGATGGGAACAGCGACGCGAGCAGCGCAGCAGCAACGTCAAAGCGTGACAAATAGCTAAATGTTGTTGTAGTTAGTACTAGTTGTTGCCGCTGCTTGCGTCTGCACTTGCTCAGCCTTCGCGCATGTTGAGCAACATTTTTCGCTTGCATTCTTTATGGAGTGCAAACAATGTTGCACGAAACTTGTTGCTGGCCAAACATTTTAAATACTTATTTGCTTATGTCGTTGGCAACTGTGCTAAGCATAAAAAATAAGCTGGGAGCAAGAGAGAAAGAGAGAGAGAGAGAATATTATAATTATATTTATACAGCAGCCAAGCGCTGCTGTCGCAGACTCCACAGTCCGCAGTCGACAGAACTTGCCCATTAGCACAAAAGCCGCAGTCAAAACTTGTGTCTTAACAACTACAACAACAACAACAACAAGAGCAGCAACAACAACATTTTACGAGAACTGTGTAATTTCATTTGTACTTCATTTTGGTTAGCCAGACAAATTTTGGCGGCACCAGCAAAAAGAGACTAAAAGAAAACATGAAAAAAATAACAAAACAAAGATCTGAAAATAGGAATTTTTTCGTATTTTATTTGGCTTTTTTTTTTTGCCTGGCCTTTCGGAAAACTGAAAACTAGTTTAGTTTAATTCGCAGTTGGTACGCAGTAATTCCCAAGAAATCGGCAAAAAAAAAAAAAAAAAAAAAAAAAAAAAACCAAACAGAAGCTCATTAAAATGCGCAGTAAACTCCATTTTTAACAACATCTTCTGATTTATGAGCACACATCATAATAAATATATATAAATAGAAGTTATATTAAAAAACAAATCAACAACAAAATGAACTTCCTGTCGTTGATTTTTTTGTTGCCCACTCATGCCCACAAAATTTGTGACGCGTTTCACCTGACAAATGAATGTTTCGCATTCTATAAAGGTTCGAGAAATGTTCTTTAACGACTTTTCCTATTGACAGCATTTGTATGTGTGTGTGTGTGTGTGTGTTTGTACTTTCCTCACAGGAAGTCAATTCACCTGACTCGAAAGGAATTTGTACACGATTCGTTAGCTAATTGTTGATGAGATTTCGATATTGAGAACTGACATAAAGGCTCAATGATTATAGTAGATGGCATAGCATGACGCGAGCTGTGAAATGATATTGGTATTAAATATTATATAAAAGGTAGTCAGGGAAATTGTTCTAAAAATAACAAAAGAAATAGTTCATATTCGAGGAAAACAAGTCGAAATGAATAGTTGAAAATATTTGATATAATAAAATTAGTTGGAAATTAAAGAGAACTGAAGCAAAGTTGCATATCATGAAGCAAAGCCTGGCTAAAAATGAAAGTAATAATCCATATAATAAAATTAGTTAGAAATGTGAAATATAATGGAATAGAATCGAAGTCTCGAAGATGATAAATTGAGAATAAATTTTTAATTTCTGGGTATTTTCAATATAATAATAGCTGTCTGAAATGAGAATTCAATCAGAGAAAAATAATAAAATAATGAAAGTTAAAAAATGATGAGAAAAAAATTTAGGCTCACATTGACAATGAATGAAAAAATTGAAAAATCAAACAAAAAATCTTAAATCAATCTATTATTATAATTTTATTATTATTATTATATTATTTTTAACTACAAAAACATTTGCTTTATTTAAAAAAGTATTTTTTAGTATATTCAATAATATTATATTTATATTATATTTCTTGTTCATAACTAATTTCTTCATAACTAAATTTCTTTCTTTGAACTTTGAGCCAGTTCTTTGCTGCCTGGTTCGAACTAGTTCCAGTTCTATGATAATGCATATCCAATTGTTTGTCCCACTTAAATCTCAACCCAAATGAGTTTAACAAATTTTCCCCATTATTTTTGTTTTTCCATTTTCCGATGAAATCTAAATGGTATTGCGCAAGCTCTTGAACTGCAGTGCTCAACATGTCAACGCGCTAAGACAATGCACATAAGTAGTTTATAGATAAAGAGGCAAAGAGGGAGGTAGAAAGAGAGAGAAGGGAGATACACAGCCCACGCTTATCGTGCGCATGCATCAATCTTCAAGCCCAAGACAGCAAGAGCCCCTACCTGGAAAGATTAGACAGACTGCGAAGCGAGCAGAGCACAAAGAGAAATATTAAAAGAAAAACAAAAAACAAAAAACAACAACAAAAAAGAACTCTTTTTCACACCTACGAGAGAACCTCAAGAACTGTTGTTGCTTTGCCCTAATTGTGGGCGTTGGGCCCGAACAAAAGAGTGACTTAAGAGCAGATCTCGTTAGTGCTGACCTCTGAACTGAACGAAAATGCTGCGGCTCCCGCATCCGCTCCAACAACAACAACAAAAACAACGACTAGAAAGAGACCCCAACCGGAAATCCATAAACGAACTAAAGAAACGTTAAGCCAGCTGGCAAATTAAAATCTTTTGCTCCACATTCGACATTCGGCATTCGACATTGACTTTGATTTTGTGTGTATCCACAAAATGCACTGCTATCTATTTCCCATTTCCCATTTCCATTTCCATTTCCATTTCTATGCACATGTTCCACAAACACAAACGCAGCACACACGCACATTTTCTACGTCAACGTCTACCTGCCGGCTAACGCATAGATCTCTGCATGTGAAGCTGCAGCAGCGGCAGCAGCAGCGAGCAGCAGCAGCGAGCAGCAGCAGCTGCCTTCCAGTTCGACTCAGATTTCTCATAGCTAAATTCCCACACTCTATCGCCCATCTAGCTATGGGCAAGGACTGCAAGTCAGCTGCTGTGCGCTGCATCAAGTGCATCCATATATATATAAATATATATATATATATATGATGTATATGAAGTATCTGTTTGCTGGGAACTGGTGGCATATGTGCGTGACCAGATTGTTGCATTGCCGTCTGTCTCTCTGTGTGTGTGTGTTGTTTTCTTTTTTTTTTTTGTTTTTGGCACATTTTCCCATATGGTTTTTCATATCAGTTCTTTTTTTTCTGCGCGTTGGCAGCTGTCGCGTGGCCATCTCATCATCAACTAAGCCATGGGAATCCAAAGCAGATGCACTTTCAATTTGAATCTCTATGGAAATTATCATGGGAGTTATCACTAGCATCAAAAGAGATATGAAAGGACTGCTTCTGTTTATGAGTTCAAGTAGAAATTATTAGCATAAAATACTAAAATACAAATCTGTTGAAATAATAATAGATAAAAACATTTAAATGAAATGGAATGAGTAGAACTAAAAAAGGAAGTTCGCAGAATATTTAAAATTTATTACAACAAATGTTTTAAATACCATAAAAAATATTAAATTTCTTATAAACCTAATTGTTTATAAAAAAGCAGTTAATTAATATTTAATATCATAATTTATTTTTTAATTTATTAATGTTTTATATTTTGCATGAGCTTGTATAACGAATATCTAAAATATATAAATATATTAAAAAAAAATAAATATATTAAAAAATCTAAAATAGATAAAAAAAAATTTTTATAATACTTAAAAGAATCTAAAATATTTAAAAATAAAAAAAAAAAAACTTTAAAAATCTAAAATATTTAAAAATAATAGTAAAAAAAAAACTTTAAAAATCTAAAATATTTAAAAATAATATTAAAAAAAAAAAAACTTAAAAAATACATCCCTTTTTTTTATTTTTATAATAGTAAGACTTAAAAAATAAACAAAAAATACATATCTCTTTGTAAGTGTTCAATCGGATTTTCAGGCATAAAAAGAATTTTAAATAAACAATAAAAATGATTTTAAATATTTTTATAAAATACCCATAAGACTATAGAACATTTGAAGCTGACAATAAATATAGATATATTTATTCAAAATAATTTAAAAATTCACTGATATTAATAGTTTTTTTTTCTGCTTGAATAAAACTGAAATTAGCATTAGCATTAGCAGATGCATGCAGCATGATACCCAGGGAATATACCCTGTAAATGCAACTGGCATAGCTTGGCTGCAGCTATAATATTTATGACCAGCTTTGCTTGGCATTCGCGCTAGTCGCATTCTTACAATGGAACTAACATTAAGCTCTTTCAGTCATCTAACAATTAGACAACTATTCTCGCTCGCTCACTCTAATAATACTTTCTCTCTCTCTCTCTTTGTATTTGCAGGTAAGCTTGGAATGAATATCTCAACGTCGCATCCGCAAGTCGTCAGCGACTTTTAGTGCTCGACTAACTATTTATAAGGTAATTTGAGACGCGCTTAGCAACAGCCAACGGAATTCTTTAAATGACAAGACATATAAAATTTAATAGCTTGTAGCCTGGCTAGCACTTCAAGAACGAAGCCCCTCAAGCGCCCCCTGCCCCCTGCCTCATCATGCGCACCTTTTTGAGCTGCTGCTGCTGCTGCTGCTGCTGTGATGTTCGTGTTCGCGTTCGTGTTCGTGTGTCCCTTTGGCGGCTTTTGTTTACCTTTGAGCTGAGGTTTGTCTTTGTGTGCCCTCTTTGTTGATTTTGTGCGCACGCCGCTGTCGCTACTATAAATAGGGATATACACACATAACTGCACTGAGCGAAAAAACAGTGGGGGTCTCCTTAAATGAAATGAAATGAAATACCTGAAGCCGCAGCCAGCCTAAAAGAATGTTAAAAGCATTTCTCGAGAAAGAGCCCAAGAATTCGTTTGACTTTTTTTTTATTATTAATATTTTCGCTCAGTGTATGCTATATATTTTAAAATATATTTTGCGTAATGCCCGGGACAAAAAAAAAAAAAGAGCGAAAAAGACAACAAACTGTTGTCCTTCTACTTCTTCTGCTTCTTCTTCTTCTTCTTTCTACTTTTTTAATAGTCTTAAATTCCTGAGCAAATAATTTTGACAGCAAATAGAAAGCAAAGTTCGCGCTGCTCTGAGCATAATGATTGTGAATGATTTAATGAGTGAATAAATGCTTTAAGCATTATCAAATTTATTTCATTATTTTCTATAGACACAGAGATCTGCATTCATATATATATAGAATTTTTGGACACGAATAGTTAATATAATTTTCTATTATTTTTATGCATTTGCTGAGCAACTAATTGAATTTCCCCAATTTTGCCAAATACTGCTTACATTTCCTGTTGTCCACACACACACACACACACACACACTCACACTCACACACACACTCACACACACACTCACACACGCACGCACACCCTAAAAATTAATGTTGCTGCATGTTCCGTTGTTTTACCACAAACCCAAATGTAATTGAACGGCAGCTACCACGCCTTCACCGCCCAACCTCTACCAAATTTGTGGGCGTGGCTCAATGGGTCTAACGAGGCGCCCAAGCTGCGCTAGTCAAAGTTGGAGAACTTCTATTAACAATCTACTTTAAGACACATGCGACACGCACTCACAAACCCAATTTGTATACCCTGTAGCGGAAGTGTAGTGGAAGAGGGTATAGAGGACTATAAGTTGACTATAAGTGATATTTGAAATCTATAAAACTTTAATTTTTAATGAGCAAGCTGAAAGCAGAAGTTGTCTATGTATGAATATAATGTATAGAGGCTATGAGATACCCTGTAAATAAAAGCACGTTGCTAGTTTGGCATTTTAGCTTCAGCTGAGCTGTTACTAGTATATATTAGCTTAAACATAGATAGTTATACAGGGTATCTCATAGCATATATACTGCTATTTTTAGTACATTTTTGCGGCGTTGCAAATGTGATAATGAAAAAAAGTTCAAAGGGGGCGCACACGTGTATAAATGGGTGTGTGTTGGTGTGTGTGTGTGTGTGTGTGAAGGGCTGTCAAATCTAGTAGTTAGGGCGTTTTATTTGAGGCGTGGCAGTGTAATACAATGTGAGTGATTTGCCCAGATTTGGAGTTGGAGTAGCTAGCGGCAAGTGGCCCCTCTTAGCAAACGCTACGTGAGCTGACGACAGTAAAAACCTAAAGAGATACGAAAACGAATGAACCGCTATTAACTGACGTTGATTGTGGCGCAACCTGTGCCTGGCATGCCTTCCTCGCTCCCTCTCTCTCTCTCTCTCTCTCTCTCTCTCTCTCTCTCTCTCTCTCTCTCTGTGTGTTGTCAATACGCACATAACTTCATTGAGACAAGCATTTCCTTTGCTCTAGCTGGCAATTTAAATGCTTAAACATTTGCAACACGCCTCGTGAAGTTATTTGCTGCTGCTTCTTATGCTTGTGCTTGTGCTTGGGTGCTACCGGATGCCAAATGCATTTCGAACCAGTTTTTGTCACACAGTCAACTGCTCCCTCTCTCTCTCTCTCTCTCTCTCTCTCACACACGCACGCTGTCTCGCTCTTTAGCTCTCAGGCATAAATCATATCGAAAGAATTTATGCAGCCAGGCAGGCAGGCAAATTCCGTGAGGCAAACATGTTTGCAACAAGTTGCCAACGGAAGTGACTAGAAAACTGTGTCTATGCAACTGATAAATTTAATATATATGTATATATATATTATATATTTATATCTGCTCTGTCTCTAACTCGCTCGCTCTATTGCTGTCTCGCTCTCTTTAATAAGGTTTTGCTGCATAGGAAGTAATTTCTTTCAGTTTGACTTCCTGTTTTACGCGCTTGTTTGCGTGCATGTCTAAGTGTGCAGCTGTGTGCGTGTGAGTGTGTGTGTGTGTGTTTGTGCATCTGTGTGTGTTGTAAAGGATGCACTTAATTTGGCTGTCTCGCTGCCTTGGGGCGTACTACTCAGCGCGGCCTGCAATTGATGCTTGCCTTGCCTCGCTCTCGCACTCTCACTCCCTCTCTCTCTCCCTCTCTCTCCTACTCTCTCTCTCTCTCTCTCGCTTTCTCACTCAACTTCCGCTGCTGGCAAACTCGTAAAATCATATGCAATTATTGACAGCGCTTTGCATCTAGCTATATAAATTTGTTAGTTGTGTAGCTGCCACGCCCACGCGCTACATGTGTGCAGCATGTGGCATGAAAATGCGTTTGCCAAAAACTTGACTTTGAATTTATTGCGCGTTGCCCAAACACCACCCCCCTCCCCCCCACCAAAAATAAGAGAACCAGATGAAAGTTTGCGCTCCAAGGTATGCAACAGTAAATTGGAAAGCGAGAGTAGCAGCCGAGGGGAGTGGAGGAGTGCATGTGTGTGTGTGTGTGCTGATGTGTGTGCCTAACGGTATTCGTTACAATTTCAGAGTTGGTTTTCGCACCTACGCAAAATTTACGACACTTTTAAAATATGCAATTTATGGATGCTGTCCGGATGCTAGCTGCCAGCAAGCCAGGCAGGCAGGCAGGCAGCCGGCCTGTGGGCGTGGCAGGTGGGCGTGACACTGAAGGAAAAATCATGCGTTGCGCTTTTACCTTTATTGCATTCAAGCTTACATAATGTTTCTTTATGCATATTAATGCAGGCAAAGTATAGATGAAAAGGGAGTTTAGTTTGATATATGTGAAAATATTTATTTAAAATAGATGAAATTGCATTGAGGAATTAAAGCAAATATAATGATAAAAAAAAAAAAAAAAAAAAAACCAGATAGTAATAATAATAAAAAATTAATAATTAATAAATAAATTAATATTATATTTTATTGAGTTTTGTAAAATATTTAGTTATATAGTTAATTATGAAAAAAAAAAAATAAATTTTTGTTTATTTCTTTTTTATTTTTAGAATTATTTTATGTACAATATTTAAAATTTTTTTTTTTATTTTATTTTTTTTATATAAAACTATTTATTTAATTATTTTATTTTTTTTTTAAGTACATTTACAATTATTTTGTTATATTTTATAGTCTTATTTTTATGAGCAATATTTTGTTTATTTTTACAAGTTTTTTTTTTTTTTTTAATATAAAAATATTTTAATAGAAAATATTTGCAAATATTTTGTAGAATTTTTTTTTTTTTTTTTAATACAAAATATTTGTAAATTTTTTATAGAATTATTTTTATGAACAATTATATTTTGTTTATTTTTCTGAAAAAGTCTTGAAATGCATAAGCTTAAGAGTTTGTATGAAAAAAATACTAAATTTGAAAAAAAAAAATGTAAAATATTATTTTCCTTTTATATTGTTTTCAAACGATTGTGTTGATAACTAAAATGTGCTGTCAAAAATATAGTATTGAAATTATTTTATTTATTACATATGCATATGCTTCAAGCTAATATGCCCTTTTTACCATATTGTGTGCACTGAAAACCATTTAAAATTTCCTTTGTCAAAAACTGTGTAAAAATAAATACGCATAAAATGCCACCAAATATGCAAATGATTAGGTGACAAAATGCACACAGACACGCGCACACACACACTTAACACACACATACACACACACACACATATTCCCACGCATGGTTATTGAAATGCAAGCAAAGCCAATGCCATTTGTTGACCACAAAATTTGTAACTGACATTTGCTCGAGGGGGCTGCGGCAGCTCCTGCAGCTGCAGCTTTATTTGTGTGTGTGTGTGGGCGGACGGGGGCGTGGCAGTGACTAAAAGCATGCTCTAAATAATTGCAATTCATTTGTGCTGCCATCATGTGACATGTGCCAGCCGCTGTCCCTCTCTCGCTCTCTCTCACTCACGCACCGTCTCTCGTCCCGTCTCTTTCTAGTAAATATGCTCATGTTATTAACGCCACAAAAACGCAAAATGTAACTGCAACTGCACTTTAGTGCGGCGGTTTGGCATCCCTCTGATTGACAGCATGTTGCCAGCGGCATACCACAGCCCCACACCAAAGGAATGGAGGGGGGAGAGGGGGGATGGTCGATTCCCCTCGATCTCTTGATCCCATGCAACTGCTGTGGGTTTTGTTTTTGTTATAACTGTCACACGAAGCGCCACTTATGCAATTTTGACGCCCACAGCAACAACAATTGATGGGCAGGGCAACACCTGCTCGAGCCGAAGCAATTTCCACACGCGCTCAACGAGCTTTGCATTATCCCACAGCGACACACGCTGCGTATGCGTGATGAGTATTTGCCGAAGCCGACAATTGCAAGAGTCGACTCTACAATACCCAGTCTAAATCAATATACTATATATATATTATCGAGAGAATTTAGTAAATTTATACAGCATTTAAATTTCGAAATAGTTGAACTTTCTTATCTTTTGCTGTTGCACTCGCAACTTTTTGGCTTGAATAAACTTTCGGCTCTTCATAGGCATAGACTAAGTTGAACTACCTCTCTCTCTCTCTCTCTCTCTCTCACTCTCGTGTCTGGCCATTTTTACAGCTGTGGCGAAAAGTAATTTTCATGCCAGCGGGTTAAAGGCATGCGAGACTATCGCAATTTAATGTTAATCTGCGCCCTTATTTTGCATAATGTCCAGCGCACTCGTTGCGTGTGCCGGAACTGGAACGTCTCTAAAGATATTTTAGATAATGCTTGGCTGAGTTTGGCCATAAGCATAAGTTGAGCATATTTTCTTTTTGTTGAGTAGTATTTGCTTTGACTATTTTTTGTTTCTTAAGAACTTTTCACGGCTTTAGCTGCGTTTACGCTTTGCTCTTTGGCTCTCACAATCTTTTTTTTTTCTCTCTTGGCTGCTTTTTGGTCATTTTAGTTTTTTACGGCGCCACTTTTAACTGGCTTAACGCTTGCCTTGCCAGCTGTGGGCCCAACATGTTCTGCTGCACTCTATTTGTATACCCTGTAAGTGGGGGAATGAGCTTGAGGGGCATGTAATGAGGGCAAGGTGTGTGTATAGAAGATGAAAAGGAAATGTGGGTTAGAGTAAATGAAAGCAAATTATATGTGGAGAAATGTAAAGCAGCTGTAGAGACTATGCTAGTTGAATAAATAATGCTTTGGAGAAAAGAGAAGGAGATATATGTATTTTTCCTATTGAAATGAATTTGATACGCAAAGCTTAAAAGACTTTCTATAAATTAATTTATAGTTCATCTTATAATTTACTCATCATTTTTGAGTTTCTCTCTCAACTTGTTAAACATATATATCATATACTGATTCAGCAGTTTGATATATAAATTATATAAAGTCCTATCTTGATAGAGACTTGAACTATCATATAATTTCCTAACTCAACTTTTGTTTATTATATCTCAAATTCATGATGTCTTCAATATTTTCTAGATTATTTTCAATTTCCTTCCTCTTTCAACTCTATGATTCCTTCTAGGATATCTCTAGCTCGACTTCTCTTGCAATCATCTTTATTTTTAGCCCTTTCTATTGTATTATTATGCTGCATAGTCTATGTTAGCAGCACTTACGCGTTCCACGCATTCCCGCTTTTTGTCTATAACAACAGCTATTTTTAATGAGCAGCTGAACTAAGCTGAGCTGAGTCGAGTCTGCTAAGCGCCCCTTATTTGTTTTAAGGGTTAACCTCACCTAACCGAGCCAGCTTCTATTCGGACTATGCAATTCGTAATGCGCCCTTCGTTTCATATAGACAATAAAATTGTGTGTGGCTGCAAAATGAATACAACAAGTTGAGCCACTTTTTCTATAGCAATTAAAAAGCAGTTAATCTGCCACCAAAACCAAAAACAAATAAAAAAAAAGAAAAACCCTTTCACAGCCAACTTTATATATATATATAATATATGTACTTATCTGCTGCTTCTTCTTTTGTAACATAATGAAATTCGTTTTGCGTTTTTATCAAATTGAAAACAAGCTAAAAGCAAAAGCAACCAGCAAAAAAAAAAAAAGTAGATGCTATCAAAGCAGCTTAGTAGAAATACATAGTTAATTTTTTCAACCAACAAGATTTTTTTTTTTTGTGTCTCTTATTTTTGGCTTATTTTTAGCTGGAATTTTTTTTTTCGCGTTTGCCGCTTTTACGCCTGGCGCCATGCAACACTTTTTAATTGCGTCCCAAATTGGCTAATGCAAAAAAGTTGAAAGAATGGGTGCAAGAGAGAGAGAGAGACGGGGAGAAAGAGAGCGGGCCAGTGGCAGAGGCAAATGAAAAGCAACTGTGGCAAAGCTAAGCTGCTTACATAAAAGGCCAATGCAATCAAATTGTCTACAGTGAAAAAAAAGCAAAAATAAATGAAAAAAAAAAGATAAGCTGAAATAAATAAATAAATAGCGCACTTAAGCATTGCGTTCTACGAGCTAATGTTAGTTACTCGCCTTTTAACTCACTCTGGAAAAAGCAGAGAGAGAGAGAGAGAGAGAGGGACTCTGCCTTTTCTGCTTTTTCTTTTTCTCTCTCTGTAGGTCTACTTTTTTTATTGCAATTTAATTTGCGTGCAATGCACGAAAGGGCTATTGTGGGCTATCTGTTGTTATAATGTAAGAGACAGGTAGATGCAGGCGTGGCCTGAACAGAGATTCCAAATCCATGCCAACAGAGACAAAGTGTAAACAGCTAAGCAAGCTCAGAGCTCTATCAATGGTATATGACAAACAGATAGTTCTATTGCTCATTAGTATATTTAGCTTGAAAACATATCTGCAGCTTCTAAATCAAGTTTGTTTAACAATAAATATAATTAATTATATGGCATCAGCTAGGAGCAGAAGCTACTCAAACCTATTTCGCTCAGCTCAGCATTCTTAAGCGACAGCTGATGCCAGTAGGAAGTCGTTAATAAACTTGCCTAGCAATTATTTCAGGGTATTATCTAGTCAAGCATTCCCCACACTATGGCACTGCATTTTGCAGTTCAGCTAGCAGCTAGCAATTAAATATTTGTAGAAGTTTGAGTTGCATGAAATTCATTGAGCTAAATTTTGAGCTGCGTTTGACTAAAAATTTCGTATAATTTATGGTATATATAAGATATACAAATTCGACATTTGATTTTTTTTTACAAATTAAAGTCTAACTAAAAGTTTATAGACTCTTATATATACTAGCTGTAATAACAGCCTAATTTGACCTTTCATAAGCCATTTCACGCGCTTGTATATATGGGATAATTAGCAGAGTATTGCATAGTCGAGGATTACCTACTTATTTTTTTTATCATTTCATATTCAAAATCTTGTTTTGTTTTTTGTGTGGCTTTGGCTTTTCAACTGGAAATTTGTTGTTTATGCAGAGCTGAGTCCATGCACAGCCCACACACATACATAGTAAATGTTATGTAGAGTAGATTTCAATTAAATATTTATGCAGACAAACTTACTAATTTAGTCTAATTGCTTAAATTTATAGAATTGAAAATAGTTGCAAGAAAATAAAAATAATGAAATGCGCTTTTGGATGCACAAGCTGTTGCCATATCCGTTTTAAATTTGCATTGCATTAAATATATATATATATATTATACAAATATATAAAACTGTAATTGTGCATTTGAAGAGTGTGCCGACAAGTCAGATAATATATACATATATATATATATGCATGAAATGTAATCGGCAATGGCAATATGATTTAATTGCATTGCTCATAGGAAATCCGCATCAAACAGCAAACAAATTTTCTTTTCACATGAAAAGATTGCGCAGCTTATTTATTTTAAAAATTTATAAATTATAAAGCTTAAAAATTTTAAATAAATTTGTTAAATGATAGAATGTGAAGTTTGATTTATAAATTTTAAATAAACTATAAATATTTTACAAATGAACAACAAATACTTAAACAATAATATCTACAATTTTTAATCATTTGATCAAATCTATGAAATAAATATAAAATAAATTAAATAATAAATAAATGCAAGTTACATTAAAATTGCTCAAATAATAATAAATAAAATAATAATAAAATAATAATAAAATAAAAAAAAAAAAATAATAATAATTGTAAAGTAAAAATATATTTTAAAAAATTGAATTAAATTTAATAAAAATCTAAAACTAAATTCAAAGATATTTTACATACAAAAAAAAAAACCTTCAATTAATTTATAAATTATTCTATATTCTAAAATATCTGCCCAACAATGGATTAATAACAATAATAGCATCAGTCAATGTCTAATGCACAATGAAATATTATATTGGCCTTGTTAAAGTTGTTAATTGATTAATTAGAGGCTGTCAGACCCCTTGAAGTGCACTTGATTTCCTTCACGAATTATTCACTAATTATCTATTAAAGCAAAGAAGGAAAAACCTAATTCCAGCATTAATTTGCCAATTTAGTTAACTGTTAACTGAATTTGATTTATTTTTGTTTATGATTCGGACGAGGTCTGCTTGCTGTATATATATAATTTTGTTTTTTTCTTTTTATTTATTTTTTATTGCTTAGCTGTTGCTCCGAATATGCATTGTTCTAGGCAAACTTTTGCTTCAATGTGCGTTCGAGCTGAACAGAAGCTGATTTTTCGTCTCTCCCTCTCTCTCTATTTCTTCAATTGCTTTTATTCATTTTCATTTACTTTTAATTCTTAGTTGAGTGATTTCTGATGTTTGGCTTTACAATTAATTTATTCAAGTCTTTTATAAAGTTTTATTTTTTATTTTTGCTATTTTTAGAAAATATGTAAGGCAAAGTTTTTTTTTTTATTTTTTATTTTCGCTTTGCTGTAATGATTTGAGAAAACCGCAAAGTTAAACGGGTCATGAATTTGCTGACTTGGAATTTTGTTTAACAACAATAAAAAATAATAAAAATAATATAAAGCACAGTTGGTGGCTTTTGTGGGTTCGATGAAGGTTTAAGTGGGATATATTCTAAGACTTCGCTGTTGGATTTTTCTGAAATATATATAGAATATATATTGATATAATGCTATATATATATATGAAACACTAATGTGCTTACTTTGATTTCTTTATTGTATTTCTTTAATTATTATTTACTCATTGATTATTAATAATACCAAAAGCGCAGCCTTAGCAGATTAGAATGCAAATAAATTAAATTTAAAAATTGTATTATTGAATTGTTTAATTATTTAAATATTTAGTGATATGTCTTATATATCAGAGTTCAGTAATATTTAAATTTTAATTCTTTAGTGAAAATATTATTAAATTAAGTGCATCAAAGTATCCTTTAACGATTAGCTGAGCCAATTGGTGTTTTGTGCCTTTGCTTAATATCATTTTTGGCAAAAATATGCGAGTATATATAGCCATTAATGTAGTAGATGAAGCTGCTATCATCTGAGGCATCAAATTTGTTTTTATGTCTACCCAGTCACTCCCATAGTCCACACATACCCAACTCACGGCTTAATAGAGGCCTAAGCGAAATCTTATCAGAATCTCAACCGGGTTGAAACAGTTGAAAATGAGAAAAAGAAAAGGCAGCATTGTAATGGAGTACATAAAGTATCATTTCTTCTCATATTCTTCTTTTACCTTTCTTACTCTCCCCTTTAAAGTGTTTTCTCGTGTAGCTTTGTTGCCCCCGGGGCGTGGCAGTCAGGAATGGGGGGGTCAATGCTTTAAACATTTTTACAAGTTGCAACTGAGAGCAACCTTTGCTGTGCCCCTTATTGTGTTTTGTGCATGTGTGCGTGTGTATGTGTGTGTGTGTGTGCCGCCTTGATGTAGGTCCTTTTTTTCCGGTCTGCTAGCCATGAAAATATACTTAGCTTGAGCTTTGCGTCTGGAATCCTGTTGCTTTTGGTGTTGATTCGTCTATGTGCTTCCGTCTCGTCTTCGGGTTATTCAATCAATAATGCGTTGATATTGAGAGCAGCGAGGCGTGTGTGTGTGTGTGTGTGTGAAAATGATAAAGGATGATGGCCTGGCAGCGCTTTGACAAGTCAGGCAATCGTCAAGCCAGCCAGAGTCACCAACTTGCCAGAAAAAAAAGGAACAACAAAATCAGTTTGTGATTTACTTTTGGCCAACGAGCAGCAGCAACAGCAGCAGCAGCAGCAACAGGAGTCGGTTCAAGGACATGCCGTAGAGTCGTAAATGTCACAGCTGGCGCCTTAATCGAAGCAATCGCTGATAAATCGCAATGCTGCGTGTGTGTGTGTGCAGTGCCTAGCCAAAGTCTCAAAGCCAGAGCCAAAAGTCGAGCCCAAAATGAAACTTCAAATTAAAACATTCCTCAACTTAAATAAGTTCTCGTAAATTTGGCATTCGTCTCGTTGGCTGGAAGCACATTGCACAGAGTTTTGAGAGTTTGAGCATTCGTGAGTTTGGCAGTTGGCAAATCTGCAATTTTTTGCATTTACATATATCACTTGACTGACTAGGCAATTGTTGCATGTATACCCTGTAAAAAGGAGTGTATGGCAAAGGACTAAATTATTTGTCAGTTTTTTTCTGCTTTTTACTCACAACTTAGCTGGAAATGCAAAGGTCTTGTGAAGCAAATCTTTTATATAGTTATCGTCTATAGTAATAATATATACAGTTTCCTCTGCCCAACTCAATTAGAATGTAATTTTAGTATCTGTTGCCTTTCACCTATTGCAGGATATCTCTTAACTAATCTTAACAAATTCTCATATCATCTTCTTCCACTCTTCTCAATTGTCACATTCCTTTTCATCTCCTTTTTTTATTTCTCTCTACTTTTTGTTTTTGTTCTCTTGTAATTTATGCGTCTTTGCAACACTTCGCTTTGTCTGTTTGAGTGTTGGTAAATGGCAAAAAAACGGCTCCATATGCCTTGACCTCTGCTCGTCGTATTATCGTTAGCTTAATTGGTAAAGTTGTGCATTATTATCGGACCGCCGGAGTCGACCAGACTTGGCCGTAACATTATTCACAATGAGGCAATTAAAGTTCATAATGACAGTTTGTTTCGATAACTTTTCTGATGTTTATCGATAAATGTAGTTCAAGTTTTCTCTTTGTTTTATTTGGAAATGTGCATGTGGATGCTCTGAAATGTATATGTCTGCCTCGCTCTCTGTCTTTGTCTCTATCTATCTTTACCAATATCTATTTCATGCATTCTCTGTCTTTTTAGCATATATTTTTCTCTCTCTATTTCTTTCTCCCTCTTTGTCTCAACCTCTTTTAGGAGCTGTGACACGTGCATCGTCTCAAATTTTATGGTTTTTTCTTTTTTTTTTCAAATTCAATTTCATTTGTATGCTTTTTGTTGTTGTTGTTGTTGTTGTATTTCTGTTGCTGTTGTCTGTTTGAGTTTTCTTTTCATATCCTGCAGGCAACATTGGCACAGGGTATATTGAGCCGAAAAAAAAAGAAAACACAAACTGTTTGCATAGTCTTTTCTTCTTTTTAATAAATTTTGGGTTACGCTTTAATAAATCAATGAATAGCTCAACTCTTGGCATCTCTTATATATCATATAGATATACTATATAGTATGCTAGGGAGTCTCTGGCAGAGAGCATCGTTTAGTCAGTTCTGTTTACAGATTTAGATTCTATTTTGTATTATTTTGTTAGCTTTTGGACTTGTGTGAAAAATTAATTTATTTGATTTGCATTTCAATTTTGCGCTGTTTCTGCTGCTGCTCTCAGCTACCCGGACTACCTCTAACTGTGCCTATATATATACTATGTATATAGTATATACATTTTCTCGTTTACATGCCAAATTTTTCAATTTGTGTGCGCGCAATGCTTGTCAAACTGTTTGAGCTGAGCTTGCCCAACTGTTAATCGCTAATGAAGTTGCAACATCCGGCTCATCGAAACGAATTTTGTGGTGCAGAAATGTGGGCACCGTTGGGAGCGAAAGAGACAGAGAGAGAGAGAGAGAGAGCGGCTCCCCAACCACGACAGGGAGCGGTAGGGCTCGGTGCTTTGTCGACAGGGTTAAAAATCGCAGCCGCTTGACAAATGCTGCGGCATTGAAGCATGCAACGAGCAGGAGAACGCACTGAAGAGCCCTCAGCTGAACGAGCAGAGCTTCTCTCCCTCTCTCTCTCTCTCTCTCAGTGTGTGTGCGGGTGCCTGAATTGGTGATGTATTGAAATTATGAAAAGGGCACGGCTGGGCACGTCATGGAACGCGAAGCATTGACAATGAGCCATGAAAGCGAAATGCGAGAGCAGGGTAGGCGTGGTTGGGGGGGCAGCAGCAGAACTCTGGGATGGGTAGAGCACACAGCTAGACTCCATAGTCTAGGGCTTGGGCTAGAGCTGAGCTAAATGAGGGCTGATTGAATGCAAGACTGGGGCGTGCCGTATTGTAAATGCCCGTGTTAAACGGAAGTTGCGAACGGGCCAACAACATCCGGAGCTGCCCCCGCTCAGCCTCCACCTTACGCTCCCCCTCTCTCACACTCTGTCTGTGTGTGGGCATCTGCTAATTGATGCAATGAGAGCGTAGCATATGGCATATGCATTTTATATATATATATATAAGTATGCTCAGCACTGCATCAATTTTGATGCATTAATCAAGCAGCAGGCGCTGGACTCTGCATTAATTAAAATTGTATCAAATAAGTTGCGACGAGAGTTAGAGAGGGAGAGGGCGAGAGGGCGAGAGATAGGGCAAAGTTAAGTTAACTAATGATTGCGCATCTTTCACACAATTAATTCATATATATACATATTCATATATGTATATATATGGCCAGCCAGACACGCCCCACTTTTGCCTGCCAAGTGGCCAAGTGGAGCAGCAAGTGAAGCAAAGCGCAAAAAAAAAAAAAAAAAAAAAAAAAAAAAAAAAAAAAAAAAAACATTGCAACAAATTCAAGCGGGCACTCAAGCAATGCAATGCGATACGATACAGCACTGGCAGTGGTAGTGACAAGGGCGGAGGGGGGGGGGGGCGTGGCAATGTGTGTGACATGAAATACAGACTGGCAGTAGCTCAGCCTCCCACTCTCGCCCTCGCCAAGCAATTAGCGGCAAATGTTGCAAAAGAAACGCAAACTCGCAGGTCAACGCGTCGCTCAGACTCGAGAGTCGCGAGTCGACAATCGAGAGACGCTTGGCTGCCCAGCGAGTGCCTCGGACTTGGCTCCATATGCACACACATGCACACATATGTACACACACATGTACACACATGTATTGATATGTATGCAATATAGGACCATGTCTGTCTGGCACTGGGAGTTGTTGTCACTGTCAGACAGTTGACTCGATTCGAGTCTTATCAAACTCGCTCTCTCTAGGGCGTGGGAGCCTCTGAATAACATTTGAATAACATTTGCACAAAGTACGCAAATAGAACAAATTAGTTCCTGATGCAAGCTAATTGTTGACAAACATTTAGTTGATGATAATGCTCTTGTGAACTAGTTCTCCATACAACTCTATACAAATAACTTATGAATAATGGCTTAGTTGCGGCAGCTTGTTGGCTTCATTTGGCTATTTAGTAAATTGCTTTCTCTCTTACTCTTCTACTTCGTGTGGCTATACGAGTTCATCAATTAGTATAATCCCTTTGGAAGAAGTTTATTTTGAGAAGTTTGTAAGCTCTTGCATTATTAGAATATTTTTATTTCTTGTATTATGCTATGCTCGTGTGAACTAGTTCATTGGTAGATTATGTTTTGTAGTAGTCTATTTTAGCTGTTTAATAAAAAGTCTTTTCAATAGTACATGTGAACTAGTTCACGAGTTCATTTGCACAATTTTAACGATGCATCATTATATATATATTTTTCTTTTCAAGCTTTTTACTAGCTCATTTAAACTAGTTCCGTAGATATTTTCAACAATTTTGTCTTTTATCATTCCTCTCTTCTCTTCTATTTCGAGTCAATCTACTAGTTCATCAATAGCTCTTTTGAACAAGCTCTCTCTCTCTCTCTCTCTCTCTCCTTCACTTTCCTTCACATTAATAGTTACCAATTGATTTGTATCTCTCTAATATAATATCTCTAATATTATATACCCAGTATCTAATATTATATCTCTCAACTCTCAAATTCATTACAGATGCTGAAACACGTACAAATCTCGCCGTTGCGCAATCGCTCCGATTCGGTTTCGCTGCGCTCCTCGAGCAATGCCTCGTCCTGCGCCAGCTCCATGTGCGGCAGTCCAGAGCCGCCAACCGATTTGCAGCGAACGCCATCGCGCGCCTCCAGCTACTCGAGTCTTAATGAACAGCTGCCACAGGTAAGACTCAACTCTCATTTGTTCTTGACTTGAAGAGCGCTCCTAACACACGCTTCTCTCTCTCTCTCTCTCTCTATTGCAGACCACAATCAAAGTCTATACGAACTGCCTGAAGATTGACATCGAGTACAAGACGCTGGGCATTCAGTGGGACACCACGAGCAAGGAGGTGATTGCGCAGCTGCTCAGACGGTAAGTGTGAGAGAATTGAATTCACTTTGGATTGAAAATCTAATAACTGTATCTCTCTCTCACTTTTCCTCTCTAGCTTGAAGATGCGTCATCGCGATCCGCGTCTCTTCTATCTGTCCATGGAGGTGGCCGTGCGACGAGCGGGCGTGAAGACCATTTTGGTGCTGGACGAGGACACGCGTCCGGCTATCTTGCAGGCCTGTCATCCCAAGGGCGAGTCGCGCTTCTGCCTGCAGCTGAAGGCGGGCGGCCTGATCCGTGTGCACACCTCGGCGCTGCAGCCGAGCTCACAATACAAGTCGCTGGTCATCAGCGAGGAGACGACCTGTGACGAGCTGCTGCAGCTGCTGCTGGGCTGCTACAGCTCCCTGGAGCCCGTCGAGAACTTCTCACTGTACGAGGTGTGTCCGGGCCAGGAGTGCCAGCGCAAGTTGCATCCGGATGATCTGCCGCTGCGCGCCCAGGCGGAGCGTCTGCGACGTGGCGAGAACTGTCACTTCTTGGTGCGGCGCACGCCCAACTATGCGCGACGTCGCCAGCTGCTGGCCAACCTGAACGAGGCCATTAACCAGAGCTATGAGAGCAATGCGACGGTTGTCTCTGCCGCCGCTGCTGCTGTGGAGGATGCGGATGCCGTTAGTCTGCTTGAGTTGTCCATGGAGTCGGAGCTGTCGCTGTCGGAGGATTTGCGCAGCTGCAGCAGCAGCGAAGATGCCGAGGATGATGAATGCGCCAGCAGTTCCGGCTCCTCGGATACCTCCACAGAATGCACACTGCGTCGCGACTTCTTTCAGCGACGTACGCCGGTGCAAGGGCATGGAAAGGTGGCCAGTTCAGCAGGTGCACCAAGCTCTACCTCTGCCTCTTGCAGCGCCTCCTCTCCGTCGCCAGCTCGTGCCTACAGCCCCGTCTACAACATACGCGAAATACGCACCGCCACGCATTCGTTCTCCTCGCTGGGCAAGGACAAAAAGCTGCTGGACATCCACATGAATGCACGCTATGCACCAGCCAGCCTCTACAATCGCCTGCTGCCTGTCGCCGAGGACAGCCAGGACGGCCTCGATGTCAATGGCAATGCAACAGCAGCGACAACAACACCGACACCGATAGCAACAGCAACAGCAACAGCGACAGCGACAGGAGCAACAGCTACTACTAAGCTCGAAGCGGAGGCTGTTAACAATAATCCAGCCAAAGGCTTGGGCCACTTTGTCTATTTGTAACTAGTCTCGAGGCCACAAGTTGTACATAGAGAGGCAAACAGAAAGAAAAGAAAAAAAAAAAAAAAAAGAAGAGTAGCAGACAGCGAGAGATTGGAAATATCCCCAAAAAATATGAAACGTAAACCGTTTGGACCAAAGATGCATTTGTAGTTTAAGCCTAAGTGTAAATAGTTAAGAGGGAGAAATTTAAGCTTTTAGCAATTAGTGTATAACTAAAAGCTGTTAAATCCAAGGATACAGAAGGAGTCTATAGCTTGAGGCTTTAGTCGCGTAGCTAAAGCTAAACTAAGTCGTCAGATAATTGGGCACCTAATAAAAATGTTAACACATAAGCTAAATATGTAGAAACCAAAAAGATATTCTAATAATACAAACTAAGAAAAAGAAAAACCAAAATGTAATTATTATTATGATCAGCATACCCCTTTGCTGCCGTGTAGAGGGTATATGAAAAGCATACAGTATGCGTAAGTTAATTGCATTAAATGCAATATTTACGGCTAACGTCAATCAGCCATATTAAAGCGGCGTCGGCGGTTGGCCAATTGCAATTTGTATTTTTAAGGATCGACGCGACGTCGAGCTTTACTTGAATGATTTACGCGACGCAATTTACCTTATAAATGAGCTTATGGCAAGAGCAGCTTTATATTAAAAAAAGAGCACGCTAAAGATAGCTTTAATTTCAGCCTTTTCAGCGGTTTTCTTTCCGGAGTCTTTTAAATTACACAAATTATCAAGATTTTGTTGCTGGGCGACCTTTTTCTGTTGAGTGCTTCGACTTTAGCTAACTAATTTATTAAGAAAGGTTGCCAGACTGAATTAAAAATAAACAAATTGCCAATCAAATCCAATTTGTTGCTGCCTAAAATAATAAGTCAGCGAAAGGATGCCAAAAGGTCTCCCAGATACTGAAAGTTTTCGGTTTGGGTAGTTTGTTTGTTCAGCGCTTCCTTTGTTCAGCAAGCGAAAGTAGTCCCAGCAGTCGCATGTATATTTTGACTTTTATCAGCTGCGCTGCTTGCCCTTGTTGATTCCTAGTTGACAGCTGTATTCATGGTTCCATCAAACCGTTGATATAGTCCTGGCGAAACTATCAAATCTCTGTGATTTGCTTTGAAAAATGTGCCACAAGTATGAATGATTTCTCTTTTCAGGCAATCCTTTCACATGATCTTCAATGACCCACTCCCACACTTATCCTGCCACGATGCTGTTTCTAGTTGATTTACATATCCTTGGTTAGCTCATACCTTTGATATAGTCCTAGAAACCTACAAAATGCAAATTTGCCCAAAAATGTTCCAGAAATATGAGTGTTTTCCTTTACAGGCATGATCTACATGCTGAACCCTGCCCTTCTGTTTCCTAGTTGAACACCATATCCTTGGTTAGTTGATACCATTGATATACTCCTAGAAACCGAAAATGGAAAATCCATCCAGAAATATAATTGCTTCTTTTTTTAGCATATAAGCATGCTAGCAGCAGCGCTCTGTTCATTGGGAGTAGCAGAAAGTAGTAGTAGTAGAAAAGAAATGCTGCTGGGGCAGCTTGTTGCGCCGATTTGGTTTAAATTTTGGTTGAAAATGTGGCTGAAGTACCAGGCGAACAGAAATGAGTAGTAGGGTAAAAAGGTCAGCCAAAATTGAGTTAACATTTCACTCAATGTAAACTAACATCACTCACTGTTAACTAACATCACTCACTTGTAGTTAACAGTGCACTGTTAACACACTTTAAACTAAAATTGTTCACCCTTCTACTCATTTCTGTTCGCCTGGTACTTCAGCCAGATTTTCAACCAAAATGCGCTCTCATTTTGCCAGCCGGGGGTCACAAGATAACATACAAATGTTATTAGTGGTTTTGCAAAACGCACAAAAGTATGCAATGCTATTATATACAGTATTATTGAGCTATGTTAATTGTTACATACTGCGGCTGCAGTTGACAAGTGATATAAAATATAAAATATAAAAAATAAAATATAAAATATAAAATATATAATATAAAATATAAAATATAAAATATAAATATAAATATAAAATATAAAATATAAAATATAAAATATAAAATATAAAATATAAAATATAAAATATAAAATATAAAATATAAAATATAAAATATAAAATATAAAATATAAATATAAAATATAAATATAAATATAAATATAAAAATAAAATTAAAATATAAATATAAATATAAAATATAAATATAAAATATAAAATATAAAATATAAAATATAAAATTTAAAATATAAAATATAAATATATACTTATCTGTATTATTGGGACAACTAAAAGTTGTAATGTGTGGCTTAAACTATTAACATAATAATTTTCTATACATTTTCTTTCAGTGTATGCGTGTTTAACTCTTAACCAAACAAAATTTGTATAGAACCAAAACGAACTAAACCTAAACTAAGTTTGCTAAGTCCAGCGAGTTGTAGGTAGCACACCTATACATTCACACACCCTACTCACATATACACAGTGCACCCTCGCACACACACACATATTCATGACGTAAGTTAACGCTAAGCTAAGCTCGTTTTGTTACTCGTCCAACTAATTGCCATAATCCGTTAGATAAAATTTCTTTATCATTTTTGCTGCTGTTGCTGTTGCTGCTGCAGTTGTTGTTGCTGCTGTTGTGAAAGTTGTGCGAATTGAATCGGGTTTTTGCGTGCGCTTTTTGTTTTTATACAACTAATCGGCTTAGTATGCAAGCCACAGCCGACAGTTATGCATGCCTGCGTAGGCTGATGGGTGGCTGGGTGAATGGACGGAAGGGTGGAAGGACGGGCGTTCGTTTGC